>CM035116.1:67835465-69128771 GCA_020205555.1 Panax stipuleanatus | reverse complement strand
CTTTCTAGGAAATCCTCCTTGCTACATTCTCCTTCAGAATATTACAAATCTTCCACAATTGCTCAATAATTGGGTAGCGATATAAATAACTCAGGAATTTCAAGATTCCAATCATGCTGAGTGGTCACGAGACGTTGAAATGATATTTAGGTAATAGTGCTTCACCCCCGGTACTTCACACTATAAACGCATCGGTACTCTAGGTGGCCAGCCTATCGTACCCATACGACGAGCGCCAAACATAGTAAATCGTAACTACCTCATATGCATTACATTTGGAACTATAGTCTCCGATAACATGTCCCCTTTTCTATAGGGATGTTCACTCAGCTTCAACACTGAATCCGCACCAAAACAATTGGTTTGGCATAGTTTGGACCAAGAACGCTCGAATTTCATAAACAACTTTCATATTGTCTAGCGAATCAAGTAGGCTAGACTTCTAGTAATAATTCGGACATCAATCAAAAATATATATATATTATATATTATGTATATATATTTTTAACCAACAAAATAAATATTATTATTTATTTAAAAAAGTTTTTGTTTATAGTCTAAGGAAACAAAAGTAGTAAACTCTCTTTTTTTATAGTTTAAGGAACTAAAAATAGTAAGTAAATCTTTTCATATTATCCTGATACAGTAGTAGTAATGGTACGTTGAGGATTTCGTCATTACATGACGTGTCGTAGTAGTACATTATACCATAGTGACTGACCATCATACGATCACACCAACACTAGGTTTAACATGCATTGATAAACTTCCTCGATTATTATTTTTACGCCATATCAAATGATGCGCTACAAAAATACATTTTAAAATTTTCAAATTATTTTTGTCTAGATGAAGCAATTAGCATAGACATGTGAATAATAGCACTATTTTAAAATTCAGTTCATCATTTGATCCAATATTTTTGAAGAAAACAGATGTGCAAATCATCACACGAAGTCACTAAATTTTAAAAATCTAGCAATGCTAGAAGATTTAGAATATAAAAATTTTTCTCCATCAATTAAAATCTTTACTTCACCATTCATTACTTAATCATTCTATCAGTCTTAAACAACGTCAATGTTTTCTATACCATAACTTTTCTATACCAGTATCAGTTCAAACTTACCACACCTTGGAAGTTCAGGAACTTGCCACAATAATATGTTTAAGAAACTTTCTAGTAATACGTAGTACAAAGAACTGATCAGAGACTGTCATATGCTTAGGGGTTCCAAACATACAACGATTATGAGTCACGAGCTTACCAAGTATGCGTTTTAAGAACTCGGCTAACCTTAAGATCGTTTAATGTAATCTAAATATCATATAATCTAATCTCTATTGACTCTAACTATCAAATATAAACATGGGACAAGAGTCACCTTCTCACCAATATATATCGATAGCGCGATACAAACATTCCAATGATTACCAATATTATAAACCAAGTGTACGCACAAAATCCCTGCCCATACAGAGGTTTGTACAACTCAACCACCACATGAGTCCTCAATTGAAATCTCACTTAACTCTATACTTATATACTTCTTGCTCTATACTCGATACAGACTTCTGTATCTCATCATTTATACTCCTCGTGAGTTAATCTCGTACCATATATATTACTTTCTCGTTATAGTATCAAACTATAACTATGCAATCATTATAGACCATCTGTCTTTTATAACTTTAAAAGATCACGTCGTGACCTTATTCTATAATCATCTCCCTTATGATTCTTTCTTATCTCATTATCGTTTTGTTTTAAAACTTCTTATCTTTACCTTTCATCATGTTATATCATGGTTTCTTTATGCTTTAATGTTATAGACTTTGTCTATTCATCTTTATTCGTCATCTTTATTATTGGAGTTAGGAAACTCTTTAATCTTATCTTTATATCTCTTCAAGATTCTTCTTTGAATCTTCTTGTTTATTTAACAACTCTTCTTTTAAGAATTTCTAACTTCGTTCATAAAGTTTAACATTTTATTCGAGTTTTATTCCTCGTTATTCTTACCTTTTCTTATAACATTTCTAGGACTTAATTCATCCTATACATCTACGTATGTGAAAAGAATCACCTTTTCGTTATACGTAATTTAACTTCTTATAACCTAAGGTCATAGCCTAAGGTACTCTTACCTAAGGTGTATAACCTATCAACTCTTGATACCAACTGTAACGACCCAAAATTCATACAATATAATTCTCGACATCGGTCGTTAACAAGTCAACTTTATTCTAACTTTACATCCTTATTCGATATTAAAATCACTAAAAATGTGAAATATTTAAAACTTTTATATAATCTTTCTTTATTGTCCTGAATTGCAACCTTTATCATAACATAACTTTGATTCAAATTTATTTTATAAATCGCTTCATCAGAGTTATTATAACTAAAACATACAACCAGGTTAAATAACCCTTATACATCGGATAAAATTTAAACTTTACAACTTAACATCTGTTGACCGTCATACATTATCCAATATATTATCTGAAACCTTAAACAAGGTCCAAAATAATAACAACCCAGCCAAAGTATATAAATCTTCATACATTACATCTGATTCATTTCTTTCAAGTAGCACATAGCGTTACATTGAATCCTTAACCTGCAAAAGTGATTATTGTAAGATTGAGCACGACAGCTTAGCAAGATCTAACAGTTTTCATGCATCATATAGCACATAACAACATGCTCAACATACATCTCATAAACATTGGACTAACATAACATACATGCTGCAGTTCATATAACAAGTATAAAGATTGAGTTCCTTACTCAATCAACATTCATTACTAAATCAACATAGTCATAAATTGACTTTAACGTTTCATACTTTCAACATATATATAACACATCATGCTATTTGAAATAAAGATTTAAAACAGCTCATCACAAGTTCACGTAGCAAATAGGAACTGAAAGACTTGCCTTGATCGTTGTTTACAAATAACAGTTTAACAGCTTACAACTATCTGCACTTCATGTGCCCTACACAAATATATAATCATGCACATCAACTATTAGTCACATAGCAACGCATAGTAGTTGTAATGTAAACTTTACTCTACACCCCATAACCCTTCTTATTAATCAATAAACAATGTTCAATTTGATTGTTTTAACTTTCGACTTATATCTCACTATATTTCTTTTTAGTAATATTTAAAATTCATTCAAGTGTTTAAGTCTTGCTAGGACTAATTCTTGGTTTTATACTAACCCCATTTCAAATCTTATAATGTTCATTTCATTTGACTTAAAACACCTTTTACGTTCATTAACACTTGTCACGACGTTTTGACGTTTATTCGTCACACGCGCGAATTGTCTCTCTTGTGTATGCTTAATGTGGTTATATAACTAATCTAATACATCATTTATTAATGTTAAGCATCATTATATTTACTAACATTTATGTTTTATAACTTAGGACAACATCTTTTATCGTCAAAATCACTACACTTGCATACGCACATGCCCGACGCCCTCCGATTGCCTCTAAATACACATTAGTCTCCAAAATGACCATTTTGACCCATTCTACTGACCTCAAATTGAAAAACCTAAAGAACAAAAGTTGTAGTTCTACTCGTGCTCGTTCCGAATCATCTTGAATCTTCTCAATCGGAGTTCGTATGAAAACGTTATGGCTGTTTTGCTACAGGAGGTCAAAATATTCCCTCCTAACACTATTCCGGCGCAGCTGCGCCCCAAATAGCCTTGGCGGCAGTGCTGCTGTGCCCCATAGCAGAATGCTACATGATTTTTTCGCAATTCTGTTGTTCTTGCAAATTTTCTAACCCTTTCCTCCTTCTAATTTTCATAACTCAAGCTATACACATCCGATTGAGTCCGTTCTCGACTCTATGGATTCGTAATTCATAGAAGTACAACATACCAAGGAATCCAAAATTTACAGAAACATTAAGTAACCTAAATTTTGACCTAAAACTCATCTTCATGTTAGTTTTACATGTTTTAACATGTTTTAGCAAAATTATTCACCAAAGGTTCGATTCCTAACCAAATCCATCTATTTAAACTTCGTTGTTTTCGTCTTTCAATATACTAACAACATCTATTATCAATTTCAGATTAAATACATGATCTAACTATCAATTTAAGCCTTAAAATAGACCAAAATACATATACTAAGCCATAAACCAAATTTCTTCATCTTTCAACAAATCTTTATGAATTTAATTTCTTAAAAATCACTTTTAGATGATATAAAGCATATTAAACATACACATTAACATCTATAACTAATTCCTTAACGAATTAACCATAGAAATTCAACTTTTCAACGAATACTCAAGAAAATAAAACTAAGAACTCAAAGCTAGATTATTACCTTTGATTCTTGTTTAGATTATTATTGTAAGGCTGGACAATCCTTCACTTCCTTCTTGATTACCCAATTCCAAACTCACAGAGAATTTCTTCTCTTTTTCTCTCATTCTCTTCTCTGTTTCTCCCTTTCTCTTTTCTTCTTTTAGTTTAGGCTTAGAACAAAACTCATAAACTCATATAACTGATAATATAATATGTAAACTAATTAGTGTTTAATATTATTATTTAATTAGCAGTTACAAAATTTCAAAAGTCACAAGGCCTTGTTTGGCTTACTCAACTAGAACTCATTTCTACTTATTATTATAATTCTCTTATTATAAGGCCCATTTGTCACACCTTTATTTAATTAAATTATAATCTCTATTTAGCCAACACAATATTTAATTAGCTAATATAATTATAATTTTATTTAATAAATCATTAACACTATAATTCAATTATTTATTAAAATAGAATATTTCTATTCCATTAGCGTAATAAAATACGCACTGATTACAAAATCATTCCACATAATTTTATTCTATATTATCATACTTGAATAAATTATTCCATAATAATTTTCATCGTATATTTATCTTATTCCATAAATATTCCAACTAAAATATTTATTTAATTCATCTAACGCCAATATTTATTTATAATTACAATGGTTTTTCTCTTTCTCATACTCATTTATATTCACTTGGCTAAATATAATATATTAAGCCATTACATAAACGTATTACTCTTACATGTAATATATTACCTTCATATTTTATTAAAATAATTATATTTATATTAATTCACTATTTTAATTAAGTGAATACTCACATTATTTATGAGATTTAATTCATAATAATTCCACTGCCAACAAGGAATAATAACCAAATTATATTACTTCATAATATAATATTTAACTTTATTAAGTTAACTAATAATATTCAGTTAATTTTCTTTTCGTAATAATTTTATTTAATTTCTTCAATAGTTAAATTAACTATTAAACCTCACCATCCCAATATATGAATATATATATATATATATCTTCTATATTCACACCAAATCATATACTTCACAATATATAACACATATATACACATATCCAAACTCAAAACATCTCCTAATAAGAATTTTATTTATTAAATTCTTATTATACTAATTTTTGAAAATTCGGGTTGTCACATCCTTCCCTCCTTATAAGGATTCCGTTCTCGGAATCACCGAAACCCTACCTTACTTAGGTTTTCATCAAATCTCTTTAAAAAAATTTATCTCTGAATAACTTCAACACATTACCTTAATATAGGTTTTATATATGTATATTCTACTACATTCAGTTCTTGAACAGATTTTAGGTTTTATTTCAAAACCTTCAATTAAACACAATTATGTTTCCAATATTATATATTCTCTAACTCATTCATTTACTTTCTAAGGATTATTACCACATACTTTACTCGTCGAATTCATATACTTCATAATTCACTATCTTATAAGTTTTCGGGTTATCACATTCACCACTTCTTCTAACAATTTCGTCCTCGAAATTTTTATCAATCTTTATTCATTCAATCTATTAAAATAGATTTTACGTTAATCTTTATTCATCGGATTGTTTGCGTCCTACAACTACTTCTTTCTAAGGAATATCCTCCTTGCTACATTCTCCTTCAGAATATTACAAATCTTCCACAATTGCTCAATAATTGGGTAGCGATATAAATAACTCAGGAATTTCAAGATTCCAAATCATGCTGAGTGGTCACGAGACCTTGAACTGATATTTAGGTTTAATAGTGCTTCACCCCCGGTACTTCACACTATAAACCGCATCGGTACTCTAGGTGGCCAGCCTATCGTACCCATACGCCGAGCCCAAACATAGTAAATCGTAACTACTATATGCATTACATTTGGAACTATAGTCTCCGATAACATGTCCCCTTTTTATAGGGATGTTCACCTCAGCTTTCAACACCTGAATCCGCACCAAAACAATTTGGTTTGGCATAGTTTGACCAAGAACGCTCGAATTTCATAAACAACTTTCAATATTTGTCTAGCTGAATCAAGTAGCATAGACTTCTAGTAATAATTCGGACATCAATCAAAATATATATATATATATATATGTATATATATTTTTAACCAACAAAATAAATATTTATTATTTATTTTAAAAAAGTTTTTTTTATAGTCTAAGGAAACAAAAGTAGATAAATCTCTCTTTTTTTATAGTTTAAGGAAACTAAAAATAGTAAGTAAATCTTTTCATATTATCCTGATACCGTACCGTAGTAATGGTACGTTGAGGATTTCGTCATTACATGACGTCGTCATAGTACATTATACCATAGTGAGCTGACCATCATACGATCACATCCAACACTAGGTTTAACTGCATTGATAACTTCCTCGATTATTATTTTTACGCCATATCAAATGATGCGTACATAAAATACATTTTAAAATTTTCAAATTATTTTTGTCTAGCTGAAGCAATTAGCATAGACATGTGAATAATAGCACTATTTTAAAATTCATTAGTTTCATCATTTGATCCAATATTTTTGAAGAAAACAGATGTGCAACATCAGCACGAAGTCAATAAATTTTAAAAATCTAGCAATGCTAGTAGATTTAGAATATAAAAATTTTCTCCATCAATTAAAATCTTTACTTCACCATTCATTACTTAATCATTCTATCAGTCTTAAACAACGTCAATGCTTTCTATACCATAACTTTTCTATACCCAGTATAGTTCATCAAACTTACCACACCTTGGAAGTTCAGGAACTTGCCACAATAATATGAGTTTAAGAACTTTTTCTAGCAATACGTAGTCAAAGAACTGATCAGAGACTGTCCATATGCTTAGGGGTTCAAAACATACATGCGATTATGAGTCACGAGCTTACCATAAGTATGCGTTTTAAGAACTCGGCTAACCTTAAGATCGTTTAATGTAATCTAAATATCATATAATCTAATCTCTATTGACTCTAACTATCAAATATAAACATGGGACAAGAGTCACCTTCTCACCATATATATATCGATAGCGCGATACAAACATTCCAATGATTACCAATATTATAAACCAAGTGTACGCACAAAATCCCTGCCCATACAGAGGTTTGTACAACTCAACCACCACATGAGTCCTCAATTGAAATCTCACTTAACTCTATCTTACTTATAACTTCTTGCTCTATACTCGATACAGACTTCTGTATCTCATCATTTATACTCCTCGTGAGTTAATCTCGTACCATATCATATTACTTTCTCGTTATAGTATCAAACTATAACTATGCAATCATTATAGACCATCTGTCTTTTATAACTTTAAAAGATCACGTCGTGACCTTATTCTATAATCATCTCCCTTATGATTCTTTCTTATCTCATTATCGTTTTGTTTTAAAACTTCTTATCTTTACCTTTCATCATGTTATATCATGGTTTCTTTATGCTTTAATGTTATAGACTTTGTCTATTCATCTTTATTCGTCATCTTTATTATTGGAGTTAGGAAACTCTTTAATCTTATCTTTATATCTCTTCAAGATTCTTCTTTGAATCTTCTTGTTTATTTAACAACTCTTCTTTTAAGAATTTCTAACTTCGTTCATAAAGTTTAACATTTTATTCGAGTTTTATTCCTCGTTATTCTTACCTTCTTCTTATAACATTTCTAGGACTTAATTCATCCTATACATCTACGTATGTGAAAAGAATCACCTTTTCGTTATACGTAATTTAACTTCTTATAACCTAAGGTCATAGCCTAAGGTACTCTTACCTAAGGTGTATAACCTATCAACTCTGATACCAACTGTAACGACCCCAAAATTCATACAATATAATTCTCGACATCGGTTGTTAATAAGTCAACTTTATTCTAACTTTACATCCTTATTCGATATTAAAATCACTAAAAATGCGGAATATTTAAAACATTTATATAATCTTTCTTTATTGCCTTGAATTGCAACCTTTATCATTACATAACTTTGATTCAAATTTATTTTATAAATCGCTTCATCAGAGTTATTATAACTAAAACATACAACTAGGTTAAATAACCCTTATACACCGGATAAAATTTAAACTTTACAACTCAACATCTGTTAACCGTCATACATTATCCAATATATTATCTGAAACCTTAAAAAAGGTCCAAAATATTAACAACCCAGCCAAAGTATATAAATCTTCATGCATTACATCTGATTCATTTCTTTCAAGTAGCACATATAGTTACCTTGAATCCTTAACCTGCAAAAGTGATTATTGCAAGATTGAGCAAGACAGCTCAGCAAGATCTAACAGTTTTCATGCATCACATAGTACATAACAACATGCTCAACATACATCTCAGAAACATTGGACTAACATAACATAATGCTGCAGTTCATATAACAAGCATAAAGAATGAGTTCCTTACTCAATCAACATTCATTACTAAATCAACATAGTCATAAATTGACTTTAACGTTTCATACTTTCAACATATATATAACACATCATGCTATTTGAAATAAAGATTTAAAATAGTTCATCACAAGTTCACGTAGCAAATAGGAACTGAAAGACTTGCCTTGATCGTTGTTTACCAATAACAGTTTAACAGCTTACAACTATCTGCACTTCACGTGCCCTACACAAATATATAATCATGCACATCAACTATTAGTCGCATAGCAACGCATAGTAGTTGTAATGTAAACTTTACTCTACACCCCATAACCCTTCTTATTAATCAATACACAATGTTCAATTTGATTGTTTTAACTTTCGACTTATATCTCACTATATTTCTTTTTAGTAATATTTGAAATTCATTCAAGTGTTTAAGTCTTGCTAGGACTACTTCTTGATTTTATACTAACCCCATTTCAAATCTTATAATGTTCATTTCGTTTGACTTAAAACACCTTTTACGTTCATTAACACTTCTCACGACGTTTTGACGTTCATTCGTCACACGCGCGAATTGTCTCTCTTGTGTATGCTTAATGTGCTTATATAACTAATCTAATACATCATTTATTAATGTTAAGCATCATTATATTTACTAACATTTATGTTTTGATAACTTAGGACAACATCTTTTATCGTCAAAATCACTACACTTGCATACGCATATGCCCGACGCCCTCCGATTGCCTCTAAATACACATCAGTCTCCAAAATGACCATTTTGACCCCTGCTACTGACCTCAAATTGAAAAAACTTAAAGAACGAAAGTTTTAGGTCTACTCGTGCTCGTTCCGAATCATCTTAAATCTTCTCAATCGGATTTTGTATGAAAACGTTATGACTATTTTACTACAGGAGGTCAAAACATTCCCTCCTAACACTATTCTAGCGCAGCTGCGCCCCAAATAGCCTTGGCGGCAGTGCAGCTGTGCCCCATAGCAGAATGCTAAATGATTTTTTCCCAGTTCTGTAGTTCTTGCAAATTTTCTAACCGTTTCCTCCTTCTAATTTTCATAACTCAAGCTATACACATCCGATTAAGTCCGTTCTCGACTCTATGGATTCGTAATTCATAGAAGTACAACATACCAAGGAATCCAAAATTTACAGAAACATTAAGTAACCTAAATTTTGACCTAAAACTCATCTTCATGTTAGTTTTACATGTTTTAACATGTTTTAGCAAAATTATTCACCAAAGGTTCGATTCCTAACCAAATCCATCTATTTAAACTTCGTTGTTTTCGTCTTTCAATATACTAACAACATCTATTATCAATTTCAGATTATATACATGATCTAACTATCAATTTAAGCCTTAAAATAGACCAAAATACATATACTAAGCCATAAACCAAATTTCTTCATCTTTCAACAAATCTTTATGAATTTAATTTCTTAAAAATCACTTTTAGATGATATAAAGCATATTAAACATACACATTAACATCTATAACTAATTCCTTAACGAATTAACCATAGAAATTCAACTTTTCAAGGAATACTCAAGAAAATAAAACTAAGAACTCAAAGCTAGATTATTACCTTTGATTCTTGTTTAGATTATTATTGTAAGGCTGGACAATCCTTCACTTCCTTCTTGATTACCCAATTCCAAACTCACAGAGAATTTCTTCTCTTTTTCTCTCATTCTCTTCTCTGTTTCTCCCTTTCTCTTTTCTTCTTTTAGTTTAGGCTTAGAACAAAACTCATAAACTCATATAACTGATAATATAATATGTAAACTAATTAGTGTTTAATATTATTATTTAATTAGCAGTTACAAAATTTCAAAAGTCACAAGGCCTTGTTTGGCTTACTCAACTAGAACTCATTTCTACTTATTATTATAATTCTCTTATTATAAGGCCCATTTGTCACACCTTTATTTAATTAAATTATAATCTCTATTTAGCCAACACAATATTTAATTAGCTAATATAATTATAATTTTATTTAATAAATCATTAACACTATAATTCAATTATTTATTAAAATAGAATATTTCTATTCCATTAGCGTAATAAAATACGCACTGATTACAAAATCATTCCACATAATTTTATTCTATATTATCATACTTGAATAAATTATTCCATAATAATTTTCATCGTATATTTATCTTATTCCATAAATATTCCAACTAAAATATTTATTTAATTCATCTAACGCCAATATTTATTTATAATTACAATGGTTTTTCTCTTTCTCATACTCATTTATATTCACTTGGCTAAATATAATATATTAAGCCATTACATAAACGTATTACTCTTACATGTAATATATTACCTTCATATTTTATTAAAATAATTATATTTATATTAATTCACTATTTTAATTAAGTGAATACTCACATTATTTATGAGATTTAATTCATAATAATTCCACTGCCAACAAGGAATAATAACCAAATTATATTACTTCATAATATAATATTTAACTTTATTAAGTTAACTAATAATATTCAGTTAATTTTCTTTTCGTAATAATTTTATTTAATTTCTTCAATAGTTAAATTAACTATTAAACCTCACCATCCCAATATATGAATATATATATATATATATCTTCTATATTCACACCAAATCATATACTTCACAATATATAACACATATATACACATATCCAAACTCAAAACATCTCCTAATAAGAATTTTATTTATTAAATTCTTATTATACTAATTTTTGAAAATTCGGGTTGTCACATCCTTCCCTCCTTATAAGGATTCCGTTCTCGGAATCACCGAAACCCTACCTTACTTAGGTTTTCATCAAATCTCTTTAAAAAAATTTATCTCTGAATAACTTCAACACATTACCTTAATATAGGTTTTATATATGTATATTCTACTACATTCAGTTCTTGAACAGATTTTAGGTTTTATTTCAAAACCTTCAATTAAACACAATTATGTTTCCAATATTATATATTCTCTAACTCATTCATTTACTTTCTAAGGATTATTACCACATACTTTACTCGTCGAATTCATATACTTCATAATTCACTATCTTATAAGTTTTCGGGTTATCACATTCACCACTTCTTCTAACAATTTCGTCCTCGAAATTTTTATCAATCTTTATTCATTCAATCTATTAAAATAGATTTTACGTTAATCTTTATTCATCGGATTGTTTGCGTCCTACAACTACTTCTTTCTAAGGAATATCCTCCTTGCTACATTCTCCTTCAGAATATTACAAATCTTCCACAATTGCTCAATAATTGGGTAGCGATATAAATAACTCAGGAATTTCAAGATTCCAAATCATGCTGAGTGGTCACGAGACCTTGAACTGATATTTAGGTTTAATAGTGCTTCACCCCCGGTACTTCACACTGTAAACCGCATCGGTACTCTAGGTGGCCAGCCTATCGTACCCATACGCCGAGCCCAAACATAGTAAATCGTAACTACTATATGCATTACATTTGGAACTATAGTCTCCGATAACATGTCCCCTTTTTATAGGGATGTTCACCTCAGCTTTCAACACCTGAATCCGCACCAAAACAATTTGGTTTGGCATAGTTTGACCAAGAACGCTCGAATTTCATAAACAACTTTCAATATTTGTCTAGCTGAATCAAGTAGCATAGACTTCTAGTAATAATTCAGACATCAATCAAAATATATATATATATATATATATGTATATATATTTTTAACCAACAAAATAAATATTTATTATTTATTTTAAAAAAGTTTTTTTTATAGTCTAAGGAAACAAAAGTAGATAAATCTCTGTTTTTTTATAGTTTAAGGAAACTAAAAATAGTAAGTAAATCTTTTCATATTATCCTGATACCGTACCGTAGTAATGGTACGTTGAGGATTTCGTCATTACATGACGTCGTCATAGTACATTATACCATAGTGAGCTGACCATCATACGATCACATCCAACACTAGGTTTAACTGCATTGATAACTTCCTCGATTATTATTTTTACGCCATATCAAATGATGCGTACATAAAATACATTTTAAAATTTTCAAATTATTTTTGTCTAGCTGAAGCAATTAGCATAGACATGTGAATAATAGCACTATTTTAAAATTCATTAGTTTCATCATTTGATCCAATATTTTTGAAGAAAACAGATGTGCAACATCAGCACGAAGTCAATAAATTTTAAAAATCTAGCAATGCTAGGAGATTTAGAATATAAAAATTTTCTCCATCAATTAAAATCTTTACTTCACCATTCATTACTTAATCATTCTATCAGTCTTAAACAACGTCAATGCTTTCTATACCATAACTTTTCTATACCCAGTATAGTTCATCAAACTTACCACACCTTGGAAGTTCAGGAACTTGCCACAATAATATGAGTTTAAGAACTTTTTCTAGCAATACGTAGTCAAAGAACTGATCAGAGACTGTCCATATGCTTAGGGGTTCAAAACATACATGCGATTATGAGTCACGAGCTTACCATAAGTATGCGTTTTAAGAACTCGGCTAACCTTAAGATCGTTTAATGTAATCTAAATATCATATAATCTAATCTCTATTGACTCTAACTATCAAATATAAACATGGGACAAGAGTCACCTTCTCACCATATATATATCGATAGCGCGATACAAACATTCCAATGATTACCAATATTATAAACCAAGTGTACGCACAAAATCCCTGCCCATACAGAGGTTTGTACAACTCAACCACCACATGAGTCCTCAATTGAAATCTCACTTAACTCTATCTTACTTATAACTTCTTGCTCTATACTCGATACAGACTTCTGTATCTCATCATTTATACTCCTCGTGAGTTAATCTCGTACCATATCATATTACTTTCTCGTTATAGTATCAAACTATAACTATGCAATCATTATAGACCATCTGTCTTTTATAACTTTAAAAGATCACGTCGTGACCTTATTCTATAATCATCTCCCTTATGATTCTTTCTTATCTCATTATCGTTTTGTTTTAAAACTTCTTATCTTTACCTTTCATCATGTTATATCATGGTTTCTTTATGCTTTAATGTTATAGACTTTGTCTATTCATCTTTATTCGTCATCTTTATTATTGGAGTTAGGAAACTCTTTAATCTTATCTTTATATCTCTTCAAGATTCTTCTTTGAATCTTCTTGTTTATTTAACAACTCTTCTTTTAAGAATTTCTAACTTCGTTCATAAAGTTTAACATTTTATTCGAGTTTTATTCCTCGTTATTCTTACCTTCTTCTTATAACATTTCTAGGACTTAATTCATCCTATACATCTACGTATGTGAAAAGAATCACCTTTTCGTTATACGTAATTTAACTTCTTATAACCTAAGGTCATAGCCTAAGGTACTCTTACCTAAGGTGTATAACCTATCAACTCTGATACCAACTGTAACGACCCCAAAATTCATACAATATAATTCTCGACATCGGTTGTTAATAAGTCAACTTTATTCTAACTTTACATCCTTATTCGATATTAAAATCACTAAAAATGCGGAATATTTAAAACATTTATATAATCTTTCTTTATTGCCTTGAATTGCAACCTTTATCATTACATAACTTTGATTCAAATTTATTTTATAAATCGCTTCATCAGAGTTATTATAACTAAAACATACAACTAGGTTAAATAACCCTTATACACCGGATAAAATTTAAACTTTACAACTCAACATCTGTTAACCGTCATACATTATCCAATATATTATCTGAAACCTTAAAAAAGGTCCAAAATATTAACAACCCAGCCAAAGTATATAAATCTTCATGCATTACATCTGATTCATTTCTTTCAAGTAGCACATATAGTTACCTTGAATCCTTAACCTGCAAAAGTGATTATTGCAAGATTGAGCAAGACAGCTCAGCAAGATCTAACAGTTTTCATGCATCACATAGTACATAACAACATGCTCAACATACATCTCAGAAACATTGGACTAACATAACATAATGCTGCAGTTCATATAACAAGCATAAAGAATGAGTTCCTTACTCAATCAACATTCATTACTAAATCAACATAGTCATAAATTGACTTTAACGTTTCATACTTTCAACATATATATAACACATCATGCTATTTGAAATAAAGATTTAAAATAGTTCATCACAAGTTCACGTAGCAAATAGGAACTGAAAGACTTGCCTTGATCGTTGTTTACCAATAACAGTTTAACAGCTTACAACTATCTGCACTTCACGTGCCCTACACAAATATATAATCATGCACATCAACTATTAGTCGCATAGCAACGCATAGTAGTTGTAATGTAAACTTTACTCTACACCCCATAACCCTTCTTATTAATCAATACACAATGTTCAATTTGATTGTTTTAACTTTCGACTTATATCTCACTATATTTCTTTTTAGTAATATTTGAAATTCATTCAAGTGTTTAAGTCTTGCTAGGACTACTTCTTGATTTTATACTAACCCCATTTCAAATCTTATAATGTTCATTTCGTTTGACTTAAAACACCTTTTACGTTCATTAACACTTCTCACGACGTTTTGACGTTCATTCGTCACACGCGCGAATTGTCTCTCTTGTGTATGCTTAATGTGCTTATATAACTAATCTAATACATCATTTATTAATGTTAAGCATCATTATATTTACTAACATTTATGTTTTGATAACTTAGGACAACATCTTTTATCGTCAAAATCACTACACTTGCATACGCATATGCCCGACGCCCTCCGATTGCCTCTAAATACACATCAGTCTCCAAAATGACCATTTTGACCCCTGCTACTGACCTCAAATTGAAAAAACTTAAAGAACGAAAGTTTTAGGTCTACTCGTGCTCGTTCCGAATCATCTTAAATCTTCTCAATCGGATTTTGTATGAAAACGTTATGACTATTTTACTACAGGAGGTCAAAACATTCCCTCCTAACACTATTCTAGCGCAGCTGCGCCCCAAATAGCCTTGGCGGCAGTGCAGCTGTGCCCCATAGCAGAATGCTAAATGATTTTTTCCCAGTTCTGTAGTTCTTGCAAATTTTCTAACCGTTTCCTCCTTCTAATTTTCATAACTCAAGCTATACACATCCGATTAAGTCCGTTCTCGACTCTATGGATTCGTAATTCATAGAAGTACAACATACCAAGGAATCCAAAATTTACAGAAACATTAAGTAACCTAAATTTTGACCTAAAACTCATGTTCATGTTAGTTTTACATGTTTTAACATGTTTTAGCAAAATTATTCACCAAAGGTTCGATTCCTAACCAAATCCATCTATTTAAACTTCGTTGTTTTCGTCTTTCAATATACTAACAACATCTATTATCAATTTCAGATTATATACATGATCTAACTATCAATTTAAGCCTTAAAATAGACCAAAATACATATACTAAGCCATAAACCAAATTTCTTCATCTTTCAACAAATCTTTATGAATTTAATTTCTTAAAAATCACTTTTAGATGATATAAAGCATATTAAACATACACATTAACATCTATAACTAATTCCTTAACGAATTAACCATAGAAATTCAACTTTTCAAGGAATACTCAAGAAAATAAAACTAAGAACTCAAAGCTAGATTATTACCTTTGATTCTTGTTTAGATTATTATTGTAAGGCTGGACAATCCTTCACTTCCTTCTTGATTACCCAATTCCAAACTCACAGAGAATTTCTTCTCTTTTTCTCTCATTCTCTTCTCTGTTTCTCCCTTTCTCTTTTCTTCTTTTAGTTTAGGCTTAGAACAAAACTCATAAACTCATATAACTGATAATATAATATGTAAACTAATTAGTGTTTAATATTATTATTTAATTAGCAGTTACAAAATTTCAAAAGTCACAAGGCCTTGTTTGGCTTACTCAACTAGAACTCATTTCTACTTATTATTATAATTCTCTTATTATAAGGCCCATTTGTCACACCTTTATTTAATTAAATTATAATCTCTATTTAGCCAACACAATATTTAATTAGCTAATATAATTATAATTTTATTTAATAAATCATTAACACTATAATTCAATTATTTTATTAAAATAGAATATTTCTATTCCATTAGCGTAATAAAATACGCACTGATTACAAAATCATTCCACATAATTTTATTCTATATTATCATACTTGAATAAATTATTCCATAATAATTTTCATCGTATATTTATCTTATTCCATAAATATTCCAACTAAAATATTTATTTAATTCATCTAACGCCAATATTTATTTATAATTACAATGGTTTTTCTCTTTCTCATACTCATTTATATTCACTTGGCTAAATATAATATATTAAGCCATTACATAAACGTATTACTCTTACATGTAATATATTACCTTCATATTTTATTAAAATAATTATATTTATATTAATTCACTATTTTAATTAAGTGAATACTCACATTATTTATGAGATTTAATTCATAATAATTCCACTGCCAACAAGGAATAATAACCAAATTATATTACTTCATAATATAATATTTAACTTTATTAAATTAACTAATAATATTCAGTTAATTTTCTTTTCGTAATAATTTTATTTAATTTCTTCAATAGTTAAATTAACTATTAAACCTCACCATCCCAATATATGAATATATATATATATATCTTCTATATTCACACCAAATCATATACTTCACAATATATAACACATATATACACATATCCAAACTCAAAACATCTCCTAATAAGAATTTTATTTATTAAATTCTTATTATACTAATTTTTGAAAATTCGGGTTGTCACATCCTTCCCTCCTTATAAGGATTCCGTTCTCGGAATCACCGAAACCCTACCTTACTTAGGTTTTCATCAAATCTCTTTAAAAAAATTTATCTCTGAATAACTTCAACACATTACCTTAATATAGGTTTTATATATGTATATTCTACTACATTCAGTTCTTGAACAGATTTTAGGTTTTATTTCAAAACCTTCAATTAAACACAATTATGTTTCCAATATTATATATTCTCTAACTCATTCATTTACTTTCTAAGGATTATTACCACATACTTTACTCGTCGAATTCATATACTTCATAATTCACTATCTTATAAGTTTTCGGGTTATCACATTCACCACTTCTTCTAACAATTTCGTCCTCGAAATTTTTATCAATCTTTATTCATTCAATCTATTAAAATAGATTTTACGTTAATCTTTATTCATCGGATTGTTTGCGTCCTACAACTACTTCTTTCTAAGGAATATCCTCCTTGCTACATTCTCCTTCAGAATATTACAAATCTTCCACAATTGCTCAATAATTGGGTAGCGATATAAATAACTCAGGAATTTCAAGATTCCAAATCATGCTGAGTGGTCACGAGACCTTGAACTGATATTTAGGTTTAATAGTGCTTCACCCCCGGTACTTCACACTGTAAACCGCATCGGTACTCTAGGTGGCCAGCCTATCGTACCCATACGCCGAGCCCAAACATAGTAAATCGTAACTACTATATGCATTACATTTGGAACTATAGTCTCCGATAACATGTCCCCTTTTTATAGGGATGTTCACCTCAGCTTTCAACACCTGAATCCGCACCAAAACAATTTGGTTTGGCATAGTTTGACCAAGAACGCTCGAATTTCATAAACAACTTTCAATATTTGTCTAGCTGAATCAAGTAGCATAGACTTCTAGTAATAATTCGGACATCAATCGAAATATATATATATATATATATATATGTATATATATTTTTAACCAACAAAATAAATATTTATTATTTATTTTAAAAAAAGTTTTTTTTATAGTCTAAGGAAACAAAAGTAGATAAATCTCTCTTTTTTTATAGTTTAAGGAAACTAAAAATAGTAAGTAAATCTTTTCATATTATCCTGATACCGTACCGTAGTAATGGTACGTTGAGGATTTCGTCATTACATGACGTCGTCATAGTACATTATACCATAGTGAGCTGACCATCATACGATCACATCCAACACTAGGTTTAACTGCATTGATAACTTTCTCGATTATTATTTTTACGCCATATCAAATGATGCGTACATAAAATACATTTTAAAATTTTCAAACTATTTTTGTCTAGCTGAAGCAATTAGCATAGACATGTGAATAATAGCACTATTTTAAAATTCATTGGTTTCATCATTTGATCCAATATTTTTGAAGAAAACAGATGTGCAACATCAGCACGAAGTCAATAAATTTTAAAAATCTAGCAATGCTAGAAGATTTAGAATATAAAAATTTTCTCCATCAATTAAAATCTTTACTTCACCATTCATTACTTAATCATTCTATCAGTCTTAAACAACGTCAATGTTTTCTATACCATAACTTTTCTATACCCAGTTCAGTTCATCAAACTTACCACACCTTGGAAGTTCAGGAACTTGCCACAATAATATGAGTTTAAGAACTTGTTCTAGTAATACGTAGTCAAAGAACTGATCAGAGACTGTCCATATGCTTAGGGGTTCAAAACATACATACGATTATGAGTCATGAGCTTACCATAAGTATGCGTTTTAAGAACTCGGCTAACCTTAAGATCGTTTAATGTAATCTAAATATCATATAATCTAATCTCTATTGACTCTAACTATCAAATATAAACATGGGACAAGAGTCACCTTCTCACCATATATATATCGATAGCGCGATACAAACATTCCAATGATTACCAATATGATAAACCAAGTGTACGCACAAAATCCCTGCCCATACAGAGGTTTGTACAACTCAACCACCACATGAGTCCTCAATTGAAATCTCACTTAACTCTATCTTACTTATAACTTCTTGCTCTATACTCGATACAGACTTCTGTATCTCATCATTTATACTCCTCGTGAGTTAATCTCGTACCATATCATATTACTTTCTCGTTATAGTATCAAACTATAACTATGCAATCATTATAGACCATCTGTCTTTTATAACTTTAAAAGATCACGTCGTGACCTTATTCTATAATCATCTCCCTTATGATTCTTTCTTATCTCATTATCGTTTTGTTTTAAAACTTCTTATCTTTACCTTTCATCATGTTATATCATGGTTTCTTTATGCTTTAATGTTATAGACTTTGTCTATTCATCTTTATTCGTCATCTTTATTATTGGAGTTAGGAAACTCTTTAATCTTATCTTTATATCTCTTCAAGATTCTTCTTTGAATCTTCTTGTTTATTTAACAACTCTTCTTTTAAGAATTTCTAACTTCGTTCATAAAGTTTAACATTTTATTCGAGTTTTATTCCTCGTTATTCTTACCTTCTTCTTATAACATTTCTAGGACTTAATTCATCCTATACATCTACGTATGTGAAAAGAATCACCTTTTCGTTATACGTAATTTAACTTCTTATAACCTAAGGTCATAGCCTAAGGTACTCTTACCTAAGGTGTATAACCTATCAACTCTGATACCAACTGTAACGACCCCAAAATTCATACAATATAATTCTCGACATCGGTTGTTAATAAGTCAACTTTATTCTAACTTTACATCCTTATTCGATATTAAAATCACTAAAAATGCGGAATATTTAAAACATTTATATAATCTTTCTTTATTGCCTTGAATTGCAACCTTTATCATTACATAACTTTGATTCAAATTTATTTTATAAATCGCTTCATCAGAGTTATTATAACTAAAACATACAACTAGGTTAAATAACCCTTATACACCGGATAAAATTTAAACTTTACAACTCAACATCTGTTAACCGTCATACATTATCCAATATATTATCTGAAACCTTAAAAAAGGTCCAAAATATTAACAACCCAGCCAAAGTATATAAATCTTCATGCATTACATCTGATTCATTTCTTTCAAGTAGCACATATAGTTACCTTGAATCCTTAACCTGCAAAAGTGATTATTGCAAGATTGAGCAAGACAGCTCAGCAAGATCTAACAGTTTTCATGCATCACATAGTACATAACAACATGCTCAACATACATCTCAGAAACATTGGACTAACATAACATAATGCTGCAGTTCATATAACAAGCATAAAGAATGAGTTCCTTACTCAATCAACATTCATTACTAAATCAACATAGTCATAAATTGACTTTAACGTTTCATACTTTCAACATATATATAACACATCATGCTATTTGAAATAAAGATTTAAAATAGTTCATCACAAGTTCACGTAGCAAATAGGAACTGAAAGACTTGCCTTGATCGTTGTTTACCAATAACAGTTTAACAGCTTACAACTATCTGCACTTCACGTGCCCTACACAAATATATAATCATGCACATCAACTATTAGTCGCATAGCAACGCATAGTAGTTGTAATGTAAACTTTACTCTACACCCCATAACCCTTCTTATTAATCAATACACAATGTTCAATTTGATTGTTTTAACTTTCGACTTATATCTCACTATATTTCTTTTTAGTAATATTTGAAATTCATTCAAGTGTTTAAGTCTTGCTAGGACTACTTCTTGATTTTATACTAACCCCATTTCAAATCTTATAATGTTCATTTCGTTTGACTTAAAACACCTTTTACGTTCATTAACACTTCTCACGACGTTTTGACGTTCATTCGTCACACGCGCGAATTGTCTCTCTTGTGTATGCTTAATGTGCTTATATAACTAATCTAATACATCATTTATTAATGTTAAGCATCATTATATTTACTAACATTTATGTTTTGATAACTTAGGACAACATCTTTTATCGTCAAAATCACTACACTTGCATACGCATATGCCCGACGCCCTCCGATTGCCTCTAAATACACATCAGTCTCCAAAATGACCATTTTGACCCCTGCTACTGACCTCAAATTGAAAAAACTTAAAGAACGAAAGTTTTAGGTCTACTCGTGCTCGTTCCGAATCATCTTAAATCTTCTCAATCGGATTTTGTATGAAAACGTTATGACTATTTTACTACAGGAGGTCAAAACATTCCCTCCTAACACTATTCTAGCGCAGCTGCGCCCCAAATAGCCTTGGCGGCAGTGCAGCTGTGCCCCATAGCAGAATGCTAAATGATTTTTTCCCAGTTCTGTAGTTCTTGCAAATTTTCTAACCGTTTCCTCCTTCTAATTTTCATAACTCAAGCTATACACATCCGATTAAGTCCGTTCTCGACTCTATGGATTCGTAATTCATAGAAGTACAACATACCAAGGAATCCAAAATTTACAGAAACATTAAGTAACCTAAATTTTGACCTAAAACTCATGTTCATGTTAGTTTTACATGTTTTAACATGTTTTAGCAAAATTATTCACCAAAGGTTCGATTCCTAACCAAATCCATCTATTTAAACTTCGTTGTTTTCGTCTTTCAATATACTAACAACATCTATTATCAATTTCAGATTATATACATGATCTAACTATCAATTTAAGCCTTAAAATAGACCAAAATACATATACTAAGCCATAAACCAAATTTCTTCATCTTTCAACAAATCTTTATGAATTTAATTTCTTAAAAATCACTTTTAGATGATATAAAGCATATTAAACATACACATTAACATCTATAACTAATTCCTTAACGAATTAACCATAGAAATTCAACTTTTCAAGGAATACTCAAGAAAATAAAACTAAGAACTCAAAGCTAGATTATTACCTTTGATTCTTGTTTAGATTATTATTGTAAGGCTGGACAATCCTTCACTTCCTTCTTGATTACCCAATTCCAAACTCACAGAGAATTTCTTCTCTTTTTCTCTCATTCTCTTCTCTGTTTCTCCCTTTCTCTTTTCTTCTTTTAGTTTAGGCTTAGAACAAAACTCATAAACTCATATAACTGATAATATAATATGTAAACTAATTAGTGTTTAATATTATTATTTAATTAGCAGTTACAAAATTTCAAAAGTCACAAGGCCTTGTTTGGCTTACTCAACTAGAACTCATTTCTACTTATTATTATAATTCTCTTATTATAAGGCCCATTTGTCACACCTTTATTTAATTAAATTATAATCTCTATTTAGCCAACACAATATTTAATTAGCTAATATAATTATAATTTTATTTAATAAATCATTAACACTATAATTCAATTATTTTATTAAAATAGAATATTTCTATTCCATTAGCGTAATAAAATACGCACTGATTACAAAATCATTCCACATAATTTTATTCTATATTATCATACTTGAATAAATTATTCCATAATAATTTTCATCGTATATTTATCTTATTCCATAAATATTCCAACTAAAATATTTATTTAATTCATCTAACGCCAATATTTATTTATAATTACAATGGTTTTTCTCTTTCTCATACTCATTTATATTCACTTGGCTAAATATAATATATTAAGCCATTACATAAACGTATTACTCTTACATGTAATATATTACCTTCATATTTTATTAAAATAATTATATTTATATTAATTCACTATTTTAATTAAGTGAATACTCACATTATTTATGAGATTTAATTCATAATAATTCCACTGCCAACAAGGAATAATAACCAAATTATATTACTTCATAATATAATATTTAACTTTATTAAATTAACTAATAATATTCAGTTAATTTTCTTTTCGTAATAATTTTATTTAATTTCTTCAATAGTTAAATTTACTATTAAACCTCACCATCCCAATATATGAATATATATATATATATATATATATATATATATATCTTCTATATTCACACCAAATCATATACTTCACAATATATAACACATATATACACATATCCAAACTCAAAACATCTCCTAATAAGAATTTTATTTATTAAATTCTTATTATACTAATTTTTGAAAATTCGGGTTGTCACATCCTTCCCTCCTTATAAGGATTCCGTTCTCGGAATCACCGAAACCCTACCTTACTTAGGTTTTCATCAAATCTCTTTAAAAAAATTTATCTCTGAATAACTTCAACACATTACCTTAATATAGGTTTTATATATGTATATTCTACTACATTCAGTTCTTGAACAGATTTTAGGTTTTATTTCAAAACCTTCAATTAAACACAATTATGTTTCCAATATTATATATTCTCTAACTCATTCATTTACTTTCTAAGGATTATTACCACATACTTTACTCGTCGAATTCATATACTTCATAATTCACTATCTTATAAGTTTTCGGGTTATCACATTCACCACTTCTTCTAACAATTTCGTCCTCGAAATTTTTATCAATCTTTATTCATTCAATCTATTAAAATAGATTTTACGTTAATCTTTATTCATCGGATTGTTTGCGTCCTACAACTACTTCTTTCTAAGGAATATCCTCCTTGCTACATTCTCCTTCAGAATATTACAAATCTTCCACAATTGCTCAATAATTGGGTAGCGATATAAATAACTCAGGAATTTCAAGATTCCAAATCATGCTGAGTGGTCACGAGACCTTGAACTGATATTTAGGTTTAATAGTGCTTCACCCCCGGTACTTCACACTGTAAACCGCATCGGTACTCTAGGTGGCCAGCCTATCGTACCCATACGCCGAGCCCAAACATAGTAAATCGTAACTACTATATGCATTACATTTGGAACTATAGTCTCCGATAACATGTCCCCTTTTTATAGGGATGTTCACCTCAGCTTTCAACACCTGAATCCGCACCAAAACAATTTGGTTTGGCATAGTTTGACCAAGAACGCTCGAATTTCATAAACAACTTTCAATATTTGTCTAGCTGAATCAAGTAGCATAGACTTCTAGTAATAATTCGGACATCAATCGAAATATATATATATATATATATATATATATATGTATATATATTTTTAACCAACAAAATAAATATTTATTATTTATTTTAAAAAAAGTTTTTTTTATAGTCTAAGGAAACAAAAGTAGATAAATCTCTCTTTTTTTATAGTTTAAGGAAACTAAAAATAGTAAGTAAATCTTTTCATATTATCCTGATACCGTACCGTAGTAATGGTACGTTGAGGATTTCGTCATTACATGACGTCGTCATAGTACATTATACCATAGTGAGCTGACCATCATACGATCACATCCAACACTAGGTTTAACTGCATTGATAACTTTCTCGATTATTATTTTTACGCCATATCAAATGATGCGTACATAAAATACATTTTAAAATTTTCAAACTATTTTTGTCTAGCTGAAGCAATTAGCATAGACATGTGAATAATAGCACTATTTTAAAATTCATTGGTTTCATCATTTGATCCAATATTTTTGAAGAAAACAGATGTGCAACATCAGCACGAAGTCAATAAATTTTAAAAATCTAGCAATGCTAGAAGATTTAGAATATAAAAATTTTCTCCATCAATTAAAATCTTTACTTCACCATTCATTACTTAATCATTCTATCAGTCTTAAACAACGTCAATGTTTTCTATACCATAACTTTTCTATACCCAGTTCAGTTCATCAAACTTACCACACCTTGGAAGTTCAGGAACTTGCCACAATAATATGAGTTTAAGAACTTGTTCTAGTAATACGTAGTCAAAGAACTGATCAGAGACTGTCCATATGCTTAGGGGTTCAAAACATACATACGATTATGAGTCATGAGCTTACCATAAGTATGCGTTTTAAGAACTCGGCTAACCTTAAGATCGTTTAATGTAATCTAAATATCATATAATCTAATCTCTATTGACTCTAACTATCAAATATAAACATGGGACAAGAGTCACCTTCTCACCATATATATATCGATAGCGCGATACAAACATTCCAATGATTACCAATATGATAAACCAAGTGTACGCACAAAATCCCTGCCCATACAGAGGTTTGTACAACTCAACCACCACATGAGTCCTCAATTGAAATCTCACTTAACTCTATCTTACTTATAACTTCTTGCTCTATACTCGATACAGACTTCTGTATCTCATCATTTATACTCCTCGTGAGTTAATCTCGTACCATATCATATTACTTTCTCGTTATAGTATCAAACTATAACTATGCAATCATTATAGACCATCTGTCTTTTATAACTTTAAAAGATCACGTCCCTTATGATTCTTTCTTATCTCATTATCGTTTTGTTTTAAAACTTCTTATCTTTACCTTTCATCATGTTATATCATGGTTTCTTTATGCTTTAATGTTATAGACTTTGTCTATTCATCTTTATTCGTCATCTTTATTATTGGAGTTAGGAAACTCTTTAATCTTATCTTTATATCTCTTCAAGATTCTTCTTTGAATCTTCTTGTTTATTTAACAACTCTTCTTTTAAGAATTTCTAACTTCGTTCATAAAGTTTAACATTTTATTCGAGTTTTATTCCTCGTTATTCTTACCTTCTTCTTATAACATTTCTAGGACTTAATTCATCCTATACATCTACGTATGTGAAAAGAATCACATTTTCGTTATACGTAATTTAACTTCTTATAACCTAAGGTCATAGCCTAAGGTACTCTTACCTAAGGTGTATAACCTATCAACTCTGATACCAACTGTAACGACCCCAAAATTCATACAATATAATTCTCGACATCGGTTGTTAATAAGTCAACTTTATTCTAACTTTACATCCTTATTCGATATTAAAATCACTAAAAATGCGGAATATTTAAAACATTTATATAATCTTTCTTTATTGCCTTGAATTGCAACCTTTATCATTACATAACTTTGATTCAAATTTATTTTATAAATCGCTTCATCAGAGTTATTATAACTAAAACATACAACTAGGTTAAATAACCCTTATACATCGGATAAAATTTAAACTTTACAACTCAACATCTGTTAACCGTCATACATTATCCAATATATTATCTGAAACCTTAAAAAAGGTCCAAAATATTAACAACCCAGCCAAAGTATATAAATCTTCATGCATTACATCTGATTCATTTCTTTCAAGTAGCACATATAGTTACCTTGAATCCTTAACCTGCAAAAGTGATTATTGCAAGATTGAGCAAGACAGCTCAGCAAGATCTAACAGTTTTCATGCATCACATAGTACATAACAACATGTTCAACATACATCTCAGAAACATTGGACTAACATAACATAATGCTGCAGTTCATATAACAAGCATAAAGAATGAGTTCCTTACTCAATCAACATTCATTACTAAATCAACATAGTCATAAATTGACTTTAACGTTTCATACTTTCAACATATATATAACACATCATGCTATTTGAAATAAAGATTTAAAATAGTTCATCACAAGTTCACGTAGCAAATAGGAACTGAAAGACTTGCCTTGATCGTTGTTTACCAATAACAGTTTAACAGCTTACAACTATCTGCACTTCACGTGCCCTACACAAATATATAATCATGCACATCAACTATTAGTCGCATAGCAACGCATAGTAGTTGTAATGTAAACTTTACTCTACACCCCATAACCCTTCTTATTAATCAATACACAATGTTCAATTTGATTGTTTTAACTTTCGACTTATATCTCACTATATTTCTTTTTAGTAATATTTGAAATTCATTCAAGTGTTTAAGTCTTGCTAGGACTACTTCTTGATTTTATACTAACCCCATTTCAAATCTTATAATGTTCATTTCGTTTGACTTAAAACACCTTTTACGTTCATTAACACTTCTCACGACGTTTTGACGTTCATTCGTCACACGCGCGAATTGTCTCTCTTGTGTATGCTTAATGTGCTTATATAACTAATCTAATACATCATTTATTAATGTTAAGCATCATTATATTTACTAACATTTATGTTTTGATAACTTAGGACAACATCTTTTATCGTCAAAATCACTACACTTGCATACGCATATGCCCGACGCCCTCCGATTGCCTCTAAATACACATCAGTCTCCAAAATGACCATTTTGACCCCTGCTACTGACCTCAAATTGAAAAAACTTAAAGAACGAAAGTTTTAGGTCTACTCGTGCTCGTTCCGAATCATCTTAAATCTTCTCAATCGGATTTCGTATGAAAATGTTATGGCTGTTTTACTACAGGAGGTCAAAACATTCCCTCATAACACTATTCCAGCGCAGCTGCGCCCCAAATAGCCTTGGCGGCAGTGCAGCTGTGCCCCATAGCAGAATGCTAAATGATTTTTTCCCAGTTCTGTAGTTCTTGCAAATTTTCTAACCGTTTCCTCCTTCTAATTTTAATAACTCAAGCTATACACATCCGATTGAGTCCGTTCTCGACTCTATGGATTCGTAATTCATAGAAGTACAACATACCAAGGAATCCAAAATTTACAGAAACATTAAGTAACCTAAATTTTGACCTAAAACTCATGTTCATGTTAGTTTTACATGTTTTAAAATGTTTTAGCAAAATTATTCACCAAAGGTTCGATTCCTAACCAAATCCATCTATTTAAACTTCGTTGTTTTCGTCTTTCAATATACTAACAACATCTATTATCAATTTCAGATTATATACATGATCTAACTATCAATTTAAGCCTTAAAATAGACCAAAATACATATACTAAGCCATAAACCAAATTTCTTCATCTTTCAACAAATCTTTATGAATTTAATTTCTTAAAAATCACTTTTAGATGATATAAAGCATATTAAACATACACATTAACATCTATAACTGATTCCTTAACGAATTAACCATAGAAATTCAACTTTTCAAGGAATACTCAAGAAAATAAAACTAAGAACTCAAAGCTAGATTATTACCTTTGATTCTTGTTTAGATTATTATTGTAAGGCTGGACAATCCTTCACTTCCTTCTTGATTACCCAATTCCAAACTCACAGAGAATTTCTTCTCTTTTTCTCTCATTCTCTTCTCTGTTTCTCCCTTTCTCTTTTCTTCTTTTAGTTTAGGCTTAGAACAAAACTCATAAACTCATATAACTGATAATATAATATGTAAACTAATTAGTGTTTAATATTATTATTTAATTAGCAGTTACAAAATTTCAAAAGTCACAAGGCCTTGTTTGGCTTACTCAACTAGAACTCATTTCTACTTATTATTATAATTCTCTTATTATAAGGCCCATTTGTCACACCTTTATTTAATTAAATTATAATCTCTATTTAGCCAACACAATATTTAATTAGCTAATATAATTATAATTTTATTTAATAAATCATTAACACTATAATTCAATTATTTTATTAAAATAGAATATTTCTATTCCATTAGCGTAATAAAATACGCACTGATTACAAAATCATTCCACATAATTTTATTCTATATTATCATACTTGAATAAATTATTCCATAATAATTTTCATCGTATATTTATCTTATTCCATAAATATTCCAACTACACTTGTGTTGGGTTTGCTAGAAACATAAGCATGCAATCAAATTACATAAACGCAGCGGAAAGGATGAAAAATCAAATTTTAAAATTTTCTTACAGACCCTTAACCATGATCTTTCTTGTGCATTGATTATCAGTCAATACATAGAAGGAGAAGATGGAATTATACCTTTGAAGATCCAAGCTTCCTCAGGTACAAGTTCTACTCCTTTAATTCCTTTGATTCCTCTGTAGTGGCTCCTTCCCTTGATCAATGTCAGCCACCCAAATATTTGGCCTCTAACGGTGATCCACCAAGGAAGATGAAGAACTCAGGAAGATGGGTTATTAGCTTAACCCTTATTTCTATCTTATAGAATATGTGTACTCCCAACTCTTGGAAAAATTCACGTCCCTTATTTATGATATAAGACTCTCTTATATAGATATTAGGTTAACCCTCCTAATCCAATTAGAATAGGATTTTATTTAATTAATTAATTAAACGCTTTTAATTAATTTATATCCTAATCTTATTAGGATTGAGAGAGAGTACTGATATTATATTAATTCCTAAACTCCTTTAGAATTAAAATAATAATAATATTAATAAGACTCCTCTTATTAATTTATATTTAATATTTCTAAAATATTAAATAATAAACATTAAGCTATTTAATTTATTCTATCACCATAGATTAAATTAATTATACTTAATGCATTATTACTATCATGCCATTTTTTTCTTAAATAATTCCTCTTCCTTTTATGGTGTGACCGTTTAGGTTCACCATATTAAACCGGTTGTGAATAAATCAATTAAAACAATTTTAATCTTATTTAAATAAATAAATTAAACTAATAATCTATTTAAATAAATAACATTTATTCTACAATAGGAATAAGTCTCCCTAGCGATCAACGACTTTTTAGATAATATAGATTTCAACATTAATCATAAAAGAACTTGTGAGTTAATAGTTACCGGACAATTCAATCCTTCCACCATACAATGTCCCAATTAAATATAAGACATGAATTTACTGTCAAGTCTTAATTTATTTAATCATATGTATTTCGATTAGAAAATGCACAACTCCAAATAATGCAAATTAGAAACCTCTTTCTAATTTCATTCTACCTTGGCCAAGGATTCCTGGGTTGTCATTTAACGAATCACATAGAACATATCTCCTCTTTTACTAGAGGTGGTAGATTCTTTATTGATCATACATTATCTCCATATGCAACTCATTATACCCAAGCATACCCTATATATGCCTTAAAAGGCCTTAAGGATTAAGTCAAAGTATAATTTGTTACATACAAGATACTATGATGATCTCAAGTCCAAGGATCAATTGTACTACTATCACATTAGGAATTCCTATTAACAGACGAGTAAAACTCCATTAGGTATTCCATAGCGAGTCACGTTCAGTGAACTTATTCTCTAATAAGCACCTACATACTTGCTTTAGTGTCTCCACACAAATGACCATGAGATCAGTCATCCTCATCTAATGAGCAAGCAACATATATACCAATCTATCCGAATTTACTAATCCTCATTTTAGTAATCCCACAATTGGGAACTATTTTAGTTTTTAAGCTTTCTAATAATTTAGATCTCATTAGCATGATCTCATCATGATTCTAAAATCATTGCTTAAAACTATGGGTTATTTACATATTATTAAAAATAGCACCATGTAGATAATTAAATGCCTTAAATGAATATGTTATTAATAAATAAATAAGATTGTTTACAAAGTATGTACTTTATCATCATACATGATTGGCTTGTATGCACACTACTATCAATCTCCCACTTGCACTAAAGCCAATCGCCATGGTATCTCATACCCATCTTCTCTAAGTGACGATCAAACTGCTGTTGTGTTAGAGCTTTAGTAAATGGATCTGCAATGTTATCTTGAGAGTCTATATGCTCTTCTTTTAATGATTTCTTTAATCAAACTGCCGCAACACATGTTTTAAATTCAGGATGAGACTTAGGATCTATTCCTAGTTCTGTAATGAACTTTTTATCCGAAACATCAACTTGCAGCTTCACTTACAGTTATATACTTTGTCTTTGTCACTAAATCAACAACCTTTTGCTGTTTGGAACCTTTCCATTTCACTGCACCACCTTTCAAGGAAACGACTTACCCTATAGTGGATCTACTGTCGTCTTGGTCAGTCTAAAAACTTGAGTATGTTTAGCACTCTAGATTTATTCAGACCCATCACGTGTCATGATGACATCCTTAGTGTCAGTTAAGTACTTTGGGATGTTTATCACTGTCTTACAGTGATCTTCTCCAGAATCTGACTGATCAACATCAAGTCTCGTATATTTCATTGCATATATGATAGTAACTCATGCGATCTCTCTTTTACTGAGGACAATATTAGAGAGATACACTCCGTGGCTCATCATCATGAGGCACTCTTTTGGAGTTTTCCATGCTAAACGCCTTTTGCATCTAATGAATATACGTTTTCTTAGGTTAAGCCGAACATCCTTTTAAATCTATTAATACAGATTTATATCCCCAATACGGGATGTTCTACCCAAATCATTCATGGAGGAATGTTTAGACAACTTTATTTTGATTGATTTTAGCATAGGAATTTCATTCCCTATCAGTAATATATCATCAACATATAATACATGGAATGAAACAGCGCTCCCACTAACCTTCTTGTACACACATGGTTCATCCTCGTTTTTGATAAAATCAAACTCTTTGATTGTCTCATCAAAACGAAAGTTCCATCTATGAGAATATTGCTTCAATCCACGAATGGATTGTTGTAGCTCATATACATGATTTGTTTCAACCATTAAAACAGTACCATCTGGCTGTATCATATATACATTCTCCTCTAATAATGTATATTTGAGGAAGGGCGTCTCCAAGTCCATTTTGCCAGATTAAGTAAAATAAGCTGCAATCGCAAGAAAAATCCAAATGGACTTGAGCATAGCTTCCAAATCCATTTTAGATTTTATGGTCATCTACCATTTCTCTGAGCCTTTATTACTCATAGCCTGTTTGTAATTCAATGGATCATGACCATTCATGATGTGTACCTCATCGTCATCCTCTATAACGAATCCATACCTCTCAGGTATCTTCGGTACTCTTTCAGATTTAATAACAGCGTGTGGTACAGTAGGTTCTTCTACTTGGTTAGGTACCTGACTTCGATCCATGGTAATTTGTGGTTCTTGAACTTCTTCAAGATATATCTTACTCCCACTGACCCCTTCATGGATAAACTCTTTCTCCAAGAAGGCAGCATGTTTTGCAACAAACACCTTTTGATCAGTTGGATGATAGAAATAATACCCTACGGTTTCTTTAGGGTATCCCACAAATCTACACTTATCGAATTTAGTCTGTAGCTTATCATTTTCAAACTTTTTGACATAAGCTGGACAACCCCACGTCTTAACATGCTTAAGATTTGGTTTCCTCCCTTTCCACATCTCATATGGAGTCTTTGGGGGGGATTTGGTAGGTACCTTGTTAAGTAGGTATGCAGCCGTTTCTAGGGCATATCCCCAGAAGAAAATTGGAAGGTCGGTAAAACTCATCATGGATCGAACCATATCCAACAGTGTTTAATTTCTCCTTTTAGATACTCCATTTAATGGTGGTGTACCTGGAGGAGTCCATTGTGAGATTATACCATTTTTTTGAGACAATTGAGAAACTCACCGCTTAAGTATTCTCCACCTCGATCTGATCGAAGTATCTTAATACTCTTGCCAGTTTGTTTCTCTACTTCACTTTTGAACTCTTTGAACTTTTCAAATGATTCTGATTTGTATTTCATTAAATACACATATCCAAATCTTTAGTGATCATCAGTCAAAGTAATAAAATAAGAATACCCACCCCGTGCACTTGTTGTCATAGGTCCACAAACGTCTGTGTGAATAAATGCCAACAACTCTGTAACTCTTTCTCCTTTTCCACTAAAAGGAGATTTAGTCATTTTACCCATAAGATAAGATTCACAAATTGGATATGATTCATAATCGGATAGCTCAAGGATCCCATCTTTAGGCAACTTGGATAATCTTGTTTCATTGATATGACCGAGTGTACAGTGCCACATGTAGGTATAATTAATATCATCTCTTTTTCTTTTCTTAGTTTGTTCAATTTGAAATATATTTTCTTATAAGTCAAGTATATAAAGTCCATTTTGCAAATTTTCAATACCATATAAAACATCGTCTTTATAAATAGAACAACCATTGTTCTTTATAATAACGTCAAAACCTTCCATATCCAATACAGAAATTGAAATAATATTTTTAATAATATTCGGAACATAATAACAGTTATTAAGATAAATGGACTTGCCCGAAGGCATTGCTAAACAATAAGTTCCTACAGCTAATGCAACAACCTTTGCTCCATTCCCCACTCGTAGGATCAGCTCTTCATTGTTCAGCTTTCTACTTCTAACCAGTCCCTGCACAGTGTTACATATGTGAGACCCACAGCCGATATCCAATACCCAAGTAGAATTATGACTTTCAGAAAAATTAATTTCAATCATAAATAAACCTTGATTGGAAGTCGAAGCTTCTCCAAGCTTCTTCTCTGCAGGAAACTTCTTGCAGTTCCTCTTCCAATGTCCCGGCTCGTTGCAATGAAAACACATTCCTTTAGCTGGTTCAAGTTTCTTTTGTTCCTTTTCTTTCCCCTTTCCCTTAACCTTCTTGGATTTTTTCTTTTCAGAAGACACATTGGGCCTTTTCCTTTTATTGGAAGAATCCACCATCAAGACATGGTTCTTCTTGGATGAGAAGTGACCTTCTGCAGTTTTCAGCACGTTAAGCAGCTCAGGCAAGCTGACATCTAGCTTATTCATGTGAAAATTAACCACAAACTGCGAGAAGGTCTCAGGGAGTGACTGCAAGACCAAGTCTTGACTCAACTCCCCATCCATGACGAACCCAAGCTGTCCAAGGTGTTTAATCAAATTGATTACATTGAGAACATGAGTCTCGACGGCAGTGCCCTTGGTCATTCGAGATTGGAAGAGCTCCTTAGATATCTCATATCTAGCAGTCCTACTATGTTCACCATACAACTCCTTGAGGTGAAGCAGCATAGCAGGAGCATCCATTTTTTCGTGCTGACGCTGAAGCTCGTTATTCATGGATGCGAGCATGATGCATTGAGCCACAGATGCATCATCTTGCCACTTATTGAAAGTGGCAATCTCTTCCTCAGAGGCTGTTTTCGAAACAGACTCAGGGACAGTTGAATTTAGGACATAAGAAATCTTTTCAGCAGTGAGAACAATTCTAAGATTTCTTAGCCAGTCCTCATAATTCGGGCCGGTAAGTTTATTTGCATCAAGTATGCTTCGTAGTGAGATTAGTGATTTTGACATTTTTAAAATTCTGCATGTGAAAAGACAACATTTTAGCAAACATTCATTTTATTAACTCTTCATACCAAAATAAATTTAGGTCTTTATTTTAAATTGGTATCTCCCACTATTTTCATCAAACTATATTACCCTCACTTATATAGTTCGGCAACATCTAATCAAAGATTTGCTAGTGATATTAAGGATCCCATTTCAAATGTATATAACCTTGTGGATATCACAACAAGCGATATACAAATAAATAGGTAGGCAACTCTTGTCAATTACATCACCATGTAACTCCTTTTATTTTACCTCTTAAATCATAATAGTCATGTGTGTGCACATCCGAACTAAAATGATTTAAGTTAAGTCCAGCCTAGCACTTTCATAAATTAAAAAAAAAACTCTCATCCTTGTGGATAGCACAACAAGACTAGATCGTTCAATTTTCTTGATAAGCATCAAATGTGATTAATTAATATCTTAAATATTCAATACTCACCTTGTGGATAACACAACAAACTCATATTAAATATTTAATACTCTATTAATTAACCATGCTAGAAGGCTACGTTCGATATTCCAAATATCATTTGAACGCTTCGGACTTAATATTATTTCTTTGAGGGTTTGTTATTATTTGTCTCATCTTGTTTAGCACGCATGCACACACACACACACACACATATATATATATATATATATAAAATACGCGTCATTTTATTAAACATGCGAAGCATGTTTGCATAAAATATAATATATATATATATATATATATAATATATAGCATGCAATATAGAATACTATATTCTACCCGGATTGATTATGGACTTTTATTCTAGTTTGGTTCACTAGAGCCACCAAGTGAACCAAAAGGTCAAACCTAGGAGTGCAAGAATTTAAATTTAAATTTAAATGTAACTATTACATTTAAACTCGGACTCCATACAAACTGGTCTTCACGCGCTCCTTGCTCCTTGGTCTCCAGTTTCTTCAAGATAATTCTAACTATCTCTATTACATAAACTATTTATAATTAAATAGAAACCTTGATCAGCAGTCAAGGGGAAGTACATAGGAGGGAGATAGAATTTACACCAAGAAGAAAACCAGAAAAGTCGAGGTACGCAGACCCCATTTTATAAAACTCATACATTCAAGTATTCATCCAAAATAAAATCCAATTACATTGGTCATAGTCCATAATAAATCCCTTTTATTAATATACATATCATCATACAGTATCAATAAAACTTATTCATCTCATGAAAGTAATTCATTCCATGTATGTATTAATATCAGTTAATGGGCAAAAGTTTGCTGAACTTTGTTTTTGGAAAAATAAACTCCTTTATTTCATTCAAAAATAATTCCAAATTAAACTCTTTAATTATAGCAATTCTGAAATCTCATTTCATATAAAATAAACATCTTTATTTTAAACATTTATTAATTAAAAAACCATTCATTTAATTAAATAAAATAAAAAAATTTCAGATTCTGTTAATGGCGCAGCTGCGCAGCATGAAAACCAGGCCAAGACACCGGCGCAGCTGCACAGAAAGAAGGCCTTGCACCGACGCAGCTGCGCAGCTTGAAAACCAGCACAGGACACCGGCGCAGCTGCGCAGCAAGAAGGCCTTGCACCGGCACAGCTTCGCAGAATCAGAAAAATTTTTGTTGCTCAAAACTCGATCCAATCGCATATCATACATGTATGGAATCACATAGACTAATAATTATCACAAGATTGGCTCTGATACCACTGTTGGGTTTGCTAGAAACATAAGCATGCAATCAAATTACATAAACGCAGCGGAAAGGATGAAAAATCAGATTTTAATTTTTTCTTACAAACCCTTAACCATGATCTTTCTTGTGCATTAATTATCAGTCAATACATAGAAGGAGAAGATGGAATTATACCTTTGAAGATCCAAGCTTCCTCAGGTACAAGTTCTACTCCTTTGATTCCTCTGTAGTGGCTCCTTCCCTTGATTAATGTCAGCCACCCAAATATTTGGCCTCTAACGGTGATCCACCAAGGAAGATGAAGAACTCAGGAAGATGGGTTATTATCTTAACCCTTATTTCTATCTCTATAGAATATGTGTACTCCCAACTCTTGGAAAAATTCACGTCCCTTATTTCTGATAAAAGACTCTCTTATATAGATATTAGGTTAACCCTCCTAATCCAATTAGAATAGGGTTTTAATTAATTAATGAATTAAACACTTTTAATTAATTTATATCCTAATCTTATTAGGATTGTGAGAGAGTACTGATATTATATTAATTCCTAAACTCCTTTAGAATTAAAATAATAATAATAAAATTAATAAGACTCCTCTTATTAATTTATATTTAATATTTTTAAAATATTAAATAATAAATATTAAGCTATTTAATTTATTCTATCACCATAGATTAAATTAATTATACTTAATGCATTATTACTATCATGCCATTTTCTTCTTAAATAATTCTTCTTCCTTTTATGGTGTAACCCTTTAGGTTTTTCATATTAAACCGGTTGTGAATAAATCAATTAGAACAATTCTAATCTTATTTAGATAAATAAATAAAACTAATAATCTATTTAAATAAATAACATTTATTCTACAATAGGGATAAGTCTCCCTAGCGATCAACGACTTTTTAGATAATATAGATTTCAACATTAATCATAAAAGAACTTGTGAGTTAATAGTTACCGTACAATTCAATCCTTCCACCATACAATGTCCCAATTAAATATAAGACATTGATTTACTGTCAAGTCTTAATTTATTTAATCAGATGTATTTCGATTAGAAAATGCACAAATCCAAATAATGCAAATTAGAAACCTCTTTCTAATTTCATTCTACCTTGGCCAAGGATTCCTAGGTTGTCATTTAACGAATCACATAGGACATATCTCCTCTTTTACTAGAGGTGGTAGATTCTTTATTGATCATATATTATCTCCATATGTAACTCATTATACTTAAGCATACCCTATATATGCCTTAAAAGGCCTTAAGGAATAAGTCAAAATAATTTGTTATATACAAGATACTATGATGATCTCAAGTCCAAGGATCACTTGTACTACTATCACATTAGGAATTCCTATTGACAGGCGAGTAAAACTGCATTAAGTATTCCGTAGCGAGTCACGTTCAGTGAACTTATTCTCCAATAAGCACCTATATACTTGCTTTAGTGTCTCCACACAAATGACCATGGGATCAGTCATCCTCATCCAATGAGCAAGCAATGTACAAATCTATTCCGGATTTACTAATCCCCATTTTAGTAATCCCACAATTGGGAACTATTTTAGTTTTTAAGCTTTCTAATAATTTAGATCTCATTAGCATGATCTCATCATGATTCTAAAATCATTGCTTAAAACTATGGGTTATTTACATATTATTAAAAACAGCACCTTGTAGATAATTAAATGCCTTAAATGAATATTTTATTAGTAAATAAATAAGATTATTTATAAAGTATGTGCTTTATCATCATATATGATTGGCTTGTATGCACACTACTATCAACTTGCATACGTGCATGCCCGGCGCCCTCCGATTGCCTCCGAATACACATCAATCCACAAAATGACCATTTTGACCCCTGCTACAGACCTCAAATTGAAAAACATAAAGAACGAAAGCTGTAGATCTACTCGTACTCGTTTCGAATCATCTTGAATCTTCTCAATCGGAGTTCGTATGAAAACGTTATGGCTGTTTTACTATAGGAGGTCAAAATAGTCCCTCCTGACACTATTCCGGTGCAGATGCGCCCCAAATAGCCTATGGGACAGCGTAGCTGCGCCACATAGCAGAATGCTACGTGATTTTTTCCCAGTTTTGTTGTTCTTACGAATTTTCTAACCATTTCCTCCTTCTAATCTTCATAACTCAAGTTATACACATCCAATTGAGTCCGTTCTCGACTCTATGGATTCGTAATTCATAGAAATACAATATACCAAGGAATCCAAACTTTACAGAAACATTAAGTAACCTAAATTTTGACCATAAACTCATGTTCATGTTTTAGCGAAATCATTCACCACGGGTTCGATTCCTAACCAAATCCATCTGTTTAAACTTCGTTGTTTTCGTCTTTCAATATACTAATAACATCTATTATCAATTTCAGATTATATACATGATCTAACTATCAATTTAAGCCTTAAAATAGACCAAAATACATATACTAAGCCATAAACCAAATTTCTTCATCTTTCAACAAATCTTTATGAATTTGATTTCTTAAAAATCACTTTTAGATGATATAAAGCATATTAAACATACACATTAACATCTATAACTAATTCCTTAACGAATTAACCATAGAAATTCAACTTTTCAAGGAATACTGAAAAAAATAAAACTAAGAACTCAAAGCTAGATTATTACCTTTGATTCTTGTTTAGATTATTATTATAAGGCTGGACAATCCTTCACTTCCTTCTTGATTACCCAATTCCAAACTCACAGAGAATTTCTTCTCTTTTTCTCTCATTCTCTTCTCTGTTTCTCCCTTTCTCTTTTCTTCTTTTAGTTTAGGCTTAGAACAAAACTCATAAACTCATATAACTGATAATATAATACGTAAACTAATTAGTGTTTAATATTATTATTTAATTAGCAGTTACAAAATTTCAAAAGTCACAAGGCATTGTTTGGCTTACTCAACTAGAACTCCTTTCTACTTATTATTATAATTCTCTTATTATAAGGCCCATTTGTCACACCTTTATTTAATTAAATTATAATCTCTATTTAGTCAACACAATATTTAATTAGCTAATATAATTATAATTTTATTTAATAAATCATTAACGCTCTAATTCAATTATTTAATTAAATTAGAATATTTCTATTCCATTAGTGTAATAAAATACGACTGATTACAAAATCATTCCACATAATTTTATTCTATATTATCATACTTGAATAAATTATTCCATAATAATTTTCATCGAATATTTATCTTATTCCATAAATATTCTAATTAAAATATTTATTTAATTTATCTAACGCCAATATTTATTTATAATTATATTAGTTCTTCTCATTCTCATACTCATTTACATTCACTTGGCTAAATATAATATATTAAGCCATTACATAAACGTATTACTCTTACATGTAATATATTACCTTCATATTTTATTAAAACAATTATATTTATATTAATTCACATTATTTATGAGATTTAATTCATAATAATTCCACTGCCAACATGGAATAATAACCAAATTATATTACTTCATAATATAATATTTAACTTTATTAAATTAACTAATAATATTTAGTTAATTTCCTTTTCGTAATAATTTCATTTAATTTCTTCAATAGTTAAATTAACTATTAAACCTCACCATCCCAATATATGAATATATATATATATATATATATATATATATATATTCTATATTCACACCAAATCATATACATCACAATATATAACACATATATACACATATCCAAACTCAAAACATCTCGTAATAAGAATTTTATTTATTAAATTCTTATTATAATAATTTTGAAAATTCGGGTTGTCACAACCTATGTACGAAGGGTTTGATTTAACAAAAGTTTATTTTTAGACAAAATATACATTTCATATGATATTTTGGGAAAACACAAGGTTTTCAAATCCTTCGTCCGAATATTAATTGACGACTTTTGATACTTCCATTATTAATCCAATCTCTATTCCCGAACCGCTTTATTATTATTGAAAGCTCTTTGTGGTTTTCTTGGAAATCGTTTTAGTGATGTGCATGCAAAAAGCGTCCAAAGGGTCGGATCATCATCGGGCATGTAAGCCATCATAATGAATCCGAGCACCCACAATCAAAATTTCACTATCACGGGATGTTGAATCTGACTTTTCGGGACTAACCCCTCGAGTGTCTTCAAGATCTCAATGTTACATATACAATGATTTTTGCGTTATTTGAACATTACATAACAAAAATCGGTCCATCATGGGAATCAAGTCAGGATCCGATCACGGGATCTCGACACCGGGATTCATAGGCTCACATTATTAGACACGAATATATATTTACAATATTCTAGGCTTTGGTATTAGATGATTTCATTGGTTGAAATCACCAACTCAAGCCATTTCGGACCCCTTTCGCCTCTAGATATAGATATAGGGCTATACGTGTGATGAATGAGAATTTTGTAATTTAATTTAAATATTTATTGAATTAAATAAATATTTTTGATGATTTATTTATTGAGTTAAATAATTATTTGATGGAATTGTGATAGATTAATTTAATTATTTGTTACATTGATTAAATTAATGCAGAGAATTTTTATAATTCAAAGTATGAATTTAATTGAATTTATTTAATTAAATAAATTATTTAATGAGTATGATGTTATTCTAATTAATTTAATAATTAATTAGAGATTTAATGATTTGATTTAATTAATAAATGAGAATTTTAATTATGTCATAATGTAACGAATAAGTTTTTTTTTAGTTGTAATTATGGGGACAAAATCCTTTTAAGGAGGGAAGATTGTAACGAATGAGATTTTGTATATTAATTTTAAATAATATATGATGTTATTCTTTGGTTGGCACCATATGGATTGGTCTAATATATTTGTGCTTAAATGATTAATTGCTAGGGAATTAGTGATTAACTTGGTAATCTATAAGAAATTGGGAAATGGATTATAGATTTATACCTTGAATATTTGGCATGTGTTTATGATTTGTCTACATGATTGAACTGCGTAATTTGTGTATAGGATAGGAATATACATGTGCGTTATGTGTGACAAACTTAAGAATCTGAACTTGAATTCCTTATCTATGATTAATTCGCATAGGAATGTGTCAGATTATCTAGCTAGGATGTTCTTTTCTGTTCTATTCCCTTTCGGGTAGATCTAGAGAGCATAGGTTTATAAAAACCTCGGAAGCGACGTATGAGCACTTGTGAGTTCTCGGTCGACAATCCGTAGTGACCACTAAGACCAAAGGGAGAGTTATGATGTTTAATGAAATATTGCATGCCAAGTGTTTGACAAAATTCTAGTGTGGGGGGAAGTTATGATCTTCTCTTGTAGCGCCTTAGATACCAGTAGTTATCCATTTACTTGCTTTGATAATTAGAATTAACTAGATTAATTACATATCTTCTATTTAACTGTTTAAATCAGACTTAAGCGATATAAAGTCGGCACCAGGTAAATATTAGCAATAGTTCCTCGTGGTTTCGACACTCATCTTATCATTATATTACTTGTGGACTGCGTATACTTGCGCGTGTTTTATTGATTACGAAATCGATCAACAAGTTTTTGGCGCCGTTGCTGGGGAACTATTTCTTCTAATATTGTTCAATATTGATTTCAATCAATTTTATCTTAATTTGAACGTGTATATTTGTATTTAATCTGCTTTTGCTTTGTTTTTTAAAGTTCTTTCAGATATGGATGAGCATAACTATCAATGGTCTTGTAAAAGGACGACACAACCGAGTTCGAAAGGAATACTTGAGCGATTGCAAGAACAAGTTGTAAATCTCTCATGATTCTCTGACAATCTTGAGTGTAAATCTACTCAGAATGCCTACTGTCAAGATCAAGCTGACTACGGCTCAACCTACTATCATCTGGAGAGCTATCCAAGCTTTTCATGGGACTACAACCAAGAGCAAGCCTGTGCTCCAACTTTTTCATACCAGTTAGAATATTCATACCAACCTCCACCGCAATATGAGGAAACATCTAGATTGGATGAGACTCTTGGCTAGTACTTAAAGTATGAATAAGAAAGAAGACTAGAGGAGATTGGTGTGCTGTCGCAGATAACCAAAAATAAACCTTACTGCGAATGATAATAATGTAGTAGTGCAAGTAAGAGTCAATCCCACAGAGACTGATTAATCTATTTTTATATACTTTGTATTCCAAAAGAGGGGGATTTTTGATTATTGTTAATTAATTAAAATAAACTAATGTGTAAAATATTGTAATGAATTAAATCAAGAGAACAAACCTTGGGTTAAGTCAACTTCCACCTTAGAAACATACACTGATCATTGACTCAAGCATACACAATTAATACTTTGAATAGTCATCGTTAGAATCACTTCCATGTCTTTCCTTAATTTTAGTTAGATAGAAACAAGCGATTTAAATAACCCTAACTACTAAACAACTTCAGACAAGCGCTAAAAGTTTAATCTAGTAGAAGCTTTAAGAATTAGAAAACCGATGAAGCTAAACAACACAAGGACAAGCGGTTGCATTTAATTTAGTTGAATATTCTCCCTAAGATATAATAATCTCGTGATCTGCAGTTAATTATTAATCTTAGTTGCTTCGCAAATTAGAGTGACCAAATAATTACGGATTCGATATCTAATTTTGCAGTAGATTTCAATGAATAATAACCTAGTGTGCACCTAACAATTAAACAAATCAATCATATAATTCAAGCACATAAAAATAATCAATACTCAAAATAATAATTGAACAATTAAAATCAATTAGATCTCACAGTGTATTTAATCCAAGGCTTCCGTCTTCTTAATCCAAGAACAAGAACTTAGCTATCCATAGCCATAGAAAACACCAAAGAAATTATAGAGAGAAAAGTAGTTTACAAGGTATAAGATCTGTCTCTATGTTTGCATAAGTCCCTATTTATAATAATAAAATAGTAACCATCATTAAACCCTAGCTGTTGCTCCCTTTTCTTAATTCTAAGTCCAAGTCTACGAAGGAAAACTGCTGCTGATCGCGCCTACTCGCTGGGGCGGGTTTTCCTTATGTAAATCTCCCGCTGGGGTGGGATTGTACAGTGCCCAGCCGGCTATTCTTTTGCATGAGCCGCTCGTGATATGCATGTGCTGCTATGTAGCATTCCTTTTTGTAAGTAGATATAGCCTTACATTCCTTGACCTGCTTGGAAAACCCACCAGCTGCTACAAATAATCACATCCGTGGCCCCCACATGATCATCCTTATATGCTTATTTTCCACTTCGTTTCTTGCTTTGTTGCCAACCAACGTGGACCCATTAATTAATTATATATGCTAGCAATTTGTTGTGGCCCCCATGTAGCATATATATGCTAACTTCCTTTTGTCAAGCACACAAGCACGTGAGCTACTTCTCTTTTGCATGCTTCCTTAATACCATGGGCCCATGTTATACATTCTTTTAATTCATTCAATTCATGTGGCTGCTCCTGGAAGGAATATGCAAGCTCACGTGAGCTGCTCTTCTATTTCCCTTTACCGTGGTCCACATCATGATTTCAACCAAGCTGCTGTTTTCGTGTATTGCAAGTGCTTCAATTCGTGGGCCCCAGATATTGCATAGGATATTTGCTGCAGATTTCATTTCCCAAACTGTGGTGTAATTGTACCTAAAATTACAAATATAAAATAAATGAATATACTTAGGTACAAAAGAGATATAAACTTTTAAGTACTAAGGGAATAAAATATAACACATTTCATTCTCATCAAATTCCCCCACACTTATCTTTTGCTCGTCTTCGGGCAAAATAAAGATAACCTATAACACAAAATTCAACCAACTACATATGCCAAACTTGAGCCACGAGTTAATACGAATTTCAACCTTGACCTCAAAGATTCAAAACAATAATCATGGGAAACTTCAAAATAATGTATCATCTGAAACCCAAATTTACCTATCAACTTTACTTTATTCTCAACCCTTTGTGCGTGTGTGAATCCACATTTATCAAACAATTCAAACCACAGAAAAACTTATGAAATTGAAGCCTTAAAGGAGAAAGAAGAACTCAACCACTTGCTTTCACACAAGTCTCAGTTAACACCAGAAGATAAAATTAAAGGATCAAAAGGCTTTTCTTCCTGTCTTTTCTTTTCTTTTCTTTGTTAAGTGCATTTTATGCTCCATCTTATCTGCGAGTGCGTTTTACGCTCCATCTCGCATGTCATGTGTTTATGAGTGAGTGCGTTTTACGCTCCATCTCATCTCACCACATGAATCAATTTTTTTCTCTTTTAATTTTTTTTTCCTTTCAATATTGCAAACTTTGCCTAAATCATTTCCCTTTTCTTAAACAATACCTCATATCAACTTCAAGTGGTGATCATACAATTGAGAGAGTTCAAAGTTTCTTCCTTAGACATTCAACTAGATAAATTTTTTTCCAAGTCAAAACTAGGTCGAACAAATGGATATGTGCTTAATAGTGGAGGGTCTCAAATAAAGTAGTGATCAACAAAGAAAACCAAATTTAGATTACCCAATGTCTATCAGTCCTCCCAGAAGTTATCACAAAGAAATCAAAATTCTATCATTGGTCAAAGATCAAAGTCAGAATTAACTTATTGCTCAAGTGACAAATCCTAAAACTACTCCATTTTCATAGGAAACACGATTGCACTTAGCATGTGCAACAAGCCTTTAAACCGCAAGGTCACCCCAAGTGGACGAGTTTTGTATCGTGAGGGTTTGCAGTGAATATACCCACAAAATTCAAAATAATAATAAAAAAATAAAAAATTTGGAAAATATCTAAATTCTTCCCCCCACACTTAAAACTTACATTGTCCCTAATGTAAAGTAAAATGCAAAGAAAAGTAGAGAGATACTTCCCTATGGGTTGCCTCCCATGCAGCGCCTTTGTTTATGGTCGTTGGCTCGACCCAACGCTTTCTTTGTTAGTATAGACCGGATCCTTCAAGGTCCACATTTTCCACCTTATCTTCTTGGAAACCCTCATGAAAATATTTGAGTCGATGACCATTCACCTTGAACACTTTAGAAGTTGCTAAACTTTTGATTTCAACTACACCATGCGGGAAAACATTAGTAACAACAAAAGGTCCATTCCAACGAGAACGTAACTTACCTGGAAATAAACGAAGCCGTGATTGGTAGAGAAGAACTTTTTGACCAATTTGAAATTCTTTCCTAGATATCCTTTTGTCATGAAAAGCTTTCATTTTTTCCTTGTAAATCCGTGCGCTCTCATACGCGTCATTACGAATTTCCTCTAACTCTTGTAGTTGCAACTTCCGGTGTTCTCCACTTTCATCCATATTCATATTGAAGCTCTTAATAGCCCAATAAGCCTTATGTTCCAACTCAACGGGTAGGTGACATGGCTTCCCAAACACTAATCTATAAGGTGACATACCAATGGGTGTCTTGAATGCAGTTCGATAAGCCCATAAAGCATCATCCAAGCGCAAACTCCAATCTTTTCTACTTGGGTTAACTGTCTTTTCAATGATTGCCTTGATTTCTCTATTTGACACCTTTGCTTGTCCATTGGTCTGCGGGTGATAAGCAGTTGACACCGTCACATGGTACTTCCTCAACAATGCTCCCACTGTTCGATTGCAAAAGTGAGTTCCTCGATCACTGATTAGAGCTCTTGGAAAGCCAAACCAAGAAAAAAATGTTAGACTGAATAAAATCTGCAACCACTTTAGAATCGTCAGTCCTGGTGGCTTTGGCTTCCACCCATTTCACAACATAATCAACAACGAGTAAGATATAAGTACAACCGAAAGAGACAGGAAACGGTCCCATGAAATTAATTCCCCAAACATAAAAAATTTCACAATATAATATGGGGGTTTGCAACATCTCATTTCGTTCGAAAATATTACCTGTCTTTTGACAATTATAGCATGACTTACAAAATAGATATGAATCTTTGAAAAGAGATGGCCAAAAGAAACTACATTCTAATACTTTTCTTGCTGTTCTCTTGGTTCCAAAGTGACCTCCACAAGCATAAGTATGACAAAAAGTGAGAATCGACGCAATTTCACTTTCAGGGATGCATCTTCGTATCACTTGGTCGGCACAGTGCTTCCATAAGTAAGGATCATCCCATATATAGTGCTTGGCATCACTTTTGATTTTATCTTTTTGAGCTTTAGACAAACTAGAAGGTAAGATGTTAGTAGCCAAATAATTCACAATATTTGCATACCATGGCATGGTTGTGCTTGCCGAAAATAATTGTGCATCGGGAAACTCTTCTTTCAGTTGAAGTTCATCATGCACATTCACTAAGCGACTCAAGTGATCCGCAACACTATTTTTCGCTCCCTTTTTGTCCTTAATTTCCAAGTCAAATTCACTCAAGAGAAGTATCCATCTTATCAATCTTGGTTTTGCCTCTTTCTTTGTCATCAAGTAACGAAGAGCTGCATGATCAGAATATACAATGACTTTAGTACCAAGCAAATAAGAACGAAATTTTTCTAAAGCAAAAACAACAGCTAAAAGCTCTTTTTCTGTAGTAGAATAGTTTCGTTGGGCATTATTCAAAGTTCTCGACGCATAATAAATGGCATGTGATGCTCTTCCGATTCTTTGGCCCAAAACAGCGACTACGGCGTAGTCACTTGCGTCGCACATTATTTCAAAAGGCATGGTCCAATCAGGTTGTTGAATAACTGGAGTGGATGTCAGTGATTCCTTCAATTTATCAAATGCCTTGCGACATTTCTTGTCAAATTCAAACTCGGCATCCTTTTGTAGTAGATTGCATAGGGGTGATGCTATTTGGGAAAAGTCCTTGATAAATCTCCTATAAAAACCTGCATGTCCAAGAAAAGAACGAATTTCCCGAACACTAGTGGGATATGAAAGAGATTGTATAATGTCAACTTTAGCTTGATCTACTTAATTCCATTAGATGAAACAACATGACCCAAAACTATACCTTGTTCAACCATAAAATGACATTTTTCAGAGTTTAAGACAAGGTTAGTTTCTATGCATCTTTGAAGAATAAGAGTAAGGTTATGTAAACATTTATCAAATGAGTCCCCATAGACTGTAAAATCATCCATAAAAACTTCCATGATATGCTCAATGTAATCTGAAAATATGCTAACCATACACCTTTGAAAAGTGGCCGGTGCGTTGCAAAGTCCGAAGGCCATGCGACGATATGCGAAGGTACCAAACGGGCAAGTGAAAGTAGTATTCTCTTGGTCCTCTGGGGCAATTGCAATTTGGAAGTAACCTGAATAACCATCAAGAAAATAATAATAAGAATGACCAGCTAATCGTTCAAGCATTTGATCAATAAAAGGTAATGGAAAATGGTCCTTGCGGGTTACAGCATTCAATTTTCTATAATCTATACAAACCCGCCACCCATATTGAACTCGGGTGGGAACCAACTCGTCATTTTGATTTTTCACAACAGTTATTCTAGTCTTCTTAGGAACCACTTGAAATGGGCTAACCCAACTGCTATCTGAAATAGGGTAGATCACTCCGGCGCCAAGAAGTTTGAGAATTTCTTTCTTCACGACATCCATCATGGGAGGGTTCAATCTCCTTTGTGGTTGATGGGAAGGTTTCACTTCATCCTCCAGCAAGATCCGATGCATGCATATGGAGGGGCTTATTCCTTTAATATCAGCTATCGTCCATCCAATGGCCTTCTTATGCTTCTTTAGAACATGCATGAGTTTATCTTCTCGTGGTGCACCAAGTGTATTGGATATAATCACTGGTAATGTTTCTCCCTCTCCAAGGAATACATATTTGAGATGACTAGGAAGATCTTTCAAATCGGGAACTGGTGCCTGCACAACAGAGGGTAAAGACCTCTCATTAGAAATCGGTAATTCAATATAACAGATGTTACCTGATTTTGGAATGTCATCCAAAGCTGTTATAGTTGATTGCAACTCGGTGCTCAAGGTCAAAGTCGCACTTCCTTCATCAATGTCTTTACTAAGTGCAATTTCCAATTCATCCTTCCCATTGAGTTCAAAGATTTCCTGTGCTAAAGAGTCAATCACATCAACCGAATAAACAGAATTATCATCAGTGGGATAACGCATGGCATCATAAATATTGAACTTAACAATTTCGCCATCAAATTCCATTGAAAGTGTTCCACTATAAACATCTATTTAGTCTTTGATGTTTTTAAGAATGGTCTTCCTAACAAAATAGGGGCATTTTGGTCACCGTTTTCCATATCAAGCACATAAAAATCAGTAGGAAAGATCAAATCATTGACTGGCACAAGAACATCCTCAACTACACCTTTGGGATAAGCATTAGATCTGTCAGCAAGCTGTATTATAATTCCAGTTTTACTCAAAGGTTCAAGTGATAAAGTAACATATATAGAATATGGCATGACGTTTATGGAATCTCCTAAGTCTAACATGGCTTTTTCAAATCTGGTGCTACCTATTGTGCACGGAATAGTGAACATGCCCTGGATCTTGGCACTTAGTAGGTAGTTTTCTTTGAATAACTGCTGAGACATTCTCCCCTACCCTTACCTTTTCATATTTTTTTAATTCCTATTTTCTCTTGTGTGTACACAATTCTTTCAAAAATTTAGCATAACGAGGTACTTGTTTAATAGCATCTAACAATGGAATATTTACCTCGCATTTACGAAAAGTTTCATACAAATCTGAATTTTTAACGTATTTTCTATTTTCTGTTAAAGCAAGAGGGAAAGGAGGTACCGGTTTATATTCAGAGAGAGGAGGAAATTTACGCTTAGGTTCATCCTTGTCATTCAGAACACTGCTGTATGCTTCGTCTTTTTCCTTATCTGCCTTGTTTTGATCTTGCAATGTTGGTACTGTCTTTTCTGGAACTGTTATCTCCTTACCATTCCTCAAAGTGATTGCACTTACATTTTCTTTTGGATTCACCACTGTTTGAGAGGGTAATTTTTCAGAGCTTTGCACTTCCAATCGACTACTTGCAGTTGCCATTTGTCCCACTTGTGTACCTAAATTCTGAATACTTGCCCTCGTTTCCTGTTGAAAATTTGAAGTGTTAGTGGCAAGTGTTTTAACAATATCTTCTAAAGACATGTTAGGGGTCGAAGATTGGCCCTGTTGTTGTCTATTGAGATACGATGGTTTGTACTGCTGCTGATTTGGAAAAGTTTGAGGTGCGAGTTGACTTGCTTGTGGATTCCCGTAGCTAAAGTTAGGATGATCCCTCCATTCAGGATTATATGTATTCGAGTAGGGATCATGATTCCGTTGTGGTTGGCCAGGAAATCCTTCTGCTGCATTTGCCTGCTCAACGAATTCCTCTTGAAGAGTTGGGCATGAATCTGTCGGATGTCCTACTACCGCACAAATCCCGTAAGCTTTTACCTGTTATGTGTTACCTGCACCCATTTGATGAACAAGAGCAGTTAAACTCGAAATTTGTTGTTCAATAGAAGAAATTTGTACCTCACTAACATTCCTAGGTGCAGAATCAAGTCTAGTGCCAAATTGTTGAGAATTGGCTGCCATATTTGCAATTAGATTTCTTGCAGCCTCGGGGGTCTTATCCACCAACGCTCCGCCACTAGCAGCGTCAATCATGCTTCTCTCGGTACAACTGAGACCTTTATAAAAATACTGGATGAGAAGCTGATCACTGAATTGGTGATGAGGGCAACTAGCACACAATCTCGTGAAGCGCTCCCAATACTCATGTAGGGATTCTCCGTTGTTCTGCCTCACGCCACAAATTGACTTTCAAATATTGACTGCCCTTGAAGCTGGAAAATATTTCTCTAAGAAGAGTCTTTTGATCTCCTCCCATGTGGTGATACTTCCGGAGGGTAGATAGTAAAGCCAATCCTTAGCTGAATCTTTCAGAGAAAATGGGAAGGCTCTTAGCTTGATCTGTTCTTCAGTGACTCCGGTAGGTTTCATACTCGTACATACCACATGGAATTCCTTCAAGTGTTTGTGGGGATCTTTACCTGCCAAACCATGAAAAGAAGGCAGAAGATGTATCAGTCCAGATTTTAATTCAAAATGAGTGTTAGTATCAAGATTAGGAAAAGTTATGCATAAGGGTTGTTGGTTCAAATCAGGAGCCGAAAGCTCTTTCCGGGTTCGATTTGCTGCCATGGCTTCCTTTTCTTCACGAATTTCCCGAGCTTCCTTCCTTAATATGCGAAAAGTTCTCTCTATCTCTGAATCAAACTTTAAATCACCTTGATTAGTAGATCGAGTTTTGGGCATAAACAATCAAGGGAATAAAAATTACTAAAAAATAAAATAAAAAAAAGGTTTACAAAAAAAATAAATATAGACTAAAATCAGTCCCCGACAACGGCGCCAAAATTTGGTGTGCTGTCGCAGACAACCAAAAATAAACCTTACTGCGAACGATAATAATGTAGTAGTGCAAGTAAGAGTCGATCCCACAGAGACTGATTAATCTATTTTTATATACTTTGTATTCCAAAAGAGGGGAATTTTTTATTATTGTTAATTAATAAAAATAAACTAATGTGTAAAATATTGTAACGAATTAAATCAAGAGAACAAACCTTGGGTTAAGTCAACTTCCACCTTAGAAACATACACTGATCATTGACTCAAGCATACACAATTAATACTTTGAATATTCATCGTTAGAATCACTTCCATGTCTTTCCTTAATTTTAGTTAGATAGAAACAAGCGATTTAAATAACCCTAACTACTAAACAACTTCAGACAAGCGCTAAAAGTTTAATCTAGTAGAAGCTTTAAGAATTAGAAAAATCGATGAAGCTAAACAACACAAGCACAAGTGGTTGCATTTAATTTAGTTGAATATCCTCCCTAAGATATAATAATCTCGTGATCTGCAGTCAATTATTAATCTTAGTTGCTTCACAAATTAGAGTGACCAAACAATTACGGATTCGATATCTAATTTAGCAGTAGATTTCAATGAATAATAAACTAGTGTGCACCTAGCAATTAAACAAATCAATCATATAATTCAAGCACAGAAAAATAATCAATACTCAAAATAATAATTGAACAATTAAAATAAATTAGATCTCACATTGTATTTAATCCAAGGCTTCCGTCTTCTTAATCCAAGAACAAGAACTTAGCTATCCATAGCCGTAGAAAACACCAAAGAAATTATAGAGAGAAAAGTAGTTTACAAGGTATAAGATCTGTCTCTATGTTTGCATAAGTCCCTATTTATAATAATAAAATAGTAACCCTCATTAAACCATAGCTGTTGCTCCCTTTTCTTAATTCTAAGTCCAAGTCTACGAAGGAAAACTGCTGCTGACCGCGCCTACTCGCTGGGGCGGGTTTTCCTTATGTAAATCTCCCGCTGGGGTGGGATTGTACACTGCCCAGCCGGCTATTCTTTTGCATGAGCCGCTCGTGATATGCATGTGCTGCTATGTCGCATTCCTTTTTGTTAGCCTTACATTCCTTGACCTGCTTGGAAAACCCACCAGCTGCTACAAATAATCACATCCGTGGCCCCCACATGATCATCCTTATATGCTTATTTTCCACTTCTTTTCTTGCTTTGTTGCCAACCAACGTGGACCCATTAATTAATTATATATGCTAGCAATTTGTTGTGGCCCCTATGTAGCATATATATGCTAACTTCCTTTTGTCAAGCACACAAGCACGTGAGCTACTTCTCTTTTGCATGCTTCCTTAATACCATGGGCCCATGTTATACATTCTTTTAATTCATTCAATTCATGTGGCTGCTCCTGGAAGGAATATGCAAGCTCACGTGAGCTGCTCTTCTATTTCCCTTTACCGTGGTCCACATCATGATTTCAACTAAGCTGCTGATTTCGTGTATTGCAAGTGCTTCAATTCGTGGGCCCCAGATATTGCATAGGATGTTTGCTGCAGATTCCATTTCCCAAACCGTGGTGTAATTGTATATAAAATAACAAATATAAAATAAATGAATATACTTAGGTTCAAAAGAGATATAAAATTTTAAGTATTAAGGGAATAAAGTATAACACATTTCATTCTCATCAGAGATCCTTTCCAAATTCAAAGAGCAAAATGAGGTTCGAATGACTAACCAAGAAGCCTCATTGCTGAACCTCGAGAATTAACTAGGACAACTTGTCAATATTGCCCTTAATCGATCGCATAGCATGTTACTGAGCCTCACATATTGAATCCTACTGAGGAGGGTGAAGAACAATGTATGGTGGATACGCAGGGAAATTGCAAGGATTTACATGAAATTCTTTAAGGCAACGTGGAAATGCATCCCGATGTGAATGTGGACGTCGAGGGTGGAGAAAAAAGGAGCATGAGTGGGTGTCATGTTAAGAATGATGAAAATCTGGAAACCACACTCAGGTTAGTCGAGACCATAGAGAACCCAATAGAGCATGAAGGACGTTTTCAAATTTTAAAAGGCGAATTAGTGCATAATTTGAGCCATGAAAGTTTCTTCGTGCCGATATATGAAGTGGAATTTGAGGATCGCGAATCATCCTTGTTTGCCATGCAAATCAAATAAAAGACAAATAGGCGGCATGATATGGTCATCTTTTCGTATGAGCCGGATTGAAAGTAAATGCTTAGAGTCGGGTCATCGAATTTAAAAAAAATTGCTCGATGGGGAGGCTACCCCATTTCAGTATCACTCTTCTAACCACTTTCTTTATGCTATGTTAATAATATATTTCATCTATTTATAGTAGTTTAGTAATATCTTAGTCTATCTCATCACTTTTGATAGTTTGATGTTATGTAAATATGCTATTTATAGGAGCTTACCTAAGAATATTTTTCATAGTAGGAAATTTTCGGAAACACTTGCATGATGTATGTTATTGATTATCATTCTTATCGTCATTTGTGGTATGCAATTATGCAAGATTTTGGTAATCACGACTTGAAGCTCGGGCTTCTATTTCTTTTGATGTTTGGCATCCTTGTGTGTTTGCTTGCAAAAATTTTGATAGCCATTTGTTTTTAAGTTTAGGTAAGTTTTTGTTGATATTTCAAGTTGGTGTTCATACACCTTAGTTTTTAGTTAGTTATATTAAGTTTTCAGTATAAGTATAAACTTTTAGTTTTTGCAGTAAAAGTAGTATAGTTAATATGCATCTATCCGAGTTTGTTAGTTCTAGTTTGTTATATTAAGTTGGAAGTACATAAAGTTTTTTGTGAAATGTTTGGCTAATTGTTGCTGTGTTGAAATGGCTTGATGTGTGTAGGAAAGCCTTAAAAAAATTTCACTGATGTACGGTCGGCACTGAAGCACCTCGGTTTGCTCTGGAAGTGGAGCTGTCGCGCCTCCATCTAAGCCCCGTTCCTTCGGGCCGCGCCATAGCGCCTCGGGAAGCTTGTCATATTGCACTACAATGCTTGGAATAAGAAAAATCTATTGTTAACATATGCTGCAGTGCCTCATTTTGTCCTTTAGGTCGCGTCGCAGCGCCACGACCAAAATTAAGTGTTAATAGCAGGCGCTGCAGCGCCTGATTATGAAGAAAAGTCGGCGTCGCAGCGCCGGTAGAGAATTTTTGTTGTTTTAATTAGGAAGAACTCAGTAGAATAAGGCCATATCCCCAAATTCTATCGACAGTAGCAACAAAATACTCACAAGTGCCTCCCCCAATTCAAGTCATTAGACTACATACTCTCCTAATCTCTTCTAAATCTATACTTGTGCCTTCACAAGGGATTTCTCACTGTAGGTTTGTGGATTCTAGGGTTCTCAACACAAGTTCAGGTAATTCAAATTTCTCATCCCCTCCAAGGCAGTTGGGCATCTAATTGAGAATTGATCAATTCAATTCGGTTTGCTTTATAAATTATTTGGGATTGTTGTGGTTTGCTTGAAATTTTGGGTTTGAGGTTTCTTAAAATAGATATTTGAAGTTTAATTTTGGGCTGTACACACTAACTACACGACGAAATGCACCAGTGAACATTAGTCTCCTATTGGCTTTTCACTTGCATTGAATTATAGTGTGACATTGTAGTTTTAGATTGAGTTGCATCGGAGTACATTTTGGCATTGTTTTTGGCTATCTTTATCACAGCTTGGCTGGGATTCAATTTTGGCTAGGTATTGGGTTTGGGTCTGCTTTTGGCTGAATATTGGGTGTACATATTTGTTGTTCAATTTTAGAGGAAAACAACTTGGAATTCAGTTTTGACATGTGAGCTTACTTCCTGAAATTCCCAACATTCCTCCCAAGCGTAAAAGACTTAGCGTTAGCGGCTCCTCTTCTTCGGCACCACAATGGGACCAAACCAAATTCGTCAGTGAGGAGGCTTCCACAAGATACAATCAAATCTTTACTAAGAAGAGTTAAGTGCCAGAGAGGGGTTTGAGGCCAGACTCAAAGCAGGATAGCGAAATGATTACCATGATCATTGATCAAAAATGGGTGCATTTTACAAAGCAGCCTAGGCCCGCTATTATATCTTTATTCCGTGAGTTCTATGCGAATGCCAATTCTGATGGTTCGGCAGTAGTTCAAGTTCGAGGACAAGCAGTTGCCTTTGATAGTACAACCATCAATACTCTTTTTAATATGCCTAGCTACGATGGTACGGATTACATAGCGCCAGGGATCCACAGTTATAACCTAGAGGACATCATCAAAAGGCTTTGCAAGTCCGGGACAGTTTGGAAAACCAATGAAAGCACTGGAGAAAATACTAGTTTTCCACACCACACATTGAGTCGCTATGGAAAGGTGTGGTATAGCTTTATATGCTCCAATATCTTACCGACCGACCATCATAGCGACGTCACCAAGGAATGTGCAATCTTACTCTTCTCCATAGTGACTAGATTAAACGTAGATGTGGGGTCACTCATCCAGGATTCCATTTTGAAGACCATCAAGGGTAGCATTTCCAGGGGACTTCCACACCCGTTGCTGATAACTAGGTTGTGCAAAAGGGAAAAGGTACAGTGGCGAGCTGATGAGATTGCCCAATTACCCATGTTAGTTATAGATCATGCTGCTATTTTACGATTTAGTGTCTGGGATGGGGAAGATTCTCATGCCCGAGGTGAGGGCTTTCTACCATCCACTCAGCCACCTCCTTCTGCAGAGGTTGGGCCATCCACTCAGCTGCCAGAGCTAGGTTCTTCATCAGCGGAGCCATTGGCAGAGATTTTAGCATCGCTGACTCTATTGCACCAAAAGGCGAATTTAGAAGGTCAGAGATCGGAGAGGCATAGGAGGCACACAATAGTAGTTTCTCAAAGACAGGATTTGATGATGCAGTACCAGGCTGAGTTCGCCACTACTGTGACCAATATTTACAAATCATATGGTGGAGACGAGGTAAATTTTATGCCATTCCAGTTCTGGGAGCCTCCTATCTTTCCATTATATCCACCACCTTCGCCTTTTGTAGAAGAGGGCAATGAAGAAGGAAACGAAGAGGGCAATGATGAGATTCTAGACGACAATGGCACAGACTGATCCTTTTTCTGCATTTTTAGCCAATGAGGGCATTAGCCATCTGAAGTTTGGGGGTGTTATCAGCTTTTCTTATCAGCTTTTGCTTATTATGCCGTGATGTTGTTAGTATGCCATTAGTACATTATTATTACTGCTTTATTAGTATTATGGGCTGCAAATTATTGTATTAATTATAGTAATGGATTATTTGTTTTTGATGCATGGATTATTGTTATTAGTTTTTGATGCATGGATTCTTCATGAATGTGTATATCTATCCATGTTACGGCTTTATTAGTTATGAAATGATGTTTATCTGTCTTTTTGTGTCATGTTAGTATTAGACCCTATTTTGAGCTTTTATTTTTGCAAGGGTTTATATATTTATTTAGATCTATCTAGTTGGGCCATGCTATGGCTTTTAACCCTGTCATGAACTGTCTATATGATTGGTGGGTTATATATAGTTAAATTTTTGATTGTGGCCAATAATATGCTTGTGGTATGGCTTTGTCAAAGAGGTCAAGCATTTATTAATGAGATTCTTAAATTAATTGTTAGTTAAGATTGTTTTTGATCCTGTCTAGCCTATTGAGCACATACCAACTGTTATAGCTAGTTATGTTTCTAATAGACTTAATTGGTAATTTTTTATGGAAATATTTTTCGTTAGCTCTTACGAACTTTAGTGAGTCGATGATAGTAAGATTTAGATTCTCATGCAAGTTCGAATACATTCGTGGGCTAATAGCATAAAAAATATATATATAAAAAATAAAAATAAAAAGAATAAATTGATAACCTTAGTTGACTAAGTTTGATTACGTGGCTTTTGTTACTCGAGTTAATAGATCCTTAGGGGTGTTCTACACCTAGTGCTCTAAAGCCATCTGGCTTGCGAGTCATTGATTAAAATCTCGTTACACAGGTAACTCTGAATAGCCTAATGTAATTAAACATTGCATAGTCATGTTTGATAAGTAGGTTTTTAACCTACTTAATAAGTATTTCTTGGTTTGATATTTTGTTAATACTTAAGTGTGCATGTAACTTTTCATATGTTTTGTATGCATGTGCAGGATTGGAGTGGAGCTAAGATTTAAGGGATAAAAGGGAAGATTAAAGAAGAGAAGAATTACATGCCAACAAAACTAACAGCCAGGCGCGGGGCGCGCTGGCTTAACACTACAAGAGGCGCAGATCGGGCCATGATGAAACCAAAACTGTTGCATATATAGTGCGGGGTGCGCCAGGCATAGAAGGAGACGGATGTGGGGCGTGCTAGCTAGACGATTTTGACAGAAAATTAAGGTTTTAAGCATAAGTTGACTTGGAAAGGGATTCTAAACTTACTTTATTTGATTAGGGTTTTTCCAGACTATTTATAGGAGTTGGCTTATTAGTTTTAGGGAGATCTTTTGATCAGTTTTATTCTACATTCTCTTAGATTGCTTGAAGACGACAAACCTTTGTTTTGGAGATTCAAGCATGTCAGGCTAAGTTCTTTATTTCAATTCTGAAGGGATGCTGAACTTATTTATCAATTAATGATTTGATTAGTTTATTCTATTTATTCTTCTATCTTGAGATTTATTTTGATTATCCAAATGAACTTTTATACATGTTTTCCAATTGATTAGTTTGGTTTCTGCAGGATTAAATTAAAAAATTGATATCATCTGCTAGATTAAGACAGATTTTAAGCAAACAAAGTGTGTCTAATCTAAGTAGCAATTAATAATATTGTATTGTGGTCAAGCTTTGAAATATTGTTAAGGTTTCAGAAGACAAGTTAAATAATTCCTGATTGTGTAATTATTGCTTGGAATAATCTAATTCTCATGATTAATGCTTCTATCATATTAAATCTAGGTTGATAGTTCTAGGTTGTATGTTAGTTAGAATCTTTTATTGGCGATCGTCGCATTAGATCTACACTTACGGAGAATTTTAGGTAATTTGCGATAGCGGTTATCTAGGGTTATTAATCTCAGTGGAAGATAAAAAGTATAATTACTTGGTTAAATCATAATCGTTAAAAAGGGATACTGAACTGAAGAATTGATCTTTTTACTCATTGATATTTTCTTTAAACTTACTTTTGTTAAATATAGTTTTTCAAACAAAAATCCACCAATGCATTGGAAATCATTGGATAATTAAAATACAATTCACTCTCTGTGGGATTGATCCTTGCTTATTGTTATACTGTTTCCTGAATTAGTAGAAACCTGAGTAAGGTAAATTTTGTAGTGCTAGACGACAGCTGCCAATGCTTGAGGTTGCATTATTTAAAATATAACGGATAAATTCTAGTTTGGCTTAAGTTTGGTTATGTGGCTAGTGTTACTTGAGTTAATAGATCCTTAGGGGTGTTCTACGCCAAGTGCCCTAACGCCATCTGGCTTGGGAATTAATGATCAAAAGCTTGTTACATGGGTAACTCAGCCTAAGGTAGCTGAATTTTGCACAAGTCAAATTTAGTCGTTCTTATGCTAATGCCGGATGGTCTGTTATTCCATTTGTGTCTTGTTCTGAATACTTGATTGAGCTTGAGCATATTGAGTTAGCATTTTCCATATTGCAATTGTTTATGTGCATGCACTATAATTGGTTAGAATAGTTGGTAATCACACACACACACAGAGATTTGGATCAGTAGCAGTTTAAGCTAGAGATTTGATCAAAGCCTTATTTATGACTTTACTTCTACTTTGAAATCGTTATTCTTATCCTTGAGGTCGCAATGCAAGTATATAGTAACTTGGTGTGATTCGCAATTATATTAACTTTTGATATTTTTGTTATGATATTTTATCTTGAGGATAAGCAAAGGCTTAAGTTTGGGGGTATTTGATGAGTGGGATTTATACCCGCAAATCAGAACCTTTAATACTTAAGAAGTTGCATGTTCTTATTATTTTATATTGCTTTTATAGTGTTTTGTTATTATTTTGCTTAATATATGTTTTACAGGGGCTTTCAGGTCATTTCCAGCTTTCAGGGGCAACAAGGGCATTTTATAGCACTGGCGCTGCAGCGCCGGTTCCCAGTTATAATCTGACGCTGCAGCGCAGCTTCATTGCCGGCTCACCCATCTTCAGCGCTGTAGAGCCCCAATTCCTTCACAAAACTAGCGCCGCAGCGCCCACTTATTGACCAGAGCCCTTGACCAAGCGCTGCAGCTCCTGTCCAAGGCTAAAAGTCGGCGCAGCTGTGCCACCTCCTGTTTTCAGGTAGACAACATAGGAAATGACCTAGAGGAACGAAAGAAAGCTTATATATTAGAACTCAGCCTCCTCTTGCATCTCTCTCATTCCCTCTCACACAGAGACTATTCCCAATAGCTTAGAACTTATATTTTCTCTTTAGCTTTGTAAATAGCTTTTGGTAACAATATAGATTAGGGATATGAATGGGATTCACAGGAGCTCAAAAGCAACTTAGCAACAAAGAATGGAAAGCATGAATTGATTAGATTTCTTGGAGATTGAAAAATACTTTGACAGAGTTGATTCTTCTCTAGTTATTTCTTTTGATTTTGTAATCTATAAATGTTGTATGTATTGCTACTGATGTTTAGCTTAAAAGCTATAAACTAAATATTTGCTCTAAGGTTATAATGGAAGCCTTTGTTAAATTTGAATTAAGTGTCTTATCTCTTTGGTTGGCACCATATGGATTGGTCTAATATATTAGTGCTTAAATGATTAATTGCTAAGGAATTGGGGATTAACTTGATAATCTATAAGAAATTGGGAAATGGATTGTAGATTTATACCTTGAATATTTGGCATGTGTTTAAGATTTGTCTACATGATTAGACTGCATAATTTGTGTATAGGATAGGAATATACATGTGCGCCATGTGTGACCAACTTGAGAATCTAAACATGAATTTCTTGTCTATGATTAATTCGCATAGGAATGTGTCGGATTATCTAGCTAGGATGTTCTTTTCTGTTCTATTCTCTTTTGGGTAGATCTAGAGATGATAGGTTTATACAAACCTCGGAAGAGGCGTATGATCACTTGTGAGTTCTCGGTCGACAATCTGTCGTGACCACTAAAACCAAAGGGAGAGTTAGGATGTTTAATGAAACATAGCACGCTAAGTGTTTGACAAAATGCTAGGGTGGGGGGAAGTTATGATCTTAGCTTTTAGCGCCTTAGATACCAGTCGTTATCCATTTACTTGCTTTGATAATTAGAATTAACTAGATTAATTACATATCTTCTATTTAACTGTTTAAATAAGACTTAAGCGATATAAAGTCAGTACTTGGTAAATATTAGCAATTGTTCCTCGTGGGTTCGACACTCATATTTTCATTATATTACTTGTGGATTGCGTATACTTGCATGTGTTTTATTGATTGCGAAATCGATCAACAATATTACCTATACAACTGATTTTCCGCGGTTTAATATTACATTGTAAACAAAATATCTATCGCGGGAATCTAGTCGAGATCCGATTAGTGGATCTTAACCCTGAGATTCCTAGGCTCACATTAGTAAGCTTGAATGTATATATAGTGTATCCTAACCTTGCTTTTAAGAGATTCATTTATTGGAATCCTTGATCACAAATAGTTAGGACCTCCTCACCACTAGATAGAGATCTAGGGCTCTACGGAATCCAATATCGGTCTAAAATATTTAAAGTAACTAGATCTAACCTAGATCCAAGTCAATCTACCATAAAGGTTCAAGCTTTAAAGCTTTAGAACTGTTTAAAGGCTAGATCTGACTAGATCTAGGATATATCTAGTGAAACAAATGACTTTTAACTCTATACAAGCAAAATAAACGGTAAACTTGATATATGTATATATATATATACAATCAATATACATATAAAGATTACAACTTTAACTACGTACAAACACGATATTGAAATAGATCTAGATAGATTGAACTATATTTACAATGAAATGTATAAATATTCTCTTTTTTCACATTGGGGAATGAAGAAACGAGCTTCTTTTGACTTGGATTTTAGCTATATTACTCTAGATACTTGAGATATACTATATATGTGATGGATTCAACAGAAAGATGATGTTAGAATGCCAAATTTGAGCCCTTCTCTCTCTAGAAACTAACTTTCTCTCCCTATAAAATTCTAACCTCCTTTAGATATGCTAAAATCCGTCCATTTGAAGAGGAAAAGGGGCAGTCGCAAGTGCAATGGAGGAAGCCATAGGTACACCTGTGGCTGGCCTGGGGTGGGCCCTGTTTGCTCGATTTTTGTGCAACGAACTGACTTTTTGAGCTATCCACTGAAACGTCTGTAACTTTAGATCCGAGAGGAGTTATGAGACGTGTCATAGTAATCTGGAAAGCTCTTTCTGATAGATTTAACATGATATATTATTCGCCAAATTTTAAGTTTGGAAGATAGGTAAAAGGGGAAAACCACCCCTTGGTAGATGTCGGCTAGTCATTCGCCTTGCTGTGCGCTGAAAAGCTATTACATTTAATCTGGGAAGAATTAAGAGACATGACATATCATTCAAGAAAGATCTTTTCGAGGGCTACACAATGTCATCAAGTTTGATCATTTCTGGATCTGATAAAATGAAGCAAAACGTAGACGGGTATCTTTCGGAGTCAACGGGACAGTCGACTAGTTTGTCTGCTGCTCGGGGATCGCTGTGGATCGCTGTGGTGGCTTTTTATAACCCCATTCTCAGCTCGACAATCATTTCTTGAACATGTTGTCAGGGTGAAATTACACTTCTGCCTTCCCGTGGGGTTGTAGCCTGCCTGAAACTATTATTTTGCCCTCCTACGGGATTAGTCCAAGGAAAGCAAAATTTTGAGTGTTTATAGATGCCCCTCTTTGTTATGGTTATGCAAAGCAATGAAATAAACAGGACAAAGAAATACTAGACACTTGATACATGACAAGTTATATCCAATGATGCAATGTCATGTGTAAAGTATGGAGTGATATATAAGTGTTAGATTTTAAATAATTGATCCCGTCTATGGGGGAGGATGATTGTTATACTGCTGCCATTGGGTATTGATTCCAATGCCTTCGCCAGGTACTGTCTCCAACGGATTGCACCACCGGGTATTGTCTTTGATGCCTTTGATGGGTATCGTCCTTAATAGATTGCACCATCGGGTATTGTCTCTGATGCCTTTGATGGGTATTAGCTCCAACGGATTGCATCACCAAGTATTTTCACTGAGGCCTTCGATGGGTATTGTCTACAATATATTGCACCACCGGGTATTGTCTTCAATGCCTTCGATGGTTATTGTCTCCAACGGATTGCATCACCAGGAATTGTCTCCGATGCCTTCGATGTGTATTGTCTCCAACGGATTGCACCACCAGGTATTGTCTCCAATGCCTTCAATAATTATTGTCTCCAACGGATTGTACTGTCGGGTATTATCTCTGATGCCTTCGATGGGTATTATCTCCAATGGATTGCATCACCGGGTATTGTCTCGGATGCCTTCGAAGGGTATTGCTTCTAATGGATTGCATCACCGGGTATTGTCTCTTATGCCTTCGATGGGTATTGTCTCCAATAGATTGCATCACCGGGTATTATCTTCGATGCTTTTAATGGGTATTGTCTCCAATGGATTGGACCACCAGGTATTGTTTTCGATGCCTTCGTTAGTTGTTGTCTCAAACAGATTGCACCATTGGGTATGGTCTCCGATTCCTTTGATCTGTATTGTCTCAAACGGATTGCACCACTAGTATTGTCTTTGGTGGGTTCGATAGGTATTGTCTCCAATGGATTACCCCATCGGGTATTGTCTCTGATGCCTTCGATGGGTATTTCCTCCAACGAATTGCACCACCAAGTATTGTCTCTGATGTCTTCAATGGGTATTGTCTCCAACGGATTGCATCATCGGGTATTTGCTTTGTTGCCTTCGATGGGAATTGTCTCCAACGAATTGCACCATCGGGTATTCTCTCCGATGCCTTCACTAGTTGTTGTCTCCAACGGATTGCACTACCGGGTATTGTCTCTGATGCCTTCGATGGGTATTATCTCTAACGGATTGCACCAACGGTTATTGCCTTTAATGCCTTTGATGGGTATTGTCTCCAACGGATTGCACCACACGGTATTATCTTTGATGCCTTCGATGGGTATTGTCTCTAATGGATTGCACTATCGGGTATTGTCGTTGATGCCTTCGATGGTTGTTGTCTCCAATGGATTTTATCATTAATTATAAAAGGGGCGAGCTTTTTACATGTTACCCCGCTGGTTTAGATACTGGCTTGACTGCTGACCCGGGTGCCGCTGACGTCCCTAGAGGATGCGGCCTATCCTTTGATTGACCATATTTGAACTTCGGTGTAGAGGCCTTAACTTAGGAGGACTTCACGCAGGTTGACTTGTTTAGTGATGTAGATTTCATTTGCTAGACCTTTTGTTTGTCGTCGGGCTCTTGTGCCCCTTTTCTTGTATTTTTTCTTGTTGTGTTTTCACATGTATATAGATGATGTTGCTATGAAAATTAATGTACTATTCGCACATATATATGATGACGCTTAGGCATTTATCATATACGTTTTACTACTGTCCATCATGATGCATGCTTTGTATATCATCATTTTAAATTTAGAAATTATCGGTTAGAACTAACCCCTATATGGTCTTTTAATACTGTTTTTACTAATGAGGCGCTTGTTTTTGAGTTAAGGATTCTCTTAGGAATTTTTCCTTCTTTTGTCGTAGCAAGCTTATGCCGTCATAATTTCATTTAGGAGTCCTGTCATTTCTTTTGATGAGAAGCTTGGTCACACCTTAGACTCCCTCCATTTTATCGAATTGTAAAAATGCTCCAGCCCTTTCGCATGTTGTTACCGGGGATTCATATAAGAAACTCTCTTTGTTGGTCAGGTCAAGTTACCAATGGTGAGCAATATCCTGTATATCAGACGAATAACAAAATGCCCCAAAAGCTTGTTGGCTCGAGCCGTCAGGGATAGCTCCGATATAAGGATTAGCATGAGTTATATTTCATGAAATTGGATGCTCATTGGGTTTACCACTTAACTTGTATTCGATGAGTTTTTATTTTATCGCTAAAGATCTTGAAATTGAGTATGAAAAATAAATGTTTTCTAACAAAGTTATGAATCGCTAACTTCAAGGTTATTTTTTATAAATTCTTTTTCCTTTTAAGGAATTTTTTGTTTAACAAGTTATGAAATCGCAAAAAAAAAAACTTTTAAGCATCTATGGTCATTGTTCATGTGTAAGATCAAATTCAAAATACTTGTCTCCCTTTATCAAAAATACTTTGTCTTCGCTCTAGACACCATTCTTCGCATAATTAACATTATATGACATGTGCACTATGAGTGACGCAATCCTTAGCAGGGGTTTCTCTCCCATGCCTTTAGATGATCTCATTTCCATCTCACAAATTTTTTCTTAACTCCCAATTATCTTTTTTCTTTTTCTTTTCGCTTAACTTGTCTCATTTTCATAGGCTATTTAGGGTTACCTATTTAATGAGTTTTGGACCATTCCCAAACTAAATGGCTTTATGACACTAGGTGGAAAGACACCCATTCGGGTTTAATTGCTTGAGTAACAAAGGCCACAGTTTGAGATAAGTTAGACGATATACTCTATTTTCTCCTCGTCTGACCTTGTACGGGGTCTATTTTCTTATGCTCTAAGTTACCCATGTAGCGAGTGTTGGGCTGGTGACTCCCAAAAAAGACGGCTTTAGGGAACTAGGTGTAAAGATACCCCTTATGCTTAATTATTTAGGCTCTAAGTTATCTATATAGCGAGAGTTGGGCTGATGACTCCCAAACTAGATGGTTATAGGGCACCAAGTGTAAAGACACCCTTCAGGCTTAATTACTCGAGTAACCGAGACCACAATTCGACACATTGGGTTGGCCACTACTTACCCTCTAACATCGCATTAACTGTCATCGCTATCGTCATAGTTTTATACCCCACAACTAAGAGTCAGAGCAACCGCAAAGTGTAGACATGCATACGAGGTCGATTATTCTCCAAATAGTGCTTTGAACTACGATGTTATATCTAATCAAAAGGTTGAATAGTCTTAATATTATAATCATACTCACAATTCTTGCTCCACGGGTGCTTATAAGAATTAATTCAATTCATAGCAAGACAAATTTACTCTTTTCAAAACCTCTTTCTAAGGTTCTAATGCAAGATTTATCTATACTTCAAATGTATATCATCGTTAATGTATAAAATTGGAGACAAAAAAAACTAATGAGATGAAAGAGTCGTACTTCACACGCGAATCGCTGTGTTCTAAGAAAATTATGATTGGAAAAGACCAAATGATCGAACCGAATCGCCAGTGAAATGATATGAGAGAAGCTCTGATTGCATCGCACTATAGGCGCCAACTTGGATTTTCCCTTTTGGGATGGTAGATGAATGCCCCAATTTTAAGTCGTCGTTGTTTCCAAAATTGCCCAAGTCTTGTTTGTTACAAAGGTCCCAATGTCAAGTTTTTGTCGCTTTCAAAATTGCCCCAATCTTGTTTGTTGTCAAGGTAGTCGCTTTGTAGTATTCTTGACAGGTGGGTTGAAAAGATGCTGAGATAACAAGAGTCTTTTACCTTATTACCAACATGGAGATTAGGTAGACTGAGCTTTAACATTCGAATTGCCCCAATCCTCATTTCGGACTTGTAGGTGCACTTGGCTTTGATGACCCTTTTCTTCTGATTTGATGAAGGCTTGTGATTGAGAGTGTTAGCTTTTTGAGGGTCATGAGAGGGGCCATCAGATAGTTGCTTGTATTGTTGAGTCAATGTTTGTTGTGATCTTCTTTATATTTACAGTTCTCTATGTCTTCGATTATATCTATCCTTGCTGATAATCATACTTGATATATCACTGTGTTTTTAATTTTATGTTATCGCTTTGGCTTTGATTGTTGATGTTGAGAAGCCTTCGGATTCCACTGAATTGGACCTAAGAGCTCGACTTGGCTTATAATGTGATGGTTTTACTGGTTTAGTTCGATCTTCAAGGCTTAATGTGTGGCTTTTATCTTAGAGAACAGATCGTTGGGTATGAAATAGACTTCGCCACGATGGGCGTGTACGCACTTCTGTAGGTCAAAAGAAGATCAAGTCTTCTCACACTCCAAGGGTTGATGAGTTGTTGAAGAGTCGTATCTTGTGATTGCTAAATTGTTAAAGGGGTTTTGTGACTTTTGTAATGATTAGACCGCGCCATCACTGGCTGCCTACGTACTCCTATGAAAGGAGATCAAGTCTTACATAGTTCATGCAACGTATATCATAAGATTGACTTGAATTTTTTTATATAAATGAAAAAAACATCACTACAAGAAAATAGCCTAATTCTGACGAAATATTTCATCGAGATTAAGGATATTCCGTTGAGGCTATCTTAATCCCGACGGAATATTCAGTCTAGAATTCGGTCGGATATAGGCACGTCGGGATTAAGTCTGTCGAGCTTTTAGTTAGGAATAACTAACTCCAAAGGAACCAGTGCTAACCGAATATTTCGTTGGTATTAAAATATCCTCGACGGAATCTATTCCGTCGAACTTATTCGGTCGATGTTAAGCTGCCACATGGCACCACCTTATAACATGTGTGAAGAATTAATTCTGACAGAATGTCGTCGAGCATACCTTATTCCGTCGAGAATAAGGAGTTTTTTTTATGTTTGTTCTGTTTTGGCAACATCCAGGGTTTTAACCAACATTTTTGTACCTTTAAACCTGTTTATTTTCCCAACAGCATATACAACATAATAATAACCTTCCAACAACTTATACATACTGTAATAACTGGCTTTTGTTCACATACAAGTCCAATATGAATTACAAGTCCAACAATACTAAAAATACTCTAATTATCTATAAGATATACAAAAATCACATGTAATTACAAGGTTTAAACTACAATATGCCAAACATCAACTAAACTAAGTCATGCCAGTAGTACTACCTCCGATGTGAGGAGGATCATCAGGCTGGCGTCGATGCTGCTGCTCTAGCGTACTAAAATAGTTGACGTCGTGACCAGAGTGAGAAGCTTCCTCAGTATGGCCAACCTGCTCAGGAGCGTCACCTTGTTGATACAATATAATGTATCTCATTAGTTCATATAATACAATTAAAGGTACAACTAATTGAAAATGAAATAACATGCAGAATATATACCTGAATTTAAAATGAATATTATACCTGAGTAGTCGATGGCTAACCCAGCATCGGCCCAAAAACGTCTATGGGTAAGGTAACAACCATCTAGACCACCTAGTCGCATATCGCGGCGAACTGCTCCGTCTCTCTGCGGTGGCACTAGCTGCAATGTCCTGAGCAAGCTGATGGAGGTGAGCACGGCTTGGCAGGTCCTGATAATGGAATAACATATTCGTACCAAACCTTTCCGATAACGCCACCATAACCCTTTGGAACATAACATTGTCTAAGCCAGCATCCGTATGAGATGGTCCCACGGGTGCTCTCAGACGCAAACGTTGGCTAGAGCCTGTAAAAATAAATATAATATGAATAATATTATATTTCACTTTATTCATAAATGAGAAATGTACTAAAATATTATATCTCAAAGTAGAGTATAGGCTGGTATCCTCGGCAACCCCAGCACTCGATAGCGACCGGTAGTGCTACTGGGAGGATCCTGAGATGTGACCAAAGAGTCGTCTCCTCATCCTGAGATAAAATAATCTCGGGCGGAGGGATGGTGGAATCTAACGTCTCGGCATCGCCCCTAGTAACCTGCGACTCAGCTATACGCTGGCAGCGGAGCTTCTCAAACCAGTCCTATAATTTAATATATGTACATGCGAGTTAACTCGGTATCAACATATAAATTACGTAATATGATCTTAACTAACAATTATTATAGTAAATGTATTACTCGTATAGCTAATGCTACTTGAGACATCGTCGATGACGAACTCGACACCTTCGGCATATGGACTCTATCCCAAAACTCTACCATAGTAGGAGGTCGGCCCAAGCTGCTCCGCATAGCCTAAGTCATACATTAATTAATATCACATTACCTTACTATAGATCCTAACAATATTAAACTAAACTAAATATAAATGCATACCGACTTAACCTTTTGAAACGACTGCGATCCAGAAGTATTTGCAATCCGTAGCTGGCCTCGATTCTTCTTCATCTGCTCGGACTTTGTCTTGAAGGCAGCATCATCCCAGTACATACACATGGTAGCCCATGCTGCATCTGATACTGTCGACGGCTGATGATCTCGTATAGTAATCTCGAGCGATTCTTCAACTGCCCGGGCTGCCCTCTTTCGCATCTTGTACAGCCAACCGACATAGTTCTTCAAATGTGTGCAATAATAACAGCGTCGCCGTCTGCATCAGTGATGCCAACCTCATATCTATAATATATCTATCAAAATGACATAATGTACATATCAATAATTATTTAAACAATATGTAAATAACTAGGACCAAATTTTTGATTTAATATATGTAATTCGACTTACGTGAAACTCGCTCAACAGTGTCACCATAAACGAGCATCGTACCACGCGTACTAGCTAAATTGCATGCAGCCAGTCGGGAGATACGTCAGGCATATGGCGTGTACGGTCGCCTTAGCAACATAATCCATAATACTAGAATACAAAATTTAAATGGATTATTTTAATTTATTAATTACATAATAATATCATTTTAATTGAACATGATATATTATAGTTGAAACCTAATGCGACGAGCCAACATCAACATGAACTGTCTCGGGAACTGCTAGCGGACGACCTAATAAACCGAGGTTAGGCCCTCGGTGACTCCGACGTCTAGCATCTGTAGGTATAATTAAGTTATAACATTGTCAAAAAATAATAAATGGACATTTTTTATAAAAAAAAGTTATGAAAATAAAGGTGATTGTGGCAAAATGAAATTAACTCACCAGCTGATGAAGACGACCCACCCTGGGAGCAGTCGCCTAATCCTCTACGGCCGCCACCACGACGACCTCCAACGCTATGTCTAGGCATAACTGTACTACTGAAATAACATAAATTAACTTATTAAATTTTAGTTAATTTTTTCTAATAATTGTTCATAGTAGTAAAATATTTACAAAACACCAAGTTGTTAAGACTTAGTACGTCATCAAACCCGTCAAAATTAAAATCATTTTCATCTTTTGATTCTGTCTCTTCCTCTTGCGTACCAATTTTTTCCTCGGTATCATCTTCTACGACGACATACGGACTGACAACCACATCTTCCTCCACTTCGTCAATATTGGGTACGTCAACGACATCATCTTCCAGCACATCGTCATCATTTAGCATTACGTGGCTGGGATTGCTAACTTATTTTTGAAACGGGTCATCCATTCTAGACAGATTTGTACTATCAAATGCCCGAGGCTTCGTTGTGACAACTGTATACTAAGGGGTTCTATAATTTACGACATTAGAGGCGTAGTACACTTGAGTTGTTTGGTTGGCTAACACAAATACGTCATCAGATTATGACTTTAACTTTATATCTACTATAATGATTCTATTACGATCAACTTTAACACCCTTTGCAATATCAAACCAGCGACACTTAAATTGAACGACCTTTTTACCCCCGGGATAATTGAGCACAACAACTTCCTCTAATCTTCCATAGTAATTGGACTCAGAATCTTGGTAACAACTTCCCAACACGACAATGCTAGAGTTGACTGATTTCAGTTCATTCAAGTTATCAACCTTGAATCTGTACCCATTAACGATGCAGCTTGGAAATGAACTAATAAGTTTGTACGGGCCTAAAATTACATCTCTAAAATGCTCATAAGAGTTTTCTTCTTCAACCCTTCTCTTAAACCACTGTTAAAAATTTTCATTAGTGAATGCTTCCAACTGTGCTGTAGTTAGTCCTGGGTTAGAAGCATATGTTTTCGCTTCGAATGAACTGCATGCAATAATAATTTGTTATTTAACTATTAATTAAGGGTAAAAATTAAATCTGCCACATATATTAATACATGCTTGATGTACGACGATACTTCAAGCATATTTAGAAGCATGTATGTAGATACAATATCAAAATCTTTATCGGTTAGGTAAGTCTTCATCTCATGTCCAAATGGTGTAACCAGATAAATGAATACAGCCAACTCAGTAGCACTAGATTGGTGATCGACGACCTCATTCTGACTTAACCGTTTGTGCTTCGTTGATACTACATCGTCAAAGTACAAGGAGCAGAAGTTGACAAGCTCTTCCTCCGTATAGCGTTCAGCAATAGAACCCTCTACACGAGCTTTGTTTTTCACTTTATGCTTTAATCGACCCATATACCTAAAATACGACGGTATCAGCTAAATTAATTATAAAGATCATGAATATTGCACAATGTAGGTGATATTACCTCTCAAAAGGATACATCCATCGATATTGCACTGGTCCTCCAAGCATAATTTCATATGGCATATGAATAGGTAAATACTCCATCGAGTCAAAGAACCCCGATGGTAAGATCATTTCGAGCATTCATATTGTCAAAACTATATTTTTCTACATCTGCTCCACACCACTGTGCCTAATAACCGTTTAGCAAATATCCCGAAAGAAATTTGAAAGTGCGATAAAGGCATCAATAATATTCCTCGATAACATCTCATGAAATGCAATTGGTATCAACTTCTTCATGAATACATGACAATCGTGACTTTTAAACCGAGTAATTTTTAACTGCTTAGCCTTACTACAACGAGATATGTTAGAAGCATATGCATCTGGAAGCTTCAATGCACTAAGACACTTGCAAATGTCTTCAACATGTTGCCTGGTAAGATAAAATGGAGCTTTTGGTTTTGAGTTGTTAAGTCAGAGCTACGATTCCCTCCTGATGTTCATTTCCTGCAAGTCTTTACGTGCTTTATCATTGTATTTTGTTTTACCACTCGTATCTAGCACGGTGTAAAATAAGTTCTCGAATACATTCTTTTTTGTATGCATGACATCTATATAATGACGAAGTGCTAGTGTGACCCAGTATGGAAACTCAAACCAAATGGGCGAGGGTGTTCAGTTATGAGTTTTCCCGTACCCTATTGCTCTCAACTTACCATGCTCCTTCCCAAGTGATGGAAATGTCAAATCATTTAGCCAGCCCAATACCTCGTTGTCCGACAAGCGACAAACAACCCCGTTCTTCTCTGTCTTTCTGTTGAACTGTGTAGACATCTTCCTATTGTTAGGTTTGTAATATTCATGAGCATGCAACAATTACATATATAGCAACGGAAGCGTAAAAATCAGAGTTTTAAAATTTTATAAACCATATACCCGGATCATCCTTTATGCGCTATTATTAATTAAACGAAAGAGATGAAAAAAGAGATTCATACCATTGAAGATACGAGCTTCCTCATGTACGAGTTCAACTCCAAATCCTTTCCTGCTCTTCTTGAATTTACCAGTTTAGATTCCTTCCTTTGATTAATGTTAGCCACCCAAGTGTTTGGCATCTAGAGGTGATCCACCAAAAAATAATATTTACTCAAGAAGAAGGGTGTTTGGATAAACCCTAGTTTCTTTCTCTCTAAAAAAGGAGTTCTCTCCCAACTATTAAATAATAGCATTAACCCCAAATCAAAATAAGACTCCTCTTATTTAAAGATGTAGGCATCCCTCCTAAATATTTTAGGATTAGGGTTTCATAATAATTAATTAAACTCTTTTAATTAATTTACCTCCTAATCTTATTAGGAATATGAGAGAGTAATATTATTAATTAATTCTCAAACTCCTTTAGGAATTAAACTAATAATAATAATAGTAATAATAATAATAAGACTATTCTTATTAATTTATATTTAATATTTCTAAAATATTAAATAATAAATATTAAGCTATTTAATTTATTCTATCACCATATATTAAATTAAATATACTTAACTTATTACTACGATTATGCCATTTGCTTCTTAAATAAATATTATTCTTTTTATGGTGTGACCTTTTAGGTTCTCCATATTAAACCGATTGTGAATAAATCAATTAGAACAATTCTAATCTTATTTAAATAAATAAATTAAACTAGTTAATTCATTTAAATAAATAATATTTATTTTACAAAAAGGGTAAGCTCCCTTAGCTCTCAACGACTTTCCAGATAATATAGTTTTCAACATTAATCATAAAAAAACCTTTGAGTAAATTGTTACCGTACAATTCAATCCTTCCACCATACAATGTACCAATTAAATATAAGACATGAAATTAATGTTAAGTCTTATTTTATTTAATTACATGTATTTCGATTCTAAAATGAACAACTCCAAATATTGTAAATTAGAAACTCCTTCTAATTTCATTCCACCTTGGCCAAGGATTCCTGGATTGTCATTTATCGAATCACATATGACATATCTCTTCTTTACTAGAAGTGGTAGATTATTTATTGATCATTATTATCTCCATATATAACTTATTACACTCACGTATACCCTTTGATATACCCTAGTGATCTTAAGGGACATGTCAAAGTATAACTTATCATACATAAGATACTATGATGATCTCAAGTCTAAAGATCACTTGTACTACTATCACTATAGGAATTCCTATTGACAGACAAGTAAAACTCCATTAGGTATTCCTTAGCAAACCATGTTCAATGAACTTATTTTCTAATAAGCACCTACATACTTGCTTTAGTGTCTCCACACAAATGATTATGAGATCAATCATCCTCATCCAATAAGCAAGCAATGTATGTACCAATCTATCCGGATTCACTAATCCCCTTTTTAGTAATCCAACGATTGGGAACTATTTTAGTTTTAAGCTATCTAAGAATTTAGATCTCAATAAGATGATCATCACCATAATTCTAAAAGCATTGCTTAAAACTATGGTTTTATCATATTTTATTATAACAACATCATGTAGATAATTAAATGTCTTTAATTAAATAACTCTTTTATTAATAAATGAATAAGATTAGTATAAAGTATATGATTTATCATCGAACATGATTGGCTTGTATGCATATTACTTTTAATCTCCCACTTGCACTAAATCCAATCGCCATGGTATCTAATACCCTTCCTCTTTAAGTGTCGATTATCCTGCTACTGGATAAGCTTTAGTAAATGAATATGTAATGTTGTTCTTGAGAGTTCACTATCTCTATAGTGACTTCTCCTCTTTCAATGATTTCTTTAATCAAATGAAAGTTTCGCAACACATGTTTGGATCAAAGATGAGACTTAGGAACTATTCCTAATTTTGTAATGAACTTTTCATCCTAAACATCAACTTGTAGCTTCATTTACAGCTATATACTTTGTCTTTATCACTACACAACAACTCTTTGTTGTTTGGAACCTTTCCAATTCACTTCACCACCTTTCAAAGTAATGGCTTACCGTAAAATGGATTTGTTGTCGTCTTGGTCAGTTTGAAAAAACTTGAGTTTGTTTCTCTAGTTAATTCAGACCCATCATGAATCATAATTACATCCTTAGTGTCGGATAAGTACTTTAAGATGTTTTCCACTGTCTTACAGTCTCCAGAATATTACTGATCACCATCAGGTCTCGTACATTTCATTGTATATATGTTAGTGACTTATGCGATTTCTCTTTTATTGAGGATAATTTTAGAGAGTTACACTCCATGGTTCATCATCATGAGACCACTTTTAGAGTTTGCCATACTAAACACTTTTAGCATTAAATGAATATACGTTCCTTGGGTCAAGTTGAGCATCCTTTTAAATCTATCAATATAGAGTTATTTCCTCAAAATATAGGATATTCTACCCAAATCATTCATGGAGGAATATTTAGAAAACTTTATCTTTACTGATTATAGAACTGGTATGTCACTCCTTATCAGTAGTATATCAACATATAATACTAGGAATGTCACAACGCTCCCACTGACCCTTTTGTACAAACTAGGTTCATTCTCATTTTTGATACAATCAAACCGTTTTGACTGTCTAATCAAAATGAATGTTCCATCTTTGAGAAGCTTGCTTCAATCTATAAATGGATTATTGTAGCTCATATACATGATTTGCTTCAACCATTGAAATAAATCAATCTAGTTGTGTCATACATACATTCTCCTATAATAATATATATATTTGAGGAAGGGCGTCTCCACGTCCATTTACCAAATTTAGTAATATTAAGCTACAATCGCAAGTAAAATTCGAATGGTCTTGAGCATTGCTTCAAAGATCCATTTTGGATTTTATGGTTATCTACCATTTCTCTGAGTGTCTACAATTTTTAGCCTTATCATATATAATTGGATCATCATCCTATGTGATGTTTACCTCATCATCATCATCTATGATGAATCCATACCTCCTAGGTATCTTCGGTACTATTCTAGATTTACGATTTGGTTGTGGTACAATAGGTCTATCTACATGTTCCTCCTTTTGACTAATAGTGATTTGTGATTCTTGAACTCCTTCAAGATCTATTATCCTCCCACTAGCCTTTCAATGATAACACCTTTATCTTAGAAAGAAGCTTATTTTGCAACAAACACTTTTTGCTAAGTAGGATTATAAAATATTTACCCTAAACTTACTTTAGGATGTCCCACAAATTTGTATTTGTCAAATCTTATCCCAGGCTTATCCTTTTAAAACTTTTTCATACAAGCTTGAAATTCCTTTATCTTAAAATACTTTAGATTAGGAATCCTCCCTGTCCATAACTCTTATGAAGTCTTGGGGACAGATTTTGAGGTTATCTTATTTTGTAGATATGTAGTCGTTTCTAGGGCATTACCCTAGAAGGATACTGGAATGTCAGTAAAATCATTATGGACCGCACCATGTCCAACAAGGTACTATTTATTCTTATAGATACACCAATCAATTATTGTGTATTAAGAAACGTCCATTGTGAGAAAACCATTTAAGATGATCTTAAAACTTAGTGCACAAGTATTTATTCCTCGATCCAATCGAAGAATCATAATACCTTGCCAATTAGTTTTACTTCTGAATTCTTTGAACCTTTCAAATGATTCAGATTTGTATTTCTCCAAATATAAATATTCAACTCTTTGAATGATCATCTCCTTTTCTTTTACTAGTTTATTTATTTTAAATTTTTTTTTCATGTGAGTCAAGTATGTAAATTCCATTCAGTAAATTGTTAATTATTTAAACTAATGGACTTGCCCGTAGGCGGCACTAAATAATAAGTTCCTACAGTTAATGGACCAACCTTTGCTCCATTCCAACATGCAAGAAGACTTCCCCCCTTATTTAACTTTCTACTTCTGCTTGGTCCTTTCATAAATCTGTATTTATGAGAACCATAGCCGGTATCCAATACCCAAGTAGAAACTTTACTTATTGAAAGATTTATTTCATTCATTGACAAAACTATATATGTAACCGAAGCTTTACTAAGCTTCTTCTAGTTAGCCTCTACAAGATACTTATCGCAGTTTCTATTCCAGTGTCCAGGCTTATTGCAGTGGAAGCAAACTCCTTTGCTATCCGTGTCAGTTTTGTTCTTATTATCCTTTGTATTTACCTTTCTATTTACCTTCTTTGAATCGTTCTTCTTTTCTGAAGATTCTTTGGCCCCTACCAGTAAGACTTGGTCTTTCTTGGTTGGAAAGTGACTCTCAACAATTTTTCAACATGTTTAAGCAAATCAGCGAGGCTGACATATAGCTTGTACATCTAAAAATTCACAACAATTATGAGAAGGAGTCCGAGAGTGAGTGCAAGATCAAATCTTGGCTCAACTCTCCATCCATGACAAAACCCTGTTGTCCTAATTGTTCAATCAAATTGATTATTTTTAGGACATGTGTCTTTACTGTAGTACCATTGTTCATTCTAGATTGGAAGAGCTCCTTGGATATCTAATATCTATTAGTCCTACTTTATTCACAATTCAACTACTTGAAGTGCAGGAATGTAGTAGGATCATCCATAGTTTCATGCTGACGCTGAAGCTCGTTACTCATGGATGCGAGGATGATGCATTGAGCCAACTATGCATCATCTTGCTACTTTTTAAAAGTAGCAATCTCTTCATCAGAGGCATTGTCTGCAACCGTTGCAGGGATAGGCGTATTAAGGATATAAGATAGCTTTTTAGCCTTGAGAACTATTCTAAAATTCCTTAACCAATCCGTTTAATTCGGTTCGATTAATTAGCAACTAATATGCTACGCATTGATAGTAATTTAGACATTATAAAATTCTGTAAATAAATTTTTAATTAACAACATTATAGCATACATTCTTTTATTAATTACAAAAATAAATTAGGTCTTGTTTTAAATTGGTATCTCCCACTATTTTCATCTAACTATATTACCTTAATAATATATAGTTCGCCAAATCTAATTAAAGATTTTCTAGTGAGAATAAGGATCACATTTCAAATGTATATAGCCTTGTGTGACTCAACAAATGATATATGAATAAATAGGTAGACAACTCTTGTCAATTATATCAACATGTAACTCATTTTATTCTGCCTCTTAGATTATTTTGATCAAGTGTGATACATCCGAATCAAAACTTATCCAAGTTAAGTCCAACATAGCACTTCCATATATTCAAAAGAAAATGTCGCCCTTGTGTGACACAATAAAACAACATCGTTCAGTCTATTTATAAACATTAAATGTGATAAATCAACATCTTAAATATTTAATACTTGCCTTGTGTGACACAACAAACTCATATTAAATATTTAATACTCTATTAATTTTATCATGCTAGAAGGCGACATTCGATATTCCAAATATTTTTGAACGCTTATAACTTAATATAAATTCTTTGAGGGGTTTGTTATTAATTGTCTCATCTTGTTTAGCGTGCATATATATATAAAACACGCGTCATATTAATTAACATGAGAAACATGTTTTATAATATATAATATATATAATAAGAATGCATATATAGAATACTATATTCTACTCGGATTGATTATGGATATTATTCTAGTTTGGTTCACTAGAGCCATCAAGTGAACCAAGAGTTCAAACCTAGGGGTGCAAGAATTAAATTTAAATATAACTATTACATTTAAATCTTGGGCTCCATTACAAACGGGTCTTCATGCGCTCCTTGCTCCTTGATCTCCAATTCTTCAAGTAATTCTAACTAATCCTATTACATAAACTACTTATAAGAAAAAGAAACATTGATCAGCAGTCAAAGGGAAGTACATAGGAGGGAGATAGAATTTACATTAAGAAAAATTAGAGAAGACGAGGTACGCAAACCTCATTTAAGAAAACTCATACATTCAAGCATCCAACTAAAATAAAATCCAATCATATTGGTCAATAGTCCATAATCAACCCCATTTATTATCATACACATCAACATATGCATCAATAAATAATATTCATCTTATGAATAAATAAACATTCAAAATATACAATAATATCAATTTAATGAGCAATTTTATTTAGCATAAAATTCAACTTTGAATCAAAATAAATTCTTTTATTTAAATCAAAATAAACCTTTTATTTTAATTTATCCATTTTTTAATAAAAATAAACTCCTTTATTTTTAATCAAAATAAACTCCTTTATTTTAATTAACATGGAATCCAATTTCAAGTCAAAATAAGCCTCCTTTATTTTAATTTTTAAAAACGTTTTTGGGAAAAGCAAAATATGTGGAATCCAATTCCTTATCAAAATAAACTCATTTATTCTGATTAATATGAAATCCTATTTCATATCTAAATAAACTCTTTTATTTAAGGAAATATGGAATCCCTTTTCCTAATCACAAATAAACTCCTTTATTTTCTAGGAAACATAGAATTCAATTTTAACTCCAATTAGTTATCATGGAATCCAATTCCAAATCTAATTAGTTATCATGAAATTAAATTCTAATTAAAAAAAACCTCTTTATTCAAATCAAATTCCAAATAAAAAATAAACTACTTTATTTAAATTTAGAATTATTAAAAAATATAGAATTCAATTTTTAATTTAAAATAAATATTTTATTTTAATTAGAAATCAAATAAATAATAAAAATCAAATTTTATTAAATTATGGGAAGAGACGCTGCGGCGCCACGTTTCAACTGCAAATAGCGATGCGGCGCTGGCTGGGGCTATTGCATTTAACTAGGGCGATGCAGCGCTGGGTTTGTTCCTTCGACAGGCGCTGCGGTGCCACTGGACAGATCCAGTTTTTTCAGTTCGTGAATTATGAACTTTTTCTCCAAAACATGATTCTATGCTAATAATTATGCCAAATAAAATTGTTCTAAACACATATCAACATACATATCAAATCTAAACAATTAATAAATCGCATAAAGGGTTTGCTCTGATACCACTGTTATGTTTGTAATATTCATGAGCATGCAACAATTACATATATAGCAACGGAAGCGTAAAAATCAGAGTTTTAAAATTTTACAAACCATATACTCGGATCATCCTTTATGCGCCATTATTAATTAAACGAAAGAGATGAAGAAAGAGATTCATACCCATGAAGATGCTAGCTTTCTCAGGTACGAGTTCAACTCCAAATCCTTTCATGCTCTCCTTGAATTTACCGGGTTAGATTCCTTCCTTTAATCAACGTTAGCCACCCAAGTGTTTGGTCTCTAGAGGTGATCCACCAAAAAATAATCTTTACTCAAGAAGAAGGGTGTTTGGCTAAACCCTTGCTTCTTTCTCTCTAGAAAAGGAGTACTCTCCCAACAATTAAAAAATAACATTAACCTCAAATCAAAATAAGACTCCTCTTATTTATAGATGTAGGCAACCCTCCTAAATAATTTAGGATTAGGGTTTCATAAGAATTAATCAAACTCTTTTAATTAATTTACCTCCTAATCTTATTAGGAATATTGGAGAGTAATATTATTAATTAATTCCCAAACTCCTTTAGGAATTAAACTAATAATAGTAATAATAATAATAATAATAAGACTCCTCTTATTAATTTATATTTATTATTTCTAAAATATTAAATAATAAATACTAAGCTATTTAATTTATTATATCACCATAGATTAAATTAAATATACTTAACTTATTACTACGATTATGCAATTTACTTCTTAAATAAATATTATTCCTTTTATGGTGTGACCCTTTAGGTTATCTTTATTAAACCGGTTATGAATAAATCAATTAGAATAATTCTAATCTTATTTAAATAAATAAATTAAACTAGTTATTTCATTTAAGTAAATAATATTTATACTACAATAAGGGTAAGCCCCTTTATCGCTCAACGACTTTACAGATAATATAAATTTCAACATTAACCATTAAAGAACCTTTAAGGAAATAGTTACCGTACAATTCAATCCTTCCACCATACAATATCCCAATTAAATATGAGACAGGGAATTAATATCATGTCTTATTTTTTTAATTATATGTATTTCGATTCCAAAATACACAACTCCAAATAATGCAAATTAGAAACTACTTTCTAATTTCATTCCACCTTGGCCAAGGATTCCTGGGTTGTCATTTATCGAATCATATATGACATCTCTCTTCTTTTAGTAGAAGTGGTAGATTCTTTATTGATCATTCATTATCTCCATATATAACATATTACACCCAAGCATACCTGTCGACGTCGAAAAAAATCGTGTTTGTTTTGATTGTGTCCGTATTTCCTAATTTTGTGTTGTTTTACCCTTTTCTGTTCGATATGTGTTATGGGTTTTATTAAAGGGTGAAATTTTAGGAAAGCGGTATCGGTATGAATGTCGACGATTTTGAAAAGGCTAATTTATTATTTTATGATTGGACCGAATGAGACAGAGTCGCCAGTTGGTATGGTTTAAATGGATGTACAAACTCATCCAAGATTTTAAAAGTTTTCGAAATATAGCCCAATATATGACTCTGAAATATTGGTCTGAAACCCGAGATTCGTGGAATTCAAAGGCTAGGTTAAGCGGGGGGAAGGTGTTAGGCACCCCCTGACTCCAGTGAAAATACGGTGCCGCATCTTATTGATTTTCTATGTATAAAAGTGTGTGTATGTGTGTATGTGTGTGTGTGTGTGTGCTTTCAATAGTTTATTCTAAGCCTCCTTGTGAGTTATTTGGAATTAGTGTCGTTCCTCTTTTACACCTATGTACGAAGGGTTTTATTTAACAAAAGTTCATTTTTTAGACAATATACATTTCATATGATATTTTGGGAAAACACAAGGTTTTCAAATCCTTCGCCCGAATAGTAATCAAGGACCTTTGATACTTCCATTATTGATTTTTAGTATATGTATTTATTACGAAAGTAGTGTTGTACCTCCTTAACCCTATGCACAAAGGATTTGATTTATATAAGAGTTTCTTTTATATCGAACACAATATGTATCAATGATGTTTTGAAAATAAAGTTTCCAAATCCTTCGTCGATTAGGAATCGAGGTCTTTTGATACTTCTGTTTATGATCTAACGTCTATCCCCAAACCGCTTTATTGTCATTGAAAGCTCTTTGTGTTTTATTGGAAATCATTTTGACGATGTGCATACAAAAAGCGTCAGAAGGGGTCGGATCATCATCGGGCATATAAGCCATCTCGATGAATCCGAACACCCACAATCAAAGTTTTCACTATCACGGGATCTTGAATCCAACTTCTCGGGATTAACCCCTCGAGTTCGTCTTTAAGTTCCAAACATTACATATACAATGATTTATTTGGAATTTAAACAATACATCACAAAAACGATCCATCGTGGGAATTAAGTCGGGATCCAATCATGGGATCTCGACACCGGGATTCCTAAGCTCACATTATTATGCGCGAATATATATGTACAATATCCTAGACTTTGATATTAGATGATTTTATTGGTTGAAATAATAGTTTCAAGACATTTCGGACCCCTTTCGCCTCTAGATATAGATCTTGGGCTATACAGAGCAACCGGAACCAATTAAAAGTAGTAAATACGTAGATCTACCATGGATCTAAGCCGATCTAGCATACACGTTAAAGCTTTATGCTTAATAACCACTCAAAAGGCTATATATGTCTTAGATCTAGGTAGAGCTAGCCTCCGGACTTGATTTACAACCAAATATGCACAATATAATCAGTAGAAACGAAATATCTATCAACTGCTACACAATATGCTTCAAAAACAACAAGTTTAACTAGATTTAAACAATATGTAGACACTCAAAATTTTCCTTGCCCCAATACTAACACTGTATGAGGGAAAAGCCATCAATCAAATCAACCCCGGTACCGATACCGGGCTTCCAATCCAAATCCGGCCACCAATGTAGGCCATTCAGTTAAATTCGATCCCCAATATCGGTAAACCCAATTCCGATCACCAATGTCAGTACTCTAGTCAAATCCGATCACCAATGTTTGTACTCTAGTCAAATCCAATCCCCAATGTCGGTACTCCAGCTTCGATCTCCAGTCGGACCGTCTATCCAGCTCCGATCTCCAATCGGACCGTCAATCCAGCTTTGATCTCCAATCGGACAGTTAATCCATCTCCGATCTCCAATCGGACAGTCAATCCAGCTTCGATCTCCAATCGGACCGTCTATCCAGCTTCGATCTCTAATCGGACCATCAATCCAGCTCTGATCTCCAATCGGACTGTCAATCCAACTCCGATCTCCAATCGAACCGTCAATCCAGCTCCGATCTCCAATCGGACCGTCTATCCAGCTCCAATCTCCAATCAGATCGTCAGATCAACCCCGATCTCAGTATCGGGCTATCATATCAATCCCGATCTCTGATCGGACCATTAGTTCAAACCCCGATCTCAATATCGAGCCTTCAAATCAGCCTCAGAAGCAACCCGAGAGGTACAAATCAGCCTCGGCAACAACCCGAGAGGTATAAATCAACATCGGCATGAACCCGAGAGGTACAGATCAGCCCTGGTAGCAACCCGGGAGATACCGATCAATCCCGATCTCAATATCAGGACATCAAGTCAGCCCGGAGGGAGGTACAGGTCAACCTTGACATTGACCTAGAACAGGACAAATCATCCCCGTCTCAGCATGGGAAGTACAGATCAGTCCTAACATCAATTCGGGAAGTGCAGTTCAGCCCCAGTGATAACCCTAGGAATCCAGATCCGCCAAGGACCACCATGGGAGGGGCAAAATGGTCATTTTATCAACTCTCAGTCGATTTGGTCAAACTCAAGACGAATTGATGCCATCGAAGTCAAAATGAACCATAACGACGATCCCGAGTGCAAACAGCGCACGACAGCTCAACGGACAAACTGTGGGGAATCAAAGACCTGGTTGTGAACTCGTCTCCTAGGACCCAAAAAATATTTTATCCCATGTCATTGTGACACTCTCGGCAAGGGCTTTCTGAAAAGGTATCGCATGCCTCAAACGGACGCTCCGATCAAAAGTTAAAAAGTTTTGACTTTGACTGCGCGTTGTCCGGAGTGTACGTACTTCGAGATGATGGAACTCGGCATCGTGGGCCCCACCAGAGGAGCCGCACCTCTACCTGCAGTAGTAGCAGGTAGAGTGGAGGCTCCCTGCCCTATAAATAAAGGTGCCCCCTTCATTTTCAAGAATTCCAAAACGCAGCAAAGTTCTGCCAGTTCAATTTTTTGACTTTTACACCAGTTCCAAACCCAAATATTTTCACTCTAACACGTAGATATACCCATATACTACCACATATCAGAAAATAACCAGTATATTTGAATGTATAGTGCCTACGATTTGGCAAAAAGCCTGTGTAGCTATCCATTGTAAGTATTTTCACGATTAGAAAGTGAATATTACTTCTTTGTACTTTTATACACTTGCACGTTAAGTTTCGTTTTCTAATGCCCGAAACTTAGTTCTGTGACTGTTTTCGTCAAAATTTGGTACATTTTTGTACATAAATTGATTTTGTGGCATTTCTACAACTCGGATTGACGATCCGTCAGCTCTAGCCGCTTCAGTGCACTAGCACACACGTTCTGGCAACTTCATCGGACTGGGTTATCTTCCCAGTCCGGGTTTGACCCTTTTTTTGTATATATTTAATTGTATATATACTAACATTTTAATTCTGTCAAGCCCGGATGTCAAATTCGAGGTAGTTTATCGCTTTTATATTTGTTTACGCATATATGACCAATTTTTACCATCACTGGTCCTCGTATTAGTCTTGGTTGACTTCAATTTTGTCAATATATATATATATATATATATATATATATATATATATATATATATTTCAATTCCAGTCCGGACACCGGCGTGAAAACTCATCGCCCTTTATACTGCTTTTGCACTCTTCGCCATACTGGGTGCTCTCCCCAGTCACTGGTTGACTACTTTCCTGCAATTTATATTCCAGTCTGGCCTGGACTATTACGTGGCTTTTATACTATTTTTGCACACTTCATCATTACTGGGTTATCTTCCCAGTTTCTGGTTGACTATTTTACTGTATATTTACATTCTAGTTCACCCTGGATCATTCTATGGCCTTTTTACTGCTTTTATATATATTTATGTATATATAAGAAGCCTTCACCATCACTGGTCCTCTTCCCAGTCTTGGTTGACTACGTTTCTGTCAATATTCAAATATATTTCAATTCCAGTCCGGGCACCGGCGTGAAAACCCATCACTCTTTACAGCTTTTATATATATTTGTGTATATATATATATATATATATATTGCTTTACTCGCTTTCTATTCAACTGCTTCTTTAAATATTCGTTTTATATGAATTGGCACTGACATATCTGCAGGCGGACTAGATTTATTTAAATCTTACCAATTCTAGTTTTTAAATGGTTCAAAACATCCAGACTGATCCGGGAAGCTAGAATGGCTGAGATTTCCTTAAATCTAACTTTCTTTCTAGTTTCAGCTTCAAAAGCAACCTCGCGTCCCTTAGATTGCTATCTAGTGGGAACGAGACGCTTTGGCCTTGCGGACCAGGATTTACTGAATGAATCTTCGGTTGTGGCAATTTTGGGATATTTATCTGTTTTTGTACAAATTTGAATTGTGCAGGTTTTGGCTACTGATATGTGAGCCTAGGAATCGTGGGATTCACGATCAAAACGATCGGAATTTGATTCCCACGTTGGACAAACTCTGGTTTACAAATGTACCCTGCCAGTTTTTCTGCAAAAATGTACATGTAAACAGACCTTAAAACGGTTTTCCGGATTTAAGGTCTTAATATAATAAAAAAATGTTGATTGTCATGTCAGCATCCCTCCAATGGTTTTCATACCCATGAGGAGACCGATACTTGTATATTATGTGGTCGAGGATGCTTCGCAGCCCGATAAATCACCATTCACATGCAGCCTTAATGCTATAAAGATAAAATTGGAAGTATCAACATGCTTCAATTCCTATGGCAGCGTAAGGGTTTGATAAACTAGCTTTCAAAACATCATTTTCAAATCAATCAAAAGAAAAGCTTTTCAAAGAAAATCAAATGCTTTTGCAAATCAAATCAAAGACTGATTTTCAAATCAAATCAAACCCTTCGTATATAGGTTCAACAAAGCAAAGCACTACTTTCAATCAAACAAATCAGTAGGCCCAATTTTCAAACAGTATTCACTCTTGCATTCCAGTTTTTAAAGGGAAATATTGAAAAGATGCGGTACCGTGTTTACACGGGAGTCGTGGGGTGCCTAATACCTTCCCCACACTTAACCAAGCCCCCGAGCTCAAAACTTCGTTTTCAAAGATCAAGTTTTAACAGTGTCCAGCAATTGGGTCTCTTTCAAAAAAAACTCGGTTGAGTTGGTACAGCCATTTTCAAATCTACCAACTGTTGACTCTGTAAAACGTTCAAATCGTCGGCATGATACATGTTGGCCTTTCTCCTAAAAAAACCCTTGAAAACCTTTTTCCTAAATAAAAAGTATAAGGGTAGAGAGAACTTCGGAAAACAGATTAAAAGACCCCAGTCGTGACCCGACCCATGGATTTTTTAAACCAATGTCGATAGGTGGCAACTCTGTTGGGGACAGTAGAGGGCTTAGGCCGCTTTCAAATCTTTTCAAACATTTCCCTTTCAAAACTATTGAATGCGTTAAATTTTGTATCTCCACAGTCAATGAATGAGTGAATGCTGCGTCTTTATTGAATGTATGAATGCTGCATCTTTACATTGAATGAATGTGAATGAATGTTTGCAACTGTTTAGTGCTTCGCACCCATATTTAGTGTTTCGTACCCATGTCATCATATGCACAATGGTGGGGCACGATGTATGTGAATGTATGTTATGTGTCCCTCTCACAAGGGGGAAAACCCGGTCGGTGATAAATAATGTCTATGGGGACGACTAAGTCTATGGGGCTCATGAAAATGCCCCACCCAGATTTGCTCCAGTTGAAAGATCGGATTAATTTCCCCTCTAGTAGATTGCGATGATCTGGGAGCCTTCATGCCGAAACAAAAGCCGCGAGAGTAACCTAAGATAGGTCAGCCTCTGATTAACAAAGTTCGAAGAGAAGCTTCTTCATGCCATCCTCTTTGAATTCCATGTCAAGTCTCCAATTAACGAGGAGCACCATGTAAATATCATAAATGAAAGATTCACTTTCCCTATCAAAATACCATGTCATCCTGCCATCAAAACAACTAACCTCGATTTTGCAGGATAAAATCTAAAAAAAACACATCATACATCCTGTCCTTACCTACATTAGGGAATTGACACGCCTACGTTTTGTTGTAGGTAAAAATTGGTCCTGTTACTAGGTCTAAATCTAAAGCACCCAGTCCATCCACGGACATGGCTTCTATTGCTTAACTAGAATCCACCTCGGTATCCAGGGAAGAGTTCGAAGGTCTGAAAAATCAGATAGCCAAGTTAGCTAGTTTTCTACGAGAACAAAGCAAGGCCCTTAAAAGGAAACAATCTCAAGCTCACATAGAACCAGGAGCATCTGGTGGTAGTGCTGGAGGTCAAGAGACTGAAAAGGCCGAAACTCAAATTCCTGGACCACAAAACCAGGACATGACCAACAACACCCCTGAAATCATCCCCCTCGTCAAAGAACAGGAAACTGGTGACATTATGAAGAAAGTACAACAAATAGAGGAAGCTAGGGATTGGGGCATTCGGTAGTGTCAATTACTCCGACCTCTGTATATTTCCCGGGGCTCAATATCCCGAAAATTTTAAAACTCCTGACTTCGAGAAGTATGATGGAATGGGAGATCATTACACACACTTAAAAGTATTCATTGGAGAACTCAGATCCTTTGCAGAGGACGAGAAGCTTCGAATGCAGTTATTCAAAAAAAGTCTAATCGAAGAGGAGTGAGCATGGTATGCCCGTCTGGACAACTCCAAAATCCATAGTTGGGAAGAACTAGCCCACGCCTTCATCGGTCAATATAGCTTCCAATCTCAGCTGGCTCCAGACAGATACCAAATTACCAAGATCAGGAAGAATAACACTGAATCATTTAGAGAATATGCCCAGCGATGGAGACGGGTCGCAACACAAGTCACCCTAGCTATGACTGAATCTGAAATAGTCATGACCTTCATCGACATCCAAGAAGTGCCTTATTATGAGAGGGTCCTAGCAGGCTTTGGAAAACCATTCTTTGAAATGATCAAACATGGCAAAATGGTCGAATTGGGGCTCAAATTTGGGAAGATAAAAGATCTAACCGCCCTCAAAGCAGTAGCTGAGCATATCCAGTCCAAAAATTATAGGAGTAATCCCCGTAGGGTCCATAAGAAGAAAGACGAAGAAGTCTCCTTAGTGTTACAAGGACAAACTCCGAGGGGAGAATTAAACAGTATGCCCATCCAAAGAAGGAATTATACCCCTTTTCAAAATCCAGCACAGCCTCCAAATCCTCCATTTCATAAAAATATGGAGGTCAGGTGTCGAAGAGCTTTTACCAGTCTAGGGGATTCACTTTAGAACATATTCAAACTTCTGGCAGCCCAGAAGAAGATTGTCCAACTCCTTCCACCAACCAACACTAATGGTCAAAATTTTGACTCAAGCAAGAAGTGTGCTTATCACTCTGGATCTCCAGGCCATGACACCCAAGACTATTGGTCTCTCAAGCACAAAATACAAGACTTGATTAATAGCGGAGAGATTGTTGTCACAAAGCCTGAGCAACCCCATGTGCAGGACAATCCTTTGCCACAGCATAAAGAGGAGAATGTCAACATGATCAGCACCACAAATGGAGAAGGATCCAATTACCTCCGTTATGTGGGAGAATCAATTCAATCCAAAAACACCAGCCCAGATAGTTGGGAAGTTTTTGAAAGGCGATTCCTAATAGAGAAAGAAATAAATTCTCTTAAGGAACAAATCGAGTAGTTAGCAGAACTGGTCGTTTACCAGCATCACCTCACCAGGAGTATGGTGAAATAAATCAACCAGTCCATTGTCAATCATCCTCCCACACCGGAGATCATTTCCCCGAGAAATCAATTCCAGTTTAATGAGAATGATCTTTGGGCCAAAGGGTTGTCGAAGAATAGAATCTCCGATCGGATGGGAAATTCTTATTTCAGAGGAACTTCACCAACCTAAATCAATCAGTGGAAGAAATCCTTCAAATGCTAATCAACGAAGGAATGGTTGTAGACTTGTTACCTCAATTGAACCATTGAGCCAGAAAATTCAAACCTGACCAAATATGTCAGTACCATTCTAATTCACCCGGCCATGATACTGAGAATTGCTGGGAACTTCGTAACCTGATTCAAGACATGATCGAAAAGGTGGACCTGATAAGGGGAAATTAAATCCTTGATCTCCTAGACAATGGCACTCTCTGGATCCCTACTGTATGGAACCAAAACACAGTTGCTGTCATATCTTGCGATAAGGAGTCAATCGTTACATCCTTGGTACTGACAGGGAAAGGGGTTCAAGAAATACAAAATCATGTGAAGGTGGCTGCAACTCAGCCTCTAATCTTGCCCTTCAGACCTCAGTATCCAATCATTAGTCTGAAGAAGGTCCCATGGAACTACGAGAACAATGAAGGCTCCACTTCAAACAATATTACCGTTGTACCGAAGGACAATCCCTTATACCTACCTCAGCGGGTAATCAAACCAGTTATCAAAGAAAAAGAGAAGGTAGCTGAAGAGAAAATCAAAGAGTTCCTCAAACAGATGGGACACAATGAAATCAAAATAGTTAAAAGCTTGGAGGACGCACCTAAACAAGTGTCCATCCTTGACTTGGTCCTATCCTTAGAGGATCATCGCAACATTCTAGTGAAAGTACTAGAAGAAGCTCATTTGCCACGTACAGTGGATACCGAGAAATTCTGTCATGTTATCGAACACATCTTCAACAGCAATATGATATCTTTCATTGACGATGATATCCCGGTAGAGGGAACGGGCCACCACAAGTCCCTGCATATAGCTGTAATATCCTCCGAATATGTGATCGGAGGTGTGCTCATTGATGGAGGATCATCCCTCAACATTTGTCTATATGATACTTTAGAAAGGATTCGAACCGTTTCAAAACCAGTCATATAGTCATCCGGGCTTTAGATGGATCTCGCCGAGAGGCTATAGGGGAAATAGAGCTACCTCTAGAGATTGGCCCACACACTTTCTACGTATCTTTCCAGGTGCTCAACATTGCCATCGGATACAACTTATTACTGGGAAGACCCTTGATCCACATGGCAGGGGCAGTGCCATCCACCCTACAACAACAACTCAAGTACATTATCAATGGCAGCCTCAACACAGTGAATGCCGAACCAGAGTACCCAACCTACATACATAGGGTAATGCCATTGATCAGCCTGGATACGGGAATTGAACCTGCCAGTTTTCAAGCTCGAGAGGTGAGCGATACTCAATATCTACCTATCGGGGCACTAGCCATAAAGCCTAAAGTCTCCACCGATATAATGACAGTAGGGCGAGAAATGGTATCTTTGGGTTTCCAACCTAGAGAAGGGTTGGGAAAGGATAAGCAAGGTATGAAGATGCCAGTCCAAATTCCAAGTCAGACTGGGAGCTCATGATTGGGATATTCATTCGGTTTAAGCCGCTGGAACCCACATAAACATCCCAAGGCTCATGCCTCAACAATTTTGCTGCCAAACCTCACAAATACCGGATGGGTGAAACCTACGAGGAAAATCCCGGCTGCGGATCAACCATGCTATTTCCTTCAATCACACCTGTCCATGAAAGAAAAGCCCTCAAGCTTGAGGTAGACAGCGAAAAGAGAAAAGAGAAGATCATGTACGAAGGACGAGACCCATTCGCTAACATGAGGGTTATTATCAACTACGAAGGCATGAATGACGAACTCCCAGACAGTGACGACGAAGATCATGCCCAAATTCCTCTCATCAAGAAGAGGAACAATCACCAGAAAAGCCTTAGACTTATTCTAAAGGATGTCTCATTTGTTATCTGAGATAAGACAGATAATCACAAATCCCTGATCCTTTCGGTTTATGAGGATCTGACCTTGGACAACTGGAGCAGTGTCCCTTGCCTCAGTCGAAAAGGGTAAAGGGGTAGAAAGTACATATGCCCTATAATCATGCTTTCATTTACTGCTTACTTTTTCTTGCACAGCTATAGCAGTAACTTTTGTCATGCCTTGCAAATGCCATATATGTTTAAGTAGTTGTATATATTAATGAAAGCATTTTTGTTTTCAGGACCCAAGAATTGGATGTGGGTGTCTCTGCTGATGAGATGCCGACATGTCAAAATGACTACGACTTTGATGTAGAACTGAACTTCGACTTGATGGATATTGATCAAAAGGAGAAAGATGACTATGAGGTACCCGATAAGATCAAAGAATGGGTCAAAGACAAACCCAGACCAAACCTCGACCAAACCACCACCATCAACATAGGAACCTCCAAAAATATCAAAGAAATCCAAATAGGTTCAGACCTCATATCCAACCAAAAATCTGACCTAATCAAACTCCTAAAACAGTACCAGGATGTATTTGCATGGTCACATTAAGACATAATTGGCTTATCCACTGATATTGTCATCTATCGAATGCCCATCAAAGAAGGGTTCAAACCAGTCAAGCAAAAGCTTTGGCGATTGATACCTGAGTGGAGTCTGAAAGACAAAGAAGAAATTGTTAAACAATTCAAAGACGGAATCATCATGGTGTCAACATACCTAGAATGGTTGTCAAACATAGTTCCCGCACCTAAGCCCAGAGGGAAGGTACGAGTTTGCATGGATTACCGGGATTTGAACAAAGCCTATCTCAAGAAAAATTTCCCGATACCTTTCATCCACATCTTGATCCACAATACTGCACAGTATGGCATGTATTCCTTCGTGGATTGCTTTGCTGGTTATCATCAAATAATGGTTGCTGAAGAGGACGAGGAGAAAATAGCTTTTATCACTCCCTGGGGAACCATCTACTATAGATGACTATCCTTCAGCCTCATCAATGCCAGAGCCACATATCAGTGAGCCGTGATGGCCCTCTTTCATGACATGATGCACAAAGAAATAGAAGTTTATGTGGACGACATCATCACCAAATCCCGGAGGGAGGATGATCACATCGGCCATCTTAGAAAGCTGTTCAACAGGTTACGTAAGTATAACCTCAAGCTCAATCCCGCCAAATGTGTTTTTAGCGTCAAAGCAGGCAAGCTGTTAGGATTCTTGCTAAGCAATCAGGGCATCTAGCTCGACCCTGCCAAGATCAAAGTCATTACTGAAATGCGCAAACCTCGTACAAAGAAGGAGATACGGGGATTCTTGGGAAAGATCAACTTCATAAGCCGATTTATTTCCCAACTCACAGTAACCTGTGAACACATCTTCAAGCTGTTAAGGAAGAATTCCTCCACCAAATGGAATGAGGATTGTCAACAAGCCTTCTTTGCCATCAAGAAGTAGCTGACTGAAGCTCCTATTTTGGTACACCCAAGGGATAGAGTTCTCTTATTCATGTACCCGTCCGTCAATAACAATGCAATGGGCTGCATGTTAGGACAGAAGGATGATAGTAGCAAAGAAAGAGCTATCTACTACATCAACAAAAGATTCAGCAGTGGTGAATAGAAATACACCCTGATCGAGAAGATGTGATGTGCATTAGCATGGGCCGCCGACTGCATGTTAGGACAGAAGGATGATAGTAGCAAAGAAAGAGCTATCTACTACATCAGCAAAATATTCAGCAGTGGTGAACAGAAATACACCCTGATCGAGAAGACGTGGTGTGCATTAGCATGGGCCGCCATGAGGTTGCAACACTATCTGTATGGGCATACAAACTACCTCATATCCCGCATGGATCCACTCAAGTACGTATTCAACAAACCAATGCTGAATTGTCAACTGTCCAAATGGCAGTTGATCCTACAGTAATTCGACATTATCTACGTGACTCAGAAGTCAATCAAGCGTCAAGGCATTGCAGATCAATTAGCTGAAGCACCTTCAGGAGGGTTCGAGCCCCTGGAGGTATATTTCCCAGATGATGGGATCATGACAATTCAACAACTCCAGTCCGAGAATACAGTCCAACCATGGAAAATGTATTTTGACGGAGCGGTAAACATGAACCGTGCCGGAGCTAGGGCAGTCCTCATCTCTGGTGCAGGAAAGCAGTATCCTGTGGGTACCAAACTTTATTTTGGCAACACCAACAACACGGCCGAGTATGAAGGATGTATAATGGGGTTGAAATTAGCCCAATCCATGTTTATCAAACACCTACTCGTCTTCGGAGATTCCTAGCTGGTCATCAAACAGACCACCGGCGCGTATCTCACCAAGGAACTACATTTGCTGCCCTATCATCGCTAGGTCCTCAAAATATCCCTGGAATTCAAAGGAATAACCTTCATTTATATTCCTCGGGGTCGGAATGACTTCACTGATGCATTGGCAACGTTGGCTTCATTAATTCGCATATCCGATAAGAGTGGATTTCCCAACATCAAGTTCACAATTCAGAAAGCCCCAACATATGGGAGTTACATTGGAGAAGTATCAGATGAAATACCTCCTGTCAAGCAGCCTTGGTATCAAGACATCAAGGAATATCTCCGTGATGGATCCACACCCGCTGAGGCAAGTCAATCTGAGCGAAAGTGGATTCACAAAATGGCCATGAAGTTCTATTTGAGCGGAGATGCATTGTAAAAAAGGCAAAAGTGTTATGGATGAAATCCACGGTGGAGTTTTTGGTCCACAAATGAGCGGTCATCTGCTGACCAAGAAGATAATCAGAACAGGCCATTATTGGAACTCTCTTAAAGCTGATTGCGACGATCACGTTAAGGGATGTTTTCATTGTCAAATACAGGGAAATGTCATCCACGCTCCTTCGAATGAGCTCCACAATATGAGTTCACCATGACCTTTCTCCATATGAGGAATGGATGTGATAGTTCCAGTGGAACCAAAAGCCAGCAATGGTCATCGATTCATCTTCACCGTGATCGATTACTTCACCAAATGGGTTGAAGCAGCCTCTTTTCCCAAAGCCACAAAAGAGGTCATCATTAGTTTCATTAGAAACAATGTCGTCTGTCGATATGGACAACTTAAGGTGATCGTATCAGACAACGCCAAGAACCTGAACAATCAAATGATGAAAGAATTGTGTAGTAAGTTCCACATCAAGCATCTCAATTCCGTCATCTATCGACCCAAGATAAACGGCGCTGTCGAAGCGGCTAATAAAAACATCAAGAAAATCATGCAGAAAATGTCTGCCAATCATAAGGAATGGCCTGACCTGCTGCCTCTCACCCAGTTAACATACAAGACGTCAATGTGCACCTTTACTGGGGCTACCCCCTATTCACTGGTCTATGGCATGGAGGCAGTACTTCCCATAGAGGTAGAGATGGAATCCTTGCGAGTATTGATCGATGCTCAGATAAACGAGGATCAGTGTTTGCAAGACTGATATCATCAACTGTCTCTAATAGATGAAAAGAGGGCTACAACCATTTTCCATGGACAGTTATACCCGCAAAGGATCGCCAGATCCTACAACGAAAAGGTTAGAATCAGATAATTCAAAGAAAATAACTTGGTGCTAAAGAAAGTCATGGCCAATCAGGATGAAGCCAAAGGAAAGTTCACCCCAAATTGGGAAGGCCCTTTCATTGTCAAGGAGGTGTTGACAGGGGGAGCTATCAGACTACAAGAAATGGATGGGAACGGATTTCCCCAAATCATCAATTCAGACGCCATCAAAAAGTACTATGTCTAAGACACATGCATACCCGCATCCGGATCCTACAAATCAAATCATGTTCGGTTTTTCACTAGAAAGTCGGAACTACGAATGACCTGATCTCCCTCAACCCGGGAGTACGTAGGCAGCCATTTCTGGTGCGGTCAAACAAAGAAAAATCCAAAAATCTAAAAATCAAACCATTCCAGCAAACAGCCGGAACTACGAATGACCTGATCTCCCTACATCCATGAGTACGTAGGCAGCCATTTCTAGTGTGGTCAAATCAAATAAAAAAACTCAAAAAAAACTCATCAAACCAAACTCAAAAACCCAAGATAAATACTTTTCAAACCTCTCTCCAACCAAACAGCTTGAACTACAAATGACCTGATCTCCCTTCACCCGAAAGTACGTAGGCAGCCATATACGGCGCGGTTTGACCTTCAAGAAAAAATGAAAAATAAATAAAAGACCAGTTCTAAGACACTGAAGACAAATAGAAGCCAAATTCTATCAAGCTATCTTGGTCAACAGGCCCATCTGAGATACTCCCTAACATCTCAACTGTCGATCCATCAAGGATAAGCTCAAGATACATCTATAACTGCGAGTCATGAAAGAAGTGGTAATCACTCAGCAATGACAGTACATATCCAATCAGGGAAGTGAATCAAAACTATATTTCTCGAATATATAACATTGTTTAATATATACATAATGCCCTGTACATGACAAAAATGGTTGATCTAGTTTGTGCAGGAAAAATAAAGCTAGTCTATGAACCCAAGGACAAACGGATCAGCAATGCCAGCATGGCATCTCTCTTTGAAGATGGGGGAGCAGCTGTAAGTGCAATTCACTCAGCCTCTATAAGGCCCAGTACCTCCACGACCATCTGCATCGTAACACTGTGGTCATCTATATACGCACTCATCTCGGTGACCAAACCATGAGTGTGAGATCGAAGAGCAGTACTATCAGCAATGTGGAAATCACGGGAAGCTATAGCCTCATCCCTCTCCACAAAAGCTGCGTCTCGAGCAATCAAAGTCTCCTCGATCTCAACATATGTTACGTCTCTGGACGAGCGGATCTCATCTCGCTCTATAATAGCTGTGTCTCTGGCATATCAGAGCTCCTCCTACTCAATCAATCTAGAATCTAAAGAGGCCCTGAGCCCATCTCTCTTAGCAAAAGCTAAATCTCGGCCATACAAGGCAACCAACATCTGCGCTCTAGCTGAATCTCGCTCAGAGGTCATCCAGAATAGTGAGTCCGCCAAAGTCGGATCCGTCTCTGCAGGAATAATAAACGGATCACTCACTAGAGCCACTATCAAACCTGTAAACAGCTCATCCTTGGTAGGGGAATCCGGATCCTCCATAGGCTCCTCCTCTCGGAGTCCACAATTGGAGATAAATGAGGCTCTACTGCTGCAACTGCTGTCTCTGCCTCCAACTATGCAGAATACTCCAGAGAACGGCCCGAATGGCTACCAGAGAAATCAGCCCTCTCTTGATGAGTCCAACACTCATATACTCTAACCAAGTCGGTGGATGACATAGAAGAAGCCGACGTCCTCTGATCAGCAGACCCCTCAAAATGGTGTAGACTCTGTAGCGCCCCCAAATTCGGGTCCCCATAACCTCAGACATGGTGCGTCACGATACATCATCTTCATATATATTCTGTAAACTAATGCGGAATATAAAAACATATATTGTTTATATCACAAGATTCTATAATATATCCCAAGGTCTGTTAACCTTAACTTAATACATACCTTAAGTAATTAAAAAGGTTTACAACATTACTTGCATATGATAACTACATAGTTATGAATGCGTAATAATCTACTCTTGTAGTTTGCCTTTGCCTTTGTCTTTCTTTGAGCCTTCGTCTTAATCTAAAATTTGTTATCATGATATAGCAAGGGTGAGCAATGACTTTGCTCAGCACATTTAAGTACAACAAGGATATATCATGATTGAAAAGAATAATAAGTTGACAAACTTTCAACAATATACTAATTGTGAAAGAATATAAAGAAATTTTTATAACTAAATGACCGAGTCAGTAATGAAGAATGGCCAACAATGAACATGAACAAATTTAACTGAACCAAATGGTAATAAAGGTGATCAGCCTTTCATACCTGATGAACATATGCAACATGCACTAAGTGCGAATCAATAATCAGTATAGATGTGAATAATTAACAATAATTATTCACGAACATATTTCGAAATATAACTCAAAGTCAAGTTAGAGAAAACTTGCCTGTATTGTCGATTACTACTACACAATCTAATTTAAATCGCTTTATTGGAAAAGACCTATCAGTTATAAGATTGATCTTTCAATTAACATAACATACCTTATAAGTAAACTATCTATCATTTAAACGCATAGTCAAATATTAGATAACTTTAACACTATACATATACATAAGTCTAAACCTAGCACACATCGAGTCTTTAATAATATTCAATATAGTATACTGAGTGGTTTCCCACAAACAACTAACAAATTAGCTTCCGTTTCGTCTACATGGTTTTCACAATGAGTTAGATCGGTTACTAATTCATATATACATTCCCCATATGAAGGAGTCGTTTAGCCCAGCTACTATACATCAACCATTAAAGGGTACGATCGCACTACCTTAGACTTAACACTTAATCGTTCTTTTATAAGTTCTTATTATAACACGGTAAACTATTTATGAATTCAGAAGACTTAATATATCATTTTAGTAAACTGAAACCAAACTATCTTCCCTTCCTAACCTTTTCAGTTTCCATTTCAGCAAGCTGAAACTAAACTGTCTTCTTAACATTTTCAGTTTTCATTTCAGCAACCTGAAATGTTCATTTCAGCAAGCTGAAACACCCTATTTACGAAAATATCAAATTAGTTTATTATTTTTCTATCCTTTGTCCAAACATATATACATATAATCCATACACAAAAATAATTTTTCTGGAATTTTTTTAACCCTTTTAAGTATTTTTCAAAAATCCGTTTCTAGTTAATTCCTTAAGAAATTAGATACCTCACGCTTAACTCCAGAAATTCCTAACTCATGGCGGGATCTTATACATATTAACGTGGACATCCAGTTTAAATTTTGTGGCCATCGGAGTTATACAACTCCGGTTATAGCGATTTTTGTTAGAAAAATACAAATATTGAAATGGTCATAACATGCTCAATTTAAGTCAAAATGAGCTCATTTTTTGACACAAGCTACTTTATAACATATATTTTAATGTCCCAAAAGACTGGAATTTATTTCATAAAATAAGTTGTCGAAACTGCCCTTACAAATTCTGGATAGATTACTTTTTATCATTTTTAGATTTTACATCCTTTGCTAAAATTAGTCCACGAGAAAATCTACATGAAATTTTTAATGATTTCACTTGGATCTGTTAGAAGACTTCTAGATCTAACCATAAAAATTGACCACACTCAAAAATTCAAAATACAATAGGAGATACAGCCTTTTGAATTTCATATTGCGTTTTCAAAAAATCTAATTTTTCCATACTTAGTGATTTTTAAGAAATCTTCCATATTCTCACCCATTCACCAACATAACCCCTCATCAATCATAATAATATCTATTAACACCTCATATACTCATTGATCTATCATGATCCATGATCTATTCTATCAAATAACCACCAAACACAAAATAAACACAACCAATGCTAAGAAAAATTATGTTTTATTACTTTTGTAACCCATATTTTATCTATTCCACTTAAATAATAAACCGCATAGGTTCTTCTTAAAAAAATTTAAATTATTCCACTATTTTCATTCTAGGTTTTATCCTTTTAACCTTTATTTTAATCATTTAAGATCTTATAGTTTTTTGGGTTGTCACATTCACCTCTTCTTCTTAGAATTTCGTCCTCGAAATTACAGCCTTCTAATCCCTACTCCTTTATTCATCAAAACTAGATTTTCAACTGAACCTTTATCTGATTTCATTCTCATTTAATGAGTACATACGACTTCCTTTTATGAGGAACTATTCTATCATCACATTCTACCTAGACTTCTCTCTAAGGAGATAAATAACTTTTCAAATCATGCTGAGTGGCCATATAGACCATGAAGTAGTGGAATGTTCTTATTCTTCTGAAGGATGAATGTAGTAGTGGAATGTTCCTTAGAAAGGAAAAAGTGGCAGAATGGGATGGAGAATGTTATAATAATAAAACTTTCGAAAAGAGAATGAATAAAAATTATTCAAGAGAATATGTAATAATCGGAATAGCATCGAGTAGAGGAAGTTTCAGTCATTCCGAGGACAAAATCCTTATAAGGGAGAGAGGATGTAAGAACTCGAATTTTTAGAAATTATTAAATAAAGATTTAATAAATAAAATTCTTAAACTATGAGATGGGTTCTAATAAGAGTATATATATGTGATATGAGGTATGTGGTATTATATTACATAGGATAATATGGACTATGTAATATGTGTTTTTGTGATTTATAAATATACTATTAATATATATTTGTTATTTAGCGTAGTGACGATTCAGTTAAGATAAAGGAAGTGGATAAAATTTCTATCTAGATTAAATAATTTATAGAATTATTTTATCATAGTAAGTTGGTGACATTAAATATCCTTAATGTATAATCACCATATTCTTGTGTATGTGTATTAATAACTAATATGTTTGTAATATAGGTTATTGATAGCACTTAAGCTATCCGTGAATAGGTTTGGATAGTGAAGCATGAGTTAGTTAAGGAATTAACTAATAAGAATAAATATTAGTTAATTTAAGTTGGGAGTTATATTAGGGAATAATATAATGTGAGTATTGAACCTTAATTAACTATGATGATATAGTACAGTGTTTAATTTACTTAAGTAAATGAGTGAATTAATATGTGTGTTGAAAATATAATTATAGTTGATACTTTTTATATATATTACTTAGAGTGGTAATATGTAAGAAAGTCTAATGTGCGAATAACGTTACTAAATATATATACGTTATTAAAAGGGAGATGTAAATCATTATTTTATTTAAATAAATATTTACTATTTGAAGAAATTATTTTGGGGACAATTTATAGAAAAGAAAGAGAAATGATTATTATATATTTCTAATAAAGGATATTAAAATAATTTCTAATATTGAATTATTTTAATAAAAGGAGGAAATGTTATTTTGAATAATAATATTACCTTATATGTTTTTGTATGAGATGATAGGTATGATTAATTAATATGGTAAATATATTAAAACGTATTTACTATATATAAATAAATTGATGGAAATAATTTATTATAAAATAAACTTATTACCTATTTTCTATATATAATGTTCATGTGTCGTACATGTGATTATTTTCAATAGATATTATATTAATTATAATATCTTGAGACAATAAGTAAATTATTTTCTAATAATGAATATCCTTATTTGGAGAAAACATAATATTTTTTGTTATGGCTAAATACATAATTTCTAATATATTTTTAAAAGGAGTTTAATTTATAAAAGGAAACTAAGTTATTTTAATAACTTGAGTTGCTATAGTACCGTAAGTGTTATAAATAATATTTGAATATTCTATTTGTAATATATTTATATGTGGACCTTGGACTTAATAGTTCTAATTTAATTGAACATGTTATAAGTATTAATGTGGTGAGAGATAAGTAAGTGATGAGAATAATAATAAGCTTAAGATTAAGCTCGTCGGAGATGCCTTGTGTGGCACGATAGTAAATTCGTTGATGAATTAATTAATTCAAGGATGAAAGAATTTTTAATTAAATAATTAATCTATATGAATTGTTGTTATTATAGTATATTGCTTTATTATTATGGCTAGTGGTAATATAATAATAAAGAGATTGATTATGAATATAATCAAAAATTGTATTGATGAGGAATGAGATATATTGTCTTATAATATTAATTATTATTATTAGCAATATACTATTATCAAGTAATTATTTGATAATATGTTAATTAATGAATAAATGAATTATAAATATTATAAGATTTATATTAATCAATTAATATAGAGATTAATAATTGATTTACGAGGAAGAGATTAATTAATATTATTATTAATTAATTGATGAGATAAGTAAATTATTTACTTTTATATGCAAGCATGCGAATAAAAAGTGTAACATATAGTAATGACACATATGTTATATAAAGTGTAGTGCAACACTTAAGTGTGACCATACAGTTATATATAAACTATATTATAGAATGCAATGTGACGCATTAATGTGGCTGTATATTATATATATAGACTATATCGTAAGATTAATTTCATTACGTGAGTTACATAACATTATCGCTTATGTAACATGATAAGGATTTCAATAATTTAATTTAATGGAATACATCATGAGGTATGTGACAATATGAGATGGGTGGATACGTTAGGGTGTACATATGTGTTTGTGTATATGTACATATGACTTATATTAATGTGTCAATATTAAGTAAGTCTAATGTGAATTATAATGTCCAAAGGGATATAACCTAAGAGTACAATTATACATTGATGTAGGAATATATGTAATATACATATGTATGTTGCACAAAGGAATACAATGCCGAGTTTATTTTGCCTTGTCCCAATAGAAGAGCCCCCCTCATTTCATTCTTCACGTGAATGGCTACAAGGCTAGCCTACTCTTCCTCAAACTCAGCAATCTTGCAAATCTTAGCTAAATAATGAGAAGGGGAGTGGCTCCAATAGTAGATTTCAACAACTCTCAACCACTCCCTCTTATCCATTGTACAAACTAGCATTCCTATTGGTTTAATTTGATGAATATATGCATTATCTGTTTAATGATTTCTCTATAAATACAAGCCATCTCCTTCTAAATTGATTTGCTGAGAAATTTTGCTAAGTGTAAAATGGAGAGTGTTGTGAGTTGTTAGCAAGAGAGTCACATAGGGAGAGATTTCTAATTCAGCAAGTTCATCTTCATATAGCAAAGGTATACGGTTTGCTTCTTGTTCTTCATTTCGTTTGTGTCAAACTTTTCTATTCTTGAATTTTAAATTCTTGATTAGGTGGAGATAAATGATAATTGAGTTGAGGAATGTCTACTTAGTTGTTATATGGACATATATACATGTTAGAACTATTATATAGTTGCTCAGAATCGATTTGCTTTGGAAAATTCTGAGTTTGGGCTGGTTTCTGCCAAAGCAGAATAATTCCTGGACTGGCCGGACACCGGCGCAGCTGCCGCGGGTTAATACCTGGGCGCAGCGCAGGGACCTGGAACCAGTTTTGTTTTTCTGTTAAGCAGCCTGTTGAATGTCATCATGTAGTACCACATTAGGCAATCATAAGAGCATGAGTAAAATACATATATATGTACGTAAACGTAGTACGAGCATGTATAACCATGATAGATACAAACTTGATGAAGAAGCTTATAGTTGAAAATAAACTTAAGGTTTTATAAACTAATTTTGGGCGTATACAAGTCATGTTTATATTCTAACTTTTGAGACACATTAGGATGGTTTAAGAATGCATGAAAGGCATGTTGACTTACGTATATGAGTTTCATAATGTAACATGAGCATGCATACCTCACTAGTGCACATTTCTAACGAAAGTGTAAGTTTTGAAAACGAACTTGACCTAGACTAATGTCTTTTAGATTCTGACCATATATGAATGTTTATGTGGATTAAATATGAGTTTCTAGTGCATATGAAATATATATCATGATGCCTTGCATGTACTATCATGCCTTTGTTGAATTAGTGTGATTTCCAATGAAAAGCTTGGAGTGAGAAAGCGAAGGACATCAATTACCAAATGAATGATGTTATGATCATGCGAGCATATGCATTAAGATGTCATTATACCTATGGACATGTTGACATGAGCATCATTTGATGCAACATGGATATCACCTATGCACACGTATTCAAGAAATAAATTTCTAAGGCATGAACTATGTGATTAATGTATACATGTGTAGTAATACGCACAAGTATGACTACTTAAACATTGTTTGGTCTTGTTATGTGGCAACATGACTTTAGTAGCTGACTATGAAGCATGGACTTGATTTACTTAATTTATATGAAAGTCCGGCATGAAAACCATGTAACTTTGAAGTGGATTTGAATGTGCATGCTAGGTTTCAAACTTTAGTTAATGACCCTATAGACATATGTACGTAATGGATATCAGTAATCTGAATGCTAGTGAATGACCTCGGGTTGTCCAGCAGCATGAAATGTCATTTCTGGTTTGACCAGTGAGTGGCACAGCTGCGCCACTCTTAAAGCCAATACCTGCGCAGTTGCGCCAGCCTGTTTTCAAGATTTGTGCAGTCTGTTTGTTCTTGGTTTTGTAGTAGACTTGTATTATTACTTAAACTGCAAATCATGGTCTGACCCTACTGGTTTATAACTATATGATGAACATAGTAACCGTGCATGACTAGTTTAAGTATGACAAGGATATTAAAAGGTGAAACTTAAAAAGTTTGAATGTAATGGTTTCGATAAGGTTTGAGAAACGTAAGAGCAATATGGATTATAGATTTATGAGTTTTAAATATGTGTCGAACACTTAAATAGTTAAGTGTGTTAATATTGATATTAAGTATGGTTAAGATATAACTATACGTACCTAACGATACTAAGCGTATGATAAGAAAGTGAAATAAGGTTCTAAAAACCAAGTTAGACAATAATGTAACCTTTATTATTACATTGAAAATGTGTGGATACATGTAACTAATGAGTGTGATCTCTATGGTTAATATAACTGTGTAGGATTACACGAAGTGCAGATATTCTTAAGTAGTTAAGTCGTAGTTGTTAAACTACGCATCAGGCAAGTCTTTCAGTTCCTATTTGATATATGAATTCAATAACTGTTAGTTGAATTATATTATGCTGTGATCATGTGAACTTATATATGAACTGTATATGAGATATAAATGAGATTGAAAATTGTTCTTTGATGATATACTTGTTATGTGAAGAGTAACATGCGTAGTAAATATAAATTGTTTATAAATGCATGAATTGAGTACGATGTTGTATGCTATGTGATGCTTGAAAACTGTTAGAATTGTTGAGCTGTCGAGCTCACTCTTGCAAATAACCACTTTTTCATGTTAAGGATTCACGGTAAAGATTTCGTGCTTCTTGATTGATAAAGATAGATAGTATCGCATTGAAGAATATTACTTAGATTATTGTCTGGACCATGTTTAGGTTCTAGATGATGTACTCTGTAGTTGCTTACATTGTTTAATACTTGTTGTATTGTAAGAATGTATTAATTAATACATAGAGGATATCGAGTTGAGTTGTAAACATTTATACGATAACTCAAATAAGAAGGAATCATATTATATAGTTGATTCAACAATTGTAATTGGTATCAAAGTTATGAAATCAATAAAAAGATTTTATTCAAAGGATATTGAAAAGTTTAAATTATTCCGCATTTTAGTAACATCGAATATGATGTAAAGATGAGATCTTGGATATAAATAGAATTTATATTCTAAATTATAATAAAGCAAGTTATATTATTTAAGTTACGAATAAAAATGTAATAGTTCGACGATAGTAGTATCGTGACTGCACTGGATCCGAGGTAATAGAGAGGAACCCGAATTTGGGGGCGTCATAGAAATAATTAGCGTAGTCTCTTCTTTAAACCGTTCAAAACTATTGAAAATCATTTTTGGAATTATCATATCGCAACAGGTAACGATGTGATAATGGCTCGAAGTCCATCTCCACACCCTTGTCACCATGTTTTGAAGATAACCAAAAATTCATTTCATTTTGAAAAAGGCACATCAGTGCGAATTTGGCTTGATGTCAAAAACTTCGAAGTCTAGCATAGCTAGAAGATTTGGAAAACTTATGCCTCCACCATCAACTTCAATTCTTCTAATGATCAATTACTTAATAATTCTATCTATTATATCATACTTAAAACTTACTATACTAAAAATCCTCAATTCTCTATCCACAACTTTTATATACCCCAGTGTATTTCATCAAGCATACCACACGTTATGAGTTCAGGAACTTACCACAATCATATGGGTTTAGGAACTTATCCTAGTCAGACCAAAGTCATCCATTCGCTGAGGGGTTCCACCATACGATTATGAGTCACGAACTTACCATACATATGAGTTTAAAGAACTCGCACCTAATCTTATATTCTCTACCTATCCGTTATACATATAAGAAAAGAATCACATTCTCAACATACATATAACGAATAGCGCAACACCAACATTTCAATGATTATCAATGTGATAAACTAAGTAGTCGTTAGACTAAGCACAAAACCTCCGCCTATATAAAGGTTTGTACAACTCACCTATCACATCAGTCCTTAATTGAAATCCAACATAATCCTAGCTCCCTCTTTACTCAATAGGAATTTCATATAATCTGTATCTATAATTCTACAACTCTTTTGATTTTAACTCGTAGTATTTCATAGTACCATATTCGTACAACAATTCTGCTATAAAGTTTTCAATCAAACGATTGATCATCTGTCCTCCTATGACCTCATCAGATCACGTTGTGATCTCATATTATAATTGTATTATATTATGATTCTTTTCTATCTTATGATCGTTTTGTTTTACGATCTTCTTTCACTTTATACTTTTAGTCTTTTAGAGTCTATCTATTCATTACTACTGTTCATCTTTATTATCAAAGTTAGGTAACTCGGGATCTTTATTACTTGTCAGGATTATTCTTTGAATCTTATTTACTTACCAATACCTTGCCCAAATTCATCGCTTAAATTTAAAACTCTATTTAAGTTTATTCCTTATCCCCATCCCTACGGTTATAGCCTAAGGTAACCCTACCTAAGGTTTATAACCTATAGCTCTGATACCAAAAATAGCGCCCCCAAATCCGGGTCCTCATAACCTCGAACATGGTGCGTCACGATACATCATCTGCATACATATTCTATAAACTAATGCAGAATATATAAACATATATTGTTTTTATCACAAGATTCTATAACATATCCCAAGGTCTGTTAACCTAAACTTAATACATACCTTAAGTAATTAAAAAGGTTTACAACTTTACTTGCATATGATAACTAAATAGTTATGAATGCGTAATAATCTACTCTTGTTGTTTGCCTTTGCCTTTGTCTTTCTTTGAGCCTTTGTCTTAATCTGAAATTTGTTATTATGATATAGCAAGGGTGAGCAACGACTTTGCTCAGCAAGTTTAAATATAACAAGGATATATCATGATTAAAAAGAATAATAAGTTGACAAACTTTCAACAATATAATAATTGTGAAAGAATATAAATCAATTTTTATAACTGAATGACTAAGTCAATAATGAAGAATGGCCAACAATGAACATGAACAAATTTAACTGAACCAAATGGCAATGAAGGTGATCAGCCTTTCATACCTGATGAACATATGCAACATGCACTAAGTGTGAATCAATAATCAGTATAGATGTGAATAATTAACAATAATTTTTCACGAACATGCTTCGAAATATAACTCAAAGTTGAGTTAGAGAGAAACTTGCATGTATTGTCGATTACTGCTACACAATCTAATTGAAATCGCTTTATTGGAAAAGACCTATCAGTTATAGGATTGATCTTTCAATTAGCATAACATACCTTATAAGTAAACTATATAATATTTAAACACATAGTCAAATATTAGATAACCTTAACACTATACATATACACAAGTCTAAGCCTCGCACACATCGAGTCTTTAATAATATTCAATATAGTATACTGAGTGGTTTCCCACAAACAACTAACAAATTAGCTTCCGTCTCGTCTACACAGTTTTCACAATGATTTAGATTGGTTTATAATTCATATATACCTTCCCCATATGAAGGAGTCGTTTAGCCCAACTACTATACATCAACCATTAAAGGGTACGATTGTACTACTTTAGACTTAACACTTAATCGTTCTTTTATAAGTTCTTATTATAACACGGTAAACTATTTATGAATTCAAAAGACTTAATATATCATTTTAGTAAACTGAAACCAAACTGTCTTCCCTTCCTAACCTTTTCAGTTTCTATTTCTGCAAGCTGAAACTAAACTGTCTTCCTAACATTTTCAGTTTCCCTTTCAGCAACATGAAATGTTCATTTTAGCAAGCTGAAACACCCTATTTACAAAAATATCAAATCAATTTATTATTTTTCCATCCTTTGGCCAAACATATATACATATAATCCATACCCAAAAATATTTTTTTTAGAATTTTTCAGCCTCTTTAAGTATTTTTCAAAAATCCATTTCTAGTTAATTCCTTAAGAAATTAGCTACCTCACGCTTCACTCCAGAAATTCCCAACTCTTGGCGGGATCTTATACATATTAACGTGGACATCCAGTTTAAATTTCGTGGCCATCGGAGTTATACAACTCTGGTTATAGCGATTTTTGTTGGAAAAATATAAATATTAAAATGGTCATAACTTGCTCAATTTAAGTCGGAATGAGCTCATTTTTGGACACAAGCTACTTTATAATATATATTTTATTGTCCCAAAAGACTGGAATTTATTTCATAAAAAAAGTTGCTAAAACTGCCCTTACAAATTCTGGATAGATTACTTTTTGTCATTTTTAGATTTTACATCCTTTGCTAAAATCAGTTCACACGAAAATCTACATGGAGTTTTTCAGTGATTCCACTTGGTTCTGTTAGAAGACTTCTAGATCTAACTTTAGAAATTGACCACACTCAAAAATTTTAAATACAATAGGAGATATGGTCTTTTGAATTTTGTGTTGCGTTATCTAAAAATCTAATTTTTCCATACTTAATGATTTTTAAGAAATCTTCCATATTCGCACCCATTCACCAATATAACCCCTCATAAATCACAAAAATATCTATTAACACCTTATATACTTATGGATCTATCATGATCCATGATCTATTCCATCAAATAACCACCAAACACAAAATAAACACAACCAAGGCTAAGAAAAATTATGTTTTCTTACTTTTGTAATCCATATTTTATCTATTCCACTTAAATAATAAACCGCATAGGTTCTTCTTTAAAAATTTTAAATTATTCCTCTATTTTCATTTTAGGTTTTATCCTTTTAACCTTTATTTTAATCATTTAAGATCTTATAGATTTTCTGGTTGTCACATTCACCCCTTCTTCTAAGAATTTTGTCCTCAAAATTACAGCCTTCTAATCCCTACTCCTTTATTCATCAAAACTAGATTTTCAACTAAACCTTTATCTGATTTCATTCTCATTTAATGAGTACATACGACTTTCTTTTATGAGAAACTATTCTATCATCACATTCTACCCAGACTTCTCTCTAAGGAGATCAATAACTTTTCAAATCATGCTGAGTGGCCATATAGACCATGAACACTCGGGTTTAACGGTATTCACCGTAACCAATTAGTAGGCATGTTTACAATCACAAAGAAGGTAAACTACTGCTGGCCTTAATTATCTGAACGACTGTATGCGTTGAATGATTGCAATGTACGTTATCCAACCAATATATCCCCGTTTTTCGGGGTTGTTCATACTCAGCCTGGAGTCCGAATCAAAACAATATGGTTCGGGATAAGTTCTCAAAGAGATACTTGAATTTTCATAAACATTTGTCTAGCTGAATCAAATAGCTTTAAACATATACTAAAAATTCGAACATCAATCAAAACATGTGTCTGGCCAAATTTAATTGGCACTTGACTTTTCTTTAAAATTTTGAAAATTATTTTATGACGTCATGATACCGTACTGTATTTATAGTCCGTTGAAGATTCTGTCATTTTGTGACTTTGTCATAATACAATATACCATAGTGGGCTGATGATCTTAAGATCACATCCAACTCTAGGTAAGACTATATTAATATCTCCATCATTTTTATCATCTTTGCACCAGGTTCAATGATGCATTAATGATATATAAGATGCATTTTGATATTTCAAATAATCTTTGTCTAGCCGAAACAATTAGCGTAGACTCTTCTTTAAACCGTTCAAAACTATTGACAATCATTTTTGGAATTATCATGTCGCAACAGGTAACGATGTGATAATGGCTCGAAGTCCATCTCCACACCCTTGTCACCATGTTTTGAAGATAACCAAAAATTCATTTCATTTTGAAAAAGGCACATCAGTGCGAATTTAGCTTGATGTCAAAAACTTCGAAGTCAACTATAGCTAGAAGATTTGGAATACTTATGCCTCCACCATCAACTTCAATTCTTCTAATGATCAATTGCTTAATAATTCTATCTATTCTATCATATTTAAAGCTTACTATACTAAAAATCCTCAATTTTCCATCCACAACTTTTATATACCCCAGTATAGTTCATCAAACATACCACACGTTATGAGTTCAAGAACTTACGACAATCTATGGGTTTAGGAACTTATCCTAGTCAGACCAAAGTCATCCATTCGCTGAGGGGTTCCACCATACGATTATGAGTCACGAACTTACCATACGTATAAGTTTAAAGAACTCGCACCTAATCTTATTTTCTCTACCTAACCTGTTATACATATGAGAAAAGAATCATCTTCTCAACATACATATAGCGAATAACGCGACACCAACATTTCAATGATTATCAATGTGATAAACTAAGTAGTCGTTAAACCAAGCACAAAACCCCCGCCCATACAAAGGTTTGTACAACTCACCTATCACATGAGTCCTTAATTAAAATCCCACATAATCCTAGCTCCCTCTTTACTCAATACGAATTTTATTTAATCTGTATCTATAATTCTACAACTCTTTTGAGTTTTTTCGTAGTATTTCATAGTACCATATTCGTACAACAATTCTGCTATAAAGTTTTCAATCAAACGATTGATCATCTGTCCTCCTATGACCTCATCAGATCACGTTGTGATCTCATATTATAATCGTATTATATTACGATTCTTTTCTATTTTATGATCGTTTTGTTTTACGATCTTCTTTCACTTTATACTTTCAGTCTTTTAGACTCTATCTATTCATTACTACTGTTCATCTTTATTATCAGAGTTAGGTAACTCTAGATCTTTATTAATTGTCAGGATTCTTCTTTGAATCTTATTGACTTACCAATACCTTGCCCAAATTCATTGCTTAAATGTAAAACTCTATTTGAGTTTATTCCTTATCCCCATCTCTACGGTTATAGCCTAAGGTAACCCTACCTAAGGTTTATAACCTACAGCTTTGATACCAAATGTAGCGGCCCCAAATCCGGCTCACCATAACCTCGAACATGGTGCGTCATGATACATCATCTTCATACATATTCTATAAACTAATGCGGAATATATAAACATATATTATTTATGTCACAAGATTCTATAACATATCCCAAGGTCTATTAACCTTAACTGAATACATACCTTAAGTAATTAAAAAGGTTTACAACATTACTTGCATAAGATAACTAAATAGTTATGAATGCGTAATAATCTACTCTTGTAGTTTGCCTTTGCCTTTGTCTTTCTTTGAGCCTTCGTCTTAATCTGAAATTTGTTATCATGATATAGCAAGGGTGAGCAACGACTTTGCTCATCAAGTTTAAATAAAACAAGGATATATCATGATTGAAAAAAATAATAAGTTGACAAACTTTCAACAATATAATAAATGTGAAAGAATATAAATCAATTTTTATAACTGAATGACCATGTCAATAATGAAGAATGGCCAACAATGAACATGAACAAATTTAACTGAACCAAATGGTAATGAAGGTGATCAGCCTTTTATACCTGATGAACATATGCAACATGCACTAAGTGCGAATCAATAATCAGTATAGATGTGAATAATTAACAATAATTATCCACGAACATGCTTTGAAATATAACTCAAAGTTGAGTTAGAGAAAACTTGCATGTATTGTCGATTACTGCTACACAATCTAATTTAAATCGCTTTATTGGAAAAGACCTATCCGTTATAAGATTGATCTTTCAATTAGCATAACATACCTTATAAGTAAACTATCTAACATTTAAACACATAGTCAAATATTAGATAACCTTAACACTATACATATACACAAGTCTAAACCTAGCACACATCGAGTCTTTAATAATATTCAATATAGTATACTTAGTGATTTCCCACAAACATGTAACAAATTAGCTTCCATCTCGTCTACACAATTTTCGCAGTGAGTTAGATCGGTTACTAATTCATATATACCTTCCCCATATGAAGGAGTCGTTTAGCCCAGCTACTATACATCAACCATTAAACGGTACGATCGTACTACCTTAGACTTAACACTTAATCGTTCTTTTATAAGTTCTTATTATAACACGGTAAAATATTTATGAATTCAGAAGACTTAATATATCATTTTAGTAAACTAAAACCAAACTATCTTCCCTTCCTAACCTTTTCAGTTTCTATTTCTACAAGCTGAAACTAAACTGTCTTCCTAACATTTTCAGTTTCCCTTTCAGCAACCTGAAATGTTCATTTTAGCAAGCTGAAACACCCTATTTACGAAAATATCAAATCAGTTTATTATTTTTCTATCTTTTGGCCAAACATATATACATATAATCCATACACAAAAATAGTTTTTCTGGAATTTTTCAGCCCCTTTAAGTATTTTTCAAAAATCCATTTCTAGTTAATTCCTTAAGAAATTAGCTACCTCACGCTTCACTCCAGAAATTCCCAACTCTTGGCGGGATTTTATACATATTAACGTGAACTTCCAGTTTAAATTTCGTGTCCATCGGAGTTATACAACTCTGGTTATAGCAATTTTTGTTTAAAAAATGTAAATATTAAAATGGTCATAACTTGCTCAATTTAAGTCGGAATGAGCTCATTTTTGGACAAAAGCTACTTTATAACATATATTTTAATGTCCCAGAAGACTGGAATTTATTTCATAAAAAAAGTTGCTAAAACTACCCTTACAAATTCTGGACAGATTACTTTTTGGCATTTTTCAAATTTTACATCCTTTGCTAAAATCAGTCCACACGGAAATCTACATAGAATTTTTCAGTGATTCCACTTAGATCTGTTACAAGACTTCTAGATCTAACTTCAGAAATTGACCACACTAAAAAAATCAAAAAACAATAGGAGATATGGTATTTTGAATTTTATGTTGCGTTTTCTAAAGATCTGATTTTTCCATACTTAGTGATTTTTAAGAAATCTTTCTTATTCTCACCCATTCATTAACATAACCCCTCATCAATCATAATAACATCTATTAACACCTCATATACTCATGGATCTATTCCATCAAATAACCACCAAACACAAAATAAACATAACCAATGCTAAAAAAAATTATGTTTTCTTACTTTTGTAACCCATATTTTATCTATTCCACTTAAATAATATACCGCATAGGTTCTTTTTTAAAAATTTTAAATTATTCCTCTATTTCCATTCTAGGTTTTATCCTTTTAACTTTTATTTTAATAATTTAAGATCTTATAGATTTTTGGGTTGTCACAGACTCTGCAGCTGATCGAATTGACACATGACTGCCAAGGGATGATAGGTAGTCACCCCCCTCAAACCCGCCAGGGTCAAATAATCCAAGCCAGAAGCATGGGTGATAAAGCTATATGGGGATGCTAGCCCTGAGCATGGCAAGATCGAGAATGGATGCTCAATATCCAACAAAAATGCCAACCATGACTCTGCATTAATGCACTCCGCAGGCTGAAAGGAGTAAACTGTAGATGTCTCATGAGTGAAGCAAAAACCCCGAGGCCTGAAGAATCCAATCGATCGTATATGGGACATCAACCATATATACAGCAAAACCGAGCTGCCCCTAAAAAACACCTCTGGATGGGTACTACAATGTGTGGCGGATCTAAATGTCTAAGCCAATATCATCAGGACGATGGTGCTACCCTATCTAAGGGGTCGAACCACAACTACTAATCCCACGTCCAAATGATCCAAGCGAAGCGGCATATAGACGTATGCCATAATACACATCAGCAGAATGTCTACTTTGGCCAGGTGCCATGCCTCTACTGAAATAATAAAATCTCCGACATGGAGATCATAGCTGTCGAGCTCGCCAAATAGATCAATCAGGAAATCAATTGAGATCACGTGTCCAGATACAATCTCGTCCCAGATCAAACTTTGACGGAGACCGGACATCTGGATAAACGGTCTCCTCATATCACTAATAGCCGTACGAGCACACGGCAAATCCAGAGCCAACCTAGTAAATCGCTCGTACTCCTCAAGAGTCGGCGTAAACTCATGCCGCCCGAAGCGGAACACCTGTCTCTCAAGTATCCAGAAGGGTAAAATGCCATCAACAAATCCAAACGGCACCCAAAAATCTGCGAGGGCCAACGAATGCCCTAGCATGTGGCCCACTGTCCCTCTAACTGGGTATGGTAGGCTCTAATACCACGACCTCAATGATGTGGCCACCTCAGACGGTGGTGAATGCTCAATACGGCTGACCGCAAACGATGTTATCTGTAGCATCATACAACAAGACCATCCAAAGGTCAAATCAAGTCACAGCTGTCTGAATGTATACACATGACATAATCTATGCATGGTGACAAATATAAATATGATGCGATAGATAGAAAAGATCATGAATATCTACAACAAACTATCTACTGCAGGACATCATCCCTGTCTGATAATACAAAGCAGAAAGGAAAATACAGGGAAATGTGGCACCACTACCCAACTAATACAGTGGTTTATCAAAATGATGGCACAACTGCCAAATAGCCAAAACAGTAGCTGACCAAAAATATAGCTCTAATAGCTAACAGAGGAAGTCGAAGACATCAGTGTCAAAGTGATCAACCTACTCCATCTCCTCGGTGGATACAAAACCGCTGCTATCAGGCATGTCTGGGTGGTATAAGGGAGGATCTTCCCATGCATAACTACTGCTAAATAGACAGGAAGAGGGAACCACTCCTGAGCTAGATGGGTAAAAAGAAGATGCCTCTTACGGATCTTGGTCAAGATGCCTGATAAAGAAACGGACCTGCTCCAACTCCCTAGTCATATCTTCTATATGGTCTGCATGAGTAGGATCCTTAAGGCAAGCTATCCAATCCGTCATCATGACGGACCCTGGCACCATGTTTGCCATAAACTGGGTAGCACGAGTCTGAGTGCCAATAGTGCGAGGGCTCCACCAACTGCTAAATGCCTCATGGCTATAAGGACCCTCTGACAAGGCGAAGCCATCTATGCCCTCCATAGGGATATCTGTCAATGGCACGGTCAATGGCTAATGATGCCAAGCAGGAGGAGCAATGGGATTGCAGATCTCCCCTGTAACGCTCCTAATGGCACGCTCTCCAAGATAAAGCTCCCAGCCTCCCACCGTCAACAAAGGGACTCTGCGAATCAAAAAAAAACTCCTGACCTGTAGGGACGCCTCCCTCAAATCTGACGATCAAAAACTCAGAGGTATACGACGTCCAGGTGATCGAACCCGCCTTCAAAAGCTCCAACTGCAAACGGGCTTGAGTGAATCCCTCAGCAACAGGGACCTCGGTCAAAGTGCAGTGATGCCATCTCCATCCCCGAGGATAGGTCTCCAGACCTAAGGCAAAAGCAGGCCGTAGGCAAGGAAGCCTCTCAAATACCCAAAGTTGATCATGCAAATATCAAAAGTCCTCAGTGACCAAAACTGACAAAAATGAATGCTGAAATCAAAAAGGTACAGAAAGATGTACTCACAAGCAGAAATGGGTAAAATCCTAACAAAGCCTCCGTCACACCCTCCGAAAGCATGTGCATACCACGAAGAAATAGGCAAAGGTATAGGAGCCCCAATCATAGTCACTGAGGCGCTCTACATGTCGAGTGGCGCAAATCAAGGCGAAAGACACAGTAGATGACTTATTTGTCACAAAACAGCCCCTGATGATCAACAAAAATAATCGCCTCAGAGTGCGATCTCTAGCCCTCTGATCATCAGGCGGGGACTACTGTAAAGTCCCATCCTGGGCATCTATACTCAAGGGACTAGATCAGACCGACCGACCCTTGAATGATGTCGTAGGGACTCCCAGCAGGGACCAGACGACAGTGGGCGTAATATCAGCCACAACAGGCACTGGCTCGCCCTTAAACTCAATGCCGGTGATAAATCTATAATCCAGAGGAGTCATCATCACCTCGCAATCTAGCATAAAAAGGGACTGAGTCTGGTGGAACCAGCGCTCAGATTAAGCCCTCATATACCCCAAGGGGAAACGACGAGGAAGGATCGAGAAAAAGGCCTGAAAGCCCCAGCCATCTATGATATCCCTATAATCCTCTTGCAGAGTGTGATACAGGGAATGCACGCTAAACCAGTTCCCTCAAGACTGCGTAAAGCCGGGAACCTGCATCAAAAGTCAACCATGTCAAACTCCTGTGCCCCGAGAATGGCAAAAAGGAAGAACAGAATCCAGAGAAAAGAAAAACATCAAGTCACCTTGTTGGCGTGAAGATATCTTGATGGATGGCGACTCAAGTCGCCAAACAACTCTTGAGTCTGCACAACAATTACAGGGACCTCCGCACGTGGAGCCTAAGCGAGAACAAGAGCAGCAAAAGGAGCCTCATCATCGTCAATATTAAGTGGATGTTCGTCCTGTACTGGATGAATCACCGTCTCCACCAGTCTACGAGGCGTCCGAGCCGGACAAGGCTGAGGAATATTAGAAGCCTTCCTCCGTCTGATACCTGAGGACACCGTGGTGGAACTGTCGAGTCTATCGCGATTTATCACATACACCAGTACTCCAAATCACCTCAGAAAGGGTGTGGTAAGCCTAAAACCTGTGGCTTATCATTTTCAATCAGTCCAGCATATATCTCTAGCTACTAAGACATGCATGGGTCGGTAAAAAATACCCAGTAAAGTTAAAACTGCATGTTTTCAAAACCTAGAAGCTAAAAACCTATATGGGTAGGTCAAAAATACCCAATAAAGTTAAAAATACATGTTTTAAAACCTAGAAGCTAAAAACCTACATGGGTCAGTCAAAAATCACCAGTAGCATCAAAAATGCATGTTTTTCAATGCCTAAGATTTTGAAAAAATTTCGCTAGAGTCTCCTTCGTAAAGTGGACTGTCCACATGCACACAGGCAAGTCTAGGTGGCCATTAAGTAGCACACCTACCCAAAAACAGAAACAGCTTATATTTATGAAAAAAAAATCAAAAGTTAACCTCACATGGTAGCCAAATTATCATGGACATTTTAGTTGAAAATCTAGGCTCACTAGGCCTCAAAAAGGATGACTAAACTGATCAAAAAGTGCAAAATAGTACTATCTCAGAATTAAATTTTCTTACATCCAAACATGCATTACAGTAAGATATGCATAAATATGTAGTCAGAAAATTTATAGCAGGTCATATAGGCATACCTTTTTCATACATTGCGTCTGAAAGGCCCCTAAGTGGTTCACATGCTTTTAACGGTCAAAACTTGTGAAAAAAGGGACGTAAAATGTTACCTGCGTTGCGCTGATCACGTAGGAACTGACGGATTCAAAAAACAGCTATCCAAGCTCCGTAGATCTGAAAAAGAAGATCAGAATCCGTTTGGAACTCAAAACTGAAACATGAAAAATAACAATCCCGCAGCCTAATAAATAGCCAGGTGGAAGCGGGCCCACCTACGGCTGCCACACCTCCAGCTGCGGCACCCCAGTGTGGGTCCTACTCCCCCGGGCTTAATCCAGTTCGGGTAGAAATGGAGTTTATATGTGCTGCCGAGTCAAATTTGAAGAAAAATTGCTAAGCGATTTAGCGGTTTGTCTTGGAAACCTGCGTTTAAGCAGCGGTAATATGACAAAAAGGGAAACCACACGGAGACCCTTGATATTCATCCCGGAGCCGTATTCGGGGATCAACAAAGCAAACTACGATAAAACTGTGTAGTAACTGCACAAAACTCCCGAAAACTGCCACTTTCAAAGTTCGGGTACAGACTGAAGCCAGTCTCAGCCGTTGGCTCAGCCCAGCAAAGTTTGGGTACAGACCGAAGCAAGTCTCAGCAATTGGCTCAGCCCTAGCGAACTTCGGGTATAGACCAAAGCCAGTCTCAGCCGTTGGCTCAACCCGAACGTAGTTCGGGTACAGACCGAAGCCAGTCTCAGCCGTTGGCTCAGTCCGAACGAAGTTCGGGTACAGACCGAAGCCAGTCTCAGCCGTTGGCTTTGTCCCAGCGAAGTTCGGGTATAAATCAAAGTCAAGTTCAACCGTTGGTTCCATTCCAGCAAAGTTCGAGTACAGACCGAAGTCAAGAACAGCCGTTAGCACAACACCAGTGAAGTTCGGGTATAGACCGATGACAGTTCAGTCATTGGTGCAACCCCAGAAAAGCGTCGGGTACTGATCAATACAGTTTAACCGATTGCTCAGCCCCAGCAAAGCATCGGGAATGATCCGATGAAAAAGGCAATTGTAGTAATCCATCGCCAATAATGGAATCTATTATACACATCCTCAAAAGAGAATGAGGTAAAAGGTTGGATATTCAGCTCCCTGTTGCAAGCTGCCAAGTGAAACCTATCATCCAGATAAACATCAGAAGATCCCAGCAAGGTGACTCGATACTTGAGGGATAACCCCGTCAAAGGAACCTTCAAGAACACACAACCGGCATCAGCCAAGAGGAAATCTACCCCTTGATAATGCTGACATATACGGGAAGCCATGGGTTTCAAACCATGGGAGCATAATAGTATCCCCATCAGAGTTAAACAGGCTACCATGAATCACTTCATCCCCAGCAAAAAATGATAAGAATAGTTCGTAGTAACCTGTCAATAATATCAAGGGATGTCCATGACAACGTTATCCCCAACATATAGATGACGTAAGCAACCGATAGCAGCCCTGTTCCACTAAAAGACACCCAGCCTTCGTAACGTCTCTGGCATTTGTTTTATTTCTAGTGTCTATTAATTTTTATCCTGTCCATTCCATTACATTGCATGGACATGATAAAGAGGGGCATCTATAGACACTCAAAATTTTCCTTGCCCTAATATTAACACTGTAGGAGAGCAAAGCCATCAATCAAATCAACCCCGGTACCGATACCGGGCTTCCAATCCAAATTCGACCACCAATGCTGGTCATTCAGTTAAATTCGATCCCCAATACCGGTTGGTAAACCCAAATCCGATCACCAATGTCGGTATTCCAGTCAAATCCGATCACCAATGTTGGTACTCCAGTAAAATCTGATCCCCAATGTCGGTACTCCAGCTCCGATCTCCAATCGGACCATCTATCCAGCTCCGATCTCCAATCGGACAGTCTATCCAGCTCCGATCTCTAATCAGACTGTCTATCCAGCTTCGATCCAATATGACCGTCAATGTAGCTCCGATATCTAATTGGATTGTCTATCCAGCTCTGATCTCCAATCGGACCATCTATCTAGCTCTGATCTCCAATCGGACCGCCAATCCAGCTCCGATCTCTAATCAGACCGTCTATCCAGCTCCAATCTCCAATTGGAGACCTTCAATCCAGCTCCGATCTCCAATCGGATCGTCAATCCAGCTCTGATCTCCAACCGGACCGTCAATCCAGCTCCGATCTCCAATCGGACCATCAATACAGCTCTGATCTCTAATCAGACCGACAATCTAGCTCCGATCTCCAATCGGACCCTCAATCCAGCTCTGATCTCCAATCTAACCATCTATCCAGCTCCGATCTCCAATCGGATCGTCAAATTAACCCCGATCTCAATATCGGGCTATTATATCAACCCCGATCTCCGATCAGACCATTAGTTTAAACCCCGATCTCAATATCGGGCCTTCAAATCAGCCTCAACAGCAACCCGAGAGGTACAAATCAGCCTCGGTAGCAACCCAAGAGGTACAAATCAGCCTCGGTAGTAACCTGAGAGGTACAAATCTGCCCCGGTAGCAATTCGGGAGATACCAATCAATCCCAATCTCTATATCAGGCCGTTAAGTCAGCCCCAGAGAGAGGTACAGTTCAACCTTGACATTGACCTAGAACGTGACAAATCATCCCCGATCTCAGCCCGAGAAGTACAGATCAGCCCCGATATCAATCCGAGAGGTGCAGTTCAGCCCCAAAGATAACTCAGGGAAGCCAGATCCACCAAGGACCACCCCGGGATGGGAAAAACAGTCATTTTATCAACTCTCGGTCGATTCGGTCAAAATCAAGTCGAATTGATGCCATCGAAGTCAAAATAAACCATAACGACGATCCCGAGTGCAAACAGCGCAAGGCAGCTCAATGGACAAACTGCGGGGAATCAAAGACCTGGTTATGAACCCGTCTTCTTGGACCCGAAAAATGTTTTATCCTATGTCATTGCGACACTCTCATCGAGGGCTTTCCAAAAAGGTATCGCACGCCTCAAACGGACGCTCTGATCAAAAGTTAGAAATTTTTAACTTCGATTGCGCGTTGTCCGGATTGCACGTACTTCAAGACGATGGAACACGACACCGCGGGTACAACCAGGAGAGTCGCACCTCTACATACGGTAGCAATAGGTAGAGTGGAGGTTACCTAGCCCATAAATAAAGGAGCCCCCCCTTCATTATCAAGAATTCCAAAACGCAACGAAGCTCTGCCAGTTCAATTTTTGACTTTTACACCTCTTCCAAACCCAAATATTTTTACTCTAACACGTAGATATACCCATATACTACCACATATCAGAAAATAATCGGTAGATTTGGACGTATAGAGCCTATGATTTCGTAAAAAGCCCGTGTAGCAGTCCATTGTAAGTATTTTCACGATTAGAAAGTGAATGTTACTTCTTCGTACTTTTATATACTTGCACGTTAAGTTTCATTTTCTAAAAATGCCCGGAACTTAGTTCTGTGGCCGTTTTTGTCAACATTTGGTACATTTTTGTACATAAACTGATTTTTTGACATTTTTACAACTCGGATTGACGATCCGTCAGCTCCAGCCGATTCAATGCACTAGCACACACGTTCTGGCAACTTCGCTGGACTGGGTTATCTTCCCAGTCTGGGTTTGGCCCTCTTTTTGTATATATTTAACTGTATATATATTAACATTTAAATTCTGTCAAGCCCGGATGTCAAATCTGAGGTAGTTTACCGCTTTTATATATATATTTACGCATATATAAGCGATTTTCACCATCACTGGTCCTCGTATCGATCTTGGTTGACTACGTTTCGGTCAATATATATATATATATATATATTTCAATTCCTGTCCAGGCACCGGCGTGAAAACCCATCGCCCTTTATACTGCTTTTGCACACTTTGCCATACCGGGCACCCGGGATCAACTATGAACACTCTCGGGACTCCAAGTGTGATGCCCCAGAATAGGTCCAATCAACCCAACCCATTCTGAGTCGCCAAACACATGGTACAGAATCCAAATATAAACTTTTATATCAAAAGGTTGTGAGTAGGACGACTATACAAGCTGTGAGTGTCAATACAAATCGTATATAGTACAAAATATAAACACTCAAACTCAGTCCTCAATAGTTACAATTATTTTCACACTATTATAAAAAAATAGTGAGGACTACTACTGCTCTTAACTCTGCCCATCACTCTGTTCCTCGACTAGTCCCTGCAACATTCTCATTTCCTGAAGAGGACAATAGAATAAAAGGGTGAGCTCAACTAGCCCAGTAAAGAATATTATATCTAAGATAATGCAGAATAATTTATCGCTAGTCTTCAACAAATCAGATTAAATATTATGGACAACAAGCTTTAGATCAACAATTGCAGCGGAATTAACAATGCATCAGAAGAGTTAAGTAGAAAATAATGTCTACTATCTTCTATGATTTAAAAGTCCATAATCAATATTTTATCCCTATAACATCAATCAATATATATATCTTGAATCAAAAATTCATCTTTGCACTACAGGCCAAAGATATTAATTTGTATCACTGTTGGGTAAAATCTAGTTACGCATAACACGCAAGTATACATAGTCAACAAGTAATAGAGTGAAAGTAGAGTGTCGATCCCACGAGGAATTATTTAACAAAAATCACCAAGTACTAACCCGTAACCAACTCAATCTTATTTAAACGAATGAATTTCAAATTATATAATTAAACTACTATTAAATCACCACTAGTTAAATTAAGATTACGGAGATTTAAGATCATAACTTCACTTATTGCTTCATTTAAGTTAACACACTCCTCATCAATTATTCTCACTATTTTGAATTGTTAATCAACAACACGAAAATAAATATAACCACCTCTCGATGCATCATACCATACTCACTCAAATCCACAGATGATATAATTAAGCAAGACACCCTAATTAACTAATCCACTATATTGCTATGTGAATTACAATTAAAAAGGATTTAATCACAAGTTCTCTATAAGATTATATTTGGCGTAAAGGAATATCTCTGTCCTAAACACGAATCATAATTTCCATCTATGCAGAAATCACAAACACATGCTATCATGATCAGATCTAAATCTATACTCCTCTCTTGATTCATATAGATTATCACGGTAATTGATAATGAGTCAATTAAATAATTATTCCAAATCATAATAGACAATTCACAATAAAAGATCACAATAATTAATAGAGAAACATATTAAAATAAATTACACAATAAGATCTGTTGTAATCTTAAACAGAGAATTAGTTCATTGAATTAAAACTAAGAATCCACAATTGAATACACATTAAAAGATAAGAAAAAGATTAAGGAAAAGAATTGAATCTGTTGCCGGCAAATTCGTCCTCCTTCTTTCTCTTGATCTGGATTTCCAATGGCTTTCAAGTGCTTCAATCTCCAAATCCCCTTTCAACTAGGGTTTATTATTTTATTTAAAAACTACTCTGAAACTAAAATAAAACTAATACTAATATAATAAATAATTGAATAATCCAATCCTAGGAGTAATATCTAATATATATATATATATATATATATATATATATATATATACCATCTGGCGTCTAAGCTGCTCACTCCCATCTAGTCTCAAATCTCCTTTTCATATCACAATTCTTGTGAGAAAAGGAAAATGCCAGCTGTCCGCCCATATATAATATATATCCCTTTATTGCTTTTTCATATCCCCTTAAAAATCTTGTCCACTAGCAGCCTTCTTGTTATCATATAAACGTGGCCCACCAATCACGCATGGCATCTGTGTCCACATAAAAGAAGAGCCTCAGCAGCTGGTGCTTGTATCCGGTCCCTCCTAATATAATATCCAAGCTTCTCCTTTTATACCTATCACGTGCACCCTACTTGATCATGCCCCTCTCTTGATTAATCCGTCACTAGTTGACGTAGGAAACAAACAGCTTAAATTTTCACTAGCCACCTTTTCATGCATCCCACTCACAATGGAAAAAGAAGACCAGCCTCGTTCTGCTTGCCTGTTACTTTAATTATAGCTTGCCAAATCCGAATTGAAAAATAGTAATCAGCAGCAAGTCTGACGCCGCCCCGCCCCAGCGGGGTTCTCTTTTGCAAAAGTCCCGCCCCAGCGGGCATGTGCACTGTCCGGACTCTGGCCATCCCCCGCCCCGGCAGGGATTTAGTTCATTGAGATGCCGCCCCAGCGGGGGGTCCTGCAGCTACAAGCTTAATTTGATTCCTTTGCATGATCTTCTACTCATGTTACTTGCTGATTTCGTGAATGGGCTAGAAACGTGGGCTGCTCCTTTTAGCAAATTAGGAATGCATGAAATTTTGCTGAATAGATGGGCCATAATGATATGAATATTAAGCTCACGCCCATAATAATAACATTCGTTAATTGCTAGGATCCGTCCTTTTTCGTCACTTTCGCATCCATTCCGTTACCTGCACACAAGAGTATAAACCCAGTAAAAATGATAGGAAAATTACTTAAAAACAACGAGCATCAAGCTATAATGAATACCGATGAGTAGGTATAAAACCCACTCATCAATCACCAGTTGGTCATGTTCATCTCAACACCTATCCATCTTTGCACTACGGGCCAAAGATATTCATCAAGTACTTGTAGACACTCAAAATTTTTCTTGCCCAAATACTAACCTGGTAGGATGGCAAAACCGTCAATCAATCCAAATCCGGCCACCAACGCCGGTCCTTCAACCTAAATCTGATCCCCCATATCATCAATCAAGTTCTGACAGTCAATCGGATCATCAAGATCAACCCCAGTCTCAACCAGGGAAGTCAAAATTAACCTCGGTCTCAACCCGAGAAGTCAATTCAACCCCGGCAGCAGGAGGTATTAATCAACCCCGATCTCAACCCGGGAAGTCAAAGTCAACCCTGGTCTCAATTTAGGAAGTCAAGGCAACCTTGACATCAACCGAGGTCATGTCAAGCCATCTCTGGCCTCAATCCAGGAAACACAGTTCATCCCCGGTAGCAACCCAGGAAGTCAAACTCAACCCCGGTCTCAACCTGGGAAGTGCAGGTCATCTACGATCTTAACTTGGGACGTCAGGTCCACTTTAGACATCAACCTGAAGCATCACAACAACTCCAGAGAAAAACCTAGAATGACCACGTCAGCCTCAGAGATAACCCTGAGGTTAAAAGACTAAACTGGGATCCAAGTCTTGGAATCAGCTCCCGGAAGTCAACTACCGACCATGCCGGCACTACAGGCAGGCCTGGGAGGGGTACAAAGGTCATTTTATCAACTCTCAACCGACTTGGTCAAACTCAAGCCAAATCGATGCCGCTAAAGTTAGAATGAACCCTAACGACGATCCCGAGTGGCAACTACGCAAGACAGCTCAACTGACAAACTGTGAGGAATCGAAGACCTGGTTATGAACCTATCTTCTTGGACCCAGAAAATGGTTTTTTCCCATGTCATTGTGACACTCTCGGTGAGAGCTTTCCAGAAAGGTATAACTTGCCTCAAACGGACGCTCCGATCAAAAGTTAGAAAGTTTCCAACCGAACATCGCATTGCTCAAGTTGCACGTACTTCGAGACGACCAAGCTGGCCACGTGGGCCCCACCTAAGGGCTACCATAGGTAGAGTGGAGGCTCCCTGGCCTATAAATAAACATGCCCCCCGCACATTTGAAAAAATTGGGAAACGCAGCGAAGCCCTGCCAATTTGATTTTTTGACTTTTACACCTCTACCAAACCCAAATATTTTCACTCCAACACGTAGATATACCCATATACTACCAGATATCAAAAATCCACCGATAGATTTCGACGTTTAAATCCTACGATTTGGCAAAAAGCCCGTATTGCGGTCCATTGTAAGTATTTTTACGATAAGAAAGTCAATACTACTACTTTGCACTGCTTTACACTTGCACACAAAGTTTCATCTTCTAGACATGCCTGGAACATAGTTTCATGACCGTTTTTGTCAAAAATTGATATATTTCTGTACATAAACTCCGTTTTCAACATTTTTACAACTCGGATTGACGATCCGTCAGCTCCAGTAGCTTTAATGCACTAGCACGCACATTCTGGCAACTTTGCCGGACTGGGTTATCTTCCCAGTCTGGGTTTGGCCTTCTTTTGTATATATTTAACTGCAAATGTACTAACATTTCAATTCTGTCAAGCCCGGATGTCAAATTCGAGGTCGTTTACCGTTTTTATATATATTTACGCATATATAAGCGACATTCACCACCACGGGTACTCATATCAGTTCTGGTTGACTATATTTCTATCAATATATATATATATATATATATATATATATATATATATATATATTTTCAGTCGGCCTAGACTATTTCGTGACCATTTTACTGCTTTTGCACACTTCCCCATACTGGGTGCTCTCCCCAGTCACTGGGTGACTATTTTTCTGTTAATTTCAATTCCAATATGGGCACAGGCGTTAAAACCCATCTCCCTTTTTACTGTTTATATATATATATATATATATATATATATATATATATATTTTAATTCCAGTCCGGGCTTGCGAGTGAAAACTCATCGCCCTTTACAGCTTGAATATATATTTAACTATATATATTGCTTTACTAAATTTATTCAACTACTGCATTTGATATTCATTTGTATATGAATCTGCATTGACATATCTGCGGGTAGACTAGATTTATCCAAATCTCACCAATTCTAGCTTTTAACGGTTCAAGTAGGTCCCAACAGAACCTGGAAGCTATAATGTCTGAGATTTCTTTAAATCTAGTTATTTTTATAGTTTCAGCTTCAAAAGCAACCTCGCATCCCTTAGGTCGCTATCTAGCGGGAACGAGACGCTTCTGCCGTGCAGATCGGGATTTACTGAATGAATCCCTGGTTCTGGCTATCTTGGGATATTTATCTGTTTCTGTACAAATTTGAACTGTGCAGGTTTTCTGGATATTCATATGTTAGCCTAGGAATTGTGGGATTCATGATCAAACTGATCAGAATCTGATTCCCACGATGGACAAACTCCGATTTACAGATGTACCCTACTAGTTTTTTTTTTTTTTGTAAAATGTACATGCACAGACCTTAAAACGGTTATCAAGATTTAAGGTCTCAACATAGTGAAAATATGGATTGTGGTGTCAGCGTCCCTCTGATGGTTTTCATACTGATGAGGAGACCGACACTTTATATTTCTGTGGTCGAGGATGCTTCGCAGCCCGACAAAAATCACCATTTGCATGCAGCATTAAGGTTATAAAGATAAAATTGAGAGTAGCGATATGCTTCAATTCCTATGTCAGCGTAAGGGTTTGATAAAACCAGCTTTCAAAAAACATCATTGTCAATTCAATTCAAAAGCTTTTGCAAATCAAATTAAATGATGTTTTTTTACAAAACAAATCAAAGATTGATTTTCAAATCAAATCAAACCCTTCGTATATAGGCTCAACAAAGCCTGTCAAAGCTTTCAATCAATCAAAAGGCCCAATTTCCAAACAGTTTTCACTTACGCACTCTAGTTTTAAGGGAAATATTGAAAAGATTGAGGTACCGTGTTTACACGGAAGTCGTGGGGTGCCTAACACCTTCCCCACACTTAACCAAGCCCACGGACTCAAAACTCCGATTTCAAATATCAAGTTTCGACAGTGTCCAGCAAATTGGGCCTCTTTTCAAATCAAATTCGGTTGAGTTGGTACAACCATTTTTAGAACTACCAACTGGCGACTCTTTTAAAATCAAATCGTCAACATATACACATGTTGGCCTCTTTCCTAAAAAACTCTTCAAAGCCTTTTTTGCAATAAAAAGAATAAGGGTAGAGATAACTTAGGAAGATCGATTTGAGGAAAATCGGGTTACAAACCGACACGCGGTATTTCTTAAATTTTCCATAGTCGACATGTGGCGACTCTGCTGGGGACAGTAGAGGGCTTAGGCCGCTTCCAATCTTTTCAGACATTTTCCTTTCAAAACTATTGAATGCATGAAATCCTGCGTCTCCACAGTCAATAGATGAGTGAATGATGCGTCTTTCATTGAATGTATAAATGCTATGCCTTTACATTGAATGAATGAGAATGAATGCTTTAGTGCTTCGCACCCATATTAGTGCTTCACACGAACTGTCATTGCATGCATAAGCGGTGAGGCTGATGTATATGAATGTATGTTGTGTGTTCCTCCACTAGGAGGCTAACCCGGTCGGTGATAAGTAAGGACTAAGTCTCCGGGGCTGCCTCCTAAAAATGCACCACCCAGATTTGCTCTAGTTGAACGATCGAATTAACTTCCCTTCTAGTAGATTGCGATGATTTGGGAACCTATATGCCGAAACAAAAGCCGCGAGAGTAACCTAGGATAGGTCAGCTTCTAATCAACCGAATTCGACAGGATACTTTTTCATGCCTTCCTCTTTCAACTCCATGTCAAGTCTCCAATTACTGAGGAGCATAATGTAAATGACAATAATTAAAGATTTACTTTCCTGTAAAATATCCTGTCATCCTGCCATCAGAACAACTAACCTCGGTTTTGCAGGATAAACTTAAAAAACACACATCATGAATGCATCCAGTCATTACCTACCACAGGGAACTGACACGCATACATTTTGGTGTAGGTAGGGAAAAATTGGTCCCATCACCAGATCAAAGGCCAGAAAAGCACACGGTCCATCTACGAAAGTTCCTATTTCAAAGGAATTTCACCAATTTGAACCAGTCAATGGAAGAAATCCTACAAATGATTATCAACGAGGGAATGGTTGAAAACTTGCTACCTCCGCTGAACCCTCAATCCAAAAAATTCAAACCTGACCTAAATATATCAGTACCATTCCAACTCTCCTAACCATGATACAGAAGAATGCTGGGCACTTCGTAACCTAATTCAAGACCTGATTGAGAAAGCTGACCTGATCAGAGGAGATCAAATCCTCGACATGACAGATAAAGATAGCCTCTAGATCCCAGATGCATGGTATCAGGACACAGTGGCTGTCATATCCTGCGATAAAGAATCAATCATCACACCCCTGGTACTGACAGGTAAAGGGGTCCAAGACAAATAAAATCCTGTGAAGGTGGCTGCACCTCAGGCTCTAATTTTTCCCTTCAGGCCTCAGTACCCAATTACCAGTCTGAAGAAGGTCCCTTGGAACTATAGGGACATTGAAAGCTCTACTTCAAACAACATTTCCATCCTGTCAAAGGATAATCCATTGTACCTGCCTCAGCGGGTGATTAAACCAGTTACCAAAACAAAAGAAAGGGTGGCTGAAGAAAAGATAAAAGAGTTCCTCAACAAGATGGGACACAATGAAATCAAGATAGTGCAAAGCTTGAAAGACGCACCCAAGCAAATATCCATTCTAGACTTGGTCCTATCATCAGAGGATCACCGTAACATCCTAGTGAAGGTATTAGAAGAAGCCCATCTGCCACACACGGTAGACACAGATATATTCCGTCATGTGATAGAACATATTTTCAACAATAATATGATTTCCTTCACAGACGATGATATCCTGACTGAGGGAAGGGCCACCACAAGTCCCTGCATATAGCCGTTATGTCTTCTGGATATGTGATCGGAGGAGTTCTTATTGATGGAGGATCTTCCCTCAATATTTGTCCATATGACACGTTGAAAAGAATGAAGATCAATCCAAACCGGATCAAAGCCAATCGCATGGTTATCCGGGCTTTCGACGGATCTCGCCGCCAGGCTATGGGGGAAATCGAGCTTCATCTAGAAATTGGTCCACACACCTTCTTCGTATCTTTCCAGGTGCTCAACATAGCCACTGGATACAACTTGTTGTTGGGCAGGCCACGGATCCATATGGTCGGGGCTGTTCCATCCACCCTCCATCAGCAACTCAAGTACATTATCAACGGTAGTCTCACCACAGTAAATATTGAACAGGAATACCCTACCCACATACATGGGGACATGCCAGTGATTAGCCTGGACGCCGGGGTTGAGCTTGCAAGTTTTTAAGCTCTCGAGGTAAGTGATATTCAATATCTACCAATTGAAGCACAAGCCCTGAGGCCTGAAATTTCCACTGAAGTAATGGCAGTGGGCCAAGAAATGGTAGCTGCGAGTTTCCAGCCTAGAGAAGGGTTAGGAAAGAACAAGCACAACATTAAGATGCCAATTTAAATCCCAAGTCAGATGGGAAGAGCAGGATTGGGATACTTATCCAGATCAAACCACCGAAATCCACACAAACATCCCAAGGCTCATGCCTCCATAATTCTGCTTCCAGACCTCACGAGTGCTGGATGGATGAAACCTGTGAGAAAAATCTTGACTGCAGTATTAGCTATGTTGTTTCCTCCGGGCATACCTGTCCATGAAAGGAAAGCCCTCAAACCTGAGGAAGATAGCAAATAGGGAAAAGAAAAGATCCTGTATGAAGGACGAGACCCGTTTGCTAACATGAAAGTCATTATCAACTACGAGGGGATGAATGATGAACTCCCATATAATAACGACGAAGATCGTGCTCACTTTCCTCACTGCAAACAGAGGAATAATCCCCAGAAAAGCCTCGGCCATATCCTAAAGGATGTCTCAGTTGTCATCCAAGACGAGATAGACAAGCACACTTCCAGCATCATCCCTATCTTTGAGGATCTAACACTGGACAATTAGAGCAGTGTCCCTTGCCTCAGTCGAAAAGGGTAAAGGGGGCAGACAGTCAATCTTCCCTTAATCATGCTTTCATTTACTGCTTACTTTTGATTGCACAGCTAGAGCAGTAACTTTTGTCATGCTTTACAAATGCTATGTGTATTTAAGCATTTGGATATATTAATGAAAGAATTTTTGTTTTCAGGACCTAAACATTGGATGTGTGTGTCTCTGCTGATGAGATGCCAACCTGTCAACATAACTCCAAGAGTAGGAAGATGATTATGAGGTTCTAGAGGAGATCAAGTAATGGGTCAAAGACAAACCTCAACCCAACCTCCACCATTAGCATAGGAACCTCCGAAACCATCAAAGAAATCCAAATAGGTTTAGACCTCACCTCATATCAAAAAGCCGACCTGATCGAACTCCTAACATAGTACCAGGATGTATTTGCATGGTCGCATGAAGACATGATCGGTCTATCCACAAACATTGTCATCCATCAGATGCCCATCAAAGAAGGGTTCAAACCCATCAAACAGAAGCTCAAACGATTGAAACCTGATTGGAGTCTCAAAGTCAAAGAAGAAATCGTTAAGCAATTCAAAGTCAGGATCATCATGGTATCAACATATCCCGAATGGCTATCAAACATAGTCCCCGTGCCTATACCAGGAGGGAAGGTACGAGTCTGCATGAATTATCGGGATCTAAACAAAGCATGCCTCAAGGATAATTTCCCGGTTCCTTTTATCCACATCCTAATTGACAATACTGCTCAGTACGGCATGTATTCCTTCGTAGACTGCTTTGCTGGTTACCATCAAATCATGGTTGCTGAAGAAGACAGGGAGAAAATAGCTTTTATCACTCCCTAGGGAACATTTTGCAACCGACGACTATCCTTTGGGCTCATCAATGCTGGAGCAACATATCAGCGAGCCATGATGGCCCTCTTTCATGATATGATGCACAAAGAAATAGAAGTCTATGTTGACGACATCATCATCAAATCCCAGAGGGAGGATGATCACATAGACCATCTCAGGAAGCTATTCAACAGGTTGCGCAAGTACAACCTCAAGCTAAATCCCGCTAAATGCGCTTTTGGCGTCAAGGCAGGCAAACTGCTAGGATTCCTGGTGAGCAATCGGGGAATTGAGTTAGACCCTTCCAAGATCAAAGCCATTTCTGAAATGCCCGTGCCTCGTACAGAGAAAGAGATACAAGGATTCATAGGAAGGATCAACTTCATAAGTCAGTTCATTTCCCAGCTCACAGCAACCTGTGAGCCTATCTTCAAGCTGTTAAGGAAGAATTCCTCCATCAAATAGAATGAGGATTGTCAACAAGCCTTCCTTGCCATTAAAAAGCAGCTTGTCCAAGTACCTATTTTGGTACCTCCAAGGGATGGAGTTCATTTATTCACGTACCTGTCCGTCAATGCCAATGCCATGGGCTGTACGCTAGGGCAGAAGGATGATAGTAGCAAAGAAAGAGCTATCTACTACATCAGCAAAAGATTCAGCAGCGGGGAACAAAAATACACCCTGATCTAAAAGACATGCTGTGCATTAGAATGGGCCGCCATAAGGTTGCAACACTACATGTATGGGCACACGACGTATCTCATATCCCGTATGGATCCACTAAAATACATCTTCAACAAACCAATGTTAAATTGTCGGCTGTCTAAATGGCAGTTGATTCTACAGCAGTTTGACATTGTTTACGTGACTCAGAAGTCTATCAAAGGCCAAGGCATTGCAAATCAATTAGCAGAAGCACCTTCAAGAGGGTTTGAGCCCCTGAGACATATTTCCCAGATGATGGGATTATAACAATTCAACAACTCCAGTCAGAGAATACAGTCCAACTATGGAAAATGTATTTCGACGGAGCGATAAATATGGAAGGTTCCAGAGCTGGGGTAGTCCTTATCTCTGGTACAGGTGATCAATATCCTGTGGCTACCAAACTTTAATTTGGAAACACAAACAACACGGCCGAGTACGAAGGCTGTATACTGGGGTTGAAACTAGCCCAATCCATGGGTATCAAACACTTATTGGTTTTTTGAGATTCTGAGTTGGTCATCAGACAAACCACCGATAAGTATCTCACAAAAGAACTGCATCTACTGCCATATCATCGGTAATTCCTCAAAATATCCCAGGAGTTTGAAGCAACAACCTTTGTCCACATTCCTCGGGGTCGAAATGACTTTGTCGATGCACTGGCAACGTTGGCTTCTTTAATCTGCATATCCAACAGGAGCGGGTTTCCCAACATCCAGTTCACAAATCAAAAAGCCCCAACATACGGGAATTACATTGGAGAAGTATCAAATGAAATACCTCCTGTCAAGCAGCCTTGGTTTCAAAACATCAAGTAATATCTCCGTGATGGATCCACGCCCGCTGGTTCAAGCCAATCAGAACGGAAATGGATTCTCAGAATGGCCATGAAGTTCTATCTGAGCGGAGATGCACTTTATAAAAGGGATACTGGAATAGGCCTGTGAAGATGCCTCGACAAGGAGCAAGCCCAAAGACTAATGGATGAAGTCCATGGAGGAGTCTGTGGTCCACACATGAGCGGCCATCTGCTGGCCAAGAAGATAATCAGAACAAGAAATTACTGGATCTCGCTCAATGCTGAATGCGATGATCACGTCAAGAGATGCTTTCAATGCCAAGCACATGGAAATGTCATGCATGCTCCTCCAAATGAGTTGCGTAACATGAGTGCACCATGGCCTTTTTCTATGTGGGGAATGGACGTGATAGGTCCAGTCGAACCCAAAGCCAGTAACGGTCATCGGTTCATCTTCACCATGATCGACTACTTCACCAAATAGGTGGAAGCAGCCTCTTTTCCTAAAGTAACAAAAGAGGTCATCGTCAGTTTTATCAAAAATAATGTCGTTTGTCAATACGGACAACTCGAGGTGATCGTATCAGATAACGCCAAAAACCTGAACAATCAAATGATAGTAGAACTGTGCGGCAAGTTCCACATCAAGCATCTTAACTCCATCATCTATCGGCCCAAGATGAACGGTGTTGTCGAAGCAGCCAACACAAATATCAAGAAGATCATGCAAAAAATGTCCGCCAATCACAAAGACTGGCCTGACCTGCTACCTCTCACCCTGTTAGCCTGCAGGACGTCAATGCGCACCTCTACTGGGCCTACCTCTTATTCACAAGTCTATGGCATGGAAGCGGTCCTTCCCATATAAGTAGAGATGGAGTCTTTACGAGTATTAATAGATGCTCAAATGGACAAAGATCAATGGTTGCAAGACCGATATCTTCAATTGTCCCGGATAGACGAAAAAAGGGCCACAGCCATTTTCCATGGATGGTTATACCAGCAAAGGATCGCCAGGTCCTACAACAAGAAATTCTGAATCCGACAATTCAAAGAAAATGATTTGGTGTTAAAGAATGTCCTGATCAATCAGGATGAAGCCAAAGGAAAAATTTCCCTAAACTGGGAAGGCCCTTTCATTGTCAAGGAAGTGCTGACAAGGGGAGCCATCAAGCTATAAGAAATAGACAGAAATGAATTTCCCCAACTTATTAATTCAGATACTGTGAAAAAGTACTACGTCTGAAGTACATGCATACCCGCATTCGGGTCCTACAAATCGAATCAAGTTCGGCTTTTCACTAGAGAAATCAGAACTACGAATGACCTGATCTCCCTCAACCTGGGAGTACGTGGGCAACCATCTATGGTGCGGTCAAACCAAGCAAAAACCCAAAGAACTTGCGAATTCTTACATCAAATTCCAAAGCTCATCGAACCGAATTCAAACCCCAGATAAACTCTTTGTAAACCTCTTCAATTAAACAACCAGAACTACGCATGATCTGATCTCCCTTAACCCGGGAGTACATAGGCAGCCCTCTACAGCGCGGTTTAACTTTTAAGAAAAAATAAAAAAAATGGAAGATCAGTTCCAAGACACCGAAGACAAATAAAAGCTAAATGCTGTCAAGCTGTCTGGTTACCAAACCCATTTGAGGAACTCCCTTGACACCTCAACTGTCAGTCCATCAAGGAGAAGCTCAAAATGCATCAACAAATGCGAGTCATGACGTAAGTGGTAATCACTCAGCAATGACAATACATCTGTAAGTAGGGAAGTATCTCAAAAATATATTTCTCTGATATATAAACTTCTTTATATACATAGTTCCCTGTACATGACAAAAATGGTAGATCTAGTCTGTACAGGAAAAATAAAGCTAGTCTATGGACCCAAGGACAAGCGAGTCAGCAATGCCAGCATGACATCTCTCTCTGAAGATGGAGGAGCATCTGTAAGAGTAGTCCACTCAGCCTCCATACGGCTCAGAACATCCACAGTCATCTGCAAGGTGGCACTATGGCCATCAATTTAAGCACTCATCTCGGTAACAAAACCATGGGTATAAGATCGGAGAGCAGTACTATCAGCAATGTGGAAATCACGAGAAGCTATGGCCTCATCCCTCTCTGCAAAAGCTGCGTCTTGAGAAATCAAAGTCTCCTCGATCTCAACATATGCTGCATCTCTGGCTAAGCAAACCTCATCTCGCTCCACAATGGCAGTATCTAAAGAAGAGTGAAGCTCCACTCGCTCAATCAATCCAGTATCCAAAGAGGTCCTGAGACCATCCCTCTCAGCAAAAGCTAAATCCCTGCCAGGCAAGGAAGCTAACAGCTGCGCTATAGCTGAATCTTTCTCAAAGGTCATCCTAAATAGATAATCTGACAAAGATGGATCTGTCCCTATGGGAATAACCAGGGGATCACTAATCAAAGCTACTACCAAATCTGTGAACAGCTCATCCTCCGTAGGAGAATTTGGAACCTCCATGGGCTCCTCCTCGTCAGAATCCGCAAGCGAAGGTAAATGAAGCTCTGCTACTGCGACTGCGGTCTCTGCCTCTAACCATGCAGAATATTCTGTAGAATGACCCGGATGTCTACAAGAGAACTCAGCCCTCTCCCTGTGAGTTCAACACACATAGACTCTAACAAAGTCAGGCGGTGACATAGATGAAGCCGACATCCTCTGATCAGCAGAATCCTCAAAATGGTGCATACTCTGCCACTGATCAAACTACTCCATAACTGCCAAGGGATGATAAGTAGTCATACCCCTCAATCCTGCCAAAGGAAAATAATCCATGCCAGATGCATGAGTAATGAAGTTGAATGGGGTCGCCATCCATGAGCATAACAAAACTGCGAACGGATGCTCAATATCCGATAAAAATGCTAACTAGAACTCTGAGTCAACGCAATCAGGTGGACGGAAGGAGTAAACTGAGGATATCTCGTGGCTAAAACAATAGGCATGAGGTCTAAATGATCCAATCGGTCGTATATGTGACATCAACCACATATACAGCACGACCGAGCTACCCCAAAAAAACCCCGCTGGATGGGTACTACAATAGGTGAGCGACTTCAGAATCTCCGCCAAGATCATGTTGGGTTTGTACGAAATCATGACGCAATCAAATTGCAAAAATTAGCGGAAGCATGGTATATCAGAGTTTAAAAAATTTCTACAAAACCATTACCCGGATCATCCTTTATGTAAATTATTAATTTAAAACGATAAATAAGAAGTTATGGAATCATACCTTTGTAGAACGAAACTTCCACAGGTACGAGTTCAACTCTTTGTTCTTCGTGATCTCCTTGAATTTCTGGGTTAGATTCCTTCCTTTGATCAACGTTAGCCACCCAAGTGTTTGGCCTCTATAGGTGATCCACCAAGGAAGATGAATTATCAAGAAGGAGGGTGTTTGGCTAAACCTTAGTTTTCTATCCTCTATAGAAAAGGAGTACTCTCCAACAATTGAAATTGCATCAACTGATATCTATTATAAGACTTCACTTATATAGATATTGGTTAACCCTTCTAATCCTATTAGACATGGGATTTCATTTAATTAATTAAACTCTTTTAATTAATTTAAGCTTCCCACCACATTGGGAATAATTAATTAAATTCATTTAATTAATTTGCCTCCTAATCTTATTAGGAATAAATGAGAGTATTAATATTAAATTAATTACTAAACTACTTTAGAAATTAAAATAATATTAATTGTAATAATATTAATAAGACTCCTCTTTTTAATTTATATTTAATATTTTTAAAATATTAAATAATAAATATTAAGCAATTTAATTTATTCTATCACCATAGATTAAATTAATTACACTCAATGCATTATTACAACTATGCCATTACCTTCTTAAATAATTATTCTTCCTTTTATGGTGTGACTCTTTAGGTTCTCCATATTAAACTGGATGTGAATAAATCAATTACAACAATTCCAATCTTATTTAAATAAATAAATTAAATTAATAATATATTTAAATAAATAATTTTTATTCTACAATAGGAATAAGCCTCCATAGCATTCAACGACTTTCTAGATGATATAGATTTCAACATTAATCATAAAAGAACCTGTGAGTAAATAGTTACCGTATAATTCAATCCTTCCACCATACAATGTCCCAATTAAATATAAGACATATATTTACTGTCAAGTCTTATTTTATTTAATTATATGTATTTCGATTAGAAAACGCACAACTCCAAATAATGCAAATTAAAAACCTCTTCCTAATTTCATTCTACCTTGGCCAAGGATTCTTGGGTTGTCATTTAATGAATCACATAGGACATATCTCCTCTTTTACTAGAGGTGGTAGATTCTTTATTGAGCATACATTATCTCCATATGCAACTCATTATACCCAAGCATACCCTATATATGCCTTAAAAGGCCTTAAGGAATAAGTCAAAGTATAATTTGTTACATACAATATACTATGATGATCTTAAGTCCCAGGATCACTTGTACTACTATCACATTAGGAATTCCTATTGACAGGCGAGTAAAACTTCATTAGGTATTCCATAGCGAGTCACGTTCAGTGAACTTATTCTCCAATAAGCACCTACATACTTGCTTTAGTGTCTCCACACAAATGACCATGAGATCAGTCATTCTCATCCAATGAGCAAGCAACATATGTACCAATCTATCCGGATTTACTAATCCCCATTTTAGTAATCCCGTAATTGGGAACTATTTTAGTTTTTAAGCTTTCTAAGAATTTAGATCTCATTAGCATGATCTCATCATGATTCTAAAATCATTGCTTAAAACTATGGGTTAATTACATATTATTAAAAACAGCACCATGTAGATAATTAAATGCCTTTAATAAATAAATATTTTTATTAATAAATAAATAAGATTGTCTCCAAAGTATATGCTTTATCATCATACATGATTGGCTTGTATGCATACTACTTTCAATCTCCCACTTGCACTAAAGCCAATCGCCATGGTTTCTCATACCCATCTTCTCTAAGTGACGATCAAATTGTTGTTGTGTTAAAGCTTTAGTAAATGGATCTGCAATGTTGTCTTGAGAGTCTACACTCTCCTCTTTCAATGATTTCTTTAATCAAAGTGCTGCAACACATGTTTAGATTCCAGATGAAACTTAGGAACTATTCCTAGTTCTGTAATGAACTTTTCATCCGAAACATCAACTTGCATCTTCACTTATGGTTATATACTTTGTCTTTGTCACTAACCCAGCAACTTTTGCTGTTTAGAACCTTTCCAATTTACTGCACCACCTTTTAAGGTAACGACTTACCATAAAGTGGATTTTGCTGTCGTCTTGGTCAGTCTGAAAACTTGAGTCTGTTTAGTCTTCTAGTTTAATTCAGACCCATCATGTGTCATGATGACATCCTTAGTGTCAGTTAAGTACTCTGAGATGTTTATCACTGTCTCACAGAGATCTTCTCCAGAATGTGATTGATCAACATCAAGTCTCGTATATTTCATTGCATACATAATAGTTACTCATGCGATCTCTCTTTTACTGAGGACAATTTTAGAGAGATACACTCCATGGCTCATCATCATGAGGCACCTTTTGGAGTTTGCCATGCTAAACGCCTTTAGCATCTAATGAATATACGTTTCCATGGGTTAAGCCGAACATCTTTTTAAATCTATTAATACATATTTATATCCCCAATGCGGGATGTTCTACCCAAATCATTCATGGAGGAATGTTTAGACAACTTTATTTTGATCGATTTTAGAAGAGGAATTTCATTCCTTATCAGTAACATATCATCAACATATAATACATGGAATGAAACAGCGCTCCCACTAACCTTCTTGTACACACATGGTTTATCCTCGTTTTTGATAAAATCAATCTCTTTGATTGTCTCATCAAAACGAATGTACCATCTACGAGAATCTTGCTTCAATCTATGAATGGATTGTTGTAGCTCATATACATGATTTGCTTCAATCATTGAAACAAAAAATCATCTAGTTGTATCATAGATACATTCTCCTCTAATAATATATATTTGAGGAAGGGCGTCTCTACGTCCATTTTGCCAGATTAAGTAAAATAAACTGCAATCGCAAAAAAAATCAAAAAGGACTTGAGCATAACTTCAAAAGCCATTTTAGATTTTATGGTCATCTACCATTTCTCTGAGTCTTTATTACTCATAGCCTGTTCGTAATAAAATGGATCATCATCATCAATGATGTGTACCTCATCGTCATCCTCTATGACGAATCCACAACTTTTAGGTATCTTCGGTACTTTTTTCAGATTTATGAATAGGGTGTTGTATAGTAAGTGTCTTTACTTGGACAGGTTCATCCACTTGATCTGTAGTGGTTTGTGGTTCTTGAATTTCTTCAAGATCTATTTTTCTCCCACTAGCCCCTTCAAGGATAAACTTCTTTTCCAAGAAGGCAGTGTGTTTCGCAACAAACACCTTTTGCTCAGTAGGATTGTAGAAATAGTATCCCAAACTTTCTTAAGGATATCCCACAAACGTGCACTTATTAGACCTTGTCCCTAGCTTATCATTTTAAAACTTTTTCACATAAGCTGGACATCCCCACATCTTAACATTCTTAAGACCAGATTTCCTCTCTGTCCACGTCTCATATGGAGTATTGAGGACGGATTTCGAGGGGACCTTATTTAGTAGATATGAGCCGTTTCTAGGGCATTACCCCATAATGAAATTGGAAGATCGGTAAAACTCATCATAGATCGAACCATATCCAACAATATTTGATTTCTCCTTTCAGATACTCCATTTAACTGTGGTGTACCTGGTGGAGTCCATTGTGAGATTATACCATTTTCTTTGAGACAATTGAGAAACTCACCGCTTAAGTATTCTCCACCTCGATCTGATCGAAGAGTCTTAATACTCTTTTTCGTTTATTTCTCTACTTCACTTCTGAACTCTTTGAACTTTTCAAATGATTCTGATTTGTATTTCATTAAATACACATATCCAAATCTTGAGTGATCATCAGTGAAAGTAATAAAATAAGAATACCCGCCCCGTGCAATCATTGTCATAGGTCCACAAACGTCTATGTGAACCAACGCTAACAACTCTGTAACTCTTTCTCCTTTTCCACTAAAAGGAGATTTAGTCATTTACCCATGATACAAGATTCACAAGTTGGATATGATTCATAATCAGATAGCTCTTATGCAACTTGGATAATCTCGTTTCATTGATATGACCGAGTCTACAGTGCCACATATAGGTATAATTAATATCATCTCTTTTCCTTTTCTTAGTTTGTTCTATTTGAAGTATATTTTCATGCAAGTCAAGTATATAAAGTCCATTTCGCAGATTTCCAATACCATATAAAACATTATTTTTATAAATTGAACAATTGTTGTTCTTTATTATAATTTCAAATCCATCCATATCTAATACAGAATTTGAAATAATATTTCTAATGATATTCGGAACAAAATAACAATTATTTAAATAAATGAACTTGCACGTAGGCTGTGCTAAACAATAAGTGCCTACAGCTAATGCAGCAACCTTTGCTTCATTTTCCACTCGTAGGACAACCTCATCCTTGTTTAGTTTTCTACTTCTGACTAGTCCCTTCACAGTATTACATATGTGAGGACCACAGCCGGTATCCTATACCCAAGTAGAATTTTAACTTTCTGAAAAATTAATTTCAATCATGAACAAACCTTAATTGGAAGTCGAAGCTTCTCCAAGCTTCTTCTCCGCCAGAAACTTCTTGCACTTCCTCTTCCAATAACCCAGCTCATTGCAATGGAAGCACATTCCTTTGCTAGCTGGTTCAGGTTTCTTTTGTTCCTTTATGTTCACCTTACCCTTGGTCATCCGAGATTGGAAGAGCTCCTTAGATATCTCATATTTAGCAGTCCTACTTTGTTCACCATACAACTCCTTGAGGTGAAACAACATAGTAGGAGCATCCATGTTTTCATGCTGACGCTGAAGCTCGTTATTCATGGATGCGAGCATGATGCATTGAGTCACAGATGCGTCATTTTGCCACTTTACAATTGTGGCAATTTCTTCCTTAGACGATTATTCTGGAACAGTTCTAGAGACATGTGAATTTAGAACATAAGAAATCTTTTTCAGCAGTGAGAACTATTCTCAGATTCCTTAACCAGTCCGTATAATTTGGTCAGGTTAGTTTATTAGCATCAAGTATGCTACGCAGTGAAATTAGTGATTTTGACATTTTTTAAATTTCTGTATGTGAAAAGACAACATTTTAGCAAACATTCATTTAATTAATTTTGCATACCAAAATAAATTTAGGTCTTTATTTTAAATTTGTATCTCCCACTATTTTTATCAAACTATATTACCCTCACATATATAGTTCGGCAACATCTAATTAAAGATTTGATAGTGAGAATAAGGATCCCATTTCAAATGTATATAACCTTATGGATAGCACAACAAGCGATATGCAAATAAATAGGTAGACAACTCTTGTCAATTACATCACCATATAATTCCTTTTATTTTGCCTCTTAAATCATAATGGTCAAGTGTGTGCACATCCGAACTAAAATGATTTAAGTTAAGTCCAGCCTAGCACTTTCATAAATTCAAAAAAGAAAAATATTCGTCCTTGTGGATAGCACAACAAGACTAGATCGTTGAAGTTTCTTGATAAGCATCAAATGTGATTAATTAACATCTTAAATACTCAATACTCGCCTTGTGGATAGCACAACAAGCTCATATTAAATATTTAATACTCTATTAATTTATCATGCTAGAAGGCGACGTTCGATATTCCAAATATCTTTGAACGCTTCAAACTTAATCTTGTTTCTTTGAGGGGTTTGTTATTATTTGTCTCATCTTATTTAGCGCGCATACACATATATATATAAAATACGCGTCATTTTATTAAACATGCGAAGCATGTTTGCATAAAATATAATATATATAATATTTAGCATGCAATATAGAATACTATATTCTACCCGAATTGATTATGGACTTTTATTCTAGTTTGGTTCACTAGAGCCACCAAGTGAACCAAGAAGTCAAACCTAGGAGTGCAAGAATTAAATTTAAATATAACTATTACATTTAAATCCCAGGCTCCATACTAATCGGTCTTCACGCGCTCCTTGCTCCTTGGTCTCTAATTTCTTCAAAATAATTCTAACTAATCCTTTTATATAAACTATTTTAAATTTAAATAGAAACCTTGATCAGCAGTCAAGGGGAAGTACATAGGAGAGAGATAGAATTTTACATCAAGAAAAATCAGAGAAGACGAGGTACGCAGACCCCATTTAATAAAATCCATTCTTTTAAGCATTCAACTAAATAAAATTCAATCACATTGGTCAAATAGTCCATAATCAATCCCTATTTATTATCATATATATCACTATATATATCAATAAATAAATATCAATCTCATGAATTAAAGCATTCCACATATATATATATATATGAGTATCATTTAATGGGCAATTTTAAATTGCATGAAATCTAATTTTAAGATTAAAATAAACTCTTTATTTTAATTATAAAATTATTTAAAATATAATATATATATATATATATATATCATATATATATATATATCATATATATATATATTTGATATTACCGTATATATATTATATATATATATATATATATATATAACGAATCAGGTTATATATATATATATATATATAATATAAATTCACGTTTATTTTTTAAATGGAAGTCACCTTCTTTTATTAAAAGAGTCCTGCAGGTTTATTAAAAGAGTCATTTCTTGATGGGTCACCTTCTTTTTTTTTTGGAGTAAGAAAGAGACAACGCCTTTTCTTTGCAGAATTCAAGATTAGTGCCCAAAAAAAAAATTGTGATTCGTCCCAAAAAAAATGCCATTTTTTTTCTTAAAAAAATAATTTTATACAATAAAATTATGCCCAATAAATTATTCTAAATACATACCCATATTTATATGAAATCAAAAATAAATTAATAATTGCATAAAGGTTTGGCTCTGATGCCACTGTTGGGTTTGTACGAAATCATGACGCAATCAAATTGCAAAAATTAGCGGAAGCATGGTATATCAGAGTTTAAAAAATTTCTACAAAACCATTACCCGGATCATTCTTTATGTAAATTATTAATTTAAAACGATAAATAAGAAGTTATGGAATCATACCTTTGTAGAACGAAGCTTACACAGATACGAGTTCAACTCTTTGTTCTTCGTGATCTCCTTGAATTTCTGGGTTTGATTCCTTCCTTTGATCAACGTTAGCCACCCAAGTGTTTGGCCTCTTGAGGTGATCCACCAAGAAAAAGAAATTATCAAGAAGGAGGGTGTTTGGCTAAACCTTAGTTTTCTATCCTCTATAGAAAAGGAGTATTCTCCAACAATTGAAATTGCATCAACTGATATCTATTATAAGACTTCACTTATATAGATATTGGTTAACTCTTCTAATCCTATTAGATATGGGATTTCATTTCATTAATTAAACTCCTTTAATTAATTTAGGTGTCCCACCACATTGGGAATAATTAATTAAATTCATTTAATTAATTTGCCTCCTAATCTTATTAGGAATAAATGAGAGTATTAATATTAAATTAATTACTAAACTACTTTAGAAATTAAAATAATAATAATTATAATAATATTAATAAGACTCCTCTTTTTAATTTATATTTAATATTTCTAAAATATTAAATAATAAATATTAAGCAATTTAATTTATTCTATCATCATAGATTAAATTAATTACACTCAATGCATTATTACAAATATGCCATTACCTTCTTAAATAATTATTCTTCCTTTTATAGTGTGACTCTTTAGGTTCTCCATATTAAACCGGTTGTGAATAAATCAATTAGAACAATTCCAAACTTATTTAAATAAATAAATTAAATTAATAATCTATTTAAATAAATAATATTTATTCTACAATAGGGATAAGCCTCCCTAGCGATCAACGACTTTCTAGATAATATAGATTTCAACATTAATCATAAAAGAACCTGTGAGTAAATAGTTACCATACAATTCAATTCTTCCACCATACAATGTCCCAATTAAATATAAGACATGGATTTACTGTCAAGTCTTATTTTATTTAATTATATGTATTTCGATTAGAAAACGCACAACTCCAAATAATGCAAATTAGAAACCTTTTTCTAATTTAATTCTACCTTGGCCAAGGATTCCTAGGTTGTCATTTAACGAATCACATAGGACGTATCTCCTCTTTTACTAGAGGTGGTAAATTCTTTATTGAGCATACATTATCTCCATATGCAACTCATTATACCCAAGCATACCCTATATATGTCTTGAAAGGCCTTAAGGAATAAGTCAAAGTATAATTTGTTACATACAAGATACTATGATGATCTCAAGTCCAAGGATCACTTGTACTACTATCACATTAGAAATTTCTATTGACAGGCGAGTAAAACTTCATTAGGTATTCCATAGCGAGTCACGTTCAGTGAACTTATTCTCCAATAAGCACCTACATACTTGCTTTAGTGTCTCCACACAAATGACCATAAGATCAGTCATCCTCATTCAATGAGCAAGCAACATATGTACCAATCTATCCGAATTTACTAATCTCCATTTTAGTAATCACGCAATTGGGAACTATTTTAGTTTTTAAGCTTTCTAAGAATTTAGATCTCATTAGCATGATCTCATCATGATTCTAAAATCATTGCTTAAAACTATGGGTTATTTACATATTATTAAAAACAGCACCATATAGATAATTAAATGCCTTTAATAAATGAATATTTTTATTAATAAATAAATAAGATTGTCTCCAAAGTATATGCTTTATCATCATACATGATTGGCTTGTATGCATACTACTTTCAATCTCCCACTTGCACTAAAGCTAATCGTCATGGTATCTCATACCCATCTTCTCTAAGTGACGATCAAACTGTTGTTGTGTTAAAGCTTTAGTAAATTGATCTGCAATGTTGTCTTGAGAGTCTACACTCTCCTCTTTCAATGATTTCTTTAATCAAAGTGCCGCAACACATGTTTAGATTCCAGATGAGACTTAAGAACTATTCCTAGTTCTGTAATGAACTTTTCATCCGAAACATCAACTTGCAGCTTCACTTATAGTTATATACTTTGTCTTTGTCACTAACCCAACAACTTTTGCTGTTTAGAACCTTTTCAATTACTGCACCACCTTTTAAGGTAACGACTTACCAAAAAGTGGATTTTGCTGTCGTCTTGGTCAGTCTGAAAACTTGAGTCTGTTTAGTCTTCTAGTTTAATTCAGACCCATCATGTGTCATGATGACATCCTTAGTGTCAGTTAAGTACTTTGAGATGTTTATCACTGTCTCACAGAGATCTTCTCCAGAATGTGACTGATCAACATCAAGTCTCGTATATTTCATTGCATACATAATAGTTACTCATGCGATCTCACTTTTACTAAGGACAATTTTAGAGAGATACACTCCATGGCTCATCATCATGAGGCACCTTTTGGAGTTTGCCATTCTAAATGCCTTTAGCATCTAATGAATATACGTTTCCATGGGTTAAGCCGAACATCCTTTTAAATCTATTAATACAGATTTATATCTCCAATGCGGGATGTTCTACCAAAATCATTCATGGAGAAATGTTTAGACAGTTTTATTTTGATCGATTTTAGCATAGGAATTTCATTCCCTATCAGTAACATATCATCAACATATAATACATGGAATGAAACAGCGCTCCCACTAACCTTCTTGTACACACATGGTTTATCCTCATTTTTGATAAAATCAATCTCTTTGATTGTCTCATCAAAACGAATGTTTCATCTACGAGACTCTTGCTTCAATCTATGAATGGATTGTTGTAGCTCATATACATGATTTGCTTCAACCATTGAAACAAAAAATCATCTGGTTGTATCATACATACATTCTCCTCTAATAATATATATTTGAGGAAGGGTGTCTCTACGTCCATTTTGCCAGACTAAGTAAAATAAGCTGCAATTGCAAAAAAAATCCAAATGGACTTGAGCATAGCTTCAAAATCCATTTTAGATTTTATCGTCATCTACCATTTCTCTGAGTCTTTATTACTCATAGCCTGTTCGTAATTCAATGGATCATCATCATCAATGATGTGTACCTCATCGTCATCCTCTATAACGAATCCATACCTTTTAGGTATCTTTGGTACTTTTTTCAGATTTATGAATAGGGTGTTGTACAGTAGGTGTCTCTATTTAGACAGGTTCATCCACTTGATCTGTAGTGGTTTGTGGTTCTTGAATTTCTTCAAGATCTATTTTTCTCCCACTAGCCCCTTCAAGGATAAACTTCTTTTCCAAGAAGGCAGTGTGTTTCGCAACAAACACCTTTTGCTCAGTAGGATTGTAGAAATAGTATCCCAAACATTATTTAGGATATCCCACAAACGTGCACTTATCAGATCTTGTCCATAGCTTATCATTTTAAAACTTTTTCACATAAGCTGGACATCCCCAGATCTTAACATTCTTAAGACCAGATTTCCTCTCTGTCCACGTCTCATATGGAGTATTGGGGAAGGATTTCGAGGGGACCTTATTTAGTAGATATGAGTCGTTTCTAGGGCATTACCCCAGAATAAAATTGGAAGATCGGTAAAACTCATCATAGATCGAACCATATCTAACAATATTTGATTTCTCCTTTCAGATACTCCATTTAACTGTGGTGTACCTGGTGGAGTCCATTGTGAGATTATACCATTTTCTTTGAGACAATTGAGAAACTCACCGCTTAAGTATTCTCCACCTCGATCTGATCGAAGAGTCTTAATACTCTTTTTCGTTTGTTTCTCTACTTCACTTCTAAACTCTTTCAACTTTTCAAATGATTCTGATTTGTATTTCATTAAATACACATATCCAAATCTTGAGTGATCATCAGTGAAAGTAATAAAATAAGAATACCCGCCCCGTGCAATCGTTGTCATAGGTCCACAAACGTCTATGTGAACCAACGCTAACAACTCTGTAACTCTTTCTCCTTTTCCACTAAAAAGAGATTTAGTCATTTACCCATGATACAAGATTCACAAGTTGGATATGATTCATAATCAGATAGCTCTTATGCAACTTGGATAATCTCGTTTCATTGATATGACCGAGTCTACAGTGCCACATATAGGTATAATTAATATCATCTCTTTTCCTTTTCTTAGTTTGTTCTATTTGAAGTATATTTTCATGCAAGTCAAGTATATAAAGTCCATTTCGCAGATTTCCAATACCATATAAAACATTATTTTTATAAATTGAACAACTGCTGTTCTTTATTATAATTTCAAATCCATCCATATCTAATACAGAATTTGAAATAATATTTCTAATGATATTCGAAACAAAATAACAATTATTTAAATAAATGAACTTGCACGTAGGCTGTGCTAAACAATAAGTGCCTACAGCTAATGCAGCAACCTTTGCTTCATTTTCCACTCGTAGGACAACCTCATCCTTGTTTAGTTTTCTACTTCTGACTAGTCCCTTCACAGTATTACATATGTGAGGACCACAGCCGGTATCCTATACCCAAGTAGAATTTTAACTTTCTGAAAAATTAATTTCAATCATGAACAAACCTTAATTGGAAGTCGAAGCTTCTCCAAGCTTCTTCTCCGCCAGAAACTTCTTGCACTTCCTCTTCCAATAACCCAGCTCATTGCAAAGGAAGCACATTCCTTTGCTAGCTGGTTCAGGTTTCTTTTGTTCCTTTATGTTCACCTTACCCTTGGTCATTCGAGATTGGAAGAGCTCCTTAGATATCTCATATTTAGCAGTCCTACTTTGTTCACCATACAACTCCTTGAGGTGAAACAACATAGTAGGAGCATCCATGTTTTCATGCTGACGCTGAAGCTCGTTATTCATGGATGCGAGCATGATTCATTGAGTCACAGATGCGTCATTTTGCCACTTTACAATTGTGGCAATTTCTTCCTTAGACGATTATTTTGGAACAGTTCTAGAGACAGGTGAATTTAGAACATAAGAAATCTTTTTCAGCAGTGAGAACTATTCTCAGATTCCTTAACCAGTCCGTATAATTTGGTCCAGTTAGTTTATTAGCATCAAGTATGCTACGCAGTGAAATTAGTGATTTTGACATTTTTTAAATTTCTGTATGTGAAAAGACAACATTTTAGCAAACATTCCTTTAATTAATTTTGCATACCAAAATAAATTTAGGTCTTTATTTTAAATTTATATCTCCCACTATTTTTATAAAACTATATTACCCTCACTTATATAGTTCGGCAACATCTAATTAAAGATTTGCTAGTGAGAATAAGGGTCCCATTTCAAATGTATATAACCTTGTGGATAGCACAACAAGCGATATACAAATAAATTAGGTAGACAACTCTTGTCAATTACATCACCATATAATTCCTTTTATTTTGCCTCTTAAATCATAATGGTCAAGTGTGTGCACATCCGAACTAAAATAATTTAAGTTAAGTCCAGCCTAGCACTTTCATAAATTCAAAAAAGAAAAATGTTAGTCCTTGTGGATAGCACAACAAGACTAGATCGTTCAATTTTCTTGATAAGCATCAAATGTGATTAATTAACATCTTAAATACTCAATACTCGCCTTGTGGATAGCACAACAAGCTCATATTAAATATTTAATACTCTATTAATTTATCATGCTAGAAGGCGACGTTCGATATTCCAAATATCTTTGAACGCTTCAGACTTAATCTTGTTTCTTTGAGGGGTTTGTTATTATTTGTCTCATCTTATTTAGCGCGCATGCACATATATATATAAAATACGCGTCATTTTATTAAACATGCGAAACATGTTTGCATAAAATATAATATATATAATATTTAGCATGCAATATAGAATACTATATTCTACCCGAATTGATTATGAATTTTTATTCTAGTTTGGTTCACTAGAGCCACCAAGTGAACCAAGAGGTCAAACCTAGGAGTGCAAGAATTAAATTTAAATATAACTATTACATTTAAATCCCAGGCTCCATACAAATGGGTCTTCACGCGCTCCTTGCTCCTTGGTCTCTAATTTCTTCAAAATAATTCTAACTAATCCTATTATATAAACTATTTTAAATTTAAATAGAAACCTTGATCAGCAGTCAAGGGGAAGTACATAGGAGAGAGATAGAATTTTACATCAAGAAAAATCAGAGAAGACGAGGTACGCAGACCCCATTTAATAAAATCCATTCTTTCAAGCATTCAACTAAATAAAATCCAATCACATTGGTCAAATAGTCCATAATCAATCCCTATTTATTATCATATATATCACCATATATATCAATAAATAAATATCCATCTCATGAATTAAAGCATTCCATATATATATATATATGAGTATCATTTAATGGGCAATTTTAAATTGTATGAAATCTAATTTCAAGATTAAAATAAACTCTTTATTTTAATTATAAAATTATTTAAAATATAATATATATATATATATATCATATATTACCGTATATTATATATATATATATAACGAATCAGGTTATATATATATATATATAATATAAATTCACGTTTATTTTTTAAATGGAAGTCACCTTCTTTTATTAAAATAGTCCTGCAGGTTTATTAAAAGAGTCATTTCCTGATGGGTTACCTTCTTTTTTTTTTGTAGTAAGAAAGAGACAACGCCTTTTCTTTGCAGAATTCAAGATTAGTGCCCAAAAAAAAAGGAGGGTGTTTGGCTAAACCTTAGTTTTCTATCCTCTATAGAAAAGGAGTACTCTCCAACAATTGAAATTGCATCAACTGATATCTATTATAAGACTTCACTTATATAGATATTGGTTAACCCTTCTAATCCTATTGGACATCGGATTTCATTTAATTAATTAAACTCCTTTAATTAATTTAAGCTTCCCACCACATTGGAAATAATTAATTAAATTTATTTAATTAATTTGCCTCCTAATCTTGTTAGGAATAAATGAGAGTATTAATATTAAATTAATTACTAAACTACTTTAGAAATTAAAATAATAATATTTGTAATAATATTAATAAGACTTCTCTTTTGAATTTATATTTAATATTTCTAAAATATTAAATAATAAATATTAAGCAATTAAATTTATTCTATCACCATAGATTAAATTAATTACACTCAATGCATTATTACAATTATGTCATTACATTCTTAAATAATTATTCTTCCTTTTATGGTGTGACCCTTTAGGTTCTCCTCTTTTGCTAGATGTGGTAGATTCTTTATTGAGCATACATTATCTCCATATGCAACTCATTCTACCCAAGTATACCCTATATATGCCTTAAAAGGCCTTAAGGAATAAGTCAAAGTATAATTTGTTACATACAAGATACTATGATGATCTCAAGTCCAAGGATCACTTGTACTACTATCACATTAGGAATTCCTATTGACAGGCGAGTAAAACTTCATTAGGTATTCCATAGCGAGTCACGTTCAGTGAACTTATTCTCCAATAAGCACCTACATACTTGCTTTAGTGTCTCCACACAAATGACCATGAGATCAGTCATCCTCATCCAATGAGCAAGCAACATATGTACCAATCTATCCGGATTTACTAATCCCCATTTTAGTAATCCCGCAATTGGGAACTATTTTAGTTTTTAAGCTTTCTAAGAATTTAGATCTCATTAGCATGATCTCATCATGATTCTAAAATCATTGCTTAAAACTATGGGTTATTTACATATTATTAAAAACAGCACCATGTAGATAATTAAATGCCTTTAATAAATGAATATTTTTATTAATAAATAAATAAGATTGTCTCCAAAGTATATGCTTTATCATCATACATGATTGGCTTGTATGCATACTACTTTCAGATCATAGGGTTAATGGTACTACCCTGCCTAAGGGCTCTGACTACGACAACCAATCCCACATCAAGGCGATCTAAATGCAATGGCATGTAAACATACGCCACGATGCACATCAAAAACATGTCTGTCCTGGCTGTATACCACTCCTCTGTGAAAATAATGAAATCTCTGACGTGGCGATCGTAGCTGTCAAGATCACTATAGCGCTATATCAAGAAGTCAAGGGAGATCACATGCCCTGAAATGATCTCATCCATGACTATGCTCTGCCGAAGACCAGACAGCCGAGTAAACGGTCTCTGCATATCACTGATAGCCGTCCGAGCACACGGCAACTCTAAATCCAAGCCAGTAAATCTCTGGTACTCCTCCAGAGTAGGCGAAAGCTCACACCGCCCAATGCAGAATACCTGTCTCTCCGGTACCCATAAGGGTAGGACGCCATCAATGAAGCCGTCTGGAACCCTGAAATCTACAAGGGCCATCGAATGCCCCAGCATCTGGTCAACTGTCCCCCTAGCTGGAAAGGGCAGACTATCATACCATGGCCGAAACGATGCCGCCACCTCTGACAGTGGCAAATGCTCTATACGGCTAACTGCAGACGTCGTCATCTGTAGCACCGTATCACAAGACCGTCCAGAAGTCAAGTCAAATTGCACCTGTCTGAATGCATATACATGATACATGCATGATGATAATGATATAAACACGATACAGCCGATAAAGACGACAAAAATATCTACAAAAGCTATCTACTGCATACATCATCATTATATCCTGGTACAAAGTGAAAGGAAGAATACAAGGAAATGGGGCACCACCACCCAGCAAATACAGTGGTCTATCAAAATGATGGCACAGATGCCGAATAGCCAAAATAGTGGCTGACCAAAAATATAGCTGCCATAGCTATCACATAAAGTCAAAGACCTCGGTATCAAACTGATCGACCTGCTCCAGATCCACTGTCTATACAAAGCTGCTGGGATCAGGCATATCTGGGCAGTATAAGGGAGGATCTGCCCCTGTATGACTGCTACTAAATGGACCTGAAGTGGGGCCTGCTCCAGAGCTGGATGGATCAAATAAAGATGGCTCTGATGGATCTCGGCCAAGGTGCCTAATAAAGAAACGATCCTGGTCCAACTCCCTGGTCAGATGTGCTATCTGGTATGCATGAGTAGGCTATCTAATACAAGCTATCCAATCCGTCATCATCACGGACCTCGGCACCATGTCTGCCATAAAATAGGTGGCACGAGTCTGAGACCCAATAGTGTTAGGACTCCACCAACTGTAGAAGGCTGCCTGGCTGTATGAGCCCTCTGATAGATCAAAGCCGTCTATACCCTCCAAAGGGATGTCTGTCAAAGGCACGGACAATGGCCAATGATGCCAAGCAGGAGGAGCAATGAGAATACGGATCTCCCCTGTAATGCTCTGTATGGCACGCTCTCCAACATAGAGCTCCCAGCTTCCCTCCGTCAATATAGGGACTCTGCGGATCGATAAGTCAAACTCCCGGCCAGTGGGGAAACCTCCATCAAATTCGATGGTCAAGTGCTCGAATGTGTACGGCATCCAGGTGATTGAGGCTGCCGTCAAAAGCTCCAACTGCAGACGGACATGAGTGAATCCCTCAGCAACAGGGACCTCCGTCAAAATGGAGTGATTCCATCTCCGTCCACGTGTATAGGTCTCCAGACCTAATGCTGAAATGGGCCGTAGGCAAGGAAGCCTCTCAAATGCCCAAAGTTATCCATGCAAATATCAAAAGTCCTCAGTGACCAAGACTACCAAAAATAAGTGCAAAAACCAAAAAGGAATAGAAAGATGTACTCACTAGCAAAAACTGATGGAATCCTAACCAAGCCTCCGTCATACCCTCCGAAAGCAGGCGCATGCCTTCGGAGAAAATAGGCAAAGGTATAGGAGCCCCAATCAAAGTCACTGAGCTGCTCTACATGCTGATTGGCGCTGATCAAAGCAAAGGACACCATCTACGAGTTGTCCACCACAAAACAACCCCTGATAATCGACAAAAATAATCGCATCAGAATGCGATCTCTAGCCCTCCGATCATCTGGCGGAGGCAACTGCAAAGTCCCATCCTGGGGGTCTACACTCAAGGGACCAAATCAGACTGCCCGACCCTTGAATGCTGATTGAGGGACTCCCAACAGGGATCTATCTGTGGTGGGCAAAATGTCAGAGACAACAGGCACTGTCTCGCCCTCAAACTCAATGCCGGTGACAAATCCCTAGTCCATAGGAGTCATCATCACCTCACAATCAAGTAGATGAAGGGACTGAGTCTGGTGGAACCAGCGCTCAGATAAAGCCCTCATATACCCCCAAGGGTACGGCGGTGCAGGATCGAGAAGAAGACCTAAAATCCCTAGCCATCTACGATCTCCCTGTAATCCCCGTGCAAAGTCTGATAGAGGGAGTGCACACTAAACCAGTTCCCTCGTGGCTGTGTCAAGCTAGGGACCTGCATCAAAAATCAACCCATGTCAAAAACTTGTGCCTCGAGAATTGCCAGAAGATGGGAAAAGAATCCAGAGGGAAGAAAGACTTCAAGTCACCTCGTTGGCCTAAACATATCTCGAAGAATGGAGACTCAAGTCGCCCAGTAACTCATGTGTTTATGCAGCAATGCCTGGGACCTCCGTACGTAGAACCTGAGCTGGAATAGAAGCAACAAAAGCAGCCTTTTGTCATCAATGTCAATGGGCTTCTCATCATGTGCTGGAGGTATCCTGCTCTCTACCAATCGGCGAGGCATCCTAGTTGGACGAGCCTGTGGGACGACAGAAGCCCTCCTCCGTCTAAACGCCTGATGAAACCCTGTAGAGCTGTCGGGTCTATCGCGATCCATAGCATACACCAGTACTCCAAAATCACCTCAGACAGGGTGTGGTAATCCTAAAACCCGTGGCTTATTAATCAATCAATCCAGCATTCATATCTAAGTCCTAAAACATGCACGGGTCCATCAAAAATACCCCATATAGTCAAAATTGCTTGTTTTCAAAATCCTAGAAGCTCAAAACCTGCATTGGGTCAGTAAAAAACTCCACACAGAGTCAAAAAGGCATGCTTTTCAAAAGCTAAGATTTTGGAAAAATTTTGCCAGAGTCTCCTTTGTAAAATGGACTGTCCACATGTACACATGCATGTCTAGGTGGCCATTCAGTAGCACACCTACGCAAAAAATAGAAATCGTTCATATATATCCAAAAAAATCAAAAACCAGCCTCAATGGTCTCCAAAATACTATAAGCATTTTTAGTTGAAAGTCCAGGCTCACTAGGCCTCAAAAAGGATGACTAAACTGATCAAAAAGTGGAAAAACTGACTGTCTCAGAACCTGAATTTTCTTACATCCAAACGTACATTATAGTAAGATATGCATACATATGTAGACAGAAAATTTTTCACAGGTCATATAGACATACATTTTCATACATTGCATTTAAAAGCACCCTAGGTGGTTTGCATGCTTTGAATGGTCAAAAACTGCGAAAGAAGGATGGAAAACGTTATCTGCGCCGCGCTGAACGCGTAGGAACTGACGGATTCAGAATCTGATTGCCAGAACTCCGTAGATCTGAAAAAGAAGATCGAAAATCCTTTCGCTTCTCAAACGGGAAACTTGCAAAATGAAAAATCCCGCAGCACATTAAGTAGCCTAGGCAGCCACACCTCCACCTGCGACAGCCAAGGTGGGTCCCACCTGCCTCTGGCCCGATTCAGTTCTAGTCAAAAAGGAGTTTAAGCAGGCCACCGAATCAAATCTAAAGAGAAATCGCTACGCGATTGAGTGGTTTGTCTTGAAATCCTACGTTCAAGCAGTGCAATCCTGACAAAAAGGGAAACTCTGTAGAGACCCTTGACATTTAGCCTGGAGCAATGTCCGAGGGTCAATAGATCAAACTAAGGAAAAGTTGTGCAAAAATTATGCAAAACTACATAAAACTGCCATTTTCGAAGCATCGGGTACTGACCGGTGACAACTCAGCCGTTGGTTCCAATCCAGCGAAGCATCGGGTACTGACCGGTGATAACTCAGTCGTTGGTTCCAGTCCGGCGAAGCATCGGGTACTGACTGGTGACAACTCAACCGTTGGTTCTAGTCCAGCAAAGCATCGGGCACTGACCGGTAACAACTCAGCTGTTGGTTCTGGTCCTGCGAAGCAACGGGTACTGACCGGTGACAACACAGCCGTTGGTTCCAGTCCATGTGACAACTTAGCCATTGGTTCCAGTCCAGCGAAGCATCGGGTACTGATCGGTGATAACTCAGCCGTTGGTTTACGTCCAGCAAAGCATTGGGTACTGACCAGTGATAACTCAGCCGTTGGTACAACCCCAGCGAAGTTCGGGTGCCCACCAAAGTCAATTTCAACCTTTAGACTAGTCCCATGAAATTTCGGAAGACTATCTACGGTTGAGAGTCATATAATAATCCATCTTCACAAAGGACAGATGATGGAATCTGTTATACACATCCTCAAAGAAGATCATTGAGGTAGTATCAATCCTGGCCACTTCCTCAATACCTACAAAGCTATCACAAAGGACGTTATCCCTAGTAGATCAAGACGGGAAAATTTGTGATAGCTCACCCCCTCAGAATCTATAAAGTTATAATAGAGGATGTCATCCCCAGTAGATCTAGACGGGAAAATATGTGATAAATCATCTTCAACGAACTCATCAGAGTCAAACAAATTATCGTGAATGATGTCATCCACCGCCGAGAATGACAAAACTGGCTCTCGATAACTTCCTAATACCATCAATGGCTGTACCGGATAGCGTCATCCCCCGCAAGGTGATAACGTACACAGCCAAAAGTAGCACCATTCTACTCCAAGACGTCCAGCTTTAAAATGGCTCTGGCACTCTCTGTTTCCAGTGTCTACTAATCTTTATCATGTCCATTCAACCACGTTATATGGACATGATAAAGAGGGGCATCTGTAGACACTCAAAATTTTCCTTGCACCAATAACAACCCGGTATGAGGGAAAAATCGTCAATCAATCCAAATTCGGCCACCAACGCCGGTCCTTCAACCTAAATTTGATCCCCCATATCATCAATCAAGTTCTAACAGTCAATCGGATCATCAAGCTCAACCCGGTCTCAACCCGGGAAGTTAAAATTAACCCCGATCTTAACCCGGGAAGTCAATTCAACCCCGACAACAACCTGGGAGGTATCAATCAACCCCGATCTTAATCCGGGAGGTATCAATCAACCCCGGTCTCAACCCGGGAAGTCAAAGTCAACCCTAGTCTCAATCCATGAATTCAAGGAAACCTCGACATCAACCAAGGATATGTCAAACCAGTTCTGGCCTTAATTTGGGAAACACAGTTCATCCCCGACAGCAACCCGGGAAGTCAAACTCAACCCCAGTCTACACCCGGGTAGTGCAGGTCATCCCCGATCTCAACCCGGGACGTCAGGTCAACTTCAGACATCAACCTGAAGCATCACAACAACTCTAGAACAAAACCTGGAACGACCACGTCAGCCTCAGAGATAACCCTGAGGTCAAAAGACTTGACTAGGATCCAAGTCTTGGAATCAGCTCCCGAAAGTCAACCAGCGACCATGCCGACACTACAGGCAGCCCCGGGAGGGGTACAATGGTTATTTCATCAACTCTCAACCGGCTTGGTCAAACTCAAGCTAAATTGATGCCTCCAAAGTTAGAATGAACCCTAACGACGATCCCGAGTGGCAACTACGCAAGACAGCTCAACGGATAAACTGCGCGGAATCAAAGACCAGGTTATGAACCAGTCATCCTAGACCCAAAAAATGTTTTTTCCCATGTCATTACAACACTATTGGCAAGAGCTTTCCGGAAAGGTATCACACGCCTCAAACGGACACTCAGATCAAAAGTTAGAAAGTTTTCGACCAGACATCGCATTGCTCGATGTGCACGTACTTCGAGATGACCAAGCAGGGCACGTGGGCCCCACCTAGGGGAGCCGAAGCTCTACCTGCGGCTGCCACAGGTAGAGTGGAGGCTCTTTGTCCTATAAATAAATGTGTCCCCCCCCCCCCCCGTTCATTTGAAAAAATTGTGAAACGCAGCGAAGCCTTGCCAGTTTGATTTTTTGACTTTTACACCTCTTCCAAACCCAAATATTTTCACTCCAACACGTAGATATACCCATATACTACCACATATCAAAAAACAACAGGTAGATTTGGACGTTTAAAGCATATGATTTGGTAAAAAGCCTATATTGCGGTCCATTGTATATATTTTTACGATCAGAAAGTCAATACTACTACTTTGCACTGCTTTACACTTGCACACAATGTTTCATCTTCTAAACATGCTCGGAACTTAGTTCCGTGGTGGTTTTCATTAAAAATTGATACATTTTTGTATATAAACTCCGTTTTCAACATTTCTACAACTCGGATTAACGATCCGTCAGCTCAAGTAACTTCAATGCACTAGCACGAACATTCTGGAAACTTCGCCGGACTGGGTTATCTTCCCAGTTCGGGTTTGGCCCTCTTTTCTATATATTTAACTGCAAATGTACTAACATTTCAATTCTGTCAAGCCCGGATGTCAAATCCGAGGTAGTTTACCGCTTTTATATATATTTACGCATATATAAGCGACATTCACCATCTGTAATACCCGAGAATTTCCATATATTATTAAATAAATATATTAATGGAAATGAGAATTTATTTGAATATAAATGATTTTGTGTTATGAGATGAATTAATTCAATTATATATAATTGAATAATTATAATAATTGAGAAATTGGTGGAGTTTGTGATAAACTCGTTGATTGCCTTGTGTGGCACAGTGGCGTAATATAAGAATGATTATATTAATTTAAGCGAACAATTAATCTATATTAATTGTTAATCGAAGAATATTAATTAACTGTTATAAAATACTAATGAGGATCGATTAACAATATGTGATTATTATTATTGCAAGAAACTTAATAATAATGAGCAACGTGTTTATAAATACAATAAGATTTATATCAAAGTGATAATTAATCATATAAGGGTTAATTAAATTGTTATGGAGGTTAACAATTATATTGATGGATGTAGGATATGTGTATATTATTAATTAATATTCAAATTATAAGATGAGAAATTATATGTGCAAGCATGCGAATTAAATGTATAGTAACTATATGTTATGATATGTGTAGGTGACAAATGATGTGTGGATATACATTAAAATAATGTATCATGGATCTATTATAAATAATTGTTGAGTAATACAATTTAATAATATATGATATAATGTAATGTGGTAGTATCCGATGGTATTATATCAGTAAGATAAACGTACCTGGATTATATGTGTGTAAATTACACTTATTACATTATGTGAAGTACATTGTGATTTAAATTATAACCTAAGAGTACATATATATATAACATATGTATATGGTGTGTATATACAAGTGTAGTACTTGCAAATGCTGAGGAGTTAAATCAATTGTCTCATTTTAAGTGCCCCATTTGCTCTTCACGTGCTTGACATACAGCTAAGGCCTATTCCTTCTTCTTCTCCCCAAACTCAGCAACTAGCATTTCATAGCTCATGATTGTGGAGGGAGTGGGATTCATGATGAATCCAACCACTAATTACCTACCCTTTGATAACCTTCATGCATTCCTATAATCCGTTAGTTTGATATGGGATACAATTGCATTGTCTGTATAATGGGAGTTCTATAAATATAGCCTCATCTCCTTCACATTTCTTTTGCTGAGCATTTTGGCTAAGTGAGACTAGAGAGCATATATATATATATATATCAGTGTTATTGAGATAGCAGCAAGCTTAAATCATTTACAGAGGTATAAATCCCCTTCGTATCTTCATTGTCATTTTCTGTCAAAATTTCTATTCGTGAATTCTTGATTTCAGTTGGAAGTTATGGTTTTGTGAATTGAGAATAATAATTAGTTGTTTAAAGGACTTATATATGTGATTAGAATTACTATATATGCTTCATTGGTCTTCAATTTCATTTTTGGTGTTTCCATTTCTGAGATTTCTGTAAAAACATCAGATATCGTGAAATTGGTTGGTGTTCATGAAATTGGGAATTGATAATTGCTATTGACTATTATATAAGCATATATGTACGTGTTAGTAAGTTAAACAAGTCTAATAGCATTTGGGTATGTTGAAATCGATGAAATGGGAGGTTTTTGGTCGGATTTCACTGCAGAAAACTGCCTCGACGCCGCAGCGCCGCAGCCCGCGCCGCAGCGCCACTCGCGCCGCAGCCCGCGCCGCAGCGCCGCACGCAGCGCCACTCGCGCCGCAGCGCCAGTAGTGAGCTGCTGTGCCGCGCCGCAGCGCCAGCCTCTGTGTTCAGTTTTTCTGCATTCTGCAATAAAACTGTTATGAACTAATTGTTTGATTTTTGTTTAAACAAGCATGAAAGCATGATTAATACTTATATATAAACCTAATGAGGCAATGTGAACATGTTTTAGTATATTAGCATGCATGGTTAACCAAACGACATATAGTTTGAAAACGAACTTAAAGTTTCATGAACGACGTTAACATATATGAAGCATGTTAATATTCTGACTTTCGAGACATGTTAGTATGACCTAGAAACACATGAAATGCATACTAACTTATGTATATAGGTTCCGTAATATAATATGGACATGTGAACCCAACTAGTGCACCTTTCTAACAAAAATACAAGTTTTGAAGGTTGATATTGACATGTAAAAACCATGTATACATTCTGACTTTTCGAGCATGTTTATAGGGCCTTGAAATACATGAAAAGCATGTTAACTTGTGTATATGGGTTTCATAAGGAAGCATGAACATGATAGACCTTATTAATGAACCATACTAACAAAGTATAAGCTTTAAACGTGAACGTTGATATGTTATGACGAGAATTAGAATTTGACATTTATGAACACATGTGATAGTACTCTTAGACTCATTCATGTGTCATGCATGTATATATACCATGATTAGTTGCCATGATTAAAGTTTAACATGAACAAAGCATGTTTTCAAGATAATAACAATGCTAGCTACATATATGCAATACGAGTACTCATGAGCATGACTAATACAAGTTATATGAATATCTTATGTGTTTAAAAGCGACCATGTTAGACCATATGAGTTCGTGTCCTTGAATGGCTTTAAGTATTAACTTAAGAACCTATACCATGTACGATTGGATTTGGAAAAGTTATACAAGCATGTAAAGTATCCTTTAAATATGAATACATGCTACGTGATATTATATGATGTTACTTGAACCCGATTTTGACGGTTAACTTAAGGAGATGCCGTAACTTGCTAAAATGAAATATATTTAGTATTGATTGTGGTCTTATGAGATATTAATAATATGCAAGCATGTTTGCTAATTGTTGAGATCTTATATAATATGAGAATGCGTTTAAACTCTAAAGAAGGAACGTTAAGGATAGAAATTATATTCTATATAACTGTGTAGCTAGGTAAAACTTAGCTTATGTGTTGATCGTATATTCAAAGAGAAAATGTGAAGTTAAATTATATGACTAATGAATATCATATATATACGTAACTGTATTACGATAGGAATTCGAAAGTGTTGATTTGCTTTTCGTGGATAAACTACGCTAAAGGCAAGTTCTCTTACTTACACTCTTTTAAAGTGCAAGTATCCTAAAACCTTGCACTACGTTATTTAACGGATATCGTAAGCGAGTATCTAAACCTTATCTCTTTGGATACGAATATTCTATCTTTGTATATTGCGAACTAGTTTCCTACTTAATCGTTTGAATTGAATTAGCATACTTGAACTCTTATTTCATTAAAGCTATTATTCATGTTGAACTTAGTGTTGTTAATGAATATTGTGAAAGTGTCTATGCCATTTGATTCGGCTAGACTTATATTATTGAAAAACGACCCAAAACCAATTGATTGGTGCGGGATCTTATATATGACTGAGAAGAACAAACTATAACTGTCGGAGAACCGACGCGCGCACTTGAGTATGATTGATTGTTATGCATAACGAGGGTACTTTAGGCTGATCACCTGTTGTATCTGTTTTTGTTGGATTTTCAGTTTATTACTGTCAAATCCTATGGAAGTTCATAGTCCTTAGTGACTGCTCAGTATTCAGTTATCTTGAAATCTTGAATTGATTTATTATTGAATCATATTGATATTATTCTGTCCTTAGTGGCTGTTATTGAGAACTGTTGATATTCTTGCTATCCTTGAACTATCAAACTTTCCTATACCCTTTCGAGAATTGAGAATTATATCATTTACCCTTGTTGTATATTACTTGCTGAGCAATTTGTGCTCATTCTTGCTTTCCTTAAAACATTTCAGTTAAGGCAGAGCATGGTGAACCTTCGGGCATTGATAAGGGCAAGGGCAAGGCTACCAACTAGCTTGTCTCTTTTATGTTTTAATATTTTAATGTTGTATTAAGATAATGTAGTAAGACTGGATTTGATTATGTTTAAGCTTAAGTTAGATTATGTAATAAGTCGTTTATTGATATTATTATGTAATCTATTAAGTACTGTAGGTTGCGAGACTTGGGGGAATAATTATAATAAATCATTGTAAATTATTCTAGAATAGAATTTCCGCTGTGGTTGTGAAATATTTAGTTATTAATATTGTGATGTATTACCATGAGCACGTGATGAACCGAATTCGAGAGACCAAGAGGCGGTCCTGGAATTTGGGGGCGTCACAGGTTGGTATCAAAGCTGTAGTTATAAACCTTAGGAACGAGTGTCCTTAGACTATAACTTAGGCGAACTTAGAAGTTAGGAAGGAGATAAAACTCATGTAGGGTTTTCCTTGAGAGACTTAGTCTGTTATGAAATGTAACTTCATTCTATACAATGAACTTATATTTTGTTTAACATTCTAATGGAGATGCTATTTCTTGTCTTGTGTTTGTGAGTGTAGGATGACAGACACAGGGGTACCTAGTAGAGTTGTAGAGGAGGAGCCCAGGGATATACACGTAGTATACGAGGCACCTCTAGAGGCTACACCAGTGCAGGCAGTTGCACCATCCGAGTTTGATGACGAGGATGAGATCGAGATTGAGATAGAGACTGATCCAGAGGAGGAGCCGATGGAGGATGAGCCAGTAGAGGACTCTGATGAGGCTACTATAGAGGAACAGATGTTAGGCGAGTACGAGGAGCGTATTCTAGAGTTAGACTGTAGAGTTCAGGAGCTGGAGGCAGAGGCCCACGAGAGAGAGTCTGAGTTCCAGAAGCTGAGGGACGAGGACCACCAGAGGAAGCTGGCTATGCAAGAGTTAGAGGTGGAGATTGCCTACCGTAGGGAGGCAGGGATCCAGATGGGGACTCTATTTCACAGGTCAGTGGCTAGGAATGTAGATTTGGCAGAGAAGCTAGAAGAGGTTGAGCAGAGGGAGCTGAGTGAGAAGACTGAGAAAGAGGCACTCCGTACTCAGCTAGAGTTGGAGGTGATGGATAGGTTACACTTCGAGGAGAAGTGGGAAGCGTCCAAAGAGAGAGCCGACGACCTTGAGGACGAGGTCAGGTGCAAGAAGAGAAAGATGAACAAGATGGGGTATGTGTTCCGTTCAGCTTTTGAAAGGGTGATTGATGGTGTGTACCACTACCCGGCAGAACAGGGACAGACTCTACATACCTTGAGCCGAGAGCTGGTTGCGTATATAGCACAGTTGGAGTACAAGAGCGCAGTGGAGCGCGGGATGATGGGATGAGAATTCTTTAGTCAGTCTAGTGGTAGTACTAGTTGTGTCTTTATGTATTGTATATACTATGTTGTAATCCCGATCTTTTGTGTAAGATGTGGGATGATGATGTAAACCCCGAGTTAGCTTTTGTTAGAGGGGTAGTATGGTAGTAGGTTGGTTTATTCCCCGTCTTTTGTGATATTAGGGGATATATGTGATAACATTTATAGCAGTATGCTGGGGAAATCATGTAATGAAATGAAATGGCATATGAATATAAATGGAGTTGATTTTAGAAACGTGTTATAAATTTATTCTTTTAGTATTAAAAGAAATACTTAAGTAATATACTTGAATAATAATAAAATGAAAACTTGTGATGCAGATAATGCCGCCCAGACGTAGATTGACAGCACCCGAAGAATCTGTTAACAATGAGAGAGAACAAGTAGACCCGATCCAGAAACTGGTAGACTTGTTAGGAGAAGCCTTAAGGGGAAGGAACAATGAACCCGTTCGCCCGAACCCTCAAACTGTGCCAGTAACAACCTTTAAAGACTTTAAGAGTGTAGGACCCCCGGAGTTCGAGGGAACTACCGACCCAATCATCGCACAAACGTGGATCAAAGAGATCGAAAAAGCTTTCACTATAGCTAGCGTAGGCGAAGATCAGAAGACGGTGTTTGCCACGTACATGATGAGGGGAGAAGCGAACTACTGGTGGGAGGCTAATCAACAAAGAGCTGGAGAAGGGATAATACCTTGGGATAAGTTTAAGACACTGTTCTTCGAAAATTACTTTCCAAAAAGTATGAAGAATAGGATGGAGGTGAAATTCCTAGAGTTAAAACAAGGTGAGATGACGGTGGCGCAATACGCGGCTAGGTTTAACGAACTAGCGCGATTTGCGGAGCACCAAGTTGGTGATGAAGAGAGGAAGGCTAGACGCTTTGAACAAGGGTTGAAGCCATGGCTGTTCAATAAGGTATCAGTTCTTCAAATTGATTCCTTTGCAACATTACTGGAGAAGGCAATCATTGCGGAAGGCGGCAGTGAGGCCTTAAGTCAGTATAACAAAGAAAAGAAAGGAAAGAATACTGGAGGAGAGAATCGTACGGGAGGAAGTAGTAGCGGAGGAAGCAACTTGGGAAAGAGAAAGTGGGAGAATAATAACAACAACAAAAACAACAATAATCAATCAGGGAATTTTCGTGGAGGTTTCAAGAAGAGGGCTGAAGGATGCCCGAAGTGTGGGAAGAATCACCAGGGCGAGTGCTGGAAGGGACGTGGTACTTGCTACAACTGCGGACAGGAAGGGCACATCTCGCCTAACTGTTTGAAACCGAAGAAGATACAAGGATGCTTTGCTTGTGGCTCGACGGAGCACCGAATTAAGGACTGCCCAAAGAAGGGAAGTGGCGGGGGTAGTAATCAGCAAGGAGGCAACAAGCTGATGATCGGTGGACCGGCACAATCCAACCGCCCAACCGCCAGAACCTTTAACATGACCGTCCAAGACGCAGTGGCTGCGAAGGATGTGGTGTCAGGTATAATCCCAATCAATGATATAAATGCTTATGTATTATTTGATTCGGGTGCCACCTGTTCTTTTGTATCTGAAGAATTTGCTAGTAGACTTAGTACACCTCGAGAACTATTAGAAAATCCTTTGATCATAGAAGTTGCTAATAAGGAAGTGATCCCTGTAGAATACATTTATCGAAATTGTCGCGCAAATATTAGTAAACATGAACTGAGCGTAGACTTGATTCCTATTAGACTGGGAGAATTTGACGTAATACTGGGAATGGATTGGTTGTATAACCATGCTGCGATAATTGACTGTCAGAACAAATGTGTGAACCTTCAGACTGCGAGTAAGTCTAAGGTAGTGTTTTATGGTAGCTCATCGCTTAAGCAATCGTGTTGCGTTACGATGATGCAGGCCAAGAAATTGTTAAGGAAAGGATGTGGAGGATATTTAGCTTACATCGTTGATACTCGGAAGAAGGGAGTAGAAATTAAGGATATATACGTAGTTAATGAATTCCAAGACGTGTTTCCGGACGATCTGCCTGGTCTTCCGCCAGACAGAGAAATCGAATTCGTAATAGACTTAGCACCGGGAACGGCACCGATTTCGAAAGCTCCATATCGTATGGCGCCAGTAGAAATGAAGGAATTAATGATGCAATTGCAAGAATTATTGGATAAGGGTTACATTCGACCGAGTGTTTCTCCTTGGGGAGCACCAGTGCTATTCGTTAAGAAGAAGGACGGATCGATGAGACTCTGTATCGATTATCGAGAATTGAACAGAGTAACGATCAAGAACCGGTATCCGTTACCGAGGATAGACGACTTATTTGATCAACTGAAGGGAGCAAAGTGTTTCTCGAAGATCGACCTACGAACAGGATATCATCAACTGAAGGTACGGGATGAGGACATACCAAAGACTGCGTTTCGAACCCGTTATGGACACTACGAGTTTTTGGTAATGTCATTCGGATTGACTAATGCTCCGGCAGCATTTATGGACTTGATGAACCGAGTTTTCAAGCCATACTTGGATAAATTTGTAGTGGTTTTTATCGACGACATTTTGATCTACTCAAAGACAGAGGAAGAACACGCCGAACATCTGAAGATTGTTTTGGAGGCGCTAAGGAAGGAGAAGATGTATGCAAAATTTTCTAAGTGCGAATTTTGGATGGAGAAGGTTCAATTCTTAGGCCACGTGGTGGATAAGAATGGAATCTCTGTAGACCCTGCGAAGGTTGAAGCAGTAAGTAATTGGGAACAACCGAGAACACCGACGGAGGTGAGAAGCTTTCTAGGGTTAGCTGGGTACTATCGAAGATTCATTCAAGATTTTTCTAAGATAGCAACCCCGCTGACCAATTTGACTAGAAAGACGGTGAAATTTGTATGGACCGACAAATGCGAAGAAAGTCTTCAAGAACTGAAAAGGAGATTGAGCGAAGCACCTGTATTATCATTACCAGATGATGCGGGAAATTTTGTGGTGTATAGTGATGCATCGCACAAGGGGCTTGGCTGTGTGCTCATGCAACATGGCAAGGTCATTGCATATGCATCACGACAATTAAAGGATTACGAAAAACGATACCCTACTCACGACTTAGAGTTAGCGGCAGTAGTTTTTGCGTTAAAGATATGGAGACATTATCTATACGGAGAAAAATGTGAGATATACACGGACCACAAGAGTCTGAAATATATCTTCACACAGAAGGAGTTAAACATGCGGCAGAGAAGGTGGTTAGAATTAATCAAAGACTATGATTGCGATATTCTTTATCACCCGGGAAAGGCAAATGTGGTTGCCGACGCTCTGAGCAGGAAAGGAAGGGAGAAGTTGTTTAATTTGACGACTCAGGAGGAATTGATAAGAGAAATGAAGAAATTGGAGATAGAAGTGAAAGGACCAGAAAAGTCTGGTGAGAAGTTAATTGTAATGGAAGCTTGTCCGACGTTGTTGAATAGAGTAAAGGAAGCTCAGGAAAAGGATGAAGAGTGTGAGAAAATCCGAAAGAGGATCACAGAAAGTGAGGGAGAAAAATTTCGAATGGATAAGGACGGTATTTTGAGATTTGAAGGGAGAGTGTGGGTACCAGCGGTAACTGAGTTGAGGGAAGAGATTTTGCACGAGGCACACAATACGACATATTCCGTTCATCCGGGAGGCACAAAGATGTACCGAGATCTAAGGCAACATTTTTGGTGGCCTAATTTGAAACGGGAAGTCGCAGAGTGCGTCAGTAAATGCTTGACTTGCCAACGCGTTAAAGCAGAACATCAGCGGCCAAGTGGTTTACTACAACCATTAGAAATACCAGAGTGGAAATGGGAGCATATTACCATGGACTTCGTGGTAGGACTTCCAGTTACACAGAAAGGTTATGATGCTATTTGGGTTATCGTGGATCGACTAACGAAGACCGCACACTTTCTACCAATCAAGATCCGCTACAGTTTGAACCAATTAGCAAGCCTATATGTAAAAGAAATTATTTCACGACATGGAGTGCCGGTGTCAATTGTCTCTGATCGAGATCCGCGCTTCACGTCCAATTTTTGGAAGAGTTTGCAAGAAAGAATGGGAACGCAGTTGAGGTTGAGTACAGCTTATCATCCTCAAACAGACGGACAAAGTGAGCGAACAATACAAACGCTAGAAGACATGCTTAGGACTTGCGTGATGGATTTTAAGGGAAATTGGGACGACCACCTACCCTTAGTAGAATTCGCATATAATAATAGCTACCATGCGAGTATTGGCATGCCACCGTACGAAGCTCTTTACGGGAGAAAGTGCAGAACGCCGTTATGTTGGGACGAAGTCGGAGAACGACGAATACTCGGACCAGAGTTAGTTCAACAAACCGCAGACGTGGTGACAGTGATAAGAGCCAGACTTGTAGCAGCTCAAGATCGCCAGAAGAAATACGCAGATTTGCATCGGCAGGACCGAGACTTCAAAGTCGGCAGTTTCGTATTCTTAAAGGTATCTCCATGGAAGGGAAAAATCCGTTTCGGCAAGAAAGGAAAATTGAGTCCAAGATTCATAGGACCGTTCGAGATACTGAAGCGAGTGGGCGAAGTGGCATACAAAGTTGCGTTGCCACCCGAACTGGAGCATATCCACAACGTGTTCCACATTTCCGTGTTGCGACCGTACAAGGCCGACTACAAGCACGTGATTTCTTACGAGCCCATTCAAGTGGAGAAGAACTTGGCGTATGAAGAAATTCCTGTCCAAATATTAGATAGGAAAGAACAAACTTTGAGAAATAAAGTTATTTCATCTGTAAAAGTACTTTGGCGTAACCACGATGTCGAGGAGGCAACGTGGGAGTTAGAAGATAGGATGAGGAGGGACTATCCCCATCTATTTGTGTAACCTTGTAGCAATTCCGGGACGGAATTTTTATAAGGGGGGGAGGATGTAATACCCGAGAATTTCCATATATTATTAAATAAATATATTAATGGAAATGAGAATTTATTTGAATATAAATGATTTTGTGTTATGAGATGAATTAATTCAATTATATATAATTGAATAATTATAATAATTGAGAAATTGGTGGAGTTTGTGATAAACTCGTTGATTGCCTTGTGTGGCACAGTGGCGTAATATAAGAATGATTATATTAATTTAAGCGAACAATTAATCTATATTAATTGTTAATCGAAGAATATTAATTAACTGTTATAAAATACTAATGAGGATCGATTAACAATATGTGATTATTATTATTGCAAGAAACTTAATAATAATGAGCAACGTGTTTATAAATACAATAAGATTTATATCAAAGTGATAATTAATCATATAAGGGTTAATTAAATTGTTATGGAGGTTAACAATTATATTGATGGATGTAGGATATGTGTATATTATTAATTAATATTCAAATTATAAGATGAGAAATTATATGTGCAAGCATGCGAATTAAATGTATAGTAACTATATGTTATGATATGTGTAGGTGACAAATGATGTGTGGATATACATTAAAATAATGTATCATGGATCTATTATAAATAATTGTTGAGTAATACAATTTAATAATATATGATATAATGTAATGTGGTAGTATCCGATGGTATTATATCAGTAAGATAAACGTACCTGGATTATATGTGTGTAAATTACACTTATTACATTATGTGAAGTACATTGTGATTTAAATTATAACCTAAGAGTACATATATATATAACATATGTATATGGTGTGTATATACAAGTGTAGTACTTGCAAATGCTGAGGAGTTAAATCAATTGTCTCATTTTAAGTGCCCCATTTGCTCTTCACGTGCTTGACATACAGCTAAGGCCTATTCCTTCTTCTTCTCCCCAAACTCAGCAACTAGCATTTCATAGCTCATGATTGTGGAGGGAGTGGGATTCATGATGAATCCAACCACTAATTACCTACCCTTTGATAACCTTCATGCATTCCTATAATCCGTTAGTTTGATATGGGATACAATTGCATTGTCTGTATAATGGGAGTTCTATAAATATAGCCTCATCTCCTTCACATTTCTTTTGCTGAGCATTTTGGCTAAGTGAGACTAGAGAGCATATATATATATATATCAGTGTTATTGAGATAGCAGCAAGCTTAAATCATTTACAGAGGTATAAATCCCCTTCGTATCTTCATTGTCATTTTCTGTCAAAATTTCTATTCGTGAATTCTTGATTTCAGTTGGAAGTTATGGTTTTGTGAATTGAGAATAATAATTAGTTGTTTAAAGGACTTATATATGTGATTAGAATTACTATATATGCTTCATTGGTCTTCAATTTCATTTTTGGTGTTTCCATTTCTGAGATTTCTGTAAAAACATCAGATATCGTGAAATTGGTTGGTGTTCATGAAATTGGGAATTGATAATTGCTATTGACTATTATATAAGCATATATGTACGTGTTAGTAAGTTAAACAAGTCTAATAGCATTTGGGTATGTTGAAATCGATGAAATGGGAGGTTTTTGGTCGGATTTCACTGCAGAAAACTGCCTCGACGCCGCAGCGCCGCAGCCCGCGCCGCAGCGCCACTCGCGCCGCAGCCCGCGCCGCAGCGCCGCACGCAGCGCCACTCGCGCCGCAGCGCCAGTAGTGAGCTGCTGTGCCGCGCCGCAGCGCCAGCCTCTGTGTTCAGTTTTTCTGCATTCTGCAATAAAACTGTTATGAACTAATTGTTTGATTTTTGTTTAAACAAGCATGAAAGCATGATTAATACTTATATATAAACCTAATGAGGCAATGTGAACATGTTTTAGTATATTAGCATGCATGGTTAACCAAACGACATATAGTTTGAAAACGAACTTAAAGTTTCATGAACGACGTTAACATATATGAAGCATGTTAATATTCTGACTTTCGAGACATGTTAGTATGACCTAGAAACACATGAAATGCATACTAACTTATGTATATAGGTTCCGTAATATAATATGGACATGTGAACCCAACTAGTGCACCTTTCTAACAAAAATACAAGTTTTGAAGGTTGATATTGACATGTAAAAACCATGTATACATTCTGACTTTTCGAGCATGTTTATAGGGCCTTGAAATACATGAAAAGCATGTTAACTTGTGTATATGGGTTTCATAAGGAAGCATGAACATGATAGACCTTATTAATGAACCATACTAACAAAGTATAAGCTTTAAACGTGAACGTTGATATGTTATGACGAGAATTAGAATTTGACATTTATGAACACATGTGATAGTACTCTTAGACTCATTCATGTGTCATGCATGTATATATACCATGATTAGTTGCCATGATTAAAGTTTAGCATGAACAAAGCATGTTTTCAAGATAATAACAATGCTAGCTACATATATGCAATACGAGTACTCATGAGCATGACTAATACAAGTTATATGAATATCTTATGTGTTTAAAAGCGACCATGTTAGACCATATGAGTTCGTGTCCTTGAATGGCTTTAAGTATTAACTTAAGAACCTATACCATGTACGATTGGATTTGGAAAAGTTATACAAGCATGTAAAGTATCCTTTAAATATGAATACATGCTACGTGATATTATATGATGTTACTTGAACCCGATTTTGACGGTTAACTTAAGGAGATGCCGTAACTTGCTAAAATGAAATATATTTAGTATTGATTGTGGTCTTATGAGATATTAATAATATGCAAGCATGTTTGCTAATTGTTGAGATCTTATATAATATGAGAATGCGTTTAAACTCTAAAGAAGGAACGTTAAGGATAGAAATTATATTCTATATAACTGTGTAGCTAGGTAAAACTTAGCTTATGTGTTGATCGTATATTCAAAGAGAAAATGTGAAGTTAAATTATATGACTAATGAATATCATATATATACGTAACTGTATTACGATAGGAATTCGAAAGTGTTGATTTGCTTTTCGTGGATAAACTACGCTAAAGGCAAGTTCTCTTACTTACACTCTTTTAAAGTGCAAGTATCCTAAAACCTTGCACTACGTTATTTAACGGATATCGTAAGCGAGTATCTAAACCTTATCTCTTTGGATACGAATATTCTATCTTTGTATATTGCGAACTAGTTTCCTACTTAATCGTTTGAATTGAATTAGCATACTTGAACTCTTATTTCATTAAAGCTATTATTCATGTTGAACTTAGTGTTGTTAATGAATATTGTGAAAGTGTCTATGCCATTTGATTCGGCTAGACTTATATTATTGAAAAACGACCCAAAACCAATTGATTGGTGCGGGATCTTATATATGACTGAGAAGAACAAACTATAACTGTCGGAGAACCGACGCGCGCACTTGAGTATGATTGATTGTTATGCATAACGAGGGTACTTTAGGCTGATCACCTGTTGTATCTGTTTTTGTTGGATTTTCAGTTTATTACTGTCAAATCCTATGGAAGTTCATAGTCCTTAGTGACTGCTCAGTATTCAGTTATCTTGAAATCTTGAATTGATTTATTATTGAATCATATTGATATTATTCTGTCCTTAGTGGCTGTTATTGAGAACTGTTGATATTCTTGCTATCCTTGAACTATCAAACTTTCCTATACCCTTTCGAGAATTGAGAATTATATCATTTACCCTTGTTGTATATTACTTGCTGAGCAATTTGTGCTCATTCTTGCTTTCCTTAAAACATTTCAGTTAAGGCAGAGCATGGTGAACCTTCGGGCATTGATAAGGGCAAGGGCAAGGCTACCAACTAGCTTGTCTCTTTTATGTTTTAATATTTTAATGTTGTATTAAGATAATGTAGTAAGACTGGATTTGATTATGTTTAAGCTTAAGTTAGATTATGTAATAAGTCGTTTATTGATATTATTATGTAATCTATTAAGTACTGTAGGTTGCGAGACTTGGGGGAATAATTATAATAAATCATTGTAAATTATTCTAGAATAGAATTTCCGCTGTGGTTGTGAAATATTTAGTTATTAATATTGTGATGTATTACCATGAGCACGTGATGAACCGAATTCGAGAGACCAAGAGGCGGTCCTGGAATTTGGGGGCGTCACACCATCACTAGTACTCATATCAGTCCTGGTTGACTACATTTCTGTCAATATATATATATATATATATATATATATATAAATATATATATTTATATATTTTCAATCGGCCTGGACTATTTCGTGGCTATTTTACTGCTTTTACACACTTCCCCATACAGGGTACTCTCCCCAGTCACTGGGTGACTATTTTTCTGTCAATTTCAATTCCAATACGGGCACAAGCGTGAAAACCAATCTCCCTTTTCACTGTTTATATATATATATATATATATATATTATTGTCATAGCCTGGATTATTTCGTGGCTATTTACAGTTTTTATATATATATATTTCAATTTCATTCTAGGCTTGTGAGTGAAAACCCATCGCCCTTTACAGCTTGTATATATATTTAACTATATATATTGCTTTACTAAATTTATTCAACTGCTGCATTTGATATTCATTTGTATATGAATCTGCATTACCATATCTTCGGGCGGACTAGATTTATCCAAATCTCGCCAATTCTAGCTTTTAACGGTTCAAGCAGGTCCCGACAGAACCTGAAAGCTATAATGGCTGAGATTTCTTTAAATCTAGTTATTTTTATAGTTTCAGCTTCAAAAGCAACCTCGCATCCCTTAGATCGCTATCTAGCGGGAAGGAGACGCTTCGGCCGTGCAGACCGGGATTTACTGATTGAATCCCTGGTTCTGGCTATCTTGGGATATTTATCGATTTCTGTACAAATTTGAACTGTGCAGGTTTTGTAGTTATTCATATGTGAGCGTAGGAATTGTGGGATTCATGATCAAACTGATCAGAATCTAATTTCCACGATGGACAAACTCCGATTTACAGATGTACCCTGCCAGTTTTTTTTAAAAAAAATGTACATGCACAGACCTTAAAACGGTTATCCAGATTTAAGGTCTCAACGTAGTGAAAATATAGATTGTTGTGTCAGCGTCCCTCCGATGGGTTTCATACCCATAAGGAGACCACACTTTATATTTTTGTGGTCGAGGATGCTTCGTAGCCTGACAAAAATCACCATTTGCATGAAGCCTTAAGGCTATAAAGATAAAATTGAGAGTAACGATATGCTTCAATTCCTATGTCAGCGTAAGGGTTTGATAAAACCAGCTTTCAAAAAACATCATTGTTAATTTAATTTAAAAGCTTTTGCAAATCAAATTAAATGATGCTTTTTTACAAAACAAATCAAAGATTAATTTTCAAATCAAATCAAACCCTTCGTATATAGGCTCAACGAAGCCTGTCAAAGCTTTCAATCAATCAAAAGGCCCAATTTTCAAACAACATTCACTCACACACTCCAGTTTTAAGGGAAATATTGAAAAGATTGCGGTACCGTGTTTACACGGGAGTCGTGGGGTGCCTAACACCTTTCCCACGCATAACCAAGCCCCCAAACTCAAAACTCGGATTTTAAATATCAACTTTCGACAATGTCCAGCAAATTGGGTCTCTTTTCAAATCAAATCCGGTTGAGTTGGTACAACCATTTTCAAAACTACCAACTGGCGACTCTGTTTAAATCAAATCGTCGACATATACACATGTTGGCCTCTTTCCTAAAAAACCCTTCAAAACCTATTTTGTAATAAAGAGAATAAGGATATAGATAACTTAGGAAGATCGATTTGAGGAAAACCGGGTTATAAACTGACCCGCAGTATTTCTTAAATTTCCAATGTCGACAGTAATCATTCATCTTTGCACTACAAGCCAAAGATATTCATCAAATAATTATCTATCTTTGCACTACAGACCAAAGATATTCATCAAGTATCACCATTTAGAGCTGAGGACGATGAAAAATATTTCAAAAAACGAATCCAGTGAGATAAAAGACAAACATTAGGGATTCGTAAATTAGTTGATCCAAGTTCAAGAATACTCCATAATTATCAATTGTGGAGCAAAACTTAAGAATGAAGTTTCAAACATGGATCCAATCAAAGATAGGAATCATAACAGACAACTTGGACAAATAAAATAAAATTAAATTTTTTCTGTGAATAGTACCGTATTCGTGAATAGTTTCGTATACGTGAATAGTACCGCATACGTGAATAGTAACCTCAACAGGAAAAGGTAAAAATTTTATAATAAAATTCATACCAATATTTTGGTGAAATAATATTGAAAGCAATAACATCATTTACGAGAAAATAACATCCCTTACGAGAAGAAAAACATCCCTTACCTCAAAAGAATAGTACTTCCGACTGGAATATCGGATATAATGCTGAAGAAAACTTGCACTGCTTATCAACTCTCAAAGTATCTAAATACTCACAAAAATATGCTCGATATTATAGATAGAGAAAACTTCTGATCCTGGTGTGATTTTCAATTCTAACTTAAGCATCCTATTTATAGGAAAATGCTTAGAACACCAAAGGAGAAAAACTTAATATTACATATCCTCATTTTAAAAAATCACACCAGCACCATCATTTTGAAATTCAGCATTTAATCAACAAGTGGGGCCTACCAGTCTAGAATAAATTCTCCAGCATTTTACAACAAACAAAAGGACAAGAGTGGGGCCCAGTATATGTTTAAAAAAGATTTATTTCTGAACTTTAATAATTCATAATAAATAGCCCTTTTATCAAAAAAATATGAACCTTGTGTCCATTCCATATGAAATTTAATTCTCTCCAACTTTGTAGAAGAAAGTTTTTCCAAATTCTGAACGAAAAATGACCTGAATTTACATACGAATGATTTTTTCACACCCCCATTCTAACAAAATCTTCAGTACCCACGTTTTTTTTCTTTATTTCTTTCTTTTATTTTCCCCTTTCTTTCTTTTCTCTCTCTTTCTTTCCTCTTTTCTTCCACTCTTTTCTTTTTTTTTCTTCCTTCCCTTTTCCCCCACCAATTCCCACTAACTCTCTCTCTTCTCTCTCTCCCCCTTTTCTTCTCTCACCCTCACCATTTCTGCCACACACAGACACACACACAGACACACACACACACACACACACACACACACACATATATATATATATATATATATTAAAATATTTACAATTCTAATTTCATTTTCTCTCTTCCACCTCATCTTAATCATGTACCATGAATTTATTGTAAAAATTATCACCATTATTATATTATCACATTATACACCTATAATGTAATATTATAATAATATATTTGAATGAATTATTTTATCAAAAAAGAGAAAATATCAATTTTCAACAATTGTCTCTTTTGCTAAAAATTTCTCCATTTATATCCACATCGAATAAATATTTCCTTATCATTTTTATCAATAATTAATTATTCACAAATAATATTACAAAATCACAATATTGACAACAAGGTCGTTCCCAGGAAAAAGGGGGCTTTCCGATAAGGATTGCTCCTTATTGGCGCGCAATTAGGTGACCAAACCCCTTTCCTAGACAGAACTTCATTAGACATTGCCAATAATGCTGTCTAACAATATTATTCAAATAATATAAATTATTGATTTGATAAAGTAAAATACTGTGCAGTGACAATTATTGAATCAACAATAATATAAAATACTGTGCAATACCGTGTGCTACTGTGCAACAACGCGTATTACTTTATTTTAACCCTTGGGTATTTCAGCAGTTCTAACGGTAACCGTTACGCCGTTATTTTTAGAAAACTAATACTTGTTATTTTCTTCATCCGACAGTTTTTCGTTATGGGGCCCATAAATGACTGCGCCGTCGTACAAATATTCCCCGACAACAAGAATATTCCACGACCAAACGAATATTCTCCGACAATAATGAATATTTTATAACCACTTGCTTATTTGCGCATATTACCCATAACTTACCACATTTATCAAATCAACGCCTTACTACTTCAAAATAATACATAGAGGAAATTCAATTTTATTCATAAAAAGTTGGGGTCTTACAGCCTCCCCTTCTTATGAAATTTTGTCCTCGAAATTGACGTACGTACCTGGTGTTTCGAAAAGGTGAGGATACCTCGTTTTCATTTCCGATTTTATCTCCCAGGTAATTTCTTCTATTCCAACTGTGACTCTCATGGTGCTTCAACCATAGTATCTCACAATGGTACCTATCAGTTTGCCACCGCAGAAAAACGGCGTCCCCTACGGAGAGTCTAGCTTTGGTGTATTCCACACAAGAAGTTACCAGCGAAAGGCTTGTGGCTCTTCACACCTGCTTCGCCTTGACAAGTTGACACATTAAACACCTCGAGATAAACTCTGCGATCTCTCTCTTCATATTGCTCCACCAAAATGTATGTCAAAGATCACGATACATGTTGGTACTATTGTGAATGGTGTGTTGTGTGCTTCCATCATGATTTTATACTTCAAATCAGCATCGTTAGGAACATAAAGTCTGGAGTTGACTCGAAGTATTCCTTCTTTATCGATTCTTGCCCCTGGAATAGCACCTTCTTGCACCTTATTGCACCTTTTTCTTTATCTTCATCAGCTCTGGGTCTGTAGCTTGAGCAGCTTTAACTTTATCAATTAAAACTGGTTCTACGCGTATGTTTGACATCATCACGTGGGTCCATGGAGTCTTGAACTCTATCTCCATCCTTTTTAAGTCACACAAAATAGGCGTTTATGTTGACAGCATCGCACTCGTTCCCGCGAATGATCTTCTACTCAACACGTCAGCTACCACGTTCGCTTTTCCAGGATGGTATTGCATGGTATTTTCGTAATCTTTCAACAGCTTGAGCCAACGTCGTTGTCTCTTGTTGAGTTCGTTATAAGTAAAGAAATATTTGAGGCTTTTGGAGTATATTAGGATGTCATCAATAATGACAACCATGAAATGATCCAAATATTTCTTAAATATTTGGTTCATCATGTTTATGAACGTAGCATGGACATTGGTCAATCCGAAAGATATAACTAGAAATTCGTAATGCGTGTATCGAGTTCTAAATGCAGTTTTTAGAATGTCATCAGTTTTAATTTTTAATTGATGATATCCAGAACGGTGATTGATCTTTGAGAAGAATTGTGCACCTTACAACTGGTCTAACAGGTCATCAATGCGAGATAACAGATACTTATTCTTGATGGTGACATGGTTCAACTCCCGATAGTCAATATAAAGTTGCATACTACCGTCTTTCTTCTTTACAAATAAAACAGGAGCACCCCAAGGAGACGTACTAGGACGTATAAAATCGATGTCTAATAACTCCTGTAGTTGAACCTTTAACTCCTGAAGTTTAATAGGAGCCATTCGATATGGGATTTTAGAAATGGGTTTTATACCTTGTTTAAGGTAAATAAAGAATTCAACTTCACGTTCTAGGGTAGACTAGGAAGTTCTTTAGGAAATACATCAGGAAACTTATTGACAATAGAAATATCATTCAAATCTGACGTATTCTGATTTAGATCAGTGACATGGCTAAGAAAGCTTGACATCCATTTTTCAATAAACGAATAGCTTTATGACTTGAAATGACATTAATTGATTTTAGTGGTTTGGTTGTTTGAATGAAAGCTAAAAACCTTACAAAACAATCAATTTTGGCATGATAAGTGGTTAACTAGTCGATTCAAAAAATCACATCAAATACAAGTATTTTCAAAGATGTAAAATCCACAGGTAGGGTGAAGGTACCAATTTGAATCAAACAAGATTTGTAAACTGTAGATGTAACGAAGGTTTCCCCTAACGGAGTTTAAACAGATAAGTTAAAGTCTAATTTCTAAGAAGTCAAGTTCAAACATTGAGCACAAGTAGGTGAAATAACAGAATGGGTAGAACCGGTATCTAATAAGGTATAGACTTCGCAAGAATTTATGATTAACTAACCTGTGATAACCTCGTTCGGGTTCCTTGCGTTTTGGGCAGTTACGACAAACGCTCTTCCAGGAACCAACGACTTTGACTTGTCCGGGACAGCCTTTGGAGTCATCATCCCCGCTGGACTTGGTTTCGCTATCGGACACTCTCAAGCTATATGACCTTCCTTTCCATAGTTATAACACACCTTGAGTTGTTATGGGCAATTTGGACTGATGTGTCCCTCTTGCCCGCATTTATAGCATACGACCGATGGTCGTTCTCCTCCCCTAGAAACAGTTGATGCTGGTGTTGCTGTCGACGTCTTCACGTACCTTTTCTTCTTGAAATCTCCCCTCGACTCACTTCTTATATTATCATGGACACGATTACCACCGGAGTGGTTACCGCTTCTGTCATAATACTTTCCTCCCTGCTGGTTATCATTGTTTCGATAACTGCTGCTACCTGTACGACCCTGGTTGTTCTCTCTTGGTTGAACAGACTCATTATCTCGCTCTAATAATTAAGCCATGTTCAAAACATCTGAATATAGAGAAAATTTGTGAGAAATAAGGTATTGAAGAATTTTGGGTTTCAAACACCTCAGAAACATCCACGTCATACGTTCTTCGTTATCCACCAAATGAGATGCGAACCGGGATAACTCCGCGAACTTAGCCTCGTACTGGGACATAGTTATGTTATTCTGTTCCAGTCTGATAAACTCTAACTATTTCATATGACGAATACTTTCAGGAAAGTACTTCTCATTGAATAGTTTCTGGAACGCTTCCCAATATATCTTGAGTGCAGCAGGCTGAGTACGCTTCACAGATTCCCACCAGTACTTTGCCTCTCCACGGAACATAAAGTTGGCTAATGTAACCTTCTGTTCCACCATGCATCCAAAGACATCAAATATCTTGGTAATTTGATTAACCCACGTTTTCGCCTTGATTGGATCTGGCTTTACCAAAAACTCTGGTGGTCCCAACTCTTTGAACTGCTTGGCAGTGACAAGCCGTGAGTTGTTATTATTTCCACCCGTATTTTGCACACGAGTCTCCCTCATCTGATTTTGCATGAACTGCAAAAAGCTTCTAAACATCCCATCGTTCATCGTTTGATCGGTTGTGTTATTTACATGAGAAATATTGCCTTCCTGTTGCACATTCTTCTGGTTGGTGATTAAAGGTGTCTCAACGATCTCATTCACTCCATTGTTAATATTTTCAGCTGTCATTCTCAAATACTGCCATAAAACAAGGGGTAATCGAACAAATTAACATATCACATATTAACCCTATGCTCCAAATGTCCAATTAAATACCAAATAAGCTTAGGTAGGACACACTAGAAAAGAATTTACTCATCTCTCCCCTCCTAGTTCTATTCCCAGATCTCCGCCAGAGACCATATCTCTAAGCTCTGATACCAACTGTGACACCCCCAGAATAGGTCCAATCAACCCAACTCATTCTGAGTCGCCAAACACATGGTACAGAATCCAAATACAAACTTTTATATCAAAAGGTCGTGTGCAGGACAACCATACAAGCTGTGGGTGTCAATACAAATCGTATATATTACGAAATATAAACACTCAAATTTAGTCCTCAATAGTTACAATTATTTTCACACTATTATACACAAATAGTGAGGACTACTACTGCTCTTAACTCTGCCCATCACTCTGTTCTCCGACTAGTCCCTATAACATTCTCATTTCCTGAAGAGGACAATAGAATAAAAGGGTGAGCTCAACTAGCCCAGTAAAGAATATTATGACTAAGATAATGCAGAATAATTTATCATTAGTCTTCAACAAATCAGATAAAATATTATGGACAACAAGTTTTAGATCAACAACAACAGCGAAATTAACAATTCATCAAAAGAGTTAACTAGGAAATAATGTCTACAATCTTCTATGATTTAAAAGTCCATAATCAATATTTTATCCTTGTAACATCAATCAATATATATATATCTTGAATCAAATATTCATCTTTGCACTACAGGCCAAAGATATTCATTTGTATCAACAGTTGGCCATATTCATCTCAACACCTGTCTATCTTTGCACTACGGGCCAAAGATATTCATCAGGTAATCATTTATCTTTGCACTACAGGCCAAAGATATTCATCAACTAATTATCCATCTTTGCACTACAAGCCAAAGATATTCATCAAGTATCACCATTTAGGACTGAGGATGATGAAAAATATTTTAAAAAATGAATCTAGTGAGATAAAGGACAAAGATTAGGAATTCGTAAATCAGTTTATACAAGTTCAAGAATACTTCATAATTATCAATTGTGGAGCAAAATTCAAGAATGAAGTTCAAAACATGGATCCAATCAAATATAGGAACCATAACAGATAACTTGGACAAATAAAAGAAAATTTATTTTTTTTGTGAATAGTGACGTATTCGTGAATAGTGCCGTATACGTGAATAGTATTGTATACGTAAATAGTAACCTCGACATAAAAAGATAAACATTTTATAATAAAATTCATACCAATATTTCAGTGAAATGATATTGAAAGCAATAACATCATTTACGAATAAAATAACATCCCTTACGAGAAGAATAACATCTCTTACCTCAAAAGAATAGTACTTCTGATTGGAATATCAGATATAATGCTGAAAAAAACTTGCACTGCTTATCAACTCTCCAAGTATCTAAATACTCACAAAAATACGCTCGATTTTTAGAGAGAAAAAACTTCTGATTCTGGTGTGATTTTCAATTCTAACTTAAGCATCCTATTTATAGGAAAATGCTTAGAACACCAAAGGAGAAAAACTTAATATTACGTATCCACATTTTGAAAAATCCCACCAGCACCATCATTTTGAAGTTCAGCATTTAATCAACAAGTGGGGTCCACCATTCTAGAACAAATTCTCCAGCATTTTACAACAAACAAAAGGACAAGAGTGGGGCCTACCATATGTTTAAAAAACATTTATTTTCGAACTTCAATAATTTATAATAAATACCCCTTTTATCAGAAAAATAAGAACCTTATAACCATTCCATACGAAAATTAATTCTCTACAACTTTGTAGAAGAAAAGTTTTCCAAATTCAGAATGAAAAATGACCTGAATTTACATACGGATGATTTTTCCACACCCCCATTCTAACAAAATCTTCAGCACCAACGTTTTTTTTTCTTTATTTTATTTTCCCTTTTCTTTCTTTTCTCTCTCTTTGTTTCCTCTTTTCTTCCTCTCTTTTCTTTTCTTTCTTCCTTCCCTTTTCCCCCCACCAATTCCCACTAACTCTCTCTCTCCCCCTTTTCTTCTCTCACCCCCACCATTTTCTCCACACACACACACACACACAAATACGTACACACACACACACACACACACTTATATATATATTAAAATATTTATAATTCCAATTCTATTTTCTATCTTCCACCTCATCTTATTCATATACCATGAATTTATTGTAAAAAAATATCACCATTATTATATTATTATATTATCACATTATACACCTATAATGTAATATTATAATAATATATTTGAATGATATATTTTATCAGAAAAGATAAAATATCAATTTTTAACAATTGTCTCTTTTGCTAAAAATTCTTCCATTTATATCCACATCGAATAAATATTTTCTTATCATTTTTATAAATAATTAAATATTTAGAAATAATATTACAGAACCACAATATTGACAACCAGGTCGTTCCCAGGAAAAAGAGGGCTTTTCGATAAGAATTTCTCCTTATTGGCGCGTAATTAGGTGACCAAACCCCTTTCATAGACAGGATTTCCTTAGACATTACCAATAATGATGTCTAAGAATATTATTCAAATAATATGAATTATTGATTTGATAAAGTAAAATACTGTGCAGTGACAATTATTGAATCAACTAAAAATATAACATACTGTGCAATACTGTGTGCTACTGTGCAACAACACGTATTACTTTATTTTAACCCTTAGGTATTTCAACAGTTTTAACGGTAACCGTTACGCCGTTATTTTTAGAAAACTAATACTTGTCGTTTTTTCTTCATCCGACAGTTTTCCGTTATGGGGCCCACAAATGGCTGCGCCGTCGTACAAATATTCCACGACAACAAGAATATTCCACGACCAAATGAATATTCCCCGACAACAATGAATATTTTATAACCACTTGCTTATTTGCGCATATTATCCATAACTTACCACATTTATCAAATCAACCCCTTACTATTTCAAAATAATGTATAGAGAAAAATCAATTTTATTCATAAAAAGTTGAGGTCTTACACCAAGTAAGTGTTAAATAAGATTAAACAACTCAAAGTGGGTTTATTTTAATCAAACCCGAGCGCTTCTCTCTCTATAAATTAGTTTCTCTCTAAAACTCTTTCTCTCTCTTTTGTAAATGAGTTGATATTGCTCTATTAAACCATCGGAGCCAGCCACATATATACATGTAGCTGGGCTTCGCGGGTCCTGCCATCTAGAAATTTGTTCTTTCGGTCTCGGTTCGGTGAAAGTGAATCTTCGCAGGCCAAACTTTCAGAAAGTCTTGGCGGAAGGTTGCAGAATAAGGCGAGTCTGACTGAATCGGGGTCCGGGAAGATGATGCTGGTAGCTGAGAAGTATCTTCTGGTTCCAGACTTTAGTTAACTGGCTTATATTTGATGGCACGTAGTTTGAGGTTTGTTGAGGTGACTTCGGGCTAACACTGTCTTAGATTTGCGATCCTTATTCAGGTCGCATCATGCTCGGTCGTCATTGGCCCTTTGAATCATCCACAGGGTTGTCTCTGGGGTGACCAGATGCTTTTGCCCTACCTTGGGGTTGTCTCTGAAGTAAAATTATGCTTTTGCCCTTCTGCAAGGGTAGTACAAAGGAAGCAAAATTTTGAGTGTCTACAATACCCTTTGATATACGCTAAGGGTCTTAAGGGATATGTCAAAGTATAACTTATCATACACAAGATACTATGATGATCTCAAGTCTGAGGATCGCTTGTACTACTATCACTACAAGAATTCCTATTAACAGACAAGTAAAACTCCATTAGGTATTCCTTAGCGAGCCACGTTCAATGAACTTATTCTCTAATAAACCTCTACATACTTGCTTTAGTGTCTCCATAAATGATTATGAGATCAATCATCCTCATCCAATGAGCAAGCAACGTATGTACCAATCTATCTGGATTCACTAATCCCCTTTTTAGTAATCAAACGATTGGGAACTATTTTAATTTTAAGCTATCTAAGAATTTAGATCTCAATAACATGATCATCATTATGATTCTAAAAGCATTGCTTAAAACTATAAGTTTATCACATTTTATTATAACAACATCAGGTAGATAATTAAATGCCTTTAATTAAATAACTCTTTTATTAATAAATGAATAAGATTGTTACAAAGTATATACTTTATCATCAAACATGATTGGCTTGTGTGCATATTACTTTCATCTATAACTATGCTCAACAAGCAAGAATCTACGAATAGTTCCAAAGAAACTAGTTTTCTGCCCATGACGTAGTTATGTGCCTTGCACATCCCCTATACAAACTAGACATGACAGCTTTCCTTGAGTCGAACAACCACTAATCATCCCAAGTGCCAAAAAGTCAGTAATAGTTCACAACAATGTTGCCTTCATAACAAAATTCTGCCCGACAGCCTTAATTTAAGTCTGAACACTTGTTTCCCATAACATCTTAAGTTCATCGACTAACGACCTGAGGTACACGTTGATGTCTTTTGTAGGACTCTTATCCCCGATATGAGTAAAGTCAAAAAAAGATACGGATCGCCCTTGCACATTGACGGTGGAAGATTATAAGCTACCATGATCACTGGCTAAACAGAGTAGGGCTGACTAAAATTATTAAATGGACAAAAGCCATCTGTAGCCATGTCAAACCTGACATTCCTAACTTCTTTAGCAAATTCTGGAAAACTAGCATCAATCTTCTTCCATTCATCTCCATCTGCAAGGTGGGTCAGCTGACTAGGCATGACATTCCTTGTTCTATGCCAACTCATATGCTCAGGAGTGTGTGAAGACATAAATAGCTGATGCAACCTCGGTGCAAGAGGAAAGTACCGTTAAACTCTACGATCGTTTCATTTCCTATCATCTATACATTAGATTCTTTTATAGATCAACCTAACAAGCTTAATCTTTTATTCTAAGTCTTTTTACATTGATTATACTCTTAAGGACTTTACAAAAGCTACTAATTACACTTATACATTATCACATCATCATCAAATTAAAATTTGCATTTGTCCTAATAAATATAATTAATAATTCTGATTATTACTTTTGTTTATATTTAGTTTAGAAAAACAATAATGTTTAGTAAATAAAAAGCTCTTAAACTAATAAAAAGTGGTTGGTATAAAAAGAAGTGGTTATCACCTATTTCAAATTTAAATTACTAAAAAATAAGGTTTTGAGATGTAAAAAGGAGTATTGGGCGATTTACTAAAATAAATAGGACACATTAGTAATATATTTGGTCAAACATAATTGTTAAATTTGACACAAAATTTGTTTCAGATTATTTTCATAAAAAATGATTGTAAACAATTTCAAAAGTTGATTATTAATTATTTTCTGCTTATTAAAATTGATTATTTCCCATTTGACTGCTTATAACAGATTTCAAACACCTGAAGAGGTACAATTTTTTTTATCTCTTTCAAATTAGAGATTCATTTATATTTCTACTAAAAATAACATGAAGTTTTTAACATACCTGTCGACGTTGGAAAATTTAAGAAATACTGAGGGTCGATTTATAACCCGGTTTTTCTCAAATCGATCTTCTTAAGTTATCTCTACCCTTATTCTTTTTATTGCAAAAAAGGTTTTGAAGGGTTTTTTAGGAAAGAGGCCAACATGTGTATATGTCGACGATTTGATTTAAACAAAGTCGCCTGTTGGTAGTTTTGAAAATGGTTGTACCAACTTAACCGAATTATTTGAAAAGAGGCCCAATTTGCTGGAAACTGTTGAAACTCGATCTTTGAAATCGGAGTTTTGAGTTCGGGGGCTTGCTTAAGTGTGAGAAAGGTGTTAGGCACCCCACGACTCCCGTGTAAACACGGTACCGTAATCTTTTCAATATTTCCTTTCAAACTGGAATGCCTGAGTGAATGCTATTTGAAAATTGGGCCTTTTGATTGATTGAAAGCTTTGACAGGCTTCGTTGAGCCTATATACGAAGGGTTTGATTTGATTTGAAAATCAGTCTTTGATTTAATTTGCAAAAGCATTTAATTTGATTTGACAGTGATGTTTTGAAAGCTGGTTTTATAAAACCCTTACGCTGACATAGGAATTGAAGCACATCGCCACTTTCAACTTTATCTTTATAGCCTTAAGGCTGCATGCAAGTGGTGATTTGTCGGGCTGCGAAGCATCCTCGACCACAGAAATATAAAGTGTCGGTCTCCTCATGGGTATGAAAACCATCGGAGGGACGCTAACACGGCAATCCATATTTTCACTATATTGAGAACTTAAATCCGGCTAACCATTTTAAGGTCTGTGAATGTATATTTTATAGAAAAACTGGCAGGGTACATCTGTAAATCGGAGTTTGTCCATCATGGGAATCTGATTCTGATAGTTTTAATCACGAATCCCACGATTCCAAGGCTCACATGTTAGTGGCTAGAAAACCTGCACAGTTCGAATTTGTACAGAAATAAATGTATGTATCATCACGTCGCAATGGAACCAAGGATTCATCAATAAATCCTGGCTGCGCGTGGCCAAAGCGTCTCGTTCCCACTAGATAGCGATCTAAGGGATACGAGGTTGCTTTTGAAGCTGAAACTATAAAAATAACTAGATTTAAAGAAATCTCAGCCATTATAGCTTCCAGGTTCTGTTGGGACCTGTTTGAACCGTTGAAAGCTAGAATTAACGAGATTTAGATAAATCTAGTTCGCCCGCAGGTATGTCAATGCAAATTCATATACAAATGAATGTTAAATGCAACAGTTGAATAAATTGAATAAAGCAATATATATAGTTAAATATATATAAAAGCTGTAAAGGGCGATAGGTTTTCACTCGCAAGCCCGGACTAGAATTGAAATATATATATATAAAACTGTAAATAGCCACGAAATAATTCAGGCTGTGATAGAAATGAAATATATATATATATATATATATATATACAATAATAAAGGCGATGGGTTTTCACGCCGGTGCCCGTGCTAGAATTAAAATTGACAGAAAGTAGTCACCCAGTGACTGGGGAGAGCACCCAGTATGGGAAAGTGTGCAAAAGCAATAAAATGGCCACAAAATAGTCCAGGCCAACTAAAAATATATAAATAGATATATATATATATATATATATATATATTGACAGAAATGTAGTTAACCAAGACTAATAGGACTACCAGTGATGGTGAAAGTCGCTTATATATGAGTAAATATATATAAAAGCGATAAACTACCTCGGATTTGACATCCAGGCTTGAAAAAATTTAAATGTTAGTACATAAACAGTTAAATATGTACATAAAAAAGGCCAAACCCGGACTGGGAAGATAACCCAGTCCGACGAAGTTGCCAGAATGTGCGTGCTAGTGCATTGAAGCTGCTGGAGCTGACGGATCGTCAATTCGAATTGTAGAAATGTTAAAAATGGAGTTTATGTACAAAAATGTATTAATTTTTGATGAAAACGGCCACAAAACTAAGTTCCGGGCATATTTAGAAGATGAAACTTTGTGTGCAAGTGTAAAGCAGTGCAAAGTAGTAGTATTGACTAGCTGATCGTAAAAATACTTACAATGGGCTGCAATACGGGCTTTTTGCCAAATCGTAGGCTTTAAACGTCTAAATTTACCAGTGGTTTTTTGATATGTGGTAGTATATGGGTATATCTACGTGTTGGAGTGAAAATATTTGGGTTTGGAAGAGGTGTAAAAGTCAGAAAATCAAACTGCTAGAGCTTCGCTGCGTTCTGACTTTTTTTGAAATGAACGGGAGGGCACGTTTATTTATAGGCCAGGGAGCCTCCACTCTACCTTCAAAAGTCATAGGTAGAGCTGAGGCTCCGTTAGGTGGGGCCCACGTGCCCGACTTGGTCGTCTCAAAGTACGTGCACTCCGAGCAATGCGATGTTCGATCGAAACTTTTTAACTTTTGATCGTAGCGTCCGTTTGAGGTGTGTGATACCTTTCCAAAAAGCTCTCACCGAGAGTGTCGCAATGATATGGGAAAAACATTTTTTGGGTCCACAAAGACGGGTTCATAACCAGGTCTTTGATTCCTCATAGTTTATCCGTTGAGCTGTCTTGCGTAGTTGCCACTCGGGATCGTTATTAGGGTTTATTCTGACTTTGGCGGCATCAATTTGGCTTGAGTTTAACCAAGTCAGTTGAGAGTTAATGAAATGAGCATTTTACCCCTCCTAGGGCTGCCTGTAGTGTCGACATGGTCGCTGGTTAACTTTCGGGAGCTGATTCCAAAACATGGATCTTCAGTCTAGTCTTTTGCCCTCAGGGTTGTCTTTGAGGCTGACGGGGTCATTCCAGGTTTTGCTCTGGAGATGTTGTGATGCTTCAGGTTGATGTCTGTAGTTGACCTGATGTCCCAGGGTTAAGACCGGGGTTGACCTGCACTTCCCGGGTTGAGACCGGGTTTGAGTTTGACTTCCCGGGTTGCTGCCGGGGGATGAACTGTGTTTCCTAGATTGCGACCGAAGATGGCTTGATATGTCCCGATATTGAGATCGGAGTTGATTGGTACCTCCCGGGTTGAGACCAGGGTTGATCTTGACTTCCTAGGTTAAGACCGGGGTTGATTAATACCTCCCGGGTTGAGATCGGGGTTGATTGATACCTCTCGAGTTGCTGTAGGGGTTGAATTAACTTCCCAGTTTAAGACTGGGGTTGATTTTGACATCCCGGGTTGAGATCGGGGTTGAGCTTGATGATCCGATTGACTGTCAAAACTTGATTGATGGTCTGATTGACTATCAGAACTTGATTGATGGTCCGATTGACTATGAGAACTTGATTGATGGTCCGATTGACTGTCGGAGCTTGATTGATGGTCCGATTGACTGTCGGAGCTTGATTGATAGTTCGATTGACTGTCGAAACTTGATTGATGGTTCGATTAACTGTAGAAGCTTGATTGATGGTCCGATTAACTGTCGGAGCTTGATTGATGGTCCGATTGACTGTCGGAGCTTGATTGATGGTTCGATTAACTGTGGGAGATTGATTGATGGTCCGATTGACTGTCGGAGCTTGATTGATGGTCCGATTGACTGTCGGAGCTTGATTGATGGTAAGTTTAACTGTCGAAACTTTATTGATTACCGATAATGGGAATCAGATTTAGTTTAAAAGACCGGCGTTGGCGACCAGATTTGGATTGATTGACGGTTTTGCCCTCCTACCAGGTTAGTATTGGGGCAAGGAAAATTTTGAGTATCTACAGATGCCCCTCTTTATCATGTCTATGTAACATAGTGGAATGGACACGATAAAGATTAGTAGGCACTGGAAATAAAGAGTGCCGGAGTTATTTTGAAGCTGGGCGTCTTGGAGTAGAAGGGGGCTACTTTTGGCTGTGTGCGTTATCACTTTTCTGGGGATGACTCTATCCGGTATAGCCATTGATGGTATTACGAAGTTATCGCGAGCTAGTTTTGTCATTCTCGGAGGTGGATGACATCATTCACGATAATTTGTTTGACTCTGATGAGTTTGTTGAAGATGATTTATCACAGATTTTCCCGTCTTGACCTGTTGGGGATGACGTCCTCTGTGATAGCTTTGTAGATTTTGAGGGGGTGAGCTATCACAAATTTTCCCATCTTGATCTGCTGGTAATGACGTCCTTTGCGATAGCATTGTAGGTATTGAGGAAGTGGCCAGGATTGATCCTACCTCAATGATCTTCTTTGAGGATGTGTATAACAGATTCCATCATCTGTCCTTTGTGAAGATGGATTATTATATGACTCTCAACCGCAGATCGTCTCCCGACATCTCATGGGACTAGTCTGAAGGTTGAAATTGACTTCGTTTCGGCACTCGAACTTCGCTGGGGTTGCACCAACGGCTGAGTTGTCACCAGTCCTTACCTGATGCTTCGCTGGACTGGAACCAACGGCTGAGTTGTCACTGGTCAGTACCCGATGCTTTGCTGGACTGGAAACAACAGCTGAGTTGTCACCGGTCAGTGCCCGATGCTTCGCTGGACAGGAACCAACGACTGAGTTGTCATCGGTCAGTACCCGATGCTTCGCTGGACTGGAACCAAGGGCTGAGTTGTCGCCGGTCAGTACCCGATGCTTCGCTGGACTGGAATCAACGGCTGAAACTGCTTCAAAAATGGCAGTTTTTGGCAATTTTGTGCAATTTTTGCGCAGTTCTTTTGCAGTTAGATTTGTTGATCCTCGGACATGGCTCCAGGGTGAATGTCAAGGGTCTCTGTGGAGTTTCCCTTTTTGTCAGGATTGCACTGCTTGAACGTAGAATTTCAGGACAAACCGCTCAATTGCATAGTAATTTCTCTTCAAATTTGATTCGACAGCCCGTTTAAACTCTGTTTTGACTTGAATCGAATTGGGCTCGGGGTAGGTTTGACCCACCAGGGCTGCCGCAGGTGGAGGTGCGGCAGCCGCAGGTGGAGCTGCAGCCACTTGGGCTACTTAATGTGCTGCGGGATTTTCATTTTGCAAGTTTCCCGTTTAAGCAGCAAAAGGATTTTTGATCTTCTTTTTCAGATCTACGGAGTTCTGGCAGTCAGATTCTGAATCCGTCAGTTCCTACGCGTTTAGCGCGGCACAAGTAACGTTTTCCATCCTTCTTTCGCAGTTTTTGACAATTAAAAGCATGTGAACCGCCTAGGTTGCTTTTAAACGTAATGTATGGAAAATGTATGTCTATATGACCTGTGAAAAAATTTATGTCTACATAGGTATGCATATTTTACTGTAATACACGTTTGGATGTAAGAAAATTCAGGTTCTGAGATAGTACTATTTTGAGCTTTTTGGTCAGTCTAATCATCCTTTTTTAGGCCTAGCGAGCCTGGACTTTCAACTAAAAATGCTTATGGTATTTTCGAGACCATGTAAGGCTGGTTTTTGATTTGTTTTAGTAAATATCAACTGTTTCTATTTTTGGGTAGGTGTGCTACTGAATGGCCACCTAGGCATGCCTGTGTGCATGTGGACAGTCCATTTTACAAAGGAGACACTGGCAAAATTTTTCCAAAATCTTAGGTTTTGAAAAGCATGCCTTTTTGACTTTGTGAGGAGTTTTTTACTGACCCAATGTAGGTTTTGAGCTTCTGGGATTTTGAAAACATGCAGTTTTGACTATACGGGGTATTTTTGATGGACCCATGCATGTTTTAGGACTTAGATATATATGTTGGATTAATTGATTAATAAGCCACAGGTTTTAGGCTTACCACACCCTGTCTGAGGTGATTTCGAGTACTGGTGTATGCGATGGATCATGATAGACCCGGCAGCTCTACCGGGGTTTCATCAGGCGTTAGACGGAGGAGGGCTTCTGCAGTCCCACAGGCCCGTCCAGCTAGGACGCCTCGCAGATTAGTAGAGAGCAGGATACGTCTAGCCCAGGACGAGAAGCCCATTGATAGTAATGACAAGGAGGCTTCTTTTGTTTCTCCTGTTCCAGCTCAGACCCCACGTGCGGAGGTCCCGGGCATTGCTGTGCAGACATAGGAGTTGCTGGGTGACTTGAGTCGCCATCTTTCGAGATATCTTTAGGCCAACGAGGTGACTTGAAGTCTTTCTTCTCTCTGGACTCTTTTCCCATCTTCTGGCCATTCTGGAGGCACAGGTTTTGGACATTGGTTGATTTTTGATGCAGGTCCTTGGCTTGATACAGCCTCGAGGGAACTGGTTTAGTGTGCACTCCCTCTATCAGACTCTGCACGAGGATTATAGGGAGATCGTGGATGGCTGGGGATTTTCGGACTTCTTCTCGATCATGCCTCGCTGTTGCCCTTGGGGGTATATGAGGGCTTTGTCTGAGCGCTGGTTCCACCAGAGTCAGTCCTTTCATCTGCTTGATTGTAGGTGATGATGACTACTATGGACAAGAGATTTATCACCAGCATTGAGTATGAGGGCTAGACAGTGCCTGTCGTGTCTGAAATTTTGCCTACTGCAGTTAGATCCCTATTGGGAGTCCCTTAGTTGGCATTCAAGGGTCGGGCAGCCCGATCTGGTCCCTTGAGTATAGATGCCCAGGAAGGGACATTGCAGTTGCCTCCGCCTAATGATCGGAGGGCTAAAGATCTCATTCTGAGGCAATTTTTTTTTATCGATTATCAGGGGTTATTTTATGGCGGACAACTCATTTACGGTGTCCTTTGCTTTGATCAGAGCCACTCAGCATGTAGAGCGCTTCAGTGACTTTGATTGGGGCTCCTATACCTTTGCCTATTTTCTCCGAGGCATGCGCCTGCTTTCGGAGGGTGTGACGAAGGCTTGGTTAGGATTCCATCAACTTTTGCTGGTGAGTACATCTTTCTATATCTTTTTGATTTCTGCACTTATTTTTGGCAGTCTTGGTCACTGAGGACTTTTGATATGTGCATGGATAGCTTTGGGCATTTGAGAGGCTTCCTTGCCTACGGCCCATTTCAGCATTAGGTCTGGAGACCTATCCATGTGGACGGAGATGGCACCACTCCATTTTGACGGAGGTCCCTGTTGCTGAGGGATTCGCTCATGCCCGTCTGTAGCTTTTGACGGCGGGCTCGATCACCTGGACGTCGTACACATCCAAGCACTTGACCGTCAGATTTGATGGAGGTTTCCCCACTGGCCAAGAGTTTGCCATATCGACCCGCAGAGTCCCTATATTAACAGAGGGAGGCTGGGAGCTCTATCTTGGAGAGCGTGCCATTCAGAGCGTTATAGGGGAGATTCGTATTCCCATTACTCCTCCTGCTTTGGCATCATTGGCTATTATTCGTGCCTTTGACAGACATCCCTTTGGAGGGTATAGACGGCTTTGATCTATCAGAGGGCCCATACAGCCAGGCAGCCTTCTACAGTTGGTGGTGTCCTCGCACTATTGGGGCTCAGACTCGTGCCACCCATTTTATGGCAGACATGGCGACGAGGTCCGTGATGATGACGGACTGGATAGCTTGTATTAGAAAGCCTACTCATGCAGACCAAATAGCATATCTGACCAGGGAGTTGGACCAAGCTCATTTCTTTATCAGGCACCTTGGTCGAGATCCATCAGAGGCATCTTCATTTGACCCATCCAGATCTGAAGCAGGTCCCTCTTCAGATCCATTCAGTAGCAGTTATACAGGGGCAGATCCTCCCTTATACCCCCAGATATGCCTGATCCCAGCAGCTTTGTGCGGACAGAGGATCTGGAGCAGGTCGATCGGTTTGATACCTAGGTCTTTGACTTCTTGTGATAGCTATGACAGCTATTTTTTTGGTTAGCCACTGTTTTGGCTATTCGGCGTCTGTGCCATTATTTTGATAGACCACTGTATTAGCTGGGTGGTGGTGCCCCATTTCCCTGTATTCTCCCTTTCACTTTGTACCAGGATATAGGGATGATGTATGCAGTAGATAGCTTTTTTAGATATTTCTGTCATCTTTATCTGCTGCATCATGTTTATATCTTTGTCATCATGCATGTATCATGTGTATGCATTCAGACAGCTGCGATTTGACTTGACCTCTGGAAAGTCTTGTGATACGGTGCTACAGATAACAACATCTGTAGTTAGTCGTATAGTGCATTTGCTACAGTCAGAGGTGGCTGCATCGTTGCGGTCATGGTATGATAGTCTGTCCTTTCCAGCTAGGGGGACAGTTGACCAGATGCTAGGGCATTCGATGACCCTTGTAGATTTTAGGGTTCTAGATAGCTTTATTGATGGCATCCTACCCTTATGGGTACCGGAGAGACAGGTATTCAGCATTGGGCGGTGTGAGCTTTTGCCTACTCTGGAGGAGTTCAAGAGATTTACTGGCTTGGATTTAGAGTCGCCGAATGCTCGGACGGCTATCAGTGATATGCAAAGACCGTTTACTCGGCTGTCCGGTCTTCGGCAGAGTATAGTCATGGATGAGATCATTTCAGGGCATGTGATCTCCCTTGACTTCTTGATAGAGCGCTATGGTGAGCTTGATAGCTACCCATCACATCGGAGATTTTGTCATTTTTGCAGAGGATTGGAAGACAGCCAGGATAGATATGTTGTTAATGTGCATTGTGGCGTATGTTTACATGCCATTGCGTTTAGATCACCTTGATGTGGGATTGGTTATTGTAGTCAGAGCCCTTAGGCAGGGTAGTACCATTATCCCTATGATCTTTGCGGAGACACTGAGGTCGCTTACCTATTGCAGTACCGACCCAGCGGGGTTTTTTCGGGGTAGCTCGGTCGTGCTGTATATGTGGTTGATGTCACACATACGAACGATTGGATCATTTAGACCTCATACCTATTGTTTTAGCCACGAGATATCCTCAGTTTACTCCTTCCGTCCGCCTAATTGCTTCAACTCAGAGTCCTGGTTAGCATTTTTGTCGGATATTGAGTATTCGTTCGCAGTTTTGTTATGCTCATGGATGGCGACCCCGTTCAGCTTCATTACTCATGCATCTAGCATGGATTATTTGCCTTCGATAGGATTGAGAGGTATGACTACTTATCATCCCTTGGCAGTTATGGAGCAGTTTGATCAGTGGCAGAGTATGCAACATTTTTAGGATTCTGCTGATCAGAGGATGTCGGCTTCATCGATGTCACCGGCCGACTTGGTTAGAGTTTATGAGTGTTGGACTCACAGGGAGAGGGCTGAGTTCTCCAGTAAACATCCGGGTCATTCTTCGAAGTATTCTGTATGATTTGAGGCAGAGACCGCAGTCGCAGTAGCAGAGCTTCATTTACCTTTGCTTGCGGATTTTGACGAAGAGCCGATGGAGGATCCCGATTCTCCTACTAAGGATGAACTATTCACAGATTTGGTGGTATCTTTGATTAGTGATCCCCCGATTATTCCCATAGGGACAGATCCAGCTTTGTTAGATTCTCTATTCAGGATGATTGTTGAGAGAGACTCAGCTAGAGCACAGATGTTGGCTGCCGTATCTGGCAGAGATTTAGCTTTTGCTGAGAGGGATGGTCTCAAGACCGCTTTGGATACTGGATTGACTGAGCGGGAGGTGCTTCACTATGCTTTGGATACCGCCATTGTGGAGCGAGACGAGGTTCACTTAGCCAGAGATGCAGCATATGTTGAGATTGAGAACACTTTGATTTCTCAAGGATGCATCTTTTGCAGAGAGGGATGAGGCTATCGCTTCTCGTGATTTCCACATTGCTGATAGTACTGCTCTCCGATCTTACACCCATGGTTTGGTTATCGAGATGAGTGCTTACATTGATGACCATAGTGCCACCTTGCAGATGACTGTGGATGTTCTGAGCCGTGTGGAGGCTAAGTGGACAACTCTTACAGATGCTCCTCCATTTTCAGATAGAGATGCCATGCTGGCATTGCTGACCCGCTTGTCCTTGGGTCCATAGACTAGCTTTATTTTTTCTGCACAAACTAGATCAGCCATTTTTGTCATGTACATGGCACTATGTATATAAATCAGTTTTTATATTAGAGAGATATATTTTTAAGATACTTCCCTTCTTTGATATGTATTGTCATCGCTGAGTGATTACCACTTCCGTCATGACTCGCAGTTGTTGATGTATTTTGAGCTTCTCCTTGATGGAATAATAGTTGAGGTGTCAAGGGAGTTCCTCAAATGGGTCTGGTAGCCAGACAGCTTGACAGCATTTAGCTTTTATTTGTCTTCGGTGTCTTGGAACTGGTCTTCCATTTTTTTATTTTTTCTTGAGGGTCAAACCGCACTGTAGAGGGCTACCTACGTACTCCCGAGTTGAGGGAGATTAGGTCATTCGTAGTTCTGGTTGAAGAGGTTTAAAAAGAGTTTATCTGGGGTTTGAATTTGGTTCGATGAGCTTTTGAATTTGATGCTAGGATTTAAAAGTTCTTTGGATTTTTTCTTGATTTGACCGCGCCATAGATGGTTGCCTACGTACTCTCGGGCTAAGGGAGATCAGGTCATTCGTAGTTCAGGCTTCTCTAGTGAAAAGCCAAACCTGATTCGATTTGTAGGACTCGGATGCGGGTATGCATGTGCTTCAGACATAGTACTTTTTTATGGTGTCTGAATTGATGAGTTGGGGGAATTCGTTCCCGTCCATTTCTTATAGCCTGATCGCTCCTGTCAGCACTTCCTTCACAATGAAAGGGCCATTCCCAGTTTGGGGCAAATTTTCCTTTGGCTTCATCCTGATTGGACAGGATTTTCTTTAGCACCAAATTGTTTTCTTTGAATTGCCGAATTCAGACTTTCTTGTTGTAAGACCTGGCGATCCTTTACTTGTATAACCGTCCGTGGAACATGGCTGTGGCCCTCTTTTCGTCTATCAGGGACAGTTGATGATATCGGTCTTGCAACCATTGATCTTCGTCCATCTAAGCATCTATTAACACTCGTAAAGACTCCATCTCAACTTCTATGGGGAGGACTGCTTCCATGCCATAGACTAGTGAATAAGGGGTAGCCCCAGTAGAGGTGCGCATTGACGTCCTGTAGGCTAACAGGGTGAGAGGTAGTAGGTCAGGCCAATCTTTGTGACTGGCGGACATTTTCTGCATGATCTTCTTGATGTTTTTGTTGGCCTCTTCGACAGCACCGTTCATCTTGGGCCAATAGATGACAGAGTTGAGATGCTTAACGTGGAACTGGCCGCACAGTTCTACCATCATTTGATTGTTCAGGTTTTTGGCGTTATCGGATACGATCACCTCCTGTTGTCCATATCGACAAACGACATTGTTTTTTATGAAACTGATGATAACCTCTTTTGTGACTTTACAAAAAGAGGCTGTTTCAACCCATTTGGTGAAGTAGTCGATCATGGTGAAGATGAACCGATGACCGTTGCTGGCGACTGGACCTATCACGTCCATTCCCCAAATAGAAAAAGTCCATGGTGCACTAATGTTGTGCAGCTCATTTGGAGGAGCGTGGATGGCATTTCCATGTATTTCGCATTGAAAGCATCTCTTGACGTGATCATCGCAATCAACTTTGAGCGAGATCCAGTAATGTCCTATTCTGATTATCTTCTTGGCCAGCAGATGGCCGCTCATGTGTGGACCACAGACTTCGCCATGGACTTCATCCATTAGTCTTTGGGCTTGCTCTTTGTTAAGGCATCTTAACAGGCCTATTCCAGCATCCCTTTTATAAAGTGCATCTCCGCTCAGATAGAACTTCATGGAAATTCTTAGAATCCGTTTCCGCTCTGATTGGCTTGCACCAGCGGGTATAGATCCATCATGGAGATATTCCTTGATGTCTTGAAACCAAGGTTGCTTGACAGGAGGTATTTCGTCTGATACTTCTCCAATGTAATTCCCGTATGTTGGGGCCTTTTGATTTATGAACTGGATGTTGGGAAACCAGCCCATGTTGGATATGTGGATTAATAAAGCCAATGTTGCCAATGCATTGGCAAAGTCATTTCGACCCGGAGGAATGTGGACGAAGGTTATTGCTTTGAACTCCTGGGATAATTTGAGGACTTGCCGATGATAGGGCAGTAGATGCAGTTCTTTTGTGAGATATTTGCTGATGGTTATTCTGATGACCAACTCTGAATCTCCAAAGACCAATAAGTGTTTGATACCCATGGTTTGGGCTAGTTTCAGCCCCAGTATAAAGCCTTCGTACTCGGCCGTGTTGTTGGTGTTGCCAAATTGAAGTTTGGTAGCCATAGGATATTGATCATATGTACCAGAGATAAGGACTGCCCCAGCTCCAGAACCTTCCATGTTTATCGCTCCGTCGAAATACATTTTCTATGGTTGGACTGTATTCTCTGACTAGAATTGTTGAATTGTCATAATCCCATCATCTAGAAAATATGTCTCCAGGGGCTCGAACCCTCCTAAAGGTGCTTCTGCTAATTGATCTGCAATGCCTTGGCCTTTGATAGACTTCTGAGTCACGTAAACAATGTCGAACTGCTGTAGAATCAACTGCCATTTGGACAGTCAGTAATTTAACATTGGTTTATTGAAGACGTATTTGAGTGGATCCATACGGGATATTAGATACGTCGTGTGCCCATGCAAATAGTGTTGCAACCTCATGGCGGCCCATGCTAATGCACAGTATGTCTTTTCAATCAGGGTGTATTTTTGTTCCCCGCTGCTGAATCTTTTGTTGATGTAGTAGATAGCTCTTCCTTTGCTACTATCATCCTTCTGTCCTAGCATACACCCCATGGCATTGGCATTGACAGACAGGTACATGAATAAGGGGACTCCATCCCTCGGAGGTACCAAAATAGGTGATTTGACAAGCTTGCTTTTAATGGCAAGGAAGGCTTGTTGACAATCCTCATTCCATTTGATGGAGGAATTCTTCCTTAACAGCTTGAAGATGGGCTCACAGGTTGCTGTGAGCTGGGAAATGAACCGACTTATAAAGTTGATCCTTCCAAGGAATCCTCGTATCTCCTTCTCTGTACGAGGCACGGGCATTTCAGAAATATCTTTGATCTTGGCAGGGTGTAACTCAATGCCCCGATTGCTCACCAGGAATCCTAGCAGTTTGCCTGCTTTGACGCCAAAAGAGCATTTGGCGGGATTTAGCTTGAGGTTATACTTGTGCAACCTGTTGAACAGCTTCCTGAGATGGTCTATGTGATCATCCTCCCTCCGGGATTTGATGATGATGTCGTCAACATAGACTTCTATTTCTTTGTGCATCATATTATGAAAGAGGGCCATCATGGCTTGCTGATACGTTGCTCCGGCATTGATGAGGCCAAAGGATAGTTGTCGATAGCAAAATGTTCCCCAGGGAGTGATAAAAGCTATTTTCTCCTGGTCTTCTTCAGCAACCATGATTTGATGGTAACCAGCAAAGTAGTCTACAAAGGAATACATGCCGTACTGCGCAGTATTGTCAATCATGATGTGGATAAATGGTACCGGGAAATTGTCCTTGAGGCAGGCTTTGTTTAGATCCCGATAATCCATGCAGACTCATACCTTCCCTCCTGGTTTAGGCATGGGGACTATGTTTGATAGCCATTCGGGATATGTTGATACCATGATGATCCCGGCTTTGAATTGCTTAATGATTTCTTCTTTGACTTTGAGACTCCACTCAGGTTTCAATCGTCTGAGCTTCTATTTGACGGGTTTTAACGCTTCTTTGATGGGAATCCGATGGATGACAATGTCTGTGGATAGACCGATCATGTCTTATGAGGCCATGCAAATACATCCTGGTACTGTGTTAGGAGTTCGATCAGGTCGGTTTTTTGATCTGAGGTGAGGTCTAAACCTATTTGGATTTATTTGATGGTTTCGAAGGTTCCTATGTTGATGGTGGAGGTTTGGTCGAGGTTTGGTTTGGGTTTTACTTCGACCCATTCCTTGATCTCCTCTGGCACCTCATAGTCATCTTCCTCCTCTTGATCAAGATCCGTCTAGTCGAAGCTCAATCTTGCATCATAGTTAGAGTTATGTTGACAGGTTGGCATCTCATCAGCAGAGACACACATATCCAATGCTTGGGTCCTGAAAACAAAAATGCTTTCATTAATATATACAACTGCTTAAATACACATATCATTTGTAAAGCATGACAAAAGTAAATGCTCTAGCTGTGCAATCAGAAGTAAGTAGTAAATGAAAGCATGATTAAGGGCAGATTGACTGTTTGCCCCTTTACCCTTTTCGACTGAGGCAAGGGACACTGCTCCAATTATCCAGTGTTAGATCCTCATGGATAGGGAGGATGCTGGAAGTGTGCTCATTTGTCTCGTCTTGAATGACAACTGAGACATCCTTTAGGATATGGCCGAGGCTTTTCTGGGGATTGTTCCTCTATTTTCTTCGAGGAAAGTGATCATGATATTCGTCGTCACTATCTGGGAGTTCAACATTCATCCCCTCGTAGTTGATAATGACTTTTAAGTTAGCGAATGGGTCTCGTCCTTCGTACATGATCTTTTCTTTTCCCTTTTCGCTATCTGCCTCAGGCTTGAGGGCTTTCCTTTCATGGACAGGTATGACCGGAGGAAACAGCATGGCCAATACTACAATCGGGGATTTTTCTCACAGGTTTCACCCATCCGGCATTTGTGAGGTCTTGGAGCAGAATTGTGGAGGCATAAGCCTTGGGATGTTTGTGTGGATTCCGGTGGTTTAACCCGGAAGAAAATCCCAGTCCTGTTTTTCCCATCTGACTTGGGATTTGAATTGGCATCTTAATGTCGTGCTTGTTTTTTCCTAACCCTTCTCCAGGCTAGAAACCCGCAGCTACCATTTCTTGGCCCACTGCCATTACTTTAGTGGAAATTTTAGGCTTCAGGGCTGGTGGCCCAATCTGTAAATATTGAATATCACTTACCTCGAGAGCTTGAAAACTTGCAGGCTCAACCTCGGCGTCCAAGCTAATCACTGGCATGTCCCCGTGTATGAGGGTAGGGTATTCCGGTTCGGCATTCACTGTGATGAGATTGCTGTTGATAATGTACTTGAGTTACTGATGGAGGGTGGATGGAGCAGCCCTAGCCATATGGATCCATGGCCTGCCCAATAACAAATTTTATCCGGTAGCTATGTTGAGCACCTGAAAAGATACATAGAAGGTGTGTGGACCAATTTCTAGAGGAAGCTCGATTTCCCCCATAGCCTGGAGGCGAGATCCATCAAAAGCCCGGATATCCATGTGACTGGCTTTGATCCGGTTTGGATTGATCTTCATTCTATCCAATGTGTTGGATGGGAAAATGTTGAGGGAAGATCCTCTATCAATAAGCTCTCCTCCGATCACGTATTCGGAGGACATAACGGCTATATGCAGGGACTTGTGGTGACCCCTTCCCTCAGCCAGGATAACATCATCTGTGAAGGAAATCACATTGTTGTTGAAAATGTGTTCTATCACATGACGAAATTTCTCTGTGTCTACCGTGTGTGGTAAATGTGCTTCTTCTAGTACCTTTACTAGGATGTTACGATGATCCTCTGATGATAGGACCAAGTCCAGGATGGATATTTGCTTGGGTGCGTCTTTTAAGCTTTGCACTATCTTGATTTTATTGTGTCCCATCTTGTTGAGGAACTCTTGTGTCTTTTCTTGAGCCACCCTTTCTTTTGCTTTGGTAACTGGTTTAATCACCCGCTGAGGCAGTAATAATGGATTATTCTTTGACAGGATGAAAATGTTGTTTGAGGTGGAGCTTTCAATGTCCCCATAGTTCCATGGGACCTTCTTCAGACTGGTAATCGGGTACTGAGGCCTAAAGGGAAAAATTAGAGCCTGAGGTGCAGCCACCTTCACAGGATTTTGTTTGTCTTGGACCCCTTTACCTGTTAGTACCAGGGGTGTGATGATTGATTCTTTATCACAAGATATGACAGCCACTGTGTCCTAATTCCATGCATCGGGGATCCAGAGGCTTATCTTTATCTGTCATGTCGAGGATTTGATTTCCTCTGATTAGGTCACCTTTCTCAATCAGGTCTTGAATTAGGTTATGAAGTGCCCAACATTCTTCTGTATCATGGCCTAGAGAATTGGAACGGTACTGACATATTTGGTCAGGTTTGAATTTTCTGGATTGAGGGTTCAGCGGAGGTAGCAAGTCTTCAACCATTCCCTTATTGATCATCATTTGTAGGATTTCTTCCATTGACTGGTTCAAATTGGTGAAATTCCTTTGAAATATGAACTTCCTACCTACTTGGACACTTGCTTCTTCGATCCCCTTGTCAGTCCAGGGTGTAAGCTCATAAATTCGGCTATGATCTTGATTGGAATTGGCTTCCGCTGGAGGAGAGCGACTGCCAATAGATTGATGGATTTGCTTCAACATCTTTCTAGTGAGTTGATGTTGGTAGACGACCATTTCAGCCAACTGCTCGATTTGTTCCTTGATAGATTTTATTTCTTGCTCTATCAGGAATTATTTTTCAAAAGCTTCCCAACTCATTGGGCTGATGTTGTTGGATTGAGTTGATTCTTCAACATAGCGGAGGTATTTGGATCCTTCCCCACTTGAAGTGTTGATCATGTTAACACTCTCCTCCTTGTGCTGTGGGAGAGGATTATCTTGGACATGTGGTTGATCGAGTTTTGTGACCACAATTTCTCCATTATCAATCAAATCTTGGATTTTGTGCTTGAGGGACCAACAGTCTTGAGTGTCATTACCCGGTGAATGATAAGCACATTTCTTGCTAGGGTCGAAGTTCCTTGCATTAGTGTTAGTTGGCAGAAAGAGTTGGCCAATCTTCTTCTGAGCAGTCAGAAGTTTGAAGACGTTCTCGAGTGAATCCCCTAGTGGGGTGAAAGTCCTTCTGCGTCTGACCTCCATGTTTTTCTGGAATGAAGGATTTGAAGGCTGTGTTGCAGCTTGGAAAAGGGTATAGTTCCTTCTTTTGAATGGGGGTATTGTTTGAATTACCGCTTGAATTTTGTCCTTGTAACACCAAGGAAACTTCTTCATCTTTCTTTTTATAGACCCTCCGGGGATTCTTCCCATAATTTTTGGATTGGATATGCTCAGCAACAGCTTCGAGTGCTGTTAGGTCTTTTATTTTTCCAAACTTGAGTCCCATTTCAGCCATTTTGCCTGGTTTGATCATTTCAGAGAAAGGTTTTCCTATGCCTGTCAGGACCCTTTCATAATAAGGAGCTTCTTGAAATCAATGAAAGTCATGACTATTTCAGATTCTATGATGGCAGGGCTGACTTGTGTTGCGACCTGTCTCCATCGATGGGCATATTCTCTGAATGATTCAGTGTTATTCTTCTTGATTTTGGTAATTTGATACCGATCTGGAGCTAGTTGAGATTGGAAACTGTACTGGCTGAGGAAGGCATGGGTCAATTCTTCCCAACTGTGAATTTTGGAGTTATCCAGATGGGCATACCAGGCTCTGGCTTCTCCAGTTAAACTCTTTTGAAATAGCTGCATTCAAAGTTTCTCGTCCTCAGCATAGGATCCGAGTTCTCCGATGAAAACATTCAGATGTGTGTATGAATCTCCCAACCCATCATATTTCTCAAACTCGGGGGTTCTGAATTTCTCATGATAACAACCCCCGGGGAATATGTATAGATCTGAGTAGTTGACACTGCCAAATGCCCCAGTTCCTTTGATGGACCGAAGGGTTTCTTCCATTTGTTGCATTTTCTTGAGAATGTCACCAGCTTCCTGTTCTTTGCTTAGGATGGTGATTTCTGGAGTTTTGTTGATTGTATCCTGGTTCTGGGGTCCAGGGATCTGAGTTTCGGCCTTTTCTGTATCTTGACCGCCAGCACCACTACCAGATGATCCTGGTTTTGGATGTGTTTGAGATTGTTTCTCTTTGAAGGCCTTGCTTTGCTCTCGAAGGAAACCGGCTAGCTTGGTTATCTGATTTTTCAATCCTTCGAACCCTTCCCTATACACAGGGGTGGATTCTGGTGAAGCACTTAAAGCTATGTCCGTAGATGGACTGGGTGCTTTTCTGGCGTTTGATCTAGTGATAGGACCAATTTTCCCTACCTACACCAAAACGTAGGAGTGTCAGTTCCCTGTGGTAGGTAATGACTAGATGCATTTATGATGTGTGTTTTTTAAGTTTATTCTGCAAAATCGAGGTTAGTTGTTTCGATGGCAGGATGATGGGATGTTTGACAGGAAAGTAAATCTTTCATTATTGTCATTTACATTGTGCTCCTCAATAATTAGATACTTGACTTGGAAATGAAAGAGGAAGGCATGAAGAAGCATCCCATCGAATTCGGTTGATCAGAAGCTGACCTATCCTAGGTTACTCTCGCGGCTTTTGTTTCGGCATGAAGGTTCCCAGATCATCGCAATCTACTAGAAGGGAAGTTAATCCGATCGTTCAACTGGAGCGAATCTGGGTGGTGCATTTTTAGGAGGCAGCCCCGGAGACTTAGTCGTCCCCAGAGTCCTTACTTATCACCCACCGGGTTGGCCTCCTAGTGGAGGGACTCACACCATACATTCACATAAATCGGCCTCACCGCTTATGCATGCAATGACATTTTGTGTGAAGCACTAATATGGGTGTGAATTACTAATATGGGTGAGAAGCACTAACACATTTGTTCTCATTCATTCAATGTAAATGCATAGCATTCATACATTCAATGAAAGACGCAGCATTCACTCATCCATTGACTGTGGAGACGGAGGATTTCACGCATTCAATAGTCTTAAAAGGGAAATGTTTGAAAAGATTGGAAGCGGCCTAAGCCCTCTACTGTCCGCAGCAGAGTCGCCACCTGTCGACGTTGGAAAATTTAAGAAATACCGCGGGTCGGTTTATAACCCGATTTTCCTCACATCGATCTTCCTAAGTTATCTCTACCCTTATTCTTTTTATTGTAAAAAAGGTTTTAAAGGGTTTTTTAGGAACGAGGCCAACATGTGTATATGTCAACGATTGATTTAAACAGAGTCACTAGTTGGTAGTTTTGAAAATGATTGTACCAACTCAACCGAATTTAATTTGAAAAGAGGCCCAATTTGCTGGACACTGTCGAAATGATCTTTGAAATCGGAGTTTTGAGTTCGGGGGCTTAGTTAAGTGTGGGGAAGGTGTTAGGAACCCCACGACTCCCATGTAAACACGGTACCGCAATCTTTTCAATATTTCCCTTAAAACTAGAATGCGTGAGTGAATGCTGTTTGAAAATTGGGCCTTTTGATTGATTAAAAGCTTTAACAGGCTTCGTTGAGCCTATATACAAAGGGTTTGATTTGATTTGAAAATCAGTCGTTGATTTGATTTGCAAAAGCATTTAATTTGATTTGACAGTGATGTTTTGAAAGCTGGTTTTATCAAACCCTTATGCTAACATAGGAATTGAAGCACATCGCCACTTTCAATTTTATCTTTATAACCTTAAAGTTGCATGCAAGTGGTGATTTGTCGGACTGCAAAGCATCCTCGACCACAAAAATATAAAGTGTTGGTCTCCTCATAGGTATAAAAACCATCGAAGGGACGCTGACATGACAATCCATATTTTCACTATATTGAGACCTTAAATTCGCCTAACCGTTTTGAGGTCTGTGCATGTACATTTTACAGAAAAACTGGCAGGGTACATCTGTAAATCGAATTTTATCCATCATGGGAATATGATTCTGATCGTTTTGATCACGAATCCCATGATTTCTAGGCTCACATGTGAGTGGCTAGAAAACCTGCACAGTTCAAATTTGTACAGAAATAAATGTATGTATCATCACGTCGCAATGGAACCAAGGATTCATCAGTAAATCCTAGTTGCGCGTGGCCAAAGCGTCTCGTTCTCACTAGATAGCGATCTAAGGGATGCGAGGTTGCTTTTGAAGCTGAAACTATAAAAATAACTAGATTTAAAGAAATCTCAGCCATTATTGCTTCCAGGTTCTGTTGGGACCTGTTTGAACCGTTGAAAGCTAGAATTGGTGAGATTTGGATAAATCTAGTTCGCCTGCAGGTATGTCAATGCAAATTCATAGACAAATGAATGTTAAATGCAGCAGTTGAATAAATTGAATAAAGCAATATATATATAGTTAAATATATATAAAAGCTGTAAAGGGCGATTAGTTTTCACTCGCAAGCCTGGACTGGAATTGAAATATATATATATAAAAAATTGTAAATAGCCACGAAATAATCTAGGCTGTGACAGAAATGAAATATATATATATATATATATATATACAGTAATAAGGGCAATGGATTTTCTCGCCGGTGCCCGTGCTAGAATTGAAATTGACATAAAGTAGTCACTTAGTGACTGGGAAGAGCACCTAGTATGGGGAAGTGTGCAAAAGTAGTAAAATGGCCACAAAATTGTCTAAGACGGCTAAAAATATATAAATTATATATATTAACAAAATTGTAGTCAACCAGGACTGATAGGAGTACCAGTGATGGTGAAAGTCGCTTATATATGCGTAAATATATACAAAAGCTGTAAACTACCTCGGATTTGACATCCGGGCTTGACAGAATTGAAATGTTAGTACATAAATAGTTAAATATGTACAAAACAAAGGTCAAACCCAGACTGGGAAGATAACCCAGTCCGGCGAAGTTGCCAGAATGTGCATGCTAGTGTATTGAAGTTGCTGGAGCTGACGGATCGTCAATCCTAATTGAAGAAATGTTAAAAATGGAGTTTATGTACAAAAATATATTAATTTTTTACGAAAACGGCCACGGAACAAAGTTCCGGGCATATTTAGAAGATAAAACTTTGTGTGTAAGTGTAAAGCAGCGCAAAGTAGTAGTATTGACTAGCTGATCGTAAAAATACTTACAATGGGCTACAATACGGGCTTTTTGCCAAATTATAGGCTTTAAACGTCCAAATATACCGGTGGTTTTTTGATATGTGGTAGTATATGGGTATATCTACGTGTTGGAGTGAAAATATTTGGGTTTGAAAGAGGTGTAAAAGTCGGAAAATCAAACTGCCAGAGCTTCGCTGCGTTCTGGCTTTTTTTGAAATGAACGGGGGGGGGGGGAGGCACATTTATTTATAGGCTAGGGAGCATCCACTCTACCTGCGGCAGCCACAGGTAGAGCTGCGGATCCCCTAGGTGGGGCCCACATGCCCGGTTTGGTCGTTTCGAAGTACGTGCACTCTGAGTAATGCGATGTCCAGTCGGAACTTTCTAACTTTTGATCGGAGCGTCAGTTTGAGGCGTGTGATACCTTTTCGGAAAGCTCTCGCTGAGAGTGTCGCAATGACATGGGAAAAAAACATTTTTTGGATCCAGGAAGACGGGTTCATAACCAGGTCTTCGATTCCCTACAGTTTTTCCGTTGAGCTGTCTTGCTTAGTTGCCACTCGGGATCGTCGTTAGGGTTCATTCTGACTTTGGCGGCATCTATTTGGCTTGAGTTTAACCAAGTCGGTTGAGAGTTGATGAAATAACCGTTGTACCCCTCCCGGGGATGCTTGTAGTGTCGGCATGGTCGCTGGTTGACTTTCGGGAGCTGATTTCAAAAATTGGATCTTCAGTCGAGTCTTTTGACCTTAGGGTTGTCTTTGAGGCTGACGGGGTCGTTCCAGGTTTTTCTCTGGAGTTGTTGTGATGCTTCAGGTTGATGTCTAAAATTGACCGACGTCCTAGGGTTAAGACCGAGGTTGACCTGTACTTCCCAGGTTGAGACCGGAGTTGAGTTTGACTTCCCAGGTTGCTGCCGGGGGATGAACTGTGTTTCCCGGAGATGGCTTGACATGTCCCGATATTGAGGTCGGGATTGATTGGTACCTCCCGGGTTGAGACCGGGGTTGATATTGACTTCCCGGGTTGATACCGGGGTTGATTAATACCTCCCGGGTTGAGATCGGGGTTGATTGATACCTCCTTGGTTGCTGCCGAGGTTGAATTGACTTTTCGGTGTGAGACCGGGGTTGATTTTGACCTCCCGGGTTGAGACCGGGGTTGAGCTTAATGATCTGATTGACTGTCGGAACTTGATTGATGGTCCGATTGGATGTCGGAGCTTGATTGATGGTCTGATTGACTGTTGGAACTTGATTGATGGTCTGATTGACTGTCAGAGCTTGATTGGTGGTCCGATTGACTGTCGGAGCTTGATTGATTGTCCGATTGACTGTCGGAACTTGATTGATGGTCCGATTGACTGTCGGAACTTGATTGATGGTCTGATTGACTGTCGGAGCTTGATTGATGGACCGATTGACTGTCGGAACTGGATTGATGGTCCGATTGACTGTCGGAACTTGATTGATTACCGATATTGAGAATCAGATTTAGTTTGAAAGACCTGCATTGGCGGTCGGATTTGGATTGATTGACGGTTTTGCCCTCCTACCTGGTTAGTATTGGGGCAAGTAAAATTTCGAGTGTTTATAATGCCATTATTTTATTTTTGATTAATTGAGTACACTATTAAATCACAACTACTACATTTTTAAGAGACGTTAGGAACACGTTTGATTTTAAAGCATATATCTAATTTTAACATATATTTCTCTAAATTTAAAATTGAGATAATAATGTTAGGGAACCGCGAAGCCACCAAAAGTGAAAATCTGGACTTGTTAAATCAAGCACCTCCACAAGGAATACTTTCAAGTAAGCAAGTCACTAAAAGGTTCTCTTTGTTGGAACGGCACACTATAAAGGATAGCAATACTAGGTTATAGCTTATAGGAAATTTTTAATTCCACAAGAGAAATTATTATTTTCACAATAAAAGTGTCGCTATAGATCTTATATAGCGACGATTTTCACTGTCGATATACATCTACATCGACAGTACTTTTGTTGTGAAAATAACAAAAAGTGTTGTGAATTTAACAATTACCTAACTTATATTGTCATGTCCATTAGTCATAGTAGTTAGAGAATAATAAAGGAACGAAAAAAATATTAGCGAAGATAAATTAAGAAAAAAGTATGACACAAAACATAAAATTTACATGATTTACTCAAATGTTAGGCAAGTTTATGGTCAAAGGCGAATCGGTCTCACTATCTTTTAGAATTTGGTACTTAAGACAATACATGATCCTCTTCTTATATAATAAAATTTAAGAAACACAAATTCAATACGAAAGCTACCCAAAATATGATTGGGCATGTTCCTTCCGCTCCGGATTAACTGATCCTCCTATTCAGGAAAAACCCAATCATCTTTGAGTTAATTTTAGAATCACCTCTAAATTAAAGTTGAATAAGACTTTACCAATAACAATACAATGATCAAGAGTAAACCCCGATTAGTGAGGGCTTCATTAACCTTTGCAAAGAGCATAAAGTTGTCAAAAGATAAGAGAAATCAAGGCCATTGTGGAGAGCTCTAACAGGATTCTACTTGTTAGTATCGAAAGTGCTCCTCTGCGAATATATGGTATGAATGATATCTTGAGCCATAATGGACTTAAATGTAAAACTTAATCTTTAATTTGTACCTTTTTTACAAATCCTTAAACCTTTTTTTTATATGACTCACCCTTTAGGTTGTAGAAGTACAATGAAACCTCATTGACTTTTTAATTGAAAAAGTGATGCAAGTAACAGGGTTTGGGGGTATAACAGGAGTAATAAAATTTTAAAAATACAAAATAAAATTGAATATTTTAGAAATAAAAATTAACAATTAAAACATTATAATAAACAAATTGAAAAATAATTTTAAATTTTAAATTTTTTAAACATCTAAGTATAAAAAAAATCAATAATCAAAAAAATACAAATTATGAATTAAAAACCAAAAAATGAACACATACATGTGATATACTGTAACATATACATATTGTAATTATATGTGTATATACCACAATTATATATGAATGGCTATTAAATTTTTATTTTTTCTTGTTTAATTATTATATTTCCCTAATTTGAAAATTAGTAGTTCAGATAGAATCGATCTTTTCATCGATCCGGGTACTTGGGATCCTACGGATGAAAACATGGTTTTTCTGGATGCACATGCGACATGCACAAGGTAGATTTTGGTCAAAATCAATAATGTCCTATCAGAGTAAATATTTTTTCCCATATCGAATATTTTGAAAAAAATATGTTTAGTATATAATAGCTTGAGACAAGTTTTCTCATTACCAATTGGTTTTGAGTAAGAGAACTTGATGTCTTTATATACTAGATGTTTGACATATTTTATAAATTTAACACGTCCTGTGCCTTTTTTAGCAAAATAATAATAATAATAATAATAATAATAATAATAATAATAATAATAATAATAATAATAATAATAATAATTTGAGAAAGGAATTTGTACAAAGGTACAAATTGGAGGGTTGCATTTCAGTCGGCCATGATGTTTATTATGGCAACTCTCACAACCAAAGCATAAAGCAGGACTCAAAAAGCCCTATTAGGTGGTTGATAACAGGAGAAAATGGTTAAAAAGAGCGATATTGATACACAAATGACTAGAAATAGCAATGGTACGGTGCGGTGGTTTTTTAATGATTTGGTCTGCATCATTTTAAAAAAATCTTTGCACCGAAATCGCACGGCAGCTATTCCAATTCATGAAGTTGTGGTACCATAACCGCACAGCCCTGTTTTTAGTATTGAACCGCGCACAACCAATGAATTAAACATGTAATTTGTAACTTAAATTACAACAAAAAATAAAACTTATATAACAGATTACGCTTAAAACAAAGTTTACATAATAAATGTTTTTTATAACAATTGAGTTTATCTCAACAAAAATAAAAATAGAAAAGCATAACAACTAGATTTTAAAAATCTTAAATAAAAATCATATTTCTCATCTTTTAGTACGGTACACCACCGGTTTACCAATGACTATCAACATCGCACCAATTCCAGTTTAAACTTTCTGTACCAAAACCGGATAACCTAGCCAATGGTGTAATATCTGTGAATTTTTTAAATAATATTAATATTGATATTAATAAACGTGTGAATATTTATTTTAATATAAATATTTATGTGGCATGAGATGGATAACACAATTAGATTAAATTGAAATTTATGATAATTGAGAAGTGTGGAGAAGTTAAGATAAACTTATGAAATGCCTTGCGTGGCACGATGATGGAATTAGTGATGATTTAAATAAATTAAACAAGGAATGAATTAATAAGCGAACAATTAATTAATATTATATTATTAATTAATTGTTGTTATGAGTAATAGCATATCAATGAGTAAACAATTTAAATGGTATGTTAAATTAATATTTATTTACATTAATTAGTTGTTATGTTCAATGAAATGTAATGTGTAACCACATACAATATAGTTCCTTCATTCACCTAATATAAAATATGGTGTAGCATTAAAAGTGAATAAATATTATATATAAAACTATATTAAATGTGGAATGTTACTAAGTCTTATAAAGGAATTTATGTGACATCATGTTGTGTGGTGTGACAACTAAATGTATATTTAAATATATGTGAGGAAATAAATAAATGTTTATCTATTTTAATATTGATGTGGATTTGAAATAATAAAGTTTTATGGAAATAATGAGTTGCTAATGTCCAACTGAATTATAACAGATCGAATATAAATATTATTGGGACAAATAAAATTTAATGAATTATATAATGATGTGTATAACCCCCAACTTACTGTAATGTAATATTATTTTCTCATTAAAGCTACATTGTGACTTAAAGGAAAATTAAAACCTATGTATACATATATACATTCGTGCGGGGATATATATATATATATATATATATATATATATATATATATATATATATATATATATTAAACCTAAGTATGCTAGCATTATTGTTTTTCAAATGCTGAGTTTAGAAGATTGTCCTATATTTAGTAACCATTTCTCCTTCATTCAAGTAATAGGCCCTTGGCCTAGCCTATTCCCTCTTCTTAACCTCAGAGTTTGCAAATGCTAGTAATGATGGCAAGGGGAGTGGGTTAAAGGGGGTGGTTGGCCACTATTCCACCAAACCTCCATTAACCAACGGCTTCTTCTTTCTCCTCTTGGTTCGATTTAATGTGCAAGAACCAAAGTTGGATAAAACTATCTCTATAAATTGAACTCTCTTCTTCTCCATTTCATTTTTACTGAGTTCTTGCTAAGTTGATATAGAGGGTGAGGATATTAAACTTAGTGAGCAATCTGAAATTGAGAGCAAGTTTAGTCAAATTCAAGCTTCAAGAGGTATTACTACAATTCTACATTCTTGATTCTTTACTTGACAAATTTCTAAAATTTCCATGAATTCATTGCTAATTGAATTGTAAGTTGACATATATGAGTTCGTTAAGTTTATATGTATGCTATGAATACAATGTGATTGGTTATAAGCGTATGTCGTGAAGGAATTTTGATTTGGGATTGAGCTCTGCTATTACAGGATGCAGTCTGTGTTGAAACCGGAGTGGCTCGGCCGTGCCCCTCCCTAGTACAAACATGGCGCGGGCGCGCCATTTGGCAGACTTGCAGCCCATATTTTGTGATTTCTGATATGATGAGCATGTTTGTTTAACTTGATTATGCCTATAAATGTCTCTGACATGCTAACGTAGGTTGCCTTACGTGTAGTCACTTACCTTAGCTTGGTTTTAATGGTTTTCTAAAGAAAACTTAAAGTTTACAAAATACAAAACTTGGTGGATCTTGTGTCCTTTGAATTCTGTACTTTTGAGCATGCTTATGTGACTTAGTTATATATATACATGAGTATGAAGTGTGAAATCAAAGTGTTTCGCATGCTTAGTTGGTTTAACATGAAATTTTCAAGGAAAACTTAAGAGTTTGAAAACTAACGAGGTTAATAACTACTTATACCGCATTTTGAAAATTTCGACTACTATAATAGGATATGTCATGTATCTAGACGCGATCGACATGTACACCTATCTAGCTATGAATATGCGAACTAGTCAAGTATAGTTTCAAATGAGTCTAAAGGAGTAAAACTACGCTAATTTGGAATACATGAGTAGAATAACTTGAGCATGTATGTTTAAGGTTATTAACCTCAATATGTAGTATAACGATTAAACATGAGAAGTCCTTTGAGGATTGAACTCATTAGGCCTTGATAGATGAAAAGTTGATATAAAACTATGTTGGAGGTAAACCTAAGGTAAGACGAAAATCGAACCTAATTGTAAACCTCATAACATGTATGTTCTACATGAAACATCATCTAGAGTACGCTATTGGACAAGCTAGGTATCTGTAGGAGCAAGTTAGCACTGGTTTGAACTGGGAGCAGCGCGGTCGCGCCACTTCTTAGTTTAAATCCAGCGCGACCGTGCCACCCTGCAGTGCAATCTAACCATGTTGATTGTAATCTGAAAATTTTTGCATGCTATTATTGCTAGACTAAAACTACAATACATGAATAGTGGAGTGTTTAAGTGTTAATTAATATATTGACGATAAGAAACTAAGAATTGATGGGTGTTTCTAAAGCGCTATGTCAACGACGATTACAAGTTGTGTTATTTGATTACATTGTAACATATAAACTGAGGTTGTGCTATGTGTATGTAAGGTATGTAATGACGTACGTATAGAATTGTACGACTAAATTAGGATCTTATATATGTGTTTAACTTACATATCAAGTATATGTATTCAACGTATGTAACTAATGAATACCCTATATACGTAACTATATTACAATAGGATTTCAAAGTGTTGATAAGCTATAAATTGGTAAACTACGCTTAAGGCAAGTTCCCTAACTCTTTTTCACTTTACATATTGTATAAATTCGAATTGTTGCCATATCAATCATATTTATATCAAACAAATATCTATTACTATTCGAAAATCGATTTTGTATCTTGATGTTGTTGCAAGCATTGAACTTATCGTTCCTAAATGCATTACAAAAGTTGTCTAAGTCATTTGACTCGACCAGACTAATATTGTATGTTAGAAAGCTATCCAAACTAATTGACTTGGTGCGGACTCTTATAATTCTACTGAGACGAACAACCCTCATGGAAGGGGAAATTATATACAACTATCGGGAAACCGACGTGCGCACATGAGTGTAACGTCCGAGAAAATCGAACGATTATGTAAATCAATTTTATTTGAGTTATTAAATAAAATTCAATTTATTTGTTTATTCTAAGTGAGTAAGAAAATTAAAGGTCATTTTATGACTTAGAGAAGTTCAAAATGGTTAGTATTCTAGCTTTGTGCTAGAAATATGATAAGTAGGTTTCATACCTACGAATCAGTATCATTTAAATGTAAGATATCGTGGATTCAAGTATGTTTTAGGTTATTTTTATGCATGTTTGGGGATTGTGGTGTGCAGGATCTAAGTGGGTAAAGGAAAGGATGGATTGGGCTGTTAAAACTGGATTTCTATCAGGCGCGTTTGGCCGGGGCGCGAATCCAAATACTGCAAAGCGCGCCGGGGCGCGTGTACGAAAGATTGGGCTGCTTTTTCATAGTTCGAGTAGGCTTGTGTAAAGGGTTGGCTGCAGGTTGCTATTGCAGAGTATCATATAAATATAATAGAAATGGATCATAAAAATAGACCTAGCCACCTTGAAGATCTAGCATTGGATTTGAACTTAGATAGAGAACTGAGGTATCGAGAGAACGAAACGAATACGATATTGGAGCGGAGTTTGGTGATATAATTCTGGAATTTATCTTCTCCTTTTCTATATATCTTGTATTCATAATATTTTCTATGATGAGGATTATGGGTTGTTATTCATTCGTTATGAACTAATTACTTGTTTAAGCCTAAGACGGATCTTTTATGTAATGGATGATTAAATAGTCTTGAATTCAGTTTATGGATTTTATTCTCGGATTATTTGCTATGTGTTATGTCTAATTTATATAACTGCTTGATCAACAATTATCTGTTATTCCATATGAATTCGAGAGATGACATCTGGGATTAGAACTGGCCATAGTGACATATGTTTGTCATTTCTGCATAGATGGAATTCATAATTCTTGTTTAGGATAGAGATATACCTTTATACCATATCTAATCTGATAAAGAACTTGATTATAAACTGTATTTAATTGTAATTCACATAGAGATATAGTGAATTAGTTATGTAGGGTGTCTTGCTCAATTATATCATCTGTGGATGCGAGTGAGTATGGGTATAATGCATCGAGAGGTGATTATATCTGCATTAGTTTTCTTGATTAATAATCTAGAATAACTGAAATAAACTGGAGAAAAAAATATTATCTGAAATGAAATACTAAGTGAAGTTGTAGGCTTAATTCTCAAAAACTTGTAAAAATCTTGTGTTAGTGTTGCGATTGGTTAAGTAGTAAGTTAGTTATAAAAACATCTTCTAATCATTAGTTTAATAAAGCTCAGATTGTATAAAATTGGTACTTGTTAGATTAAATAGGAATTATTGTCTCTGTGGGTACGATATCTGACTTATCATTATATTACTTGTTGATCACGTACACTTGCATGTAGTGTGTATAGAAAATACCCAATAAGTTTTTGGCGCCGTTGCCGGGGATAGTAATTGCGTTTATTACTTACAATATCTGTTTAATTGGATCAGTTTTAGTTAAACATATATATATATATATATATATATATATATTCTTAATTTCTATTTGTTTGGTTATTCCATGTATATTCGATTAGTGCATGCAAACTAGGTCGAAGAAGCCAGAGTTGTTGTCGTTTGAGGACGACATTGACAAACGGTTTCAGAAGCTAACTAAGTGGATTGAAAAGAATCGAGTAGAATTTGAAACACCCAGAACAAACATGGCTGAACAGGAAGACAAACCACTGATGGATTATACTACACCAAAGATCTAGAAAATTCATTCGAGTATATCTAGACCGGCAATCAATGCTAACAATTTTGAGATCAAGCCTGGAACAATACGGATGGTGTAGAATAATTGCCAGTTTGGGGGTCTTCCAAACGACGACCCGCACGAACACATCTTCAGCTTTATAGAAATCTGTGACACCTTTAAGTGCAACAGAGTGACAGACAATGCGATCAGATTGAGGTTATTCCCGTTCACACTCAGAGACAAGGCGAAGGGTTGGCTTCATTCTCAACCACCAGGGTCAATCACTACATGGAATAATCTGGCGCATAAATTTTTGGTCAAGTTTTTCCGGCCATCGAAGACACATAAGATGAGAACGGAGATATCTGCATTTGCACAGATGTAAGGGGAGCCACTATATGAAGCATGGGAACGGTACAAAGAACTGCTGAGAAAGTGCCCACATCACGGACTCCCACACGGGATGCAGCTTCGTATCTTTTACAATGGGGTATCGAGTCAGATACGGACTAGCATCGATGCTGCCTCAGTTGGAGCTTTTATGACGAAGAAATTTGAGGAGGCATGGACATTGATAGACACAATGGCTTCAAATAGCTATCAGTGGCCGACTGAAAGAATGACTCAGTCCACAGCAGCAGGTGTTCTGCAAGTGGATAATATGACAGCTGTATCAGCGCAATTAGCAGCAATACAAAAGAGGCTGGATACCATGTCGATGGGAAACGTGCAGCAGGTAGCAGTAATATGTGAACTTTGTGCAGGGGAACATCCGACAGAGTAGTGTGCAATCAACCTAGCTTCGGTTCAGTATGTGGCTAATTACAATAGGCCGCCCAATACCTATCAATATAATCAGGGGAATAGGAACCATCCAAACTTTTCTTGGAGCAATAACCAGAACCAGAATCAACAGCAGGCGCCAATCAGGATCAAAAGTTAAATATAGAAGAGGTTGGGGCAAAGTACATAACAGGCAATGAAGCAGCTATGAAAACCCAACTGGCTGCGATTAAGAATCTTGAAAATCAGATTGGATAGATTGCGAGTGCACTTAATAGTCAACCTCAAGGAGCTTTTCCAAGTGACACAGAAAAGAATCCGAAGGGAAATCATGAACAGTGTCAAGAAATCACATTGAGAAGTGGAAAACATCTTGAGGGACAAAGTGCAGAAAATTTGCTGAAGAAAGATGTGAAAGAAGGTGAAGACAAGTTAGTGGAAGAAACAGGATGAAGATAAGCAGGTGGACAAGAATCAGGCAGATGCTGAGCCAGTGGTATATCCTTCACCACCGTTTCAGCAAATATTGCAAAAGCAGAAAGGAGACAAGAAGTTCTCTAAGTTTTTGGAAATGTTTAAGAAATTGCAGATCAACATTCCATTCAAGAAAGCCCTAGAACAGATGTCGAGCTATGCAAAGTTTATGAAGGGTATTCTGTTGAGGAAGATGAAGTTAGAAGACTATGAGACTGTTGCCTTGACGGAGGAATGTAGCACAGTATTACAAAAAAAGTTGCCTCCGAAGTTGAAGGATCCGGGAAGTTTTACCATTCCGTGCACAATTGGGAATATGGCCTTCAACAAATGTTTATGTGATTTGGGTGTGAGTGTGAACGTCATGCCACTATCCGTATATACTCAGTTGGGTCTACCGGCACCGAAACCTACAAATATCTCATTACAGTTGACAGATAGATTGGTAACTTATTCGAGAGGGATTGTTGAGGATATATTACTTAAGGTGGATAAATTCATATTTCCAACAGATTTCATTATATTGGATTATGAAGAGGACAAGAACATCCCAATTATATTAGGGAGGCCATTTTGGCTACTGGGAGGACTCTCATTGATGTTCAGAAAGGAGTGTTAACAATGAGAGTACAAGACCAAGAGGTGAAATTTAATGTGTTCAAAGCCATGAGCTTCCCTATAGATGAGGAAGAGTGTTTCAGAATGGATGTGATCGAAAAGATGGTAAATGAAGACATGATCAAAGGTTTGGACAAGGATCCGTTGGAAAACACTTTTTGTGGGGATAATGACTTGGATGATCCAAAATTTATGGATTTTGTACGTATGCTGGATGCCTTGACTAGAGTGAGTAGATTCAAAGTGCCATTTGAGCCGTTACATACGGAAGAGAAAGCATCGGCACGAATGAAACCCTCACTTGAGGAACCACCTAATCTTGAGCTAAAACCTCTCCCCAACCACCTCAGGTATGTGTTTATGGGCAAATATAATATTTTACTCGTTATTATTGCATCTGCACTTAATGTTTTGTAGGAAAATAAGTTGCTAAGGGTACTTCGAGAGTACAAGTCTGCAATAGGATGGACAATTGCCTACATCAAGGGAATAAGCCCTTCATTTTGTATGCACAAGATACTCTTGGAAGAGGATGCAAAGTCGATAGTGGAACAGTAGAGAAGACCAAATCCAATCATGAAAGAGGTTGTGAAGAAATAAATTTTGAAATGGTTGGATGCTGCGATAATATACCCAATTTCAGACAGTTCATGGGTGAGCCCAGTACAATGTGTCCCAAAGAAGGGTGGAATGACTGTTGTGACTAACGACGACAATGAATTGATACCGACGAGGATAGTGACCGGATGGAGGGTATGCATGGATTATAGGAAGCTTAACAAGGCAACCCGAAAAGACCACTTTCCTCTACCTTTTATCGACCAGATGTTGGACTGTTTGGCTGGGCATGAGTATTATTGCCTCTTGGATGGATATTTGGGGTATAACCAGATCGTCATTGCTCTTGAAGATCAAGAAAAGACTACGTTCACGTGCCCATATGGCACCTTCGCGTTCAAGAGGATGTCATTCGGGTTGTGTACTGCACCGACAACCTTTTATAGATGCATTATGGCCATATTTTCAGACATGGTGGAGCAGAATGTTGAAGTTTTTATGGACAACTTTTTGATTTATGGGAACACTTTTGACAGTTGTCTTGAGAATCTGGTCATGGTTTTGAAACGCTGCGTGGAAACCAACCTTGTACTAAATTGGGAAAAGTGCCATTTTATGGTTGAAGAGGGCATTATTCTTGGGCACAAAGTCTCTGCGAAAGGGTTGGAAGTTGACCGAGCAAAGCTAGAAACTATTGAGAATCTTCCACCTCCGACCTCAGTTAAGGGAATTAGAAGTTTCCTTGGACACGCCAGATTTTACCGCAGGTTCATGAAGGATTTCTCTTAGATTACAAAACCACTATGCAGTCTATTAGAGAAAGATGCAAGTTTCCTCTTTGATGAAGAGTGTTTAACAACTTTTGAACAGTTAAAGAAGAAATCAACGATTGCGCCCTTGATTATAGCACCGGATTGGACAATGCCGTTTGAATTGATGTGTGATGCTAGCGATTATACGGTAGGGGCTGTCTTGGGACAACGCTAAGATAAGATCTTTTATGCCATATATTATGCAAGTAAAACTCTCACGGATGCTCAATTGAACTATACAACCACCGAGAAGGAACTACTTGAGGTCGTGTATGCCTTTGATAAATTTTGAGCATATTTGATAGGAACAAAGGTTGTGGTATAAACGGACCACTCGACAATAAGGTATCTTATTTCGAAGAAAGATGCTAAACCTAGGCTTATTAGATGGATTCTACTCCTCCAAGAGTTTGATTTGGAAATCAAGGATAGGAAGGGGACAGAAAACCAAGTAGCTGATCATCTTTCGAGGTTGGAAAATTTGGATAAGGACATGGCAGACTAATTTCTGATCAACGAGTTGTTTCTGGATGAACATTTAGTTGTAGTAAATTCTGAATTTCCATGGTATGCGGATTTTGCTAATTACTTGGTAAGCAAGATCCATCCCCCTGATTTGACATGTTAATAGAAAAAGAAGTTCCTACATGATGTTAAGTGGTACATATGGGATGAGCCTTGCCTCTTTAGACAGTATGCGGATAAGATGATTCTGGGATGTGTGCCTTACAGTGAAGTGAATAGCATCTTGCACGCATGCCACACATCTACATATAGAGGGCACTATGGAAGTGAGCGGAAAGCAGCAAAGATTCCTCAAGTAGGGTTCTACTGGCCTACTATGTTTAAAGACGCCAACCAGTTCATAAAAAGTTGTGATAGATGTCAAAGGGTGGGCAATATTTCAAAAAGGAATGAGATGCCACTCAACACAATCCTGGAAGTCGATTTTTTCGATATATGGGGGAAAGACTTCATGGGACCTTTGTCGCCGTCATACAACAATTTATACATTCTGCTAGCTGTGGATTATGTATCAAAATGTGTTAAAGCTGTGGCACTCCCTACAAATGATGCCAAAGTGGTTTTGAAGTTCTTACAAAAAAATATCTTCACAAGGGTTGGCACGCCGAGATCAATTATAAGTGATGAGGGAAGTCACTTCTGCAATAGGTTCTTTACAGCTCTATTGGTAAAGTACGGGGTCAGCCACAGGGTGGCAGCAGCGTATCATCCTCAAACGAGTGGCCAAACTGAAGTTTCAAATCCCGAGGTGAAATGAATTTTAGAGAAAGTGGTAAATCCGAATAGAAAAGACTGGTCTCTAAAGTTAGACGACGCTTTATGGGCTTATCGGACGGCATACAAGACACCAATTAGGATGTCTCCGTATCAACTGGTTTACGGGAAGGCATGTCATCTTCTAGTAGAACTTGAGCATAAAGCATATTAGGCTATCAGGAAATTGAACTTCGATTTATCCGCAGCAGGGGAGAAAAGGTTGTTGCAAATAAACAAATTAGACGAATTCTGCCTGCAGGCTTATGAAAATTTGAAGTTGTACAAAGAGAAGGTCAAAAAGTGGCATGATCAGAAGATACTGGATAGAAAATTCGAACCAGGGCAATCGGTATTGTTATTCAACTCAAGACTGAAACTTTTTCCCGAAAAACTGAAATCCAAGTGGTCGGGGCCATTTACCATAAAGACTGTATTTCCACACGGCGCCATTGAGCTCTATAGACCGGATCAGACAAAACCATTTAAGGTGAACGGCCAACGCCTCAAGCACTATTGGGGTGTAGACATCAATCGCCAAGAAATCGCGATCGATCTTGCTGATCCAGAATAACAATAGGAAGTAGTCTGGCTAAAGACTACAAATTAAGCGCTTGATGGGAGGTAACCCAATCATTAATTTAGTTCAATTTATTTTAAAATTATTTGATTTGATTTATGTAGATTAATAGTAGACTGAGATAGATTGTAGAGTAAAAATAATAGTTAATTGTCAAGGTACGAATCACACTAATGTCTTATGTTTTGGTTGTAGGATGCAATCAGAAAGAGTAAGGAGAGCAAAAGATGCCAATTAAATGAACAAAGCCAGAAAAGGACTACACGCGCCCCGGCGCATGCTGAGAGGCTTAAAATTTTGCCCCAACGCCAAGGCCTCTGGCCATTTTTGCCCCGGCTCACTTCATAAAGAATTTCTCGTGCCTCGGCGCCCACCCCTCTGGCCAAATTCGTCCCGGCGTGCCACCACGACCAAAACCGCTCGCCTCGGCGCGCATATGGATTTTTTGTTTTGAAATAAACTACCTTCAGCAGTTGGCCACTCACAAACCTAATACATATTTACACCATTATCTCTAGTTCAGAACCAAAGGGGCTTCACGGATTCAACCACACCACCATCACGATCCAGCAACTACTGATTCTAAATCAACATCCACAAACCACTCTCCATCATCTAGGACAATCAAAGGCCAAGGGAGAACCTGTCCACCCCAAAACCATAATCTCCCGAGTTAGACAACAACAAAGAGGTAATAGTGAATTGCGGATAATTGTTTGCTATTTCTCAGGGGTCTACACTAGGCTTTGACGAAGTCACCAATTGGGCATATCACGAAAAGTTTGGGGGTGAGAAACACATACATTTACAGGGTGCCTACCACGTGTTTGTAAAAAAGCTTCAACAACACTTCCATCTATCAACAATAATTAGGAGGCATACCGGCGACTCAATGACTTCCAGACAACAGAAACGACAACGAGGGGAAGGTTCATCCACCGCCTCGCGCCAATTCGACAAGAAGAAATTAACTGCCGAGGCGGCAGACCGGTTCGAGTACCTTGAAAATAAGCCATTGGTTCTAGAACGGGGGTTGGCTCCTGATGAATTCAATGGGAAAATGTTCAATCAGATCTGGGAGAGAGGTTGGGAAACGCTCGTGGCGCATCCGGATGTCGCCGTAGTGGCGGTGGTCAAACAAATTTTATGCCAACGTTCCCGACAAGTCCCCATTTTTTGCTTTCGTGAGAGGCAAAATGGTGCCATTTACCGTACAAGAGATCAACAGATACTATAATCTGCCATATATATCGTGTTCATATTCGGCCCTCAAAGAAAGTGGAGCAGATTATGATCAAATTCTAAAAGAGTTGGGCAAGCCTGATGCCACTTGGTCGTCTAACAGATCCAATTTTCAGAAGAATCACCTAAGTCTATATGGGAAGATATGGCATGCGTTCTTGTGTGCCAAATTTTTACCTTCCACACACACGAACGATGTCACAAAGGAGAGGTCAATTCTGCTATACGGCATTTGCAAAGACCACTCAATTGATGTGGGCAAACTTATTCACCACAATATCTACAGAAATCTCCGAGGAAAAATTCAGGGCGGTCTTCCCCACCTGTCATTGATTTGTGCACGATATGCCTAGGCATGGGTACAATTGAGTTCTACGGAGTCTGTCCAGAAGCCTTTGCTATGCCTAGATCTGAATTTGATTCAGAGGTATGAAAGTTGGAAAAGAGGAGTGTCCCACCCACGCGGTCTTGGCTATATATTTCCAGAGGATGAGGGTGATTACGAGGAGGAAGAGCAAGATGCCGAGTTTAATGAGGAAGAAGTGCAAGAACATGAACAAGGATCCCGGCCAACGTATCGTTTCAGTGGCTAATTCCAAGCTATGCAACACTATGTCGATGAGCGATTTCAAGGATTAGCTGCAAGGAAAGATCACATGTTTGCCACGCAGAATGCATTCAACGCTTCTCTCGCTGTCGCCTTCGCCCGACTCAGCACAACGAATGAAGAATTCCAGTTTCCAATCCCACAGCCTTTCCCAGTATTTTTTCCCCCCATAGCCTATGGCGTACCCGGTTGACGACCCACCTACAGGTCGAGCATGACGCTTGATCGCTCAGGGAAGTCCTTGTACTTTTATTGCTTTATCTAATGAGGACATTGAACTGTTTAAGTTTAAGGGTAGTTTAGTCATTTAGTTAGTAAATTTGCATATTGCATGTCATGTTAGTTAATTGCACGTAGAAGAAGCATTTTAGTACTAATTCTATTTTGCATTAATTTCATATAAAAAAATTGAAGAAATATAAAATCAAGGAAAACACAAAAAAAATATTTGTTTTGCATGTAGGCACTTAGGTTGCATGAGTTCGAGCAATAGATTGACATGATTTTAACTCGGCGGATGATAGGATTGGTATTGCATCTTAACTCAAACAAACGTGAAAATTAATGATCAGTTGTGAGGTTAATCAAAATAAAAGTCCAATTTTATCCGAAACACGTGTAACTGGTTAGCACGTAAAAGTTTAATTGTCTAATCAACGCTGTTCAAGGGGTCACAACTTGTTTCTGGGGGGGAAATCTTAGTAAAAGTTTGATGAAACTGTTATATTGACATTAAAGTAAAAGTAAGTAAGAGCTTGAGTTTGGGGGAACCAGTGGGGAAAAAGAAAAAGAAAATTGAAAAAGAGAAAGAAAGTAGAAATAAGAAGTAGAAGAAAAAAAAGGGAAATAACAAACACTTGGACTAGTTTGTATCTGTGGCCTTTGATACTTGAATAAGTAAGCCCTTGGGGTGTTTCTATACCTAGCACCCTAAAACAGTCTGGTTTGGGAGTTGTTGGTCGAAAGTTCGCTAAACGGGTAGCATTGAAAAGCCTAATAGATGCAGATATTGCACCTTCTATTGTGAGCACGGGATGGAGCGTAAAACGCACCCATGAATGAGAAATAAGAAAAATAGCCCTATCTGAAGTCCCTAAACTCGGTAATTACTATTGTTGAGTTTGTCATGAATGAAGAATATTCAAAGTTTAACTAAAATTTTCTTGCAAAGAAGTTTGAATGTGATGTTTTTGAACTGTTGATGGTTAGATCCGTTAACAAGCGCGCGCACACAACATGAGTAAGGACAGGGTTAGATGAACTGATTGAGTACTGATAAACTGTGAATTAATTTTTCAGTGTTGTTTGAGTATCATATGATATCATTGGGGCCTGTGTTAAATAACATGTTGATCTGTTGCTAGATTCATAGACATGTAGAGAGTAGGTCATGCATATGCATACGTATAGATACTTTGTTTATTTTCAGTTTATTATTTTTGTTTTCACTTGAGGACAAGCGAAATCTTAAGTTTGGGGGTATTTGATAAGTAGGTTTCATACCTACGAATCAGTATCATTTAAACGTAAGATATCGTGGATTCAAATATGTTTTAGGTTATTTTTATGCATATTTGGGGATTGTGGTGTGCAGGATCTAAGTGGGTAAAGGAAAGGATGGATTGGGCTATTAAAAGGCAAAATGGGCTGGATTTCTATCAGGCGCGTCTGGCCGAGGCGCGAATCCAAAGACTGCAAAGCGCGCCAGGGCGCGTGTATGGAAGATTGGGCTGGTTTTTCCTAGTTCGAGTAGGCTTGTGTAAAGGGTTTGCTGCAGGTTGCTATCGCAGAGGAACATATAAATATAATAGAAATGGATCATAAAAACAGACCTAGCCACCTTGAAGATCTAGCATTGGATTTGAACTTGGACAGAGAACTGCGGCATCGAGAGAACGGAACGAATACGAGATGGGAGCGGAGTTTGGTGATATAATTTTGGAATTTATCATCTCCTTTTCTATATATCTTGTAATCATAATATTTTCTGTGATGAGGATTATGGGTTGTTATTCATTCGTTATGAACTAATTACTTGTTTAAGCCTAAGACGGATCTTTTATGTAATGGATGATTAAATAGTCTTGAATTCAGTTTATGGATTTTATTCTCGAATTATTTGCTATGTGTTATGTCTAATTTATATAACTGCCTGATCAACAATTATCTGTTATTCCATATGAATTCGAGAGATGACATCTGGGATTAGAACTGGCCATAGTGACATATGTTTGTCATTTCTGCATAGATGGAATTCATAATTCGTGTTTAGGATAGATATATACCTTTACGCCATATGTAATCTGATAAAGAACTTGATTATAAACTGTATTTAATTGTAATTCACATAGAGATATAGTGAATTAGTTATCTAGGGTGTCTTGCTCAATTCTATCATCTGTGGATGCGAGTGAGTATGGGTATAATGCATCGAGAGGTGATTATATCTGCTTTAGTTTTCTTGATTAATAATCTAGAATAACTGAAATAAACTGGAGAAAAAAATATTATCTGAAATGAAATACTAAGTGAAGTTGTAGGCTTAATTCTCAAAAATTTGTAAAAATCTTGTGTTAGTGTTGCGATTGGTTAAGTAGTAAGTTAGTTATAAAAACATCTTCTAATCATTAGTTTAATAAAGCTGAGATAGTATAAAATTGGAACTTTTTAGATTAAATAGAAGTTATTGTCTCTGTGGGTACGATATCTGTCTTATCATTATATTACTTGTTGATCACGTACACTTGCATGTAGTCTATATAGAAAATACCCATCAAAATAATGCATGTGAATTTTCAAGACGAAAAATAAAGTCTTTTTGAGAAAATGACAAAATAAACACTATTCATCAAACCCTAAAGGCTTAGGGTTTGACCCTAAGGGTTAGGGTTCATATAACCCTAAGCTCTTTTGAGAGTTTGGAATGTCGGAATGATATTCTGTCGAAAGATTTGACAGTAATATACCGTGGAAGTTATATTAGCTATGAAGAAGTCTTTTCAGAAGAAAAGTTTGGAAATCATTATTCATCCTTTTATGAACGAGAAATTATTTTGGAATTCCGAGAAACGCGTAATGATAGAATTTCGAGGCGAGGTGGAATATGTAATAATATTTCACTTATGGCTCGCGAAGTTTTTGCATAAGGACTTAAAATCCTAATGTTAGGAAAAGTGAAATCAATAATTTAATTGATTACGTATAATAATAAAGGATTATTATACGGAAGGAATATGCTTATAATACGAGGTATTATACGAGAATAAATGAAGAAGATACGAGAATTAATATGACGTATAATACGAATTTTATACGGAGTAAATACATTAAAAGGAATTGAATTGGAATTAAAATTTAATAAGATGACCCGTGGGTCGAACCATTGGATAAACGAGTGGGTTTAGCCCATGGTTCAACCCACAACCCATGTTGGACATGAGCGGACAAGGTGGCCACATGGGGCATGTGGGTACAAGGTGCCCATGTGCTAGCACATGCTAGCACATGGGGAGACATAGGCTAGTACATGGAGGGGCATGGGGGGTGAGGTGGAGAGGAGGTTGGGCCTGAAAGACCTAAGTACCCTCACCTAGCCAATCTCTATAAATAGAGAGCTTCCCCTTCATATTTTCATTGTTTGAAAAATCTACTAACATATTTAGAGAGTGAGAAGGAGCTAGTGCAAGCTTTGCTTAACAGCTTCATCCTTCCAGAAGAAAGAAAGACCTTGAGTATCCATACTCAATCAAACCAAGAACCTTGAAGGTATAACATAAGAAAACTTGTAAATTTCTTCTACTTTTATTAATAATTTTTAATAGATAAGTGAATGAAGGAGATATAATTATAAAGAAGTTATAGGGATGGTGTAATGGTGAATTAGGAACCCTAATAAGCCATGCATGTTAAGACACTAAGGACTCATTAAGAACAAATGAAGAACTTAGTGAATTTGTAAGAAATGGACTAACGAACAAGTTAAACCAAGACAACTTGAACGTTTGGAATGGTTAGAATCAGTAAAAATCAACCATTGGATTGATTCCAATTGGGTTGAAGTACGAATAATGAAAAACAAAGATTCGGCGAAAGCTACGCGATTAGACGATAATCGTCGAAAACGTAGATTTCTCGGATTGGAAGTTAAAAGTCGTCGTGTGACTCAAAAATGGGGGTTTTCGATTCTAACACGAGTATTTATGTAAATCAGACTTGCGAGAGTAAGAATGGATTGATTTTGACTTAAAACGAAGAAACGAGCGTTGAACGTTCACGAACGTTTCGACGAAAACGTAAAAATGGACTAATCAGCGAATTTCTCGCAAACGGATTCAGAAACGAATTTCGACTGGATAGAATGATAGAGTATATCATTTATGAACTGTAGGCTTTGGAACGAGCCAATTTTTATTTGTAATGGATACATTACGAGCCTCGAGAATTTTAGAAATCTTAAACTTAGAAAAAAAATTGAGTTGCAGAGGCAGCGCGGGCCGCACCGCCCAGAGACTTTACCAGGCTCGGGGCGCACCAGCCCGACCAAAATCCCCTACATGGGTGGCACGGGGTGCGCCACTTGCAAAGGAATTCTAGCGTGGGTCGCGCCAGGCAGATAACTTTGTTGACAAAGTTGATTACTTACTCAACCTTTTCCTCAATTGACTAAAGGAATGAACAAGAATATAAACCGTTTTAAACAACTTGTTTAACTAAGGGTTATAAGAAGTAAATGTTAATCAAACATAAATGAACTTAAACTTTGGAAGCATAAACTGTAAACCAAAGATTAAGTTGAAGAATAAGTAACGATCACATTGATTATCATACCTACTGATGATTGATGGAAGTTCGAGTTATAACATAAGAATGTTAAGAAGCCGGGATGAATATTAAATAACTTAAACGAATGTTATTAGTTAACATTTCAGTTAAGTTAAACAAGAAGGAGAAGTTGGGCAAATATATGGTATATCGATTATGATTTCTTAGTGGTATACTATGTGTGATGATTGTAGAAGTGGTAAAGACCAAGTAGCGTACTTAAAGATTTAAGAGACGCGAAGGCAAGTGATTCTAACCTTGTTCAAGATTTATTTGATACAAATGTATTACTCTTGTTTATACCTTATGGTTAGACAAGAGGTCATTATGCATAACTGTTTATGCATGAAAGAGATTATTGGATGATCGATGCCAATTGTTCGGCTAGAATAAAAAGTAAATATATTTTGGTGGGTTTTTTCACAAATTTTTCCATAATATATATATATATTGAAGCTATCCTATGCCAAGTGATTGGTAAGGATTCTCAGGGGAACCTGAGTGTGAAAGACAAATATTTTTACATCGTTAATTCGACGGGCACGCGAGGTTGCCAATGATTAAACGTAAACACGTTTAATGAATGAATGTTGATCAACATAGAGTACTACAGGCTGATCACCTGGATGTGCTCGTAAGATATATCAGGCTTACGGCCTTAGTGCCGGGTTATCCTTTTTAAAATAAGAACCAAGTGTTGGTTCGTGGTCTTTGACAAGGCAAGTTTCCGAAGAGACTATATGTCCTTGGGAATGATTTTAAAGAAATCAAAACGATATTTTGATTGTTCAGAAGTACTTCATGGCTATTGTACAACTATTAAGGTTGAATAGATATGATTCTTGATTTTGTGGGTTCAAGATAAAATGTTAACTCGCTGAGCTATTTATGCTCATTCTTGCGTAAACTAAATGTTTTTCAGTTAGGAATGGACCGACCGAATGATCCGGGAATGGACAAGTAGAGACATTTGTAATAGCATAGTATTAGCATTATATTTTCTGATATTATGACACGGAACAATGTAATGGTTATCGAAAACCTGAGAAAGAATGAACAGAATGTATGTTTAGTAAACTCATGCATGATGTTAAACTCTTTCAATGGAATGTATGAGTAGAATGTAGTACCGTGTAGCACCAGGTCCAGGGTTTGAAGGTACCCAAATTTGGGGACGTCACAAGTTAGTATCAGAGCCGTAGGTTATAAAACTTAAGGGGTAAGAACCTTAGGTTATAACCTAGAGAAGAGAAGTAGAAGTAAAAATTAAATAAACTCGGGTAGAGTTGTGAAAGAAGAAAGTAACCGTAAACATATTAAAAGTGATATAAACTGTTCATATTTGATTTTATACTAATCCAGTTATTTATGTTTTATGTAGATAATAGGAATAATGAGCATGTATAATGAATTACATGAGGTTAGTAAAGATTCGGTCAACTTTATAAAGGTGATACCTATGCCAGTAGCAGAGATACCTGTGGTAATCTTAGAGGGGACTGATATAGAAGAAGAGGACCCGTCCAAACAGTCTAACAACTTTAACTTTGCGTCATTGTTCGAGGGAATGTCGGAGAAGGAGGTTGAGTCGGTGCCGAGTAATCCGATACTGCCTACTGAGGAGGAGGAGACAATTTTGATTAATACGGTATCGCCTATGGAGGAGGATGTGGAGGATTCTACACCGGAGGAGTCCATGAAACTACTGTTCATGGAAATATTGGACAGAAATGTCCAACTGAGTAAGGAGGTCCGTGACCTCAAGAAAGTAGTCGATGATGTGGTCGAGGATAGAGAAGATATGGAGATCTTCTGGGAGGCCGAGCACGATGAGAAAGTGCTAGCTAAGGATAAAGTCCGGGACTTGAAGCTAGAAGTCCAGGAACTAAAGGCTGATCTTCTGAACAAGAAGCAGAAGATAGGACGAATGTGCTATATCCATAAGTGTTCGCATGAGGATTACCAGCAGCAGATTGCTAAGTATCCCGTGGAGGAAGGACAAACTCGGCATACCATTAGCCGAGACATTGTGGCCGGTATGGCCGATGCGGACTACATGAATGTCGTGTTGCATATGTAGTTTCATAGTATGTATATAACAGATAGCCATGTATATAGCTATAAAATTTTTATATTGTTAGTAATGACGTAAAACCCTCTTTTTTATAGACAAGGGTAGTCTTTTGTATATCCCAACTTTTGGAAGTAAACGCGGGACGGTAATGTAAATGGCTAAAGCCATATAATGTATAGTGTGGTGTTATACCACGAAGAAGCATTTTAATATATGAGTTTATTGAAGTGCTTATCAATGTGATTGAGTTATTATTTGATTGTTAATAATAACCAAAGAAAAAAGTAAGTAATAACGAACGTGTTTCGTATTAACAAAAAATGTCGACAAGAAGACGACACAGGAATCGTGAAGAAGAACCTCGTGAGGAGGAAGAGCATGGGAATGATAACCTGATGCAAGAATTTATGAATATGTTAGCAACGGCTCTAATTCGAACGAGAGGTACCGTACACACGAATCCTGAGGTAGGTCAGGGAACTACCTTTAAGAAGTTCAAAGCGATTGGTTCGCTTGAGTTCCAGAGAACTACGGATCATATAGCCGGCCAAAGTTAGGTGAAAGAGATAGAGAAGGCATTTGTTATCGCAAATATCGGTGAGGCGCAAAAGACTTCTTTTGCGACTTACCTGATGAAAGGCGAGGCCAACTACTGGTGGGAGGCCAACCAGAGTAGGGCCGGAATAGATGTGGTCACATGGGTCTGGTTTAAAGAGTTGTTCTTTGAGAACTACTTTCCTCCGAGTGTGCAGGGGAGGATGGAAATTCAGTTCTTGGAACTGAAGCAAGGGGAAATGACGGTTCCCCTATATGTAGCTAGGTTCAATGAACTGGCGAGGTTCGCTCCACACCAAGTGGACACAGAATTATGGAAAGCACGCAGGTTTGAGCAGGGATTGAAACCCTGGCTCTATAACCGAATCTCAATCCTCCAAAGTGTTACCTTTGGAGCTGTGTTGGAGAAGGCTATTATAGCCGAGGGTGGTAGTGAGGCGTTGACCTTGTACCACAAAGAGAAAAAGAATAAGGCTAAGACTGAGGTGGTAGTCAAAGTCGAGGGGGCCAGTGGGAGTGGCCACAAAAGGAAGGGTTTTAGTTCCGTGAATACTGTAGTAAAGCAAGAGTTTTCCAAGAGGAAACTGGAGACGTGCAAGACTTGTGGTAAGGCTCATTTAGGAGTCTGCCTCAAGGGAAAGGCGGTCTGTTATAATTGCGAATAGGAAGGGTATATATCGCCTAACTGTCCCAGTCCTAAGAAGACCCGCTGATATTTTGTGTGTGGATCTACGAACCACATGGCATGGAATTATCCGAAAAAAGGTTCAGATAGTGGGAAGGGAGCTGGCACTAGTAAGCTAGCAAGTGGTGATACAGTATCACAGGTTAGACCGATTGTCCGTACATTTAATATGATGGTCCAGAATGCGGTAGCATCGAGTGTGACGTCGTAGAAGGTATCATCCCGGTCAACGACATAAATGCCTATGTATTATTTGATTCGGGTGCAACGTATTAGTTCATAGCATGCGAGTTTGCTAAACAATTAGAATTACTCACCGAGAAGCTTGCGATACCTTTATATATCAAGGTAGCAAAGGAGGAGGTAATTCCTGTGGATTCTGTTCACAAGAATTGTTGGGTAGACATTAGAGGTAACATATTATCGGTAGATTTAATACAGATAATGATGGGAGAATTCGATGTAATTCTCAGAATGGACTGGTTAGTTAACCATGGGGCGATGATAGATTGCCAAAATAAGAGTGTGAACCTTCGAATTTTAAAGAAACCCAAGGTAGTGTTCTACAGTAGTAAATCACTGGGACACTCTTGTTGTCTAACCATGACGCAAGCGAGAAAATTTCTGAAGAAGGAATGTGAAGGTTATCTGTGCCATGTTGTTGATATCCACCGATTGGGAGAAACGTTAGAGCAGATACCTATTGTTAATGAGTGTGCGGATGTATTTCCGAGTGACTTGCCAGGTCTTCCACCTGACAGGGAGACCGAATTTGTTATCGACCTTGCGCCCGAGATGACACCAGTGTCGAAGGCCCCGTACCGTATAGACCTAGTGGAATTGAAAGAGTTAATGGTTCAGTTGCAAGAACTGTTGGACAAGAAGTACATTCAACCGAGTGTCTCTCCATGGGGAGCGCCGGTATTGTTTGTAAAGAATAAGGATGGATCGTTGAGGCTTTGTATCGACTATTGAGAGTTGAACAAGCTAACGATAAAGAATAAATACCCATTGCCCAGGATCGATGATCTTTTTGATCAGTTGAAAGGGGCAAAACATTTTTCGAAGATAGATTTACGATCAAGGTATCACCAGTTGAAGGTTAGATCGGAAATTGTACCTAAGACAGCATTTAGGACTCGTTACGGCCATTACGAGTTCTTAGTGATGTCATTTGGGTTGACGAATGCGCTAGCCGCATTCATGGACATAATGAACAGAGTGTTCAAGAAATATTTGGACAAGCTTATCATGGTGTTCATTGATGATATCCTAGTCTATTCCAAGACGAAGGAGGATCACGCTGAACATTTGAGATTAGTGTTGGAAGCACTACGGAAGGAAAAGTTGTATGCGAAATTCACCAAGTGTGAATTTTGGTTACAAAGAGTGCAGTTTTTGGGACACGTTATTGACAAGGAAAGAGTTTCAGTAGATCCAGCGAAGGTGGAAGTTGTGATTAACTAGGAATAGCCGAAAATGCCGACTGAGGTGCGGAGTTTCCTAGGATTAGCTGTAACGATTGTTATTTTATATAATAATTTTAAATATTTATTGAGTTAAATAAATATTTTATGTGATTTATTTATTGAGTTAAATAAATAAATTATGTGATTTATGGAATGATTTAATTAAGTGTTATATATCTATTAAATGAATGTGTAATATTTAATTTAATTGATGTATATTAATTTTATATTATAGTTCTAATTTAATTGAGAGAATTAAATTAGATGATTTATGTGTTAGTGTTACATGAATTATAATTAGCAAGTAATTATAATTATGTAGCAAATTTTATGTGATTTATTGATGTTAGATTTTAATTGATTAAATTAGTTGTTTAATATTTAATTGATTAAAATATGACATTAAAGTATGTGTTAAAATGATTTATTAAAATAAAAGGAAAAGAATTTGTAAATGATTTTTAACCAAACAAGGCCCTTGCTTTTGTTTTAAAAGACTGTTGCCAAACAGGTCCCTTACACTAGCCTTGCCCTAAATTACCTAAACTATGTTTGGATTTAATAAAACTAGTTTCAAATTTTCTTGTAGCCAAACAAGCCAAGTTGGCTTTTAAATTTTGTAACTTACCTAATTAATAAGAGTTAGTATATATAATTATTATTAGGAGTTACATGTTTTATGTAATATATGTATTATATGTATATTGTATATACTACAACTACGTTAGTTTTACAAACTAAGAAAAACAAAGAAAGAAAAGAGCAGAGGAAAAAGAAGAACAGAGAAGAAGGGAAGAAGAAGAGAAAGAAAGTGGAAAGAGACCTTGAAAGAATTCTTGCTAAGCCATCATCTTCTTCTCCTAAGCCTAATCAACGGGTATAACTTCTAAATTTAGTTTTAATAATGTGTTTTATGTTGTGGAACTTCTCTATAAAAACATTTTTCATGAAAGTTAGTAATTTTGTTGAACATATGTTGGAATTTTGTTAATATACTGTTTATAAATTTAATTAGATGCCGTAAACAATGATTTTCAGAAATCAAATTGATTGTGGAAACATGTTTTAATAGAAAAGTTATATTCATATGAGTTTTAGATAGTATGGTTGATTTTAGTTTGAAGAAATTGATGAAATTGATATATGTTAATATGTTTATTAGGAATTTATTTGATGATATCTTCAATTTCAAATATAATGCATGTTTTATAAGTTGAATTGGTAAGAAAATTTTATTACAGTGAATTGTTTAGACGAAATATGAGTTTTGTGATAATAGCCATATTTGAATTTTAAAACTCTTTATTCATGTGGTTTAGATGATTATTGTGTTTTAGAAGTATGTTATATAGATGTGTTATGGTATATGTATGATTTTCAATGTCAATGTTGCTTGAAATTTTCGTTGGTTAGCTTATGGGATGAAACAGTGAAGCAGAGGGTCGAAACTGTCTGCGTCTGGCCGCGTTGCTGCGCAGCTACGCCGCTTGCCCTTCCCTGATTCATTCCCTGCGCAGCTGCGCCGGTGCCAAGGGTTGTGGCTGCGCAGCTGCGCCGCTGGTTGAGCAGAGGCAGAGAACTCTAGTTATTTGTTCAAGTTTTAAAACCTAAATTGTTTTGTTTCTTTGATAATGATCATGTACCAAGTTGCAATAACATATTGTTATCATGAACTTGACAATTTTATAACTGGGAAAGAAAAGAGGTTTTGGAAAACCTTAAAGTATTACTTGAATTGTTTATAATAGATATTAAATTATAATTGTTTACATATAACTTAGCTAATATAATATATATAATTAGAATTTGAATAATTAGAATTATAGTAAAGGTTTAATGTAAATTATGACTGTTAAATTAAAATGAATTGAGTTGATTGTTTTAATCAAAGTAAATGTTTAACTTGAAGTATAATTTGTATAATTACAACTTAATATGTGATTATAATTTGGAATAATTATAATCAAGGTAAAAGTGTAATTTAAATTATAATTTATATAATTATAATTTAATGAGGCATGAATAGAAATTGAGTATTTATAATGTAAGTAATGGTTTAATTTAAATATATTTAAATTATGATTTAATGCATGATGTAGTTGATTCATTATAAATTATGATTGTTTAATTGTAGTTTGATTAAAGTGGATGTTTAAATTATAATTTGTTTAATTATAATTTAAAATGAGTATGTAATTATTAATTGATTAATCATGTGATTATGTGATGTGATTAATTATGTGGTAATTAATTATTAACTTATTAGTTAATGAGGAATGAGTTAATCTAGATTGGTTAACTAACGATGAGGATTAGCTATGTGATAATTAACTGATATTGTTAATTATACATATGATTTGACAGTGAGTGTCAAACGAGTAAATAGAATAGAATTAGAAAGTATAAAGTAGTATTTATTTAGACGTTTGATAAGCGTTGCTAGGTGACTAATAATTGATGCGTATGGTAATACGTTATGTAGGATCATGAAGCAGATGATATTAAGCTATTTTTTGGTAATTGGTAATCTACGAGCCAGACAAGTCTTTCGGTTCCTATTTTCTATGTGAACTTGATGATATTATGAACTGTTTTAAATTATTTTGCAAAGAGCATGATATGTTATATATGTTGTAAACATGAATGTTAAAGTCAATTTATGACTACATCGGTTGATTAAAGAATGTTGACTGAGTAAGGAACTCAATCTTTATAATTGCTATATGAACCGAAGCATGTATGCCATGTTACTTTAATTATTATGAGATGTATGTTGAGTATGTTATTATGTGCTATGTGATGCATGAAAACTGTTAGAACTTGCTGAGCTGTTGAGCTCACTCTTGCAAATAACCATTTTTGCAGGTCAAGGATGCAAGGTAAAGATACGTGTTAAGTGATTTATAGAGATCAATGTTCAAGAATATTAGTTATGTTAAATTTCAAATTTTAGTTGATGTTTTGATTGTAACTTAGTTGTTAAGTTGTAAGTTGAGCTATCCAACGTGTAATGGATATTGCTTAGTGATGTAAGACTTTGTATAGTCATTTTGTTGTAACGATTCATGATATAGATTTGAATCGAAGAGATGTAATATGAAGGTTGCGATTCAGGGCAATATAGAAAGAAAGTTTATAAAAATTTTAAATATTCTGCATTTTTAGTGATTTTTAATATGGAATAATGATGTAATGAGAGATTAAAGTTGTATTGTTAACGACCGAGAAGGAAAATATTATTGTATGAATTTTGGGGTCGTTACATTAGCGGGTTACTATTAGAGATTCATTCAGGACTTCTCGAAGATAGCTTCTCCGTTAACCAATTTGATCAGAAAGATGGTGAAATACGTATGGACAAAGAATTGTGAAGACAGCCTTTAGGAGCTGAAGAAGAGATTGAGTCAAGCACCGGTTTTAACTCTATCGGATGAGACTGGGAATTTTGTAGTGTATAGCGATGCTTCGCATAAAGGACTGGGTTGCGTGCTCATGCAGCATAACAAAGTTATTGCGTATGCGATTAGGTAGTTAAAGGAGTATGAGGGGAATTATCCTACTCATGACCTTGAACTTGCCGCAGTGGTTTTTGCCTTAAAAATTTGGAGGCATTACATTTATGGAGAGAAGTGTGAGATCTACACAGACCATAAAAGTCTAAAGTATATCTTCACTCAGAAGGAGTTAAATATGAGGCAGAGGAGATGGCTGGAGTTGATGAAGGATTACGACTGTGAAATCCTATATCACCCAGGAAAGGCAAATGTGGTGGCCGACGCCTTAAGTCGAAATGGTTGGGAAAAGCTATCGATGTTAACATCTCAAGATGAGTTGATAACAGAGATGGCAAAGATGGAATTAGAGATTCAAGGTTCAAGAAAAGGAGAGATATTATTTGCGATAGAAGTTCAACCTACTATTGTAGAAATGGTGAAAGAAGTGCAACTCAGATCAGAGGAGTGCGAAAGAATAAAGAAGAAGATCGCAGACAGTACTGAGAATGCTTACAATCTTGATATTGAAGGGTTATTGAGATTTGAAGGAATAATTTGGGTTTCATATGAACCAGAGTTGAAAGAAGAGATATTGGATGAAGCTCATCACTCGAGGTACTAAATTCATCCTGGTAGTACCAAGATGTTTCAAGACCTTCGAACAAATTTTTGGTGGCCTAATATGAAGAGGGAGATAGCAGAATACGTAAGTAGGTGCTTCACTTGTCAAAAGGTTAAGGCCGAACATCAAAGACCCAGTGGTTTGTTACAATCATTTGAGATTATGGAATGGAAGTGGGACCATATCACGATGGATTTTATGGTAGGACTTCCAATGAAGCAGAAAGGATACGACGCTATTTGGGTAATAGTGGATCGTTTGACGAAGTTGGCTCATTTCTTGCCGATAAGGGTCAGGTACAACCTGGACCAACTAGCTAAGCTTTATGTCAAGGAAATTATCTCCAGAGATGGAGTTCCAATTTCGATTGTGTCCGAATGTGATCCGCGATTTACTTCAAATTTCTAGAGGAGTTTACAAGAGTAGATGGGAACGCAACTGAGGTTAAGTACGGCGTATCATCTACAGACAGATGGACAAAGCGAAAGAACAATCCAAACGCTAGAAGACATATTAAGGTTTTGCGTTATGGATTCAAGGGTGGTTGGGACGATCATCTACCATTGGTAGAGTTTGCCTACAACAACAGTTATCAAGCTAGTATAGGCATGCCGCCTTACGAAGCGTTATGCAGACGAAAGTGTAGAACGCCACTTTATTGGGATGAAATGGGAGAACGTCGAATGTTGGGTCCTGAAATGGTGCAACAAACGGCGGAAGTGGTTAAATTAATACAAACACGTCTAGTAGCTGCTGAAGATAGACAGAAGAAGTATACCGATCCACATCAGAAGAACAGAGAGTTCGACGTCGGTTCGTTTGCGTTCCTGAAAGTGTCACCCTGGAAAGGGAAGATACATTTCTAGAAGAAAGGAAAGTTAAGCCCTAGGTTCATAGGACTTTTTGAGGTTCTACGAAGGGTAGGAAAGGTAGCTTATGCAATAGCATTGCCTCCAGAGTTGGGACATATCCATAACGAGTTTCGCGTATCGGTATTGCGTCCCTATAAGCCGGATTACAAGCACGTAATCGAGTATGAACCAATTCAAGTCGAGAAGGAATTAGTGTATGAAGAGATTCATATTCAAGTTATTGATAGGAAACAACAAGTTTTGAGAAGCAAAGTTATACCTTCGGTGAAGGTGATATGGAGGAACCACAATGCCGAAGAAGCAACGTGGGAACTCGATGACAAGATGAGGAAGGCTTATCCTCATTTGTTTCAGTAACTTATATTAAAATCCCGGGGACACAATTCTTATATGGGGGGGAGGATGTAACGCCCGAGAAAATCGAACGATTATGTAAATCAATTTTATTTGAGTTATTAAATAAAATTCGATTTATTTGTTTATTCTAAGTGAGTAAGCAAATTATAGGTCGTTTTATGACCTAGAGAAGTTCAAAATGGTTAGTATTCTAGCTTTGTGCTAGAAATAATGCATGTGAATTTTCAAGACGAAAATAAAGTTTTTTCGAGAAAATGACGAAATAGACACTATTTATCAAACCCTAAGGGTTAGGGTTTGACCCTAAGGGTTAGGGTTCATGTAACTCTAAGCTCTTTTGAGAGTTTGGAATGTCAGAATGATATTCTGTCGAAAGATTTGACGGTAATATATCTTGAGAAGTTATATTAGCTACGAAAAAGTCTTTTCAGAAGAAAAGTTCAAAAATCACTATTCATCCATTTCTGAACAAGAATTTATTTTGGAATTCTGAGAAACGCGTAATTATAAGATTTCGAGGCGAGGTGGAATATCTAATAATCTTCCAATTATGGCTCGTGAAGTTTTCGCATAAGGACTTAAAATCCTAATGTTAGGAAAAGTGAAATCAATAATTTAATTGATTATATATAATAATAAAGGATTATTATACGGAAGGAATATGCGTATAATACGAGGTATTATATGAGAATAAATGGAGAAGATATGAGAATTAATACAACGTATAATATGAATTTTATACGGAGTAAATACATGAAAAGGAATTGAATTGGAATTAAAATTTAATAAGATGACCCGTGGGTCGAACCATTGGGTAAACGAGTGGGTTTAGCCCTTGGTTCAACCCACAACCCATGTTGGATATGGGGGGACAAGGTGGCCATATGGGGCATGTGGGGGCACAAGGTGCCCATGTGCTAGCACATGGGGAGACATAGGCTAGCACGTGGAGGGGCATGGGGGGTGAGGTGGAGAGGAGGTTGGGCCTAAAAGACCAAAGTACCCTCACCTAGCCAATCTCTATAAATAGAGAGCTTCCCCTTCATATTTTCATTGTTTGAAAAATCTACTAACATATTTAGAGAGAGAGAAGGAGCTAGTGCAAGCTTTGCTTAACAACTTCATCCTTCAAGAAGAAAGAAAGACCTTGAGTATCCATACTCAATCAAACCAAGAACCTTGAAGGTATAACATAAGAAACCTTGTAAATTTCTTCTTCTTTTATTAATATTTTTTAATAGAGAAGTGAATGAAGGAGATATGATTATAAAGAAGTTATAAGGATGGTGTAATGGTGAATTAGGAACCCTAATAAGCCATACATGTTAAGACACCAAGGACTCATTAAGAACATTGAAGAACTTAGTGAATTTGTAAGAAATGGACTAACGAACAAGTTAAACCATGACAACTTGAACGTTTGGAATGGTTAGAATCAGTAAAAATCAACCATTGGATTGATTCCAATTGGGTTGAAGTAAGAATAACGAAAAATGAAGATTCGGCGGAAGCTACGCGATTAGACGATAATCGTTGAAAATGTAAATTTTTTGGATTGGAAGTCGAAAGTCGCCGTGTGACTCAAAAATGGGGGTTTTCGATTCTAACACGAGTATTTAGGTAAATAAGACTTGCGAGAGCAAGAACGGATTGATTTTGACTTAAAATGAAGAAACGAACGTGGACCATTCACGAATGTTCGACGAAAACGTAGAAATGGACTAATCAGCTTATTTCTAGCCAACGGATTTGGAAATGAATTCCGACTGGATAGGATGATAGAGTATATCATTTATGAAGTGTAGGATTTGGAACGAGCCAATTTCGAGTTGTAACGGATACGTTACGAGCCTCGGGAATTTTAGAAATCTTAAACTCAGGAAATTTTTTTTGAGTTGCAGAGGTAGCGCTGGCTGCGCCGCCCAGAGACTTTACCAGGCGCGGGTCCCGCCACTTCCAAAGGAATTTTGGCTCTGGCCACACCAGGCAGAGAACTTTGTTGACCAAGTTGATTACTCACTCAACCTTTTCCTCAAGTGACAAAAGGGTTAGTAAGTAATCAATGAACATGAATAGAAACCCTATTAAACAACTTGTTTAACTAAGGGTTATAAGAAGTAAATGTTAATCAAACATAAATGAACTTAAACTTTGGAAGCATAAACTTTAAACCAAAGATTAAGTTGAAGAATATGTAACGATCACATTGATTATCATACTTAATGATGATTGATGGAAGTTCGAGTTATAACATAAGAATGTTAAGAAGCCGAGATGAATATTAAATGACTTAAACGAATGTTATTAGTTAACGTTTTGGTTAAGTCATACAAGAAGGAGAAGTTGGGAAAATACATAGTATATCGATTATGATTTCTTATTTGTATACTATGTGTGATGATTGTAGAAGTGGTAAAGATCATGTAGCGTACTTAAAGATTTAAGAGACGCGAAGGCAAGTGATTCTAACCTTGTTCAAGATTTATTTGATACAAATGTCTAACTCTTGTTTATACCTTATGGTTGGACAAGAGGTCATTATGCATAACTGTTTATGCATGAAAGAGATTATTGGATGATCGATGCCAGTCGTTCGGTTAGACTAAAAAGTAAATATATTTTGGTGGGTTTTCCACAAATCTTTCCAAAATATATATATATTAAAGCTATCCTATGCCAAGTGATTGGTAAGGATTCTCAGGGGAACCTGAGTGTGAAAGACAAATGTTTTTACATCGTTAATTCGACGGGCACGCGAGGTTACCAATGATTAAACGTAAACACGTTTAATGAATGAATGTTGATCAACATAGAGTACTACAGGATGATCACCTGGATGTGCTCGTAAGATATATCGGGCTTACGGTCTTAGTGCCGGGTTGTCCTTTTTAAAATGGGAAACAAGTGTTGGTTCGTGGTGTTTGACCATTCAAGATTTCGAAGAGACTATATGTCCTTGGGAATGGTTTTAAAGAAACCAAAATGATATTTTGATTGTTCAGAAGTACTTCATGGCTATTGTATAGCAATTAAGGTTGAATAGATATGATTCTTGATTTTATGGGTTCAAGATAAAATTTTAACTTGCTCAGCTATTTATACTCATTCTTGCATAAACTAAATATTTTTCAGTTAAGAATGGACGGACCAAAGGATCCGGGAAAGACAAAGGCAAGTCCAAGATGGACAAGTAGAGACCTTTGTAATAGCATAGTATTAGTATTGTATTTACTGATATTATGACACAGAACAATGTAATGGTTATCGAAAACCTAGGAAGGAATGAACAGAATGTATGTTTAGTAAACTCATGCGTGATGTTGAACTCTTTCAATGTAATGTATGAGTAGAATGTAGTACCGTGTAGGTCCAGGTCCAGGGTTTGAAGGTACCCGGATTTAGGGGCATCACAATGAGTATGATTAAATGTTATGCATAACGTAGGGTCTTTAGGCTGATCACCTGTTGTACTTGTTTTATTGGATTTTCAGCGTAATACTGTTAATTCTAGTAAGAATTCATAGTCCTTAGTGACTGCTCAGTGTTCGTTATTCTTGAACATTGAAATGGTTAAAACTTGAAATCATGTGGATATCTTTCAGTCCATAGCGACATTTATTGAGAACTATTAATAATTCTTGTTATTCTTGAACTATCAATTACTGCTATACCCTTAAGATTTGAAATTCATATTATACACCCTTATTGTTATATTACTTGCTGAGCAAACTTGTTGCTCATTCTTGCTTTCCCTAAAACATTTCAGTTAAGGCAGAGCAGTACGGACCCTCTGGCACAGACAAGGGCAAGGGCAAGGCTACGGCGTAGCTTTGTTCTCTTTAGAATATTATGATGATTATAATAAGACTTATTTTATATTATGTACTAGTTATGTTTAAGTTATGTTTAAGATATGTTTAAGTTACGAGATCGTGGGACACGACTATTTATATTAAATCAATGTAAATTATTCTATTTTTCCATTGCATGAGATGTTAGTATGTTATTAGAATTTAGTACGTGATGTGCTGAATTCGAGACACGTGTGGTCTGAATTTGGGGCATCACAGGTTAGTATCAAAGTGTTAGTTATAAACCTTAGGAGCGAGAGTCCTTAGATTATAACCTTAGAAGAACTTAGGAGATAGAAGGAGATAAAACTCATGTAGAGTTTTCTTAGAGAGACTTAGTGTCTTATGAAATATAATTTCATTATATACAATGAACTTATATTTTATTTAACATTCTAATGGAGTTGTTGGTTGTTTGTCTTGTGTTTGTGGTTGTAGGATGATAGACTTTGGAGTACCTAGTGGAGTGGTAGAGGAAAAGCCACGAGATATACTCGTAGTATATGAGGCTCCTTTGGTAGTCGAACCTATACAGGAGGTAGCACCATCCGAGTTTGACGACGAGGATAAGATAGAGGTAGAGTCAGATCCAGAGGAGGAACCCATGGAGGACGAGCCCATGGAGGACTCTGACGAGGCTGCGATCGAGGAGAGGGTGTTAAGAGAGTACGAGGAACGGATCTTGGAGTTAGACTACCGATTTTAGGAGCTAGAGGCCGAGGCTCAAGAGAGAGAGACCGAGTTCCAGAAACTGAGGGACGAAGACCACCAGAGGAAGTTGGTGATGCAAGATATGGAGGTGGAGATTGCTTACCGAAGGGAGGCAGGAATTCAAATGGGAACTTTTTTCCACCGTTCAATATCTAGGAATGTGGACTTGGAGGGAAAACTGGAGGAGGTTGAACAGAGGGAGTTGAGTGAGAAGGCTAAGAAGGAGGCTCTTTGCACTCAGATCGAGCTGGAAGTGATGGAAAGGATCCACTTCGAGGAGAAGTGGGAAGGAGCTAATGATAGGGCAGAAGATTTAGAGGATAAGGTAAGATGTAAGAAGAGGAAGATGAACAAGATGGGCTATGTTTTTTATATGGCCATAGAGAGAGTGATTGATGGTGTATATCACTACCCGACGGAGCAAGGACATACCCGTCACACCATGAGCAGGGACTTGATGGCACACATATCATAGGTGGAGTACTAGAGCGCCGTGGAGCGCGGGATGTTAGGATGAGACCCATTAGTCTAGTAGTAGTAGTAGTTACTTTTACGTGAAGTAAACATTGTGATGTAATCCTAATCTTTTGTATAAGATATGGGATAGATATGTAAACCTCGAGTAGGCTTATTTTAGAGGGGTCGTATGATAGTGTATTCCCTGTTTTTTGTGATAGTAGGGGATATATGTTGACATTTATAGAAGTACTAGTATTTACCCGTGCCTGAAGGCACGGCGTAACGAAAAATATTACATTACCTAAAAACTTTTTGCAACCTAAAATAACTTACAATCAGACATAACAATTATCATAATTCATAAAGCTAGTCGTTACTCAATCATCAACATATATCAAACCACCAAAACATAAAGCTAGTCGTTACTAATTTCAAAACAATTCGGCAGAGTTTCCTTTAAAAATAGATATCCAAAAAAATCTAAACCTGTTTACAAAATATAAAATCATCAATATATATTCAAACTACCAAAACAACTATCATTCCATACCCAAAACCATCATAACTATGTATAATTAATTACTAACTTTACAAAAGACGAAACATGCATCCTTTTGTGGTAAGCCAAAATTTTCAAATAACTATTTAAAAGAACTTGATCCTCAACTATCCAAAACATTTTCTGAAGAATATTGGCAACTCAGAAAATAATTTCTTACCATAGAAAACAGAAAAGCAAACAACTTTGCCCAATATTTTAGGTTGCAAAGAGTCTTTATCTAATTTTTCATTCTTCCTCTCTAGCAATTAAAGTCATCAAAAGACCTGTAATAGAAACAAAATGTAGATGTTCTCTTAGTTTCAATACCACTATAACCATGAATCCAAACAACAATTGAAATAACATAATAGAAAATAATGATAATTATATAGCCTTTTGTATGCCTTTGTATGACTATTGCCTCAGAGCCTCCATCTAAGCTCAACATGTCCAAGTAAATCTACTTCACTTAAAGCAAGAATATAGGATGAACCAAAACTTAATCCATTATCACATCAATAGACTATGCTCAAAGAAGCATTAATACTTGATACATGAAAATCCTAACAGATCCAAGCAATCAAACCAAAATGTGAAGTTGTCCCTACTCTTTACATCTATTTGGCTGCTAAAGTCTGTTTCTCAAAATTTCGGCAAAGCTTCTTTTAAAAATAGATATCCAAAAAAATCTAAACATGTCTACAAAATTTACAATCATCAATATATATTCAAACCACCAAAACAACCATCATTCCATACTCAAAATCATCATAACCATGTATAATTAATTTACTTTACAAAAGACGAAACATGCGTCCTTATGTGTTAAGCCAAAATTTTTAAGTACCTATTTAAAAGAACTTGATCATCAACTATCCAAAACATTTTTTAGAGTATTGGTAGCTTAGAAAAGAATTTCTTACCATAGAAAACAGAAAATCAAACAACTTTGCCCAACATTTTAGGTTTCTCCTCTGTAGCAGTTCCCAAATATATCTGAAAAAATAAAATAAAATAAAAATAGTTCTCAGATACATACTAACACTTGCACAACGATGTTCGGGTGTGAGAGATTCTTTAATAGCTTCACTTACTCCTCAACCTCTCGAACATCAGTTTATAAATAGAAATATGTGTAAATTCTAACAAAAAGTGCTATATTTGTAAATAGGTAAAATAAAAAAATTATAAATCCTAAAATATTATCATACAAATTTATGCCAGTGACACAAAAATCCAAATAGTCCAATTAAAAAAACACAAAAAACCAATACCAAACTGATCTCAGCATAAGTTTAATATAAAGAACCAGGCAGCCAAGCAAGTTAAAATTTCCCAAACCACATTAACTTTCAAGGTAGAAGTTATTTATTAACTTTTGCAACAATCTCACATGTAACCCAAAAAAAATTCAATTGTGCAATTTCAAATATTCTCCCTATAGCAAAATAACAGTTTATTACCATTGTTAGATGTCATATCAATTTGCTATTTAAATTATTGTGTGAGGTAAATACGAAATTGACAGGTTTTTCAAAATGTACAACTTATTAGGCGCAAATTCTCGTTTGGACTAATGGGGTCTAACTAATACAATCACATCATATAAAATCGTGAACTGCCTTTTTCTTTACCATCCCACTTTAAAATTCTTTTGGAGCCCATTCTAGAAACACGTAATTATAATCCATCAGCTCGCATACCCCATTCCAGTTCCATAATACTCATTGCGTGTATGTGAATAATTTTGTTTGCATAAAGATCAAATTTTTAGTTTGTTACACATAAAGTGAACTGTAACCCAAGTTAGTAGCACAAATTAACAATAATCCAATATAATTACATGTGTTTTCTCCTTCGAAACAGTATTTGCAACAATTAAAACATGAACAACCAACCAGTATCATAATCCAAGCTGTAGCAATATTAACATAATCCAAAACAAAAATGGTGTGTGAGTTTGATTTGCAAGTGTTTGATTGGTTAGAGTTATATGTGTGTTTGTGCATGTATTATGAGTGTTGTGTGTTTGCATGAGAAGTATAGAAATATAGAGTCTTAGTAAGAAAGACTTTCACACCTAGATAATTGCTTGGTCAGTAGTGGGTTAGTAATCGTAAAAGGTGGATAGGTCGGTACTGGATTGCATATCATTGAACTCTCTTAAATGTCTCCTTCATCCCTCTAAACCTCCTCTTCATTACTATACTTAATGTCCTCGTATCAATACGAACACACTTTGCCCAATGAGGAGAATGCACAACCACCTAAATTATTCACATAAACACAAAAATTAACACTATTTATATTATAGGAATAGTAAAGTTATTTTGATGTAGTGGCATAAAAGTACATTTACCTGATTACGTCGGCCCCATCCACAAAGGTCCATTGTATATACTCTATCATTTTCGTTGACAAATTCAGTCCAATCCTACAAAGAATGAACCTCATTGTAAAATTAAAAGTTGGAATGTTGAAAAGATTACATAATTCAGTAGAAATAAACTTGTTTAAAGTATACCATTTACTTGTCGTAAGAATATTATAACAAAACTTCTGGGTAAACAATATTTGTGGTGCAATTCGACCCATCTTCCGGAAGGAGGACAGTAATACGATCCGAAGATGTGCATCTAGATAGTGCCACATAAAGGTGTCTATGACTAAAAACAGGTGTCCGCAGATCAATCCCAACGAACTTGACAGACTGTCCTTGGGCTTTATTGATTGTCATAGCATAAGTTAATCGAATAGGAAACTGACGTCTTGTCATTCGAAAAGGCAAGTCCAAAGATGTTGGTGTCAATGATATTCTCGGAATGAAGACTAAATTGCCAATTTTATCTCCATTTAATAATCGAGCTTCGATTACCCTTGAGGCACATCTAACAACCATCAATCGCGTGCCATTACAAAGTCCATCTTTCGGTGCAATATTGCGTAACAACATTATTGGGCATCCAACTTTCAACTCCAATTTAAACGGTGGCAACCCTGAAGGATTCAGCGAGTTTAAGTACTCATTAGGATATCGATTCCTAATGGTATGATCAAGCACATCACTTTCAGACATTTTATCTGCAGCTAAAAAAGTAATTGTTTCTCCCGGAGTAATATTTAGTGCTGCAGCATTTATATCCTTGACGTCGTCATTGCGAGCAGATAGAATTGTCCGTTCAGTGAGAAAGGTTGGAGTCATTATACCAACCACATCCAATTGTGGATAGATTCTGAATATCAATTCATTTAGATTATAACACCGATTTATTGTAGATGGAAGTTGCACAATTTCTTGTGGATTGGTCCCAATCTAAAAAATAGAAGTATAATTATTCACAAAGTGAGATTTAATTCAAAGCATCATGTTATAAAAATTCAATTCAAGGTTGAATGAAATATTACCTCCATCAAGAATTGAGCAAAATTAGTATTTTGAACGTCTGTGCGAGTTAATCGCATGTTTAAACCCAGAGTCAAGACACATATATCTTTCCATAGCGAAGACCGTCTCAATGATGCACCCACAATTTGCTCGCGAACACCTTTAGGAATAACAGGAAATATTTGTCGAAAGTCTCCACCTAGGACAACAGTGATACCCCCAAAAGGTCTTTTATCGTCTCTGATATCTCGAAGGGTGCGATCGACTGCCTCAACACAGTATCGATGTTGCATAGGCACTTCATCCCATATTATCAGCTTTGTTTTTTTAAACAATTCAGCATGCATTGATTGTTTAGTGAACGCACATAATGAATTATCTAGGGTTTCCAAAGGAATACAAAATGTAGAATGTGCAGTGCGCCCCCCTACCAATAACAACGATGCAATACCAGATGAAGCCACAGTAACAACAACATGTCCATAGCTACGCAATTTGGTTGCAATGGTATTGTACAAAAACATTTTCCCCGTCCCAGCACCTCCACTCAAAAAGAAAGTAGTTGCTATATTTTCACATACTGACGTTGTGACAGCAGTATAAGCAGCAAGTTGTGCATCATTAAGGCCGTCAACATTAATTTGTGCATCAGACTGTTGTGCTTCATTCTCAAGTTGTTGGTGCTCAAACAGTAATCTATTTCCAACTATTGCATTCCAATTTCCAGTTGGTTGTGGCATGGGTGGAAAGTCAACTAAACTCTTCCTCGACTCGTGGAGCAATTGATTCATCAAATATAAGCCATAATCTTCAATACGATCATCAGTTGGATTCAAAATACCAAACATAGTACGAATCCTGTGTGCTAAATCATCACATATATGTGCTGAGAATTGCTTCCACAATGCAAATGGATGCAATGGAAAGCATTCCGTTAGAATTATAGCAAATAGTCTCCTTAATTGGTATCCCGTTCTCATAATTGCAGCCTCTTGAAGGCATTGTATCCATTCTTCATCATCTTCAAGAAGTCCTCTTGCAACACATGCGGACTTGAATGTATCATGCATAACATTATTTACTGTGCGTAGCCAGTCAAATGAAGTAGGTCCTCTGACAACAGTTAGAAGCAAACGCAAATAAAATCGCTCACCTGAATTAGGGCTAGCAAAGAACATTCTACCAATTGCATAACCCCGTTGTCTTGGAGTCCATTTATTGATAGACTTGTTCCAAACAAATTTTTCTGGAAACTCCTGATAAGTTAATACACGGGCAGATTCATTTTTAGCGCAACAATCAAAAAAGCCAGTTAGAGTTGTTTCTTGATGTGCACCTTTAGAAAGGATCGTATCAAAAGATTCAGCAGGGTTAAAGACCACACGATGCATCCCAGGCAAATGAAGTGCCAATCTTACAACTGACGGAATCTCTTCATGTAAAGGATTACCAAATAATCGCCAAGCAGCTTCTGGAGGACCAATATACCTAGCATCAAGATATTGTTGAATCTCATTAATTCCTCCAAGTACCATTGTTGCGCGATTATGTCCTTTATAAATATACTTGTGAATGTATTTTACACATTTGATTCCTGCACAAACTTCAACATTGATATGACAGTTGAACATTCTTGATAAATACGGATTATGTGGCACAACGTCTCTATTATCAATTTCTTGCCTCCTCACGATGTACTTCTGACCAGTATTACGACGACGATAGACAGGATATCCATCAGAGTCCATACTTGTTAATTCAATAAATGATCGAGGGTACCGCTTGGTACACACCCCATTTTCCATACATGGTGCTTGTGGATTTCGAGCACCACATGGTCCATGTACCATGCAACCTATGATTGTTTCAAAAAGTAATGGGTCAGTTTGACAATTCAGAAATTCAGCACACACTACTCTGTCCACTTGAGCACATGTTCGAATTTTATCTGAACCATGAAGGAACAAAAGTGCATGCATGTGCGGTAACCCCCTTTTTTGGAATTCAATTGTAAAAACATGTGCCACTTTTCTACCAAAGACGTTGTTTGTTTCTATCTCCTTCATCAAAAAACTTCGCTTCAACTCAAAAACACGGGCCACTAAATCAGGACGGTTAGTAGGGATCTGATTTGGCAATAGTGATTTAGTAATTTCAGGCCATTTGGGATTTGCAGTCATAGTTAGAAAAATATCTGGGTGTTGATTATACCGCGTGATAGCCATTGAATCTTGAAAAATTTCAAACATATGTCTTGCACTACCAGTGAATGAAGATGGCAAAATCATTCGTTGACCAACTTGTTCAGGACCAAGCTCATCTGCACAAACATCTGTAAGACCTTGGTAAAGTTTTGCACGAAGCTTCGATTGATTCATCTTGTAGTATGTCAACCGATTTTGTTCAGTAGCGGCCCAAGCATCTACTACAAATTCCTGAAATAGTTTTCCAGCTCTCAAAATTGTTGAATACTCAGTGTCACGTTGGAACATACGATAACTGTAATATTACAATTGTGTCAGTCGAGTAGATGAAGGTCCACCTTGGGAAGCGTTCCATTGTTTCAAATCTGGATTCCATCCTAACTCACCATAAGGAAACAATACCACATAATGCAATGGCAAATAGAACGGATGACACTCATTAATTTGCATCAAACCATTATCTCCTTTCAAATGTAACACAATATCTCTCATTCCACTTGATTCAGTTCCATCTCCCGGTAATATTACCGCAATCTCATCGGTTGTTGGGAGATTATATCGACGCCGGTCTGTTACAGAACTGTAGTGAAGATAGGCCGGTAAATTCACCCCCGTCAAATCTAATTCACTTAAAATTGTGTGAGCCTGCCGAAATTTCATAGGAAATGGATTTACTTGCAATAAACAATCTTGTATGGTTTTCAAAACATCTCTTCTCAAGTTAGGATTTCTGTTGCTGCGAACATCTAAAGCTGAATTAGGATCATAAATGTACAATTGAGAGTAAATTGGTTCACACCCTGGCTGTGGCATAAGCGATCCCGTTCGATGGCGTAATTCTCCATGGATGGTGAATGTTCTAGGACCCCTCCCAACAATTAATCTGTCATCCAAAGTAGCACCAAGACTCGTAAACGCATTAGCTGCATTATACTCTCGTGTGTGCTGACGAAACGATTTTGATTGTTCATCATTTCCGTCATACAATGCTTTAAGCATTAAAGGAGGTGCAATAAGTGGAAGTAGTCTAATTTTTCCTTGTAAACAACATTTACCAAAGAGAGGATTTGATACAGATGATTTTGTTAATTTTTCAGCAAGCCAGTGTAAGGCAGAACAATGAGGACATGCTCGATTCATCAAGCCGAGGAAATGACGATATGGAATTTCATGGTTTCGAGGATTAAGTGCAACATCCATAGTTACACCTTCATCTAATCTGTAGGCACTACAGATAAAATTATAGATGTCATACAATTTGATTATATAAATTGAATACAAATTTAAAACTTATAACGAACACCTGGTGCCTTCATTCGGATTACGCATTTGTTGGAACATGTTTGTCATATATGAGGAGAATGGTTCCAAGACTGTTGTTGTGCTTTTGTATAGGTTTTGAGAAGGCAAGTCTTGGAGCATGGTAGTCACAGGGGAAACCTTTGAGATATTTGTTGGTGTGCCTTCTTCAATATTTTGAGGAGGATTTTCTAGATTCATGATGGCCACAGACAACCACCGTGAAACATTTGTTGTAGTGTCTTCATTAAGATTTTGAAGCAAGGTGGTTGACGATGACTCTAAAACATTTGTTATCATTATACTCTCTGTTACAGGATGGGAAATTTTGGTAGACAAATTCATTGGTTGCAGGCAGGAACTTTTATTTGATTCTCGTTCTAGGCATGCTCGGCGACGACGGCTCGGTGGTAAAGAAGGAAAAAATCTAGGCTGAACGGGGGCACAATGTTTTGATCTCTCTCTTTCGTAACGTGCAAGTTGCCCCAATTGACGTTTGGAGCACTCATTTTCTTTCCCAGCATAACGTATTTGTGTAGCAAGCCTTGCACATTGCGGCAATGTTGATTTTGATATAACATTATAGTTTGGTGCCTAAACCACAAACTCATAAAAAATTATTATTATTTTGTTGATTTAGCGTGCAAGTTGTCCCAATTGACATTTGGTTGATTTTGAATGTGAGGTAACATGATAATAAAGTGTTGCATTAACAAAACTATCTACCTAACCATTTATCAACATTATAATTATAATAAAAATTTTGTTTGATGCAAAAACAAAACACCATAGTCACAGTTGCATCCAACACATTGTTTACTAATGTTCTATAGTAATATGCTCGATCAATAGCATATTGAATTTAACAGCTTGAAATGTATGCTATAAATAAGATCAAAATATGCTTCAAACTACTGGGAAAGGTTGAGGTTTCACTATTGATCGATGGTTCAAATTATGGAATGTTCAAACAAATTTAGAGTTTAAAAAATGGGACCCAATAAAAGATTCAAATTATAGGTCATAACAAAATCTTAAAGGCTACAAATCAACATTAAAATTAAGAAACTTTTACTTTCAACTACAAAAATGGTAAAAAAAAAAAAAAATCAGAATTTCCTCATTAATTCAGGAGTATACACAGAATAACACGATAAAAAAATTAAGTGATATTAAATGAGGTAAACCAAAAATATGTTAACAAAGCAAACGTTCTACCTAAAACGAAACTTTAAAATTTTAAATTCAATAACATTCGAATCCATTGTAAAAACAGAGAGAAAAGAATAGGGTTAAAAGTGATACCAGCTGGCAATCTTTATTTTTTGTTCCTTGGCTAGAAGAGGTTGATTTTTCTTTCCCCTTAATTTTGGCATTCACCAAAGCATCAGACCTTGTTTTCTCCTTCTGTGTAAGAAAACATTACTTAAAAGCAAAAAAAGAAAAAAGAAAAAATGAATGAGAATTAGGTGTGAGGATAACCTCATGTATACGGAGACAATTTAGTTCATACTCATTGCGAATTACCACTCCTACATTATTATGACGAAGTATTCGAACCTGTAGACCAAAAAACATTAAATAGTAAATAAGCAGGTAAAAAGATTAGATAAAAAGTAAGAAAATGATGAGTAAAAAAATTATCATACGGTATTTTCTAGGTCATCATCCATCTGTCACGACATTAATGAAAATAAATTAAAATAAATAAGTTATTAAAAAATCAATAAGATATATTTAGAGAGTTAATCAGATGATAAACTTACACTACCAAATATAACAACATCATCCATTGGTCGATGATTGTGTAGTTGAAACGGTTGTAGCTACACAAAAATTACAATGAAATTTCATACAATTAACATGCATTTAATCAAACATAATACATACACAAAATTACATACACATCCAATCAGCTAAGCTAAGCTGAAGTGCACATTCCAACTTTCTCAAGTCGCATACAAAAGAAGCATAAAATAGGTTCTATTTCTATCATTTGACCCACAATTTTGCGACCAATCAGGTAACAAAGCAAGTACTGTTCGAACCAAAATAATATTTTTAAAACAAAACTATTTTAAACTTATACCAACACAAAAATCGAACTTTACGTCTCAAATGTGAGAAACAGCTATTTCCGACATAAAAATGTAGCTGAATATAAATATTATAAAAATGAACAGAAACAGAGCAATCAAAAAGTGAGCTGTAAAAATCAACAATTAAAGCTTATTTTAATATGCCACAGTTCAGAAACTACTGAATCCACTATAATTTAATTTTCAAGAACAGATAAGAAAACTATGTTTCTCAATATATCCCAGATCAAGCTTCAAGATGTTTAACATACCTTAAAAGGTTTGAAAGGATAATCGCTCGGAACCGTTATGTTAAGGAAAAATATCCTGCCTTGAAAGGCGTTCCTACATTGACTCTGAAAATGTCAAAAATAGCATAACAGTCACAAAAAAACATCAAACAATTTTCTTCAATGCCCTTTTCAGTGACAATCCATAGAATAATATTAAATTTTTGATACAATTTTGTTTGTTAAACTATTCTTCTATTATAATGCAATCACTTTTTTCACTTTTTTGGCTTCCATTATTAAAGAGTTGAAGAAACAAATATTGATTTATAAATTAAAAATTTCACTGAAACATGTCTTTCATTATGATCACACTCCAAAATATAACATCAAATTGCTAAAAAAAGGTTAAAATTAAGGTCCTTGCTAAATGGATTCAAATTTTAAAGTGTGAATGAATTCAATTAGGTCCTGTTTTATTATGATAATTTTTAAAAAATTATTTTAAAATGCAATAAAATAAATTTTTAAAAAATTATTTTATTAAATCCTTAATTTATTATTTATCCGGGAATTTGAATTGTTACATGAATAGACAGAGACATGAATTAACTTCAAGCAACTTCCAATTTATTGCTTGATTATGCTTTTAGCCGTGATCAACTATTTGAGTAGACGCAATTAACTTGCATACATAGTCACAGATATCAGCTTTTCAAGAAATTAAATCTATAGGCATGGTCAGCCAAATCATAAAATGGTTTATTTATCAAATTCATAATTGAAACCAAAGAAGCCAAAAAAAGCAGAAAGAGAATAATAATTGCCATCACCAGAAATAAAGTGTCAATAACCTTCATGATCCATTAAAAAGAAAAGCTTTAACAATAATTATTCCATGGGAAGCTTAAAATGAGAGAAAAGAATCAAACCCACATCAAACACAAATACTTGAAGAAAAGCATTGTCCATTAGATCATTAATAGAACCACCTCTCTTTCTTTTGAAAGTAACAGACAGCTTTTCTATATTGAAATCAAAACTATATAATTAATCAAATAAATAAAGACTGAATTTGCTCACCTTAGCTTATCACAAAATCAATTGATGGGTCAAATTTTCAATCAGCTTCTGCATGATAAAGAATTCATGAGAAAAATAACCAAAAGTAGAAAACTTGATATCACAAAAAACACATGAAAGATTCCTAATGAAAAATAACCAAAAGTAGAAAACTTGATATCACAAAAAACACATGAAAGATTCCTAACTTCAATGCAATTTATATATATTATTTCAATGCATTTTATAGCCCATAAAAACAATAAAAAGCTAAATTAACACACCCACAATTGGAATTCAGCTAAATTAAAACTTACCCCTCTTCCAGAACAGGGCACCCATAATTTCACATCAAGAAAGTCAAAACCAAAACCAAAACCCTACACAGAAACAAAGAAAAAAATGCCGCAAATAAACCCAGGACACAAATTAAAAGGAGAACAAAACCCACAAAGAAAAAGAGAAAAAACAAACAAAAACCCCAAATTCAAACTTTCAGAAGGGAATCGATCTTACCAAAAACCCTCAAGCTAAATCAAATGACTCATATGACAGAATCAAGTACTGAGAAAGGAGGACTTACAGCTTAAGAGAGCCTTCCTTTACAATAAAATGTTTCTTCTACAAAAACAACAATCTAGCGTCTTGTCTTTCTATGTGTATTAGTGCGTCATGTGAAAGAGAAGAGAGAGATTGGGGGAAAGATGGAGAAATTGAATGAATCCCCTGTATAATCAACAATCAAACCAAACAAAAACAGTTAGAAAGTATATAAGTGGTGAGTTTGGTTTGGACCCAAACTCCACAGAGAGGAGAGATAGAAGAAAAGATTTTCCCCAAATTCAACAAAGAGAAGAAAGAAGAACAGATTTGGGCGAGAAGAGAGAAGAACAGATTTGGGAGGGGTACCGTCTAGGGTTGAGCGGGATTTGGGAAAATTCTACAGAGAAGAGAGAGAAGAGTAGGGTTGAGTTTGATTTGGGAGGGGTAGCATGTAGGAGAGTTTGATTTGGGCGGGATGATTTTAGCGTGAGAAGAAATATGAGCCAATAGATTAAGGTAAAAGATTTGAGATGAAATCTGAGCCACTGTTGTGGTTTTCCAAATGAAAAAATTCAAATTGGGTTCTGTTTTATTAATATAGATGCTATGGATGATCATTTTGATGTAATAATTTGGCATATGAATATAAATGTTCTTATTTCGAAAACATGTTATAAAATTTTATTCCTTTTGCATTTAAGAAATACTTATAATATAAGTAGATAATAAAAATAAAATTTTGTGATGCAGATAATGGCACCCAGACGTAAACTAACTACACCAGATGAGTCGGTTAATGATGAGAGAGAGCAAGTAGACCCGCTATAAAAACTAGTTGACCTGTTAGGAGAAGCCCTTCGGGGAAGGAACAATGAACCCGTTCACCCCAATCTCCAAGTAGTTTCAGTTACAAACTTTAAGGACTTTAGGAGCGTAGGACCTCCAGAATTTGAGGGTACTACCGATCCTATCATGGCATAAACATGGATCAAGAAGATAGAGAAAGCCTTTACCATTGCTGGTGTGGGTGAAGATCAAAAGACCGTGTTCGCTACGTATATGATGAGGGGTGAATCAAACTACTGGTGGGAGGCAAATCAACAGAGAGCGGGAGAAGGGATTATAACCTGGGATAGGTTTAAGACTTTGTTCGTTGAGAATTATTTCTCGAAAAGCATGAAGAATAGGATGGAGGTAAAGTTCCTATAACTTAAGTAAGAGGGGATGACGGTGGCGCAATATGCAGCTAAGTTCAACAAGCTCGCTCGATTAACAAAACACCAGGTAGGGGATGAAGAAAGAAAAGTCAGACGTTTTGAGCAAGGAATGAAACCTTGGTTGTTCAACAAGGTGTCAGTTCTCCAGATCGACTCATTTGCCACACTGTTGGAAAAGGCTATCATTGCAGAAGGAGGTAGTGAGGCCTTAATTCAGTATAACAAAGAGAAGAAGAGTAAGAATATTGGACGAGAAAGCAGTGGAGGAAGTAGCAGCGAAGGAAGTAATCTAGGGAAGAGAAAGTGGGATAATAACAACAACAACAGGAGCAACAACCAAGCGGGAAGTTACCAAGGAGGGTTTAAGAAGTGAACGGAGGGATGCTCGAAGTGTGGGAAGAACCACTAGGGAAAATGCTGGAAGGGGCGCAGTACCTATTACAACTGTGGTCAAGAGGGACACATTTCACCCAACTCCCCAAAGCCAAAGAAGATCAAGGGATGTTTCGCTTGTGGCTCAACCGAGCATCAGATCAAGGATTGTCCAAAGAAGGGGAACAACGGAGGAAGCGGCCAACAAGGGGGAGGCAACAAGCTAATGATCTGCGGATCAACGCAATCCAATCGCCCAACCGCCAGAACCTTTAACATGATGGTCCAAGATGCAGTAGCTGCGAAGGACGTGGTGTCAGGTATTATCCCAATCAATAATATAAATACTTATGTATTACTTGATTCGGGTGTTACCTGTTCATTTGTGTCTGAAGAATTTGCTAGTCGATTAAACTTACCTCGAGAACGATTAAGAAATCCGTTGAACATAGAAGTTACGAATAAGGAAGTAAACCCCGTAGAATTCGTATACCGAAATTGTCACGCAAACATTAAAGATCATGAACTAAGCATAGACTTAATCCCAATTAGATTGGGAGAATTTGACGTGATACTGGGAATGAATTGGTTGTATAACTATGCTATAATAATTGACTGTCAAAATAAAAGTGTGAACCTTCAGACTCCGAATCGGTCTAAGGTGGTGTTTTATGGTAGCTCATCGCTTAAGCAATCATGTTGTCTTATAATGATGCAGGCCAAGGAATTGTTAAGAAAAGGATGTGTAGGTTACTTAGCTTACATTGTAGATACTCAGAAGAAGGGAGTAGAGATTAAGGATATATCCGTAGTAAGAGAATTCCAAGACGTATTTCCAAATGATCTGCCTGGTCTTCCGCCAGACAGAGAAATCGAATTCGTAATAGACCTAGCACCGGGAACTGCATCGATTTTGAAAGCTCCATATCATATGGCACCAGTAGAAATGAAGGAATTGATGATACAATTATAAGAATTGCTAGATAAGGGTTACATACGACCGAGTGTGTCTCCTTGGGGAGCACCAGTATTATTTGTTAAGAAGAAGGATGGATCAATAAGGCTCTGTATCGATTATCAAAAATTAAACAGAGTAACGATCAAGAAATAGATATCCGTTACCGAGGATAGACGACCTTTTTGACCAATTGAAGGGAGGGAAGTGTTTCTCAAAGATAGACCTATGAACGGGTTATCACCAGTTAAAGGTACGGGAGGAGGACATACCAAAGATGACATTTCGATCCTGTTATAGGCACTATGAGTTTTTAGTAATGTCATTCGGGTTGACTAATGCTCCTGCAGCATTCATGGACTTGATGAACTGAGTCTTCAAGCCATACTTGGATAAATTCGTAGTAGTTTTCATCGACGACATCTTGATTTACTCAAAGACCAAGGAAGAGCATTCCGAACATCTGAAGATGGTTTTGGAAGTGCTAAGGAGAGAGAAAATATATGCAAAATTTTCAAAATGTGAATTTTGGATGGAGAAAGTTCAATTTTTAGGACACATGGTAGACAAGGATGGAATTTCAGTAGACCCTGCAAAGGTAGAGGCAGTGAGTAATTGGGAGCAGCCAAAAAAACCAACGGAGGTAATAAGTTTATTAGGGTTAGCTACGTACTATCGAAGATTAATCCAAGATTTCTCTAAGATAGCAACCCCGTTGACCAATCTAACAAGGAAGATGGTAAAGTTTGTATGGACAGAGAAATGCGAGGAAAGTTTTTAGGTGTTGAAGAAAAGATTAAGTGAGGCGCCTTTATTATCATTACCAGACGATGCGGGACGTTGCATGGTGTATAGTGATGCATCACATAAAGGACTTGGCTGTGTGCTAATGCAACATGGCAAGGTCATTGCGTATGCATCACGACAATTGAAAGATTACGAAAAACGATACCCTACTCACGACTTAGAGTTAGCTGCAGTAGTTTTTACGTTAAAGATTTGGAGACATTATCTGTACGAAGAGAAATGTGAGATATACACACACCACAAGAGTCTGAAATATATATTCACACAGAAGGAGTTGAGCATGCGACAGAGAAGGTGGTTAGAATTAATCAAGGATTATGACTGTGAGATTTATTATCACCCGAGAAAGGCAAACGTAGTTGTCGACGCGCTAAGCAGAAAATGTAGGGAGAAATTGTTCCAATTGACGACTCAGGAGGAGTTAATAAGAGAAATGGAGAAATTGGAAATAGAGGTAAAGGGACCGGGAAGGTCTGGAGAAAAATTATTTGTAATGGAGGCTCGTCCAACATTATTGGATAGAGTAAGGGAATCACAAGAGAAGGATGAGGAATGCGAGAAAATAAGAAAGAGGATAGTAGAAAATGATAGGAAAGATTCAAAATGGATAAAGATGGCATCTTGAGATTCGAAGGAAGAGTATGGGTGCCAGCTGTAACTGAACTGAGGGAAGAAATGTAACGACCCCAAAATTCTTACCTTATAATTCTCATTCTCGATCGTTAACAATACAACTTTTAATCTATTTTTACATCATTATTCGATATTAAAAACACTAAAAATGCAGAATATTAAAAACATTGATATAACTCTTTCTTTATTGCCCTGAATCGCAACCTTTACATTACATAACTTTGATTCAAATCTAAATCATGAATCGTTACAACGAAAGGACTATACAAATTCTTACATCACTAAGCAATATCCATTATATGTCGGAGAGCTCAACTTATAACTTAACAATTAAGTTACAATCAAAACATCAACTACAATTTGAAATTTAACATAACTAATATTCTTGAACATTGATCTCTATAAATCACTTAACAAGTATCTTTACCTTGCATCCTTGACCTGCAAAAATGGTTATTTGCAAGAGTGAGCTCGACAGCTCAGCAAGAACTAACAGTTTTCATGCATCGCGTAGCACATAAGTAATATGCTCAACATACATCTCATAAACATTAAAGAAGTAATATGTCATACATGCTTTAATCACATAACAAATATAAAGATTGAGTTCCTTACTCAATCAACATTCTTAAATCATAAATTGACTTTAACATTTCATGCTTGCAATATAAATAACATATCATGCTCTTTATAATACAATTTAAAACAGTTCATCATCAAGTTCACGTAGAAAATAGGAACTGAAAGACTTGCATGGCTCGTAGATTACCAATTACCGAAAAACAGCTTATAATAATCTGCTTCATCAATCCTACACATGTATTACCATACACATCAATTATTAGTCACCTAGAAACGCTTATAAAACGTCTAAGTAAATTCTACTTTATACTTTCTAATTCTCTTTTATTTACTCGTTTGACACTCACTGTTAAATCATATGTATAGTTAACAATATCAGTTAATTATCACATTACTACTTCTCATAGTTAGTTAACCAACTTAGGTTAACTCAATCCTCTTTAACTATTAAGTTAATAGTTACTCATATCACATAATCACATTACGTAACGATATACTTCTCACATAATTAATCAACTAATAATTACATACTCATATTAATTATAATTAAACAAATTATAATTTAAACATCCACTTTAATTATAATTAATCAAATTATAATTACATCTCATGTTAATCAAATTATAAATAAACAATCTATAATATAAATTAAACAAATCATACTTCAAGTTAAACATTTACTTTGATTTAAAACTAATCAAATTATATTCATTATAATTTAACAATTATAATTTAAATTAAACCCTTACTATAATTATACTTATTTTTAATTACACCATATATTATTAATATATCTCATAACTATTATTTAGCATTTTAAGGTATGCTAACATGTCATCAAATCATTACATAAACTAAGCTTTTCAAAATACACCAAAAATCAAAGCTTCATTTTTCCCTGCATACCCCCCGTCGGGGCGGGGGTATTTAAGACTAGCAATGCCCGCCGGGGCGGGCCCCCTCTAGGGGTTCAAGTTTTGCTCGCGAACTTGTGCAGAGAAAAAGTCAACTTAGCTTATTTTTTTACACCAAATTCCACTTTTAGTCAATACAATTCATAACAACTTTAAAAGAAAACATATTTTCTAAACTCCTAACATGTTTCAACCCATTTAATCCTTAAAACACATAGTTTACAACAATCAATTCCATGATTTTTGAAGAAAAACCATTGACAAGTGTTCTTGATGAAATTGAACACTGTAGTTTATTTTCAAAATGAAATACACAATTCAAAATATGTTTGAATTCGTTTATAACCATATTAACATAATCTAACATCAATTTAAGCAACAACTAACCATCAACCATGAAAATTTGATTTTCAAAGAAACTATATATATTTTTTCAAAATACTTTCACTGTGACTTTTTGATTCTTCATGTTCTTCATAGGCATACCAATTAAAACTACGAACTTATGCATAAAATTCATATATAGGCATGTTATAAATATAACTTATATACATATACATCATGTTCTCCAATTCCATAGAAAACTCATATTTACAGAGAATAACATTATGAAGAACATAAAAATATAATTAAAATAAGGAATTGAGATTATAACCTTGACTTAGTGAGAAAGATGATGATGAGGCTTCTAGTTTTGTTTTCTCACAAAACTCCTTCATCTATCCTTATTTCTTCTTCTCTTTTCTTCTTCCTTTTCTCTCTATCCTTTCTCTGTATTTCTTCTTTGTTTAACCTTTTGTTTTCTCTAACTGACTAACCCTTCTAAACTGACGTAATTTTACAAAACATAAACTGATATCATATATATTATATGTATAACTATATAATATATATTTAACTCCCAATTATTAAATCACCCATTAATACCATAATAGCAATAAATACAAAGAAGTTATAATTTGAATTTTAAAAGCCCTAAGGCTTGTTAGGCAAAACAAGTTATCTTAAAAATAGGTTTTAATAGTTAAGGCCCCGTCTGACAAAACTGATTTAAAATAGTGCAAGGGCCTTGTTTGGGAAAATGGTTTTAAAAACTGTTTTAACTCTTTTAATAAATCATTTTAACACATACTTTGTAATGTTATCCTTTAAATAATTAAATCTTAACTAATTTAATTAATTAAAAGTCTAACATCAATTAATCACATAAAATTGTCACATAATTATAATTAATCGCTAATTATAATTTCATGTAACACTCGACACATAACTACATCTAATTTAATTATTCCAATTAAATTAGAACTATAACATCAAATCATTACGTCAATTAAATTAAATATTAAATTTTCATATAATAATATATTATACTTAATTATATTACTCTATAATAATCACATAATTATTTATTTAACTCAATAAATAATTCAATTAAAATATTTATTTACTCCAATAAATATTAAAATTAACATTTAAATTATCTTCACATAAATTCATATATTTCAAAATATATAACACGTATACACATATTCAAACTCAAATATCTTAAAATAAGAATTTTATTTATTAAATTCTCATTTATAAATTCTTAAAAAATTTGGGTTGTCATAAAAAATCTTGCACGAAGCCCAAAATACAATGTATTTTGTTCATCCAGGAGGCATGAAAATGTATCGAGATATTCGACAGCACTTTTGGTGGCCCAATCTAAAACGAGAAGTCGCAAAGTGCGTCAGTAGATGTCTCACTTTTCAACGAGTCAAAGCAGAGCATCAAAGGCCGAGTGGTCTACTTCAACTGTTGGAGATACCAGAATTGAAATGGGAGCACATTACGATGGACTTCATGGTGGGACTTTCAGTCACGCAGAAAGGATATGATGCTATTTGGGTTATTGTGGACTGACTAACGAAGACAACTTATTTTCTACCCATCAAAATCCGATATAATCTAAATTAGTTAGCAAATCTGTACGTAAAGAAAATTATTTCACGACATGGAGTGCAGGTCTTAATTGTCTCCGATCGAGATCCGCGCTTCACGTAAAATTTTTGGAAAAGCTTACAAGAGAGGATGGGAACACAGTTAAGATTGAGTATATCATCATCAGACAGACGGACATAGTGAGCGAACAATATAAACGCTAGAAGATATGCTTAGAACTTGCGTGATGGACTTCAGGGGGAATTGGGACGATCACCTACCCTTAGTAGAATTCGCTTACAACAATAACTATCATGCGAGTATCAGCATGCCACCGTACGAAGATCTCTACGGGAGGAAATGCAAAACGCCGTTATGTTGGGACGAAGTCGGAGAACGACTAATTTTGGGACCGGAATTAGTGCAACAAACAGGAGATGTGGTGACGGTAATAAGAGTCAGATTGGTAGCAGCTCAAGATCGCCAGAAAAAGTACGTAGACTTTCATCGACAAGACCGAGACTTTAAAGTCGGTAGTTTCGTATTCTTGAAGGTATCTCCATGGAAGGGAAAGATACGATTCGACAAGAAAGGGAAATTGAGCCTGAGGTTCATTGGGCCATTCGAGATATTGAAACGAGTTGGCGAAGTGGCATACAAAGTAGCATTACCACCCGAATTGGAACACATCCACAACATGTTTCACATTTTCATGTTGCGTCCATTCAAGCCCGACTATAAGCACGTGATCTCCTATGAGCCCATTCAGGTAGAGAAGAATCTGGAGTACGAAGATATTCTTGTCTAGATACTAGATAGGAAGGAACAAATACTAAGAAATAAAGTTATAACTTCTGTAAAAGTAGTTTAGTGAAACCACGATGCTGAGGAGGCCACAGTGGGAATTAGAAGATAAGATGAGGAGAGACTATCCCCATCATTTTGTGTAACCTTGTACCAATTCCGAGGACGAAATTTTTATAAGGGGGGGGGGGAGGATGAAATATCCGTGAATTTTATAAATAATATTAATATTGATATTAATAAATGTGTGAATATTTATTTTAATATAAATATTTATGTGGCATGAGATGGATAACACAATTACATTAAATTTAAATTTATGATAATTGAGAAATGTGGAGAAGTTAAGATGAATTTATGAAATGCCTTGCGTGGCACGATGATGGAATTAGTGATGATTTAAATAAATTAAAGATGGAATGAATTAATAAGCGAACAATTAATTAATATTATATTGTTAATTTATTGTTGTTATGAGTAATATCATATCAATGAGTGAACAATTTAAATGGTATGTTAAATTATTATTTTTTACATTAATTAGTTGCTATGTTCAATGAAATGTAATGTGTAACCACATACAATATAGTTCCTTCATTCACCTAATATAAAATATATTGTAGCATTAAAAGTGAATAAATATTATATATAAAACTATATTAGATGTGGAATGTTACTAGTCTTATAAAGGAACTTATGTGACATCATGTTGTGTGGTGTGACAACTAAATGTATATTTAAATATATGTGAGGAAATAAATAAATGTTTATCTATTTTAATATTGATGTGGATTTGAAATAATAAAGTTTTGTGGAAATAATGAGTTGCTAATGTCCAACTGAATTATAACAGATCGAATATAAATATTGTTGGGACTAATCAAATGTACATGAATTATATAATGATGTCTATATATATACCCCCAACTTACTACAATGTAATATTATTTCCTCATGAAAGCTATATTGTGACGTAAAGGAAAATTAAAACCTAAGTATACATATATACATTTGTGTGGGGGTGTATATATATATATATATATATATATATATTACACCAAAGTATGTTAGCATTAATGTTTTTCAAATGACGAGTTTAGAAGATTGTCCCATATTTAGTGACTAATTCTCCTTCATTCACGTAATAGGCCCTTGGCCTAGCCTATTGCCTCTTCTCAACCTCAGAGTTTGCAAATGTTAGTAATGATGGCAAGGGGAGTGGGTTGAAGGGGGTGGTTGGCCATTATTCCACGAAACCTCCATTAACCAATGGTTTCTTCTTCCTCCACTTGATTTGATTTAACGTGAAGGAACTAAAGTTGGGTAAAACTATCTCTATAAATTGAACTCTCTTCTTCTCCATTTCATTTTTACTGAGTTCTTGCTAAGTTGATATAGAGAGTGAGGATATTAAACTGAGTGAGGAATCTGAAATTGAGAGCAAGTTTAGTCAAATTCAAGCTTCAAGAGGTATTACTACAATTCTACATTCTTGATTCTTAGTTTGACAAATTTCTAAAATTTCCATGAAATCATTGCTAATTAAATTGTAAGTTGACATATATGAGTAAGTTAAGTTTATATGCATGCTATGAATACAATGTGAGTGGTTATAAGCGTATGTCATGAAGGAATTCTGATTTGGGATTGAGCTCTGCTATTGAAGAATGCAGTCTGTGTTGGAACCGGAGTGGAGCGGCCGCGCCCCCCTCCTTAGTACAAACATGGCACGGGCGCACCGTTTGGCATACCTACAACCCATATTTTATCATTTCTGATATGATGAGCATGTTAGTTTAACTTGATTATGCCTATAAATGTCCTTGACATGCTAACGTAGGTTGCCTTACGTGTAGTCACTTACCTTAGCTTAGTTTTAATGGTTTTCTAAAGGAAACTTAAAGTTTACAAAATACATAACTTGGTGGATCTTGTGACCTTTGAATTCTGAACTTTTGAGCATGCTTATGTGACTTAGTTATATATATACATGAGTATGAAGTGTGAAATCAAAGTGTCTCGCATGCTTAGTTGGTTTAACATGAAATTTTTAAGGAAAACTTAAGAGTTTGAACACTAACGATGTTAATAACTACTTATGCTGCATTCTGAAAATTTTGACTACTTTGATAGGATATGTCATGCGTCTAGACGCGATCGACATGTACGCTTATCTAGCTATGAATGTGCGAACTAGTCAAGCATAGTTTCAAATGAGTCTAAAGGAGTAAAACTATACTAGTTTGGAATACATGAGTAGAATAACTTGAGCATGTATATTTAAAGTTATTAACCTCAATATGTAGTATAACGGTTAAACATGAGAAGTCTTTTGAGGATTGAACTCATTAGGCCTTGATAGATGAAAAGTTGATATAAAACTATGTTGGAGGTAAACCTAAGGTAAGACAGAAGCCCAACCCAATAGTAAACCTCATAACATGTATGTTCTGCATGAAACATCATCTAGAGTATGCTATTGGACAAGTTAGGTTTCTGCAGAAGCAAGTCAGCACTGGTTTGAACTGGGAGCAGCGCGGCCGCGCCGCCCTGCAGTGCAGTATGACCATGTTGATTGTAATCTTAAAATTTTTTCATGCTATTATTTGTAAGAACCCGAATTTTCAGATATTATTAAATAAGGATTTAATAAATAAAATTCTTAAACTGTGAGATGGGTTCGAATAATAATATATATATGTGATATGAGGTATGTGGTATTATATTACATAGGATAATATGGACTATGTAAAATGTGTTTTTTGTGATTTATAAATATATTATTAATATATATTTGTTAATTATCGTAGAGACGATCCAGTTGAGATAAAGGAGGTGGATAAATTCCTATCGATATTAAATAATTTATAGAATTATTTTATCATAGTAAGTTGGTGACATTAAATATCCTTAATGTATAATCACCATATTCTTGTGTATGTGTATTAATAACTAGTATGCTTATAATATAGGTTATTGATAAATCTTAAGCTATCCGTGAATAGGTTTGGATAGTGAAGCATGAGTTAGTTAAGGAATTAACTAATAAGAATAAATATTAGTTAATTTAAGTTGGGAGTTATATTATGAAATAATATAATGAGAGTATTGAATCTTAATTAACTATGATGATATAGTACAGTGTTTAATTTACTTAAGTAAATGAGTGAATTAATATGTGTGTTGAATACGTAATTATAGTTGATACTTTTATATTACTTAGAATAGTAATATGTGAGAAAATTTAATGTGCGAGTAACGCTAAATATATATATATATACGTTATTAAAAGGGAGATGGAAATCATTATATCTTTAAATGAATATTTGAAGAAATTGTTTTGGGAACAATTTATAGAAAAGAAAGAGATATGATTTTTCTAATAAAGGATATTAAAATAATTTCTAATATTGAATTATTTTAATAAAAGGAGGAAATGTTATTTTTGAATAATAATATTACCTTATATATTTTTGTATGAGGTAATAGGTATGATTAATAAATATATTAAAACATATTTGCTATATGTAAATAAATTGATGGAAACAATTTATTATAATAGAAAATAAACTTATTATCTATTTTCTATATATAATATACATGTGGCGTACATGTGATTATTTCTAATAGATATTATATTAATTATAATATCTTGAGACAATAAGTAAATTATTTTCTAATAATGAACGTGCTTATTTGGAGAAAACATAATATTTTATGTTATGACTAAATACATAATGTATTTTCAAGGGAGTTTAATTAATGAAAGGAAACTACGTTATTTTAATATATTAAATAACTTAAGTTATTATTTTATCGCGTATATTATTATTTACAATGATTAATAGAATATATATTAAGTATTATAAGCGTAATGGTTATACTTATTATAAGTATGAATATTTGAGGTAGTTTAGCATTTAAATGCTTAAGACACGCAAACATTATACTAAAAGAATGTTTAAGTGAGATGGGAATAATAATAAGCTTGAGATTAAGCTTGTATGAATTGCCTTGTGTGGCACGATAATAGATTCGGTAATGAATTAATTAATTCATGGATGAAAGAATTATTAATTAAACAATTAGTCTATATTAATTGTTATTATAATATTATGTTGATTTATTATTATAACTAGTGATAGTATAATAATATATAAACGAGTAGATTATTAATATGATTATAATTGCTCAATTAGTTGATATGTGTAAAGGATGTGATTATTAAGAATATAACATATTGTAGTTACACATATGTTTTATGTCGTATAGTGCAACATTAATGTGACTGTATTATATATAAACTATATAGTAAAATTGATTGCATTATGTGAATTACATAATATTATTGCTTATGTAACATGATGTGTGTGGGTAGACCTTAAGGAATACCCTATTAGCATATAGTAATTGTTAATTGATAATGATTTCTATAGGATATTATAACTGTAATAATAACCGTTATGATAATTAATAACCATTATAATAATGAGTAATACCCGATAGAATTATATCCGGTAGGATGAAATGTACATGAATTTATATATGTGCAAGTTAAAATTTACTACATGATAGTATTATTGGGACTACATTGTGACACATTAATTTATAACATAAGTTATATGAAATGGAAGGTGTACAACTTAAATGTATATGGAAGGTATATATATAAACCAAGTGTTATATATAACTCATGTTACCCAATTACTGAGTTTTATCAAGCCTTGTCCCAATATGATGGTCACTTTTCTCCCTCACGTGTTCAAGCAAAAGGCTAAGCCTACTATTGCTCTCAAACTCAGCAACTCTAGCTTCATAGAAAATCATCACAAGGGGAGTGGGCTAAATAGTGGAGTTCAACAACTAATCTAACAACTCTTTAATAACCTTCATGCAATTCTTCAATCCATGGGTTTGTTTTAGTGGGAAATTGCAATGTCTGTGTAATCCTTTTTCTATAAATATAGACTCTCCTTCTCCATTTTTCCATTGCTGAGAATTGCTTAAGTGTGAAATTGAGAGCATATATATAGAGTGAGTAATTATATACACATCAGTAGAGGAAGTGTGAATTAGCAAGCAAATTACAAAGGTATAAGGTTTTTTCTTGTTCTTCATTTTTGTTTCTGTCAAAATTTCCATTCTTAAATTCCCAATTTCTTAATTATGTGGAGTTAAATGATAATGGAGTTGGGAAATGTTTACATAGTTGTTATATAACCATGTAAGCATGCTTAAATTGTTATATGGCTGATATAGAATAGAATTCGTATGAATTTTCTGAGATGGGTTTCCAGTTCTGCCGAACAGGAAGCTATCACTGGGTTGGCCGGACACCGGCGCAGCTGCGCCGGGCTTGTACCTGGTGCCTGCGCAGCTGCGCAGGGTCCTGGCTTTTGTTTTCTATTTTTTGCAGCAGCCTGCTACGTGATAACTTATTGATATTAATTAAGACAAGCATGAAAACTGGTATAACTCCTATAAACATGTCTCTTGATACAACATGAATGTTTATGGCCATAATAGCATATGCTTTTGATAAAAAGCTTTCTAGATTAGAAGTGAACTTAGAAATGATTAAGGTGAACTTCATCACAAATATTTCATGTGAGCATTCTAATTTTTGTAAACATGATCATATATTCTATATTGACATGAAATGTACGTTTAAAGTGTTGAATAAACTAGCATACGTGATTGCAAGATTCAAACGATTTGAAATGAAACTTAAGACTTTCGAAAACGAACTTAACCAAGACTAATGTCTTTTAGATTCTGACCATTTGAGAATATTTATGTGGTTTAAATATGAGTTTCTAGTGTATATGAAATACATATAGATGCCATGCATGTACTATGATTCCTTGTTGACTTAGTGTGATTTCCAATGAAAAGCTAAGGACATCAATTACCATATGAATTACGTTGTGATCATGCAAGCATATGCATTAGGATGTCATTATGCCTATAGACATATTGACATGAGCATCATTTGATGGAGCATGGATATCACCTATGCACACGTATTCAAGAAATAAAATTTTAAAGCATAAACTATGTGATTAGGTATACATGTGTAGTATAAGCACGAGCATGCCTACTTAGTATTGTTTAGCCTCTTTATGTGGTAATATGACCTTAGTAGTTGGCCATGAAGTATGGACTTGAATTACTTAAGGTATATGAATAATTCAAGTCCGACATGAAAACCATGTAACTTTGAATTAGATTTGAATGTGCATGCTAGGTTTCAAACTTGAGTTAATGACCCTATAGATATAGGTACGTAATGGATATCAGTAATCTGAATGCTAGTGAATGACCTCGGGTTGTCTAGCAGAATGAAAGGTCATTTCTGGTTTGACCAGTGAGTGGCGCAGCTGCGCCACTCTTAAGGCCAATACCTGCGCAGCTGCGCCATCCTGTTTTTAGGATTTGTGCAGTCTGTTTGTTCTTGATTTTGTAGTAGACTTGTATTATTACTTAAACTGCAAATCATGGTCTGACCCCTACTGGTTTATAACTATATGATAAACATAATAACCTTGCATGCCTAGTTTAAAATATGACAAGGATTTTGAAAGGTGAAACTTAGAAAAGTTTGAATGTAATGGTTTCGATAAGGTTTGAGAAACATGAAAGCAATATAGATCATGTATCTATGAGCTTTAAATACATGTCGAACACATAGCGAGTCGAGTAAAGGTGTATGAATGTTGATATTAAAAGTATACCTATACTAGCTATTATAGGAGTATGTTAAGAAAGTGAAACAAGGTTCTAAGAACCAAGTTAGACAACAATGTAACCTTTATTATTACATTGACAATGTGTGATACATATAACTAATGAGTGTGATCTCTATGGTTAATATAACTGTGTAGGATTACACAAAGTGCAGAGATTCTTAAGCAATTAAGTCGTAGTTGTTAAACTACGAATCAGGCAAGTCTTTCAGTTCCTATTTGATATATGAATTCAATAACTGTTAGTTGAATTATATTATGTTGTGATAATGTGAACTTATATATGAACTATATATGAGATATAAATGAGATTGAAAGTTGATCTTTGATGATATACTTGTTATGTGAAAAGTAACATGCGTAGTAACTATAAATTGTATTATAAATGCATGAAATGAGTATAATGTTGTATGCTATGTGATGCATGAAAACTGTTAGAATTGCTGAGCTGTCTCACTCTTGCAAATAACCACTTTTGCAGGTTAAGGACTTACGATAAAGACTTCGTGCTTCTTGATTGATAAAGATAGATAGTATCGAATTGAAGAGTACTATTTAGATTATTGCTTGAACCCTGTTTAGGTTCTAGGAGTTGTACTTGATAGTTGTTTACACTGTTTAATACATGTTGCGTTGTAAAGATGTATTAGTTAATACATAGAGGATATCAAGTCAAGTTGTAAACGTTATACGATAACTCAAATAGAATGAATCATATGTTATAATTGATTCAAGGTTTGTAATTGATTCAAAGTTATGAAATCAATAAAAGAATTTATTCAAAAGATATTGAAAAGTTTAAATTATTCCGCATTTTAGTAACATCAAATATGATGTAAAGATGAGATCTTGGATATAAATAGAATTTATATTCTAAATTGTAATAAGTAAAGTTGTATTCTTTTAGTAATAAATAAAAGATGTAATACTTTGGCGATAATAGTATCGTGACTGCACTGAATTCGAGGTTTCGAAAGAACGTGGATTTGGGGGCGTCACATTATTGCCATACTAAAACTACAATACATGAATAGTGGAGTGTTCAAGTGTTAATGAACATATTGACGATAAGAAACTAAGAATTGATGAGTGTTTCTAAAACGCTAAGTCAACGACGATTACAAGTTGTGTTATTTGATTACATAGTAACATATAAAATGAGATTGTGTTATGTGTATGTAAGGTATTTAATGACGTACGTATAGAATTGTACGACTAAGTTAGGATCTTATATATGTGTTTAACTTACATATCAAGTATATGTATTCAACGTATGTAACTAATGAATACCCTATATACGTAACTATGTTACAATAGGATTTCAAAGTTTTGATAAGCTATAAATTGGTAAACTACGCTTACGGAAAGTTCCCTAACTCTTTTTCACTTTATATATTGTATAAATCCGATTGTTGCCATATCAATCATATTTATATCAAACAAATATCTGTTACTATTCAGAAATCGATTTTGTATCTTGATGTTGTTGCAAGCATTGAACTTATCGTTCCTAAATGCATTACAAAAGTTGTCTAAGTCATTTGATTCGGCTAGACTAATATTGTATGTTAGAAAGCTATCCAAACCAATTGACTTGGTGCTGACTTTTTTAATTCTACTGAGATGAACAACCCTAATGGAAGGGGAAATTATATACAACTATCGGGGAACCGACGTGCGCATATGAGTATGATTAAATGTTATGCATAACGTAAGATACTTTAGGTTGATCACCTATTGTACTTGTTTTATTGGATTTTCAACATAATACTGTTAATTCTAATAAGAGTTCATAGTCCTTAGCGACTGCTCAGTGTTCGTTATTCTTGAACATTGAAATGGTTAAAACTTGAAATCATGTGGATATCTTTCAGTCCGTAGCGATAATTATTGAGAACTATTGATACTTCTTGTTATTCTTGAACTATCAATTACTGCTATTCCCTTGAGATTTGAAATTCATATTATACACCCTTATTGCTATATTACTTGCTGAGCAAACTTGTTGCCCATTCTTGCTTTTCCTAAAACATTTTAGTTAAGGCAGGGCAGTGCGGACCCTCTGGCACAAACAAGGGAAAAGGCAAGGGCAAGGCTACGGCGTAGCTTTGTTTTCTTTAGAATATTATGATGATTGTAATAAGACTTATTTCATATTATGTACTAGTTATGTTTAAGATATGTTTGAGATATGTTTAAGTTACGAGACCGTGGGACACGAATATTTATCTTAAATCAATATAAATTATTCTATTATTCCATTGCATGAGATGTTAGTATGTTATTAAAATTTAGTACGTGATGCACTGAATTCAAGACACGTGTGGTCCGAATTTGGGGGCATCGCAAATGGTGCGGGATAAAACTCAGTCGGTTCGATGCAGTTCAATGCGGTATAAGTTTAGATATTCATCCCCCCACTAATAAGTTGATATTGAAAAAGTAAAAATGATGTTGTAAGACCAATAAGTGATTTTTCTAGCAACATGTAACATTTTAAGCGACATTGATTGGTCTGACAATATCAATTGTCAAAGTAAAATAATCAATAGTCTCATTTAGTAACTGAGTACCATATTTGTAAAAGGGTTTAGTATTTTGTGCCCATTTATTCATTTATTTATGATTTTCAATTATAAATAAAGACAAATAAATAACAACTTGAGATTAAAATTTGTATACACCTCGATTCTAATGGAACCCAATTTTTAAAACATATAATTTAGAGAAGATTATGGGATTTGGGCCACCCAACCCCATCCCAAATTCGTTGGGTTTCTCTTATTTCTCATTGCTGAAATAAGACACAAAAATGTATATATTAAAAGAACGAAGTATTTGTATTCACTTATTTGTAGACACATTTACTATGGAAAGTAGTCATTTAATTTGGATCCTTGCTATTAATAATGAAAAAAAATGATTATTTAAACCAAATAAATTGTTTTAAACTTTAAAATTGATTTTTTTTCAGTATTGTAATAATCAAGTCCTAAAAAGTCCATTGAGATATTTTTAACATTTTTCAAACTCTTGTCAAAAATTAAATTGCGATTCTTATTTTCAGTAATGCCATTAATTGCACCTATAAAAACAACATGCAATGAGATTTCATTATCTCGTATAAAAGAATGCCAAATTATCTTAACCTTTCCATCGTTGAGAGAAAATATTAGTCATTATCTAAATTTTAGTTCAATTTAGCGACTCTTTCCTACCCTGTTCGATCTCTCTAATATTTTAGTTAATCAATTTCGCTTCTCTTTCAAACTTTCCTTGTATATTCAAACAAGTAAATTATCCTCTCTTTTCCTAAAATTATTGTTGCGATTCTTAATTTAAATACTTTTCTTTGCTTGCGAATGTGAATCCATATATATGCTCCAATTAGAAAGGACGGATCCAACGGAGGGCGAGCGGATCTAGCATTTGCCCTACTAGGGTTTCTTATATTAACCTTTTGTCTACAATTTCTTAATTAGAAAGCGCACACACATATATGCATTTGTTATCACAAATTTTCAAAAATCATTTAATCCTCATCCAATTTCCATAATTTTCCCTCACTATTTTATTTTTTTTAAAAAAATAACAGAATTGACACCAATCAACAATTTAGAAAACCTAATTAACAAGATATAAAATTTAGGGATGAATTTCATACTGTGCGCGTGACAATTTTCTAGGATAAATAAGTCATATACTGTTCGGATATTATTCATCGACCCCTACATGGACAGAAGGCCTGGGCCGAGAGGAGCTTACCGGGCCCAATGGGCCAAAGCCAGGATCGGAGTAGCAGAGTTCGGGATCGGGTATCAGAGCTCTTTGGGCTGGAACCCAGACCCAGCTAGTAGTATCCGGATCGGGCATCCTAGTCCCACGAGACCGGAGCCCAGCATAATGATGTTCGGGGTCGGACTACCAAGCCCTTCGGGCCGGAGTCTAGACCGAATAGGTGATGATCGGGATCGGACTACCGAGCCCTTCGGGCCAGGTTTCAGACCACTTTGTAAGGCCCATACCGAAGGTTATTTCCCGGATGGAGCCCGGAGCAATAAGGAGTCTAAAGAATTAAGGGTTTCAACCCTAATCCTATCTAAATACCAACTCTTATAAGGTAAGTGGTTGGATAACCACCAACTTGTACTTTTAAAGGGGATTGCGTTGGACCCAAACAATGGTAACTACCATGTTTAGGAGTCCCAATTCCGACTGGGACATGGACTCTAGAGGCGGTGAGAATGGTTATAAATACAAGGCTTGACCTAATGGTAACAGGTAATACCCACTTGGGCACTATACACTACTGCCTCCATTGTTAACCTTGTGACTAGCCTATACTTATTCTCACACCGGAGCTATCACCCGGCGGTCCCAGCCGTCAAGCTTCATTTGTGAAGTGTTATTGTGCAAGTTTGAGCTCCTAGATTTGGCGATTGGACGTGCCAGCAAAACCTGGCGTTAACATTGGCGCTAGAAGGAGGGGTATTATTGCCTTAATCAATCACTTTTGTACTTTTTCGGTAGAAAAGACATGGCCAGTAAGGACGGTGGAGCTTCAAACCAGGAAAAGGCCAAGACTCACCCGACGACCCTAGTCAGGGCATCGGTCAAAGACAGATTGGGACCTAGCTACCAGGAGGGCAATTCGGTGCAGGCCCAATTGGCACGAAGGCAGCTGTTCGTCCCAGTCAACATACTCTGATTTCTCAGCACACCCACATGGAAGACAACCAGTCTCATGCCTATGAACGACGGGATAAGGATCGGGTGGAGAACAGCAAGGAGCAACGTCAGTTTATTCTGTTGACCAAAATATAGCAGAATAAGGGCGCCATGCTGCCCTTGCGTCTCCAGCAAGAAGAATTGGAGTTGCAGATTGCTAAGGTGGCTGGAGAACAGGAGGCCTCTTCGAAGAAGCACAAGCATCGGAGCCGATCCAGATCACCACGACAAGGGGAGACTAGAAGGAACAGAAGACGACACAGAAGTCATTCTCGGGAAAGAAGGAGTCGTTCCCCCGAACGAAGATCTGAACGCCTGGGCCGATCGGGACAGAGGGCGAGAATCGGATCTCCCGAATATGAGTGGGACAGGCGCAGGCCTTCCTCCCGTAAGGAAGATACCGACCCCCTCGCTCGACGAGTTGCGGAGTTGGAGAAGCTTCTGGCTACTAAAGATCAGTTGGGAACACCCTCGAGCTGTCACAACTCGCCCGAGATCAATCAAGTCACTGCTGACCCTAAGAAGAAAATGCCCCCGATGGAGACATACGACGGAATGGGAGATCCGTATGATCATTCGGATGGATATGATAGGCTGATGACATATTACGGGCATTCGGACGCAACAAAGTGTCATATGTTTGCAACCACCTTGAAGAAGAGTACCAGAGAGTGGATGGGAACTTTGGCATCGGGAACAATTACTTTATGGAATGATCTTCGGGAAAAATTCCACGCTAGATTCGGAAGCAACAGGAGAAGGGGCAAGATCACAGCTTCCCTCATGCAAGTGAAACAACGTTCGGACGAGACTCTCGGCACCTACGTCAAGAGATTTCGGGAAGCTGTGGGATCGATGGAATAATTGAATTCACCACAGGCCTTGGGATTCTTCACAACGGGTCTGGATATGGGGAGGTCAAAGAAGTTGATGAAAGACCTAGTGATCAACCCACCCTCGGACCTGGCTGAAGCCTTTCATCGGGCTGAAGGATTCATTGCCATTAAAGAGGCCATGGGAAATTTCAAGCCACCTTCACACGACAAGTCTAGGGACAAAGACAAGCCGAACAACTAATGATCGGACAATAATCAGGGGAGATAGGTTAATCAAGGGAAAAGAAATTATAACAGTGGGGGATCGGGCAAGTGGCCGACCACCTTTCCCAGGTAGAAGTGTCCACAAAGTTTTCACTCCCCTCAACACCGGTCGAGCTAGAATATTGGAAGACATCAAGGACAAGCCCTTCTATAAGCCCTGCAAGACGAGGCCGAAACCTGGGAGGCGCAACAAAAATAGGTATTGCACTTATCATCAGAATGCAGGCCATACGACAGAGGAATGCCTAGATCTGGGGGATCTGATCGAGAAGAACATTCAGAATGGGACGTTGGTTCAGTATGTGGCCGGTAGGGAAAATATCGGAACTCAACCAAGAGAGGAAGACAGGACTTAGGCCCGAGAAACACAGCCGAACCAGAACTAACCCGCTCGGGGGGTGATTGATGTTATCTCCGGAGGTTCGGTAGGGCACGTGACCGGACGAAAGAGAAGTGAACATGTAGATGCGGTCTTATCGGTTGTCAGGTCCACGGCAAAGAAGGGCAGGGCCTTCTCGGGGGAAGTTATTTCCTTTTCAGATGAAGTCTACCCTTCGAATCCCATAGAGTCACATGATGGGGCATTGGTGATAACAGCTCAGGTTGGACCAGTGGATATGAAGCGGATGATGGTAGACAACGGATCCTCGGTCGACATACTATATACACATGCCTATCAGAGGATGGACCTAGGGGGAAAGAAGATGGAACTTGGGGGAGAAGGACCCTTGTATGGATTCAGTGGCGACCCGGTGCATGTATCGGGAACCATCGAACTTTCGGTTAGGTTTGGCACAGCTCCTCAACAAATTGAGGTTATGGTCAGATTCTTCGTTGTCCAGGTGGATTCGGGTTACAACGCCATATTGGGAAGACCGACCCTGGTAGCCTTGCAAGCAGTCACCTCCATACCTCATTTCAAGATCAAGTTTCCAACACCGAACGGGATCGGGGAGGTAAAAGGCGACCTAGACATTGCCCGTAGGTGTTATCGGAATACATTGATCTTTTCGGGAACCGGGGTAAGTAAGCAGAAGCATACGATGGATATCAAGATAGAGCCATTTACAGAAGGTAGCGTAGAGCCTCTTGCCTTACCAGCCAAAGAAACAGAGGATATACAACTGATCTCGGGGAACGAAAATAAACTGATAAAGATTGGCTCAGGATTGGCAGAACCCTTCCGGACCGGGTTGATCTATCTGCTTCGGGCGTACGCGGATATCTTTGCCTGGATACCCAGTGATATGCCCGGGGTGGACAAGTCAGTAGCACTACACCGGCTGGAAGTGGATCGCAATAAGAGACCAGTTATACAGAAGAAAATAATTTTTTCCTCGAAGAGGCAGAAAATCATCGATGAAGAGATTGCTAAATTACTGGAGGCAGGATTTATCTTCAAAATTGACTACCCGTTGTGGCTGGCAAACGTGGTCTTGGTTCAGAAATAGAACAGGAAATGGAGAATCTGCATTGACTATACAGACCTGAATAAAGCTTGCCTGAAAGATTTCTACCCTCTGCCCAACATTGGTCAGTTGATTGATGCCACTTCAGGGTACGACATGCTAAGCTTCATGGATGCTTTCTCGGGATATCATCAAATCTCAATGGCTAAGGAGGACATCCCGAAGGCGAGCTTCATCACGCATCGGGCATTTAAGCATATCGAAAGATGACCTTTGAACTGCTCAATGCAGGGGCCACTTATCTGCGGATGATGAACCATGTGTTTACAAAGCAGCTAGGCCGAAGCATGAAGGTTTATGTAGACGACATGATTGTAAAAAGTGTGTCAGTCCGAGATCATCTGGGCGACCTAGAAAAATGCTTTGAAATTGTTCGAAAATATAACCTTCGTCTGAACCCTACAAAGTGTACCTTCGGATTGGGATCAGGAAAATTTCTGGGTTATCTGATTAGCAAAAGGGGCATCGAGGCAAACCCAGAGAAGATCCTAGCGATACTAGATATACAATCCCCGAAGTCGTACAAGGATGTGCAGAGGCTGACAGGCAGGATAGCGGCTCTTCGAAGGTTCGTATTGAAATCAGCAGAAAGGTGTTTGCCATTCTTTGACACTCTGAAGGGGCCAAAAAATGAGAAGAGTTTCCAGTGGACCTCCGAGTGCGAAGACGCCTTCCAGGGGATCAGGCAATACTTGTCCTCGGCACCATTGCTGATGAAACCGATCCCTTCAGAGCCACAAACGGCCTGGACTCTCTACGTGGACGGGTCATCTACCTCAGACATCAGCGGAGCAGGGGTCATTCTGACTAGTCACGAAGGGTTCCGGGTCCACCAGGCCATTAGGTTTCGATTCAAGGCCACCAACAATGAGGCCAAATACGAAGCTATTTTGGCCGAACATAGATTAGCCCGAAGCCTGGAGGTGTAGAAGATAGTGGTGTACAGTGATTCCTAGCTGGTGGTCAAACAGATAACGGGAGAGTATGAGGCCCGGGGGGCCCGAATGGTAAAATACCTGGCAGAGGTAAAGGACAAATTCTCATACTTCGGGTCGTGTAGCTGTCTAGGGATCGATCGGTCAGACAATACAGTAGCAGATTCCCTAGCCAGACTAGCCACGATCGAAGCAAGTTCTTTCACCGGATTAGTATACTTGGAAGTATTAGACAAACCTAGTGTTCAAAGGAAAGACATACTGACCCTGGATCGGCTCGACTGTTGGCTTACGCCTTACATCACTTACTTGGCCGAGGGGATTCTACCTTCGGATAGCATGTACGCCAGAAAAATTAAGCACATAAGCTCTAACTTCGTTCTTATTGGTGGGAATCTGTACCGAAGGGCTTTCACCTCTCCTTTACTCAAGTGTCTGACGCCTTCGAAAGCCGAATACGCACTCAGGGAAGTGCATGAAGGCATATGTGGGGATCACATGGGGGCCAAGTCATTGGCCTACAAAATTCTAAGGTAGGGGTACTATTGGCCGACCATCTTCCAGGAAGTAAAGGACTATGTCAAAAAATATCCTAAGTGTTAGTTAAATAGTTCTATCCCACATCAGCCTCCCGAAGAGTTGTATTCAGTCTTATCCCCGATCCCATTTGCTATGTGGGGAATTGATATATTAGGACCATTGTCGAAGGCCAAGGGGCAGGCCACTTTCGTAATCACCACAATCGACTACATGACAAATTTGGTGGAAGCCAAACCTTTGCAGAAAATTATCGAACAAGAATGTCTTAAGTTCTTCAAGGAATATGTTGTATACCAGTTCGGCATTCCAATGGTCCTGGTCTCCGACAATGGTAGACAGTTTGTGGGATCAAAATTCGAAACCTTCCTGAAAGAGTTAGGCATCCAACACAGAAGGCTTCAGTTGCCCACCCTCAATCCAATGGACAGGTAGAAGTCACTAATAGAATTATGCTCACAAGAATTAAAAGAAGGTTGGATAAACTAAAGGGAAGGTGGCCCGAAGAGCTACTCAATGTCCTATGGGCGTATCGAACTACCCCGAGGACCACAATTGGGGACTCACCGTTCAGACTGGCCTATAGAACCGATGCACTAATACCCGTCGAGATCGGATCACCGACACTTCGGATCAGTCAGTACCAAGAATTATACAATGACGAAGGCTTGCAATTGAACATAAATCTGGTTGATGAGGTTCGAAATTCGGCATCGATGAGGTTAGCCATCTACCAGAAACGAACCGCCCGACACTACAACCAGAATATGAAGCAAAGGAGGTTCGAGGTTAGGGACTTGGTTCTTCGAGAAGCAGAGGCATCTACCCCCCAGAACACGGGCAAGTTAATGCCGAACTGGGAGGGACCTTATGAAGTGATAGAAGTGCCAAATCCTGGTACCTATCGGCTTCGAGCAATGGATGGCACAGACATAAAGAAAATATGGTATGCTGGAAGACTTAGAAAATATTATCAGTGAGAAGTTATGTAATTCTTTCTTATGACTTGTGCAAATTACCTCGAGCTTTGGCATCAGTCACCTTGTTACGCGTGTCAGCATGATCTTCTTTTTCTTTGACCAGCGCGGCCGATACGCTCCGAAGCTCTGCCCTCTGTATCTCTACCTCACTCAAGAGCTGAACGTCACTTCAGGCAGCCCTGGCAAGAAGAGGGAAAACTCGGGCAAGGATCGCATTGACCTGTAACAAAGAGAGAAAACAAGCATTACTTATGATCTAACAGAATAGTCAAAACACAGAGTCTAAGGCCTTTGGAATTACCTGACACTGAGCTTTAATATAAGAGACCAAGAGGCCCTCGGTAGAATTCCCCTTGAACCGAGCATCATCTTTGGGAAGTTTGAAATGATCCAGGGCATCAAAGGGGAATACTTCAGAGGGGCTCTTCGGCCAAAAGCTTATTGGAGGCGACCCCTTGGATGACCAGGACACAGAGGACGGACCGGCTTTGGGGGAGGGATCGACCTCAACAACAGGCCTAGGAGCCGGGATGACCTGGAGATCGGGCTCATCCACCAACTTCTGCTTCAATCTCTTAAGGCGAGGTTCGAGAGTTTCGTCTTCGTTTTCCTCGGGATCCTCAAGGACTTTCCCTTCGCAAGCTGGTGGAGGATTCGACTTCAACACCTTCGCTTCTGGCTTAGGGGGGGCCTTGATCAGAACCCTCTTCTTTCCTTTTTTAGCAAAGCCACCTTCTTAGCCTGAGACATCTGCTTGACATCCTTCGGGGGAGCAGGAGAGGAGTCGACGGAGAGCTCGGAGATAGGGATTCTCTCCCCTTCGGCCGCATCATCCCCAAGGGGTAGGCGGATCGGGCCGGACAGAACGGGGAGGGGGGAAAGAGACTCATCGTCCCCCTTCATCTTGAAGATGGTCACTGCAAATGGAAATTACACATATCAGAAATCACAACAAGATAAATCAGAAAGAAAGGAAAAGACAAGTGAGATCGGGATTGAATGCTTACATCCATGCTTGTACAGCCAGACCTCATTGGCTAGAGTATCCAGGCACCACATGGTCTTCTTCACCTTTCGATAAAAGGTTTAGAATTCATCCTTTCGGGTCGTCAAAAAATTGGACACCTTCACAATTGTGTCATCGGGAGACGACCAGTTTGGGAGGAGCTGCAGGTCTGTCCCCTTGATAAACATCCATTGGTTATGCCAACCCTTGTTACTGGAAGGCGTCTTGGTGAAGGTAGCTCGGCCGGAGACGCGGTTCAGCTGACAAAAACTGGGCTCCTTGGATTTGCCAACCGAGAATAGCACAAAGAAGAAATCCAGGCCAGGGGTGATCCCTAACTCTTGGCAGATGGCTATGAAACTTACTAATTGGATATACGAGTTTGGCATAAGTTGTACGAACCCGATCCCCACAAAGCAGAGAAACAACACGATGAACTTGTGGAGGGGGAAGCGTACACTATACCTCAGGGCATAAGTCGGGATGGCCACCCATTTACCTTCGGGATGCCAGAACATCCTCTCCTCGGGCTTAGGTACCTAAAGCTTATACTCTTGGGGGATGTTGAAGAGGGTTCGGGCGTCGGAAAGCTGGGACGGTGTAAGGGTGGATTTGGTGTTGATATGGGAGAAATCCTTCTCGGAGCGGTAGGCGGCTCGAATCTCCTCCTCACTACCGTCGGTAGAGTCACCAGTTAGGGCCTCCAGCAGATCGACTGGTACCAAGTCGGTATTTGCAATAGTGACGGTGGTGGCCAAATTGGTAGAAATAGGGATAATGTCAGTAACAGAGGTCAGCTCAATGGTGGAAGCAGCTGGAACGATGCTAGAATCGGCCATAGAAACAAAAAATTGGTGAAAAGAAGGTGGTTTGAGGTTGCAAAGAGAGTAATCGGAGCAAAAGAACTGATCGTAGAAAATTGCACTGGCCAAAAAACTTTTTGAAAATGAGCTCAGATAAGAAGAGTTCGTAAAAAGTGACTGTGGTGGAGGGTGAAGGTATATATACTGATGCTGCACGAATCTTAAGAGGCGGCTAATAATGGTGTTGGGCCTTTCATTTCTGGGGTAACGTGTACAGCAATAAATCGGTCGGTTGGATTACCCAGGCGTCTCTTCAAACTCTCCCATTAAATATCCCATTAAAGGCCTGTTATAATGGGAAACTGGGGGCAATGTTCGGATATTATCCACCGACCCCTACATGGACAGAAGGCCTGGGCCGAGAGGAGCTTACCGGGCCCAATAGGCCGAAGCCAGGATTGGAGTAGCAGAGTTCGGGATCGGGTATCAAAGCTCTTTGGACTGGAACCCAGACCCAGCTGGTAGTATCTGGATCGGGCATCCTAGTCCCACGAGACCAGAGCCCAGACCAACATAATGATGTTCGGGGTCGGACTACCAAGCCCTTCGGGCCGGAGTCTAGACCGAATAGGTGATGATCGGGATCGAACTACCAAGCCCTTCGGGCCGGGGTTCAGACCACTTTGTAAGGCCCATACCGATACCATCTCCTGGCCCACTGTCATCACTTCAGGAGAAACCTTTGGTTTCAGAGCTGGTGCCCCAACTGGTAGGTATTGAGTATCACTCACCTCCAAGGAATGAAAACTAGCAGGTTCAATCCCTGCATCTAGACTAATCACTGGCATGTCTCCCTGCATGCAGACAGGGTATTCTGGTTCTGTATTCACTGTGAACAGGTTGCCATTGATAATGTACTTGAGCTGTTGATGGAGGGTGGATGGAACTGCTCCTGCCATGTGGATCCACGGCATTCCCAGCAACAAGTTATATCCGATAGTAATGTTGAGTACCTGGAAGGATACATAGAAGGTGTGTGGACCTATCTCCAGTGGAATCTCAATCTCTCCCACGGCTTCTCGGTGAGACCCATCGAAAGCCCGGATAACCACATGACTGGTCTTTATCCGGTTTGGATTGATCTTCATTTTCTCTAAGGTATCGTAGGGACTGATGTTTAGGGATGATCCTCCGTCTATTAGCACACCTCCGATCACATACCTGGATGACATTACTGCTATATGCAGGGACTTGGGATAACCCGTCCCCTCTGCAGGTATATCATCGTGTGTGAAAGATATCACATTGCTGTTGAAGATGTGTTCTATCACGTGAAGGAACTTCTCGGCATCCACTATCGTTAGTAGATGGGCTTCTTCCAATACTTTCACCAAAATGTTGCGATGATCCACTGAAGATAAGACCAAATCTAGGATGGACATTTTCTTGGGTTCATCCTTCAAACTTTGCACCACCTTGATTTCATTGTGTCCCATTTTGCTGAGGAACTCTTCGATTTTCTCTTCAGCCACCTTCCCTTTGGCTTTTATAACTGAATTGATCACCCGCTGAGGTAGGTTCAATGGATTCTCCATGGGTAAAATGGTAATATTATTCAAGGTTGAACATTCATCATTCCCATAGTTCCATGGGACTCTCTTTAAACTGATTACCGGATACTAGGGTCTGAAAGGTAAGATTAAAAGCTTGGGTGCAACCACCTTCACAGGATTCTGTGCTTCTTGGACCCATTTCCCAGGCAGGTACTAAGGGTTCTCCGGCTAGCTCCTTCTCACAGGAGATAACAGTCACTGTTTCCTCGTTCCAAGCCATGGGAATAAAGAGTGTTTCTTCATCAGGAAGGCCATAATCTTGATTCCCTCTTATCAGTTCACCGCTTTTAATTATGTTTTGAATTAAGTGACAGAGTCCCTAGCAATCTTCGGTGTCATGACCGTGTGCATTGCAGTGATACTGACAGATTCTGTCATGCTTGAATTTCCTGGATCGAGGATTTATTGAGGGTAACAGATTTGTAACCATCCCTTCATTGATCAACATTTGGAGGATTTCCTTCATTGGCTGGTTCAGATTAGTGAAATTCCTCTAAAAGGCGAATTCCCTGTCAACTTGAAACATTTTTTTCCTTGGCCACCTTATCGGCCCAAGGTTCATGCTTATGAAACCGGTAGTGATCCCTCATAGTGATGAGGCTGATCTCCGGTGTAGGAGGACTTTCTTCATATGGGTTGGACTGGTTTATGAGCTTCCTGGTCACCTGATGTTGGTATACGACCAGCTATGCCAGCTGTCCAATCTGTTCCATAATAGATTTAATATCCTGTTCTATCAGGAACCGCCTTTCTGATAACTCCCAACTGTCTGGGCTATTGTTGTTGGATTGAGTTGTTTCTCCGATGTATCTAAGCTATTTGGATCCTTCTCCATTTTGCGTGCTAATGATGTTGACAAACTCCTCTTTGTGCTGAGGGAAGGGATTATCCTGTATGTGCAGTTGCTCTGGTTTAGTCACCACGATCTCTCCATTGTCTATCAAGTCCTGGATTTTTTGCTTGAGAGACCAACAGTCTTGTGTATTATGGCCCGGAGCTTCGGAATGGTAGGCACACTTCTTACTTAGGGTCGAAATTCCGTCCACCGGTGTTGGTTGGTGGAAGGAGTTGCACAATCTTTTACTGTGCCGTCAACAATTTTAACACATTTTTGAGTGAATCCCTTAAGGGGGTAAACGTTCTTCGACGCCTAGCCTCCATATTTTTTTGGAATGGCGAGTTTGAAAGTTGGGCTGAAGCTTGCAAAGGGGAAAAGTTCCTCCTTTGAATGGACATACTGCTTGACTCGGTTCTCTGATTCTGTCCTTGCAATACTAAGGACACTTCTTCGTCTTTCTTCTTGTCTACCCTCAAGGGAGTACTCCTATAAATCTCGGACTGGATATGCTCGGCAACAGCTTCTAAGGTGGTCAGATCCTTTATCTTCCTAGATTTGAACCCCATTTCTGCCATTTCACCGTGCTTGGTTATCTCCGAAAATGGCTTTCATATACCTGCTAGGACCCTTTCATAATACGAAGCTTCTTGAATGTCGATGAATGTCATGACTATCTCAGATTCAGTCATAGGTGGAGTGACTTATGCCGCCATTCGTCTCTAGTGTTGAGCATATTCTTTGAATGACTCATTACTTTGTTTCTTGATTTTGGTTATTTGATATCTGTCTGGAGCCAGTTGAGACTAGAAACTGTATTGATTGAGGAAGGTATGTGCCAGCTCTTCCTAGCTGTGAATTTTAGAGTTGTCCAGACTGACATACCAGGCTCTAGCCTTTTCGGTCAGGCTTTTCTGGAATAACTGCATTCGGAGCTTCTCATCCTCTGTATAGGATCCGAGTTCTCCAATGAATACTTTCAAGTGAGTGTAAGGGTCTCCCAATCCATCATATTTCTCAAAATTAGGGACTCAAAATTTTTCGGGATAACGAGCTCTAGGGAAAATACATAACTCTGAATAATTGACACTTCAAATGCCACAATCCCTTTGATGGACCGGATGCTCTCTTCCATTTGTTGGACTTTCTTCATAAAGTCACCAGCTTCCTGTTCTTTCTTAAGAACAGTGATTTCAGGGGTTTTGTTGGTAGTGTCCTAGTTCTGTGGATCAGGAATCTGAGTGTCCTTCCTCCCGGTCTCTTGATTGCCACCGGGTGTACCTATTTTTGTGTGACCCTGTGCTTGTTTCCCTTTAAGAGTTTTACTCTGCTCTCTCAAGAAAGTGGCCAATTCGGCTATCTGGTTCTTCAGTCCTTCAAACTCTTCCCTAGAGACAGGGGTGGATTCTAGCTGAGCACTGGAATCCATGTCTAGAGATGGACTTAGTGCTTTCTTAGACATAGATATAGTGATAGAACCAATTTTTCACCTAGAACAAACGTAGGCGTGTCAATTTCCTTAGGTAAGTATGGATAGGATGCATGCCATGATGTGTTTTTAAAGTTGTTTTAATCTTATCCTGCTAGATAGAGGTCTGTTGTTTTGATGACATGATAATATAACAGGATTTACAATACATGGAATGTACATTATTTACATTGGAAATGAAAACTTGACATTGAATTGAAAAAGGAAGGCATGAAGAAGCTTCCCTTCGAATTTGGTTAATCAGAGGCTGACCTATCTTAGGCTACTCTCGCTGCTTTTCGACATGAAGGTCCCCAGATTATTTTAATCTACTAGAGGGGAACTTTATCCGATCTTTCAACTGGAGCGGATCTAAGTGGTGCTTTTTCATGAGCCCCAAAGACTTAGCCGTCCTCGAAGACATTACTCTGTCACCGATGGGTTTTCCTCTTGGTGGAGGAATCACACAACATATATTCACATACATCGAGTCTCACCGTATGCATATGATGACATTGGTGCAAAGCACTAATATAAAGCAGGAAAGCATTCATTCACATTCATTCAATGTAAGGACACAACATTTAACCAGACGCAGATAAGAAAGGGGAATTTTGAAAGGATTTGAACGTGGCCTAAGCCCTCTACTGTCCCCAGTAGAGTCGCCACCTGTCGACGTCGAGAAAAAATCCGGTTTGAGTTGGATCCGAATCTTTCTCTCTTCTTATGTTTTATCTACGCTTATTTTATCTTTTTTTGTGAAAAAGGTTTTGAACGGGTTTTTTAGGAAAAGGCCAACATGTATTATGTTGATGATTTGAACATTTTAAAAATTCGCCAGTTGGTAGATTTGAAATGGTTGTACCAACTCAACCGAGTTTTGTTTGAAAGGAGGCCCAATTGCTGGACATTGTCGAAACTTAATCTTTGAAACCGAAGTTCTAAGTTTGGGGGCTTGGTTAAGTGTGGAAAAGGTGTTAGGCACCCCACAACTCTCGTGAAAACACGGTACCACATCTTTTCAATATTTTTCCTTTTTATTTGCAATATGTGTGTGTGAATGCTGCAAGAAATTGGGCCTACGGTTGTTGATTGGAAGTAGTGCTTTGCTTCATTAAACCTATATACGAAGGGTTTGATTTGATTTGCAAAAGTCCTTTTTTAGGAAAGATATGTAAGTGATGTTTTGCAAGGTGGTTATTAATACGCTTATGTAGGAATTGAAGCAGTTTGATACTTTCAATTTTTATCTTTTTAGCCTTTTGGCTCAATTGAATGATGATTTGTAGGGCTGCAAAGCATCCGCGACCACAAAATGTATACAAGTGTCGGTCTTCTCATGGGCATGACAGCCATCGGAGTGACTCTGACACGACAAACTATATTTTCACTATGTTGAGACCTTAAACCCGGATAACTGTTTTAAGGTCTTTTGGATGTATATTTTTACAAAAAAACTAGCAGGGTACATTTGTAAAGTGAAGTTTGTCCATCGTGGGAATCAGATTCTAATCAGCTTGATCATGAATCCTACGATTCTTAGGCTCACAGAGGGAAGCCAATAAAACCTGCACAACTCTAATATGAACAGAAATGTATATTTACATCTAAACGTTGCAATAACCAAGGATTCATCAGTAAATCATGGCTTGAGAGTAGCCAAAGTTTCTCGTTCCCATTAGATAGCGATCTAAGGGCCGCGGGGTTGCTTTAAGGAATGAAACTAAAAAATGCTAGATTGAAGTAAATCTCAGCCATTCTATCTTTCCGATTCTGTCTGAACCTATTTTAAACCGTTTGAAATGTAGAGTTGGCGAGATTTAAGAAAATCTAGTTTGCCAAAATTGATGTAAAGAATATATATATATATATATATATATATAATTATATATATACGAAAGTTGTAAAGGCCGATGGGTTTGCACTCCGATACCCGGACTGGAATATAAATATATATATATATATATATATATTTTTGTAAAAGCTGTAAAAAGCCACGGAGTAATCCAGGCTAAACAGAATGGAAATTTATATATATATATATATATGTATATATATATAAAAGCGGTAAAGGGCGGTGGTTTTTCACTTCGATGCCCGAACTGGAATGTAAATATATATATATATATATATATATATATTTATAAAAGCTGTACAAAGCCGCGGAATAATCCAGGTTCGACAGAATGTAAATATATATATATAAAAAAGTGGTAAAGGGCGACAGACATTTTATCCTTTTTTCGGACAGAAATATAAGTATATATATATTTCTAAAAGCAGTAAAAAGGCCACAGAATGATCCAGGCAAAACTGGAATGTAAAAAAGTTAATATATATATATAATATATATATATATATATATATATATATATATTAAAGCAATAAAAAGACAACGAAGTATAAATTCAGGCCCAAATAGTCAAAAGAATTTATATATATAGTTATATATATAAAAGCAGTAACCTGCCACGAATTTGACATCCGGTTTGACAGAATTGAAAAGTTAGTATATATAGTTAAATATATACAAAAAAAACCAAACCCGGACTAAGAAGATAACCCAGTCCAGCAAAGTTGCTATAAACGTATATATATATATATATATATATAAGTTGTTAAAAGCGACGGGTCTACGATCCGAGCTGTGAAAATGCCAGAAAACGTGTTTTATGTACTAAAATGTACGAAAACGTAAGCAAAAACAGCTACGAAACTGAGTTCTGGGCATAATCAGAAAACGAAACTTAACGTGCAAGTGTATAAATGCGCAATGAAGTAGTAGGAACTTTTTGATCGTAAAAATACTCACAATAAACTGCTACACGGGCTTTTTGCCAAATCGTAGGCTTCAAACGTTTGTTTGTACTGGTTAATTTTTGTTATGTGGTAGTATATGATTATATCTACGTGTTAGAGCGATAAAATTTGGGTTTGGAGTACAAGAATATGGCTGAGAAATGAAACAGGCAGAGTTCAGAGCGTTTTTTGAATTATGAAATGAGATGGGGGTGCACTCATATATATATATAGACCAAATGGAAGTGGCTCTACCAGAGGCAACTGCGTGTCTACCTGCGGCTCCATGTGGCAGGGCCCACGTGGCGGGTCCTGTCATCTCAAAGTACGTGCACTCCGAGCAACGCGAGGTCAGATTTGAAACTTTCTAACTTTTGATCAGAGCGTCAGTTTGAGGCGTGCTATACCTTTCCGGAAAGCCCTCGCCGAGAGTGTCGCAATGATATGGGAATAAACCTTTTCTGAGTCCAAAAAGATAGGTTCATAACCAGGTCTTCGATTCCTCGCAGTTTGTCCGTTGAGCTGTCTTGCGCTGTTTCCACTCGGGATCATCGTTATGGTTCTTTCTGACCTTGGTGGAATTAATTCGGCTTGAGTTTAACCGAATCGGCTTCAAGTTGGCAAAATGACAATTTTTCCCAATCGTGGTTACCTTTAGTACTGGCATGGTCTTCGACTGATTTCCCGGGGTTGTCTTCGAGGTTTAGATCCCAGCCGATTCTGTTTGTCCTAAAGATTGTCTCTAAGGTTGACTTGGTCCTTCCAGGTTTATCTCTGGAGATGATGTTAGGCTTCGGGTTTGTCTCCAAAGTTGATTTGACCTCCCGGGATGTGATCGGGACTGACCTGTACCTCATGGGTTGTGATCGGGGTTAACCTGTACCTCCCTGGATGTGACCGGGGCTGACCTGTACCTCTCAGGTTGTGACCGGGGCTGACCTGTACCTCCAGGGATGTGACCGGGGTTGACCTATACCTCTCGGGTTGTGACCGGTGTTGACCTGTACATCCTAGATTGTGACTGGGGCTAACTTGTACGTCTCTAGATATGACCGGGGCTGACCTGTCATCCCGGTATTGAGACGGGGGTTTGACCTGTACCTCCCGGGATGTGAACGGGGCTGACTTGTACCTCTCGGGTTGTGACCGGGGTTGACTTGTACCTCCTGGAATATGATCGGGGCTGACCTGTACCTCCCTAGATGTGACCGAGGATGACCTGTCATCCCAGTATTGAGACCGGGCTGAGTTGACTATTTTGCCCTCCTGCAGGGTTAGTAATAGGAACACAAAATCTCGATTTTCTATAATCGAACTGAAAAAAATTCTGAGTGTCTATAGTTAGGAACCTGGGAACGATTTGAGAAAGTTGTAATCCTTTTTAAAGGAAGATTTTATTTGGTTAAGGTTGTAATTTATTTTTCATTCCTTATTTACGGGCAATAGTTATGTTTTATTTATATAGTGAACATCAAATCCTATGGAAATGAAGTACCCGAATTTGGGGGTGTCATAAGTTGGTATCATAGCTTTAGGTTATGAACCTTAGGTAGGAAAACCTTAGGTAGTAGCCTTATAAGAGATCGAAAAGATAGTGATGATAATTAAGATAATAAACTATCTTATGTGCTATGTGTTTACGTTTATGTACCTGAGGAGTATCGATCGATATCACATAATAATAAAACTTTAAAATTTTATGTCAGGATGACGAATGTTGGAGAGTCTAGCAGGCTAGGGAGGAATTACCACAGATGCCTAGAGATGAGGAGCCTCGCGACATCTATACTGTCTGGGAGCAGTTGGTTCAGAGAGAACCATCTCCATTGATCACTGTAGAGGGCCAAGAGAATGAGCCAGTCCTTGATCGAGATGACGAGGATGAGTTAGAGGAGGAGGATCCTGAAGAGAAGATTCCACCTAACTCTATTAGCATTGTGATGTACGAGGAAGTCTACGACCGCAACGTTGAGCTGCAGGATAGAGTCGGAGAGCTGGACGAGCTAGTGGACGAGATTCGGACTGCTATACAGCATAAGGAGGAAACGATTCTAGAACTGGACGATCAGCTTGGCGACGAGAAGTGGGATCTAGTTCACGTGGAGAGTGAAAGGGATGATGCACTGGCTGAGCTAGAAAAATTAAAGAACGACATTAAAGAGGAGTCAGCGAAGCGTGCCAGAGAAGAGGATGTGTGCTTAAAGGCTACTCTACGTACAGATCGAGTTGAAGACGAGGTTCAAGCGAAGAAGGCCAAGTTGAAGGAGACGAAATATGCTTTTCATTCGGCGATAGATAGGGCCCAGGATCGTATCTTTTATTACCCAGCTCAGTTCAAGAATTTACCGCGGTATATGGTGGATCGCAGAATAATGTTTCGGGTGATGGAAGAAGAACATAGAGAGGCTGTGCGACGTCTTAACATGCCTAGATAGTAGAGGATATAAACTATTTGTTTGTTCATGTATTAAATAAGTGTAAATCCCAAAATTTGAGATAAAAATGGGATAAGATAATGATGTGATCTTGTAACTTGTTTTGGTTCAGAAAAGATGATGTAAATAGCATAGATGCTATATATTCTATGTTTTATAACTAGTAATGAATAAATAACAAAGTTTATTGACGTGTTATGTATACAAGTGTGAATTAATTTATTTTAAATGTTTAAGTTTGAACTTGAATATTTAAGAGATGGGTTAGGGATCTAATAAGAGTATGTCTTAACAGAAAGATACCTCTTAGATGAAGACCTGCACGACAACCACAAGAGGGTTCTACAAACAACAACAACAACGATGAGGCGAATGCCAATCCAGTTCAGCAACTGGTGAACTTACTTATAGGAGCACTTACGAATCAGCCGCAAGTTCAAGCCGCGACGTACAAGGAATTCAAAGCGATAGGACCACCGAAATTCCAAGGAACTGTGAATCCGATAGAAGCCTAGACATGGGTAATGGAAATGGAGAAGGTCTTTAATGTGGCCAGAATTAATGATGACCAGAAGACGGCTTTTGCGACATTCATGCTGAAGTCGGAAGCTAGCTACTGGTGGCAGGCTAACAAGACTCGGGGAGGAGAAAGTGTGATAACGTGGGACAGATTTAAAGAGATGTTCTTTGAAATGTATTTTCCAGTAAGCTCGAAGAACCAGATGGAGGTTCAGTTTCTAGAACTGAAATAGGGAGCGATGATGGTGCCAGAGTACACCTCAAAATTCAACGAGCTGGAAAGGTTTGCAACTTACCAGGTCAGTATTGATGAGAGGAAGGCAAGAAGATTTGAGCAGGGATTGAAACCCTAGTTGTACAGTCTGGTCTCCATATTCTAGCTTGACACGTTTGTAGCTGTGTTGGAAAAGGCGATCATTGCGAAAGGTGGGAGCGATGCCTTGACCAAATATAATCAAGACCAAAAGAAGAAGAAGAATGAGACAGAGAATAAGGCTGGTGGTAGTGGCACCAACCAAAAAAGGAAATGAAACGACAATTCTTCTGTCGGGAGTCAACAGGGAAATCAGCAGAAGAGAACAATTGAAGCATGTGCTACATGCGGGAAGAATCATTCTGGTGTGTGTTTGAGGGGAAGGCGAGTATGCTTCAACTCTGGTCAGGAAGGCCACATTGCGTCAAATTATCCTAAGCTGAAGAAGTGAGTGTGCTTCATATGCAGGTCCAAAGATCATATGGCCTGAGATTGCCCTAAGAAGCCAACTGGAGATAGGAAGGAGAGGAAATGGCAGCGGCATCACATTGGCTATCGCTAGACCACCGCAAACGAGCTGACCCACTGCCAGAACATTCAATATGACGGTGCAGGATGCTGTGCAGTCAAGGGATGTGGTGTCAGGTATTATTCCGATCAATAGTATTAATGCTTATGTATTATTTGATTCGGGTGTTACTTGTTTATTCATATCTGATGACTTTGCTAAGACGTTTGACTTACCTAAAGAGGAATTAGTTTACCCCTTGAACATAGAGATTGTGAATAAGAAGGTTATTCCTGTTAGGTTTGTACACAAGAACTGTAGGTTGAACATTATGGATCATGAGTCGATGGTAGATTTAATTTCGATAAAACTTGGGGAGTTCAATGTTATATTGGGTATGGATTGGTTATTCAATCATGAAGCGGCAATTTATTGCCAGAAGAAGTCTGTAAACTTTATGACTCCGTCGAAGGTAATGTTTTATGGTAGCAAATCGCCTAGACAAGCGAGTTGTCTGACGATTATGCAAGCCAAGAAGTTATTGAAGCAAGGCTATGTAGGGTACTTAGCCTACATAGAGGATACTCGTAAGGAGAGTCCAAAGCTGGAAGAGATATCGGTGGTTAAGGAATTTGTGGACGTGTTTTCGAGCGATTTTCTAGGACTTCCACCGGATAAAGAAATAGAGTTGGTGATCGACTTAGCACCGGGGACTGCTCCGATATCCAAATCCCTGTACAGAATGGCTCCGGTCGAGATGAAGGAGTTGATGGTTCAGCTGCAGTAATTGCTTGACAAGAAGTACATTCAGCCAAGTGTATCACCGTGGGGAGCTCCGGTATTATTCGTGAAGAAGAAGGATGGATCAATGCGGCTTTGTATTGATTATAGGGAGTTGAACAAAGTCTTGATCAGGAATAAGTATCCTTTACCTAGAATTGATGACTTATTCTGAAGGGTGCTAGATACTTCTCGAAAATAGATTTGAGAGGTAGGTATCGTCAGTTGAAGGTAAAAAGAGAGGATGTACCGAAGATGGCATTTAGAACTCGGTATAGACATTACGAGTTCTTGGTGATGTCATTTGGGTCAACGAATGCACCAGCAGTATTTATGAACTTAATGAATAGGGTGTTTAAGCCTTTTCTAGACAAGTTCGTAGTGGTGTTCATAGATGACATTTTGGTTTATTCTAAAACTAAGGAGGAACACACTGAACATTTGAGGCTGACATTGGAACTGCTGAGACGAGGGAAGTTGTATGTGAAATTCTCGAAGTACAAATTCTGGTTAGAACGTGTGTAATTTCTTGGCCACGTGATTGACAAAGATGGGATTTTAGTAGATCTGTCGAAGGTTAAAGCTGTAATGAATTGGGATCAGCCGAAGACTACCGTCAGAAGTGAGGAGTTTCTTGGATTTAGCAGGTTACTATAGAAGATTTATTTAGTACTTTTCCAAAATTGCAACTCTATTGAAGAATTTGACTCGAAAGACGGTGAAGTTCGTTTGGACGAAAAAGTGTGAGGAGAGCTTTCAGGAAATGAAGAAGAGGTTGAGTACTGCGCCTATGTTGTCATTGCCTAATAGTATAGGAAATTTTGTGGTATACAGTGATGCTTCACATAAGGGATTAGGCTATGTGCTGATGCAGAATGGCAAAGTCATTTCTTATGCATCACGTCAGCTGAAGGATTATGGAAAAGGGCATCCGACCCATGACTTGGAATTGGCGGCAGTAGTGTTTGCTTTGAAGATATGGAGACACTACCTATATGGAGAAAAGTGTGAGATATACACATATTATAAGAGTCTGAAGTACATCTTTACACAGAAAGATTCAACATGCGCCAAAGGAGATCGTTTGAGCTTATCAAGGACTACGATTGTGAAATTCTATACCATCCGGGTAAAACTAACGTCGTTGCCGACGCCTTAAGCAGAAATGGTTGTGACAAGTTAATGTTGCTAATTGCTCAGGAACAGTTGGGAAATGAGATGGCTAAGTTGGAGGTGGAAGTTAAGTATCCGAATGTGGCAGATGAGAAATTGTTCTAAGTAACTAACGGTTCAACTTTGGTGGACAAAGTGAAAGAGGCACAACTACATGATGAGGAATGTGAGAAAATCCAAAAAAAAGTAACCGGTGGTGAAGAAATAAAGTTCAAGATTGATAATGATGAACTGCTATGATTTGAAGGGAGAATCTAGGTACCTCCTGTGCCCGAAGTCAAAGAGGAAATTTAGAGTGAAGCTCACAGTTCGAGATATTCGATTCACCCTTAGGAGTACGAAGATGTATCAGGATCTCATACAGCATTTCTAGTGCCCAAATATGAAGAGAGACGTGGCTGAATGTGTTATAAAGTGCCTAACATGCCAGAAAGTCAAAGAAGAACATCAGAGACCAAGTGGATTGCTACAACTGCTGGAGATTCTGGATTGAAAATGGGAGCATATCACAATGGATTTTGTGGTTGGTTTTCCTACGACTCAGAAGGGCTATGATGCATTATGGGTTATCGTGGATCGACTGACGAAGTCAGCGCATTTCTTACCTATCAAGATTAGATTCAACTTGGATCAGTTGGCGAAGCTGTAGGTTAAGGAAATTATTTCTAGACACAGTGTTCCGATATCAATTGTATCAGACAAGGATCCGCATTTCACGTCAAATTTTTGGAAGCGATTACAGGAATGTTTGGGAACACAATTGCGAATGAGTACGGCGTACCATCCTCAAACTGATGGCCAGAGCGAGAGAACGATTCAAACTCTAAAGGATATGCTGAGAGCTTGTGTTATGAACTTCAAAGGAAGCTGGGAATATCATCTATCGTTGGTGGAATTCGCTTATAACAATAGTTACAATGCGAGTATTGGCATGCCGCCTTACGAAGCATTGTACGGTAGGAAATGCAGGACTGTATTATGCTGGGATAAGGTTGGTGAACGACAACTATTGGGACCGAAATTAGTGCAACAAACTGCTGAGATTGTGAAGCTGATCAGATTGAGATTGGTAGCTTCTCAGGATAGACAGAATAAGTATGCCGATTATCATAGTCAGAATCGAGAATTTAAAGTGGGAAGCTTTATTTTTCTGAAGGTATCTCCTTGGAAGAGGAAGATTTGATTCGACAAGATGGGAAAACTGAGTCCCCGATTTATTGGACCTTTTGAGATACTACGAAGGGTTGGCAAGGTAGCCTACGAGGTCACATTACCTCCGGAACTAAATCATATGTATTCCATATTTCTGTGTTGCAGCCGTGCAAACACGATTATAAGCATATGATAGAGTATGAGCCGTTGCACTTTGATAAAGACTTAACATATGAAGATGTTTCTGTTCAGATAGTTGACAGGAAATAGCAAGTACTTAGAAATAAAGTGATACCTTCTGTGAAGGTAATCTAGAGGAACCACAATGCTGAAGAAGCTACGTGGGAACTCGAAGATGTTATGATAAAAATTATCCCCAATTATTTATTTAATTTCTTGTATATCGATTCTGGGGACAAAATCTTTTTAGGGGGGGGGGGAAGAATGTGACGAATGAGTTTTTTTTAGTTGTGATTATGGGGACATAGTCCTTTTAAGGAGGGAAGATTATAACAAACGAGAATTTTGTATTTTAATTTTAAATATTTATTGAATTAAGTAAATATTTTAGTTGAATTATTTACTGAGTTGAATAAATAATTTATGTGATTATATTGTGGAGTAATTTAATTAAGTGCAATGCATTAATTACATCAAGGTTTAATACTAAACTGATGTTTAAGTAATTTTGTAGTGAAATTCTAATTTAATTGAGATAATTAAATTAGATGAGTTGTTATGTGGTGATTTGTTAAATAATGATTTAATGATTTAGTGAATAGTTATATTAATGCCTAATTTAATTTAAATAATTAAATTAGAGATTTACTGATTGTTACATGAAATTATGATTATTGAGTAAATTATAATTGTGTAGCAAGTTAATTATGTGGAAATTTTATTTTATTTAATGGATGTTATCTTTAATTTAATTAAATTAGAATATTGAGATTTAATTAAATAAAGTGTGACATTTAAAACTATATAGTAAAAGAGTTATTAAAATAAGCTAAAAGGGTTTTAATTTAGTTTTGCCAAACAAGGCCCTTAAATCTATTTTAATGTAGTTTTACCAAACAATGCTTTAGCCCTAAAAATATATTTTTAAAAATAAAGGGTTTTGCCAAACAAGCCTTATGACTTTTGAGTTTTAAAATTTTGTAATTGATATATGTATTTAGTAGAGTGATAATATATTGTCAGTTATATTATATGTAATTATATGTATATTGTTAGTTATATGTTAATTATCTATACTACGTAAGTTAGAATATCAGAGTATTAAGAAAAGAGAAAGAACATAGAAAGAAACAAGAGAGAAGAAGAAAGAAAGAAAGAAAGAGGAAGAAACTTTGAGAAATCAAAAACAAAGAATTATCATCATCTTCTTCTTCTATCAACAAAAGGTATAATCTAGTTTAAGCTTTGTTCTTCCATGTTTTCATAATTTTAAGTTCTCTGTGATTTAAGTTTTTATGAGAATTTGTGTAATATGATTCGTGTATGTTAAATTGTATATATAAACTGTTATATATGATTTATATGATAGTGTAAGTTGTTTAATTCATGTAAATATGAGGAACATGAAGAAATCATGTTCATAGCAATTTACAGTGAACTATTTTGAAATATGGTTTCTTAATTATCAAAATTGGTGTTTGATTATGCCATGTTATATAAATTGATCATAGATTGTAATAATATATTAAGAAGCGAAATTAACATTCTTTGAATTGTGTGATTTGGTTTTAAAACAAAGTCACAGTGTTTATTTTCTTCAAGAACATTTAATAATGGTATTTTCTTCAAAATCATAAAATTAAGGGTGTTTGATTATGTGTTGTGATGTTTATATATATTAAAACATGTTAGAAGCTTAAAGTTATGATTTTATAAAATTTTATATGCATTATATGTATTAAATTTGAGTTTGGTGCAAGAAAATAAGCCAAATTGGGCTTTTTCCTGCACAAGTTCGCGAGCTAATTTTTTCCCAGCAGGGACACCTGCCCCAACGGGGCTATTTACCCGCCCCAGCTAGCCCTCTTTGTTGTCCAAAAATTGTTTTGTGTTTTTAAGCCCTAACATGATGAACTAACTGAATGTAATGAACCTGATGACATATTAAGTATATAAAACAATAATATAACATATTGTTGACATGTATAAGACAATTTGAAGTCTCATATTAACAAGTTATGTGTGAATTTGGATATTGTTTTCGTAGGGTATGATTATGATGGTTTAAAAGGTTATATACGTGTGATATGCATGTCGTGAGTTTAGATTCACGTTATGTGGTTAGTTAAAAAGTTAAGATTACAAACCAAGTTGTTAAGTTGAACTTAAGGTAGAAGTTCAATGGTTAAACGTAGTGGTTATGAAACTAATCAATATTGTAAACATAATGTAATGTGTAGGACGATTGAGGAAGTGAATTGTAATTATAAATGTAGCTTGTGCACGAGATAAATTTCTAAACCTTACTTTTACGTTACGCAAGTATTCTATCCGTAATTTACTATTGTTGCGCAAGTTTTTGTGACAACCGAAAAATTTATAAGATCTTAAATGATTAAAATAATGGTTAAAGAATAAAATCTAGATGAGAATTTGAAGTATAATTTAAATTTTTTAAAGAATAACCTCTATAGTTCACTATTTGAATGAGAATATAGTATATATGGTTTATAAAAATTTTAAACCCTTGAAATGAATATATATATATATATATATATATATGTGTGTGTGTGTGTGTGTGTGTGTGTATGATTAAATAAATATATATTATATAATGTGTATACATTTATTTTGTATATAAAGATAATTAAGAATATGTATATATTAAAAATGTTGAGCATTAGTTCTAGTGATAATAGATTTAATGGACTAAGATGATTGTATGGCCCAAGAATATGTATAAGTAGCCCAATTGTTTAATTAAGCATTGGACTTGTAGATAAGTTGATTTAATAACAATTAAGTTATTAAACTAACCCAATATATTATGTATGGGCAAGTATACTGATGGCATAATTTAATATTGGGTGGAAGCCCAAGGTCATTTTATATAGTAAGTAAATTTAGAAAAGGTGCAAGCCCAAAACAAATTATGTGAGAGCCCAAGCTTGGCTCAAGCTTAGCCACTTAAGAAAGGAATTAACTTACAAATATGTGTAAGAAAACCCTAACTAAATGATTAGGAGATGATAAAAATTAAGGAGTATGAAACTATGTGTTTTGCAAGTCCAAATAATAAAAATTTCAAGCCCAAGGATTTATTTGACTAGCCCAATTGGTGGGCCAATTGAGTGAGGACCTATTGGACATTAAGTAAGCAATATGGGCCTTAAAAACAAAATAAATTTGGGCCCAAGAAGGCCTTATGGCCGAAATTTAGGAGGAGGAGCAAGGGGGGAGGCATGTAATGAGTGCTTTTACTTTAGTTGGTAAATCACTTTATAGGTGTTGATTTGTTTGTGGTGCCAACACATTTATTCTTTCTTGCAAGCAACCTTTTCATGATAAGGAGAGAGGGAGAGAGAATTGTATGGGAAGCTTTACTTAGATATACAAGATATATGCATATTAGTTGACCAATCACTCAAAATCCTCCCCACTTTAACAAACAAACATTTACTTCATTTTATTTTCTCTCACTTCCAAGCTTAACAAACAAAAGAAACAAGAGAGAGAAGGGGGGTGGAGTTCGGCCACTATAGAGAGGAGAGAGGGAGGAGAGTTTTGGATGTTCCATAGCTTCCTAATCAAAGCTTTAAGAGAAGAAGAAGGAAGAGAAGCAAAGGTATAAACAAAATTCCTACTTCTATAGTCTATTTCTTTGTTGGTTTAATTTGAGTTTTGATCTTAAGGTTAAAACCTTAGATATATGTGTCTAATAGTGTTTCATGTTTAGATCTAACCCTTTAAGGGTTCAAAACTTGGATCTAAACTAAGAAATAGAATCTAAGTTTTTCAAAAGTTAGAAAACCTAATTTTTATTAGCTTTGGTTAGTCTAATCTTGTGATTGGTGGTTTTTGTTGAGTTAGATCATGGATCATGTTAGATCCATGGGTATATGAGATATTGGTATATATTATGGTGATTAATGATGGGTTATGTTGGTGAATGAGTGAGTATATGAAAGTTTTCTTAGAAATCATTAAGTATGAAAAATCAGATTTTTGAGAAAATGTAGCATGAAACGAAAACAAGCATATCTCTCATTATACTTGGAATTTTTGAGTGTGGTCAATTTTTGGAGTTATATGTACAAGTGTTCTAAATTTTTCAAGTGGAATCACTGAAAAATGAGTTATAGATTTTCGTGTGGACTGAAATTAGCAAAGGATGTAAAATTTAAAAATAGCCAAAAAGTAGGCTGTCTAGGATTTCCAAGGGCAGTTTTGTCCACTTATTTAATAAAATAAAAGTAGGCCTTTTGGGACATTAAAACATATGTTATAAACTAGCTTGTGTCCGAAAATAAGCTCATTCCGACTTAAATTGAGCAAGTTATGACTATTTCAATATTTGTATTTTTTCGACAAAAATATCTATAATCGGAGTTGTATAACTCCGATGGCCACGAAATTTAAACTATAAGCTCACGTTAACATGTGTAAGATCTCGCCAAGAGTTGAGAATTTTTGGAGTTAAGCGTAAGGTAGCTAATTTGTTAAGAAATTAACTATAAATGGATTTTTGAAAAATACTTAAGGGAGTTGACAAATTCCAGAAAAATATTTTTTGTGTATGAAATATATGTATATATGATTGGCCAAAGGATAGGAAAATAATATGTTATTTTGGTATTTTCGTAAAAAAGGAATTTCAGCTTCCTGAAATGAACATTTCGGGTTGCTGAAATGGAAACTGAAAATGTTAGGAAGACAGTTTGGTTTCAGCTTGCTGAAATGGAAACTGAAATGTCAGGAATAGGAAACAGTTTGGTTTCAGCTTACTGAAATGATATATTAAGTCTCTTGAATAGTAAAGTTTACCGAGTTATAATAATAACTTAGTAAGCGATTAAGTATTAAGTCTAAAAGTAGTACAGTCGTATTCTGCAATAATTGATGTATAGTAGCTGGGCTAAACGACTCCTTCATATGGGGAAGGGATCTATGAATTAGTAACCGATCTAACTCGCTGTGAAAACAGTGTAGACAAGACGAAAGCTAATTTGTTAGTTGTTTGTGGGAAACCACTCAGTATACTATATTGAATACTATTAAAGACTCGATGTGTTCTAGGTTTAGACTTGTGTATGTATAGTGTTAAGGTTATCTAATATTTGACTATGTGTTTAAATATTTGATAGTTTACTTATAAAGTAAAGGTGTTATGTGATAAAATATGATATACTAATTGAAAGATCAATCTTATAACTGATAGGTCTTTACAATAAAGCGATTAAATTAGATTGCGTAGCAGTAATCGACGGTACAGGCAAGTTTTTCTCTAACTCAACTTTGAGTTGTTATTGTAAAGCATGTTCGTGATTAATCATTGATGATTGCTCACATCTATACTTATTATTGATTTGCACTTAGTGCATGTTGCATATGTTTATCAGGTATGAAAGGCTGATCACCTTCATTACCCTAAGGTTCAGTTAAAGTTGTTTATGGTCTTTGTGACATTAAATGTTATTGATTCAGTCATTCAATTATTGACATGTTGATTCATGCTTTTTCACAATTATTATATTGTTGAAAATATGAAAGCTTATTATTCTTTCAATCATGATATATCTTTATTGAATTTAAACTTGCTGGGCAAAGTAGTTGCTCACTCTTGTTATATCATGGTAAACATTCCAGGCTTAAAGATGAAACTTCGGACACAGTCAAAGGCAAAGACAAGTTTCGGGATTGAATTATTTTACGGTTAAATGATAATAGTATAGGATACAAATGACATTGTATGTCGTGTAGGATATTGAATGCAGGTATTAAGTTAAGGTTACAGACCTTGGGGTTTCTGTTGTAAAAGTTATTGTATAAACAATTTATGTTTATATCTTTCACAATAGTTATAGAAATGATGTATCGTAACTTACCAGGTCCGAGGTTCTGGGGACCCAGATTTGGGGGCGCTACAGTTTCTAAACTTTACTTTTATTGAGCAAGTTTTCTTACCCTAACTCGATTATATTTACTTTTAATTGAGCAAGTCCTTTTATTCTGCAATGGAGAAGTATCTTATTGAAATAATGTAGCCTTGACTTAATTGTTCAAGCAAGGTCTTATCGTATCTTTCAAATGCTTTAAGTTTAATTCTAAAGCATAAGTTATTTCATAATTCTTTTGTTGTTGAATTCTTAATTATAGTAAGTTGATTCAACTACTCCTGAGTTGATGATAGTTGAACTCTAAATTACCCTTTGAGCTTATCCAAACCAAACTTTCTTTGGTGCAGACTCGTTAATTAATACTGAGATGAACAACCCTATTAATAGGGGATTACCATACGAAAGCGTTAACATGTTTGTGCACAATACATGGTACGAAGGGTTGATCCCCCTAAGTACGAGTTAAGGTCCATACAGTCTAACGACTATTAAAGGTTTAAATAGAAATGTTTATAACCTGGGACATAGTTCAAGGTCTTATGACCCTCATATGAATTCTAAATTCTAAATCCTATTCTTGATTATTGATGATAGAAATATTATTCAATTCAGTTGAAGTTATTCAGTAATATGTCATTACTATTGACTGTTATTTCCATTGAGCTTTTGTTTGCTCACTTTTGCATTTATATAATCATTGCAACCAAAGTTGAGAAAGTTGATGAACCGTCAACTAGCAAAGGAAAAGGTAAGATGAACAAGTGAAGACTTGTTCAAATTTGAAACGATTTGTAATAAGACTTTAAATTATGTTATGATGTTTAATTTCCGCATTTGATGTTTATTAAGGTTAGGAACCTGGGAACGATTTGAGAAAGTTATAATCCTTTTTAAAGGAAGATTTTGTTTAGTTAAGGTTGTAATTTATTTTGCATTCCTTATTTACGGGCGGTAGTTATGTTTTATTGAGATAGTGAACACCAAATCTTGTGGAAATAAAGTACTCGAATTTAAAGGTGTCACAAAAAACCATTTTAAAAATAGATTTTTAGAAACTAAGAACTTGTTTCGTAAAACTAATTTAAAATAGACTTAAGGGCCTTGTTTGGTAAAAACAGAATTAAAATAAACTTAAGGGCCTTGTTGGGTAAAACAGAATTAAAACCCTTTTAATTTATTTTAATAACTCTTTTACTACATAGTTTAAATGTCACACTTTATTTAATTAAATCTCAATATTCTAATTTAATTAAATTAAAGCTAACATCCATTTATTAAATAAAATTGCCACATAATATTCATCTAATTTAACTATCTCAATTAAATTAGAACTTCATCACAAAATTACTTACACAATAATTTAATATTAAACATCAATTTAATTAATATATTGCACTTAATTAAATTACTCCACAACATAATCACATCAATCATTTATTCAATTCAATAAATAAATCAATTAAAATATTTATTTAATTCAATAAATATTTAAAATAAAATATAAAATTTCGTTTGTTACAATCTTCCCTCCTTAAAAGGATTCTGTCCCTAGAATCACAACAACAAAAAAAAACTCATTCGTCACACTAACCAGAAGAAGCTTAGTGAAGCTTCGGTTACAAATACAATTTTGTTCATAATTTAAATAAATCTTTTAGTAAGTAAAATTTCTACTTGGGTATTGGATACCGGCTATGATTCTTATAAATACACATTTATGAAGGGAAGCAAAAGTTGAAAGATAAACAAGGGGAAGTCTTTCTGCGTGTAGCAATGGAGCAAAGGTTGGTTCATTAAATGCAGGTACTTATTGTTTAGCGCCGCCTACGGGCAAGTCCATTAATTTAAGTAATTAACAATTTACTGAACGAACTTTACATACTTGACTTACATGAAAATAATTTTAAATTGAACAAACTAGTAAAAGAAAAGGAGATGATCATTCAAAGCGTTGAATATTTGTATTTGGTGAAATATAAGCCTGAATCATTTGAAAGGTTCAAAGAATTCAGAAGTAAAACTAATTGGCAACGTATTATGATTCTTCAATTGGATCGAGGAATAAATACTTGTGAAATAAGTTTTAAGATCTTCTTAAATGGTTTTCTCACAATGGACGCTTCTTGATACACAATAATTGATTGATGTATCTAAAAGAAAAAATCGCACCTTGTTAGACATGGGGCGGTCCATAAAGATTTTACCGACATTGTAGTATCCTTCTAGGGTAATGCCCTGGAAACGGCTGCATATATACAAAATAAGGTAAACTCAAAATCCGTCCCCAAGACTTCATAAGAGTTATGAACATGGAGGATTTCTAATCTTAAGTATGTTAAGATAAAGGGTTGTCCAGCTTAGGTGAAAATTTTTCGAAAGGATAAGCTTATGACAAGATTTGACAAATACAAATTTGTGGGACATCCTAAAGTAAGTTTAGGGTAAATATTCTATAATCCTACTTAGCAAAAGGTGTTTTGTTGCTAAACACGCTGCCTTCTAAGATAAATGTGTTCATCACTGAAGGGCTAGTGGGAGGATTATAGAACTTGAAGGAGTTCAAGAACCACAAATCACTATTGGTCAAAAGGAGGAACCTGTAGTTTGACCTATTGTACCACAACTGAATCGTAAATCTGGAATACTACCGAAGATACCTGGGAGGTATGGATTCATCATAGATGAAGATGATGAGGTACGCATCATAGAGGATGATGATCCAGTTATATACGATAAGGCTAAGAGTTGTAGACACTCAGAGAAATGGTAGATGACCATAAAATCTAAAATGGATCTTTGAAGCAATGCTCAAGACCATTCGAATTTTACTTGCGATTGTAGCTTATTATTACTAAATTTGGTAAATAGGCATGGATACACCCTTCCTCAAATATATATTATTAGAGGAGAATGTATGTATGATACAACCAGATGAATTTGTTTTAATGGTTGAAGCAAATCATGTATATGAGCTACACCAATCCATTTATGGATTGAAGCAAGATTCTCAAAGATGGAACATTCATTTTGATGAGACAATCAAAAAAGTTTGGTTTTATCAAAATCGAGAATGAACCTAGTGTGTTCAAAAGGGTCAGTGGGAGCGCTGTGACATTACTGAGTATTATATGTTGATATAATATTGATAAGGAAAGACATACTAGTACTATAATCAGTAAATATAAAGTTGTCTAAACGTTCCTCCATGAATGATTTGGGTAGAACATCCTAAATTGGGGATATAAATCTATATAGATAGATTTAAAAGGATGCGCAGCTCAACCCAATGAACGTATATTCATTTGATGTTAAAGGAGTTTAGCATGGCAAACTTTAAAAAATGTCTCATGATGATGAGCCATGGAGTGTATCTCTCTAAAGCTGACTTCAATAAAAGAGAGATCGCATAAGTAACTATTATGTATGCAATGCAATGTACAATACTTGATGTTAATCAGTCATATTCTGGAGAAGATCACTATAAGATAGTGATAAACATCTTAAAGTACTTAACCAACATTAAGGATGTAATCATAATACATGACGGGTCTGAATTAAACTAGAGGACTAAATAGACTCAAGTTTTCAGACTGACCAATACGACAACAAATCCACTTTAGGGTAAGTCGTTACCTTGAAAGGTGGTGTAGTGAATTAGAAGGTTCAAAACAGCAAAGAGTTGCTGGTTTAGTGATAAAGACAAAGTATCTAGCTGTAGATGAAGCTGCAAGTTGATGTTTCGGATGAAAAGTTCATTACAGAACTAGGAATAGTTCCTAAGTCTCATCTTGGATCCAAACATGTGTTGCGGCACTTTTATTTGATTAAAGAAATCATTGAAACAGGAGAAGTCACTATAGAGATAGTGAACTCTCAAAAACGACATTGCATAATTATTTACTGAAGCTATCCAATAGCTGGATGATCGTCACTTAGAGAAGAAGGGTATGAGATACCATGGCGATTGACTTTAGTGCAAGTGGGAGATTGAAAGTAGTATGAACACAAGCCAATTATGTTTGATGATAAAGCATATACTTTGTAACAACCTTATTCATTTATTAATAAAAGTATTATTTATTTAAAGGCATTTAATTATCTACATGATGCTGTTATTATAATATGTGATAAACCCATAGTTTTAAGCAATGTTTTTAGAATCATGATGATGATCATGCTAATGAGATCTAAATTCTTAGATAGCTTAAAACTAAAATTGTTCCCAATCGTTGGGTTACTAAAAAAGGGATTAGTGAATCTGTATAGATTGGTACATACGTTGCTTGTTCATTGAATGAGAATGATCGATCTCATAATCATTTATGTGGAGACTCTAAAGCAAGTATGTAAGTGCTTGTTGGAGAATAAGTTCACTGAACGTGGCTCGCTAAGGAATACCTAATGGAGTTTTACTTGTCTGTCAATAGGAATTCCTGTAGTGATAGTAGTATAAGTGATCCTTGGACTTGAGATCATCATAGTATCTTGTGTATGATGAGTTATACTTTGACATATCCCTTAAGACCCTTAGGGTATATCAAAGGGTATGCTTGGGTGTAATAAGTCATATATGGAGATAATGAATGATCAATAAAGAATTTACCACTTCTAGTAAAAGAAGAGATATGTCCTATGTGATTCGATAAATGACAACCCAGGAATCCTTGGCCAATGTGAAATGAAATTATAAAGGAGTTTCTAATTTGAATTATTTAAAGTTGTGCATTTTGGAATCGAAATACATATAATTAAATAAAATAAGACTTGACAGTAATTCCATGTCTTATATTTAATTGGGACATTGTATGGTGGAAGAATTGAATTATACGGTAACTATTAACTCATATATTATTTTATGATTAATGTTGAAATCTATATTATCTGGAAAGTTGTTGATCGCTAAGGAGGCTTATCCTTATTGTAGAATAAATGTTACTACATCCGTCCCATAATGAGTGCTTTTTTTTAGCTTAAATCACACAAACCAATACACAAACTAAAATGACAAAAATACCCTTAATATACTTTCTTTGTTTTGTTTGAGACTTTTTTTTATTGCCTTTTGGTCTCTCTTTCTCTTTCTTTAACCTTTTAACTTCTCAATAAATATGCAATAAATACAATTGGTTGCATAAGGGCACATATGGGAAAATATTGTAAAAATTGTATTAGAATTCTAACACATCACTTATTTTGGAAAAAAATGTTAAGCCTAAAAAAGCACTTATTGTGGGACGGAGGTAGTATTTATTTAAATGAATTATTAGTTTAATTTATTTATGTAAATAAGATTAGAATTGTTCTAATTGATTTATTCACAACTAGTTTAATATGGAGTACCTAAAGGGTCGCACCATAAAAGAAAAGAATATTTATTAAAAAAGCAAATGGCATAATCGCAATAATAAGTTAAGTATATTTAATTTAATCTATGGTGATAGAATAAATTAAATATCTTAATATTTATTATTTAATATTTCAGAAATATTAAATATAAATTAATAAGAGGAGTCTTATTATTATTATTACAATTTGTAGAAACTCGGAATTTTCTGCAGTTCTGTTGTAGACAATCGAGATTTTGTGTTCCTGTTACTAACCCTGCAGGCGGGCAAAACAGTCAGGTCAGCCCCGGTCTCAAGTCGGGAAGTACAGGTCAGCCCCGGTCTCAAGACGGGAGGTACAGGTCAGCCCCGGTCTCAACCCGGGAGGTACAGGTCAGCCCCGATCTCAATCTGGGAGGTACAAATCAGCCCTGGTCTCAACCCGAGAGGTACAGGTCAGCCCCGATCTCAACCCAGAAAGTGCAGATCAGTCCTAGTCTCAACTTGGGAGGTACATGTCAGCCCCGATCTCAACCTGGGAGGTACAGGTCAGCCCTGGCCTCAACCCGGGAGGTACAGGTCAGCCCCGATCTCAACCTGGGAAGTACAGGTCAGCCCCGATCTCATCCCTGGAAGTTCAGGTCAGCCCCGGTCTCATCCCGGGAGGTCAAATCAACTTCAGAGACAACCTCGAAGCCTGATAACTTCTCTAGGCCCGCTTCCATCAGGTCTATATATATTAGTGCACCCCTAGCTCATTTCATAATTCAAAAACGCCTTGAACCTCTGCCCGTTTCGTTTCTCAGCCATATTTTTATACTCCAAACCCAAATTTTATTACTCTAACATGTATGTATACTCATATACTACCACATACCAAAAATTAACCGGTGGAAATGGAAGTTTGAAGCCTACCAAGTGACAAAAAGCCCGTGTAGCAGTCTGTTGTGAGTATTTTTACGATCAAAAAGTTTATACTACTTCTTTGCGCATTTATACACTTGCACGTTAAATTTCGTTTTTTGATTATGCCCGGTACTCAGTTCCGTGGCCGTTTTTGATTATGTTTTCGTACAATTTAGTACATTTACGCGTTTTCTAGCATTTCTACAACCCGAATTGACGATCCGTCACTTTTATTAGATTATATATATATACGTTGATAGCAACTTAGCCGGACTGGGTTATCTTCCCAGTCTAGGTTTGGCTTTTTTTGAATATATTTAACTATATATATACTAACTTTTTAATTCTGTGAAGCTCGGATGTCAAATCTGTGGTAGTTTACTGCTTTTATATATATAACTATATATATATACATATATATATATATATATATATATATATATAAATTTTTCTGACTTATTCGGGCCTGGATTTCTACTTCTTAGCCTTTTTATTAATTTAATATATATATATATATACTAACTATATATATTAACTTTTTACATTCAAATTTGGCCTGGATCATTCTGTGTCCTTTTTACTACTTTTATAAATATATATATATATATATATATATATATATATATATACTTATATTTCTGTCCAGGCAAAGGATAAAATGTTCGTCGCCCTTTATTCTTTTATATATATATATTTACTTTCTGTTGAGCCTAGACAATTTTGTGGCTCTTTTACAGCTTATATATATATATATATATATATATATATATATATATATATATATATATATATATATTTATATATATCTCAATTCTATCGAGCCTGGATCATTCTGTGGCTCTTTTACAGTTTTATATATATATATATATATATATTTATATTCAGTTGAGCCTGGATCATCCCGTGGCTTTTTTACAGCTTATATATATATATATATATATATATATATATATATATATATTTCCATTCTGTCAAGCCTGGATCATCCCCTGGCTTTTATAGCTTTAATATATATATATATATATATATATATATATATATATATATATATATTTCCATTCCAGTCCGGGCACAGGATTGACTCCGTCGCCCTTTACCGCTTTTATATATATATATTTTCATTTTGTTCAGCCTAAATTACTCCATGGCTTTTTACAGCTTTTATAAATATATATATATATATTTACATTTCAGTCCGGGCATCGGAGTGAAAACCCATCACCCTTTACCGCTTTCGTATATATATATATATATATATATATATATATATATATATATATATATATATCTTTTATTCATTGTGATTAAATTGTTGCATTAAATATTCATTTGATATGAATTGGCGCTGACATCTCTTCGAGTGAACTAGATTTCTTTAAATCTTGCCAACTCTACCTTTCAAACGGTTCAAAAAAGGTCCATACGGAACCGAGAAGCTAGAATGGATGAGATTTACAAAAATCTAGCATTTTTCTAGTTTTATTCATTCAGGAAGCAATCTCGCGGCCCTTAGATCGCTATCTAGTAAGAACGAGAAGCTTTGGCTATTAGAAGGCTAGGATTTACTGATGAATCCTTGGTTCTTGCGACGGTTAGATGTAAATATACATTTCTGTGCACATTTTGAGCTGTGCAGGTTTTATTGGCTTCCCTTTGTGAGCCTAGGAATCATGGGATTCGTGATCAAACTGATCAGAAACTGATTCTCGCGATGGACAAACTTCACTTTACAAATGTACCCTGCCAGTTTTTCTGTAAAAATGTACATCCAAAAGACCTTAAAATGGTTATCTGGGTTCAAGGTCTCAACATAGTGAAAATATGGTTTGTCGTGTCAGAGTCACTGTAAGAACCGTGAATTTCATGAATAAATATTAATTTTGATATTAATAAAAAAATGAATATTTATTTGAATATAAATGTTTATATGTTATGAGATGAGTAATTCAATTAATTTCAAATTTAATTTATGATAATTGGGGAGATATGGAGTATTGTGATAAACTCGTAGAATGCCTTGTGTGGCACGAAAATGGAAATGATGATGACTTAATTAATAAGTGAATGATTAATTAATAATATATTGTTAATTAATTCTTATTGTAAGTAATAGAATATTAATGAGTAAATGATTAATAAATATAATAAGATTTATATTTACTCGATTAATTGTTATGTGTAAGGTATGTGATAATTAAACATATAATATATAGTAGTTACGTCTATATTATATAAAGTGTAGTGTGACACTTTAATATAACTATATAATATATAAGAACTATACATTATGATTAAATGAATTGTGTGAGTTAAGTAAATAATGCATATGGGACAATATGTGAGGTGTGGCTACATTAAATATGTACCTCATAAATATTATAATAATCTAAATAAACAATTGTTACTTAATGATTATTTCAATAGCTTAATGTAATAGAAATAATAGAGTTGTGATAGTATGGTGTGGCAATACCCAATTAGATTATAATCGATATTATAAATATACATGGATTATATATTGATGTGAATACATATACCCCAACTTACTACATTGTAATATTATTTTCTCATTTAAAGCTGCATTGTGAGTCTAATTGAATTATAACCTAAGTGTATATAATATGAATATAGCCTAAGTGTTCATGTTGCTAATGCTGAGTTCCAATTGCCTTGTCCTAAAATAAATGGCCTTTTCTCATTCACGTGTATAGCATGAGTGGCCTAAAGCCTATTACTTCTTCTCCCAAACTCAATAACTAGCCAATGATTATGGGGGAGTGGCTCTAACAGTGGAAATCAACAACTAAACCAACTACTCTTCCTTAACCAACATGTTCTTGCTCTTCCCATTGGTTTAATTTGATGGAAAATTTCATTGTCTGTGTATTCATTTGCCTATAAATGAAGCTCTCTACTTCTCTTTTTTATTTGCTGAGATTTTCTGTTAAGTTAAGCAAGAGTTAATATAGCAGCATTATAGAAGCAATTTAGCAGCAAACTCATATCAAGTTTAGCAGAGGTATACTCCTTGTTCTTCAATTCTTGAAATTCTATGTTCTTGATTATGCATAAACTCTTGTTAAATTGATTGAAAAGATGACAACAGAATGTTTCAGAAGTTTAAATACATGTGTGGACCCTTTTTGAATGAGTTTGAGCATGTTTAAATTGAAGGAAATCGAAGTCGGGTTCAACATTTTGCAAACATAACTCTTTTCTGGTTCTATCTGGAAAGGGGCGCAGCTTCGCCCATTTTGTACTAAGGTACAGAGCAGCTGCGCCAGGAAGCAGTTCTGAAATTTTAGTTCTGTTATTATCTGATGGGTGCTAGCATATTGATATCACTTAGACAAGCATGATAACAGGTTTAACATGTGTAATTATGTACCTTGACATAGCATGAACATGTTTGACTTCGTTAGTATGCATTTATTGAATGAACTTATAGTCTTGAAAATGGACTTTGACATGTACTTGAGATAATTATGTTCTGACCATATGAGCATGTATATGTGGGTTGGTTATTAATGAAATACAATCTAAAATATGTTTGCATGCGTTAAGCTATGTTAGCCTAGTTCAAAATGACGTTTAAAAGGGAAATTTGAAAGTTTTGGAGAACTAATGTTTACAAGCATGTCATGATTACATTCTAATATTCTCGGTCGTGCATGCTAGTACTATTAACGTCACTTAGATGGCCTATATGTGCACACACCTTGTTAGACACTATGAAAGTTAGTCAAGCATGATTTAGATATGTTTTAAAGCAACGAATGATGCTAGCCATGCATAAATGATATAAACACGTGTAAGCATGTATATTACAGATTATGTGACCACTTATGTGTATGAATGACAAGCATGATAGTCCTTTATGATTTTATGACCTTATGTGACCTTAAGTCATTAGAGATATTAATCCAAAACTATTGCATGAAAAGTTGAACTTAAATGGACCCTAAAAGCATGCAAAGATCTTTAATAAGTTTTTTACTAGGTGTGAATGAATGCTAGAATGAATGGGACAGAAATAGAAGATCAAAAGCTCAACCCTGGTCTGGCCAGAGGACAGCACAGCTGCGCCGTCCCTAAGCCTAACCAGGGCGCAGCTGCGCTAGCCTGCAATCTGATATGGACATTCTGCTTATTTTTTGAGTTTGTCAGTTTGCTTATGATACACGCTAATCTGTTAGACAGAGACTGATTGATACTAATATGTATCCATATGTGATGATAATGCAACATGAATATGTTTAACTTATAAAAAGAAATCTAAAGATGATAAAGGTAATATCAATTAAGAGTTGTGATTTAATATGATACTATGCATGGTATGACTGTATAGCAATGATAAGACTTAACGTATGTGTTGATTGTATATACGAGATAAAGTATGTTACTAAGCAGTGTAACTAATGAATATAATTATACACATAACTATATTACTTGATTCCATAATATCTTACAAACTGATTATGTGTTAAGTGTATGTAAGGTAAGTAATGACATACGTGTAGGATCATACGACTAAGATAGGATCGTATGTATGTGCTTAACGTTCATATCAAGTATATGTATTCGACTTATGTAACTAATGAGATACATATATATGTAACTATATTACAACAGGAATTCGAAGTATTGATAAGCTAAAGGTTGATAAACTACGCTTAAGGCAAGTATATAAACCTTATCTCTTTGATGCAAGTTTCTAACTTCGTTTGATTTTGGTATTGAATGCAAATACTCAAACCCTACTCTTTATTGAGCATTACTTGAGCTTGTACTGTTATTGGTTGTACAAGTATGATTCTTGTTATGGCATAATGCTTCATAGTTAGGATAGGGTTGTTTATATTCTTTAAACTATAATTTCAAGTATTGAACTTATAATTGTTCTTATATACATTGAAAGAGCGGTCTATGCCATTTGATTCGGCTAGACCTAAATCATAATTTGAAAGTGATCCAAGCCAAGTGATATGTGCGTAAATCTTGTATTGACTGAGATAAACAACCTTCTTTGAAGGGGAAACTATACATTGTCGGGAGACCGACGTGCGCACTTGAGTATGATTGAACGATATGCATAACGTAGGGTACTTTAGGTTGATCACCAGTTGTACTTGTCTTATTGGATTATCAGTATATTTCTGTTAATTCTAGTAGAAGTTCATAGTCCTTAGTGACTGCTCAGTATTCATTATTTTGAAATCTTCAAATGTTTAAGCGTTGAATCTTATTGATATTTTTCTGTCCTTAGTGACTGTTATTGAGAATTATTGAAACTTCTTGTTATTCTCGAACTATCCTTTATTGTCGTACCCTTGGGAATTGAAAACTATATTGTCCCCTTATTTCTATATTACTTGCTGAGCAAACTTATTGCTCATTCTTGCTTTTCCCTAAAAATATTTCAGTTAGGACAGAGTAAGGCGGACCCTTGGGCACTGACAAGGGCAAGGGCAAGGCTATGGAGTAGCTTGTACTTGATTAGAACTATTATGATTGTAGTGAGTTTATATATTATTATGTATTAGTTAAGATTATGTATGCTTAAGTTATGTTTAAGATGTAAGAGATGTTTAAGTTACGAAACCTTGGGACATAAATGGTTATATTAAATAAATGTAATCTATTCGTATGTGTTATTCCGTTGCGCGAGATTTTATTTAGTCATTAAATAGTTAAAACGTGACGAACTGAATTTGAGACTATAGCGGTCTGAATTTGGGGAGCGTCACAGGTTGGTATCAAAGTTGTAGTTATAAGCCTTAGGAGCGAGAGTCCTTAGATTATAACTTAGGAGAACATAGAAGATAGAAAGGAATGAGACTCATGTAGAGTTTTCTTAGAGAGACTTAGTGTGTTATGGAATATAATTTCATTCTATACAATGAACTTATGTTTTATTTAACATTCTAATGGAGTTTGTTGTTTGTTGTCTTGTGTTTGTGGTTGTAGGACGACAGACATGGGAGGACCTAGTAGAGTGGTAGAGGAGGAGCCCTGAGATATACATGTTGTATATGAGGCACCTCTAGAGGCTGTGCCTGTGCAGGCAGTTCCACCGTCCGAGTTTGACGACGAGGACGAGATTGAGGTAGAGTCCAATCTAGACAAGGAGCCTATGGAGGACAAGCCGATGGAGGATGAGCCCATAGAGGACTCTGATGAGGCTACTGTCGAGGAGTGATGAGTGTGTTTTATACCTACGAATCGGTAGTCGTTATAGCTTGATTTTGCATGTTTTTGAGTATTTTGCCTATCATTTTTATACGTTTATGTGCAAATAATAAAATGGGGGCGAAAGTAGTTTTAAAGGACAAAATTTTCATGTTTTATGTCTATTCGTTAATGCTTCATCTTTTTATTGTGCCTAAATATACCTAGTATTCTTATATTTTATTGTAGGTACAATTGAAGAGTTCCGTGATGTTGGAAAGAAAATTAGAGCAGCTTATGGAATCAACAAGAGCAACCCAGTGGGTTAATAGCTTAATGTGGGATATCAAGTAGTAATCGGTTAGCAGTTCACGGAATGAGCATGTCAAACTCATTTGGCGAAGTGGGGCTTTGGTGTAAGTAATATATGGAATGGTTGCCATGGATTGCTTTAAATTTATGAAGCTTTGCATTAGCAATTCACTTGAGGCAATGAGCACTCACGAAATTATGAGAATGGAATAGCATGCAAGTAATATATGGGATGTGGGCCATGGTAGAAAAGTCATAGCAACAAGGATTTTAAGTATCACATGGAGTCACAATGAAGTAGCAGCTTAAAAAGCTCAAGCAGCTCACGGATTGAATAGGAGGGAAAGGACTCTTAGCAATCATGGTATGGCATTAGGAGTAAATAGCAATTATGGGCCAAGTAGTATGGTTATACCAATTGGGACAAGGTTATTATACTTATAAAGGAAAGAATCAAATTATGTGGAGCACGTGCATGCGTTAGAGAAAGAAATGGAGCAGCTTGTTTAGCATGTGGACCAGAGCAAGTGTGTAGTAGCCATGCAACAAACAAACAAAGAAATCATGAAGTAAACAAAAATTAGCAAAAAAATAGATGGCTGGGCAGAGTATTAACCCGCCGGGGCGGGTGATTAGTAAGATAACTCCCCGCTGGGGCGGGGAGGCGCGGGCAGCTTACTACTTTTCCGTGTATGGTTAGGACTTCGGCTAGAATGGATAGAAAAGCTGGGGGCTGCTAGTGTGGTAATATAAAAAGGAATGCACAACAACATAATATAGGAGATAATACATAGCCACCGCAAGAAGCACTATTTTATTGGATCTTAACTTGGAGCGGAGATTTAAAATCATCAAGTGAACGTGACGATCGCAGGGTTGGAGCGGAGATTAGTGATACGATTCTGAATTTTATTATCTCTTTCTCTTTATATCTTGTAATCGTAATGTTTGCTATGATGAGGATTATGGGTTTTTATTTATTTAATATGAACTAAATTCCTTTTTAAGTCTCCAATGGAGCTTTGATTGTAATGAATGATTAAGTATCTTTAAAACTCAGTTTATGGATGTTATTCCCAGGTTATTCACTATGTGTGTGATTCATTTATATAATTGTCTGATCAATGATTATTCTATTATTTTTTATGAACTTGTGAAGGAACATAGGAGATTAAAACTGGTCATAGTGACATATGTTCGTGATTTCTGCGTAGATAGAAATTGTGATTCGTGTTTAGGATAGAGGTATTCCTTTACGCCATATGTAATCTGAAAGAAAACTTGATAATAAATTCTTGTTAATTGTAATTCACATAGAAATATAGTGAATTGGTTAATTAGGATGTCTTACTTGAATCTATCATATGTAGATATAAGTGAGTATGGATATTATGCATCGTGAGGTGGTTTTATCTACATTAGTGTTTTTGATTAATAATCTGGGGTAACTGAAATAAAATGGGGAAAAGGATAATTATCAGAAATGCAATCATAAGTGAAGTTGTGGACTTAACTGTCTCAAATCAGTTAAATTTTTGATTTAGTGTGCGATTGTTCTAAGTAATAGTTTAATTATAAAAACATCACATGACCGCTAGTTTGATAAAGTTAAAATACTATAAAATTGGTAATTGTTTGATTAAGCAGTAATTATTGTCTTTGTGGGTATGATCTTTGATTTATCACTGTATTACTTGTTGACCACGTACACTTGCGTGTAGCGCGTAAAAAAATACCCAACAAGTTTTTGGCTCCGTTGCCGGGGACAGTAATTGCATTTATTACTTACAATATCGATTGAAGTACATCAATTTTAATTAAACATATATATATATATATATTCTTATTTTTTGTTTGTTTGGATATTTCAGGTACTTTCGATTAGTGCATGCAAACTAGATCGAAGAAACCAGAGTTGTTGCCCTTTGAGGACGATATCGACAAACGGTTTTGGGGGTTAACTGAGTGGATTGCAAAGAATCGAGAGGAATTTGAAATACCTAGAACAAACATAGCGGACCAGCAACAGGAAGACAAACCAATGAAGGGTTATGATATACCAAAAATCTCAGAAATCCATTCAAGTATAGCCAGGACAGCAATTAATGCAAATAACTTCGAGATTAAGCATGGGACAATATAGATGGTGGAGAACACATGTCAGTTTGGGGGTCTTCCGAATGATGATCTGAATGATCATATCTTCACTTTCATAGAAATCTGCCACACTTTCAAGTGCAACGGAGTGTCAGACGATGCGCTCAAGTTGAGGTTATTTCCTTTCTCGCTCAGAGACAAGGCGAAGGCTTGGCTACATTCTAAACCACCGGGGTCAATTACGACATGGAATAATCTAGCACAAAATATTTTGGCCTAGTTCTTTCCACCATCGAAGACACATAAGATAAGGTCTGAGATATCTGCATTTGCACAGTATCAAGGGGAGCCACTGTATGAAGCATGGGAAAGATACAAAGAATTGTTGAGGAAGTGCCCTCATCATGGATTTCCACCATGGATGCAGTTGAGTAATTTTTACAATTGAGTATCGAGTCAGATACGGTCTAGAATTAATGCAGCGTCACATGGAGCTTTTCTGATGAAGAAATTTGAGGACGGATGGGCATTGATAGAAACGATGGCTTCGAATGGGTACCAATAGCCTACTGAAAGATTAACTCAGCCCACAGAAGCGGGTGTTCTACAAGTGGATAATTCGACAGCTATATTGGCACAACTGGCATCATTACAAAAGAGTATTGAAACCATGACAAACGGAAACATGCAGCAGGTAGCAGTCGTATGCGAACTTTGTGCAGGAGAACATCCGATTGAACAGTGTGCAATCAACCCAGCTGCAGTTAATTATGTGGGTAACTATAACAGATCAGCCAACACATACCATAATACATATAATCAAAGGGAACAAAAACTATCCGAACTTCTTATGGAGCAACACACAGAACCAGCAACAGGCTGCACGACAACCATACCCTCCTGGTTTTCAGAATCCGCAGCAACAGGCAGCACCACAACATGATGAAAAGCTAGGTTGGGAAGAAGCTATAGCCAGAGTCAGAATAGAAAATGAATTGGCGAGGAAAGAGACGAAGGCTCTTGCGGTGGACATGAAGAATCTAATGATTCAAATGGGACAGATAGCAAGTGCAATGAATAACCGGCCCCAGGGATCGTTGTCTAGCGACACCGAGAAGAATCCGAAGGGACGACATGAGCAATGTCAAGCTGTGACACTTAGGAGTGGAAAAGCAGCTAGATGAGTTAGATTTGGAGAAGCTGGTAACCGAAGAGCAAGCTGAAACCAGTAAGGAACAAACAAGGGAAAGAGAGGCAGGAGAAAAACCAGCAGAAAAGGAACAAGTGGTTACACTAGTAGTTTATCCTCCACTGCCATTTCCACAAAGACTCCACAAACAAAAACTACAGCAACAGTTCACAAAATTTCTGGAAGTGTTCAAGAAGCTGCATATAAATATACCGTTTGCAGAGGCATTAGAGCAGATGCCCAGTTATGCCAAATTTATGAAGGATATTCTTTCAAAGAAAAAAAGACTAGAGGACTTCGAAACTGTGGCATTGACAAAAGAATGTAGTGGAATTCTGCAAAAGAAGCTTCCAACGAAGTTGAACGATCTGGGTAGTTTCACCAGTCCATGCACTATAGGAAGTGTAACCTTCAACAAATGCCTTTGTGATTTAGCTGCTAGTATTAACCTTATGCCACTATCAGTTTACACTCAGCTAGGGTTACCGGCACCTAAACCTACCAACATCTCCCTACAGTTGGCGGACAGATCAGTAACTTATCCTCGAGGAATTGTCGAAGACATTTTGGTGAAAGTGGACAAATTACTCTTCCAAGCAGATTTCATCATCCTTGATTTTGAAGAAGATAAGGAAATTCCAATAATCCTTGGACGACCATTCTTAGCTACTGGTAATACACTCATCGACGTGCAGAAAGGAGAGTTGACCATGAGGGTGCACGATCAACAAGTCACCTTCAATGTATTCAAGGCCATGAACTTTCCCAAGGAAGATGAGGAATGTTACCGGGTGGATACAATAGACACAATGGTGGATGAGGAACAACTTCGGATACTGAATACTGACCCACTAGAATTAGCATTGATGGAAGAGTGTGATGAGGATGATGCCAAAATAATAGAATATATACAGCTATTGGAAGCAATTCCGAGAGCGAATAGATTCACAACACCAGTTGAACCTTTGGATATGGAAGGAGCCTTATCAGAAAAAATCAAGCCATCTCTCCAGGAACCACCTAAGCTTGAACTTAAGCCGTTACCTGATCACCTCAGGTATGTATTTTTAGGCGATTCATCTATTTTACCTGTTTTTATTGCATCTGCACTTAACCCAATGTAGGAAAGTAGGCTGCTGAGAGTGTTAAGGGAACATAAATCGGCTATTGGCTGGACCATCGCCGACATTAAAGGGATCAGCCCATCATTCTATATGCACAAGATCTTGATGGAGGAAGATAGCAAGCCCATGGTAGAAAAAACAGAGGAGGCTCAATCCTATAATGAAAGAAGTGGTGAAGAAAGAAATCTTGAAATGGCTAGACGCAGGAATCATCTACCCAATTTCAGACAGTGCTTGGGTGAGTCCGGTCCAATGTGTGCCGAAAAAGGGTGGTATGACAGTGGTGAAGAACGAAAATAATGAGTTAATACCGACAAGAACAGTAACCGGCTAGAGAGTCTGATGGATTATAGAAAACTGAATAAGGCGACTAGAAAGGATCATTTCCCATTGCCTTTCATTGATCAGATGTTGGACAGATTAGCCGGACATGATTATTATTGCTTATTGGACGGGTATTCTGGGTACAACCAGATCGTCATTGCATTGGAGGATCAAGAGAAGACGACATTCACATGTCCATATGGCACCTTTGCCTTTAGAAGGTTGTCATTCGGATTGTGCAACGCACCGACAACATTCCAGCGGTGCATGATGGCGATATTTTCAGATATGGTGGAGTGAAGTGTTGAGGTCTTTTTGGACGATTTCTCCGTCTTTGGGGAGTCGTTTGATAGATGCCTCGAAAATCTGGTATTGGTTTTGAAGAGGTGTGTGGAAACGAACCTAGTGCTCAACTGGGAGAAGTGCCACTTTATGGTCCTAAGAGGGGATAATTCTTGGCCACAAAGTCTCAGGAAAAGGGTGGAAGTCGACCGAACATAGTTAGAAACAATTGAAAATCTGCCACCGCCTACATCGGTAAAGGGTATTCGGAGTTTTCTCGGTCATGCTGGATTCTACCGACGGTTTATCAAGGACTTCTCAAAAATCACTAAACCACTCTACAGTCTATTAGAAAAAGATGTTCCATTCAAATTTGATGAAGACCGTTAAGTGGCCTTTGAGCAGTTAAAGAAGAAATTGACCACGGCCCCCGTAATAATAGCACTTGATTGGACCAAGCCCTTCAAACTCATATGTGACGCAAGTGATTTTGCAGTTGGAGCAGTATTGGGAAAAAGACAGGAGAAAATTTTTCATGCCATTTACTATGCAAGCAAGACTCTGACGGATGCACAGTTAAACTACATTACCACGGAAAAGGAACTGCTTGCTATTGTTTATGCCTTTGACAAGTTCCGTTCGTACTTGGTGGGAACTAAGGTGGTGGTGTACACTGATCACTCAGCTATCAAGTATTTAGTTGAGAAGAAAGACGCAAAACCAAGGCTTATCCGTTGGGTGTTGCTACTACAGGAATTTGACCTGGAAATCAAGGATAGAAAGGGGACAGAGAACCAGGTGGCCGATCACCTCTCACGGCTTGAGAACCCAAAGTAGGATGAAACAGACAAGTTAGCAATCAATGAGCTATTTCCTGATGAGCAACTATTTTTGATAAACGGCGAGTTTTCGTGGTATGCGGACTTCGCTAATTACGTGGTCAGTAACGTCCTCCCACCAGACTTGTTCCGTCACCAAAAGAGAAAATTCTTACATAATGTAAAGTGGTACACGTGGGACGAACCATACTTGTTCCGCCAATGTGCTGATAAAATGATCCGACGATGTATACTAGAAAATGAAGTGGAGAGTATCCTACAGGCGTGTCACGCATCACCATATGGGGGACACTATGGGATTGATCGCACATCAGCAAAAGTTCTTCAATCAGGATTTTACTGGCCCACGTTGTTCAAAGACACACATCAATGAGTGAAGAATTGTGATAGATGTCAAAGAGTGGGGAATATTTCAAAACAAAATGAAATGCCATTAAATATGATCTTAGAAGTCGAGGTTTTCGATGTAAGGGGGATAAATTTTATGGGACCATTTCCATCTTCATTCAACAATCTATACATCCTCTTGGCTGTAGATTACGTCTCGAAATGGGTTGAAGCGGTGGCATTACCGACAAACGATGCAAAAGTAGTGTTAAGGTTCCTGCAAAAGAATATATTCACTCGGTTCGGAACCCCAAGAGGAATTATCAGCGACGAAGGGAGCCACTTTTGTAACAAATTTTTCACGGCTCTCGTGGCAAAGTATGGGGTAAAACATCGGATTGCTACAGCCTATCACCCGCAAACAAGTGGACAAGCGGAGGTGTCTAATAGGGACGTCAAAAGAATTCTGGAAAAGTTGTAAATACAAATCGGAAGGACTGGTCAGTGAAGTTAGAAGATGCGTTGTGGGCATATCGGACTGCCTACAAGACTCCGATAGGCATGTCCCCCTATCTGCTTGTCTATGGGAAAGCATGTCACTTGCCGGTAGAACTCGAGCACAGAGCTTCTTGGGCAATCAAGAAGTTGAATTTTTATCTATCAGCAGCAGGTGAGAAGCGGCTGTTACAACTTAACGAATTGGGTGAATTTCGCCTGCAGGCGTATGAGAATTTAAAGTTGTATAAGAAAAAGGTGAAGAAATGGCATGATCAGAAAATAATGCACCGCCAGTTTGAACCGGGTCAATCAGTATTGTTATTCAACTCTCGGTTGAAATTATTCCCCAAAAAGCTGAAGTCTAGATGGTTAGGACCATTCACAATAAAGACTGTATTCCCGTATGGCGCCGTTGAATTATTCACCAAAGAATCAATCGAAACATTTAAAGTAAACAGTCAACGGTTAAAGCATTACTGGGGAGAAAAAATTGATCGCCAAGCAACCACGGTCGTCTTGGCCCAACCAAAATAAAGCAACAAAGGAGTCAGGCTATAGACTTAAAATTAAGCGCTTGATGGAAGGCAACCCATCGGTTATTTTATTTTATTTTTATTTTTAGTTGTATGAATATCATTTAATAGGGTAATACTGTATTAACTTAGAAATCTTTCTACATGAGACACGTCTAATATAGCTTGTGGTGTAATTGATACAGGAACTCCAAGGTCTGGATGGATGAAGGCTTCATACAATAAACACAAGAATGGGGAGACAAGGGAATTGAGAAAATAAGTAAACATTTGGCTAGCCAAACACAAGACACCCCTCCCGTGGGGGCGGAGGTATTAAAAGGAAATTTTCCCGCCGGGAACGGGTATCATGTAAACCCGGACAGAAACTTTACCTGCTGGAGCGGGTGTTGGAAAGCATTACTCTCCGCTGGGGCGAAAGCATGGGACTCAGCAACATGAAAAAGAAAAGTTGTGTTTCTCTTATCCCACCATCCCTCTCTCCTATCACCACACTACTTCTTCCACTTCCCAAACTCCCTAAACCTCCACTATCCTAAACCCACTTCAACCCACGACCTGCTATACTACTCCCCTCATGAAACTCCACTAACCTCCCATCCCACGTCCCAATAATACTTCCCTTCCCAAATCCTTAACACACCAAACATTCAGCCCCCACCTCACTACACGAATCCACTTCCCACACCTCATAAACCACCCCAAGTACCCCACTTACATATTCCAAATCCATCTAAACTTCACTATCCAAACCCCCATATCTGAAATTTCTCCTAAAATCCGTTCTATCAAGCAAATCCTCACAAACCCCTACTACACTACCTACATCCCCATAACACAATCCCACGTAATCCTCAGATACTATCCCCATCACGACATACCACCCACTCTCCCAATTGCAGCAAACACTCAAACATGCAGAATTATAAATCCAAGTAACCAAGGTAAGTGTTTCAATCGAAAATTAATATTTGATGAGAAATTGGGGGTGCTTTTAATTATCTTGGATAGTGCCAGTATATTGCCCCTAATTCGAATATTATACTTGCTTGATTGGTGGAGTAACAAAATTTGGGGAAATTCAAGTAAGCAACTTCACTTCACATCAAGCCAAGGGCCGACCGCACACCAAGTGTTTGACGAAAGTCCTAAACAACAATCCTGTCGCAATACTTAAGTGTGTGCACAATTCCATCATGCCACCATGCCCACAGAAGAAGCAAAAGGGGGAAGAGTCCTCATCCGCTGCGGTTCCACCATTCGACAGAAAAAAAATTTCGAAACGTGGCCTGCCGCCAAACGTTTTGAGTATGTGTTGGGAAAAGCCATCATCCCAGAACGTGGACTTAGACCGGATCCCATAGATGGCAAAATGCACAGGCAAGTCAATGAATGGCTTTGGCACTATTTCACATAATAGCCAGAACCAGCAGTGGTAGCAATAGTGAAAGAATTCTACGCCAATGCGGAGAACGTCCCTCCATTTAGAGCTTTTGTAAGAGGCAAAATGGTCGATTTGAGTTGTGAGGCAATCAATGCCTTCTTCAATATCACACTGCCTACTATGTGTTAGTACACTCAGATGCGAGACGCTAGGATAGACTATGATCGGCTTATTAAAGAAATATGCAAGTCGGACACTGCCTGGGTAAAAGACAGTCAAAAAGGTATCATCATCCCGACCTCCACGTTGAACAAGTATGGGAAAGTCTGGTATTCTTTCCTCTGTGCTAAACTACTACCATCAACACACACCAGCGATATCTCTAAAGAGAAATTTTCACTATTATATGCGATTGTCAAAGATCTTAGCATCAATATTGGGACGATCATTAACTTTTCAATTCGCCGGTGTTTGCAAGGAGGAATATCAGGAGGATTACCACACCCATCCTTAATCACTGGGTTGTGTTTATAAGCAGGGGTAGTCTGGATACCGAACGAGCCAGTTTAACCACCTTCGACAGTTCTGGATTCTAAGCTAATGAACAGAGTTGAGACATAGACGGGAGCACCAGGCACATCCTAGTGGCATCGGGTTTATAGTTTCAGATGCGAAGGAGGAGGCTAGAGATGAGGAATACCGGATGTCCGACGAGGAACTGGAAGCACCGACATTGTCCACATCGACAACCGCTATGTTTAGATGCCTTCAACGACGAATTGACCGAACGGCGGAGAGACAAAATCATATGTTCGCTACACAGAATAATTTTAATGTCATTCTTACTGCGGCCTTCTCCCGCCTCAACACCGCCGCTGATCCACTCCAGTTCCCTGCCCCACAGCCGCTTCCGCCATACCCACCATCTGACTCAGACACAGAGGAGGGGGCAGGTTCGAATGATTGACTAACCAGGGAAGTCCTCGACACTTAACGTCTATATTTTTCACAATGAGGACATTGCTTAATTTAAGTTTGGGGGTGTTGTGTTTTAATCATCATGAATTTGGTTAGCGTGTGCATGAATAGTTATAGTATGTATAGTGGCATAGTAGGATCGTTAGGAATTGTATAGTAAAGTAGTTTAAGTTTTTATGCTTATCAAATATTGAAAAAAAATATTAAAAATCATAAAAGACCAAAAAGAGTTTGTAATTAGGATTGTATGAGTCAGTATGTCAGTGGTAAGAAATAACTTTAGCCTGTGATGAGACTGGACTTACATAAGAATATAAACATAATGATAACCAGAATGTTGATGCGTATTCAATCCTTTGCATGAGTCCTTACCTGTTTGACATTATTGCACCGGTTAGCACAATAAGACACAAATTTAGTCAACTCAGTTCAAATAGTCACATAATTGTCGTCTTGAACAGAAATTGAGTTTTAATGAAGGAAATTTAGTGAACTGGTATTAGTGACTAAGGTTAGACTGAAACCTAAGTTTGGGGGAAAATATGGGAGCTATCTAAAAAGAAAAAAATATATGAGAAAAGAAAAAAAAATTGCCAAATGAAAAAGAAAAAAATATATAAAATAAACACCGTGACTAGTTTAGTTTCGTGGCCGGTGGTACTCGAGTAAGTACGCCCTAGGGGATGTCTTTACACCCAGCGCCCTAAATCAATTCGGTTTAGGAGTCGTTGGTCGAAAGCTCGCTATATGGGTATCACTGAAGAGCCTAAGGGAACTAGACATTGCACAGTCATGAGGAAAATTGAGATACAAAAAAAGAGCAAAATGCCTCCGTGAATAAAGAAAGATAGAAAATCTCCCATATTGACCTTTGACTTGGTTAACGTTTACTTGAATTCACTCTATTTTGTTTACGCGATATCTTGAGTTGAACTCTGATTGTATTCTAAGACGCATATTATGTTATAAATTTGATCTGTAGTTGGATATATTGTTGTTAAGCACATACACACAGCATCAGTGTTGACATGCATAGATTCATAGATTGGTTTGAATTACGGATACGTATCTGGTTGGATTTAATGTTTATATCTGTTGTGAGTTCTCTGAGGTGCAATGAGTTAGCTTTGTAAACACTGACAGTTACAGTCATGAGCATTGTATATTTTTGCATATGCATGGTTTTTGCTTGAGGACAAGCAAAATCTCAAGTTTGGGGGTATTTGATAAGTGAGTTTTACACCTACGAATCGGTAGTCGTTATAGCTTGATTTTGCATGTTTTTGAATATTTTGCCTATCATTTTTACTGGATGTATACGTTTATGTGCAAATAATGAAATGGGGGCGAAAGTAGTTTTAAAGGACAAAATTTGCATATTTTATATCTATTCGTTAATGCTTCATCTTTTTATTGTGCCTAAATATACCTAGTATTCTTATATTTTATTGTAGGTACAATTGAAGAGTTCCGTGATGTTGGAAAAAAAATTGGAGAAACTTATGGAATCAACAAGAGCAAGCCAGTGGGTTAATAGCTTAATGTGGGATATCAAGTGGTAATCGGTTAGCAGTTCACGGAATGAGCATGTCAAACTCATTTGGCGAAGTGGGGCTTTGGTGTAAGTAATATATGGAATGTGAGTCACGGATTGCTTTAAATTTATGCAGCTTTGCATTAGCAATTCACTTGAGGCAAGGAGCACTCACGAAATTATGAGAATGGAATAGCATGCAAGTAATATATGGGATGTGGGCCATGGTAGAAAAGTCATAGCAGCAAGGATTTGAAGTATCACATGGAGTCACAATGAAGTAGCAGCTTAAAAAGCTCAAGCAGCTCACGGATTGAATAAGAGGGAAAGGAGTCTTAGCAATCATGGTATGGCATTAGGAGTAAATAGAAATTATGGGCCAAGTAGTATGGTTATACCAATTGGGCCAAGGTTATTATGCTTATAAAGGAAAGAATCAAATTATGTGGAGCACGTGCATGCGTTAGAGAAAGAAATGGAGCAGCTTGTTTATCATGTGGGGTAGAGAAAGTGTGTAGCAGCCATGCAACAAACAAACAAAGCAATCACAAAGTAAACAAAAATCAGCAAAAAAATAGATGGCTGGGCAGAGTATTAACCCGCCGGGGCGGGTGATTAGTAAGATAACTCCCCGCTGGGGCGGGGAGGCGCGGGCAGCTTACTACTTTTCTGTGTATGGTTAGGACTTCGGCTAGAATGGATAGAAAAGTTGGGGGCTGCTAGTGTGGTAATATAAAAAGGAATGCACAACAATATAATATTGGAGATAATACCTAGCCACCGCAAGAAGCACTATTTTATTGGATCTTAACTTGAAGCGAAGATTTAAAATCATCAAGTGAACGTGACGATCGCAGGGTTGGAGCGGAGATTGGTGATACGATTCTGAATTTTATTATCTCTTTCTCTTTATTTCTTGTAATAGTAATGTTTGCTATGATGAGGATTATGGGTTTTTATTTATTTAATATGAACTAAATTCCTTTTTAAGTCTACAACGGAGCTTTGATTGTAATGAATGATTAAGTATCTTTAAAACTCAGTTTATGGATGTTATTCCCATGTTATTCACAATGTGTGTGATTCATTTATATAATTTTCTGATCAACAATTATTCTATTATTTTTTATGAACTTGTGAAGGAACATAGGAGATTAGAACTGGCCATAGTGACATATGTTCGTGATTTCTGCGTAGATAGAAATTGTGATTCGTGTTTAGGATAGAGGTATTCCTTTACGCCATATGTAATCTGAAAGAAAACTTGATAATAAATTTATGTTAATTGTAATTCGCATAGAAATATAGTGAATTGGTTAATTAGGATGTCTTACTTGAATCTATCATATGTGGATATAAGTGAGTATGGATATTATACATCGTGAGGTGGTTTTATCTACGTTAGTGTTTTCGATTAATAATCTGGGGTAACTGAAATAAAATGGGGAAAAGGATAATTATCAAAAATGCAATCATATGTGAAGTTGTGGGCTTAACTCTCTCAAATCAGTTAAATTTTTGATTTAGTGTGCGATTGTTCTAAGTAATAGTTTAATTATAAAAACATCACATGACCGCTAGTTTGATAAAGTTGAAATACTATAAAATTGTTAATTGTTTGATTAAGCAGTAATTATTGTCTCTGTGGGTACGATCTTTGATTTATCACTGTATTACTTATTGACCACGAACACTTGCGTGTTGCGCGTAAAAAAATACCCAACAAGGAGCAGATGTTGGGATAGTACGAGGAGCGGATCCTAGAGTTGGACTGCAGAGTTCAGGAGCTAGAGGTTGAGGCTCAAGAGAGAGATTCCGAGTTCCAGAAACTGAGGGAAGAGGACCACTAGAGGAAGCTAGTGGTGCAGGATATGGAGGTAGAGATTGCCTACCGTAGAGAGGCAGGGATCCAGATGGGAACTTTGTTTCACAGGTCGGTGTCTAGGAATGTCGATTTGGCAGAAATGCTGGAAGAGGTGGAGCAGAGAGAATTGAGTGAGAATACGGAGAAGGAGGCTCTCCGTACTCAGATAGAGTTGGAGGTGATGGATAGGATCCACTTCGAGGAGAAGTGGGAAGCAGCTAATGAGAGGGCAGACGACTTAGAACATGAGGTGAGATGCAAAAAGAGGAAGGTGAACAAGATGGGTTACGTGTTTTGCTCAGCTATTGAGAGGGTGATCGATGGTGTATACCACTACCTGGCAGAGCAGGGACAGACCCGACATACTATGAGCAGAGAGTTGATGGCGTACATAGCGCAGATAGAGTACAAGAGCGCCGTGGAGCCCTGGATGTTGGGTTGAGACCCCTTAGTCAGTCTATCAGTAGCTTTAGTAGATTCTTTTATGTGATGTATATATTGATATAATCCCAATCTTTTGTGTAAGATATGGGATAGTTATGTAAACCCCGAGTAAACTTATGTTAGAGGGGTAGTATGTTAGTGTTTTCTCCGTCTTTTGTGATATTAGGGGATATGTGTTGACATTTATAGAAGTATGCTAGGGATGATCATTTTGATGTAATGATTTGGCATATGAATATAAATTATCTTATTTCAAAAACGTGCTATAAATTCTATTTTTTAGCATTAAAGAAATACTCAAGTAATATAATTGAATAATAAAAGTGAAAATTTTGTGATGCAGAAAATGCATCCCAGACATAGATTAACTGCACCTGAGGAATCAGTGAACAATGAGAGAGAGCAAGTAGATCCCATTCAGAAGTTAGCGGATTTGTTAGGAGAGGCTCTTAGGGGAAGGAACAACGAACCCGTTCGCCCCAATCCTCAAGCAGCCCCAGTCACGAATTTCAAAGACTTTAGGAGCGTAGGGCCTCCAGAGTTTGAAGGTTCTATCGATCCAATCATTGCGCAGACCTGGATAAAAGAGATAGAGAAGGCTTTCACCATCGCTCGTGTGGGTGAAGACTAGAAGACGGTATTCGCTACGTATATGATGAGGGGCGAAGCAAACTACTAGTGGGAGGCTAATCAACAAAGAGCGGGAGAAGGGATAATAGCATAGGAGAGATTAAAGACTCTGTTTTTGAGAACTACTTCCGAAAAAGCATGAAGAACAGAATGGAGGTTATGTTTTTAGAACTGAAGCAGGGTTCTATGACGGTGGCGCATTACGTGGTTAAGTTCAATGAACTAGCGCGGTTTGCAGAACACCAGGTGGGGGATGAAGAGAGAAAAGATAAACGTTTTGAGCAAAGACTGAAGCCTTGGTTTTTTAATAAGGTGTCAGTTCTTCAGATTGATTCCTTTGTGACATTGCTGGCGAAGGTGATCATTGTGAAAGGTGGCAGTGAAGCCTTAAGTCTTTATAACAAAGAAAAGAAGGGTAAGAATACGGGAGGAAAAAGTCGTGGAGGAGGAAGCAGCCGTGGAGGAAGTAATTTAGGAAAGAGAAAGTGGGAAAATAACAACAACAACAACAAAAACAATCAGTCGGGAAATTTTTGTGGAGATTTTAAGAAGAGGGTAGAAGGATGCCCGAAGTGTGGGAAGAATCATCAGTGCGAGTGCTGGAAGAGGCGCAGTACATGCTAGAATTGCGGCCAGGAGGGACACATTTCGCCCAACTGCCCGAAGCCAAAGAAGATCCAAGGGTGTTTTACCTCGCCTCCCAGCAACTCTAGTAGATCGACGAGCCATCTAAGAAAGAGATCAACGAATATAAGTAAAACAGATTAAAGACAGATTCGAATATAGCTGAACAGAAAATCAAACTGAACAAAGCCTAACCCAGAAGTCTACCCATAACTCACAGGTTAAACCTAAATAGGTTTTCTACAAGAAAGAACCTAAGCTCTGATACTAACTCTGTAACACCCCCTTCCTGAAATAGAAAGGGAGGTTACTCAAAACACAGCAGAACTGAAGAAAATAATACTAAAGCTCTAAACCACAAAAGAATAGTATTTAAAACCAATAAATATCAACAAGGTCAAACCAGAATAAATGTCAAATTGACCCAAACCATAAGATGAAACAATTATTACAACTCCAAATAAACCATCTATCAAACCTAAAAAAAATATCTAAATCATTGGATCGAATGGAGCTCTCATCACACTTGCCCTTGATCACCCTGATTACCTGCCGGAAGAAAAACACAGCATGAGCCAATTGCCTAGTACGGATATAGGATACAAAATAGAGAACTGAAATAATTAACTAAATTAATGAACTGAAATGAACAAAACTAACACAATGAAATAATAGGCTGAATCAAATGGCTGGGGTTATTTCATACTGAGCTCAGAATAAAACAGAAATATACCTTGCCACACAGGCAAGTCAAACACATTGGACCTCGAATCCAATGTATGGAAAATCGAAAAAGGCCGTGTTTGGCACAAACATCACCAATCCGCAGAACAGAACAAAAAACTAGGATCGACCTATACGCCTCCCACAACAAAACACCAAATACCCAACTCCCACCGGAGCACAAAACGAAGACGACATGGACTGATCACACGCCACAGAAGGTGTCATGCCTCAATGCCAAGAGGACATACCTGTGGTACCCCTACAGGTGGTTATAGCTTAGGTATACCCTATGGTATATTCTAATAATAATATCATGTCACAACACATGCGACACAATATTAACACAAGGGGTTCTAGTATGTACATGTAACAATGAAACAAATATAAATACGAACCTCCAAAGATACATTAACATGTACATCTCTAAAAGATTAAGATAAACACTAAATATGTTAACCTAATTCAAGAGTACAAACACGAGATTTAGGTATCACTACCAAGACGAAACTATCACAAGAATTTGAGAACGAACGATCATGAGAAACAAATAACCAATATCGAAACGAGAAACAAATGAACAAATTAAATTTAATAAGAGAATCGATGAAGGAGTACGGAATCCATACCTGGATTAAGCAATGTAATACCCCAAAATTCTATTCCAAAAATTACTCGTTTAAACTCCTTCCGTCCGAACTAATTACACAATTTAACAAATAAAATATAAATTACCAACTATAAGTTAAATTACTAATTATTAATTACAAATTTACTTTTTCCAACACTATTATTATTATTGTTAAATTTATTATCAAGTAAATCTTTAAAATTTTATTAACATAATTAACTAATTAAATTGATACACTGTTTTCAATTCGGTTTAATAACTTGACATTAAAATTACATAATTATTAAAATATTACATATATATAAGTTAACGGCCAACAGAATCTTAATATATACCTAATAGGATACATATATTATAATATATATATATATATATATATATATATATATATATATATATATAACTAAAGACATCTATAATGAATGCTACTTTATTAACCGAATATAGCTTCCTACTGAATGAATGGTCAGTGCTACTTAAATTCAATTAAATACATAATTTAATTGGATGTATTCATCATGTGATATCAAACCAACATATGCATGTACCGTTAATTCCTAAAAACTTACCTGATAAAAGAACGAAAGTGTTTTTCTTTCTCCTTTTCGCTGCGTAGCAGAACTAGTCTCTCTCTCCTTGCCTCTCGGGTTGTATAATAAAATAAAATTAGGTTTAGTTATTTATTAAGAGATCTCTTTAATTCTCTTAATTATAAAAGGATTTTAATATTGAACAAATATAAATTAGACCCAAAACTTAAAAGCCCAAATTAATGAAATTCTTTATTTATTATAGTCCACATAAATTAAATACAATGTTTGACCCAACATAAGAAAGGCCCAATTAAAATATTTTAAAATAAAATTTTAAAAATGTCATTTATTTATTTATTAATTTTTCGGGTATTACATCACCTACCCCTTAAAAAGTATTCCGTCCCCGGAATCAAAAGAAAAAAACAAACCTAATTATCAAAAAGATGCGGATACTCTGCTCGAATTGACTCCTCCATCTCACATGTAGCTTCTCGCACCGAATGGTTTCTCCACACAACCTTAACAAACTGAATTGTCTTCCTCGTCATAATTTGCTCTTGACGATCCAAAATTGCCTCAGCTTTCTCCTCACAAGTAAGATCCTCCCGAATATTATCGAACGGATATTGTACCACATGCAACAGGTGATATTTATAACTCTTCAAAGTCGACACATGGAACATATTGTGCACAGCTAGCTATGGAGGCAAAGCTAACCGATATGCAACCTCACCAACCTTCTCTAGAATCTCGAATGTGCCAATATAACCCAGACTAAGCTTCCCTTTCAGATCCAAATAGTCGAATGCCCTTCCAAGGAGAAACTTTTAGAAACACATGCTCACCAAGTTCAAACTCTAAAGTCCTCCTATGTTTGTCAGCATAACTCTTCTGCCGTGATCGAGCTGACTTTAATTTCTGCTTAGCCACCGCTATCTTCTTCGTGGTGATTTGGACTAACTCAGGCCCTTCTATGGCTCTCTCGTCAACCTCATCCCAACAAGTTGGTGCACGACACTTGCTACCATACAACGCCTCAAATGGAGCCATCCCAATACTTGCATGCCAACTGTTGTTATATACAAACTCAACTAGGCTTAAGTAACCATCGCAATTACCTGACCACTCAAGTGCACAAGACCTCAACATGTCCTCCACCGTTTGAATAGTCCGCTCAGACTGCCCATCAGTTTGGGGATAGAAAGAAGTACTAAAGTTGAGCCGAGTATGCCAAGCTCTTTGAAACCCTTTCCAGAACCGTGAAGTGAATCGTGGGTCCCGATCCGAAATAATAGACACTGGAGTACCATGAAGTCTAACAATCTCCTGCTGAAAGATCTGTGCCAACCTATCCACCGAGTAACCCTCATAAATCGCCAAAAAGTGTGCCGATTTAGTCAACCTGTCCACCACAACCCAAATGGCATCATTCTTCCTGAAAGTTTTCGGCAAACCAGTCACAAAATCCATCATGATATCCTCCCACTTCCACACTGGAATGTCTAATTGTTGCAGCAAACCACTAGCTCGTTGATGTTCTATTTTCACTTGTTTGTTGATAAGTGAGGCACTTCCCTATATATTCAGCCACATCTCGCTTCATCCCATTCCACCAAAAATTTTCCTTCAAATCCCTGTACATCTTTATAGAACCTGGATAAATAGAAAATGGCGAACTATGAGCCTCTGTCAAAACCACCTCCGGAATGATTGGGTCTGATGGTACACACAACCGCTCACCAAACCAAATCACACTATGGTCATCAATACGAAACTCGGGCTGCTTGCCCTCCTCCAGATTCTGCGCTATACTCCACAATTCCTCATCTTCCTTTTGAGCTTCTTTAACCCGCGAGATAAGAGAGGGCTCCACTCTCATACCTGCCAAGTGCCCATCTGAACCTTGCACATACAACTCCAATTCTAGCCTCTCCATATCCGAAATAAGCTGAGGTTGTGTAATAAGAGCTGCTACACTTCCTAAACTCTTTCAGCTAAGCGCATCTGCAACAACATTTGCCTTCCCCGGGTGATACTGAATCCTCACATCATTATCTTTTAGAAGCTCCAACCAACGCCTCTGCCTCATGTTAAGCTCCTTTTAAGTGAAAATGTACTTAAGACTTTTTCTCAGTGAAGATATCACAAGTCTCTCCATACAAATAGTGCCTCCAAATCTTTAGGGCAAAGATCACCGCTGCTAACTCGAAATCATGAGTGGGGTAGTTCACCTTGTAAGGTTTAAGCTGCCTAGAAGCATAAGAAATCACCTTACCGTATTGCATCAAAACACACCCCAAGCCATTCTTAGAAGCATCACTATAAATCTGGAAACCTCCTGTCCCCGACGGCAATGCAAGTATAGGAGCTGTCACAAGTCTTTTCTTTAACTCCTCGAAAGTCTCCTCACGCTCCTCATTCCACATAAACTTTATGCCCTTTTTCATCAACTGAGTTAATGGCAAAGCAAGCAAAGAGAATCCTTCCATAAATCTCCTATAGTACCCTTGCCAAACCCAAGAAACTCCTAATCTCTGTCACAGTAGTAGGTCTCGGCCATTTAGTGATAGCCTCAACCTTCGCAGGATCCACCTTAATGCCTTCAGCAGAAACGACGTGGCCCAAAAATGCAACCTGCTCCAACCAAAACTCGCATTTAGAGAATTTAGCATACAATTTCTCTTTCTACAAAATTCCCAACACTGTTCGAAGATGCTCCTTATGCTCCTCCCTAGACTTGGAGTAAACCAAAATGTCATCAACAAAGACAATAACATATTGGTCCAAGTACTCCTTGAACACCTGATTCATCAAATCCATAAACACCGCTGGAGCGTTAGTCAACCCGAATGGCATCACCAGAAACTCGTAATGCCCATAGCGAGTAGGAAAAGCTGTCTTAGAGACATCCTCATCTTGCACCCTCAACTGATGGTAACCCGACCTCAAGTCTATCTTTAAAAAATACTTCGCCCACTGAAGTTGGTCAAACAAGTCTTCATTCCTCGGCAATAGATACCAATTCCTGATAGTAATCTTGTTTAACTCCCTGTATTCTATGCACAACCTCATAGACCCATATTTCTTCTTCACAAACAAGACCGGAGCACCCAACGGCGAAACACTTGGCCGAATCACACCACGATCTAACAGTTCCTGCAACTGCTCCTTCAATTCCTGCAACTCTAATGGTGCCATCCGTTACGACGCCTTAGAGATAGGCCCCGCACCAGGAATAAGCTCAATAGTAAACTCAACTTCCCGCTGCGGTGGCAACCCTAACAACTCGTCAGGAAACACATCAGGAAAGTCACGAATAACTGAAATATTCTCAATACGAGACTCACCCTTAGAGGTATCCTTCACAAATGCCAAATACCCCTCACAGCCCTTTGCCACTAACTTTCCAGCCTTCAAAGTTGAAATCAACTTCACCACTCTACTCGGTTGTGAACCCTGAAACACGAATTTCGGAGACTTCACATCTCCAAATAAAACCTTCTTCGCCTGGCAATTGATAGTGGCCTGGTGCTTATCCAACCAGTCCATCCCAAGAATAACATCAAAATCGTGCATACACATTGGAAGAAGATTTGCACTACGAATCTTATCCACAAAATTGATCGGACACCCTCGATATAAATCAAAAATAATAACAGAAGTCCCCATCGGGGTAGCAATAGACACAACAGAATCTAAAGACTGAGATGGCACACTCAGGTGTCGAATAAAATACTAAGCAACAACAGAATGAGTAGAAGCCGTATCAAATAAAATAGAAGCCTCACGACTACCAACTAAAAGAGTGCCAGAAACAGTACCTGGCGCACCTGCCGCCTGATTATGTGTCAAGGCAAACACTCGACCACCTTGATGCTGACCTCTATTGCCACCATGATCACCGCCTCCACCATTACCACGTGGCCCGATACAATCTCTAGCCATGTGACCCATCTGTCCCATCTGTCCACATAAGAAACATGCACCGATAACTCTATGACACTGTCTCCCCGGATGATTAGCCCTAGACATGGCACAAGGAACTATCAAAATAAGATTTGGGTTACCCCCACCATCTGGTCCAGGATATCGACCCTGATTCTGCCCCTGCTAACGATTCTGCCCCTGCTGGCGATTCTGCCCCTACTGGCGATTCTGACCATACCAAGGTAGCTGAAGCTAACGATTCTGCCCCTGCTGAGGCATCTGCTGATTACCCATGTTCTGATTCTGGCCACACAACTGCCCCTGCTGGACACCACGATTTTTGTTCCACTGACCACCTTGATTTCTCCCATGCTGACCCGAAGCTTGACCCTGCTGGTCATCTCTGTCCCTCTTTCAACTCCCTTCCGATTTAGAAGACCGAAAGTCCTGCCGCTCCATCTCAATGTTCTTGGCCGCATTAGCCACAACCGATACATATACAAACTTGGTGTTAATGAGATGTTGGCGATACCTATAATGAATCCGCCACTTGAACTTTTTCGCCTGTTCTGCTGCAGTCCTTGCAGAAGTCCCTGCAAAGCCTGCCAACCTGGTGAACCTCGTTATAAAATCTGTGATGGACTCATCATCTTTCTACCGAATAGACAGATACTCTCTAGCATAGGCCTCTTTATCAGCAGCTGGAAAGTACAGCTGATAAAAGACCTCACAAAACTCTGCCCAGCTAAGTGTCTCCACGTACCCATCACCCTTTGTTGTTTTCATCGCTTTCCACCACCTCTGTGCATCCCCCTCTAGCTTGTAAGTGTCAAGCAATACTCTTTGATTATCCGAGCACCCCAACACCTTAAAAATCTTCTCTAGGTGTGCAATCCAATTTTTTGCATCAATTAGAGTCGGAGCAAAACTGAATGACTGTGGCTTCTGCTTCTGAAACCTCTCCAACCACACATACATTGGAACCACTTGCTGATCAAGACCATCTGCATTCCCTTCCTCTTCGTTTTCCTGTGGACCATTATTTCCCGAGTGCCCCTGCTCAGGAATTTTTGACGGCTGCTGCATTGCCTCTACAACCTGTGCCACCAACTGCGGTAAAGCCTGATTAATCACCTGATTCACCAAGTTAGCCAGTTGAGCATTAATCTGATCATTAGGTTGCTCATTGGGCTGACCATCACCCCTTCCCCTATTGTTACCTCGCCTCCCAGCAACTCTAGTAGATCGACGAGCCATCTAAGAAAGAGATCAACGAATATAAGTAAAACAGATTAAAGACAGATTCGAATATAGCTGAACAGAAAATCAAACTGAACAAAGCCTAACCCAGAAGTCTACCCATAACTCACAGGTTAAACCTAAATAGGTTTTCTACAAGAAAGAACCTAAGCTCTGATACTAACTCTGTAACACCCCCTTCCTGAAATAGAAAGGGAGGTTACTCAAAACACAGCAGAACTGAAGAAAATAATACTAAAGCTCTAAACCACAAAAGAATAGTATTTAAAACCAATAAATATCAACAAGGTCAAACCAGAATAAATGTCCAATTGGCCCAAACCATAATTTGAAATAATTATTACAACTCCAAATAAACCATCTATCAAACCTAAACAAAATATCTAAATTATTGGATCGAATGAAGCTCTCATCACACTTGCCCTTGATCACCCTGATTACCTGCCGGAAGAAAAACACAGCATGAGCCAATTGCCTAGTACTGATATAGGATACAAAATAGAGAACTGAAATAACTAACTCAATTAATGAACTGAAATGAATTGAAACGAACAAAACTAACACATTGAAATAATAGGCTGAATCAAATGGCTAGGGTTATTTCATACCGAGCTCAGAATAAAATAGAAATATACCTTACCACATAGGCAAGTCAAATAATGCCACACAGGTAAGTCACACACATTGGACCGCGAATCCAATGCATGCAAAATCGAAAAGGCGTGTTTGGCACAAACATCACCAATCCGCAGAACAGAACAGAAAACTAGGGTCGACCTATACACCTCCCACAACAAAACACCAAATGACCAACTCCCACCGGAGCACAAAACAGAGACGTCGTGGACTAATCACACCGCCACGGAAGGTGTTATGCCTCGGTGCTAAGAGGACATGCCTGTGGTTATGACATCCCGAATTTTTATGAATTAATAAATAAGAATTTAATAAATAAAATTCTTATTTTAAGATGTTTAAGTACGAGTATGTGTGTATGTGTTATATATTGTAAAATATGTGATTTGGTGTGAAGAGAAATTATATATTTATTGAATTAAATAAATATATTAATTAAATTATTTATTGAGTTAAATAAATAATTATGTGATTATTATGGAGTAATTTAATTAAGTGTTATATGTTAATTAAATGAATATTTGGCATTTAATTTAATTGACATAATGATTTTATGTTATAGTTCTAATTTAATTGGGATAATTAAATTAGATGAATTATGTGGTGAGAGTAACATGAAATTATAATTAGTGAGTAATTATAATTATATGATAATTTTATGTGATTAATTGATGTTAAACTTTTAATTAATTAAATTAATGTTGAGTTTTAATTAGTTAAAGGATAACATTAAAAAGTATATGTTAAAATGATTTATTAAAAGAGTTTTCAAAACTATTTTCCCAAACAAGGCCCTAGCACCGTTTTTAAATTCGTTTTGCCAAACGAGGCCTTAACTATTAAAACCTGTTTTTAAAATGATGAGTTTTACCAAACAAGGCCTTTGTACTTGTTTAATCTTATTTCTTCCAAACAATGCCTTAAGCTCAAGAAGTTAGTTTTTAAAAATAATGTGGTTTTGCCAAACATGGCCTTGGGCTTTTCAAATTTTGTAACCTATGTAATAAGTGGTAGTTAGTATAGCAATTAGTATATTATTTATTAGCTATATTAATAATATAAGTTACATATATATTATATATGTATATTGTATATTGTATAATATATGCTAAGTTAAAAGATACGTTAGTTTTCTAAAAGCCTAAGTCTAAACAAAACAAAGAAAGAAGAAGCAGAGGGTTAGAGAGAATTGTCAGAGAAGAAGAAGAGAGAAGAGGAAGAAAAGCTTGAGAAGGCAAGAGAGGATCATCATCTTTATCATCTCTCTCTTAAGTCAAAACTAGTAAGGTTATAATTTTAACCCTAGAATTAATTCATATGTGTTGTGTTTTCTTCTTTATCAAATTAGGTTTTTACAATCATAAAATTATATGTATATATGGTGTTCATATGTTTTCATATGTAATTGTATGCCATGAAAGGGTTTTCAAAATCAATTGTTGTAAAAATATGTTTTCAAAGCATATTCTTCTATGTTTTCATGGTTTTAGAATTCTATGTGGAAGTCTCTTTGTGAAACTTCATAATTTTGTTATGAGAATGGGATATGTATGTATATATATATATATATATATATATTTACATGAGAGTTTCATAGTTGTTTAAGAATTTCAATTCACAAGTATATGATGAACACCATGAAATTCATGTTCATAGTGTTAGATTATGGAATTATGTTGAAATTTTTTTAAATCCTTGATGTGAGCATGAATTATGTGTAGTATGTGATATAACATGATTATATATGAGTTATATGGTTGTTCTAGCAATTCAATCCATTAATTTTTGATAAACAATAGGAAGTGTGTTCATAGTGATTCTCGGTGAAGTAATTTCTGAAAAATAACTTTTAAAACTATCAAAATTGATGTTGATTATGAGTTATTGTTAAAATTGATTAAGTATTATGTTAGTATGTTAAGAATAGAAGTGATTACAGTTGGAATCACTTGAATTGATTGAAAAACGAGTTCGTAGTAGCAATTTCCGTCAAGAATGCTTAAAGTTGTGTTTTTCTTCGAATTCCATGAAATCTTGGTTGTGATTATGTGTTTATATGAAATTTTTATGTTATGAGCATGTTAATAATCTTAAAATATTGTTTGTCACATGTTTCATGTTTATTATGTTGGAAAAATTCGAATTCGGTGTGACGGAATAAGCCAAATTGGCTTATTTCTCCACCAGTTCGCTACCCAGCACCTCCACCAGCCCCTGGACCCGTCCCAGCAGGTGTTTATGCCTTGGGGGACCCACCCCAGCGGGTATACTTGCTGCCCGGAGTAGTTTAGTTGTCGTAATGCAAAACTGTTTTAACCTCTGTTACTAAAATGGCCATAACGTTTTCATACAAACTCCGATTGAGGTGATTCAAGATGATTCGGAACGAGCACGAGTAGACCTACAACTTTTGTGTTTTTGACTTTTTAATTCGAGGTCGTTATCTAGGGTCAAAATGATCATTTTTGGGACTGATGCATATTCTAAGGCAATCGGAGGGCGTCGGTCATGCGCATACACAAGTATAGTGCTGTCGACGATATTAGATGTTGTTATAAGTTATAAAACATGAATGTTAGTAAAAATATAATTATGTTTACCTTGAAATGTAATTTGATTGACGTAAGATGTAATTATAATTGGTTAATTATGTGAAATGTAATATGATTATGTGAGGTGATTAAATTACGTGGTGATTAATTATTAACTTATTAGTTAATGAAGAATGAGTTAATCTTAATTGGTTAACTAACAATGAAGATTAGATATGTAATAATTATACATATGATTTGACAGCGAGTGTCAAACGAGTGAATGGAAGAGAGTTACGAAGTGTAAATTAGAATTTACTTAGATGTTTGATAAGCGTTGCTAAGTGACTAATAATTGATGCATATGGTGATACGTTATGTAGGATCATGAAGCAGATTATATTAAGTAGTTTTTTCGGTAATTGGTAATCCACGAACCAGAAAGTCTTTCGGTTTCTACTTGTCTATGTGAATTTGATGAACGGTTTTAAATTGCAAGCGAGCATGATATGTTATACATGTTGTAATCATGAAATGTCAAAGTAAATTTATGACTACACTGTTTGGTTAAATAATGTTGATTGAGTATGGAACTCAATCTTTATATTTGTTATGTGAATTAAAGCATGTATGGCATGTTACTTTAATTATTATGAGATTTATGTTGAGCATGTTTATTATGTGATACGTGATGCATGAAAACTGTTAGAACTTGCTGAGCTGTCGAGCTCACTCTTGCAAATAATCATTTTTGCAGGTTAAGGACGCAAGGTAATGATACGTGTTAAGAGATTTATAGAGATCAATGTTCAAGAATATTAGTTATGTTCAATTTTAAATTGTAGTTAATGTTTTGAATGAAATATGTCGCTGAGTTATAAGTAGAGTTATCCAATATAGATGGATATGGTTTTATTATGTAAGACTTTGTATAGTCATTTTGTTGTAATGATTCATGATATAGATTTGAATCAAAGAGATGTAATGTAAAGGTTGCGATTCAGGGCAATATAGAAAGAAAGTTTATAAAAGTTTTAAATATTCCGCATTTTTAGTGATTTTTAATATCGAATAATGATGTAATGAGAGATTAAAGTTGTATTATTAACGATCGAGAAGGAGAATATTATTGTATGAATTTTGGGGTCGTTACAGTGGTACCCCTACAGGTGGTTATAGCTCAGGTATACCCTACGGTATATTCTAATAATAATATCATGTCACAACACATGCGACACAATATTAACACAAGGGGTTCTAGTATGTACATGTAACAACGAAACAAATATAAATACGAAACTCCAAAGATACATTAACATGTACATCTCTAAAAGATTAAGATAAACACTAAATATGTTAACCCAATTCAAGAGTACAAACACGAGTTTTAGGTATCACTACCAAGACGAAACTATCACAAGAATTTGAGAACGAACGATCATGAGAAACAAATAACCAATATCGAATTGAGAAAGAAAATGAACAAATTAAATTTAATAAGAGAATTGCTGAAGGAGTACGAAATTCGTACCTGGATTAAGCAATGTAATACCCCAAAATTATATTCCAAAAATTACTCGTTTAAACTCCTTTCGTCCGAACTAATTACACAATTTAACAAATAAAATATAAATTACCAACTGTAAGTTAAATTACTAATTATTAATTACAAATTTACTTTTTCCAACACTATTATTATTATTAGTAAAGTTATTATCAAGTAAATCTTTAAAATTTTATTAACATAATTAACTAATTAAATTGATACATTGTTTGCAATTCGGTTTAAAAACTTGACATTAAAATTACATAATTATTAAAATATTACATATAAGTTAACGGCCAGCAGAATCTTAATATATACCTAACAGGATACATATATTATAATATACATACATATATATATATATATATATATATATATATATAACTAAAGACATCTATAATGAATGCTAATTTATTAACCGAATATAGCTTCCTACTGAATGAATGGTCAGTGCTACTTAAATTCAATCAAATACATAATTTAATTGGATGTATTCATCATGTGATATCAAACCAACATATGTATGTACCGTTAATTCCTAAAAACGTACCTGATAAAAGATCGAAAGTGTTTTTCTTTCTCCTTTTCGCTGCGCAGCCGAACTAGTCTCTCTCTCCTTGCCTCTCGGTTTGTATAATAAAATAAAATTAGGTTTAATTATTTATTAAGAGATCTCTTTAATTCTCTTAATTATAAAAGGATTTTAATATTGAACAAATATAAATTAGACCCAATAACTTAAAAGCCCAAATTAATGAAATTCTTTACTTATTATAGTCCACATAAATTAAATACAATGTTTGACCCAACATAAGAAAAGCCCAATTAAAATATTTTAAAATAAAATTTTAAAAAATGTCATTTATTTATTTATTTATTTATTGGGAATTACAGACATGGTGTCAGGTATTATCCCAATCAATGATATAAATGCATATGTATTATTTGATTCGGGTGCCACCTATTCTTTTGTATCTAAAGAATTTGCTAGTCAACTTAATTTACCCCGAGAACAATTAGGGAATCCTTTAGACATAGAAGTTGCAAATAAGGAAGTAATCCCTGTAGAATTCATATACCAAGATTGTTGTGCAAATATTAGAGATCACGAACTGAGCGTAGACTTGATTCCAATTAGATTGGGAGAATTTGACGTAATACTGGGAATGGATTGGTTGTATAACCATGCTGCAATAATTGATTGTCAGAATAAAAGTGTAAACCTTCAGACTCCGAGTAAGTCTAAGGTAGTGTTTTATGGTAGCTCATCGCTTAAGCAATCGTGTTGTCTTATGACGATGCAGGCCAATAAATTATTGAGGAAAGGATGTGTAGGTTACTTAGCTTACATTGTAGATACTCGGAAAAAGGGAGTAGAAATTAAGGATATATCCATAGTAAGAGAATTCCAAGATGTATTTTCGTACGATCTGTCTAGTCTTCTGCTAGACAGAGAAATTGAATTCGTAATAGACTTAGCATCGGGAATGACACTGATTTCGAAAGCTCCATATCGTATGGCGCCAGTAGAAATGAAGGAATTGATGGTACAATTACAAGAGTTATTGGATAAGGGTTACAAACGACCAAGTGTGTCTCCTTGGGGAGCACAAGTGTTGTTTGTTAAAAAGAAGGACGGATTGATGAGGCTCTATATTGATTATCGAGAATTAAACAGAGTAACGATTAAGAATAGATATCCACTACCAAGGATAGACGACCTTTTTTATTAACTGAAGGGAGCAAAGCGTTTCTTGAAGATAGACCTAGGGGCAGGTTATCACCAACTGAAGGTATGGGAGGAAGACATATCAAAGACTGCGTTTCGAACCCGTTATGGGCACTACGAGTTTTTGGTAATGTCATTCGGACTGACTAATGCTCCGGCAACATTCATGGACTTGATGAACCGAGTTTTCAAGCCCTACTTGGACAAGTTTGTGGTAGTTTTCATTGACGATATCTTGATATACTCGAAGACGAAAGAAGAGCACGTCGAACATTTGAAAATTATTTTGGAGGCGCTAAGAACGGAGAAGATGTATGCAAAGTTTTCTAAGTGTGAATTTTGGATGGAGAAGGTTCAATTCTTAGGACACGTGGTGGATAAGAATGGAATCTCAGTAGACCCTGCGAAGGTAGAAGCAGTGAGTAATTGGGAGCAGCCGAAGACACCAACAGAGATAAGAAGTTTCTTAGGGTTAGCTGGGTACTATCGAAGAATTATCCAAGATTTTTCTAAGATAGCAACCCCGTTGACCAATCTGACGAGGAAGACGGTAAAGTTTATATGGACGGACAAATGCGAGGAAAGTTTTCAGGAGTTGAAGAAGAGATTAAGTGAAGCTCCTGTATTATCAATACCAGACGATGCGGGAGGTTTTGTGGTGTATAGTGATGCCTCGCACAAGGGACTTGGCTGTGTGCGTATGCAATATGGCAAGGTTATTGCGTAAGCATCACTACAATTAAAGGACTACGAAAAATGATACCCTACTCACGAGTTAGAGTTAGCGGCAGTAGTTTTTGCGTTGAAGATATGAAGGCATTATTTGTACGGAGAGAAATGTGAGATATATACAGACCACAAAAGTCTGAAATATATCTTCACACAGAAAGAGTTGAACATGCGTCAGAGGAGGTGGTTAGAATTGATCAAGGACTATGACTGCGATATTCTTTATCACCCGGGAAAGGCAAACGTAGTTACCGACGCTCTGAGCAGGAAAGGAAGGGAGAAATCGTTTCACTTGACGACTCAGGAAGAATAAATAAGAGAAATAGAGAAGTTGGAAACAGAGGTAAAGGGACCAGAGAGGTCTGAGAAAAAGTTATTTGTAATGGAATGTTGTCCAACCTTGTTGGACAGAGTGAAGGAATCATAAGAGAAGGATAAAGAGTGCGAGGAAATCAGAAAGAGGATCGCAAAAAATGATGAGGAAAGATTCAGAATGGATAAAGACGGTATCTTGAAATTTGAAGGGAGAGTGTGGGTACCAGTGGTAACCGAATTGAGGAAAGAAATTTTGCACGAGGCATAGAATACGACGTATTTCGTCCACCCAGGAGGCACGAAGATGTACTGAGATTTGAGGCAACATTTTTGGTGGCCCAATTTGAAATGGGAAGTCACAGAGTGCGCCAGTAGATGTCTTACTTGCCAACGCGTCAAAGCAGAGCATTAGAGGTCGAGTGGTTTACTTCAACCATTGGAAATACCAGAGTGGAAATGGGAGCACATTACGATGGTTTCGTAGTGGGACTTCTAGTCACATAGAAAGGTTATGATGCCATTTGGGTTATCGTGGATCAACTAACGAGGATCGCACATTTTCTACCGATCAAGATTCGATATAATTTGAATCAGGTAGCAAACCTATACGTAAAGGAAATTATTTCACGATATGGAGTGCCGGTATCAATTGTCTATGATCGAGATCCGCGCTTCACGTTAAACTTCTGGATAAGCTTGCAAGAGAGGATGGGAACACAGTTGAGGTTGAGTACTGCTTATCATCCTCAGACAGACGGACAAAGTGAGCGAATAATACAAACGCTGGAGGACATGCTTAGGACTTGTGTAATGGCTTCAAGGGAAATTGGGACGACCACCTACCCTTAGTGGAATTTGCGTATAACAATAGTTATCATGAGAGTATGGGCATGCCACCGTACGAAGCTCTTTAAGGAAGAAAGTGCAGAACACCGTTATGTTGGAACGAAGTCGGAGAACGGAGAATGTTGGGGCCAGAATTAGTACAACAAACCGCAGACGTGGTGACAGTAATAAGAGACAGACTGGTAGCAGCTCAAGATCGCCAAAAAAAGTACACAGATCTACATCGATAGGACCGAGACTTTAAGTCGGTAGTTTCATTTTTTTGAAGGTATCTCCCTAGAAAGGAAAAATACAATTCGGCAAGAAGGGAAAATTGAGTCTGAGATTCATAGGACCGTTCAAGATATTGAAGCGAGTGGGCGTAGTGGCATACAAAGTAACATTACCACCTGAGTTGGAGCACATCCACAACGTGTTTCACATCTCCGTGTTGCGTTCGTACAAGGCCGACTACAAGTACGTGATTTTTTATGAGCCCATTCAAGTAGAGAAGAACCTGGCATATGAAGAAATTCCTGTCCAAATATTAGATAGGAAAGAACAGATATTACGCTATAAAGTTATTTCTTCTTTAAAGTACTTTGGCTAAACCACGATGTCGAGGAGCCTACGTGGAAATTAGAAGATAGGATGATGAGGGACTATGCCCATCTATTTGTGTAACCTTGTAACAATTCCGAGGACGAAATTTTTATAAGGGGGGATGATGTAAGAACCGTGAATTTCATAAATAAATATTAATTTTGATATTAATAAGAAAATGAATATTTATTTGAATACAAATGTTTATGTGTTATGAGATTAGTAATTCAATTATTTTCAAATTTAATTTATGATAATTGAGGAGATATGGAGTATTGCGATAAACTCTTAGAATGCATTGTGTGGCACGAGAATGAAAATGATGATGACTTAATTAATTAGTGAATGATTAATTAATAATATATTGTTAATTAATTATTATTGTATGTAATAGAATATTAATGAGTAAATAATTAATAAATATAATAAGATTTATATTTACTCGATTAATTGTTATGTGCAAGGTATGTGATAATTAAACATATAATATATAGTAGTTACGTCTATATTATATAAAGCATAGTGTGACACTTTAATATGACTATATAATATATAAGAACTATATATTATGATTAAATGAATTGTGTGAGTTAAGTAAATAATGCATATGTGACAATATGTGAGGTGTGGCTACATTAAATATATACATCATAAATATTATAATAAACGAAATAATCAATTGTTATTTAATGATTATTTCAATAGCTTAATGTAATTGAAATAATAGAGTTGTGATAGTATGGTGTGGCAATACCCAATTAGATTATAATCGATATTATAAATATACATGGATTATATATTGATTTGAATACATATACCCCAACTTACTACATTATAATATTGTTTCCTCATTTAAAGCTGCATTGTGACTCTAATTGAATTATAACCTAAGTGTATATAATATGTATATAGCCTAAGTGTTCATGTTGCTAATGCTGAGTTCCAATTGCCTTGTCCTAAAATAAATGGCCTTTTCTCATTCACGTGTATAGCATGAGTGGCCTAAAGCCTATTAATTCTTCTCCCAAACTCAGCAACTAGCCAATGATTATGGGGGAGTGGCTCTAACAGTGGAAATTAACAACTAAACCAACTACTCTTCCTTAACCAACATGTTCTTGCTCTTCCCATTGATTTGATTTGATGGAAAATTACATTGTATGTGTATTCATTTGCCTATAAATGAAGCTTTTTGCTTCTCTTTTTCATTTGCTGAGATTTTCTGTTAAGTTAAACAAGAGTTAATATAACAGCATTCTAGAAGCAATTTATCAGTAAACTCATATCAAGTTTAGTAGAGGTATACTCCTTGTTCTTCAATTCTTGAAATTCTAAGTTCTTGATTATGCATGAACTCTTGTTAAATTGATTGAAAAGATGACAACAATATGTTTAAGAAGTTTATATACATGTGTGGACCATTTTTGAATGAGTTTGAGCATCTTTAAATTGAAGGAAATCGAAGTTGGGCTCAACATTCTGAAGACAGAGCTCTTTTCTGGTTCTGTTCGGAAAGGGTGCAGCTGCGCCCATTTTGTACTAGGGTGCAGCGCAGCTGCGCCAGGCACCAGTTCTGAACTTTCAGTTCTGTTATTATCTGCAATAACCCAATATTTTTATATAATTAAATAATAAATTTTGCGTATAAGTTTTTTTTTATATTATTTTTATCAAAAATTATATGTGGGAATATGTGCAAGGTAAAGCATATGTGAATATGTGATAAATATATATTTATTTATTGCATGTATAATTTCAATTAAATTTTTCAAGAAAGGAATTGTTGATTATTATAAATTATATTCTTATAATAAATTAACTTTGTAGTAAAAATATTTAATTATTTATTTTTTCATGAAAATATGATTAATATATTATTTAAATAATATATGAAGTAATTCTTAGAATTATTATAATAATTATTTAATTATATGAATTTATCAAGATTAATTAAGTTAATTATTTTAACTTAATTAATAATGGTATATAAGGTAAAGTGTGATTATAGATCAAAACCCTAATGTTGATCTATGTTATGAAATTTTATGAATTAATACAATTATTGTATAATTGTATTTAAAAAGGAAAATATATTTATGTTATGAATAATAAGAAATTATTTTCTTAAGAAATTTGAATATTAAATATGATTATTAACTATATTTATAATTAAATATATGTAAGTATATTAATACAAGTTATGATTATGGATTTTAATTATAATTATGATTATTAGCATAATTATATGAATATACGTTAAGAATTTATTTATTTTGTTTAAATATTAAACATAGTATTTAATATGTTTGTATTTAAATGAAAATGTGGATATTATGTGATTAAAGATAATGATTAGGAAACCCAAATTCATAAATTTGGGAACCCTAATTATAGCAAGATATCCTAATTTTTTACAAAACCCTAATTTTTATTAAAAACCCTAAATTTTAAATTAGTGTGATTTAATTACATTTTTATTTAATTCCTAGTTAATTTTCCAAACTCTAGGAATTATTTGGCAAACCCTAAGGGTTAAACCTAAGAGTTAAACCCTAAATTTATGTACCATGGACAAGAATACCCTTAAAAGGATTTATAATTTACAAAAATACCATTTTTGGATTTATTAAAGTGAGCTTGCTTGCAAATCTTGCTAAATCTCATGACTCACCATATCTAAGATATCATCACATGTTGCAAATCTAATGTATCAGCTGCATATTGACACCTAGCACATCCAAGTTCAATGAATCAAATGGGTAAAAAATTAAAGAAAGAGAAAAAGAAAGCAAACTTCAATTATTTTCTCAAGACAAGTCCCTTTCTCTCTCTAGACCACGAATTTGTCTCTCAAACTTAGTCATAAGCAAAGCCCAAAACCTCCCATACACTAACTAAGAACAGATCAAGAAGTAGAAATCAAAAATTTCTCAAGAAAGGTATAAAACCTTAACCTTCATGCTAGATCTTTAATATTTTGATGGATGTTATGAGTAAGTGTTTATTTATATCCTATGTTATGTCTATTGATGATCTGGGTTAAGAAACAACACTTTCAAAACATCAAAAGGCTCAAAATCATGAATTTTTGAAAACTGAAAAAAAAACTTAAAAATGTTTTATGGCAGTCATAGTTGGGGACTATAGATCTCACCCTGTTCATCATATGTTATGTTTAAGTGTTTGTATGTGTTCTATGCTATAATGTTAGTATTCTAAAAGTGGAATCATGATCATAGCAGGTGTAGATTGAAAGTTATTCATGGTCCAAGTGCGTTGACCGAACACGAAATTGAGTTTTTTGGGTAACCTAGAAAATTGAAGAACGTGTTCTAGCAGTGACTTTGACCGGCTTTGATCTTGTAACTGGAAGGCTGTTAGAATGTAAATTTGTGTTTAGCTTGTACTCTGACATGAGGACTACAAGTTCAGAGCACTCTCGAACCTTTGAAAACAACGAATCGGAAGTGGTAGACAGTCAAATGTCGTTGACCGTTCAGATTTATTTTCTAGGTAACCCAGAATTTTTAAACAGCATCCTGACCAGTTTTTGTAAAACCTAGATCTTTCTTTGTGTTGATATATAGACTTTATAAGTGCTCGATCCATGTAGCTTGATAGTTATACTACAAAGTCCGACGTCTAGACTACCAAAAACATGAACAGATTAAAAGATATAAGGCTGGGAATAACATTGACCGACAATGACTTTATATTTCTGGGCAGCCCAGAAATTGAAGAACAGCCTTGGGTGGTTGGTTTGACCGGCCACTGAATCTGGTATAAATGTTTGTTGATAGTGAAATGAACATGTATGTGTAGTGTTACACTAGTACTACAAGATCATCACACTTCACTACCCAGAAACCGATCATACTGTCAATAAATTCCAGTCAAACTAGGACCCTTGGCATTGACCGGGCTGTTATTGAGTTGCTCAAGAACACCTATAGCGACGATTTCTTGTCACTATAGCCTTTAACGATGGTTATAAATAAAAATTAATTAAATTAATTATAAAAAAATAGAAAATAATTATGAAAAATTCATAATTAAGTTTTAAAAATTATTTTAAGTTATAAAAATTAACTTTTAATAATTCGAGATATAATTCATTAATAATTTAATTTATTTAAATATTAATGATATTAATTTTTTTTAATAATTATATTAAATAAATTACCTAAAAATGATTTTAATATTTTAAAAATCATTTAAAATTATATTAAAGTATTAAAAAATATTTTAAATTATAATAAATGACTTTTAATATTTTGAGATAAATTTTAATAATAATTTAATATTAATGATAATAAAGTTATTTAATAATTATATTAAATAAATTAGTTAAAAATAATTTTAATATATTAAAAATCATTTTAAATTATATTAAAGTATTAAACAATATTTTAAGTTATAATAAATGACTTTTAATATTTTGAGATAAATTTCATTAATAATTTAATATTAATGATAATAAAGTTATTTAATAATTATATTAAATAAATTAGTTAAAAATGGTTTTAATATTTTAAAAATTATTTAAAAATGATATTAAAGTATTTTAAGTTATAATAAATAACTTATAATATTTTGATAAGAATTTTATTAATATTTTAATATTAATGATAATAAAGTTATTAAATAATTATATTAAATAAATTATTTAAAAATAATTTAAATGTTTTATATATCATTTAAAGGTGAAATAAATATTTTAAAAAATATTTTAAGTTATAATAAATAACTTTTAGTATTTTGATATGAATAACATTAATATTTAAATATTAATGGTAATTATTTAATAATGATTTTAATATCTTAAAAATCATTTAAAGCTAATATTAAGGTTTTAAAAATATTTTCAGGTTATAATAAATAACTTTTAAAGTGTTGACATGAAATTCATTAATATTTTAAATTATTTAAATATTAATGATAATGATATTAATTGATAATTAAATCATTAAAAATGATATAAGTGTTTGAAAAAATGATATAAATGATTATAATGTTTGGAAAAATATTATAAATGATAATTAAATTATCTAATATAATATTTAAGTTCTTGAACAAAGTTTTATTAAAAAAAATCGTTAATTATCCGATAATGCAATCGGGATGCCGAAGCGATACCGAACTCAAACCAGATCGACATAGTTTGATTAGGTATACGTTCTTATGTATTTTAATGACTGACATGAATATGTGACAACATATTTAAGCAGTATGATGTGTTAAGTTGTATTATTCTAATTAAAAGGATAATTCTATTGATGATAGGACTTCATATTAAAAGCGTAAGCTATACTACGTAGCAATAATCAACTATCAAGGCAAGTTTTCTAACCTTACTCAAAATTTTATATTGAGCAAGTATCCAATACAAGGCATGTTCATGAATAATTATTGTAAATTATTCATATCCATAATGATAATTCATGATTCATTTATGAAATTATTCTTATATTGTGAAATTTTATTCAATTCAGTTATTATTTATTAATATCTCATTATTGTCTTTTATTATATAAGTGTCCGCACTTGTATAAACTATTGTATTCAAACAAGAACCCTTGAACTTGAAATTCTTTGATATGACAAATCCTGTTACAAACTATTAAACTTCGGTATGTATTTATGGTTTAAAGACTGTCTAAGCTAATTGACTCAGCTAGACATAGTTTGAATTACTTAGGACTCCAGACTGAGTATGAACAACCCTTAATGGGGAAATTGTTTATGTGCCCAAGGCGAATAGAGTGAACGAATTTATCATTCAAATAGATAGTATTGATCAATACAGGACATAACGGGGCTGATCACCCTATATGTCCATAAGACCAGAGCGGTTTGTAGATGAATTTCTGTTTCCCTAGAGATGAATCTATATGTGTTTGATGGAATATTAAGAATAAGGTACTACGATACCTATAAAGTTCGGTGACCTAATATATAAATTAGGTATGTGAATTATGTGTATAATTATGTGAGTGTGAGTGTTTATAACTCATTAAGCCAATTATGGCTATTTAGTTAATAAACTAATAGAATGTGTGAGGACTTATGTGAATTGGGTGTACGATTAAATAAATATACATTATATAATGTGTATACATTTATTTTGGATATAAAAATAATTAATAATATGTATATATCAAAAATGTTGAGCATTAATTTTAGTGAGAATAGATTTAATGGACCAAGATGATTTTGTGGCCCAATGAATTAAATAAATAGTCCAATTGTTTAATTAAGCATTGGACTTGTAGCTAATTAGATTTAATAGCAATTAAGTTATTAAGCTAGCCCAATATATATGTATAAGACATATATTATGATGGCCCAATTTATTTATGGGTGGAAGCCTAAGTTTAATTTTATTGGTAAGTAAATTAAGAAAAAGGTGCAAGCCTATAAAGAAATAAAATGGAGCCCAAGCTTGGCCCAATTTAAACCACTTAAGGAGAGGCATTATAGTCATTAGATAAGCGTATAATAAAACCAATTTAGATAAAAAGAAGGCCACAGGGCCGGTTTTGAGAAGGAAGAGAAAGGGTAATGGATGTAATCATTGAATTTTACTAACTCCTACCAACTCTTTACCTACTCCCCCTTATGTGTCAAACTTCTATTATTCCACAACCTTTAACCAAGCTTACAAGCAACATATGGAGTGCAAGCAACCACTTAATTAATGGGAGAAAGAAAGCAAGAGAGAATGTGGATAATGTATAATAGATATACATATCATATCTATCCAAAAATAAAAAAATTATTCTTTCTTCTTTTCACTTTTTCTCACTTCCAAGCTTAGCAAACAAAAGAAAGAAATAGAAAGGAGAGAGAAAAGGGGGTGAGTTCGGCAGCCCTTAGAGGAAAAGAGAGAGAGAGTTTTGTAAATTATCAAAGTCCCATAAACAAATTATAGGAAGAAGAAGGAAGAAGATGTTCCAAGAAGGTATAAACCACCTTTTATCAAATTTATTTTTAGTTGGTTGATTATTTTCAATCAAAACTTGGATCTATGGTTCAAAACTCCAAAACCATTGATCTATATGTATATAAGTGTTATATACTTAGATCTAGAACTTTCAAGTGTTAAAAATTGGATCCAAAGCAAGAAGAATGAAACTATGTTTCAAAAGGTTGAAAATCTTAATTTTCTTAGCATAAATTATGTTTTGCTTTGATTTGATGAAGGTTTGATGCAATAGATCATGGATGATGGTAGATTTATGAGTCTTAGAGGTATTAGTATATGTTATGATGGTTTATGATGTCTAATGTTGGATTAATCAAGAGATCATGAAAGTTTTCTTACACAACACAAAAACTGGAAAATCAAATTTTGGGGAAAACGTAAACTAAAATTCAAACAACCATATCTCCTAGAGTATTTTGAATTATTGAGTGTGGTTAATTTTTAGAGTTAGATCTGGAAGTCTTCTAATCAATTCAAGTGGAATCACTGAAAAATTCCATGTGGACTATTTTTAGCAAAGGACACCAAAACCGAAAATGACAAAAAGTAGGCTGTCTGGAAATTTAAGGGACTGTTTTGTCCACTTAACTTGTGAAATAAAATTAGGACTTTTGGGACATGAAAATATATGGGATAAAGTAGCTTGTGTCCAAAAATGAGCTCATTCTGACTTAAAATGAGCAAGTTATGACCATTTCAATATTTGCGTTTTTTCGACGAAAATAGCTATAACCGGAGTTGTGTAACTCCGATGGCCACAAAATTTAAACCGGAGGCTCACGATAACATGTGTAAGATCCCACCAAGAGTTGGGAATTTTTGGAGTTAAGCATGAGGTAGCTATTTTCTTAAGGAATTAACTAGAAATGGATTTTTGAAAAATACTAAAGGAAATTGAAAAATTCCTGAAAAATTATTTTTGTGTATGGAATACATGTATTTATGTTTGGAAAAAAGATAAAAAAATAATAAGATGATTAGATTAAAAAGGGGAATCCAACTTGTTGGATTGACCATCAGGTTGCTGGATTGCAATTTGGTTTGCTGGATTGGCCATCAAGTTGCTGGAATGATCTGTTTGGATAGTCCAGGTTACTAGATTGGATGTCAGTTGAATCCAGGCTTGCTGGATTGGATGTTAGTTTGAATCAAGGTTGCTGGATTGTGGGATTGTGGGATTGTGTGAATCCAGGTTGCTGGATTATAGTTCAGTTTGAATTTAGGTTGCTGGATTAGGAATTCAGCTTACTAAATTATAAAGGACTTATAAAATGAAAGACTAAGTGTTAATTCACAAGTTATATGATACAGTAAGTGTTAAGTTTAAGGTAGTGCAATCGTACTCTTTAATGGTTGATGTATAGTAGCTGGACTAAACGACTCCTTCATATAGGGAAGGGATCTACGAATTAGTAACCGATCTAACTCACTGTAAAAACAGTGTAGACGAGACGAAAACTAATTTGTTAGTTATTTGTGGGAAACCACTTAGTATACTATATGGAATATTATTAAAGACTCGATGTGTGCTAGGTTTAGACTTGTGTATATGTATAGTGTTAAGGTTATCTAATATTTGACTATGTGTTTAAATGTTAGATAGTTTACTTATAAGGTATGGTGTGCTAATTGAAAGATCAATCTTATAACTGATAGGTCTTTTCAATAAAGCGATTAAATAAGATTGCGTAGCAGTAATCAACGATACAGGCAAGTTCCTATACTCTTTTATTGAGCAAGTTTTCTCTAACTCAAACTTTGAGTTATATTTCAAAGCATGTTCGTGAATAATTATTGTTAATTATTCACATCTATACTGATTATTGATTCGCACTTAGTGCATGTTACATATGTTCATCAGGTATGAAAGGCTGATCACCTTCATTACCATATTATCTAGTTGAATTTATTCATGTTCATTGTTGGCTATTCAGCATTATTGATTCATGTTCTTTTATAATTCTTATATTGTTGAAAGTTTGTCAGCTTATTATTCTTTTCAATCATGATATATCTTCATTTGAACTTAAACTTGCTGAGCAAACTTGTTGCTCGCCCTTGCTATATCATGATAAACATTTCAGATTAAAGAAGAAACTTCGGACACAGGCAAATGCAAAGGCAAGTTCCAGGATTGGATTATTGTACGGTTAAAATTGTAATAGTATTGGATGCAAATGACATTGTATGTCGTATAAGATATTGAAGGCAGACATTAAGTTAAGGTTTCAGACCTTGGGAGTTATCTGTAAGGTTATTGTATAAACAATTTATGTTTATATTTTCCGCAATAGTTATAGAAATGATGTATCATAACGTAGCAAGTCCGAGGTTCTGGGAAACCGGATTTGGGGGCGTCACATCTGTAAGCGGCTGAACTAATGGACAATGATGCCAAGCAGAAGGAATAAAGGGAATGCGGATTTGCCCCTTGATGCTCCTGATAGCACGCTCTCCTAAATATAGCTCCCAACCTCCCTCTGTCAAAAATGGGACTTTACGGGTGGATAGTGCAAACTCTCGGCTAGTGGGGAAACCGCCCTCAAACCCGACTGTCAAAAAGTTTGAGGTATACGGTACACATGAGATCGATCCGGCTGTCAAAAGCTCAAGCTGTAGGCGGGAATGGGTGAATCCCTCAGCTACAGGGACCTCCGTCAGAGTGGAGTGGTGCCAACGTCGTCCCTGAGGATAAGTCTCCAGCCCTAAAGTGGTGGCAAGACGTAGGCAAGGAAGCCTCTCATATGCCCAAAATTGGCCATACAAATATCAAACGTCCTCAGTGACCAAGATTGACAAATGTAAATGCAAAAATCAAAAAGGTACAAGAAAGATGTACTCGCCAGTAGGAATGGGTAGAACCCTAGCCAAGCCTCCGTCACACCTTCCGAGTGCATGCGCATACCTCAGAGAAAATAGGCAAAGGTATAGGTACCCCAATCAAAGTCACTGAGGTGCTCCATATATCGAATGGCATTGACCAGGGCAAAGGACACCGTCGCAGAGTTGTCCGCCAGGAAACATCCCCTGATGATCACTAAGAACAGTCGCCACAGGATGCGATCCCTAACCCTCTAATCATCAAGCAGAGGCTCAGTTAAAGCCCCACTATGGGCATCTATACTTAAGGGACCAGATCGGACCGTCCGACCCTTGATGATCATCGCAGGAACTCCCAGGAGGGACTGAACGGCAGTGGGTGTAATGTAAGCCACAACAGGCACTGGTTCACCCTCAAACTATATCCCGGTGATGAACCTCCAATCCATAGGCATCATCATCACCTCACAATCTAGCAAGTGGAGAGACTGAGTCTTGTGGAACCAACGCTCAGAAAAAGCCCTCATATAATCCTAGGGGCAACGGCGAGGTGGGATAGAAAAGAATGCTTAAAACCCCCAGGTATCAATAATGTCCCTGTAATCCTGGTGCGAAGTGTGGTAAAGAGAATGCACATTAAAACAGTTCCCTCTAGGCTACATAAAGCCAGGAACCTGCATCAAAAGCCAACCCATATCAAACCTATGCTCCGAGAATGGCAAAAGAAAGAAAAAAAATTCCAAAAAGAAGAAAGCTTCAGTCACCTCCTTGGCATGAAGGAATTTCGAAGGATAGCGACTCAAGTCTCCTAGCAGCTCCTGGAGTGGCACTACAAATAGAGCCTCCTCATCATCTATATCAACCAGAGGATCAGCCTGGATCAGACGGATCACTAACTAAGCCAATCTACGAGGCGGCCGGGCTGGCCGTGACTGAGGGACATCGGAGACTCTCCTCCGTCTAACTCCAGAAACGACCTTGCTAGCACTCCCGGGTCAATCTCGGTCCATAACCTTGACAAATTTTCCAAATCACCTCAGAAAGGGTGAGGTAAGCCTAAATCTATGGCTTATTAATTTAAATCAGTATTTTATGTATTTTAAAATCCTAAAACATGCATGGGTCAGTCAAAATCCCCAGTAGAGTCAAAACTACATGTTTATTAAATCCTCAGGCTTTTGAATTTTTTTTGCTAGAGTCTCCTTTGTAAAATGGACTATCCGCATGCACACAATCATGCCTAGGTGGCCATTCGGCAGCACACCTTCCCAAAAACAAAAATAGTTCATATTTATGAAAAAAAACAAAAAAACCTCACATGGTAGCCAAATTACCATGGACATTTTTAGTTGAAAATCCAGGCTCACTAGGCCTCAAAAAGGATGAGTAAACTGATCATAAAGAACAAAAATTGACTGTCTCAGAATTCAAATTTTCTTACATCAAAACATGCATTGCAGTAAAATATGCATACTTATGAAGTCAGAAAATTTTTATCAAGTCATATAAACATACATTTTTGGTACATTACGTTCAAAAGCACCCTACATGGTTTACACAATTCTACCAGTTAAAACTAGAAAATAAGGGATGAAAACGTCACCTGAGACGTGCAGAACGCGTGGCTGCTGAGGAATCTAAAAAAAGATGTCTGAACTCCATAGATCTAAAAAAGAAAATCGGATTTCTATAGAAACTCAAAATTGAAAATGAGTTTATGAGCTTGCTGCTGCCCAATATAAATCAGCAGGAAGGAGCGGGCCCACCTGCGGCTGTCACACCCCTACTTGTGGCTCCCTAGGGTGGGCCCCGCCCCCTCCGACTCGGTCCAGTTCGAGTTGAAACGGAGTTTACAAGAGCTGAAATATCAAATCTGAGAAAAAACTGCTACGCGATTGGGCGGTTTGTCCTGAAATCCTGCGATTAAGCAGCGAATTCCTGACAGAGGGTGGAACTTCATGAAAGCCATTGGTAATCATCCCGAAGCAATATTCGGGGACCGATGATGAAAAACTACTAAAAATTATTGAAAAACTGCACAAAACTATCAAAAACTGCCACTTTTGAAGCATCGGGTACAGACCGGTGACAATTCAGTCCTTGACTCAACCACAGCAAAGAGTTGGGTACAGAATGGTGACAGTTCAGCCATTGGCTCAACCCCAGCGAAGCGTCGTGCACAGACAGATGACAGTTTAGCCGTTGGCTCAACCCCATCGAAGTGTCGGGTGACAGACCGGTTACAGATCAGCTGTTGGATCAACACCAGCGAAGCTTCGGGTACGGACCGGTGATAGTTTAGTCGTTGACTCAACCCCAGCGAAGGGCCAGGTACAGATCGATGGCAGTTCAGCAGTTGGCTCAACCCTAGCGAAGCGTCGGGTACAGACCAATGACAATTCAGCCGTTGGCTCAACCCCAACGAAACATCGGTTATAGACCAATGACAGTTCAGCCATTGTCTCAACCCTAGTGAATTGTCGGGTACAGACTGACGACAGTTCAGCTATTGGCACAACCCCAGCAAAGCATTGGAAACGGTTCGGTGACATCAGCCTTTGGCAACCACTCTAGTGAAACATTGGGAATGATCCGGTGGTGAAGACAGTATATCAATCAATCTCCACGGAGGACAAATGATGAAATCTATTATACAGATACTCAGAGGAGGCACTGAGAAGGGTTCGGTAGTCATCTTGACTTTGCAAGATGCAATTCGAGGTAGGAGTCCAAAAAATCCACAAAAGCTATCATGAGTAACGTCATTCCCAGCAGAAAGTGACGAGGGCAGTTTGAGATAGCCTACCAGTGATATCCTACTAGTAACCGCCTGACAGTGCTGCCCCAAGGGTTATCATAAATGACGTTATCCCCAGCAGAAAATAACGTAAACATTCAATGATAACCCAAACCCCTTAAAGTCATCTAACATTCATCACATATTATGTCATGCATTGTATTACATTTGCATTCATCATATTCCTAGTGTCTAACAATCTTTATCATGTTTATTTCATTACATTACAAAAATATGATAAACAGGGACATCTGTAGACACTCAAAATTTTCTACAGTTATGTTGTAGACAATCGAGATTTTATGTTCATGTTACTAACCTTGTAGGAGGGCAAAATAGTCAGGTCATCCCCGATCTCAAGCTGGGAAGTACAGGTCAGCCCCGGTCTCAATCCGGGAGGTACTGGCCAGCCCCGGTCTTAACCTAGAAGGTACAGGTCAGCCCCGGTCTTAACCCAGGAAGTACAGGTCAGCCCCCGTCTCAACTCGAGAAGTACAGGTCAGCCCCGATCTCAACCCGGGAAGTACACGTCGGCCCGGTCTCAACCCAGGAAGTACAGGTCAGCCCGGTCTCAACTCGGGAGGTACTGGTCATCTCCGGTTTCAACCCGAGAGGTACAGGTCAGCCCCGGTCTCAACCCGAGAAGTACAAGTCAGCCCCGATCTTAACCCAGGAGGTACAGGTGTCAGCCTCGGTCTCAACCCAGGAGGTACAGGTCAGCCCCGGTCTCAATCCGGGAGGTACAGGTCAGCCCCGGTCTTAACTCGGGAAGTACAGGTCAGCCTCGGTCTCATCCCAAGAAGTACAGGTTAGCCCCAATCTCATCCCAGGAGGTTAAATCAACTTTGGAGACAACCCCGAAGCCTCACAACATCTCTAAAAGAAAACTTAGAAGGACCAAGTCAGCCTTAGAGATAACCCTGAGGACAAACAGAATCGGCTGGAATCCAAACCTCGGAGACAACCCCTGGAAGTCAATCAAAGGCCATGTCAGCCCTAAAGGCAACCCCGGGAGGGGTAAAATGGTTATTTTACAAAATTTAAGATGATTCGGTCAAACTCAAGCCGAATTGATTCCACCAAGGTTAAAACGAACCATACTAGTGATCCCGATTGGAAGCAGCGCAAAACAGCTCAACGGACAAACTGCGAGGAATCAAAGACCTGGTTATGAACCCGTCTATTTGGACTAAAAAAAAAAGTTTAATCCCATATCATTGCGACACTCTCGACGAGGGCTTTTCGGAAAGGTATAGCACGCCTCAAACAGACGCTCCAATCAAAAGTTAGAAAGTTTCGAATCTAACCTCGCATTGCGCAGAGTGTACATACTTCGAGACGACGGGACCGACCACCCGGGGCTTCCACGTGGAGCAACAGGTAGACCCGCGGCTGTAGCGGGTAGGCCCACTTCCATCGGATCTATATATATGAGTGCACCCCAGCTTATTTCATAATTCAAAAACGCTTTGAACATCTACCCGTTTCGTTTCTCAGTCATATTCTTGTACTCCAAACTAAAATTTTATTACTCTAACACGTAGGTATACTCATATACTACCACATACCCAAAATTAACCAGTGTGAACGGACGTTTGAAGCCTACCAAGTGGCAAAAAACCTGTGTAGCAGTCCATTGTGAGTATTTTTACGATCAAAAAGTTCATATTACTTCTTTGCGCATTTATACACTTGCACGTTACGTTTTGTTTTCGAATTATGCCCGGAACTCAGTTTCGTGGCCGTTTTTGATTATATTTTTGTACATTTTAGTACATTTACGCGTTTACTGGCATTTCTACAAGTCGGATTAACGATCCGTCGCTTTTATTAGTTTATATATATATATATATATATATATATATACGTTTATAGCAACTTCGCCGGACTAGGTTATCTTCCCAGTCCGGGTTTGGCTTTTTTGTATATATTTAACTGTATATATATACTAACTTTTCAATTCTGTCAAGCCCGGATGTCAAATCTGTGGTAGTTTATTGCTTTTATATATATAACTATATATATAAATTTTTCTAACTTATTCGGGCCTGGATTTCTACTTCGTGGCCTTTTTTATTACTTTAATATATATATACTAACTGTATATATTAACTTTTTACATTCCAGTTTGGCCTGGATAATTTTGTGGCCTTTTTACTGCTTTTATAAATATATATATATATATATATATATATATATATATATATATATACACTTTCATTTCTGTCCGGGCAAAGGATAAAATGTTTGTCGCCCTTTATAGTTTTATATATATATTTACTTTCTGTTGAGCCTAGACAATTTTGTGACTTTTTTACAGCTTTTATATATATATATATATATATATATATTTATATTTATATTTAAATTCTGTCTAGCCTGGATCATCCCGTGGCTCTTTTATAGTTTTTTTTATATATATATTTACATTCAGTCTACCCTCGATCATCCCGTGGCTCTTTTATAACTTATATATATATATATATATATATATTTCCATTCTATCAAGCCTGGATCATCCCGTGGCTTTTTACAGATTTTATAAATATATATATATATATATATATATATATCCATTCAAGTCCGGGCACAGGATTGACTCCGTCGCCCTTTACCGCTTTTATATATATATATATATATATATATTCCCATTCTATTCAGCCTGGATTACTCCCTAGCTTTTTACAGCTTTTATAAATATATAAATATTTACATTCCAGTCCGGGCATCGGAGTGAAAACCCATCACCCTTTACCGCTTTCGTATATATATATATATGTATATATAACTATATATATCTTTTATTCATTATGATTAAATTATTGCTTTAAATATTCATTTGATTTGAATCGGCGCTGACATTTCTTTGGGTGAACTAGATTTCTATAAATCTCACCAACTCTACCTTTCAAACGGTTCAAAATAGGTCAAGACGGAACCGGAAAGCTAGAATGACTGAGATTTACTTAAATCTAGCATTTTTCAAGTTTTATTCATTTAGGAAGCAATCTCGAGGCCTTTAGATCGAAATCTAGTGGGAACGAGAAGCTTTGGCTATGAGCAGGCCAGGATTTACTGCTGAATCCTTGGTTCTTGCGACGGTTAGATGTAAATATACATTTTTCTGCACATTTTCAGCTGTGCAGGTTTTATTGGCTTCCCTTTGTGAGCCTATGAATCGTGGGATTCGTGACCAAACTGATCAGAATCTGATTTCCACGATGGACAAACTTTACTTTACAAATGTACCCTGCTAGTTTTTCTTTATAAATGTACATCCAAAAGACCTTAAAATGGTTATCCGGGTTTAAGGTCTCAATATAGTGAAAATATGATTTATCGTGTCAGAGTCACTCCGATGGCTGTCATACCCATGAGAAGACCGACACTTGCATATATTCTATGGTCGAGGATGCTTCGCAGCCCAACAATCACCATTCAAATTGAGCCAAAAGGCTGAAAAGATAAAAAAAGAAAGTATCCATATGCTTCAATTCTTATGTGAGCGTAAAGGTTTGAAAACTTGCTTTCAAAACATCATTTTAATATCTTATCTAAAAAAGACTTTTGCAAATCAAATCAACCCCTTCGTATATAGGTTCAATGATGCCTAAACATACTTTCAATCAAACATAGGCCTAATTTCTTCCAGCATACACGCACACATTGCAGATTTAAAAGGAAAATATTAAAAAGATATGGTACCGTGTTTTCACGGGAGTTGTGGGGTGCCTAACACCTTCCCCACACTTAACCAAGCCCTCTAACTTAGAACTTCAGTTTCAAAGATTTAGTTTCGACAGTGTCCAACAATTGGGCCTCCTTTCAAACAAAACTCGCTTAAGTTGGTACAACCATTTCAAATATACCAACTGGCGACTCTGTAAAACGTTCAAATCGTCGACATGGTACATGTTGGCCTTTTCCTAAAAAACCCCTTCAAAACCTTTTTCACATAAAAAGATAAAAATGAGGGTAGAACTTAGGAAGAGAGAAAGATTCGGGTCCAACTCGACTCGCAATTTTTTCCCAACGTCAACACTATTATTATTATTATTATTTAATTTCTAAAGGAGTTTGGGAATTAATTAATAAGATACTCTCGCTCTCTCTCTCATATATATTCCTAATAAGATTAGGAGGCTAATTAATTAAAGGAGTTTAATTATTCCCAATAGAATTGGAAAGTCAAATTAAATAAAGGAGTTTAATTAATTAATATAAAACCTCAATCCTAAATTGTTTAGGAGGGTTGCCTACATTTATAAATAAGAAAGTCTTATTATAAAACAAGGTTAGAAATTTAATTCCAAGAGTTGAGAGAGCACTCTTTTTATAGAGAGAAGGAAACTAGGATTTTGCCAAACACCCTTCTTCTTGAATTCTTATTCTTTCTTGGTGGATCACCTCTAGAGGCCAAACACTTGGGTGGCTAACGTTGATCAAAGGAAGGAATCTACTCGGTAGATTCAAGTTGAACGCGAAAAGGAATTAGAGTTGAACTCGTACTTGAGGAAGCTAGTTTCTACGAGGGTATGAATCTAATCTCCATCTATTTCGGTTTAATTAATAACTGTGCATAAACGATGATCCGGCTATATGATTTGTAAAATTTTATAACTCTAATTTTTCACACTTCCGCTATTTTAATGCAATTTGATTTTGTCCATGAATCTTACAAACCTAACACTTATACTTTGGACTGATAAAGATCTATTCCTCACATTCTCATTTTTCCCTAGCATTTATCTTAATTTCCTGCCCCTTTTGTTATATCCCAAATCTCTTGTCCAATTTGAGATCAATGGTAAGTCAAGGGGAACAACAAAATAACCCTAATGTTTATGCTAACATAGTTGTACAACTGTCACAACCAGTGATTTTTTATTGTTGAGTTGATATTTTTCAATCCCAACTAATGTGCTGATCATGTGCACTATAAATAATGAGGGTATAATTATCTTTTAACCATAAAAAGGTCCCAAAGGGAAGTAATAAGCGATAAGAGAAACTTCAAGTGTCCAGACTTCAATTATATATAGTCAAATTAACAATTATACCGTCATTAAAATGCACATAACTAACACATGACTAAAAATAATTAGAGCAATTAATGGGAACAACAAAACAACCCTAATGGTCATGCCAACACAGCTGTTTTGCCGCCAATAGTGATGGTTTGGGAGTTTTATATTTGTCAACACCCTTTTCTAACCAGTAAGCCCTCTCGAGCCATATGAGGTCCCATCTTAATACGAAGTGGCACAAGTTTAATCCCCCTTCCGCCTTTTCCCGTGATGAATTTGTTAGTTTTGGTGATCAAGCCAAAAGCGCACATGAGGAGCCACTATTAGTTATGCCGCTAGGTCGGGCGACGACTGAGAATGCTACTGCTCCAACAGTCACATCAGAAGGTTCCAACGTCCTATCATAACAAATATATTTAAATGAGACTCCTCCTCTAGAGTCTGAATATGGTTTAGTTTGTAGAGTCATATTTCTATGTATTATATCCTTTTTTTTCATACTGGATGTAAACGAGTTTCCTACTCCAAAGTTCGTTCTTCGTCAATTGGGGCCTCTAGGTATAAGAAGTGGATTTGTGTCAATTTTATTACTTGCACCAAACTTTATCCAACTTCTCCCATATAATAATCTTTCTAAATTAGTTTTTTATTATATAAATATTTTTTGAAATTGTATTCAATTTTTTTTTTCTAAAAATAATTATTAAAATTCAAAATTTTAGATTTTTTTAATTTCAATTAGTTTTTTTCGACCTTTTTGCCCTTACTAAATTTACGCATGCCTCAATTTGAAGAAGTTTTTATCCAAATAACAGAATTGACACGAATAAACAACTTTAAAAACCTAATTTTCAAAATGGTTAATTGCATATTACACCCCGATGTATACACCCTTTTCCATTCGTACCCTAATGTTTAAATGCTTCCATCACACTACCTCAAGTACTGTTAAGTAAGCATAACTGACCCTTTTCTTCAATTTATTTGGCGAAAAATGGCCACGTTTCACAATTTAAATGGTCAAAAATTACAAAAGGGTCAGTTATGCTTACTTAATGGTACTTAGGGTAGCGAGATGAAAGCGTTTAAACATCAATGTACAAATGGTAAAATGGTGTATAATTCAGAGTGTAATAAGAAATTAACCTTTTGCAAAAGATAAAATTTAGGGATGGCTTTCATACCACGCTCGTGGCAACTTTGTGCGACAAAATAGTCATATTCCATGCATATACCCAATTTATATACCATGCAAAAAAGTCATATACCTAACAAGATATATACATGCATATACCAAATTTGGCAGTGAATGGTATGTTTTGATTTATAAATTAAAATGTCTTGCAATATAGGTGTCATATTTATAAATATCCTTAATGGAAATTTATAACAGAAGGTCGTTATCTTCCCAATAATATTGATATTATTAGAGTAAATATACTAATTTAACAAATACTAACCTATTTATTCCAATGAGACTTGTGTGATCTAACATTAGCTTTTCCTCCTTAATTTATCCATAAAATGCACATGAAGAGATTATTTATAATAAACTAAATATTTACTTCTTTATTGCAAATTAATTCTAAAAGATTCCATTGATCAAGTGCATCAGCATTATGAAGTGTTTGACCTTAGTTTACCAAAGTGAACCAGTATTATGATCCAGGTTGATTCCTTGCAGGAGTACTGACATTAATAAGGAATGTGAAATTAATATATATTTTACCACATTGTCGCCTCTATATATACTTTGGACATATATAGATCTGTTCCTCACATTCTCATTTTGCTCTAGCATCTATCTTAATTTCCTCCCCCTATTGTTATTTCCCAAATCTCTTGTCCACTTCGAGATCAATGGCAATGCTAATGCCAACATAGTTGTTCAACCGTCACAAATGGTGAATTTTTATTGTTGCGTTGACATTTTTCAATCTCAACTAATGTGTTGAGTATGTGCACTCGAAATAATGAGGGTATAATTATCTTTTAACCATAAAATGGTCCCAAAGGGTAGTACTAAGCAACAAGAGAGACTTCAATTATATATAGTTAAATTGACCATTATACCGTAATTAAAATGCACATAAGTACCATAAGACTAAAAATAATTGGAGTAAAGGTAAAAGCAAAACATCCCTAATGGTCATGACAACGCAACTATTCTACCGCTACTAATGACGGGTTGGGAGTGTTATATTTGCCATAACCCTTTTCTAACCACAAGCCCTCTCGAGCCACATGAGATCCCATCCTAATAGAAAGTGACAGAATCTTAATCCCTATCCTGCCATTTCACGTGATGAATTTGTTGGTTTTGGTGATCAATCCAAAAGCGCACATGAGGAGCCACTATTGATTGTGCGGCCAGGTCAGGCGATGGCTGAGAATGCTACTGCAACAGTCGCATCAGAAGTTTCCAACATCCTATCATAACGATTATATTTAAATTAGATTCCTCCTCTAGAGTCTGAATAGGGTTTAGTTTGTAGAGTTATATTTCACTTTCTCATATCCCTTTTTCATTTAGAATACAAATGAGCTTCCACCTCCGAAGTCCATTTTTCGTCAATTGAGTCCTCCAAATATAAAAAGTTTTTGTCAATTCTATTACTTGGACTAAATTTTATCCAATTTCTCACATATAATAACATTTCTCAATTAATTTTTTCTATATAAATATTTTATGAAATTTAACTCTATTTTGGATTATATAAATTCAAAAATTTTAATTTTTCTAAAAATTATTATTAAAATTCAAAATTTTAGATTTGTTTTAATTTAAGATAGTATTTTGACATTTTTGCCCCTTCTAAATCTACATATGCCTCAATTGGGGGGAGTTTCTGTCAAAATAATAGAATTGACACAAGTCAACCACTTAGAAAACCTAATTAAGAAAAACTAAAATTTAGGGATGAATTTCTGACTATGCGCGTGACAACTTTGTGGAACAAAAAAGTCATATACAATACATATACCATGCAAAAAAGCCATATACCTAACATGATGTATACCAGCCATATACTAAATATGACAGTGAATGGTATGTTTTTCTTTATAAATTAAAAAGTCTTGCAATATACGCGTCATAGTTATAAATATATATATTAAGGCTGTTATCTGCCAAATAGTATTGATACCATCAGAGTAAATATACTAATTCAACAAATACTAACTGACTTGTTCCAACGACACTTGTGTGCTCTAACATTAGCGTTCCCTCTTTCATTTATCCAAAAAATGCACATGAAGAAATTATTTATAATAAACTAAATACTTATTTCTTTATTGAAAATTAGTTCTAAAAGATTCCCCTAATCAAGTGCATCTGCATTATGAAGTGCTTGAAATCAACTTACCAAAGTAAACCAGTATTATGATCCAGGTTGATTCCTTGTAGGAGTACTACTATGAAATTAATATTTATTTGACCTCATTGTCACCTCTATATATACTTTGGACTGATATAGATCTGTTCCTCACATTCTCATTTTGCCCTAGCATCTATCTTACTTTCATGCCCCTTTTGTTATATCCCAAATCTCTTGTCCACTTTGAAATTAATGATAAGTTAAGGGGAAAAACAAAGCAACCCTAATGTTAGTGCCAATATAGTTATACTACCATCACAACTGGTGATTTTTTATTGTTGAGTGGATATTTTTCAATCTGAACTAATGTGTTGATCACGTGCACTCTAAATAATGAGGGTATAATTATCTTATAAAAATAAAAAGGTCCCAAAGGGTATTACTAAGAGACAAGAGAGACATTAAGTGTCGAGACTTCAATTATATATAATCAAATTAAAAATTATATCGTCATTAAAATGCACATAACTAGCACATGACTAAAAATAATATGAGTAAGGGGAACAACAAAACAACCCTAATGGTTATGCCAACACAGGTAGTGATGGTTTGGGAGTGTTATATTTTTCCACCACCTTTTTCTAACTAGCAAGCCCTTTCACTACAAGAAAAAGGGTTATCTCCGATGGAATTAATTTTGACGGAATGAATTCTGTCGACTTTAATATAATTCTGATTGAATATTCTATCCAGGTTAGACTATAGTCGACGAACATCTGTCAGAATTAAGCCCCTCTCCTTGGCGCCCAGCTTTCCCGCTAGTGCGAGTATTAAAGTCGACGGAATATAAGTTGAGTCGATGGAATGGTTCGTAGAAAATAAGTAAAGGCGACAGAAATAAACTCGACGGAATTTTGTCGAGCTTATTCCTTTTTTTTAATTAGGTGCACCAGCAGCCCTATTCTCTTTTCATTCTTTTCCGTTCTTATTTCTTTTAGCCTTAGCGGCGAATCCACTCCTCCATATTTCTTCTCCTTCTCATCTCTTCCAAATTTATTCTTTTTGTAAGCTCCCGAATTTGGTCCATAGTCCATTTGTGGAATTAAATTCGACTGTGGTCAGGTGTGGTGGTACCTGCGGCGGCGACGACTGGGGTCAGGACTGGTGGTGCCGGCGGCGACTTGGGTCTTCTTCTTCCTCCATAGTTAAGTACCTTTAATTTACAGGTTAGGGTTTAATTTTTTTTGTAGTTAGGTTTAAGAATTCCTAAATTGTTGTTAGCACAAAATAGAAGAAATTAAATTATTGATTGATATGTTGTTTAGAAAAGAAAAAGGCACCTACTATTATATACTGAAGGTTTAATTTGGTATTTTTATGAGTTTTGTTTGAACTTGAACAGTGGGTATTGGGAATAAATCAGCAAATACTATTTTGTTTTGAGTTTAATTTGATGACACACGGATCATGTTCATTGCTCTAGTGTCGACGCCGGGAAAATTGATCCCTTTTCATATATGTTTCTTACCCTTTATGTTTTCTATATGATTTTTTTTGATCTGAGGGTGAGATTTTAGAAAGAGTTCGACATATAACGTCGACGATTTGAAAAGATTTGATTTTATTGGTCCGAATTAGATAGAGCCGCTAGTTGGTATGAGTTAAAATGGTTGTACCAACTAAACCGAGTTTTGAAAGGTTTTACAATATGGCCCAATTATTGGACTCTGTTTAATTGGTCTTGGAAATCGAGATTCATAGAGTTCGGGGGCTTGATTAAGAGAAGGGAAGGTGGTAGGCACCCCCCGACTTTCGTGAAACACGGTTACAGCGCTTTTCAATCCCTAATCATTGTGTGTGTGTGTGTGTGTGCTGTAGTTAATTGGGCCTAAGTGCTTTATTTGAAAAATATATTGTGCTTCGTTGGACCTATATACGAAGGGTTTTATTTATTGAAAAGTCCATTTTTAGACAAGAATGTAAAAATAATGTTTTGAAGAGCGGTTTTCAAACCCTTTCACTCTCATGGGAATTTGTGCCTTTTGATACTTCCATTTTCTTCTATATTCGGCTTATTTTGATTTTATTCTCAGGATGCGAAGCATCCTCTAAAAAATAATATATATAGGTGTCGGGCTCCTTATGGGCATGAAAACCATCAAAGTATGCCCGGACACCACACATAGGATTTCCATTATTATGGGGACCTTAAATTCGGATAACCGTTTTAAGGTCCTATATTTACAATTATAAAATTTGCAAGCTGGCTGTACAACTCAACCAGGTCCATCATGGGAACCGGATCTAGATCCATGAGTTGAATCGTAGATCCTGTGGCTCTTATGCTCATAGAATCTTAAATAAACAGCCTGTATAATGAATATATTGCAATAAAATGCAAAACTTTACCAGACGTCGCTAAACGAAAGATTCATCAGTCAAATCTTCATACGTGCATAGCTCATAACTTCCAGTATCCTCTAGATACAAATCTAGGGTCACGTGGTCGCTAAATATTTATAAAAACTAGAAAGAAAACTAGATCTGTACAGATCTTAGCTATTCTAGCTTCCAAGTTCATGTTTTATAACTTTTGAACTAGTTAAAAGCTAGATCTGGCTAGATCCAGTATAGATCTAGTCAATACAGCTCAAATATTTACTATTTACAAGAAATGAACATTTAAAACTTCAGATCTGGCAAATATAAGCTACTAAATATTTGTATATAGCACTTATATACTTATTAGGGTAGGCGAATAAGACAGATCTTGAGAAATCTTACAGTACATCACTAGAACGGCTCTCGAACGGCTTTTGGCACCCTGGTACTCGTTTCCCACCGGTTAGAATTTGATATGCTGTAGTATATATGAGTATGAACGTTTACAAAGAAGTTTTACAAGAATCAGAGTGAGTTAGAGCGTCCATTTGACCTAGCCTATAATTCTCCCGTCGCAGCCCTTTCTTCTTCCTTCTCTTCTTCTATAAGCTAAGAGGGGGAGGGGTATATATAGACTCTGATGGCCACAAGTCTACCCCCGACTGGGCCTGGTGGTCCCAGAAGCTTGGGCTCCGCTGTCTCAAAGTACGTGCACTCCACCAACGCGCTGTTTTCTTGAACCTTCATAACTTGCAATCTGTGTTAGGTTTTGTGTGAAATCATGGAGCAATCAAATTTCAAAATAGCAGAAGCATGGTATATCAAAGTTTAAATTTTTTCTTACAAACCAATTACTCGGATCATCATTTATGCACAGTTATTAATTAAAATAAAATTTTATGAGATTAGATTCATAACCTTGTAGAACAAAGCTTTCAAAGGTACGAGTTCAACTCCTTATTCTTCGTGATCTCCTTGAATATCCGGGATTGATTCCTTCCTTTGATCAACGTTAGCCACCCAAGTGTTTGGCCTCTATAGGTGATCTACCAAGTAAGAGGAATTGTTCTAGATGGAGGGTGGTTGGCTAAACCTTAATTTTTTATTCTCTGTAGAAAAGGAGTACTCTCTAACAATTAAAATTTTATCAACTGATATCTAACATAAGACTCCTCTTATATAGATATTGGTCAACCCTTCTAATCCTATTAGAAGTAGAGTTTCATTTAATTAATTAAACTCCTTTAATTAATTAGGCTTTCCAACATATTGGGAATAATTAATTAAACTCCTTTAATTAATTTGTCTCCTAATCTCATTAGGAATAAATGAGAGTACTAATATTAAATTAATTCTTAAACATCTTTAGAAATTAAAATAATAATAATTATAACAATATTAGTAAGACTCCTCTTATTAATTTATATTAAATATTTCCAAAATCTTAAATAATAAACATTAAGCTATTTAATTTATTCTATCACCATAGATTAAATTAATTACACTTAACATATTATTACAATTATGTCATTACATTCTTAAATAATGATTCTTTCTTTTATGGTGTGACCCTTTAGGATCTTCATATTAAACCGGTTGTGAATAAATCAATTAGAACAATTCTAATCTTATTTAAATAAATAAATTAAACTAATAATTTATTTAAATAAATAACATTTATTCTACAATAGGGATAAGCCTCCCTAGCGATCAACGACTATCCAGATAATATAGATTTCAACATTAATCATAAAAGAACTTGTGAGTTAATAGTTACAATACAATTCAATCCTTCCACCATACAATGTCCCAATTAAATATAAGGCATGGAATTACTATCAAGTCTTATTTTATTTAATTATATGTATTTCGATTAGAAAATGCACAACTCCAAATAATGCAAATTAAAAACTCCTTTCTAATTTCCTTCTGCCTTGGCCAACGACTACTGGGTTGTCATTTAACGAATCACATAGGACATATATCTTTTTTTACTAAAAGTGGTAGATTCTTTATTGATCATTCATTATCTCCATATGTAATTTATTACATCCAAGCATACACTTTGATATACCCTAAGGGTCTTAAGGAATAAGTCAAGGTATAATTCATTACACACAAGATACTATGATGATCTCAAGTCCAAGGATCACTTGTACTACTATCACATTAGGAATTCCTATTGACAGGCGAGTAAAACTCCTTTAGGTATTCCTTAGCGTGTCATATTCAGTGTACTTATTCTCCAATAAGCATCTACATACTTGATTTAGTGTCTCCACACAAATGATCATGAGATCAATCATCCTCATCCAATGAGCAAGCAACATATGTACCAATCTATCCGGATTTACTAATCCCCTTTTTAGTAATCCAATGATTAGGAACTATTTTAGTTTTAAGCTTTCTAAGAATTTAGATCTCATTAGCATGATCAACATCATGATTCTAAAAGCATTGTTTAAAACTATGGGTTATTTACATATTATAAAAATAGCATCTTGTACATAATTAAATGCCTTTAATAAATGAATACTTTTATTAACAAATAAATAAGATCGTTTACAAAGTATATGCTTTATCATCACACATGAATGGCTTGTATGCATACTACTTTCAATCTCCCACTTGCACTAAATCTAATCGCAAATGGTATCTCATACCCATCTTCTCTAAGTGACGATCAAACTGCTGTTGTTTTAAAGCTTTAGTAAATAGATCTGCAATGTTGTCTTGATAGTCTACACGCTCCAAGGTGACGTATCCTTTTTCCATGATCTCCCTGATCAAGTGAAATCACCGTAACACATGTTTGGATTTCTGATGAGACCTGGGTTCCTTAGCCTGTGCAATAGCTCCGGTGTTGTCACAATATAAGGGGACTACTCCTCCAATGCTAGGAACCACACCAAATTCTGTTATGAACTTCTTCATCCAAATAGCCTCCTTTGCAGCTTCACTTGCAGCTATGTACTCTACCTCTGTCACTGAATCAACAACTGTTTGCTGCTTGGAACTCTTCCAACTCACTGCGCCTCCGTTCAAGGTAAATAATACCTTAAAACAGATTTACTGTCATCTTGGTCCGTTTGAAAACTTGAGTCCGTGAAGCCCTCGAGTTTTAATTCAGACCCACCGTAGACAAGAAATACATCCTTAGTCCTTCGTAAGTATTTTAGGATATTTTTCACTGTCTTCCAGTGCTCTTCTCCTGGATTCGACTAATGCCTGCTTGTTACACTAAGTGCATGAGCGACATCCGGTCTAGTACATATCATACTGTACATGATAGATCCTATTGCTGAAGCATAAGAAATCTTACTCATACGGTCTCTCTCCTCAGGTGTCTTTGGGGCATGTTTCTTGGAGAGATGTATTCCATGGCTTATCGGCATGAGACCTCTTTTAGAATCTTCCATGCTAAACCTCTTTAGCATCGAGTCAATGTACGTTCCTTGGGATAAACCAAACATCCTTTTAGATCTATCTCTGTAGATCTTTTTCCCTAAAATATAGGATGCTTCTCCCAAGTCCTTCATAGAGAAGTGTTTAGAAAACCAGATTTTAATCGATTGTAGCATAGGAATGTCATTCCCTATCAGTAATATATCATTAACATATAATACAAGGAATAAAACTGCGCTCCCACTAACTTTCTTGTACACACATGGTTCATCCTCGTTTTTGATAAAATCAAACTCTTTAATTGTCTCATCAAAACGGATGTTCCATCTACGAGAAGCTTGCTTCAATCCATAAATGGATCATTGCAGCTTATAGACTTGATTTGTTCCAACCTTTGAAATAAATTCCTCTGGCTGTGTCATATACACATCCTCCTCAAGTTTTCCATTGAGGAAGGCAGTTTTCACGTCCATATGCCAGATCTCATAGTCATAATAAGCTGCAATCCCAAGCAAAATCCGAATGGACTTGAGCATTGCTACTGTTGAGAAGGTTTTATCATAGTCAACACCTTGTCTTTGTTTGAAACCTTTTGCAACTAGTCGGGCCTTATAGATCTCTGTAACACCCCAGTTCCACATTGAAAGATAGTGAAAAAGTTTGTCTGTGTATAAGGAAATAAGTTACTACCAATAGTACCTTCAGTCATGACTTTTGGGTGAGCCTGTGGTGGGCTAAGATGACCCAAGAAGATACTATTGGGACAATGATTTAAAGGCCTTATTTTGGATGGATTTGATTCGATTCGGACTTGGGATTTGACCTGAGATTTGTTTCGGACTCAGAATTTGACCCGGGTTGTTACCTTGTCGTCCGCTCCAGTCTTTCTTTTAAAGACCCATTTACACCCAATAGGCTTAATACCTTCAGGTGGTGAAACCAAAGTCCATACTTGGTTCTCATCCATGGAGTCCATCTCGAATTTCATGGCTTAAAACCATTTTCCAGAGTCTTTATTACTCATAGCATGTTCATAATTTAATGTATCATCATCATTAATGATGTGTACCTCATCGTCATTCTCTATGATGAATCCAAACCTTTCAGGTATCTTCGGTATCCTTCCAGATTTACGAATAGGGTGTTGTACAGAAGGTGTCTTTACTTGGACAGGTTCATCCAATTGATCTGTAGTGGTTTTTAGTTCTTGAATTTCTTCAATATATATTTTCCTCCCACTAACCCCTTCAAGGATAAACTCCTTTTCCAAGAAGGTAGTGTGTTTCGCAATAAACACCTTTTTCTTTGTAGGATTGTAAAAATAGTATCCCAAACTTTCTTTAGGATATCCCACAAACGTACACTTATCAGATCTTGTCCCAAGCTTATTATTTTGAAACATTTTCACATAAGTTGGACATCCCCAAATCTTAACATGCTTAAGACCAGGTTTCCTCCCTGTCCACATCTCATATGGAGTCTTGGGGACGGATTTTGAGGGGATCTTATTTAGTAGATATGCAGTCGCTTATAGGGCATAATCCCTGAATGATACTAGAAGATCGGTAAAACTCATCATGGAACAAACCGTGTTCAACAATGTTCGATTTCTCCTTTAAGATACACCATTTAATTGTGGTGTTCCTGGTGGAGTCCATTGTGAGATTATGCCATTATCTTTGAGACAATTGAGAAACTCACCGCTTAAGTATTCACTGCCTCGATCCGATCAAAGAATCTTAATACTTTTGCCAGTTTGTTTCTCTATTTCACTTCTGAACTCTTTGAACTTTTCAAATGATTCAGATTTGTTTTTCATTAAATACATATATCCAAATCTTGAGTGATCATCAGTGAAAGTAATAAAATAAAAATACCCTCCCCGTGCATTCGTTGTCATAGGTCCACAAACATCTGTGTGAACCAACGCTAACAACTCTGTAACTCTTTCTCCTTTTCCACTAAAAGGAGATTTAGTTATTTTACCTATGAGATAAGATTCACAAGTTGGATATGATTCATAATCAGATAGCTCTAAGAGCCCATCCTTATGCAACTTGGATAATCTTGTTTCATTGATATGATCGAGTCTACAGTGCCACGTATAGGTTTAATTAACATCATCTCTTTTCCTTTTCTTAGTTTATTCTATTTGAAATATATTTTCATGCAAGTTAAGTATATAAAGTGTGTTTCGCAAATTACCAACACCATATAAAATATTGCTATTATAAATAGAACAAATGTTGTTCTTTATTATAATGTCAAATCCATCCATATCTAATACAGAAATAGAAATAATGTTTCTAATGATATTCGAAACAAAATAACAATTATTTAAATAAATGGACTTGCCCGTAGGCAGTGCTAAACAATAAGTGCCTACAGCTAATGCAATAACCTTTGCTCTATTTCCCACTCCTAGGACAACCTCATCCTTATTCAGCTTTCTACTTCTAACCAGTCCATGCACAGTATTACATATGTGAGAACCACAGCCGGTATCCAATACCCAAGTATAATTTTGACTTTCTGAAAAATTAATTTCAATCATAAACAAACCTTGATTAGAAGTCGAAGCTTCTCCAACCTTCTTCTCTGCCAGAACCTTCTTGCAGTTCCTCTTCCAATGACCCGACTCATTGCAATGGAAGCACATTCCTTTGCTAGCTTGATCAGGTTTCTTTTGATCCTTCCTAGTTACCTTGCCCTTAGCCTTCTTAGATTTCTTCTTTTCAGAAGATACCTTGGGCCTCTTCCTTCTCTTGGAAGAATCATCCACCATTAAGACATGGTTCTTCTTGGATGGGAAGCGACCTTCTGCAGTTTTCAACATGTTAAGTAATTCAAGCAAGCTAACATCTAACTTATTCATGTGGAAATTTACTACAAACTGTGAGAAGGTCTCAGGGAGTGACTACAAGATTAAGTCTTGACTCAAATCCCCATCCATGACGAACCCAAGCTGTCCAAGGCGTTCAATCAGATTGATCACCCTTAGGATATGAGTCTAAACGACAGTGCCCTCGGTCATCCGAGATCGAAAGAGCTCATTAGATATCTCATAACTATCAGTCCTACTTTGTTCACCATACAACTCCTTGAGGTGAAGCAACATAGTAGGAGCATCCATATTTTTGATGCTGACGCTGAAGCTTGTTATTCATGGATGCAAGCATGATGCATTGAGCCACAGATGCATCATCTTGCCACTTAATAATAGTGGCAATCTTTTTCTCAGAGGCTGTTTCTGGAACAGTTCCAGGGACAGGTGAATTTAGGACATAAGAAATCTTTTCTGCATTGAGAACTATTCTCATATTCCTTAGCCAGTCCGTGTAATTTGGTCCGGTCAGTTTGTTAGCATCAAGTATGTTACGCAGTGAAATTAGTGAATTCGACATTTTTAAATTTTTACATGTGAAAAGATAACATTTTAGCAAACATTCATTTAATTAATTATTTACATACCAAGATAAATCAGGTCTTATTTTAAATTAGTATCTCCCACTATTTTCTTCAAATTATATTACCCTCACTTATATAGTTCAGCAAAATCTAGTTAAAGATTTTCTAGTGAGAATAAGGATCCTATTTCAAATGCATATAGTCTTGTGTGTGCACAACAAACTATATATAAGTAAATAGGTAGACAACTCTTATCAATTATATCATCATGTAACTCCTTGTATTTTTTCTCTTAGATCATAATGGTCAAGTGTGTGCACATCCGAACTAAAATGATTTAAGTTAAATCCAACCTAGCACTTCCATATATTCAAAAAAGAAAAATATTATCCTTGTGTGTGCACAACAAAATAATATTGTTCAATTTTCTTCATAAACATCAAATGTGATTAAATTAACATCTTAAATACTTAATACTTGCCTTGTGGGTGCACAACAAACTCATATTAAATATTTAATACTCTATTAATTTTATCATGCTAGAAGGCGACGTTCGATATTCCAAATATCTTTGAACGCTTTAGACTTAATATAATTTCTTTGAGGGGTTTGTTATTATTAGTCTCACCTTGTTTAGCGCGCATGCACATATATATATATATATAAAATACTCGTTATTTTTTAAAACATGCGAAGTATGTTTGCATAAAATATAATATATATAATACTTAGCATGCACATATAAAATACTATATTCTACCCGGATTGATTATGGACTTTTATTCTAGTTTGGTTCACTAGAGCAACCAAGTGAACCAAAAGGTCAAACCTAGGAGTGCAATAATAAATTTAAACATAACTATTACATTTAAACCTGGACTCCATTACAAACGGGTCTTCACGTACTCCTTGCTCTTTGGTCTCCAATTTCTTCAAAATAATTCTAACTAGTCCTATTACATAAACTATTTAATATAAATAGAAACCTTGATCAGCAGTCAATGAGAAGTATATAAGAGGGAGACAGAATTTTACATCAAGAAAAATTAGAGAAGACGAGGTACGCAGACCCCATTTAATAAAATCCATTCATTCAAGCATTCAACTAAAATAAAATCCAATCACATTGGTCAATAGTCCATAATCAACCCCATTTATTTTCATACATATCACTAGATGCATCAATAAATAAAACATTTAATATATACATTGATATCGATTTAATAGGCAATCCTAGTTAGTTTCGGAAACCAATTTCAACTTTAATTAGTTATCATGGAATCCTGTTCCAACTCTAATTAGTTAGCATTAAATTCAATTCTAATTAAAATAAACATCTTTATTTTAATCCAATTCCAAATCTAGTAAACTTCTTTATTAATCTGGATTTAAAGAAAACATTAAATTTTTAATTTTTAATTAAAATAAACCTTTTATCTTAAAAAAAATTCTGGTGGGGTGGCACTGCAGCGCTGCCAGTGAACTGGCATCCGGAGCTACCTCGCCGCGTTATCATCAACTAGGACACGGAGCTGGCGCTGCAGCGATGCGAATGAACTAGCATTCGGCGCTGCAGCGCTACGTCACCTTTATGAACACGGAGCCAGAGCTGCAGCACTGCTGCAAGGCTTGTGACCGGCGCTGCAACGCCGCTGGGCAGTATCTGTTTTCCTAGTTAGCGAATTGTGCAGTTTTCTCCAAAAAACATAATTCCTAGCTAACTATTATGCCCAATTAAAATTTTCAAAACACATATCAGTATATATATCAAATCTAGACAATTAATAACTCGCATAAAGGTTTGGCTCTGATACCACTGTTAGGTTTTGTGTGAAATCATGGCGCAATCAAATTGCAAAATAGCAGAAGTATGGTGTATCAAAGTTTAAATTTTTTTCTTACAAACCAATTACCCGGATCATTCTTTATGCACAGTTAATAATTAAAACAAAATAGAAGGAGATTCGATTCATACCCTTGTAGAACGAAACTTCTACAGGTACGAGTTCAACTCCTTGTTCTTCGTGATCTATTTGAATATCCGAGATTGATTTCTTCCTTTGATCAACGTTAGCCACCAAAGTGTTTGGCCTCTAGAGGTGTGACGAACGAGAATTTTGTAATTGATTTTAAATATTTATTGAATTAAATAAATATTTTTGATGATTTATTTATTGAGTTAAATAAATATTTGATGGAATTATGGTAGAATATATTATTATGTGTGTTACATTGACTAATTTAATGTGGAGAAATTTTATGATTTAAAGTGTGAATTTTATTAAAATTATTAAATTAATTGAATTGTTTAATAATTAGAATATTCTTCTAATTAATTTAATAATTAATTAGAGATTTAATAATTTTTCATAATTAATAAATAAAAATTTTAATTATGTGATGATGTGATTTAATGTGTAATATTATCTTTTATTTATTTAATTTAAATGATAATTATTTGATAAATTAAAATGTGACAAATAAAGTATATAATAAACACTTTAATTAAATTAAATGGGAAAGGAGCTCTTTTGTGACCAACCAAACAATGCTTATGGAACATGAGAGCAGTTAAGGCCTGATGCGCTTAACTGCTACCCATGACTTCACCGATTAAATAATTATAAGTTGCTTCTATCTATATTCAGACTTCATTCCTTCATATTATATCATATCAGTTAAGCAAACTTAGAGAGAAAATTTGAGAGAGAATTGAGAATTGAAGAAAGAAAAATTGGAGAATTAAAGTTTATAGCATCAAACAGAGTTAGCAAGGGTAATCTCTTCATCCCAAGTTTTATATTTCACGTTGTTATATATTCTCCATGAAAGCCAATTGAGTTCTCTCTAAACAACTATTTTGTGATTAATGCATGAAATAATGATTCTATGTGTTAATAGATGTCCATAACATGATTTATATCAATTATAATCTGTTTTAGCATAATCAAATCCATGTAATCATGCTTTAATTAGAGTTTCATAGGTTACAGAATGTTAAAATATGAATATGGCCTATATATACAAAATTTTATGCTTTAATTGTTTATTAAACTTTTAATTGGTGGTTGATTACGATTATGCATGTAAAAACGAAGAGAACGAAATTTTAACGGACAGATTCAGTGTTATAACGAATTGGTAATGAAGGATTTCATGATTTTGACAAAACTTTGAAAAATATCAAAATTATGGAAATTATATGTTCTAATTTGACTGATTATATGATTTAAGTTGTCAAAAGCATGCTATGTATGTTGCAAAATGTTTCTGTTAAGTTTATAGCTTATGGGTAATATTAAAAATCAGTTGTTTGAGCTTAATTTGGCATTATTTGGCTTTTTCTGTGTTTTTTGCGAACACTGTCAGACTTTATTGCGCCGCGGCGCCGGTTTTGTGAAGGAACCGAGCGCTGAAGCGCCAGTCCTAGGGGCATGTTGACGTAGCTAAGGCGCCGCAGCACCGGTTCTGTGAAGGAACCCAGCGCTGTAGCGCAAGGCCAAGGGTCATGCTGACGTAGTTATGGCGCGGAACCGGCACTGCTGCGCCAGGCCAAAGTCTTGGATGACGTAGGCTCAGCGCTGCAGCGCCGTCTAGCAGAATGAACCAGTAAATTTTATTTAAGTGTTCAAAGTTCAGAAATATATTTTAAAAATTAATATAATGAACATGATAATGTGTTAAACATATATTAAGATGTTATTAACTTGTCAATGAAGATTTATGTGATTAATTGATAAGTTAAATACGAGGTTTAAACTCGTTATTCATGAAGTCTAATAACATGTTCAAGAACTGATGTTGTGATTCGACCAGACATAGAATTAATTGTTATTATGAATGTAATGATATGTAGAATTAATGGAGGAACGTGAATTATAATTGTAACTTACGCACGAGGCAAGTGTTCTACCCCTAACTCGTTATCGTTATGCAAGTTTCTAAATCTTACTTTTAATTGAGCAGGTATTCATATCCTATCTTGATTTCAATTATAAAAGTCTTGAATCGTATCCTACGATTGATTAAGTTCCTATTGTTATCTATTCAAGTTATGATTCCATATTAGATACCCTAATTCTTTTGAAGTTATACTTTGATTATACAATGCTTATTCAATTGTATACCTTTGAGATTCCTTATTTCATTTAAGTATCAATTTTATTGTTGAACCTTGTAAAACTAGCGAACCCTTATTGATTCAACTAGTCCATAGTTGATGAGAGTTCTTAATTCTAGAACTGTTATTGAGCTTATCCAAACCAAACTTCCTTTGGTGCGGACTCTGATGTCAAACTGAAATGAACAACCCTTTATAAGGGATTATTTACACGTTAGCGTTGAGATGATGTGCACATACATGGTACTAAGGACTGATCACCCTAAGTATGAGAAGTCGAGTCCATATAGTCTTACGACTGTTAAAGGTTTAAAGTAGAAATACTTGACAACCTGAGACATAGTTCTTGGTCTTATGACCCTCAGACATACTTTTGATTCTTGTATTCATTTCTTGATTCAAAAGTCGGGCTTTTCATTATTCAGAACTCTTTGATTTCTCGCGTGTTATTATTACTGTTATATTGTTATACTTGTGGGAAATCATTGCAAACGCTTGCATAATAACATTGCAGCTAAGATTGAAAGGACTGACGAGCCTTCCACTAGCTAAGGCAAGGGCAAAGCTAACAAGCGATGAATACTTGTCATTTTATTTGAGAATACTATGTTTAAGACTTATAATGTTGTTTGGGACTTATTTATTTGTTTACGTTTCCGCATTGATATTTAAGGTTAGTTCAACCTGGGATATATTTATTCAAATGTTGTAGCCCCTTAAGGGAGGATTTCTATTTATTTCATGAGTTGCATTTATTATGGGTAGATAGACATGTTATATTTGGGAAGTGAACACCAAATTCTGTGGAAATGAAGTACCCGGATTTTGGGGTGTCACAAGTTGGTATCAGAGTTGTAGGTTATGAACCTTAGGTAGGGGAAAACCTTAGGGTAGTAGCCTTTTTAAGAGATCGATACCGTAGTGGTAATAAACTCTTATCGAGTTCTAAGTAATGAATTCCTGAATTCATTGAAGATAATAAAAGACTTTATGTGCTTATGTGATTACTTATGTGCTCGCTAGTATCGATTAACATCACGTAGTAACTAAAAACTTAAAATTTTGATTGTCAGAATGTCGGATGTTAGAGGATCCAGTCAGCCTAGGGAGGTTAAGCCTCGAGTGGCTAGAGAGGAGGAGCCCTGAGACATTCATATAGTCTGAAAGCAGTTGATTTGGAGAGAGCCAACTCCATTTATCACTATTGTTGGTTAGGAGCATGAGCCAGTATTTGATTCAAAGGAGAACTCTGAGGTGATTGAGGTTGAGGCAGCTAAGGAGGAGGATGAGAACCCTGATGAGTTTCCACCAAACTCTATCAGTTCTGAGAAGTACAACGAGCTGTATGACCGTAACATAGAGTTACAGGATACTGTTCGGGAGCTGAAGGAGCAGACAGTTGCACAACGGACTATGATAGATTAGAAGAATGGCAAGATCAAAAATCTGAACATACGTCTTGGAGACGTGGAGTGGAAATTGGTTCATGCAGAGGGCCAAAATGAAGAGAAGTCAGCTAAGATAGAGAGGCTGAAGAACGACTTACGAGAGGAGTCAGCGAAGCATGCTAGAGCAGAGGATGCTTGGATGAAGGCTTCTCGACGTGCAGATCTTGCCGAGGATGACAATCGGGCAAAGAAGGCAAAGATTTAGGAGACGGACTACACGTTCCAGACAATGATTGATAGGGCCCAGGATTGGGTGTTATATTTTCCAGTACAGTTCAAGGATTTATCTTAGTACATGCTGGACCGTAGGACTATGTTCCGTATTATGGAAGAAGAGCGCAGAGAAGCTGTTCGACGCCTTAGTAGGCCGTGATAGGAACAATATTGATTATGTGAATATTTCTTTGGTATTTAATAATGTAAATTCCACTGTGGTTATAAATAATGGAATATGATGATGATTTAAATCCTGAAGATTCTTTATCTCGGGATAGTGATGTAAATAGCAGTGATGCTATCTTTCGTATGTTTTAAACTTTTTGAATGAATAAAATATCATAATTTATTTGAGATGATGTGTTAAGTAATTATCCTAAACTGTTAAGTGATTATCTTAAAGTATTTAAGTTAAGTCTTAAATATTTAAGAATTGAATGAAGATCTAATAAGCGTATATCTTAAATAAAAATATGCTGCCAAGAAGACGCCCAACTCGTTAACCAGCCCAAGAAGGGTCGACCAATAACAACGATGCCAATGCCAAAGCTAATCCTGTTCAGCAGTTGGTGAATCTATTGACTGGAGCACTGGCCAATCAGCAGCAAGCTACACTAAACACTTCGTTCAAGGACTTCAAGGCTGTGGGACAGCCAGAGTTCAATGGATCCATGAACCCAATCGAAGCTCAGACGTGGGTTATGGAGATGGAGAAGGTATTCGACGTCGCTAGGGTCAACGAGTATCAGAAGATGGCTTATGCAATGTTCATGCTGAAGGTAGAGGCCAGCTACTAGTAGCAGGAAAATAAAGTCTGGGGAGGACATGGTGTGATCACCTGGGAGAGGTTCAAAGAAATATTTTTCGAGATAAACTTCCCGACGAGCTCACAGAACCAAATAGAAGTTCAATTTCTGAAGCTAAAGCAAGGTAACATGTCTGTGCCAGACTATGCTACGAGATTTAATTAGTTGGCTAAGTTCGCCACATATCAAGTGAATACAAATGAAAGAAAAGTAAGGAGATTTGAACAGGGGCTGAAGCCCTGGTTGTATAGCAAAGTGTTAATGTTCTAGTTGAACACTTTTGCGAGAGTGTTGGAGAAGACAATCATCGCAGAAGGTGGAAGCGATGCTCTGACATAGTATAACCAAGAGCTTAAGAAGAAGAAGAATGAAGGAAAAGGTAACAAGGCTAACGGCAGTAACACTGGTGGAGGTAGTAATTAGGAAAGAAGGTGGAATGACAGTGGGTTGACCGAAAATCAGCAAGGGAGTCAGAAGAAGAGAGTGGAAGCTTGTCCGACCTGCGGGAAGAATCACCTGGGGGTCTGCATAAAGGGGAAGAGAGTCTGCTACAATTATGGTCAGGAAGGCCACATAGCACTAAACTGCCCTAACCCCTAAGAAGGTCGCATGTTTCACATGTGGGTCAAAGGATCATCTGGCAAGGTATTACCCCAAGAAGGTATCAGTAATGGCAGGAACAGGTGGGAACAGAGGAAGCAGCTGTGCCAACACTCTGACTATCACAGGACCAACACCAACCAACTGACCTACTGCTAGGACTTTCAACATGATCGTGCAGGATGCTGTGTAGTCACGTGATATGGTGCCAGGTATCATTTCGATCAATAATGTTAATTTTTATGTATTATTTGATTCGGTGCTACTTGCTCATTTATATCCGATAACTTTGCTAAGAACCTAGAATTGCCTAAGGATGAATTAGAATACCCTATGAACATAGAGATTGCAAATAGGGAAGTGATTTCTGTTAAGTTTGTACACAAGAACTGTAGGGTGGATATTAAGGGAATTGTGATGAACGTAAGTCTTATCCTGATTAGACTTGGAGAACTCGACGTTATCTTGGGGATGGATTGGTTATTCAATTATGGGGCGATAATTGATTGCCAAAAGAAGTGTATTAACCTTATGACTCCGTCAAAAGATTGTGTTTTATAGTAGCAAGTCGCCTAGACAAGCGAGTTATCTGATGATGATGCAGGCCAAGAAGTTGTTGAGACAAGGTTGTGTAGGGTATTTAGCCTACATAGTCGATAGTCGCAAAGAGAGCCCGAAATTAGAAGAGATACCAGTCGTGAGAGACTTCATGGACGTATTTCCTGATGATTTTCTAGGACTTCCACCAGATAGGGAAGTAGAGTTCGTGATCGATTTGGCGCCAAGAACTGCTCTAATATCAAAGGCCTCATACTGTATGGCTCTTGTAGAGATGAAAGAATTGATGGTACAACTGCAAGAGCTACTAGATAAGAAGAATATACAGCCGAGCGTATCGCCGTGGGGAGCGCCGGTGTTATTCGTTAAGAAGAAGGATGGAATGATGCGGCTCTGCATTGATTACAAAGAGTTGAACAAGGCCACAATCAAGAATAAGTACCCACTACCTAGGATTGACGACTTATTTGACCAGCTGAAGGGTGCGAGATATTTCTCGAAGATAGATCTGAGAAGTAGTTACCATCATTTGAAGGTGAGGGGAGAAGATGTTTCGAAGACAGCGTTCAAGACTCGATATGGTCACTATGAATTTTTGGTGATATCATTTGGTCTAACGAATGCTCCTGCAGCATTTATGAACCTAATGAACAGAGTATTCAAATCATTTTTGGACAAATTTATGGTGGTATTTATCGACGATATTTTGGTATATTCTAAGACCAAGGAGGAACACGTAGAGCATCTGAAGGTGACGTTGGAGGCATTGAATAGAGAGAAGTTGTATGCCAAGTTTTCAAATTTGGAATTCTGGATAGAGCGGGTGCAATTTCTTGGACATGTAATTGACAAGAACAATATTTCGGTAGATCCCTCAAAGGTCAAAGCTATGATGAACTAGGATCAGCCGAAGACACCGTCGGAAGTGAGAAGTTTTCTTGGATTAGCAGGATATTACAGAAGATTCATTCAGGACTTTTCCAAAATTGCGACTCCACTGACGAATTTGACTACAAAATCGGTGAAATTCATTTGGACGGAGAAGTGTGAGGAAAGCTTCCAAGAGCTTAAGAAGAGGTTGAGTACGGCACCTGTGTTATCTCTTCTTAATAGCCCATGAAATTTTATGGTGTATAGTGATGCGTCGCATAAAGGACTAGGCTGTGTGCTTATGCAAAACGACAAGGTCATTGCGTATGCGTCACGATAACTGAAGGATTAAGAGAAGGGTTATCCGACCCATGATTTGGAGTTGGCTGCGGTAGTATTTTCTTTGAAAATATGAAGACACTATCTCTATGGGGAGAAGTGTGAAATATACATAGACCACAAGAGTCTGAAATATATTTTTACATAGAAGGATCTGAATATGCGCTAGAGAATATGGTTGGAATTGATAAAGGACTATGACTGTGAGATCTTATACCATCCGGGTAAAGCGAATGTGGTTGCCGACGCCTTAAGCAGAAAGGGTCGAGAGAAATTGATGTTGTTGACTGCCCAGGAGGAGTTAATTTCAGCGATGGAGAAACTGGAATTAGAGGTGAGATATCCTAAGGAGTCTGACGAGAAGATGTTCCAGCTAGGATCTGGTACAACTTTACTGGATAAGGTTAACGAAGCACAACTTCAGGATGATGAATGTGAGAAGATCAGAAAGAGGATATCTGAAGGGGATGAACAAAAATTTAAGGTGGACAATGATGGACTGTTAAAATTTGAGAGCAGAATTTGGGTACCGCTAGTGCCAGATATTAAAGAGGAAATTTTGAAAGAAGCTCATAGTTCACGGTATTCGATTTACCCAGGAAATATAAAGATGTACCAAGATCTCCAACAATTATTCTGGTAGCCGAATATGAAACGAGACGTTGCCGATTGTGTGTCCAAGTGCCTGACTTGTCAGAAAGTGAAAGCAGAACATCAGAGGCCGAGTGGGTTGCTACAACTACTAGAGATCCCAGAATGGAAATGGGAGCATATTACAATAGATTTCGTAGTACGTCTTCTGACGACTCAGAAAGGTTTCGACGCAGTATGGGTTATCGTGGATCGACTAACGAAATCAACACACTTCCTACCGATCAAGATCAGATTCAACTTAGATCAGTTGGTTAAGCTGTATGTGAAGGAGATTGTTTCAAGGCACATAGTTCCAGTGTCAATAATTTTCGATCGAGATCCGCTCTTCACATCAAATTTCTGAAAGCGATTACAGGAATGCATGGGGACGCAGTTAAGAATGAGCACGACATATCACCCTCAGACAGACGGGCATAGTGAAGAACGATCCAGACATTGGAAGATATGTTGAGAGCATACATCATGGATTTTAAAGGAATTTGGGATGATCACCTACTGCTAGTGGAATTCAGTTACAACAATAGTTACCATGCAAATATTGGCATGTCGCCATACGAAGCGTTGTACGACAGAAAGTGTAAAACTCCATTATACTGGGATGAAGTTGGCGAAAGACAATTGCTAAGACCAAAATTGGTACAACAGACAACCGAGATCGTCAAGGTGATCCAGACAAGATCGGTAGCTACTCAGGATAGGCAGAAGAAATACGCCGATCCACACCGCAAGAATGCAAAATTTAAATCAGGTAACTTTATCTTCTTGGAAGTATCTCCCTAGAAAGGAAAGATCAAATTCGGCAAGAAGGGGAAATTGAGCCCGAGGTTCATTGGACCCTTTGAGGTACTGCGAAGAATTGGCGAAGTTTCTTATGAGGTAGCCCTACCTCCGACGTTAGATCACATCCACAATGCTTTTCATGTTTCAGTCTTACGACCGTATAAACTCGATTATAAGCATGTCATAGAATATGAACCCCTATAATTTGAGAAAGATTTATCCTATGAAGAAGTTCCTGTTCAGATTGTTGACAGGAAAGAGCAAGTTCTCAGAAAAAAGTGATACTTTCTGTTAAGGTAATTTGGAGGAACCACAACTCTGAAGAAGCTACATGGGAACTCGAAGACCATATGATAAAAACTAACCCACAATTATTTGCTTAATATATGTGTAAGATATTATGGGGACATAATCTTTATAAGGGGGGGAGAATGTAATGGGACGAATTTATTAATCGTGATTCTGATGACAGAATCCTTTTAAGGGGAGAAAGATGTGACGAACGAGAATTTTGTAATTGATTTTAAATATTTATTGAATTAAATAAATATTTTTGATGATTTATTTATTGAGTTAAATAAATATTTGATGGAATTATGGTAAAATAATTTAATTAAATGTGTTACATTGACTAAATTAATGTAGAGAAATTTTATGATTCAAAGTGTGAATTTAATTGAGATTATTAAATTAAATGAATTATTTAAAAATTATAATATTATCCTAATTAATTTAATAATTAATTAGAGATTTAATAATTTATCATAATTAATAAATGAGAATTTTAATTATGTGATGATGTGATTTAATGTATAATATTATCTTTTATTTAATTGATTTAAATGATGATTATTTGATGAATTAAAATGAGACAAATAAACTATATAATAAACACTTTAATTAAATTAAATGGGAAAAGAGCTCTTTTGTGACCAACCAAACAATGCCTAAGGAACATGGGAGCAGTTAAGGCCTGATGCGCTTAACTGCTACCCATGACATTACCGGTTAAATAACTATACGTAGCTTATATCTATATTCAGACTTCATTTCTTCATATTATATCATATCAGTTAAGCAAACATAGAGAGAAAATTTGAGAGAGAATTGAGAATTGAAGAAAGAAAAGTTGGAGAATTAAAGTTGATAGCATCAACAGTGTTAGCAAGAGTAATCTCTTCATCCCAAGTTTTATATTTCATGTTGTTATGTTTTCTCCATAAAAGCCAATTGAGTTCCCACTAAACAATTATTTTGTGATTAATGCATGAAATAATGATTCTATGTGTTAATAGATGTCCATACATGATATATATCAATTATAATCTGTTTTAGCATAATCAAATTCATGTAATCATGCTTTAACTAGAGTTTCATAAGTTACAGAATGTTAAATTATGAATATGGCATATATGTACAAAATTTCTTGTTTTAATTATTTATTAAACTTTAAATTGATGGTTGATTACGATTATGCATGTAAAAACAAAGAGAACAAAATTTAAACAAATAGATTCAGTGTTATAACGAATCTATAATGAAGGATTTCATGATTTTGACGAAACTTTAAAAAATATCAAAAATATAGAAATTATGTGTTCTAATTTGACTGATTATGTGATTTAAGTTTTTAAAAGCATGCTATGTATGTTGCTAAATGTTTCTGTTAAGTTTATAGCTTATGGGTAACATTAAAAATCGTTGTTTGAGCTTAATTTGGCATTATTTAACTTTTTCTGTGTTCTTTGCGAGCACTGTCAGACTTTACTGCGACGCAGCGCCGATTCTGTGAAGGAACATGGTGCTGCAGCGCCAGTCCTAGGGGCATGCTGACGTAGTTACGGTGCGACAGCGCTGGTTCTTTGAAGGAACCCATCGCTGTAGCGCTAAGCCAAGGTGCGTGCTGATGTAGTCATGGGCCTGCAGCGCCGGTTCTATGAAGGAACCCAGCACTGCAGCGCCAGGACAAAGTCTTGGCTGACGTAGGCTCAGCGCTGTAGCGTCGGTCCCCAGTACAAACTGGGCGCTGCAGCACCGTCCAGCAGAATGAACCAGTAAATTTTATTTAAGTGTTCAAAGTTTAGAAATGTATTTTGAAAATTAATATAATGAACATGATAATGTGTTAAACATATATTGAGATGTTATCAACTTGTCAATGAAGTTTTTCATGATTAATTGATAAGTTAAATACGAGGTTTAAACTCGTTATTCGTGAAGTCTAATAACGTGTTCAAGAACTGATGTTGTGATTCGATCAGACTTAGAATTAATTGGTATTGTGAACGTAATGATATGTAGGATTAATTGGAGAACGTGAATTGTAATTGTAACTTACGAACGAGACAAGTGTTCTATCCCTAACTCGTTATCGTTATGCAAGTTTCTAAACCTTACTTTTAATTGAGCAAGTATTCATATCCTATCTTGATTTCAATTAAGCAAGTCTTAAATCATATCCAAAGATCGATTAAGTTCCTATTGTTATCTATTCAAGTTATGATTTCAAATGAGATATCTTAATTCTTTTGAAGTTATACTTCGATTATACAATGTTTATTCAATTGTATACCTTTGAGATTCCTTATTTCATTTAAGTATCAATTTAATTATTAAACCTTGTAAGACAAGAGAACCCTTATTGATTCGACTAGTCCATAGTTGTTGAGCGTTCTAAATTCTAGAACCGTTATTGAGCTTATCCAAATAAAACTTTCTTTGGTGCGGACTCTGATGTCAAACTGAAATGAATAACCCTTTATAGGGAATTATTTACGCGTTAGCGTTGAGATGATGTGCACATACATAGTACTAAGGGTTGATCCCCCTAAGTACGAGAAGTAGAGTCCATATAGTTTTACGACTGTTAAAGGTTTAAAGTAAAAATACTTGATAACCTGAGACATAGTTCTTGGTCTTATGACCCTCAGACATACTTTTGATTCTTATATTCATTTCTTGATTCAAAAGCCGGGCTTTTCATTATTCAGAACTCTTTGATTTCTCGCATGTTATTATTACAGTTATATTGTTATACTTGTGGGCAATCGTTGCTCACTCTTGCATAATAACATTGCAACTAAGATTGAAAGGACTGACGAGTCTTCCACTAGCAAAGGTAAGGGCAAAGCTAATAAGTGATGAAGACTTGTTATTTTATTTGAGAATATTATGTTTAAGACTTATGATGTTGTTTAGGAATTATTTATTTGTTTACGTTTCCGTATTGATGTTTAAGGTTAGTTCAACCTGGGATTTATTTATTCAGATGTTGTAACCCCTCAATGGGAGGATTTTTATTTATTTCATGAGTTGCATTTATTATGGGTAGATAGACATGATATATTTGGGCAGTGAACACCAAATCCTGTGGAAATGAAGTACCCGGATTTGGGGGTATCACAAGAGGTGATCCATCAAGGAAGAGGAATTGTTCAAGAAGGAGGATGGTTAGCTAAACCCTAGTTTTCTATTCTTTGTAGAAAAGGAGTACTCTCCAATAATTGGAATTTCGTCAACTGATGTCTAACATAAAACTCCACTTATATAGATATTGGTCAACCCTTCTAATCCTATTAGAAATAGGGTTTCATTTAATTAATTAAATTCCTTTAATTAATTAGGCTTCCCAACATATTGGGAATAATTAATTAAACTTCTTTAATTAATTTGCCTCCTAATCTCATGAGGAATAAATTTGAGTACTAATATTAAATTAATTCCTAAACTCCTTTAGAAATTAAAATAATAATAATTGTAATAATATTAATAATAATCCTCTTATTAATTTATATTAAATATTTCCAAAATATTAAATAATAAACATTAAGCTATTTAATTTATTCTATCACCATAGATTAAATTAATTACACTTAATATATTATTACGATTATGCCATTACCTTCTTAAACAATTATTCTTTCTTTTATGATGTGACTCTTTAGGTTCTCCATATTAAACCGGTTGTGAATAAATTAATTAGAACAATTCTAATCTTATTTAAATAAATAAATTAAACTAATAATTTATTTAAATAAATAACATTTATTCTACAATAGGAATAAGCCTCCCTAGCGATCAACGACTTTCTAGATAATATAGATTTTAACATTAATTATAAAAGAACTAGTGAGTTAATAGTTACTGTACTAGTCAATCCTTCCACCATACAATGTCCCAAGGGTTGCCATTTAACGAATCACATAGGACTTATCTCTTCTTTTACTAGAAGTGGTAGATTCTTTATTGATCATTCATTATCTCCATATGTAACTTATTACATCCAAGAATACACTTTGATTTACTCTAAGAGTCTTAAGGAATAAGTCAAAGTATAATTCATTACACACAAGATACTATGATGATCTAAAGTCCAATGATCACTTGTACTACTATCACATTATGAATTTCTATTGACAGGCGAGAAAAACTCCATTAGGTATTCCTTAGCGAGTCACGTTCAGTGTACTTATTCTCCAATAAGCACCTACATACTTGCTTTAGTGTTTTCACACAAATGATCATGAGATCAATCATCCTCATCCAATGAGCAAGCAACATATGTACCAATCTATTCGGATTTACTAATCCCCTTTTTAGTAATCCAACGATTGGGAACTATTTTAGTTTTAAGCTTTCTAAGAATTTAGATCTCATTAGCATGATCAACATCATGATTCTAAAAGCATTGCTTAAAACTATGGGTTATTTACATATAATAAAAAAAGCATCATATAGATAATTAAATGTCTTTAATAAATGAATAGTTTTATTAACAAATAACTAAGATCGTTTACAAAGTATATGCTTTATCATCATACATGATTGGCTTGTATGCATACTACTTTGAATCCGAGAATCCGATGGAGGCGTTCCATACCTTTACGGAAAGCCCTTTCCGAGAGCTACACAATGACATTGGGCTTGGACTTTTTTAAGTCCGGGAAGATAGGTCTATGACCAGATCTTTGAGTCTTCGCAGTCAGTCCATTGAGCTGTCTGGCGCAGTTCTCACTCGAGATTATTGTGATGGTTCTATGCGATCTTCTTTACAATAATTTGATCTGATTTGATGTTAAGTTGGCAAATTTACTCTTTTTCCCTTTTGAGTTAGTTCCGGGCTTGACGTGGCTACAGCTGTCTTTCTCAAGGTTATCTCTGGGGTTGGACTACTGTTGACTTTCGTCTATCTTCAGGGTTGTCACTGAGTTGATTTGATGATACCCAAGGCTGTCTCTGGGGAGATTAATTTGATGATTTCCCGGGGCTGTCTCTGGGGTTTTGGTTTGATGATTTCCCGGTGCTATCTCTAGGGGTCTGGTTTGATGATTTCCCGCTGCTGTCTTCGGAGGTCTGGTTTGATAATTTCCCGGTGCTGTCTCCGAGGGTCTGGTTTGATGATTTAATCCTTCAGGGCTATCTCTGGAGTGTGAAAAGATGATTTTGCCCTCCTGCAAGGTTAGTTAACTAGAATGGAAAATTTTAAGTTTCTACAAATGCTCCTCTTTATCATGTTTATACAATATAATGGAATGAACAAGATAAAGATTGCTAGACACTGGAAATATGATAAGTGCAAATGTAATGCAATGCATGGTATGACATGTCATGAATGCCATATGCCTCTTTGGGGTCAGATGCCACAGGATGATTAACGCCCATTATCTATTTTCTGCTGGGGATGACTTTCATGGCTAATACAACTGTACCTTTTTGAATTTAATGTTGGGGTTGTCGCCAACGCTCTTTCTTCCAGATACGCTTTATGACTTTACCTCCACTGGAGATATTTTCTGTTCACGAGTAACCCTCACTGGGGATTTCGAATGCTTATTCTGATGATAACTTGCACCAGTTTATATCATCGGATCCTTCTCAATGCTATGCTGGGGCTGTCACCAATGGTTTGGATTTCTATCCTGTTGATGTCGACATTCCTGCCGAGGATAGGATCTTTTCTGCCTACTCGAACGGTAGTTTACAATGGTTTGACCATCATCGAACCTCTTCGATGCCTAATCGAACGGTAGTTTATAATGGTCGACTAAACCTATTTGACGCCTACTCGAATGGTAGTTTGCAGGGTTGACCATCACCGAACCTCCTCGATGCCTACTTGAACGGTAGTTTACAACAGTCGGCTATACTGATTTGACGCCTACTCGAACGGTAGTTTGCAAGGTTGACCATCACCGAACCTCCTCGATGCCCACTCGAACGGTAGTTTACAATGATCGACTAAACTAATTTGATGCCTACTCGAATGGTAGTTTACAAGGTTGACCATCACCAAACCTCCTCGATGCCTACTCGAACGGTAGTTTTTAACGGTTGACTGAACTGATTTGATGCCTACTCGAACAGTAGTTTACAACGTTGACCATCACTGAACCTCCTCAATGCCTACTCGAATGGTAGTTTACAACGATCGGCTGAACTGATTTGATGCCTACTCAAACGATCACCAACGGTTTGTAATATTAGGTACTCTGATCTCCACTGAAGTAATTCTCTACGTCTTACACAACCGGACCCTTCCCGATGCTACGCAGGAGTTGTCGCCTACGGTTCACACTATCAAGTACTCAGATCTTCGTCTAAGCAGTTTTCAACGATTTTTATCAACGGCCCCGATGCTATGCTGGAGTTGTTACCAACGGTTTGAATCACCAGATCATTCCCCGATGGCACGCTGGAGCTGTTACCAACGGTTTATAGAAAATTTCAGACTTTGAAGTTTGATGCCCTGTTTCAGGTTTTTAGGCCCTTTCTGCTCAATCGCGTAGAACCTTTTTTTGCTGATTTAACTTTTCAACCTTAGGGGACTCCGTTGTTGATCAAATTTGATCAAACCAAAGGGGGTGGGACCCACCCTGGGTTATCGCAAGTCTATTTGCGGCTGGTACAGGTAGACTCGCGGCAGACCGCGAGTGGATTTATACCCCCTGGCCTTTTGAAATATCCATTTTAACTTGAAACAACTGAAAAATCCAAAATTTCTAGCTCAGATCTACTCATTTCGGGCTGCTTTTTGTGAAATCCATCATCGTACAAACATTCTGCACAACTCTGGTAACGTTTACATCCTTTCTTTTCAAGTTTTGACCGTTAGAACGTTAGTTTTCATGCAATGTGAGTTTAAACGCAATGTATCAAATATGTATGTATACATGACTTGATAAAAATGAATAGACCTAGTAAGTACGTGTATTTTACTATGTTGAACATTTCGGTGTAAAAAGTTTTCATTTTCAGGGCAGTCAATTTGCGCCCTTTTTGGCTAGTTTATTCATCCTATTTGAGGACAAATGAGCCTGGATTTTCAAATAAAAATGCACATGGTAATTTAGCTGTCATGAAGACTTTAATTTTAATGTTTTTTATATATATGAAATGCTCATAATTTTCGGTTGGTGTGCTACTGAATGGCTACCTAGTCATGCCTATGTGCATGCGGATAACCTATTTTACAAAGGAGACTCTGGCGAAATTTTTTCACTTGTCTAGGCATTTAATAGGCATGCAATTTAACTCTACTGGGGAAGTATGTTAAACTAATAAATGTTTTCACATAGCCTATGCATGATGCAATGATTTGAATTTAATAGCTTTAATTTTGAAGCGTACATCACCCTTTCTGAGGTGATTTTTAGATTTTGTTCAGGTTATTGACCCAGATAGACCGAGTAGTTCTCACTGAGTTTCTTCAGGTGTTAGGAGGAGGGCTTCTGACGTCCCTTTGACTCGTCCGGCTCGGCAGCCTTGCTAGTTGACTGAGTTAGCGATTCGTCCCATTCAGGTTGATAGGACGGAGGCTGTAGACGAGGAGGAAGATGTTTCAGTTGAGGATCTTGTCCCTCCTTCTTTTTCTACTCGTAGGGAGTTTCTAGCTATTAGCATGACAGTTCCAGATCTATTGGAAGATTTGAGACGACACCCGTCTATTTATCTTCACTCGAACGAGGTAATTGCAGTTTTCATTTTTTTTTCTTTCCTATTTTTTCACTTTTGGGTCAATGGTTTGATGTTGATTTTGAACTTGATGCATGTTTCTGACATTACTCAGCCTAGGGGGAAATGGTTCAGCATTTATTCTTTGTACCGAACCCTTCATTCAGAGTATCATGCCATTGTCCACTCTTAGGGCTTTGAGGCCTTCTTTTCCATTCCACCTCGTCGCTGCCAATGGGGTTATATGAGGGCTTTGTCTGAGCACTGGTTTCACCATACTTAGTCACTCCATCTACTGGACTGTGAGGTGATGATAACACTGATGGATTGACAGTTCATCACTGGGATGTAGTTTACAGGGGAGCCGGTGCCTTTGGTGGCGAATATTTCTCCGACTGCAGTTCGATCCCTCTTTGGTGTTTCTGCTATGGCCCTCAAGGTCGGGCCATCCGTTTTGGCCCTTTAAGCATTGATGCTGTAATTGGGGTTTTTTATGTGCCTCTGCCTGATGATCAGAGGGATAGAGATCGCATCCTTTGGCGATTGTTCTTGGTCATCGTCAAGGGTTGTTTCCTAGCAGGCAACTCATCGATGGCTTCTTTCACTTTGGTCAGCGTCACTCGGGATGTGTACTGTATCAAAGAGTTTGATTGGGGCTCATTTACCTTTGCCTACTTCCTTAGAGGGATGCGCCTACGCTTAGAGGGGGTCACCGAAGCTTGGCTAGACTTTTACCAATTTCTACTGGTGATTACTTTCTCCTTTATCTTTCAATTTCCCTCGTTCGAGTTGTCGATCTTTATCACTGAGGACATTTGATCTTTGCATTTCCAGTTTTGGGCATATGAGAGGCTTCCTTGCCTACGCCCAGTTTCTACTTTATGTCTGGAGACCTATCCGTGGGGATGGCACTGGCATTATTCCACCTTGGCCAAGGTCCTTGTGGTAGAGGGGTTTACTCATTCCCGCTTGCGGTTGGAGTTGTTGATTGCCGATTCTATCACATAGGTTCCTTACACCCCTGATCATCTGACAGTCGATTTTAAGAATAGTTTTTTGACCGGGATGGAGTATATATTATCCACTCGTTAGATCCCTTTCTTGACAGAAGGGAGGTTAGGAGCTCTACTTGGGAGACGGTGCCATCAGGAGTACCATATCTTATCCCTGTTGGACGTCATTGGTCTTTATCTCAGCCAATCAGAGAGATTCCCGTGGCAGGTTTGGATGGATTTACATTATCAGAGGGACCTTATACTCAGGAGGAATTTTGTCGCTGGTGGACTCCTCACACCATTGGGGCTCAAACCCGTGCTACTCATTTCTTGGAAAACATGGTTCCCGGGTCTGTGATGATGACAGACTGGATTGTCTATGTTAGAGAGCACACTTATTTGGAGCAGATTACCAGCTTAACCTAACGGTTGGACCGGGCACATTTGTTCATCAGACATTTGGGTAGAGATCCCTGCGAGGCAGATTCTTTTGATCTTTCTAGCTCTGGCGCTGGCCCCTCAAGTGGCCCATATTTTGACAACTTTACTGGAGCAGATCCCCTGCTATTCTGACCCAATATCCCGTCTGGCAGAGATATAGTGACTCATAAAAAGTTACAGCAGGTTGATCGGCTAGATGTAGACATTATAGATTTCTTTTGATAGGCTCCTTATCTCATTTTATAGGCCTCTGCTAGATATTGGGCGGATGTGACCCATTTCCCTATACTTTTTATTTCTTTATCTTTCAGACAGAGATGATGTATTAGATGATGATGTATTTTGGAATGTATGTATAATGCTTTCTATTCATTACATCATATTATCATTTATTATTATCATCTATCATGATGCATGCATTATATATCACGGATATTCATGTATATTATTGAGTTTAGCATTGACCCCTGGATGGTCTCATGATACGGTTCTACAGATGTCTTCATCCACCGTAACCAGGATCGAGTATAGTCCTCCTACTCTGATAGCCTCATCTTTGAGGTTGTGGTATAATAGTCTACCCCATTTGGATCGAGTGGCAGTTGATCGTATACTGGGACATTCCATGGCCCTCCTGACATTCCAGGTTTCAGTGGGCTTTGTAGAGGGCAAGTTATCCAGTTGGATTCCTAAGAGATAGGTCTTCAGGTTTGGGACTTACGAGTTGACTCCTACGCTAAAGGAGTATGAGCGGATTACAAACCTTCCGCTAGACCGGCCCTGTGCTAGGGTAGCTGTTGGAGAGTTGAGGTGACAGTTTACGACCTTTACCCGTTTGCAGAGCATAGTCGTCTTAGACGAGATTACCTCAGGACATAAAGTATCCCTGCATTTCTTGATCCACCATTTTGGATCGCTAGATAGCTATCTACTCCTCTTAGATGGTGACCATGACTGAATTCACATCGGGGTCAGTACTTTTCTTTGAACTGTTCTCCTTAGCTCTGTTGATGCAAGGGATTAGGATTTGATCTTTTGAATAGTCACCATCTGGGATATTGTCATTCATACCCTCAGTATGTTCCAGAAAATACATCTTTGTAAATCGATCTTGCACTAATTGTAAGAACCTCTCATTCATGTCCTTGCTTTCCTTAATAGGAATATGGATTTCTTTCTCACTGGCCGATTTGACCTGAGGAATTAGCATACCTGACACAGAAGCAGGAACTTTCCTTATTGGCTTCACGAACTCGACATCTGTGAGATTTGGTAGCAGGATGGTGGATGCATGAACTGGCTGATGTTTGTGCGCGTTTTTGTGATTTGATCTATAGGAATAGCCTAATCCAGGCTTCCCTGTCTGGCTAGGTATCTGAACTGGATGTTTGATCCCTTATTAATTTTTCCCTAGCCCTTTGCCAGGACAAAAATCTAAAGATATCATTTCTTTACTGACGGACATCACTTCGGAAGAAATTCTTGGCTTCAAAGATGGAGCCCCAATAGGTCTATAGTGAGTGTTGCTCACTTCGAATGCTTGAAAACTGGCTGGCTCAACTCCTTCGTTGAGGCTGATCATAGGTATATCGCCTTGTACATAGATATGATACTCTAGTTCGGCATTAGCAATGACCAGATTTCCATTGATGATGTATTTGACTTGTTGATGAAGGGTGGATGGGACTGCTCTTGCCATATGGATCCACGGTCTTCCCAACCATAAATTATAACCCGTGGTGATGTTCAACACTTGGAAGGATACATAGAAGGTATGTGGACCAATCTCCACGTGTAGTTCGATTTCTCCTATAATATTTTGTTGAGACCCATCGAAGGCTCTTATGACTATATTGCTACTCCAGATTTGATTTGGACTGATCTTCATTCTTTCCAAAGTGGTATAAGGAATATGTTCAGGGAAGATCCTCCATTGATCAATATGCCCCCTATCATATATTTAGAGGATATCACTGCTATATGCAATAACTTGCAATGACCAGTCCCTTCAACTGGTATGTCATCGTCAGTAAAAGATATCACATTGTTGTTGAAAATGTGCTCTATCAAGTGATGAAACGTTTCTGTGTCCACTGCCTTCGACAAATGCGCTTCTTCCAGCACTTGTATTAAGATTTTTTGATGATCTTCTGAAGATAATACCAAATACAAAATGGATATCTTTCGAGGTGCCTCTTTTAATCTTTGCACCACCTTGGCTTCATTATGCCCCATTTTGCTGAGGAATTCTTTGATCTTTTCCTCGGGCACTCTACCCTTGGCATTGGTGACTGGCTTTATCACTCGCTGAGGTAGATACATCGGGTTTTCTTTTGATATAACAGTCGTATGATTTGATGTTAACCTTTCGTTCTCCCCATAGTTCTATGGGATTCTTTTTAAGATGATCAAGGGATACTGCGGTTTGAATGACAACATCAATAGTTCTTATGCAGCCACTTTCAAAGGATTCTTTCCCCCATTGTCCCCCTTTCCTTGAATTGTAAGGGGTATGACAGTTGTGTCCTTCTCACAAGAAAAAAACTGGTACAACTTCCTTTAGGCTCCATGCCACAGGAGGAAATATGGCTTCTTCACCAGGAAAGCCATTGTCTGAACTTGCTTTTAGCAGTTCGCCGCTTTCAATCAGGTTCTGAATTAGGTGAAGAAGTCCCCAACATTCTTCTGTATCATGACCAGGAGTGTTGGAATGATATTGACATATGGAAGGATTGAACTTCCTTGATCGAGATTCCACTAGAGGTAATAGCTGTGTGACTTTTCCCTCATTGATCAACATCTGGAGAATTTCTTCCGTGGCTTGATTCAATTCTTTAAAGTTTCTCTTGAAAAGAAAACTCTCTATGAGCTCAGACTCTTTCTTCCTTGGCAACTTTTTCTGCCCAGGTTTCGTGCTCATGGAACTGATAATGATCCTTTCTTGCAATTGGAAGAACTTTGGGCGTGAGAGGATTTGTTCTCCTTTGGTTGACTTGAGGTATCAACTGCCGAGTCACTTGGTGCTGGTATATTATTAGTTTTGCCAGTTGACCAATCTGATCCTTGATAGACTTTATTTCTCATTCTATCAGGAAACGACATTCTGAATAGTCCCATTTGTCAGAGCTATCCTTGTTTGTTTGTGGAGAATCCCCTATGTATTTGAGATATTTGGAACCTTCTCCATTCCCCATACTGATCATGTTGACTCCTTCCTCATTGTGTTGAGGCAAAAGGTTGTCTTGAACATGTTGTTGTTCTGGTTTTGTCACCACGATCTCTCCACTGTCTATCAGGTCTTGAATCTTGTGCTTTAGAGACCAACATTCCTGGGTATCATGGCCTGGAGCCCTAGAATGGTAAGCATATTTCTTACTTGGGTCAAAATTCTTCCAACTTGAATTTGCTGGTGGAAAGAATTGAACAATTTTCTTCTATGTTGTCAGAAGCTTGAGTATGTTCTCAAGTGAGTCCCCAAAGGGTGTAAATGTCCTTCGACGTTTAGCCTCTCCAGTTCTTTGGAATGTCGGATTTGAAGGTTTGTACAGATGTTTAAAAATGAGAATAATTTTTCCTTTGAATAGGGAGGTTTTGGTTGCCTCTTTGAGTTTGACCTTAAAGTACCAAGGTAACATCCTCTCCTTTCTTCTTATGAACTCTCCGAGGATTATTCCCATAATTTTCTGTCTGAATGTGCTCAGCCACGACTTCCAAAGCAGTAAGGTCTTTAATCTTTCCAGATTTCAGCCCTATCTCAGCCATTTCTCCATGTTTGATCATCTCTGAGAATGGTTTTCCTATGCCTGCTAGGACCCTTTCATAGAATGGAGCTTCTTGTATGTCGATGAATGTCATTACCATCTCAGTTTCTGTCATTAATGGAATGACTTGAGCAACCAAACGCCTCCATCTTTGGGCATATTCTCTGAATGACTCACTGTTTTGCTTTTTAACCTTGGTAATTTGATATCTGTCTGGAACCATTTGTGATTGGAAGCTGTATTTATTTAGGAAGGCATGAGCTAGCTCTTCCCAGCTATAGATTATGGAATTGTCTAGTCGAGCATACCAGGCTCTAGCCTTTCCGGCTAGACGTTTCTAAAATAACTGCATTCTCAGCTTCTCGTTCTCTGCATAGGATCCGAGTTCTCTAATAAATACTTTCAAGTGAGTGTAAGGATCTCCCAATCCGTCATATTTTTTAAAATCCGGGATCTGGAACTTTTCTGGATACGGATCCCGGGGAAAGATGCAAAGGTCTGAGTAATTGACACTTCTGTAGGATCCAGTTCCTTTAATTGACCGGATAGTTTCTTCCATTTGTTGAACTTTCTTTCGGATATCCCCAGTCTCTCGATTCTCTTTGAGATTGATGATTTCATGGGTTTTGTTGGTTTTTTCACTGTTCTGAGGTTCAGGTATCTGAGCTTCCTTTTTCTTGTCAATACCCTTACCGCCACCTTGTTCGGAGGACTCTGTTTGATTGGGTATTTGTTGACCCAGAGTAATTTTTCTCTATTCTTTTAAGAAGGCAATTAATTCAGCTATCTGATTTCTAAGTCCCTCGAATTCTTCTCGAGACATAAAGCCTGTCCCCTATTGGGTACTTCCTTCTATGTTAATGGGTAGGCTTTTTGCCTTCTTAGATTTGGATCTGGTAGTGGGACCAATCTTGCCTATAATAAAAGTAGGTAGTTTAGTCTTGATAGATATGAACAGTATGCATGCTATGCAATGTGTCAGGTTTATGGTTTTTTAATATTTTCCTGCAAAACAGAGGTCAGTTGTTTTGATGACAGGATTTGATATTTTACAATAGATTTTTAATAATTTACAATTTACAATATTTGATAGGAATCGATATTTACAACATTTGATATTTGACATGGAATTGAAAGGGAAAGGTATAAAGAGCCTTCCCTTCACGTTTGGTTTATTAGAGGCTGACCTATCTTAGGTTTACTCTCACGGGCTTTTCAACATGGAGGTTCCCAGATCATCGCAATCTACTAGATGGGAAGCTAATCCGATCTTTCAACTAGAGAGGATTTGAGTGGTACCTTTCCTGAGCCTCAATTGGACTTAATCGCCATCGGAGTCCAGTAATCAGTGACCGATGGGTTCGCCTCCTGGTGGAGGAACACACAACATACATTCATCGCGTCTCACCGTATGCAAAATGATGACATTATGTGAAGCACTAATATAAAGCGTGGTAAAGAGACATTCACATACATTCAATGTAAAGACGTCATTTCACACACAAGCACAAAGAAGGGAATTGAAGAGTTTGAAAAAGTAGCTTAAGCCCTCTACTGTCCCCAGCAGAGTCGCCACCTGTCGACGCTAGGAAAATTGATCCCTCTTCCTATGTGTTTCTTACCCTTATGTTTTCTATATGATTTTGTTTGATCTGAGGGTGAGATTTTAGAAAGAGTCTGACATATAATGTCGACAATTTGAAAAGATTTGATTTTATTGTTCAGAATTAGACAGAGCCGCCAGTTGGTATGAGTTAAAATGGTTGTACCAACTCAACCGAGTTTTGAAAGGTTTTGCAATATAGCCCAATTATTGGACTCTGTTTAATTGGTCTTGGAAACTGATATTCATAGAGTTCGGGGACTTGATTAAGTGGGGGGAAGATGTTAGACACCCCCAGACTTCCATGAAACACGGTTACCGCTCTTTTCATCCCTAATCATTGTGTATGTGTGTGTGTGCTGCAGTTAATTATGTCTAAGTGCTTTATTTGAAAGTAGTGATGTGCTTTGTTAGACCAATATACGAAGGGGTTGATTTATTGAAAAGTCCATTTTTAGACAAGAATGTAAAAATGATGTTTTGAAGAGTGGTTTTTAACCCTTTCGCTCGCATAGGAATTGACTATTCGGCTTATTTTAATTTTATTCTCGGGATGCAAAGCATCCTCGACAAAATAATATATATATATATATATATAAGTTTCGGGCTCCTTATGGGCATGAAAGCCATCAAAAGTATGCCCGAACACCACACATAGGATTTCCATTATTACGAGGACCTTAAATCCAGATAACCATTTTAAGGTCTTATATTTACAATTACAAAATTTGCAAGCTGGTTATGCAACTCAACTAGATCAATCATGGGAATCGGATCTAGATCCATGAGTTGAATCGTAGATCTTGTGGCTCCTAGGCTCACAGAATATCAAATAAACAGCCCGCATAATGATTATATTGCAATAAAATGCAAAACTATACTAGACGTCGCTAAATGAAAGATTTATCAGTCAAATCTTCGTACGCGCATTGCTTATAGCTTCCAGTTTCCTCTAAATACAAATCTAGGGTCACGTGGTCGCTAAATATTTACAAAAATTAGAAAGAAAACAAGATCTGTATAGATCTTAGCTATTCTAGCTTCCAATTTCAAGTTTTATAACTTTTGAACTAGTTAAAAACTAGATCTGGCTAGATCCGGTACACATCTAGTCAATACAGCTCAAATATTGACTATTTATAACAAATGAATGGTTAAAACTTCAGATCTCGCTAATATAAGCTACTAAATATATGTTTATAGCACTTATATACTTATTAGAGTAGGCGAAGAAGATAGATCTAGAGAAATCTAATAGTATATCATGAGAACGGCTCTCGAACAGCTTTTGGCGCCTCGATACTCATTTCCCACCGGTTAAAATTTGATATGTTGTAGTATATATGTGTATGAACGTTTACAAAGAAGTTTTACAAGAATCGGAGTGAGTTAGAGCCTGTGTTTGACCCTCTTAGCCTCTATTTCTCTCATCGCGACCCTTTCTTCTTCTCTCTCTTCTTCTATAAGCTAAGGGGGGACCGATGGTCGCAGGTCTACCTGTGGCTGGGCCTTGTGAGCCCTGCTATCTCGAAGTACGTGCACTCCGACCAACACGCTATTACTTGAACCTTCATAACTTACAATCCAGGAATTCGATTGAGGCTTGTTATACCTTTCCGGAAAGCCCTTTCCGAGAGCTACACAATGACATGAGGCTTGACCTTTTTCGAGTCTGGGAAAACAGGTCTATGAACAGATCTTCGAGTCTTCGCTATCAGTTCGTTGAGTTGTCTGGCGCAGTTCTCACTCGGGATTGCTGTGTTGGTTCTTTGCGACCTTCTTTACAGTATTTTGATCTAATTTATTGCTGAGTTGGTAAAATTACTTTTTTGCCCTTTCGAGTTGGTTCCGGGCTTGACGTGGCTGTAACTGTCTTTCTCGGGGTTATCTCCGGGGTAGGACTGTTGTTGACTTTTGTCAATCTTTAGGGTTGTCACTGAAGTTGATTTGATGATTCCAAGGGCTGTCTTTGTGGAGATTGATTTGATGATTTCCAGGAGCTATCTCCGGGGTTCTAGTTTGATGATTTCCCAATGCTGTCTCCGGGGTCTAGTTTGATGATTTCCCAGTGATGTCTTCGTTGGTCTGGTTTGATGATTTCCCAGTGCTGTCTTATTTAAACGGGCGGTAAAGAGTTGGAATTAAACTAGACAAGGAATTAAACTTAAACTAATTAATCCTAGAATAAAATTAGATAATGAAGATATGAGATTCCAATTTCTCCTAATGATTCATCTAAGTCGATAAACTTCCAATTAGGTCAAATTAATAGTCAAAGTTTGTTAGCAAAGAACACGAAAATGAAAGAAGGCCATCTTTTGATGCACCTAATCCATATCACATGCAATCCACAGATGATACACGCATGTGAACACCCACATTACCTAAATCACTACATGTCTATGCGATCTACAAGTAAATAGGGTTTAAGCACAGGTTCTCTATTGACTACGAGCGGAGCTTTAGTATATGTATATCCTAAGCACAAATCATACATTCAACGCCATGTAAACATACAATCGCCCGCTACTACGATTAGATCTAAACCCACACTTCGTTTTTCAAGCCCATGTGGGTTATAACATTAATTGGTAGCTAATCAATTAAGCAATTAAAGCACAAATCGCAATAGACAGTCATATAACAATCAATGAGACCAATCATAGAAGAAAATCATTATAGATTACTCATTAGGTTCCACTGAAACCTCAAAATAGAGTTTAAGATATCATAATGGAGCACATCTATCATTCACAAGTTGAATATACATCATAAGATTAGAAATAGGAAGCAAAGAGATTCAAAAGACTGAAAATAGCAAATCTATGTGCTCAAGCTCCTTGTTGAATCTCCAATGGCATCCACTTGCTTCAATCTTCTTCTCCAATCAAACCCTAGAAACTAACTAACTAAAACTAACCTTAGTATACTGCTAATCTAGACAAAGAAATGAAAAGGAAAGGAAAAGAAGAACTAGGGCTAAGCTAGGGCTTAAGGACCAAGAATGAATCCCCTGTTCAAAATGCAATCCCCGAAGCCTTATACACGATTACACTCAGCAAAATAAAATTAAAGTCAGCAACTTTGACCGGCGCTGGCGCGCGGGCTCTAGCTCTACTTGCGGTGTGGCCGCGCGGTTCTCCAAAGTAGTCCTCTGGCTCTGGCAGTCAGCACGGGTGTGCGGGCTGCCCTAGCTTTTTGGCGCGGGCGCGCGAGCACTTTTCTGCTGCTGGTGCAATCTTGTTGTGATGCTTTCTTGTGAAATCCTTTACTCTTCCTTTTGTGCTTCTTTTTCCTTCACTTGCTCTGCATCAAAGCCATCATCACATGCCCCTCACCTCAAACCATCTTAATGCCAAGCTATCTGATTTGTTCCACATAGGCTCTCCACCTTGCTTTTGCCCATACCATGCCACTGTGTCCGTCTTCATGCCAATCCACCAAACTTATTGGCGAGTTCATGCCATATGCTCATTTTCATGCCATTCCATACCTTTATCACACCATTCCCTGCCTTTTGGAGTTTCCTGCCTAAAACATGCAAAACAAAGCAAAAACACGTGAAAAGCACAAAGATACTTGAGTTTAAGCCACGAAACAAGTAAGATAATATCTGAATAAGTGGTCATAAAATCACTTATCAAATACCCCCAAAATTAAACGTTGCTTGCCCTCAAGCAACCAAAACAAAACTAAACACAAGATGCAATGCAATATATACAATGTTTGCAACCTATACTACTATGAATGCGAATCCATGTCTCAGTTAGTATTGAACTTTCAAAGTAATGCCTCATAAAAACCGCAAGACAATCAAACAGAGAGACCCTAAGGCATATTCTTGCAAATCCAAAACTGTTAGCACTGATGTATTGTGCGTTGTGTGCCTAGTAACCATTAAACTTGCATTCAGATAAATAACTCACATACTATGCTTCTTAGGGGAAAAATAAGTTTCAATTTAAGAAAAGCATTAAATCATATAAGTTCTAACCAAGACCATGTATTACTAGAGTTATGAGTCAACAAGGGGTTTTCATTAAGCTTTTATTACTCACGAGGGCGTATTCGCACTTTCCCGTGTACACAATCGACTGTGCAATGGCTAGTCCTCTTAGGCTTTTTAATGATACCCGTGTAGCGAGCTTCGACCAATGACTCCCAGACTAGACAGCCTTAGGGCGCTGGGTGTAGAAACACCCCGAGGGCTTACTTGCTCAAATATCAAAGGCCACAGAACTTGACGTAGCCGAAGTGTTTATTCTATTTTTTTTTCTTTTTCAAAGCATTTTCTTTTGTTTTCTTTTCTTTTTTTTTCTTAGGGGAGTGCGTCTTACGCTCCATCTCCCCACATAGCATGCATACCCCCTGTTTTCCCCCAAACTTAAGCTGTTTAGAGTCTACTTATTATCATATGAGAACTAAAATTCTTTTATTAAAACATAGATCTCCCACCAGAAGACAAGTATGTAAACATTTAAACTAAGTATGTCATGATTGTTACTCTATCGTGCTCATTGATTACACAGTATCTGACAAATAAGGATTTACATATATGACAGTATAATCAAGCTTAAGTCTCAAAACAGTTCGAAAATCAAGCAATCTTAACTTCCTCAAACGCCAAATACATAACAAACCAACTTCAACCTGGATTCATGCAAAATGCTCTAACATAAATGACTCAAACAAAAACAAAAATTTTAAAATTCTGATAAATTTTAACAACACATGATCTACATGCACTAATTGAACTAACACAACATGAAATGAACTAACTACATGCCAAATAAAACCAATACCCCCAAACTTAAAATGTTCAATGTCCTCATTGAAGGTAAAGGTAAAAAGAAAGAACTCCCCTATTCGGCTTCTGATGCTGTATGAAATGAAGTGGCGCGCAGCAGTCTCCCCCGTGCTCAGAATCGCTGCCCATGGATGTAGACTCCCTCCTACTCCTCTTGGATGCCATTTGAGGATGCAATCCAATACTGTACTCAAAGAACTTAACCAATTCAAAAATCTTGCAATGTCCTAGAACCCCCACTCACTGTCTCAATTGATTAGGTTGAGAGGATGGGAGTGATGGGTGGATTAGTTGAAGGAACTGGAGGGTTTGGGATTAGAGAGACTGAGGCTTAGCTGCTGCTGATAAATTACATGAAGTGGTGCCCCAAAATCTAGCATTTCCATAAGTCATGCCCAGTTTGTGAGAAGTGCGGTCATGCAACCCAGCAAACATATCCTGGCGCGGCCGCGCGGATTGCCAGATTTAGTTTTCTGCAGCATTTGTTAGGCAATGAGGCAGGCTTTGAGCTTTTCATTCAATCCAGCAACATTGACCTGAGAAAGACGTATACATTTAGTAAGCCGTCTTAACTATCAAAACTAAATGCGAAATATTTACAACTAGGAGTATGAAACATGGATGGATATATGCATTTGACTTCCCAAAATCTCCTATACGTGCGTATGTGCAACATGCTCATGATCAAAAATCTGCTCAATAGATTTCAAGTCCCAAAAAGATATGCATTAATGCCTAAGTTCCAAAAATGTAGGCACTGAGCTCCTAAATCCAAAAGCATTAAAAAATCTTCACTAAATAGTAAACTAATAAGAATTAAATAGGGGGAAGAAAATGCAGATAAGTAACTAGAATTAAACAAGGAGGGAGAAGAGATGATGAGGTGTCTCCCATCGAGTGCTTGATTTATAGTCCTCTAGCTGGACTGTGTCTGACACTACTATCCGATACCCCGACGATATTGGAGAAACCCTCCATCCATTAGAATTGTCGTGTGAGCTTGGAGGCTTCCCAACAAGAGAGGCTTCGGATTTAAACTACCTAGCATATGATGTGTATATGAATTCCCCGTCCTGAAGGTTAGGGAGCTAGGCACTAGTTCCATTGTGTTTGTGAAATGCATGAAGCATTGAGGTTCTACCAACACAACGGTCTCTTCTTCCACTCTCTCTTCTTCATGCCACCATGGTTTCAAGAATGTGGAATCTCTCATATCATCGAGATCAGTCTTTGTAATGTGGCTACTAAGGGGGCAAGGGTGTGCAAACTTGACTGGTGTTTCAAACTTCGGCGGAGAAGGCTCTTGGGGTATTTTCACTGTTGGTTCAAACTTTTCCACGTCCCCAAACTTCTCCTCTATATCCATTGCCTTCTATTCATCCAGTTGTAAGTGCACTTCAGGCTCTTCATCAGTCTCTGCATCCATATCATAGCACCACGTATCCTAGGGATCATTACTCACAACTTCAGTTATCCGAGGCATTGGACTTTAAAGATCCTGAGCTTCGGTTCCTTGCTCAATCACCTCCTCATTACTTAAAGCCGTGCTAATTTGCTCTACCCAAGTCTGAAGATCCTCAACCGACTCTTCTTGCTCAATCACGATCTCCTTTTCTATTTTAGCCTCATAATCCATATACTGAATCTCACTGAAATTCTGAGGCCCTTTACTCACGGCTTCCACTACTTGAGAGAGCTGATTATGAAGATTCTGAGTCTGTATCCCTTGCTCAATCAACTCCTCTTTAATCAAGGCCATACTAATCTGATTTTCCGAATACTGAATATTCTCGATTGACTTGGATTGATCAATTAAGGTATCTCTTAATGATGCTATGTCACCTCCTTCCTCCAGGATTGCTTTTTCTATGTCACCTTCAACATCTATGTATTGAGGCTCATGAGTTGGAGTCTTGAAGGTGGATTCTGGTGCGTATATTGGACTTGGCTCACAGTACTGATCTTGATAGTAGCTTCCTGAAGGCTCTGGGTGATTCCCCCAATCTTGCTGATAATTGGGATATTCGTTGTGGAAGTACTCACCCCCATACTGCTCCTGTCTATAACTGATAGGCTCCTGATGGCTCGCATAGCTCCAGGCACCATAATCACAAGTCATTGTTGTCTCTCGAGTCTACTGGGCTGTAACAGTATCCAAATTCCTTGAGAGAACCTCCAACTGTGCTGAAAGTGAAGCAATTGGGTCGACGCCATCATTCCCTATTTCTCTTGGTTTCTCTTGCCTTGTGTAGTTCCATGGATAAGCGCTGAGATCCATTGTACCTGAGAAGATAATATATGAAGAGAATTAAACAAAATAAAAATGTTTAAATTAAAACTAATTTGATTGAAACTAATGTTGGCAAACAGTTATCCGATTAATTCCCCAGCAACGGCGCCAAAAACTTGTTAGTCGTTTTACCGATCAATATATTCGTGCAAGTATACACGGTCAACAAGTAATAAAGTGTAAGTACAGCTATCGTTTCCACGAGGAATTAACAGCTAAAAGGTCGCCAAAGCACTAGTCCATAATCATTTCAGTCTTATTTAAACGGGCGGTAAAGAGTTGGAATTAAACTAGACAAGGAATTAAACTTAAACTAATTAATCCTAAAGTAAAATCAGATAATGAAGATATGAGATTCTAATTTCCCCTAATGATTCATCTAAGTCGATAAACTTCCAATTAGGTCAAATTAATAGTCAAAGTTTGTTAGCCAAGAACATGAAAGTGAGAGAAGGCCATCTTTCGATGAACCTAATCCAAATCACATGCAATCCACAGATGATAAACGCACGTGAACACCCACATTACCTAAATCACTACATGTCTATGCGATCTACATGTTAATAGGGTTTAAGCACAGGTTCTCTATTGACTACGAGAGGCGCTTCGTTATATATCGATCCTAAGCACAAATTATACATTCAATGCCATGTAAACATACAATCGCCCGCTACTACGATTAGATCTAAACCCACACTTCTTCTTTCAAGCCCATGTGGGTTATTACAGTAATTGGTAGCTAATCAATTAAGAAATTAAAGCACAAATCGCAATATAACAATCAATGAGACCAATCATGGAAGAAAATCAATATAGACTACTCATTAGGTTCCATTGAAACCTCAAAATAGATTTTAAGATATTATAATGGAGCACATCTGTCATTCACAAGTTGAATATACATCATAAGATTACAAATAGGAAGTAAAGAGATTCAAAAGATAGAAAATAGCAAATATGAGTGCTCAAGTTCCTTTTTGAATCTCCAATGGCATCCACTTGCTTCAATCTTCTTCTCCAATCAATCCCTAGAAACTAATTAATTAAAACTAACCTTAGTATACTCCTAATCTAGACAAAGAAATGAGAAGGAAAGGAAATGAAGAACTAGGGCTAAGCTAGGGCTTAAGGCCAAGAATGAATCCCCCGTTCAAAATGCAATCCCCCAAGCTTTATACACGATTACACTCACCAAAATAAAATTAAAGTCAACAACTTTGACCGGCAAGGGCGTGCGGGCTGTAGCTCTACTTGCGGCGCGGTCGCGCGGTTCTCCAGAGTAGTCCTCTGGCTCTGGCACTCGGAGTGGGCGCGCCGGCTGCTCTTGCTTTCTTGGAACAGGCGCGCGAGCACTTTTCTGCTGCTGGTGCAATCTTGTTGTGGCTGCTTTCTTGTGAAATCCTTTACTATTTCTTTTGTGCTTCTTTTTCCTTCACTTGCTCTGCATCAAAGCCATCGTCACATGCCCCTCACCTCAAACCATCTTAATGCCAAGCTATCTGATTTGTTCCACATAGGCTCTCCACCTTGCTTTTGCCCATACCATACCACTGTGTCCGTCTTCATGTCAATCCACCAGCCTTGTTGACGAGTTCGTGCCATATGCTCATTTTTATGCCATTCCATGCCTTTATCACACCATTCCTTGCCTTTTGGAGTTTCCTGCCTAAAACATGCAAAACAAAGCAAAAACACTTGAAAAGCACAAAGATACTTGAGTTTAAGCTACGAAACAAGTAAGATAATATCTGAATAAGTAGTCATAAAGCCACTTATCAGTATTCGGTATGGATTCATCACAGGGAATCAGCTGAGTTTAGAGAACTGACAGACAGTATTGTAGACCAACCGGTTCACGGGGATTCACAATCAAATAACTATGTTGTCGTGCAGAAGTTAGTTGATGCGTATGGCCCTACCAATATTGACTGGGCTGAAAATGAGCATGCGTCAAGCAGCGCTCAACAACTGCAAAATGATTTAGCAGCTTCCTTCTACAAGATTTTATCTGAATCAAGGGTCCCATTGTATCATGGAAATGACAAGCACACCAGGCTTTCTGCAGTGATGAAGCTTTTACACTTCAAGAATGAGCATGACTGCAGTGAGAGAGGATTTAATGATTTGTTTGATATTTTCAGCGAGTTCTTACCTGGAATAATACTCTTCCAGCGAATTAATATGAAGTGAAGAAGATGGTTAAGGGGTTGAATCTCAAGTATGAGAAGATCAATGCTTGTGAGCAGGATTGTGTATTATACTATGAGGAGGAAAAAGATAAGGTGCAGTGTGATATCTGCAACTTGCCCTCGGTACAGGATCACAAAACGTGGGGGGAAGGAGAAACATGTTCCAAAGAAGATCTTACGGTACTTTCATCTTGCACCGAGGTTGCAGCGGCTATTCATGTCTGCACACACTGCTGAGCATATGAGTTGGCATAAAACAATGGATGTCGTGCCTAGTCAGCTAACTCACCCAGCAGATGGAGATTAATGGAAGAATTTTGATGCCAATTTTCCATAATTTGCAGACGAAGTTAGGAATGTCAGGCTTGGCATGGCTACAGATGGATTTTGTCCATTTAATAATTTTAGTCAGCCATACTCTGTTTGGCCAGTGATTATGTTAGCCTACAATCTTCCACCGTCAATGTGCATGAGGGATCCGTATCTTTTCTTGACTTTACTCATACTGTAGGATAAGAGTCCTACAAAAGACATCAACATGTACCTTAGACCGTTAGTCGATGAACTTAAGATGCTGTGGGAAACAAGTGTTCAGACTTTTGATAAATCTGTCGGACAAAATTTTATGATGAAGGCAGCCTTGTTGTGGACTATCACTGACTTTTCGACACTTGGGATGATCAGTGGTTGGTCGACTAATGGTAAGTTGTCATGACCAGTCTGTATGGGGAATGTGCAAGGAACACAACTACGTCATGGGCAAAAACTAGTTTCTTTGGAACTGCTCCAAGATTCTTTCCTGTTGAGCACAGTTATAGAAAGATGTCTACACAGTTCAACAGAAAGACAGAGAAAAAGGGGGTTGTTGGTTGCTTATCGGGCAGCGATGTATTGGGCTGGCTAGATGATCTGACATTTCCACCACCTGGGAAGGAGCATGGTAAGTTGAGAGCAATAGGGTGCATGAAGACTCATAACTGGACACACTCGCCCATTTGGTTTAAGTTGCCATACTGGGTCACACTAGCACTTCGTCATTATATAGATGTCATGCATACATAAAAGAATGTATTCGAAAACTTATTTTACACCATGCTAGATACGAGTGGTAAAATAAAAGACAATGATAAAGCATATAAAGACATGGAAGAAATGAACATCAGGCGGGAATTGTGGCTCTGACCTAACAACTTAAAATCAAAAGCTCCATTTTGTCTTACCAAGCAACAAGTTGAAAACATTTGCAAGTGGCTTAGTGCATTGAAGCTCCCAGATGGATATGCTTCTAACATATCTTGTAAGAGCCCGAATTTTCAGATATTATTAAATAAGGATTTAATAAATAAAATTCTTAAACCGTGAGATGGGTTCGAATAAGAGTATTTTTATGTGATATAAGGTATGTGGTATTATATTACATAGGGTAATATGGACTATGTAAAATGTGTTTTTGTGATTTATAAATATATTATTAATATATATTTGTTACTTAGCGTAGAGACGTTTCAATTGAGGTAAAGGAAGTGGATAAATTCCTATCGATATTAAATAATTTATAGAATTATTTTATAGTAAGTTGGTGACATTAAATATCCTTAATGTATAAATCACCATATTCTTGTGTATGTGTATTAATAACTAGTATGTTTATAATATAAGTTATTAATAGCACTTAAGCTATCTGTGAATAGGTTTGGATAGTGAAGCATGAGTTAGTTAAGGGAATTAACTAATAAGAATAAATATTAGTTAATATAAGTTGTGAGTTATATTATGGAATAATATAATGTCAGTATTGAACCTTAATTAACTATGATAATATAGTACAATGTTTAATTTACTTAAGTAAATGAGTGAATTAATATGTGTGTTGAATATGTAATTATAGTTGATACTTTTATATTACTTAGAATAGTAATATGTGAGAAAGTCTAATGTACGAATAACGTTAAATATATATATACGTTATTAAAGGGAGATGGAAATCATTATATCTTTAAATGAATATTTGAAGAAATTGTTTTGGGAACAATTTATAGAAAAGAAAGAGAAATAGTTATTATATATTTCTAATAAAGGATATTAAAATAATTTCTAATATTGAATTATTTTAATAAAAGGAGGAAATGTTATTTTTGAATAATAATATTACCTTATATGTTTTTGTATGAGGTGTGTTTGGTTAATATAGTAAATATATTAAAACGTATTTGCTATATGTAATTAAATTGATGGAAACGATTTATTATAATAGAAAATAAACTTATTATCTATTTTCTATATATAATATATGTACATGTGTCGTACATATAGTTATTTGATATTATATTAAAAATAATATCATGAGACAATAAGTAAATTATTTTCTAATAACGAATGTGCTTATTTGGAGAAAACATAATATTTATGTTATGGCAAAATACATAATTTCTAATGTATTTTTCAAGGGAGTTTAATTTATAGAAGGAAACTAAGTTATTTTAATAACTTGAGTTATTATATTACCGTAAAGGTTATATAGAATATTTAAATATTTCTATTCGTAATATATATATATATATATATATATATATATATATATATATGTGTGTGTGTGTGTGTGTGTGTGTGTGAACCTTGTGGCTTAATAGTCCTAAGTATATTGAACATGTGGTGGGTGAGTGATGTGGTGGAAATAAATAAGTGTCGAGAATGAGAATAAGCTTAGTGTAAGCTTGTGAGATATGCCTTGTGTGGCACGATAATAGATTCGGTAATGAATTGATTAATTCAAGGACGGAAGAATCATTAATTAAACAATTAATCTATATTAATTGTTATTATAATAATATGTTGGTTTATTATTATAACTAGTGATAGTATAATAATAAGGAAATTGATTATAGATATAGTCGGAATTGTACTGATGAGGAATGAGATATATTGTCTTATAATATTATTTATTATTATGGACAGTATACTAGTACCTAGTAATTATTTGATGGTATGTTGAATTATTATTATTGCGAGTGATAGCATGATAATAAGTATATTTGTTATAAATATAAAAAGATTTATATTTATTTAATGTGATAATTAACCATATAATTGTTAATTAATTGTTATAAAGATTAATAATTACATTGATTGATGAGGGATGAATTAATTAATATTTTATTAATTAATTAACTGTCATTGAGTATAATAATATATAAGCAAGTAAATTATTAATATGATTATAATTGCTCAACCAGTTGATATATGCAAAGGATGTGATTATTAAGAGTATAACATATAGTATTGACACATATGTTATATAAAGTGTAGTGCAACACTTAAATGTGACCATACAGTTATATATAAACTATATTATAGAATGCAAGGTGACGCATTAATGTGGCTACGTATAGACTATATCGTAAGATTAACTTCATTACGTGAGTTACATAATATTATCGCTTATGTAACATGATAAGGATTTCAATAATTTAATTTAATAGAATACATCATGAGGTATGTGACAATATGAGATGGGTGGATACATTAGGGTGTACATATGTGTTTGTGTATATGTACATATGACTTATATTAATGTGTCTATATTAAGTAAGCCTAATGTGAATTATAATGTCCAAAGGGATATAACCTAAGTGTGCCATTATACATTAATGTAGGAATATATGTAATATACATATGTTTGTTGCACAAAGGAATACAATGCTGAGTTTATTAAGCCTTGTCCCTAATTGAGAGTCTCATTCTCTACACGTGATGTACTCCAAGCTATCCTATTCCCTACATCCTCAAACTCACCAAAATAGATGGCAATGATCAATGGGGAGTGGTTTTCATCATTGATTTCAACTACCATCTACCAACTCCTTCTTAACTACCATGCAATTCATTCTCCCGTTGGTTCAATTTGATGGATTGTGGCATTAACTGTATACTCATTCTTCTATAAATAAGCTTCTATTCTTCTATAATTCATTGCTGAGATTTTTGCTTAAGTGATATTGAGAGCATATTAAAGTAAGAATGCATTAGTAATATAGCAACATTTTGAGTTGAAGATTTCAGCAAGCTTGATACACATTAGCAGAGGTATAACACCTCATGTTCTTCAATTCATGTTTTCTGCAATTTCTAAGATTTCTAATTCTTGAATTTAGTATGAAATTCATGATAATGTGATCAAGAATTGTTTGTTAGTTGATATGTGGGCTGATATATATGTTAGTATGGCTAGTAGCTTGTCTGGAATGAATTTCGTAGGAAATTTCTGAGATGGGTCTGTAGAATTGCCGAGCAGAAGGCTGCTCTGTTTCTGGCCGACCAACTGCGCAGCTGCGCCAGTTTTGTACTGGCCAGCGGCGCAGCTGCGCCGGTACCAGACGTTAAGTTGGCCAAGGCCCTGCGCAGCTGCGCCAGTTTTGAACTGGGGAGCTGCGCAGCTGCGCCGGTTCCAGATTCTGGAATCTTGTTTTCTGTTGCAGTCTGTTTCTTCTAGCTTGGTTGTTACCACTTAGAGCAAACATGTGAACATAAACAACATGCAAACTTTGATACAACATGCGTGATTTTAACAATGTTATAATGTATATCATGAAATGGAAAGCGTATGTTTTAAAGAAAAACTTATAGTTTTAAAATAAAACTTGTAGTTTTAAATATGAACGTTGACACATACGTGAGACGTGAACCTTCTGACCTTGTGAAGATGTTAACATACTTTAACTACAAATGATAAGAACTTTAAAGTTGTCTTGTATGTGTCGAATTGTATCGTTCAAGTTTAAAATGATTTCAAAGGCGAACTTGAATATGTTTTCAAATCAAGTTGCATTAAGTATGAGTAGCTAGATTCTAAAGATTTAAGATGCCATGTTTGTGTTTATTACGTCTCTAAATATGATTCGTATATGATTGGATATATTGACAACTAACCAAGCATGAGTTCAAGCATGTTTTACACGAAGCATGTCTTCAAACTAATAACAATGATAGCTACATGTATGAAATATGAATATTCATGAGCATGCCTAACATAGGTTATACGATTACCTTATGTGTTTAAAAGCGAGCATGCTAGACTTTATGACTTTATAGCCTTGAATGGACTTAAGTTTTTACGGGTATTAACTTAGAACCTATATCATGTAAATTGAACGTGAAAAGGTTAAACGAGCATGAAAGTATCCTTTAATGTGTATACATACTATGTAGGACCTTATGCTAATACTTGAATTCGATTTCGACAATTAATAGAGTATATTTGCTTTGATATGGTCTTATGTGTTAGTAATGATATATGAGAATGATTAACTCAAAAGATGGATTACACTAGCTATATGTAAATAGATTAGTGGTAGACAGGTATGTGTATATGAAGAATGTTAGTAAGTATGTATGGTTAAAGTATACGTATACTTACATAGTTATTCTAAGAACACAATAAGAAAGTGAAACGAAGGTTCTAAGAACCAAGTTAGACAACAATGTAACATTTATTATTACATTGAGAATGTGTGGATACATATAACTGATGAGTGTGATCTCTATGGTTAATATAACTGTGTAGGGTTACACGAAGCGCAAATATCTTAAGCAGTTAAGTCATAGTTGTTAAACTACGAATCAGGCAAGTCTTTCAGTTCCTATTTGATATATGAATTCAATAACTGTTAGTTGAATTATATTATGCTGTGATAATGTGAACTTATATATGAACTGTATATGAGATATAAATGAGATTGAAAGTTGATCTTTGATGATATACTTGTTATGTGAAAAGTAACATGTGTAGTAAATATAAACTGTTTATAAATGCATGAACTGAGTATGATGTTATATGTTATGTGATGCATGAGGACTGGTAGAATTGCTGAGCTGTCGAGCTCGCTCTTGCAAATAACCACTTTTGCATGTTAAGGATTCACGGTAAAGATTTCGTGCTTCTTGATTGATAAAGATAGATAGTTTATACACTGTTTAATACTTGTTGTATTGTAAGAATGTATTAATTAATACATAGAGGATATCGAGTTGAGTTGTAAATGTTTATACGATAACTCAGATAAGAAGGAATCATATTATATAGTTGATTCAAGATTTGTAATCGGTATCAAAGTTATGGAATCAATAAAAAGATTTTTATTCAAAGGATATTGAAAAGTTTAAATTATTCCGTATTTTAGTAATATCGAATATGATGTAAAGACGAGATCTTGGATATGAATAGAATTTATATTATAAATTATAATAAACAAAGATGTATTCTTTTAGTAATGAATAAAAGATATAATAATTTGGCGATAATAGTATCGTGACTGCACCGAATCCGAGGTTTCGAAGGAACGTGAATTTGGGGGCGTCACATATCTCGTTGTACTAAGGTTGAGTAGTTGAAAATTACTAAGTTCAAAAGTCACGACTGTCATGCATTCATGCAAAAGTTGATGCCAATTGTATTTTGTGAGGTGTTACCGAGGAATATTATTGATGCCTTTACCGCACTTTCAAATTTCTTTCGCAAAATTTGCTCAACTGTTATAAGGTACAGTGATGTGAAGTAGATGGAGAAAAATATAGTGTTGACAATGTGCAAGCTCGAAATGATCTTACCACCGGGGTTCCTTGAATTGATAGAGCATTTGCCTATTCATTTGCCATATGAACTTAAGCTTGGAGGACCAGTGCAATATCGATGGATGTATCCTTTTGAGAGGTAATATCACCTACATTGTGCAATATTCATTATCTTTATAATTAATTTAGCTGATACTGTCATATTTTAGGTATATGCGTCGATTAAATCAGAAAGTTAAAAACAAAGCTCGTGTAGAGGGTTCTATTTCTGAACGCTATACGGAGGAAGAGCTTGTCAACTTCTGCTCGTTGTACTTTGATGATGTAGTCTCAACGAAGCACAACCGTTTAAGTCGGAATGAGGTCGTCGATCCCCAATCTCGTGCTGATGAGTTGGCTATATTCACTTATCCGACTAAACCATTTGGACATGAGACGAAGACTTACGTAACCGATAAAGATTTGAAGATTGTATCTACATGCATGTAAGGTTTGCTATAAACGCACACATGCAATCATATTACATATAAACAAAGCGAAAGCGTAATAAAAAAGGATTTTAAAATTTTTCTTGCAAACCATAAACCATGATCATATCTTGTGCTTGATTATCAATCTATAAAAGAGTAGGAAATCAGAATTATACTCTTATAGATAGAGCTTCCACAGGTACAAGTTCTACTCCAATTTGAATCCACGAGATTGGTTCCTTCCTTTGATCAATGCAAGTCACCTAAGCGTTTGGCCTCTAGAGGTGATCCACTAAAGAAGAAGATGAACTAAGAAGATAGGTGTTTGGCTAAACCCTAATTCTATCTCTACAGAATGTGTATACTCTCCCAACTATTGGAATAGTGTAATATCTAATCTTGTTCTATAATAAGATTTTCTTATTTATAGATGTAGGCAACCCTCCTAAACCTTTTAGGAATAGGGTTTCATATTAATTAATTAAACCTTTTAATTAATTATGCTTCCCAATCCCATTGGGAATAATTAAACTCTTTTAATTAATTAGCCTCCTAATTTTATTAGGAATATATAGGAGAGAGAGAGAATATCTTATTAATTAATTCTCAAACTCCTTTAGAAATTAAATAATAATAATAGTAATAATAATAATAAGACTTCTCTTATTAATTTATATTTAATACTTATTAAATAATAAATATTAAGCTATTTAATTTATTCTATCACCATAGATTAAATTAAACATACTTAACTTATTATTACGAGTATGCCATTGGCTTCTTTAATAAATATTCTTCCTTTTATGGTATGACCCTTTAGGTTCTCCATATCAAACCGGCTGTGAATAAATCAATTAGAAAAATTTTAATCTTATTTAAATAAATAAATTAAACTAATAATTTATTTAAATAAATAACATTTATTCTACAATAAGGGTAAGTCCCCTTAGCGATCAACGATTTTCCAGATAATTTAGATTTCAACATTAATCATAAAAGAACCTGTACATAAATAGTTACCGTACAATTTAATTATTTCACCATACAATGTCCCAATTAAATATAAGACATGGACTTACTATCAAGTCTTATTTTATTTAATTATATGTATTTCGATTCTAAAATGCACAAAACCAAATAATGCAAATTAGAAACTACTTTTTAATTTCATTCTGTCTTGGCCAAGGACTACTGGGTTGTCATTTATCGAATCACATAAGATATTCTCTTCTTTTACTAGAAGTGGTAGATCCTTTATTGATCATCTATTATCTCCATGTATAAATCATTATACACAATCATACCCTTTGATATACTCTTAGGGTCTTAAGGGATATGTCAAAGTATAACTCATTATACACAAGATACTATGATGATCTCAAGTCTAAGGATTATTTGTACTACTATCACTTAAGGAATTCATATTGATAGGCATGTAAAACTCTATTAGGTATTCCTTAGCGAGCCACGTTCAGTGAACTTATTCTCCAATAATCACCTACATACTTGCTTTAGTGTCTTCACACAAATGATTATGAGATCAATCATCCTCATCCAATGAGCAAGTCAACGCATGTACCAATCTATTCGGATTCACTAATCCTGTGAAATACAATCATACATCTACCCAATATAACTTCAAAATAAAATACAACCTTCTTAAAAATCAATCCCAAGGTTACCCTAACCTTGACATAATAATAATGTGCGAAAATAAAAACATAACATTAACGTCCATTACAATCATTTCAAATAATAAAAACAAGTCTTCACTTGTTTTGCTTTCCCTTGCCCTTACTCGTAGACGGGGCGTCAACATTATCAACCTTAGCTGCAATTGTTATATAATGCAATAGTGAGCAAACAACAGCTCACTGGAGTTTAACAATAATAAATACTTGAAAGGATATCTTTAAAAAGAATTTGAATAACTTAGTTTACTTCAGCAATAAAGAATTGAATAATAATTCTCTATCAACATTAAAATTCGAATATATAATTTATCTAAGGGTCATAAGACCTTTGAACTTTTGTCCTAGGTTATAAATATTTTCATTTAAACCTTTAATAGTCAATAAGACTATGAACCTTAACTCGTACTTAGGGGGATCAGCCCTTCGTACCATGTATTGTACACAAATATCTTAACGCTTACGCATAGTAACCTCCCCTAATAATAGGGTTGTTCAACTCAGTAATTTGAATTCAAGTCCGCACCAAAGAAAGTTTGGTTTGGATAAGCTTACAAGGGTAATTTAGAATTCACGTTCATCAACTAAGGATTAGTTGAATCGACTTTTAATAACTTGGAATAATTCGTAAGTGGAGAAACTACGAACTATCATATGCTTTAGAAATAAATTTAAAGCATCTCAAAAGAATATTCAAACCTTGCTTGAACAATAAGCCAAGGTTACTTTAATTATATCGTGAACTTTCAATAATTACTTGTCCAATAAAAGAACAAATCTTAAATAATGAATAATTGAATTGAAACAAATAAATGAGTTTAGGGTTTAGAAAACTTGCCTCAAGCGCAAGCTACTAATAAAATCACGTTCTAACAATTCCTACACATATATATTTAATTACAATAATCTAAATTAGTTAACATGTAACTAATTTACATAATTAGTTAACCCATCTAGGTTAACTCATTTTTATTTAATTATTAAGTTTAATAATTAATAACCACATAATTTAATTACATCACATAGGCATGCTCACATAATTAAATCAAATAATAATTATGTAATTCATATTAGTTATAATTAAATGAATTATAATTTAAACATTTAATCTAATTATAATTACTCAAATTATAATCACATCCTATTTAATTAAATTATAAACAAATTATAATTTATAATTACTTAACTACATCATGCCTTTACTAAATTATAATTATACAAATTATAATTTATAATTAATCATGCAAATATTGAATTATAATACACAAGATTATAATCTATAATTAATTATGCATTAATTAAAATTTAAAAATTATCATTCACTTGATTAAAATTAATCAACTATAATCATTATAATTTAACAAAATTATAATTTAAATTAAACCTTTACTCTAATTATAATTATTCAAAATTATAATCACAAATTATAATTTATTAATATTCATTTAGCATTTTAATATATGTTTAATCATGCTATAAAAGTTACTACATAAAATTAGCTTTACAAAATACAAAAGAAAACAAATTTCCTTTTTCCCTGCCACCCCCCCCCCCCCCCCCCCCCCCGCCCTCCTTTTTGATAGGCCCGCCGGGGCAGGCCCCTTCCAACGAACGCAGACAAGTTCGCGAACTGTGCAGAGAAAAAGCCAATTTGGCTTATTTCTCCACACGAAATTCTAGTTCCAGTTCATGCAATTCATATCGATTAATAAAAAAACACAAACTTAAAGCTTCTAACATACATAAACATTATAACACATCATCAAACAACCATTTCATGATTTAAAAACTCCAATTTTGATATTTTCCAAAAACTCATAGTTTTCACAAAATAATTCACTGTAATAAAATTCTCTACCAATTCAATTCACAACACATGCAATATTTTCATAATTGAAGATAGCATCAAAATAAATTCTAATTAGGCATACTAACAACCAATTAAATTATAACTTTTATTCTAAAACTAAATCGTTACAATCTTCCCTCCTTAAAAGGATTCTGTCCCCATAATCACACAAAAAAAATTCTCATCTATTACATTCTTCCCCCCTTAAAAGGATTTTGTCCCCAGAATCAGTACATAAGAGGTTACACACAGAAAATTTAAGCAAATAACTGTGGGTAAGATTTCATCATAACATCTTCGAGTTCCCACGTAGCTTCTTCAGCACTATGGTTCCTCCAGATTTCCTTAACAGAAGGTATCACTTTATTCCTAAGTACTTATTCCTTTCTATAAACTATTTGAACAGTCACTTTTTCATAAGTTAAGTCCTTATCAAATTGCAAAGGCTCATATTCTATTACATGTTTATAATCGTGCTTGTAAGGTCTCAATACAGAAATATGAAAGACGTTATGTATATTCTCGAGCTCCGAAGGTAATGCAATCTCGTAAGCTACCTTGCCCACTTTTCGTAGTACCTCGAAATGTCCAATAAATCGGGGACTCAGCTTTCCCTTCTTACCAAATCGAATCTTCCCCTTCTAAGGAGATACTTTCAGAAACACAAAACTTCCTGGTAAGAATTCTCGGTTCTGTCAATGTAGATCGGCATATTTCTTCTTTCTGTCTTGAGCAGCAACTAATCTCGTTCTGATCAGCTTCACAATTTCGGCGGTTTATTGTACCAGTTCCGGTCCCAACAGTTGACGTTCACCGACTTCATCCCAGCACAAGGGAGTTCTGCATTTTCTATCGTATAACGCTACGTAAGGCGGCATGTCGATACTCGCGTGATAACTATTGTTGTAGGCGAACTCCACCAACGGTAGATGATCATCCCAGCTTCCCTTGAAGTCCATTACGCAAGCTCTCAGCATATCCTCCAGCGTCTGAATCGTTCTTTAGCTCTGGCCATCAGTTTGAGGATGGTATGCTGTACTCATTCGCAATTGTGTTCCCAGACACTCTTGCATACGTTTCCAAAAATTCGACGTAAAATGTGGATCTCTGACAGACACAATCGACACCTAAAAGCCGTGTCAAAAAAAATTTCCTTCACATACAACCTCGCTAGTTGATCCAATTTGTACTTAATTTTGATCGATAAAAAGTGGGCTGACTTCGTCAGTCGATCCACTATAACCTATATCGCAAAAAATCCCTTCTGAGTTGATGGAAGACCTACCACAAAATCCATCGTGATGTGCTCCCACTTCCACTCTGGAATTTCTAACGGTTGTAGCAACCCACTTGGTCTCTGGTGTTCTGCCTTAACTTTCTGGCATATTAGACATTTCACAACGTATTCAGCAACGTCCCTCTTCATATTCGGCCACCAGAAATGCTGCCTGAGATCCTGGTACATTTTCGTACTGCCAGGGTGAATAGAATATCTAGAACTATGCGCTTCGCTCAGAATCTCCTCTTTGACCTCTGGTACTAGCGGTACCCAAATTCTCCGTTCAAATCGTAACAGTCCCTCGTTATCGATCTTGAACTTGAACTCTTCACCATCGGTTATCCTTTTCCAAATCTTCTCGCATTCTTCATCATGAAGTTGTGCTTCTTTCACCTTGTCTACTAGAGTAGAACCAGTAGTTACTTGAAATAACTTCTCATCCGATTCCTTCGGAAACTTCACTTCTAATTCCAATCTAGCCATCTGTTCTATTAACTGATCCTGATCAGTTAATATGTTCAACTTCTCCCGACCTTTTCTGCTCAAAGCATCGGCGACAACATTAGCTTTACCCGGATGATAAAGTATCTCGCAGTCGTAGTCTTTGATCAGTTCCAACCATCTTCTTTGGCGCATGTTCAAATCCTTCTGGGTAAAAATATATTTCAGACTCTTGTGATCTGTATATATCTCACACTTTTCTCCATATAAGTAGTGTCTCTATATCTTTAGGGCAAACAATACTACCGCCAATTCTAAGTCATGGGTCGGATACCCCTTCTCATAATCCTTCAGCTGACGTGACGCATAGGCAATCACTTTGCTGCTCTGCATCAACACACAGCCTAATCCTTTATGTGAGGCATCGCTATATACCACAAAATTCCCCGTACTATCCGACAAAGATAACACAGGCGCAGTACTCAACCTCTTCCTCAGCTCCTGAAAACTTTCCTCACACTTTTTCGTCCAAATAAATTTAACTATTTTACGAGTTAAATTCGTCAACGGAGTGGCGATCTTGGAAAAGTCTTGAATAAATCTCCGATAATAACCTGCCAATCCCAAGAAACTCCTCACCTCAGACGGCGTTTTCGGCTGATCCCAATTCATTACCGCTTCAACCTTCAATGGATCTACCGAAATACCATCCTTGTTGATCACGTGGCCAAGAAATTGCACACGTTCCAACCAGAATTCGCACTTCGAGAATTTAGCGTAAAGCTTTTCTCGTCTCAGCGATTCCAAGGTTAGTCGTAAGTGTTCAGCGTGTTCCTCCTCAGTCTCGAAATAAACCAGGATGTCATCTATGAACACCACTACGAACTTGTCTAGAAATGGCTTAAACACCCTGTTCATTCAGTCCATAAATGCAGCTGGAGTATTCGTGAGACCAAATGACATCACCAAGAACTCGTAATGACCATATCGAGTCCTAAAAGCTATTTTCGGTATATCTTCCTTCCTCACCTTCAATTGATGATACCCGCTTCTCAAATCGATTTTCGAGAAGTACTTCGCACCATTCAGTTGATCAAACAAGTCATCGATCCTACGTAAAGGATACCTATTCTTGATCGTAACTTTGTTCAACTCCCTATAATCAATGCAAAGACGTATCGATCCATCCTTCTTCTTCACGAATAAGACTAGCGCTCCCCACGGCGAAACGCTCGGTTGAATATACTTCTTGTCTAGCAATTCTTGTAATTGAACCATCAGTTCCTTCATCTCAACTGGAGCCATTCTGTACGGAGTTTTTGAAATCGGAGCAGTTCCCGGCGCTAAATCGATCACGAACTCTATCTCCCTGTCCGGCGGTAGTCCTGGCAAGTCGCTCGAAAACACGTCCACAAACTCCTTAACTACTGATATCTCTTCCACCTTCGGGATTTCCTTACGCGTATCTTCTATATAGGCTAGATATCCCACACAGTCTTGCGTCAAAAGTTTCTTGGCTTGCATAACCGTCAGATAACTCACTTGTCTAAGCGATTTGCTACCATTGAACACTAACTTTGACAGAGTCGTAAGGTTTACCGACTTCTTCTGACAGTCGATTACCGCCCCATGGTTGAACAACCAATCCATACCCAGTATGACATCGAATTTCCCAAGTTTTATCGGAATCAAATCTACTCTCAGCTCCTGACCCTTAATGTCCAGTCTACAGTTCTTATACATGAACCTAACAGGAATAACCTCCCTATTCGCCATCTCTATATTTAAGAGGTAAACTAACTCCTCTATAGGTAAGTCTATGGTTTTAGCAAAATTATCAGATATAAATGAACAAGTAGCACCCGAATCAAATAATACATATGCATTTATACTATTGATCAGAATAATACTTGCCACCATGTCTTTTGATTGCACAGCATCTTGCACCATCATATTGAATGTACGTGCAGTGGGTCGAACAACTTGCAATGGTGAAGCGATAGTAACAGTACTGCTGCTTCCATTTCCTCCGCTCCCTGTTGACTCTGCCGTCAGCTTCTTAGGGCAACTGCTAGCCATGTGATCCTTGGATCCACATGTAAAGCAAGCTCCCTTCTTCAAGTTTGGGCAATTAAGCGCACTGTGGCCTTCCTGACCACAGTTGAAGCACACCCGCTTCCCCTTCATGCACACGCCAGTGTGATTCTTCCCGCATGTAGCACATGCTTCAAACTTCCTCTTCTGCTGGCTTCCTTGCTGACTCCCAGCAGAGGTGTTGTCGTTCCATTTCCTCTTCTGGTTTACTGTGCTGCTCCCACCAGCCTTGGTTTCTATCTCATTCTTCTTCTTCTTATCTTGGTTGAACTTCGTCACCGCGTCGCTTCCTCCCTCAGCGTGTATAGCCTTCTCCAGCACAGCTACAAATGTGTTCAAATGGAACATGGAAACCTTGCTGTAGAGCCAGGGCTTCAGTTCCAGCTCAAACCTCCTTGCCTTCCTAGCATCAGTACTGACCTGGTATGTAGCGAACCTGGCCAGCTCGTTGAACTTCGCGGCGTATTCGGATACCATCATCCCTCTCTGCTTAAGTTCTAGGAACTGGACCTCCATCTGGTCCTGCGAACTCACTGGAAAGTACATTTCGTAGAACATTTCCTTGAAACGTTCCCACGTTATGACTCCTTCACCCTCTCTGGTCTTATTAGCCTACCACCAGAAGCTAGCATCCGACTTTAACATGAAATTCGCAAATGCTGTCTTCTGGTCTTCACCTACTCTGGCTACGTCAAAGACCTTCTCCATTTCCATCACCCATCTCAGGGCCTCGATAGGGTTTGTCGATCCCTTGAACTCAGGCGGTCCTACTGCCTTGAATTCCTTAAAAGTAGTACCCTGCACTTGCGGCTGATTCGCAAGCGCTCCCGTCAATAGGTTCACCAACTACTGAACCAACTTGGGATTCGTCCCATTGTTATTGTTGATGTTCGTCGAACCCTCTAGGTTTTGACGCGTTGGTCTTCTTCGAGGAGGCATTTTCTGTTAAGAAAATATTATTACTAGATCATTTCTTTAAATATTCAAGTTCTTACTTAAACGTTTTAAACAATTCAGTTCACATAGAACACATAGCACGTCAATAAACTTCTTTTATTCATTACTCGTAGTTTAAAAAAAACATCAATCAGATAGCATTTCTGCTATTTACATCTTCCTTCCTGAACCGAAAAAGTTGCAGGATTACATTATTAACTCATCCCATTCTTATCTCAAATTATGGGATTTACATTATTTAATACAAAAAGCAATACATAAATAAAACTCTACTACTGCCTAGGCATATTAAGGCGTCGCATAGCCTCTCTGCGTTCCTCTTCCATCACCCAAAACACCGTCCTTCAGTCCACCACATACCATGGCAAACCTTGGAACTGAGCTGGGTAATAGAAAACATGATCCTGGGCCCTATCTATAGCCGTGTGGAAAGCATACTCTGTCTCCCACAGCTTTGCCCTCTTGGCTTCAACCTCGTCTTCAGCTCGATCGGCTCGTTGAGTAGCCCTTAAGCTTATCTCCTCAGCTCTGGCATGCTTCCTCGACTCTTCCTGGATGTCTTGCTTCAGCTTCGCTATCTCGGCTCAAGCCGCGTCTCTATCATTCTCCACGTGTATTAGGTTCCACTGTGCTTCTCCTAGGTCGCTAGCCATATCCTCGATAGTCTCATCACACTGCTGGATGGTTTCTTCGAGCTCTCCGACTCGACCATGAAGCTCCACGTTACTGTCGTAGACTGCCTCGTACATCTCAGCACTAGTAGAGTGAGGTGAGAATTCCTCTTCGGGATCCTCTTCCTCCTCTTCTTCCTCTTCAGACTCGTCCTCATCCTCTTCCTCTAGAATAGGTCAGCTCACGTTCCCGACCAACTATGGTGATCACTGGAGATGGCTCTCTCCTAACCAGCTGCTCCCAGACAACATGGATGTCTCGGGGATCCTCTTCTCTAGGCACCTGAGGTATATCCTCTCTATCCTGACTAGGTTCTCCAATGTTCGTCATCCTGACAAAAGAATTTTAAAGTTCATTATTACGTGATATCGAGTCGTCACTCTTCGAATACTATAACGTAACCACATAGCACATAAAGTAGTTTATTATCTTTACCTATCACATCTATCATTTTGATCTTAGTATAAGGCTACTACCTAAGGTTTTCCCCCACCTAAGGTTCATAACCTACTTCTTTGAAACCATCCTGTGACACCCCCAAATATGGGCACTTCGTTTCCACATGATTTGGTGTTCACTTTCTAATATAACATACATCTACCCAATATAACTTTAAAATAAAATACAACCTTCTTAAAAATCAATCCCAGGGTTACTCTAACCTTGACATAATAATAATCTGCGGAAATAAAAGCATAACATTAATGTCTATTACAATCATTTCAAATAATAAAAACAAGTCTTCACTTGTTTTGCTTTCCCTTGCCCTTACTCGTAGACGGGGCGTCAACATTATCAACCTTAACTGCAATTGTTATATAATGCAAGAGTGAGCAAACAACAGCTCAGTGGAGTTTAACAAAAATAAATACATGAAAGGATATCTTTAAAAAGAATTTGAATAACTTAGCTTACTTCAGCAATAAAGAATTGAATAATAATTCTCTATCAACATTAAAATTCGAATATAGAATTTATCTGAGGGTCATAAGACCTTTGAACTTTTGTCCTAGGTTATAAAAATTTTCATTTAAACCTTTAATAGTCAATAAGACTATGGACCTTAACTCGTACTTAGGGGGATCAACCCTTCGTATCATGTATTGTGCACAAACATCTTAACACTTACGCATAGTAACCTCCCCTAATAATAGGGTTGTTCAACTCAGTAATTTGAATTCAAGTCCGCACCAAAGAAAGTTTGGTTTAGATAAGCTTACAAGGGTAATTTAGAATTCACGTTCATCAACTAAGGATTAGTTGAATCGACTTTCAATAACTTGGAATAATTCGTAAGTGAAAGAATTACGAACTATCATATGCTTTAGAAATAAATTTAAAGCATCTCAAAAGAATATTCAAACCTTGCTTGAACAATAAGCCAATGTTACTTTAATTATATCATGAACTTTCAATAATTACTTGTCCAATAAAAGAACAAATCTTAAACAATGAATAATTGAATTGAAACAAATAAATGAGTTTAGGGTTTAGAAGACTTGCCTCAAGCACAAGCTACTAATAAAATCACGTTCTAACAATTCCTACACATATATATTTAATTACAATCATCTAAATTAGTTAACATGTAACTAATTTACATAATTAGTTAACCCATCTAGGTTAACTCATTTTTATTTAATTATTAAGTTTAATAATTAATAACCACATAATTTAATTACATCACAAAGGCATGCTCACATAATTAAATCAAATAATAATTATGTAATTCATATTAGTTACAATTAAATGAATTATAATTTAAACATTTAATCTAATCATAATTACTCAAATTATAATCACATCTTATTTAATTAAATTATAAACAAATTATAATTTATAATTACTTAACTACATCATGCATTTACTAAATTATAATTACACAAATTATAATTTATAATTAATCATGCAAATATTGAATTGTAATACACAATAGTATAATCTATAATTAATCATGCATTATTTATAATTTAAAAATTATCATTCACTTGATTAAAATTAATCAACTATAATCATTATAATTTAACAAAATTATAATTTAAATTAAACCTTTACTCTAATTATAATTATTCAAAATTATAATCACAAATTATATTTTATTAATATTCATTTAGCATTTTAATATTTGTTTAATCATGCTATAAAAGTTATTGCATAAAATTAGCTTTACAAAATACAAAAGAAAAAAAATTTCCTTTTTCCCTGCCACCCCCCCCCCCCCCCCCCGCCGGGGCTGGGGTTTCCTTCTAGATAGGCCCGCCAGGGCGGGCCCCTTCCAGCGAACGCAGATAAGTTTGCGAACTGTGCAGAGAAAAAGTCAATTTGGCTTATTTCTCCACACCAAATTCTAATTCCAGTTCATGCAATTCATATCAATTAATAGAAAACGCAAACTTAAAGCTTCTAACATGATTCTAACATACATAAACATTATAACACATCATCAAACAACCAATTTCATGATTTAAAAACTCTAATTTTGATATTTTTCCAAAAACTCATAGTTTTCACAAAATAATTCACTGTAAATAAAATTCTCTACCAATTCAATTCACAACACATGTAATATTTTTATAATTGAAGATAGCATCATAATAAATTCTAATTAGGCATACTAACAACCAATTAAATCATAACTTTTATTCTAAAACTCAACCAAATACATGAACTTCATATGAACACATATTTTCCATTAAAACATGCTTTATACAACGAATTGAATTCTGAAAATCCTTGATTATGACATATAATTCATATAATAACTATTATAAACACAAGATATATATATACATCATATTTATATAACTTTCTTGCTAAATTATAAACATAGAGAACTCATAATCATCAAGATCATAAAGCATATAAACAAAATAATAAGGGAATTGAGATTTCCCTTTGCTTTGATGATTGAAGAAAATATGAAGGTGATTTCTCCTAAGTTCTTCATTGCTTTCCCTTCTTCTCTAACCTTTCTCTGTTCTCTTTTCTTTCTTTGTTCTTAGTTTTAGACTTAGGCTTAGAAAACTAACGTAGTTTTTCTTAACATAGTATATACATATATAACTGATATAATAATATACGTATACTAATTGCACTTAATAATATAATTAAATTAGCAGTTACAAAATTCAAAAGCCACAAGGCTTTGTTTTGCAATATATTAATTTAGAAACTAATTTTACTAACAAAAGTCTTGTTTGGGTAATTTAGGTTTAAAACTAGTGCAAGGGCCCTGTTTGGCAAAAACCTTTTAAAACAAAAGTAAGGGCCTTGTTTGGTTAAAACATTTTAAAATCCTTTTCTTTATTTTAATCAATCTTTTTAACACATACTTTAGATGTTACACTTTAATTAATTAAATATTACTCATCTAATTTAATCAATTAAAATCCAACATCAGTTAATCACATAAAAATTTACCACATAATTATAATTACTCGCTAATTATAATTCATGTAACACTTCATCACACAATTCATCTAATTTAATTATCCCAATTAAATTAGAACTGTACTAAAAATTAATATACATCAATTAAATTAAATATTAAATATTCATTTAATTAATATATAACACTTAATTAAATCACTCCACAAAATCAAATAATTTATTTATTCAACTCAATAAATAAATCACACAAAATATTTATTTAACTCAATAAATATTTAAAATTATTATATAAAATCTCAATCGTTACAAATCCCCTTTTTAGTAATCCAACGATTGAGAACTATTTTAGTTTTAAGCTATCTAAGAATTTAGATCTCATTAGCATGATCATCATCATGATTCCAAAAGCATTGCTTAAAACTATAAGTTTTTCACATATTATAAAAACAACACCATATAGATAAATTGAATAACACTTTTATTAATAAATAAATAAGATTGTCTCAAAGTATATGCTTTATCATCATATATGATTGACTTTTATGCATACTACTTTCAATCTCCCACTTGCACTAAAGCTAATCATCATGATATCTCATACCCATCTTCTCTAAGTGACGATCAAACTGATGTTGTGTTAAAGCTTTAGTAAATGGATCTGCAATGTTGTATTGAGAGTCCACACACTCCAGGGTGACATCTCCTCTTTTAATGATCTCTCTAATCAAATGAAATCGCCGCAACACGTGTTTGGATTTCTGATGAGACCTGGGTTCGTTAGCTTGTGCAACAGCTCCAGTGTTGTCACAGAATAAAGGTACTACTCCTGTAATGCTAGGAACCACACCAATTTCAGTTATGAACTTCTTCATTCACACAGCTTCCTTTGCAGCTTCACTTGCAACTATGTACTCTGCCTTGTCACTGAATCAGCAACTCTTTGCTGCTTAGAACTCTTCCAACTCACTGCGCCACAGTTTAAGGTAAACACATACCCTGAAACGAATTTACTATCATCTTGGTTTGTTTGAAAGTTTGAGTCTGTGTATCCCTCTAGTTTTAATTCAGACCCATCGTAGACAAGAAATACATCCTTAGTTCTTCTCAAATACTTTAGGATATTTTTCACTGCCTTCCAGTGATCTTCTCCAAGATTAGACTGATATCTGCACGTTACACTAAGTGCATGAGCGACATCAGGTCTCGTACATATCAAAACGTACATAATAGATCCTATTGCTGAAGAATAAGGAATCTTACTCATACGGTTTCTCTCCTTAAGTGTCTTTGGGGCCTGTTTCTTGGAGAGATGTATTCCATGGCTCATCGGCATGAGACCTCTTTTGGAATCCTCCATGCTAAAACTCTTTAGCATCGTATCAACGTACGTTCCTTGGGATAAGACAAGCATCCTTTTAGATCTATCTCTATAGATCTTTATCCCCAAAATATAGGATGTTTCTCCTAAGTCCTTTATGGAGAAATGTTTAGATAACCAGATTTTAATTGACTGTAGCATCGGAATATCATTCCCTATCAGTAATATATCATCAACATATAATACAAGGAATGAAATAGTGCTCTCACTAACCTTCTTGTACACACATGGTTCATTCTCATTTTTAATAAAATTAAACTCTTTGATTGTCTAATCAAAATGGATGTTCCACCTACGAGAAGCTTGCTTCAACCCATAAATGGATCGTTGCAGTTTACACTTGATTTGTTCCAACCATTAAAACAAATCCCTCTGGTTGTGTCATATACACATCCTCCTCAAGGTTTCCATTGAGGAAGGCCGTTTTCACGTCCATCTGCCAGATTTCGTAGTCATAGTAAACTGCAATTGCAAGCAAAATTCGAATGGACTTGAGCATTGCTACTGGCGAGAAAGTTTCATCATAGTTAATACCTTGTCTTTGTTTAAAACCTTTCGCAACCAGTCGGGCGTTATAGGTCTCTACCTTACCGTCCGCTCTAGTATTTCTTTTAAATACCCATTTGCACCCAATAGGCTTAATGCCTTTAGGTGATGAAACTAAAGTCTATACTTTGTTCTCATACATGGAGTCCATCTCGGATTTCATGACTTCTTGCCATTTCTTTGAGTCTTTACTACTTATAGCCTATTTGTAATTCAATGGATCATCATCATTCAAGATGCGTACCTAATCGTCATCCTCTATGATGAATCCATACCTTTCAGGTATCTTCGGTACTCTTCCAGATTTACGAATAGGGTGTTGTCCAGAAGGTGTCTTTACTTGGACAGGTTCATCCAATTGATCTGTAGTGGTTTGTGGTTCTTGAATTTCTTCAAGATCTACTTTCCTCCCACTAGCCCTTTCAGGGATAAACTCCTTTTCCAAGAAGGCAACGTTTTTCACAACAAACACCTTTTGCTCAGTAGGATTGTAGAAATAGTATCCCAAACTTTCTTTAGGATATCCCACAAACGTGCACTTATCAGATCTTATCCCAAGCTTATTATTTTGAAACCTTTTCATAGAAGCTGGACATCCCCAAATCTTGACATTCTTAAGACCAGATTTCCTCCCTGTCCACATCTCTTATGGAGTATTGGGGATGGATTTCGAGGGGACCTTATTTAGTAGATATGCAGCAACTTCTAGGGTATAACCCCAGAATGATACTGGAAGATCGGTAAAACTCATCATGGAACGAACCATGTCCAACAATGTTTGATTTCTCCTTTTAGATACACCATTTAATTGTGGTGTTCCTGGTGGAGTCCATTGTGAGATTATACCATTTTCTTTGAGACAATTGAGAAACTCAACGCTTAAGTATTCACCACCTCGATCTGATAGAAGAATCTTAATACTTTTGCCAGTATGTTTCTCCACTTCACTTCTGAATACTTTGAACCTTTTAAACGATTCAGATTTGTATTTCATTAAATACACATACCCAAATCTTGAATGATCATCACTGAAAGTAATAAAATAAGAATACTCTCCTCGTGCATTCGTTGTCATAGGTGCACAAACATATGTGTGTACCAACGCTAACAACTCTGTGACTCTTTCTCCTTTAACACTAAAAGGAGATTTAGTCATCTTACCCATGAGACAAGATTCACAAGTTGGATATGATTCATAATCAGATAGCTCTAGGAGCCCATCTTTATGCAACTTGGATAATCTTGTTTCATTAATATGACTAAGTCTACAGTGCCATATGAATGTATAATTAACATCATCTCTTTTTCGTTTCTTAGTTTGTTCAATTTGAAATATATTTTCATGCAAACCAAGTATGTAAAGCCCATTCAACAATTTTCCAACACAATATAAAATATTCTTATTATAAATAGAACAACTGTTAATCTTTATTATTGTCGATGTCGGGAAAAATCTTCGTTCAGATCTTCCTTTTCCTAAATTTTTGAATGTCTTCTACCCTTGTTTATCTTATCTGTTTTATGAAGGATGAAATTTTTTAGGAAAATGCCAGCATGTATTATATCAACGATTTAAAAGGTTTATAGAGTCGCCAGTTGGTATATTTTGAAATGGTTGTACTAACTCAACCGAGTTTTGTTTGATTTTTGCAAGTAGGCCCAATTACTGGACACTGTCAAAAATTGGCCTTGGAAACCAAGATTCATAAAGTTCGGGGGCTTGGTTAAGCGGGGGAAGGTGTTAAGTACCCCCCGACTTCCGTGAAACACAGTTACCGCATCTTTTCAATATTTTCCTTTTTATTTGCAATTGTGTGTGTGTGCTGGAAGTAATTGAGCCTACGTGTTTGATTTGAAAGTAGTGTCGTGCTTCGTTGGACCTATATACAAAGGGTTTAATTTGTTTAAAAATTCCATTTTTAGACAAAGATAAGAAAATGACGTTTTGAAAGATGGTTTTTAAACCCATTTGCTTGTAGAGGAATTGAAGCCTTTTGATACTTCCATTTTATTCTATTCAGCCTTCGACTTGATTTGGATGTGTATTGTCAGGATGCGAAGCATCCTCGACCACATAATGTATATACAAGTGACGGTCTTCTTATGGGCATGAAAGTCATCCAAGTGACCCTAGCACTACAAACCACATTTCACTATGTTGAGACCTTAAACCCGGATAACCATTTTAAGGTCCCTCTGATTTACATTTACAGAAAAACTGGCATGATGTATTTACAATACAAAGTTGTCCATCATGGGAATCAGATTTAGATTCGTGTGTTTGATCAATAATCGCATGATTCCTAGGCTCATAGAAAATGATCAAGAAACCTGCACAGCACAGATATTATCATATAATACAAATTATACTCTAGACGTCGCAAAACAAAGGATTTATCAGTCAAATCCTTGCATACGTGTAGCCAAAGCTTCTCGTTCCAACTAGATATTGATCTAGGGTTACGTAGTCTCTTTAATATTTATAAAACTAAAAATAAAGCTAGATTTAAATAAATCTTTGCTATTCTAGCTTCCCGGTTCCGGTTTGACCGATGTCAAACTGTTTGAAAGTTAGAAAATGCTAGATTTAGATGAATCTAATCCAAAAAATTTCAACTAGCACAGATTCATATCCAATTAATATTTAAAACAAATATTTAACCACAATGAATAAAGATTTCCAATCTAAGCTCGATTGAGAAATGTAAATATATATATATATATATAAGCTGGAAAGAGCCACGAATTCCTAATCCAGACTCGACTGAAATGTAAATATATATATATATATATATATATGTATATATATTTATAAAAGATGTAAAGAGCCACGAATTTCTAATCCAGGCTTGACTGAATGAAATATATATATATATATATATATATATATATATATAAATATATATACAGATGTATAAAAGATGTAAAGAGCCAAAAATTTCTAACCCAGGCTCGACTGAATGAAATATATATATATATATATATATATATATATATATGTGTGTGTGTGTGTGTATAAAAGCTGTAAAGAGCCACAAATTTCTAATCCAGGCTCGAATAAATGAAATGTTATTATATATACAATTAGTATATATATTAAAGCTGAAGAGGCCACGAATTAGCAATCCAGGCCACACAAGTTAGAATAAATATATATATATAGTTATATATATATAAAAGAGGTAAATGCCACGGATTTACAATCCATGCTTTACGGAATTGAATGTTTGTATATATATAGTCAGTTATATATATATATATATATATATATATATATATATATATATATATATAATAAAGCTAAGAAGGCCACGAATTAGCAATTCAGGCCTAACAAGTTAGTATATATATATATATATATATGTATATATATATATATATATATATATATATATAAGCGAGTAAAAGCCACGGATTAACAATCCAGGCTGTGCAAACAAAGAGAAACGTATATATATATATATATATATATATATATATATATATATATATATACTTATATATACTAAAAAGTAAGCTAAAAAGGCCACAGATTTAAGATCCGGGCAAAATTAGAAGCTAAAATTTCATATGCACGTTCACATATGTATGATAAAGCAAGAAATAACTTCTGATCGTAAAAAAAACTTACAATAGGCAGCTCTACGGGCTTCTTGCCACTTGGAGGGCTTTAAATCTACGTTTCCACCGGTTCAAATTTGATATGTTGTAGAATATATGTATGCAAATGTATTGGAAGAATAAAATTAAAGTTTGGAGTACTAGAAGTAGGGCTAAAGGTCAAAATGGGCGGAGTTTCTCTGTATTTTTCTATTTTTTTCTTCTTTTTTTGCAAGGGTGGGGGGGTCTTATTTATAGACCAAAATGGTAGCAGGTAGAGGTGTGGCTAACAAAGTGGGCCCCATTCTCGTGGGTCCTGTCATCACGAAGTACGTGCACTTTGAACTTTCATAACTTTCAAATCCGGGAGTCCGTTTGAGGCGTGCTATACTTTTTCGAAAAGCCCTTTCCGAGAGCTATACAATGACATGGGATTTTACCTTTTTTGAATCTTAGAAGATGGGTCCATGGCCAGATCTTTGAATTTTCACAGTTCGTCTGTTGATCTGTCTTGTGCTATTTTCACTCGGGATTGATATTATTGTTTTTTCTGACCTTCATTACATCGATTTGACTTGATTTTGACCTAATTTGATGTCAAGTTGGTAAAATGACAATTTTTCCCTTCCAGGGGTTGTCTCTAGGATTGGCAAGGTTTTTGACTATTTTCTCGGGGTTGTCTCCGAGGTTTGTTCCCAGCCGACTTTGTTCTTCCTCAGGGTTATATCTGAGGTTGATTTGGTCTCCCAGGGTTGTCTCTGGGATGATTTGATGCTTTGAGGCTATCTCTGAAGTCGATTTCGTCTCCCGTTGTTGTTGTTGAGGTTAATTTGATGCTTTGGGGCTGTTTTCGAAGTTGATTTGGTCTCCTGGTGTTGTCGTCGGGGTTATTGTATCTCCCGAGGTTGTTGTATCTTTCGGGATTACCGTCGGGGCTCTTGTTGCACTTGAGGTTGTTGCTGGGGCTTGACGTGCCATCCCGGTGTTGTCGCTGGGGCTTTTGTACCTCCCAGGGTTGTTGCCGGGGTTTGACTTGACATCCCGGTGTTGTCGTCGGGGCTTCGACATTGATTTGAACTTCCAGGGTTGTCTTCGGAAGGTAAAAGATTATTTTGCCCTCCTGCAGGGTTAGTAATAGGAATACAAAATTTTGAGTGTCTACAGATGCCCCTCTTTATTATGTTTATGTAATGCAATGGACTGAACAGGATAAAGACTACTAGACACTGGAAATATGACACATGCGAATGTAATACCATGTATGATATGCCATGTTACGAATGGTATATGCCCTTCTGGTGTTAGTTGCCACGGGTATGCTATTACTGGCTGTTCTCGCCATTTTCTGCTGGTGGATGACGTTATTCATGCTGATTTTTACGGAACTCTTTTGATGCCTATTCGAACAATAGTTGGAAAAGCTTTCATCATCAGATATTTTCCGATGCTACATTGAGTTGAAGCCAATGGTTTACCATGTCCGTCGGTGCTATCAAGACTAATCTTATGACATGCTGTAGAGATGTTTTCCAAATCTCTGTGGGGAAGGTTCTTCCTTGGCTGATGCCATTAGACATTTCTTAACTCAACGTTGTGGCTGTCACCATCATATTTTATCTCTAGATAAGCTTTTTAAATTTTTTTCTCCGCTGAGGAGATTCCTCTTATGACGAGTGACCTCATTGGGGATTCTTGATGCCTATCCTGATGATATCTTACATCAGTTATATCATCGGATCTTTCCCGATGCTACGTTAGAGTTATCGCTAACGGTTTGGATTGTTGTTCGGTCGATGCTGATGTTTTTTGTCGGGGATAGAATTCTCACTATCTACTCGAATAATAGTTGACCATGATTTGACCATCATCAAACTTCCTCTATGCCTACCCGAATGGTAGTTTACAACGGTCTATTGAATTAATTTAATTCCTCGGCTGGGGATTTGTATAACAGATTCTATCATCCATTCTCTCTGGGGAAAATTTCTCCATGGTTTTCATCACCGGCTCATTCCCGATGCTACGCTGGAGTCGCCGCCAACGGTTTGCAATGTCAGATACTCTGACCCTCGTTGAAGTAGTTTTCAACGGCTTTCATCACTAGTTCGTTCTCGATGCTTCGCTGGAGTTGTCTCCAAAGGGTAAACTAACTCCTCTACAGGTAAGTCTAGGGTTTTAGCAAAATCATCAGATATGAATGAGCAAGTTGCACCCGAATCAAATAATATATATGCATTTATAATATTGACTGGAATAATACCTGACACCACGTCTTTTGATTGCACAGCAATATGCACCGTCATATTGAATGCTCGTGCAGTGGGTCGAACAGCTTGCAATGGTGCAGCAATAGTAACGGTACTGCCGCTTCCATTCCCTCCGCTCCCTATTGACCCTGCCGTCAGCTTCTTCGGGCAGTTGCGAGCCATTTGATCTTTGGATCCACATGTAAAGCAAGCTTCCTTCTTTGGGTTTGGGCAATTAGGCACAATGTGGCCTTCCTGGCCACAGTTAAAGCACACCCGCTTCCCCTTCATGCACACCCCAGTGTGATTCTTATCGCATGTAGCACATGCTTCAAACTTCCTCTTCTGCTGGCTTCCTTGCTGACTCTCAGCAGAGGTATTATTAGACCACTTCCTCTTCTGGTTCAGAGCGCTGCTACCCCTAGCTTTGGTTTCTACCTCATTCTTCTTCTTCTTATCTTGGTTGAACTTCGTCACCGCTTCGCTTCCTCCCTCAGCAAGTATGGCTTTCTCCAGCACCGCTGCAAAGGTATTCAGCTGGAACATGGAAATCTTAGTGTAGAGCCAGGGCTTCAGTCCCCGCTCAAACCTCCTCGCTTTCCTAGCGTCAGTGCTGACCTGGTAAGTAGCGAACCTGGCCAACTAGTTAAACTTAGCGGCATACTCGGACACCGTCATCCCTCCTTGCTTAAGTTCTAGGAACTGGACCTCCATCTGGTCCTGCAAACTCACTGGAAAGTAAATCTCGTAGAACATTTCCTTGAAACGTTCCCACGTGATGACTCCCTCTCCCTCTCGGGTCTTGTTAGCCTGCCACCAAAAGCTAGCATCTGACTTCAACATGAAAGCCGCGAACGTTGTCTTCTGGTCTTCACCTACTCTGGCTACGTCGAATACCTTCTTTATTTCCATAACCTACGTCTGAGCTTCGATAGGGTTGGTCGATCCTTTGAATTCAGGCGGTCTTACAGCCTTGAATTCCTTGAACGTAGTACCCTGCACCTGCGGCTGATTCGGAAGAGCTCCTGTCAACAGGTTCACCAACTGCTGAACTGAGTTAGGGTTCGTCCCATCGTTATTGTTGTTTGTCGAACCCTTGGGGTTTTGACGCGTTGGTCTTCTTCTAGGAGGCATTATCTGTTAAGAAAATATTATTATTAGACCCTTTTTTCAACTATTAAGTATTCAAGTTCATACTTAAACGTTTAAATGGCTCAGTTCACACATAGCACGTCCATAAACTTCTTTTATTCATTACTCGTAGTTTAAAAACATCAAAAAGATAGCACTTCTGCTATTTCTATCATCCTTCCTAAACTGGAAAAGTTGCAGGATTACATTTCTAACTTATCCCATTCTTATCTCAAATTATGGGATTTACTTTATTTACTACAAAAAGTTATACATAACCAACTCTACTATTGCCTAGGCATATTAATAGGTCGCACAGCCTCTCTGCGTTCCTCTTCCGATACCCGAAATGCCGTTCTTCGGTCCACCACATACCACGGTAAACCTTAAAACTGAGCTGGGTAGTAGAAAATACGGTCCTGAAGCTCTCTCTATCGCTGTATGAAAAGCATATTCCGTTTCCCTCAGCTTGGCCCTCTTGGCTTTAGCTTCACCTTTAGCTCGATCGACTCGTTGATTAGCCCTCAAGCTTGACTCTTCAGCTCTGACACGCTTCCTCGACTCCTCCTGGATGTCTTGCTTTAGCTTCGTCAGTTCAAATCGAGCAGCATCTCTATCAACCTCTATATGTATCAGGTTCCACTGTGCATCTCCCAGGTCACTTGCCATTTCCTCGATCGTCTCTTCTCGCTGCTGGACAGTTTCCTCGAGATCTCCTACTCGTCCATGAAGCTCCACGTTGCTATCGTAGACTGCCTCGTACATCTCAGCACTAGTAGAGTGTGGTGGGAATTCCTCTTCGGGATCCTCTTCCTCCTATTCAGACTCGTCCTCGTCCTCATCCTCTAGAATAGGTGTCAGCTCACGCTCCCGACCAGCTATGGTGATCACTGGAGATGGCTCTCTTCTAACCAGCTGCTCCCAGACAACATGTATGTTACGGGGCTCCTCCTCTCTAGGCACCTGAGGTACATCCTCTCTAGCCTGACTAGGTTCTCCAACGTTCGACATCCTGACAAAAGAATTTTAAAGTTCATTATTACGTGATATTGAGCCGTCACTCTTCGAATACTATAATGTAAACGCATAGCACATAAGGTAGTTTATTATCTTTTACCTATCACATCTATCTTTTTGATCCTACCTATAAGGCTACTACCTAAGGTTTTCCCCCACCTAAGGTTTCGAAACTTATAGCTTTGATACCAACCTGTGACACCCCCAAATTTGGGTACTTCGTTTTCACATGATTTGGTGTTCACTTTCTAATATAACATACATCTACCCAATGAATAATGCAAAGTAAAATACAACTTAAATTAAAATAAATAAATCTCCCTTACAACAAGGGTTACAACCTTTTTAAAATAATCCCGGGTTACTCTAACCCTGACATGAATATAATAAAGTGCGGAAATAAAAACGTAACATTCAAGTCTTATTACAATCATTCTCAATTAAATAAAACAAGTCTTCACTTGCTTTTCTTTCCCTTGCCATTACTCATAGACGGAGCATCAGCGTTATCAACCTTAACTGAAATTGTTATTTAATGCAAGAGTGAGCAAACCACAGCTCACTGGAGTTTAATAATAATATATACATGAAAGGATATCTTTAAAAAGAATCTGAATAACATGATTCGCTTCAACAATAAAGAATTGAATAATAATTCTTTCATCACAATTACAATTCAAAAATAGAATTTATCTGAGTGTCATAAGACCTTTGAACTCTTGTCCTAGGTTATAAATATTTCTATTTAAACCTTTAACAGTCAATAAGACTATGGACCTTAACTCGTACTTAGGGGGATCAGCCCTTTGTACCATGTATTGTGCACAAACATCTTAACGCTATGCGTAGTAACCTCCCCTAGTAAATAGGGTTGTTCAACTCAGTAATTTAAATTCAAGTCCACACCAAAGAAAGTTTGGTTTAGATAAGCTTACAAGGGTAATTTAGAATTCACGTTCATCAACTAAGGATTAGTTGAATCGACTGTCAATAATTCATAAATAACAGAATTATGAACTAACATATGCTTTAGAATCAACTTAAAGCATTTAAAATAATAATTGGATCTTACTTGAATAATAAGTTAAGATCATTTCAATTAAATAAACAATTGTCCAATACAGAAATGGAAAGGACATTCTCAACAATGGATATATGAACTCAAGAAATTGTATAGAATTAACAAGTTTAGGGTTAGAATACTTGCATAAAATTAATACAAGATCAGGGTTTAGAAAACTTGCCTCAAGCGCAAGCTACTTAACACAATTCACGTACTTTAATACTTCCTATATACATCAAATCATAATAACCTAAATTAGTTAACACATAACTAATTCACATAACTGGTTAACTCTCATGGTTAACTCATTTCAATTAAATAAAAAATAATAATCAACCATCACATAGATAATCACATCACTTACATATACTCACATAATTAAATTAATTATGTATTTAACTAAATTATAATTAAACAATTATAATTCAAACACTTAATCAAATTATAATTACTTAAATTATAATTAGCATTTAAATTATAAATAATTATAATTTAAAATCAATTAAACTACATCATGCATTTATAATTACATAATTTATAATTAATCATGTATTTATCAATTATAATCTATAATAATCATGCATTTATTAAATTATAATTACATAAATTATAATTTAAATTAACATCTAATTGATAAATTAAATCAATTACTATTCATCATAATTTAATAAAAATATAGTTTAAATTGAACATTTACTTTTAATTATAATTTCTCAAATTATAATCAAGTAGTTCATAATACAATTAAACAATTATAATTTAAATATTACATTAGGTTTTCAAAACTCTTTTATTTTTCAAATATGAAACTATCGAATTAATGTTAACACATGTTATATTAACTGGATACATGCTTACATCATAAACCATTTAGCTTAAGCTAGAATAAAACTACACAATCTAATCGAGCCAACTCACTGCCTCTGCACTGGGCACGGCGCAGCTGCGCAGCCCTTTGCCTTAACACTGGCGCAGATGCGCAGGGTAAGGATCTGGGAAAGGCAAGTGGCGCAGCTGCGCTGCTCCTGGCCTTGCTGCCGGCGCAGCTGCGCAGCAACTCGGCCAGACACAGACAGCCACGATACTTTGCTTCACCGATTAACCCATACAAGCCAACAAACGGCAATTCACAGTAACTTAAACACTGTAACTCATACACCTATAATACATATGTATAACATGCTTCCAAAACACAAAACCATCTAAATAACAATAATCACAAGTTTTAAAAATCCAATTTGGCCATTTTCATGAAAACTCATATATTTTCCAAAATAATCCACTGTAACTATTTCTCTCAAGCAATTCAACCCTATATGCATGCATTATACTTGAAATTGAAGATAGCATCAAGTAACTACCTATTAAGCATACTAGCATATTCCAATTCATCAATTTTCTCAAACCAAAATTGACAACAAAACTAAAACTCATATGAACTCATATCAACATAAATTTTCTGTTAAAATATCTTTCTACAGTAATTTGATTTCTGAAAATCCTTTATCGCATATAATTCATGTATAAGCATGCTAGAGTACAATTGATACATACTATTTCATGTCTTCATCCTTTTCATGAAATTCATATTCACAGAGACTCAAAACATGAATAACAGTAAAACATATAGAAAAGTAAGGGAATTAAAATTACTCTTTGTTTTGATGATTTGAAGAAGAGTATAGAAGTGATAGTGATTTCTTCTAGCTTCCCAAACTTTTCTCCCTTTTTTCCTTCTTCTTCTTTCTCTCTAACTCACTGTGTATTTCTAACTTTCTCTGCTCTTTTCTCTCTTTGTTCTTTAGCTTTAGGCTTAAACTAACGTAGTATAGACTAACGTAGAATAAAAACTGACATATAATACGTACTAATAGATATAGGATTAATTGTATATAATATAACTGACAATTATATTAAGTATAATGTCAGTTACAAATTTCAAATACCACAATGCCTTGTTTGGCAAAACAAGGTTATTTTCAAAAACAGATTATTAATGCTAAGGTATTGTTTGGTAACAGTTTATTTAAAACAACTTTTTGATAGTTAGGGCCCTGTTTGGTAGAAATAGGTTTAAAACAAATACAAGGGCCTTGTTTGGTTAAAATCATTTAAAATCATTTTTCTTTTATTTTAACAAATCATTAAACACCTATTTTAAATGTCACATTTTAATTAATTAAATATTAATCATCTAATTTAATCAATTAAAATCTAACATCAATAAATCACATAAAATTATTACATAATTATAATTACTCGCTAATTATAATTCATGTAACACTTCATCACATATCTCATCTAATTTAATTCTCTCAATTAAATTAGAACTATAATATAAAATTAATATACATCAATTAAATTAAATATTACACATTCATTTAATTAATATGTACACTTAATTAAATCACTTCCATAAATCACATAATTTATTTATTTAACTCAATATATAAATCACATAAAATATTTATTTAACTCAATAAATATTTAAAATTAAATATAAAATCTCAATCGTTACATTTATGATATGTTTAGTCAGATGTTATGATATATATGCTGAGCATATTACTTATGTGCTATGTGTTGCATGGAAACTGTTAGATCTTACTGAGCTGTCGAGCTCAATCTTGCAAAATAACCACTTTTGCAGGTCAATAATTCAAGGTAATGCTACGTGCTATTTGAATGATAGAGATCATAGCAACGGAAGAAGATTATTTGTTTAGCTGAAGTCGTTACTTGGAATCATGTTTAAGGATTTTGATAAATGTACTTGATGGTTTAGGATGTGTAATTTATATTGAGTTGTAAGGTTGTTTTATAACTTTGATGCAGCGATTCATAAAGTAAATTTGAATCAAAGTGACGTAAATGATAAAGGTTATGATTCGGGGAAATAGAAAGAAAGAATACAGAAAAGTTTAAATTATTCCATATTTTATTTATTTAAGCATCGAATAATGATGTAAAATTAGAAGTTAGACGTATTGTTAACGACTGATGTCGAGAGTTGAATTATTAAAATTTTGGGGTCGTTACAACTATGTTAGCATTAACATTAGGGTTGTTTTGTTATTCCCCTTGACTTACCATTGATCTCAAATTGGACAAGAGATTTGGGATATAACAAAAGGGGCAGGAAATTAAGATAAATGCTAGGGAAAAATGAGAATGTGAGGAATAGATCTTTATCAGTCCAAAGTATAGGTAAAGGTGATAATGTGATAAAATATATATTCATTTCACATTCCTTATTAATGTCAGTACTCCTTCAAGGAACCAACCTGGATCATAATATTGGTGCACTTTGGTAAGCTGATGTCAAACACTTTATAAAGTTGATACACTTGATCAGTGGAATATTTTAGAATTTATTCCCAATAAAGAAGTAAGTATTTAGTTTATTATAAAAAAATTCTTCATACACATTTTTTGGATAAATTAAAGAGAAAAAGCTAATGTTAGAGTGCACAAGTGTATTTAGAACAAGTAGGTTAATATCAAATATTATTTGGTCGATAACATCCTTCAACCATAAATTTTGATTAAATATATTTATAACTTTGAAACCTATATTACAAAACTTTTTAATTTATAAAGCAAAGCATACCCTTTACTGTCAAATTTTGTATATGCCTGGTATACATCTTGTTAGGTATATAACTTTTTTGCATGGTATATTAATTTTGTATATGCATGGTACGTATAAGTCTTTTTTACATGGTGTATGAATTTGGAATATGCATGGAAAGTATATGACTATTTTGCATGGTATATGAATTTGGTATGTGCATGGTATATGACTTTTTTTGTCCTAAAAAATTGTCACGCGCACATTATGAAAGTCATCCCTAAATTTTATATTTTGTTAATTAGGTTTTCTAAGTGGATGATTTGTGTCAATTCTATTATTTAAAAATAAATAAATAAAACAGTGAGGGAAAATTTGAGGAAATTGTAGGAGGATTAAAAGATTTTTGAAAGTTTTTGATAACAAATGCATATATGCATATACTGATTGTTTTGGTACATGTATGTAATGGAATTTTTTTAAAAAAAATATTGCAATTGGGAGAGAATTCAGGTATGTACCGGGATTTGGTCCCTTAATTTAGGCGACAAAACTCTTCCTTCTTCCTTTTTCCTACTTTACTAAATAAATCGCAAAGACTATCCGGCTCTTCAAAACACAGCCTGCTATAATCTCTCGTCTCATATTCCATTCTCTTCTCCAAATCCTCTCTCACGATGATGATTCTTCACTGTAAGCGTTTGAGAGACGAAATCGATTCAGATGACGAGGTTCCTTTGTCGTCCTTGAAACCAAACTCTAAGTCTCATGTTCTTAAATCATCTGCTCGAACAGAGAAAGAAAATAATAAAGGTAAAGCGAAGGTTGTAGAAACAGTGAAAGAGAACGAGAAAGGAAAAGAGAAAGAAAAAAAATGGAGAAAGAAAAGAATTCAATGCATGTTGCAGAGGAGACAAGGGTAAAGGTTACAGAACATGCGTCCTCTTCTAAGGCTCACAAAAAGGTCAAGTATGTAAATGACAAGCACAAGAAATCGAAGAAGAAGAAGGGAAAAGATAGGGACTCCTCGAGTTCCAGACGCCATCATCGTTCATCTACTCGGCCGGTAACCACTTCCCAAAACTCTTCCGATAAGTTTTTTAGAGGTCATAACTTTGAATCTCGGTTTAAAACATCTATTGTTTCAAAAACTATTATGTTTGAAAAGACCATTGACATATTTTTCTATCAAAACTCCCCCTTAAAAGCTTATTTTGAATCATCTGGTATTGCATATATGGTTATTACTCCTTCCACTACCTATCCCAAACTCATTCAACAGTTTTACACAAATTTGAATTTAAAGGAGATACATATACTACTTTTGTGAAAGGAAAAATTATTAAATTTACTGTGACTGATTTGGGTAGTATCTTGTCTATTCTATCTGTTGGTGTGTTTCCATTTACTTTAAAAGGGGATGCTTACAATCCTTTTTCCCCGGTAGAACAACTTCAGATTGTTAAGGATGATTCTAGTCTTGATTCTGTTATTTTACCAAGAACAATTGAAGTTTCCCCTTTGGCATGTGTTATTCATAAAATTCTTCGTTATAATTTGTTGCCACATCGTGGTGGAGGTGCTGATTTTACTTTTCAAGATGTAGTTTTGGTTTCTATAATCCTTCGTGGTTTGCCTTTTAACTTTACAACTATGATGGTGCAACATATGGTAAGCTGTATTCGACAGCTTAAAAAATGCTTACCATATGGAGCATATCTCACTCGTATCCTTTAGCACTTTGAGATACCTGTAGAGGATGAAGCATTTTTCATTCCTAATGAATCTATTAACTCTGACAATGTAAAAAGCTCTCACTTGATCAAGTTAGTTGATAGTCAATTCATTAAAATTCCTAAGGAATCTTCTAAGTAATCTTTTACTCCACTATCTGATAATATCTCTTCTTCTCCTGTAGTAATGTCTATCCTCACTTAAATGTTAGACAATTAAAATGAAATCAAGGTTGATCTCTCAGACCTTAAATAGAGAATAACTCATTTGGAAAAAGGTTATGTATCTATGTCTTCTATGGCAACTAATAAGCTTTATCATTAACTTGAGGATGAGTTCATCGATCTTCAGGCTGGTTTTGAGATTTAAGCAACTGTGATGGTAGAAGCGATGCAAAGGAAAATGAATCGCAATGTTTACTAACTGAGTCAGGAGTTGAAGTTTGTTAGCAGTCAAGTTGGGGCTTTGGGCAGGTTTACAGCTAGAAGGTTCAATGAAATTGGCCCATGCATTAATGAGATACAAATTAAGCAGGTGTACTAATGAGTGGGTTTCATAATTACGAATTAGATATCATTTAAACCTAAGATATTGCTACTTCGGGTATTTTTAGGATCATTATTATGTGTTTTCGTTGGTATTATGCAGGGACAAGCCTGGAGGACAAGAACAAAGGAATGAGTGCATAAGGAGAAAAGGTTGCAGAAAATGTATGAACCTTATCGGGGAGCATAATTTGTACTGGGAAACCTCGCCTAGGCGCAGGTTCGCCAGGGCGCAGTTTGCAGGGCTAAAATGTGCACCGGAGCGAGGTACGCGGCAGAAAACATGAAGTTTCCTTGTTCAAGTTGGATTCTGTAGATATTTGGCTGGGGGATTTGGAACGCGATTAGAAGAGTATTAAAGGAAAATAGAGGGGCAGAGAGAAAATTATCTTGGACATTAACAAACCCTAACCTTGGGAGATCACACATTGGAGAATTTAAGCGAGGCAAAGGCACGAAGAACGCAAGGCGAGATAGGAGAAGAGTAGCACTAAACTTTCAATTTCTATTCTCTTTCTTTATCTATTCTTTGTATTCAGGATGCTAGTAACTTTGTGGATGATAGTTCTTTATTTATCTATGATGGACTAATTTACTATTTAAGTCTACAATGGAGCTTTTGTGTAACTGAGAATTGACATGCTTCCATATTAGTTTATTGAGACTATTTCCAGATTATTTGCTATGGTTTATGCTTAATTATATTTTTGCTTGATCACCAATTACTTGTTATTTTATATGAACTCGAGAGATGAAATATGGAATTAGAACTGATTGTAGTAACGTATGTTTGTGATTTCTGCATTAAGTTGGAATTCATAATTCATGTGTAGGATAGAGGTCATACGTAATCTAAAGAGAACCTAAACTAAACCCTTTTTCAATTATAATTCACATAGAGATATATTGAGTTAGTTGATTAAGGTGTCTTACTTAATTCTATCAATTGTGGAGTTGAGTTGGTATGGGTATAATTCTTTGAGAGATAGATGGTTATATCTACTATTGTGTTCTTGGTTAATAATTTTGAATAGTTGATTTGAATTAAACGGAAGTGTGTCATTCGACGTGAAACAATAAGTGAAGTTGTAGGCTTAATTCTCTGAAAACTTGTCAAATTCATGGATAGTGGTTGTTATAGTTTGATTGGTAGTTTTTCATAAATATCATCACTTAATCATTGGTTTAATAAAATTGAGATAATATAAAATTGGTAGTTGTTAGTATAAATTGTCCTTATTTTCTCCGTGGGAACGATACTTTACTTCCACTCTATTACTTGTTGACCACGTATACTTGCGTGTTGTGTGTATTATATTTTACCCAATAAAATTTGGTGCCGTTGCCAGGGATTATAACTGTGTTTATCATTTTCAATATCAGTTTAATTAAATCAATTTTAGTTAAACAATTTTTTTTTATTCTTATTTTTTGTGTTTTATTTATTATTTCAGGTACTCTCGAGTAGTGCATGCAAACTCGATCAAAGAAGGTTGAATTGTTGCCTTACGAGGATGACATCGACAAACGATTTCAGAGGTTGAGTAAGTGGATTGAGAAAACTCGAGAATCACTTGAAACGCCAGACAACATTGCTGAAGAAGAACAGAAAGCACTGCGGGACTATGCTACACCGCGGGTATCGAAAATTCAGTCAAGTATTACCAGGCCTGCTATTAATGCTAACAATTTCGAGATCAAGCCTGGTACTATAAAAATGGTGCAGAGCACTTGTCAGTTTGGGGGTCTACCGAATAACGACCCGAACGATCACATTGTCAGCTTTATAGAAATTTGCGATACATTCAAGTGCAATGGGGTGTCAGATGATGATATTAGGCTGAGGTAATTTCTGTTCACTCTCAGGGATAAGGCAAAGGGTTGGCTCTATTCTCTACCACCGGGGTCAATTACCACATGGAATGATTTGGTACAGAAATTTCTAGCTAAATTCTTCCCGCCAGCAAAAACAGCCAGACTAAGAACTGATATTTCTACATTTGCACAGAAATAGGGAGAACCTTTATACGAAGCATGGGAAAGATATAAAGAGTTATTGAGAAAATGTCCACACCATGGACTACCTCAGTGGATGAAGATGAATACCTTCTACAATGGGTTAGGAGGTCATACACGGACTAGCATTGATGCAGCATCAGGGGGAGCTTTCATGGCAAAGAAATTTGAGGAAGCATATGACTTGTTAGAAATAATGGCTGCAAACAACTATTAGTGGCCAACTGATAGAATGACTCAACCCAAGGTAGAAGGGATTCTGGAGATTCAGTGATAGCCCTGTCAGCACAAATAGCAGCATTATCAAAGAAGATGGATGCCATGTCGAGCGGGAATATGCAACAGGTAGCAGTTGTGTGTGAGCTATGTGCAGGGGAGCATCCAATGGACCATTGTGCAATTAATCCGGCATCAGTACAGTTTGTGGGTAGTTACAACAGGGCAAGGAACCACCCCAACTTCTCATGGAGTAACAATCAAAATCAAAATCAAAATCAAAATTAGCAGCAAGCTCCACGACCAGCATACCCCCCCGGTTTTCAAAATTAACACCAACAGTCAGCTCCGCATCATGAGAAGAAGACAGACTTGGAGGAGTTACTTATGAAATACATAACAGGTAATGAGACGGCAATGAAAACTCAAGCGGCTGCGATTAAAAATTTGGAAAGTCAGATGGGACAGATTGCAAGTGCTTTGAATAATAGACCTCAAGGAACCTTGCCGAGCTACACCGAAAAGAATCCTAGGGGAGGTCATGAGAAATGTCAAGCTGTTACACTGCGGAGTGGAAAATAGTTAGCTGAGCAAAATGCAGAAGAGCCGATGACAGAGAAGAATGTTGAGACAAATGTAGAGGAAACAATCGAGGGAAATAAAGGAGGAGAAGAATCAGTGGTAAAAGAACAGGTAGTTGTCGCACCAATAGTTTACCCACCACCACCCTTTCAACAACGGAACCAGAAACAGAAACTAGAAAAGAAATTTACTAAGTTTCTAGAAGTGTTCAAAAAGTTGCATATCAACATTCCTTTTGCGGAAGCATTAGAGCAGATGCCTAGTTACGCCAAGTTTATGAAGGATATCTTGTCAAAGAAAAAGAAGCTAGATGACTTTGAGACCGTGGCGTTAACTGAGGAGTGTAGCACTATATTGCAAAAGAAACTTCCCCCTAAATTGAAAGATCCATGCAGTTTCACCATTCTGTGCACAATAGGTAGTTTGTCCTTCAACAAATGTTTGTGTGACTTAGGTGCAAGCATAAACCTCATGCCATTATCAGTATATACTCAGTTGGGTTTACCGGCACCTAGACCAACAAACATTTCTCTACAGCTTGCAGACAGATCGATGACATATCCAAGGGGAATTGTGGAAGATATTCTGGTCAAATTTGATAAATTCATATTCCCAGCTTATTTCATTATCTTGGATTATGAAGAGGATAAGGATATTTCGATAATACTCGGGTGACCATTTTTGACAACCGGTAGGACTCTCATCGATGTTCAGAAAGGAGAGTTAACCATGAGGGTTCAAGACCAAGAGGTAACCTTCAATGTTTTTAAAGCCATGAACTTCCCCAAAGAGGATGAAGAGTGTTATCACATGGATGTGATTGAGAAAGTTATGGGGGATGAACAAGGGCGTATACTGAGTACTGATCCTTTGGAGATGACATTGATAGGGGATTGTGAGAGCGACGATCCAGATGTGATTTAGTATCTGCATTTGTTAGATGCACAGCCTAGAATGAGCAGATTCAAAATACCATTTGAGCTGTTGGAAGTTACAGGAACGTCATCAGTTCGGATGAGACCATCTCTAGAGGAACCACCTTCACTCAACTCAAGCCTTTACCTAAACATCTCAGGTATACATATTTAGGTAATTCATCTACTTTACCTGTTATTATTGCATCTGTGCTTAACGATGTGCAGGAAAGTAAGCTGTTAAGAGTTCTCCGAGAATACAAATCTGATATTGGAAGGACCATCACTAACATCAAGGGAATCAGCCCTTCATTCTGCATGCACAAGTTATTGATGGAGGAGGATGGAAAGCCTATAGTGGAACAACAACGGAGGCTCAATTCGATTATGAAAGAGGTAGTGAAGAAAGAAATTTTGAAATGGCTCGATGCTAGAATAATCTACCCTATTTCTGATAGTGCATGGGTGAGGCCAGTTCAGTATGTCCCAAAGAAGGGTGGTATGACACTAGTAACAAATGAAAATAATGAGTTGATACCGATGAGGACAGTGACCGGTTGGAGGGTTTGCATGGACTATAGGTTGCTCAATAAGGCAACCCGAAAGGATCATTTCCCCTTGTCGTTTATTGATCAGATGTTAGATAGATTAGCGAGACATGAATACTACTGTTTGCTGGACGGTTATTTGGGGTACAATCAGATTGTAATTGCACCGAAGGACCAAGAAAAGACAACGTTTACATGCCCATATGGCACCTTTGCCTTTAGAAGGATGTCATTCGGGTTGTGTAACGCACCGGCAACCTTTCAGAGATGCATACTGGAGATATTCTTAGATATGGTAGAACGCAATGTTGAGGTATTCATGGATGATTTTTCAGTATTCAGGGATTCTTTTGACAACTGCCTAGAAAATTTGGTCATGGTACTTAAAAGATGCGTAGAAACTATTCTAGTGCTCAACTGGGAAAAGTGTCATTTTATGGTTCAAGAGGGGATCATACTTGGGCATAAAGTCTCAAAAAATGGGCAGGAAGTGGATCGAGCAAAATTTGAAACAATAGAAAATCTGCCACCACTAACCTCAGTGAAAGGTATTCGAAGTTTTCTCGGGCATGCCGGATTCTACCGCCGGTTCATTAAGGATTTCTGCAAAATCACAAAACCTCTATGCAATTTATTAGAAAGATGTATCGTTCAGATTTGATGAAGAATGGCTAGCGGCGTTTGAGCAGTTAAAGAAGAAATTAACTACAGCACCTGTGATCATAGCACCGGATTGGACCATACCATTTGAATTGATGTGTGATGCCAGTGACTATGCGGTAGGGGCTGTGTTGGGACAACGCCGAGATAAAGTGTTTCATGCAATCTACTATACGAGCAAAATGTTGATCGATGCACAGCTGAACTACACAACCACCGAGAAGGAACTACTTGCAGTTGTGTACGCTTTTGATTTTCGTTCGTATCTAGTTGGAACTAAGGTGGTGGTGTACACCGATCATTCAACTTTACGGTATTTGGTTGCAAAGAAAGATGCAAAGCCTAGACTGATTCGCTGGATCTTGCTCCTTCAAGAATTCGACTTAGAAATCAAAGATAGAAAAGGGACACAAAATCAGGTGGCTGACCACCTTTCACGATTGGAGAATCCGGATCATGACAAGACGGACAAAGTGTTGATCAATGAATCTTTTCCAGATGAGCAGTTATCTATGATTCATGGCGAGTTCCTGTGGTATGCGGATTTATCCAATTATTTGGTGAGCAATATTCTCCCCCCAGATTTGACACTGCTAAAAAAGAAAAAAATTCTTACATGATGTGAAGTGGTATATGTGGGATGAACCGTTTTTGTTCCGACAGTGTGCTGATAGAATGATTCGGCGGTGTGTGCCACAAAGTGAAGTGGAGAGTATCCTACAGGCGTGCCACGCATCGGTATATGGTGGACACTTCAGAAGTGAAAGAACGGACCGCCAAAGTACTAAATGCAGGATTTTACTGGCCCACCTTGTTCAAAGACACACATCAGTGTGTAAAGAATTGTGATCGATGTCAACGGGTGGACAACATTTCCAAACGGAGCAAGATGCCACTCAATATAATCTTGGAAGTGGAGGTTTTTGATGTATGGGGGATCGATTTCATGGGACCTTTTCTGTCTTCATACAATAATTTATATATCATGTTGGCAGTAGACTATGTGTCTAAATGGGTTGAGGCAGTCGCGCTACCGACAAATGACGCGAAGGTTGTTTTGAAATTTTTGCATAAGAATATTTTTACAAGATTTGGCACCCCAAGGGCAATCATCAGTGATGAGGGAAGTCACTTCTGCAACAAGTATTTCACAGTACTCTTGACCAAATATAGGGTCATCCACAGAATCGCCACTTCCTATCACTCCCAGACGAGTGGCCAAGCAGAGGTATCTAATAAAGAGGTGAAAAGAATTTTGGAGAAAATAGTCAACCCGAACCAGAAAAATTGGTCTTTAAAATTAGATGACGCTCTATGGGCGTATCGGACTGCATATAAGACATCGATAGGAATATCTCCATATCAATTTTTTTTGAAAAAGCGTGTCACCTCCGAGTGGAACTCGAGCATAAGGCCTATTGGGCCATCAAGAAACTCAATTTTGACCTAACAGCAGCAGGGGAGAAAAGACTTCTACAACTCAACGAGTTGGATGAATTTTGCCTGCAAGCATACGAAAACTCCAAGTTGTACAAAGAAAAGGTCAAGAAATGGCACGATTAAAAAAAAGTGGATAAAAAGTTCTAACTAGGCAAAGCAGTATTGTTATTCAACTCATGGTTGAAACTCTTTTTCGGGAAACTAAAATCCAGGTGGTCGGGCCCATTCACCATCAAAACAGTGTTTCCACACAGGGCCGTTGATATATATAGCCTTGATTCAGTGGAAACATTCAAAGTAAACGGACAACGCTTAAAGCAATATTGGGGTGGTGATCTCGATCGCCAAGCAACCTCGATTGACCTTGCCGAGCCAGTTTAAGAACATAGAGTAGTCAGGCTGAAAGACTCTAAATTAAGCGCTTGATGGGAGGTTACCCAGTCATTGGTTATTTTGATTAGTAAAAGTTATTCGTTTTAGCATTCATTGAGTAAATTATTAGTAGAGTAGGATACGTATTAGCGTAAGAGTTACGTCCGTGCCTCGATCTCAATTATGGATACTAATAAGGTTCACGGATTTTATTACAAGATGGGAGCATACATTCAAATGAGGAAGAAGTGAAACAGGTTCTATACACGTGCGCTACACAGTCGAGGGAATGCCAACACAAAAGAAATTTTTTGGGCAAGAATCAGAAATCTTGCCCCGACGCAGATTTTACAAAGGGAAATCTTGCCTAGGCGCAGATGCCTCTGGCAAAACTCGCCCCGACAAAGTTTAACAAAGAAAAAATGTGCCTAGGCACAGATGACTCTGGCAAAATGATCCCCGGTGCAGTTTGAAGGTTAAAAATTCTTGCCCCGATGAGGTACACGGATTTTAATTTTTAAAAAACCTTATTTGGCAGACTTAAACAGAATTCTCTTTCATTCAAACATCATACAGCCATCTCTCTTTCACTCATATACAACCAAAACCATCCTAAACACATAATCCATTCCCAAATCAACCCAAGCCCAAATCAACCATAAATCAAGCTTCAAGATAGATTTCAACTAGGGTTCATGCCTTAAGTGGGGAATTGCAGCCATACTAAGTCTGCCACAGGGGGAACTTCACACACAATTGGGTTTCCTCATACAAGGATTAAGATAACTTCAATTTTGGTAATTATCAGAGTATACTTCCGGTTGATACACACTTTTGTTGGATAATTCACAAGTTGGGTTGAACAATTAAGGTTTGGGGGTAAGTTTGGCAAACAATTACAGTACGCACACCAGGTGTTTGATATAGAGTCTCAATGACTTTTGACCGATCCTTCACTCAATTGAAGGTGGGATTCAAACGTTGTGCATCATGACATCCAGAAATTAGAAAAGGCAGCGAGGAGAGAGTTCATTAACCCCCACTCGATAATTCGACAGACGCAAAGTTCTGAATGTCTAGGCAACGGAGAGATTTGAGTATCTAACAACCAAGGCACTGGCTCTAGAGCGTGGCCTAACTCCCTATGAGTTTGACGGGGTAATGCTTCACCAAATCCATGAGAGGAGATGGGAAACATTTACGACATAGCCGGACGCCGCCATGGGGGCAAGATGGTACCGTTCACTGTGCAAGAAATCAATGATTATTTACAATTTGCCATCGCAATTGAGTTGTGCATTTTTGACACTCAAGGAAAGTGGGCCGAATTATGATCATATATTCACCGAGATGTGCAAGCCCGATGCTTCATGGTCATCGAATGGGTCTCACTTCCAGACTGTCCATCTCAGTTTATATGTGAAGATATGGCACGCTTTCTTGTGTGCAAAACTATTACCATCAACACACACTAGCGATATCACTAAGGAGAAGGTATTTCTGTTGTACACGATTGTCAAAGACCGTTCGATAGACATGGGCCAAATCATTCATCACTCAATTCACCAAAATCTGCGTGGGCCTTTACAGGGCGGATTGCCTCATCCATCTCTCATCTGTGTGTTATGTGCCCAGGCAGGGGTACAGTGGTGGACAGATGAACCCATCCAGCAGCCATTACTGTGCTTAGATTCAAAGATGATTCAGAGGTACTCGGTCTGAAAAGGAGGGCATTCTCACCTACGTGGTCTTGGGTTCATATTTTTTGATTCTGAGGATGATGAGGGGGAAGAAGAACAAGATGCAGATTTTGATGAGGAAAGAGAGCAAAAGCAAGAACAAGCCAGGATTTCAAACTCATCCCGCACCAAAGCCACTTTCAGCAATCAGTTCCGGAATTTGCAGCAATACTTTGATCAGAGACTTCAGGGGTTGGCCTCTAGACAGGATCACATATTCGCCACCCAGAAAGAGTTCAATGTGTTTATGGCCGCTACTTTTGTCCGCCTTAATACTTTCAGTGACAATTTTTAATTCCCAGCTCAATTGCCATTATTAGCCTATCCCCCACTACAGCCCGTTGAGGACTCGGTTGACGACCCACCGACCGAGGATACACCGATCGAGCATGACGCTTGACCACTCAGAGCAGTCTTCATACTTTATAATTCTTTATCTTTATACAATGAGGACATTGCATAGGTCAAGTTTGGGGGAAGTGTATAGCATGTGCATTGTAGTTGCATAGTAGTTTCATTGTAGTTGCATCGTAGTCATTTAATTGCATATTAATTTAATTGCATATTAGTTTAATTGTATATTAGTGTAATTGCATATTGTAGGCATATTTCATTTAAATAAATAAAAAAATAAAAATTTAGAAAATCACAAAAATATTTTCTTTTACATTTAGGCATATTGATTGTTTGCATGAATCTAAGCATTTGATTGGGATGAAATTAGGTCGGCCTATGATAAGATTGGTATTGCATGTTAACTCGAATAGTGTTAATGATTGATAATGAGTTCTAATGTTAATCAAGATGATAATCTGAGCCTGTCTGAAACTTATAAACTGGTTAGCACTTAAAGTTTATCTGTTGTAAGCAAGTTAGTTCAAGTGTTTCATAAATGGTTTCTGAGGAAAAACCTTGGTTAAAATTTGAGGACATTGGTAAACTGACAGGGAAGGCTAAAATAAAGTAAAAGCTCGAGTTTGGGGGGGGATCTATGGGGTATATGAAAAAAAATAAAAATTCCAAAAAAAAATAAAAATGAATAAACACATTGACTAGCTTGTTTCTATGGCCTGTGTTACTCGAACAAGTAAGCCCTAGGGGATGTTTTTACACCCAGCGCCCTAAAACCATCTGGTTTGGGAGTCGTTGGTCGAAAGTTTGCTAAATGGTTAGCATTGAAAAGCCTAAGAGAATCGGACATTATATAGTCAAGTGTGAACGCGGGATGGAGTGTAAAACGCACCCGTGAATGAATAAAAATAGGAATAAGCCTCAGTAGAGACCCCTGAACTCGGTAATTGCTACATTTAACCGGAATTGTCATGTTTACAAATTAATTGAATTGGAATTGAAATTTTCCTTATAAGAAGTTGTTATGTGATAATCTTGAATTGTGGTTGGTTATAATGATTAATGAGCACACACGCACAACATGGGTGATGACAGGTTTGGATTGACTGATTGGTTAAGTTATGAACGGTGACTTGATTGGATATATTGTTTGAGTATCATATGGTATCTTTGAGGCCTGTTATTGGACATCATATTTATCTATTGTTGGGTTCGTAGGCATATTAGGAAGTAGATCATGCATATGCATTCATGTAGATAGATTTGTTTGTTTATTTTCATTTCTTTTATGTTTTTGCTTGAGGAAAAGCAAAGTCTTAAGTTTGGGGGTATTTGATGAGTGGGTTTCATACCTACGAATTAGATATCATTTAAACCTAAGATATTGCTACTTTAGGTATTTTTAGGATCATTATTACGTGTTTTCGTTGGTATTGTGCAGAGACAAACCCGGAGGACAAGAACATAGGAATGAATGCATAAGGAGAAAAAGCTGCAGAAAATGCATGAACCTCGCCGGGGCACATAATTTGTACTGGGAAACCTCGCCTAAGCGTAGGTTCGCCAGGGCGCAGTTTGCAAGGCTAAAGTGTACGCTGGGGCGAGGTACGCGGCAGAAAACATGAAGTTTTCTTGTTCAAGTTGGATTCTATAGATATTTGGCTAGGGGATTTGGAACGCGATTAGAAGAGAATTAAAGGCAAATAGAGGGGTCGAGAGGACATTATCTTGGACATTAATAAACCCTAAACTTGGGAGATCACACGTTGGAGAATTGAAGCGAGGCGAAGGCACAAAGAACGCAAGGCGAGATTGGAGAAGAGTAACACTAAACTTTCAATTTCTATTCTCTTCCTTCATCTATTCTTTGTATTCAGGATGCTAGTAACTTTGTGGATGATTGGTCTTTATTTATCTATGATGAACTAATTTACTAGGTAAGTCTACAATAGAGCTTTTGTGTAACTGAGAATTAACATGCTTCCGTATTAGTTTATTGAGACTATTTCCAGATTATTTGCTATGGTTTATGCTTAATTATGTTTTTGCTTGATCACCAATTACTTGTTATTCCATATGAACTCGAGAGATGAAATATGGAATTAGAACTGATCGTAGTAACATATATTTGTGATTTCTGCAGTAAGTTAGAATTCATAATTCATGTGTAGGATAGAGGTATCTATACATCATAAGTAATCTAAAGAGAACCTGAACTAAAACCTTTTTCAATTATAATTCACATAGAGATATAGTGAGTTAGTTGATTAAGGTGTCTTATTTAATTCTATCAATTGTGGAGTTGAGTTGGTATGGGTATAATTCATTGAGAGATGGTTAGATCTACTATTGTGTTCTTGGTTAATAATTTGGATTAGTTGATTTGAATTAAACGAAAGTGTGTCATTCGACGTGAAATAATAAGTGAAGTTGTAGGCTTAATTCTCCGAAAACTTGTCAAATTCCTAGATAGTGGTTGTTATAGTTTGATTGGTAGTTTTTCATAAATATCATCACTTAATCATTGGTTTAATAAAATTGAGATAATATAAAATTGGTAGTTGTTAGTATAAATTGTCCTTATTTTCTCCGTGGGAACGATACTTTACTTCCACTCTATTACTTGTTGACCACGTATACTTGTGTGTTGTGCGTATTATATTTTACCCCACATGTACTAGACTGTCCCAAATTGGCCTGACTACTATTAGCTTGCTGGATTCCAAGGCAATTGTTTGGACTTAGGCATTCCACCTTCTACATCACATATACCTCGACCCCCAAAATATGCAACTGATTTCTCCTTGGCTAAACAGTTGGCTCGAATTCATCATCGACCATATTTTACTAACTGAGCCTAGTCCACTACTCAAGTTACTGAACTTGAGGAATAATCATTTTGCATTTTCGTTTCTCTGAACATTTAATCATTTTGTTGGTTCTATTTTTGGAGACCATATCATGTTTTTGGTACTCTAGGTGATGCTCAGACATTATTTTAAATAGCCCTGGCTCGTACGTATTAACTGCTTATTATTTTTGCCTGATGACAAAGGGGGAGAAAATACATGCTACTTAAAATATTCTATCATATCATGCCTGACATTATATTTTGTAGGAACAAAGAGGATACAATTTGTAATGATTATTGTTCTTAAATAATTGAGCTGCTTGAATTTTCATGATCTTATCTGACTTGCAGGAATAGAGAGTTTGTTATGCACAAACTCAAGGGGAGCTATGATGTGCTTAAATAAATTAAAATGTTTATCTTTGAATAATGCATTGTTTTAATGGGAGAAATTTTTTTGTGTTTTCATCATCAAACAACATTATAGCATACATTCTTTTATTAATTATCAAAATAAATTAGGTCTTTATTTAAATTGGTTTCTCCCACTATTTTCTTCAAACTATATTACCCTCATAATATATAGTTCGACAAATCTAATTAAAGATTTACTAGTGAGAATAAGGATCACATTTTAAATGTATATAGCCTTGTGTGTGCACAACAAACTATATATAAATAAATAGGTAGACAACTCTTGTCAATTACATCATCATATAACTCCTTGTATTTTGTCTCTTAGATCATTATGGTCAAGTGTGTGCATATCCGAACCAAAACGATCTTAGTTAAGTCCTACCCAACGTTTTCATATAAGTGAAGAGAAAACTACAACCTTTGTGTGTGCACAACAAAGCGGTAATGTTCAATTCTTTATAAACATAATATGTAATAAAACAAGATCTTAAATATTTAATACTCACCTTGTATGTGCACAACAAACTCATATTAAATATTCAATACTCTATTGTTTTACCATGCTAGAAGGTGACGTTCGATATTTCAAATATCTTTGAACGTTTCAACTTAATATTAATTTATTTGAGGGGGTTGTTATTAATTATCTTATCTTTTTTACCATATATAAAATACGCGTCATATTAATTGACATACGAAGTATGTTGCATAATATATATATATATATATATATATATTAAAGTAATTTACTAATTACTAAAGCAGCATCTACTTTTGCTTTCGGCTACTTTTGACTTTGTCAGACGCACTGATTGCATCTGGAGCATCCGATGACTGTGGGACCTTGGGGGGCCAGCGTCGTCTGACTGTTGACTGTTGAGGTTGGGCTCCTTCCTCACCAGGTGGGTGCTGTTGATCTTCTTCTCAAATAGATCACCATCCTTGGATTTTTTTGGGGGGTCGAAGGAATAGGGGATGGTGATCTATCTGAGAAGAAGATCAACAGCACCCACCGGCGAGGAAGGAGCCCGACCTCAACAATCAACAGTCAAACGACGCTGGCCCCCCCAGGGTCTCACAGTCATCGGATGCTCCAGATGCAATCAGTGCGTCCGACAAAGTCAAAAGCAGCCGAAAGCAAAAGTAGATGCTACTTTAGTAATTAGTAATTACTTTAGTAAAAGTAATTTACTTAAGTAAAAGTAAATGTAAATACTTTAACTTTAGTTAAATTAAAAGATAGAGGGAAGAGAAGAGAGCTGCGCATATAAATCTGAATCACAACTATAGTATAACTATAAGAAATGATAACAGCAATTCATATGAATTAATAACAGATTTAAATAAATAAACTTTTATTGAATGAATAGAATTACAAACAGATAACTAAAGATAACTTACAAGTAGACTCGATTATAGAAAGCCTAACATGGTATAACTGTAATACCCGAGAATTTCCATATATTATTAAATAAATATATTAATGGGAATGAGAATTTATTTGAATATAAACGATCTTGTGTTATGAGATGAATTAATTCAATTATATATAATCGAATAATTATAATAATTGAGATATTGGTGGAGTTTGTGATAAACTCGTTGATTGCCTTGTGTGGCACAGTGACGTAATATAAGAATGATTATATTAATTTAAGCGAATAATTAATCTATATTAATTGTTAATCGAAGAATATTAATTAACTGTTATAAAATACTAATGAGGATTGATTAATAATATGTGATTGTTATTATTGCAAGAAACATAATAATAATGAGCAACGTGTTTATAAATATAATAAGATTTATCTCAAAGTGATAGTTAATCATATAAAGGTTAATTAAATTGTTATGGAGGTTAACAATTATATTGATTGATGTAGGATATGTGTATATTATTAATTAATATTCAATTTATAAGATGAGAAATTATATGTGCAAGGATGCGAATTAAATGTATAGTAACTATATGTTATGATATGTGTAGGTGACAAATGATGTGTGGATATACATTAAAATAATGCATCATGGATCTATTATAAATAATTGTTGAGTAATACAATTTAATAATATATGATATAATGTAATAGTATCCGATTGTATTATATCGGTAAGATAAAATGTACATAGATTATATGTATTCAAATTGCATTTATTACATTATGGGGAGAACATTGTAATTATAACCTAAGAGTACATATAATATATAACATAAGTGTAGCATATAGTCCATTTGTAAGAATGCTGAGATTTGCTTGGCTTGTCCCAATATGATAGTCACTATCTCTTCACACGTGAAATGCATCATGAAGCTAGCCTACTCCTACCTTCTCAAACTCAGCAAAATAGCAATGATCATTGCAAGGGGAGTGGCCTCAATAGTGTAAGCCAACTGCTAAATACCAACTCTCCCATAACCACCATGCAATCCTCTCTTCCGTTAGTTCAAAATGATGAGCAAAGCTATGGACTGAATAATGGATTCTCTATAAATAAGGTCTCCTCATTCTTCAGTTCTTTTGCTGAGCATTTTTGCTAAGTGAGACTAGAGAGCATATATATATATCAGTGTTATTGAGATAGCAGCAAGCTTGAATCATTTACAGAGGTATAAATCCTCTTCGTGTCTTCATTGTCATTTTCTGTCAAAATTTCTATTCGTGAATTCTTGATTTCAGTTGGAAGTTATGGTTTTGTGAATTGAGAATAATAATTAGTTGTTTAAAGGACTTATATATGTGATTAGAATTACTATATATGCTTCATTGCTCTTCAATTTTATTTTTGGTGTTTCCATTTTTGAGATTTCTGTAAAAACATCAAATATCGTGAAATTAGTTGGTGTTCATGAAATTGGGAATTGATAATTGCTATTGACTGTTATATAAGCATATATGTATGTGTTAGTAAGTTAAACAAGTCTAATAGCGTCTGGGTATGTTGAAATCGATGAAATGGGAGGTTTTGGGTCGGTTTTCGCTGCAGTCTGAACCGCAGAAAACTGCCTCGACGCCGCAGCGCCGCAGCGCCACACGCGCCGCAGCCCGCGCATCAGCGCCGCACGCAGCGCCACTCGCGCCGCAGCGCCAGTAGTGAGCTACTTTGCCGCGCCGCAGCGCCAGCCTCTGTGTTCAGTTTTTCTACATTCTGCAACAAAACTGTTATGTACCAATTGTTTGATTTTTGTTTAAACAAGCATGGAAGCATGATTAATACATATATATAAACCTAATGAGGCAATGTGAGCATGTTTTAGTATATTAGCATGCATGATTAACCAAACGACATATAGTTTGGAAACGAATTTAAAGTTTCATAAACGACGTTAACATATATGAAGCATGTTTACATACTGACCTTGCAAGCACGTTAGTACCACCTAGAGACACATGAAGTGCATGTTAGCTTATCTATATTGGTTCCGTAATAAAATATGAACATGTGAACCTAACTAGTGCTCATTCCTAACAAGAATAGAAGTTTGAAGGTGGATATGATCATGTAAATGCTATATAGTCATTTTGATGTTATGAGCATGTTTAGATAGCCTTGAAATACATGAAAAGCATATTAACTTACATATATAGGTTTCATAAGGAAGCATGAACATGATAGACCTTATTAATGAACTATACTAACAAAGTATAAGCTTTGAACGTGAACGTTGGTATGTTATGACGAGAATTAGAATTTGACATTTATGGACACATGTGATAGTACTCTTAGACTCATTCATGTGTCATGCATATATACATACCATGATTAGTTGCCATGATTAAAGTTTAGCATGAACAAAGCATGTTTTCAAGATAACAACAATGCTAGCTACATATATGCAATACGAGTACTCATGAGCATGACTAATACAAGTTATATGAATATCTTATGTGTTTAAAAGCGACCATGTTAGACCATATGAGTTCGTGTCCTTGAATGGCTTTAAGTATTAACTTAAGAACCTATACCATGTACGATTGGATTTGGAAAAGTTATACAAGCATGAAAGTATCCTTTAAATATGAATACATGCTACGTGATATTATATGATGTTACTTGAACCCGATTTTGACGGTTAACTTAAGGAGATGCCGTAACTTGCTAAAATGAAATATATTTAGTATTGATTGTGGTCTTATGTGATATTAATAATATGCAAGCATGTTTGCAAATTGTTGAGATCTTATATAATATGAGAATGCGTTTAAACTCTAAAGAAGGAACGTTAAGGATAGAAATTATATTCTATATAACTGTGTAGCTAGGTAAAACTTAGCTTATGTGTTGATCGTATATTCAAAGAGAAAATGTGAAGTTAAATTATATGACTAATGAATATCATATATATACGTAACTGTATTACGATAGGAATTCGAAAGTGTTGAATTGCTTTTCGTGGATAAACTACGCTAAAGGCAAGTTCTCTTACTTACACTCTTTTAAAGTGCAAGTATCCTAACCGACGCATTTACTTTATGCAAGGAAATCTATAATTGTGAAAGTTTCCTAACTTATACTCTTTTACTATGCAAGTATCCTATATTGTGTATTGCGAACTAGTTTCCTATTTAATCGGTTGAATCGAATTAGCATACTTGAACTCTTATTTCATTAAAGCTATTATTCATGTTGAACTTAGTATTGTTCTTGAATATTGTGAAAGTGTCTATGCCATTTGATTCGGCTGGACTTATGTTATTGAAAAGCAACCCAAACTAATTGATTGGTGCGGGATCTTGTATTTGACTGAGAAGAACAACCTTCTTTGAAGGGAATATATAATTGTCGGAGAACCGACGTGCACACTTGAGTATGGTTGATTGTTATGCATAACAAGGGTACTTTAGGCTGATCACCTGTTGTACCTGTTTTTGTTGGATTTTTAGTTTATTACTGTCAATTCTAGTAGAAGTTCATAGTCCGTAGTGACTACTCAGTATTCAATTATTTGAAATCTTGAATTGACTTATTATTGAATCATATTGATATTATCCTGTCCTTAGCGACTGATATTGAAAACTATTGATATTCTTGTTATTCTTGAACTATCGAATCTTGTTATACCCTTTCGAGAATTGAGAATCTTATTACTCACCCTTATTGTATATTACTTGTTGGGCAATTTGTGCTCATTCTTGCTTTCCCTAAAACATTTCAGTTAAGGCAGAGCATGGTGAACCTTCGGGCGTTGATAAGGGCAAGGGCAAAGCTACCAACTAGCTTATGTCTATTATGTTTTAAATATATTAATATTGTATGAAGATGATGTAGTAAGACTGGATTTGATTATGTTTAAGCTTAAGTTAGATTATGTAATAAGTCGTTAACAGATATTATTATGTAATCTATTAAGTACTGTAGGTTGCGAGACTTGGGGGAATAATTATAATAAATCATTGTAAATTATTCTAGAATAGATTTTTCGCTGTGATCGTGTGATATTTAATTATTATTATTGTGATGTATTACCATGAGCACGTGATGAACCGAATTCGAGAGACCAAGTGGCGGTCCTGGAATTTGGGGGCGTCACAGGTTGGTATCAGAGCTGTAGTTATAAACCTTAGGAACGAGTGTCCTTGGACTATAGCTTAGGTGAACTTAGAAGTTAGGAAGGAGATAAAACTCATGTAGAGTTTTCCTTGAGAGACTTAGTCTGTTATGAAATGTAACTTCATTCTCTACAATGAACTTATGTTTTATTTAACATTCTAATGGAGTTGCTGTTTGTTTGCCTTGTGTTTGTGATTGTAGGATGACAGACACAGGTGTAACTAGTAGAGTAGCAGAGGAGGAGCCCAGAGATATACATGTAGTATACGAGGCACCTCTAGAGGCTACACCAGTGCAGGCTGTTACACCGATCGAGTCCGACGACGAGGACGAGATTGAGATAGAGTCTGATCCATAGGAGGAGCCGATGGAGGATGAGCCAGTAGAGGACTCTGATGAGGCTACTATAGAGGAACAGAAGTTAGGCGAGTACGAGGAGCGTATTCTAGAGTTAGACTGCAGAGTTCAGGAGCTGGAGGCAGAGGCCCACGAGAGAGAGTCTGAGTTCCAGAAGCTGAGGGACGAGGACCACCAGAGGAAGCTGGCTATGAAAGAGTTAGAGGTGGAGATTGCCTACCGTAGGGAGGCAGGGATCCAAATGGGGACTCTGTTTCACAGGTCAGTGGCTAGGAATGCAGATTTGGCAGAGAAGCTAGAAGAGGTTGAGCAGAGGGAACTGAGTGAGAAGACTGAGAAAGAGGCACTCCGTACTCAGCTAGAGTTGGAGGTAATGGATAGGTTACACTTCGAGGAGAAGTGGGAAGCGTCCAATGAGAGAGCTGACGACCTTGAGGACGAGGTCAGGTGCAAGAAGAGAAAGATGAACAAGATGGGGTATGTGTTCCGTTCAGCTTTTGAAAGGGTGATTGATGGTGTGTACCACTACCCGGCAGAACAGGGACAGACTCTACATACCTTGAGCCGAGAGCTGGTCGCGTATATAGCACAGTTGGAGTACAAGAGCGCAGTGGAGCGCGGGATGATGGGATGAGATTTCCTTAGTCAGTCTAGTGGTAGTACTAGTTGTGTCTTTATGTATTGTATATACTATGTTGTAATCCCGATCTTTTGTGTAAAATGTGGGATGATGATGTAAACCCCGAGTTAGCTTTTGTTAGAGGGGTAGTATGGTAGTAGGTTGGTATATTCCCCGTCTTTTGTGATATTAGGGGATATATGTGATGACATTTATGGCAGTATGCTAGGAAATCATGTAATGAAAATGAAATGGCATATGAATATAAATGGAGTTGATTTTAGAAATGTGTTATAAATTTATTCTTTTAGTATTAAAAGAAATACTTAAGTAATATACTTGAATAATAATAAAATGAAAAATTGTGATGCAGATAATGCCGCCCAGACGTAGATTGACAGCACCCGAAGAATCTGTTAACAACGAGAGGGAACAAGTAGACCCGATCCAGAAACTGGTAGACTTGTTAGGAGAAGCCTTAAGGGGAAGGAACAATGAACCCGTTCGCCCGAACCCTCAAACTGTGCCAGTAACAACCTTTAAAGACTTTAAGAGTGTAGGACCCCTGGAGTTCGAGGGAACTACCGACCCAATCGTCGCACAAACGTGGATCAAAGAGATCGAAAAAGCTTTCACTATAGCTAGCGTAGGCGAAGATCAGAAGACGGTGTTTGCCACGTACATGATGAGGGGAGAAGCGAACTACTGGTGGGAGGCTAATCAACAAAGAGCTGGAGAAGGGATAATAGCTTGGGATAAGTTTAAGACACTGTTCTTCGAGAATTACTTTCCGAAAAGTATGAAGAATAGGATGGAGGTGAAATTCCTAGAGTTAAAACAAGGTGAGATGACGGTGGCGCAATACGCGGCTAGGTTTAACGAACTAGCGCGATTTGCGGAGCACCAAGTTGGTGATGAAGAAAGAAAGGCTAGACGCTTCGAACAAGGGTTGAAGCCGTGGCTATTCAATAAGGTATCAGTTCTTCAAATTGATTCCTTTGCAACATTACTGGAAAAGGCAATCATTGCGGAAGGTGGCAGTGAGGCCTTAAGCCTGTATAACAAAGAGAAGAAAGGAAAGAATGCTGGAGGAGAGAATCGTACCGGAGGAAGCAGCAGTGGAGGAAGCAACTTGGGAAAGAGAAAGTGGGAGAACAACAACAACAACAAAAACAACAATAATAATCAATCAGGGAATTTTCGTGGAGGTTTCAAGAAGAGGGCTGAAGGATGCCCGAAGTGTGGGAAGAATCACCAGGGCGAGTGCTGGAAGGGACGTGGCACTTGCTACAACTGCGGACAAGAAGGGCACATCTCGCCCAACTGTCCGAAACCGAAAAAGATACAAGGATGCTTTGCTTGTGGCTCGACGGAGCACCGAATTAAGGACTGCCCAAAGAAGGGAAGTGGCGGGGGTAGTAATCAGCAAGGAGGCAACAAGCTGATGATCGGTGGACTGGCACAATCCAACCACCCAACCGCCAGAACCTTTAACATGACCGTCCAAGACGCAGTGGCTGCGAAGGATGTGGTGTCAGGTATAATCCCAATCAATGATATAAATGCTTATGTATTATTTGATTCGGGTGCCACCTGTTCTTTTATATCTGAAGAATTTGCTAGTAGACTTAGTACACCTCGAGAACTATTAACAAAATCCTTTGATCATAGAAGTTGCTAATAAGGAAGTGATCCCTGTAGAATACGTTTATCGAAATTATCGCGCAAATATTAGTAAACATGAACTGAGCGTAGACTTGATTCCTATTAGACTGGGAGAATTTGACGTAATACTGGGAATGGATTGGTTGTATAACCATGCTGCGATAATTGACTGTCAGAACAAATATGTGAACCTTCAGACTCCGAGTAAGTCTAAGGTAGTGTTTTATGGTAGCTCATCGCTTAAGCAATCGTGTTGCGTTACGATGATGCAGGCCAAGAAATTGTTAAGGAAAGGATATGGAGGATATTTAGCTTACATCGTTGATACTCGGAAGAAGGGAGTAGAAATTAAGGATATATCCGTAGTTAATGAATTTCAAGACGTGTTTCCGGACTATCTGCCTGGTCTTCCGCCAGACAGAGAAATCGAATTCGTAATAGACTTAGCACCGGGAACGGCACCGATTTCGAAAGCTCCATATCGTATGGCGCCAGTAGAAATGAAGGAATTGATGATACAATTGCAAGTGTTTCTCCTTGGGGAGCACCAGTACTATTCGTTAAGAAGAAGGACGGATCGATGAGGCTCTGTATCGATTATCGAGAATTGAATAGAGTAACGATCAAGAACCGGTATCCGCTACCGAGGATAGACGACTTATTTGATCAACTGAAGGGAGCAAAGTGTTTCTCAAAGATCGACCTACGAACAGGATATCATCAACTGAAGGTACGGGATGAGGACATACCAAAGACTGCGTTTCGAACCCGTTATGGACACTACGAGTTTTTGGTAATGTCATTCGGATTGACTAATGCTCCGGCAGCATTTATGGACTTGATGAACCGAGTTTTCAAGCCATACTTGGATAAATTTGTAGTGGTTTTTATCGACGACATTTTGATCTACTCAAAGACAGAGGAAGAACACGCCAAACATCTAAAGATTATTTTGGAGGCACTAAGGAAGGAGAAGATGTATGCAAAATTTTCTAAGTGCGAATTTTGGATGGAGAAGGTTCAATTCTTAGGCCACGTGGTGGATAAGAATGGAATCTCTATAGACCCTGCGAAAGTTGAAGCAGTAAGTAATTGGGAACAACCGAGAACACCGACGGAGGTGAGAAGCTTTCTAGGGTTAGCTGGGTACTATCGAAGATTCATCCAAGATTTTTCTAAGATAGCAACCCCGCTGACCAATTTGACTAGGAAGACGGTGAAATTTGTATGGACCGACAAATACGAAGAAAGTTTTCAGGAGTTGAAGAAGAGATTGAGCGAAGCACATGTATTATCATTACCAGATGATGCGGGAAATTTTGTGGTGTATAGTGATGCATCGCACAAGGGGCTTGGCTGTGTGCTCATGCAACATGGCAAGGTTATTGCATATGCGTCACGACAATTGAAGGATTACGAAAAATGATACCCTACTCATGACTTAGAGTTAGCGGCAGTAGTTTTTGCGTTAAAGATATGGAGACATTATCTATACGGAGAAAAATGTGAGATATACACGGACCACAAAAGTCTGAAATATATCTTCACACAGAAGGAGTTAAACATGCGGCAGAGAAGGTGGTTAGAATTAATCAAAGACTATGACTGCGATATTCTTTATCACCCGGGAAAGGCAAATGTGGTTGCCGACGCTCTGAGCAGGAAAGGAAGGGAGAAGTTGTTTAATTTAACAACTCAGGAAGAGTTGATAAGAGAGATGGAGAAATTGGAGATAGAAGTAAAAGGACCAGAAAAGTCTGGTGAGAAGTTGTTTGTAATGGAAGCTCATCCGATATTGTTGGATAAAGTAAAGGAAGCCCAAGAAAAGGATGAAGAGTGTGAGAAAATCCGAAAGAGGATCACGGAAAATGAGGAAGAAAAATTTCGAATGGATAAAGATGGTATTTTGAGATTTGAAGGAAGAGTGTGGGTACCAGCGGTAACCGAGTTGAGGGAAGAGATTTTGCACGAGGCACACAATACGACATATTCCGTTCATCCGGGAGGCACAAAGATGTACCGAGATCTAAGGCAACATTTTTGGTGGCCTAATTTGAGACGGGAAGTCGCAGAGTGCGTCAGTAAATGCTTGACTTGCCAACGCGTTAAAGCAGAGCATCAGCGGCCAAGTGGTTTACTACAACCGTTAGAAATACCAGAGTGGAAATGGGAGCATATTACCATGGACTTCGTGGTAGGACTTCCAGTTACACAGAAAGGTTATGATGCTATTTGGGTTATCGTGGATCGACTAACGAAGACCGCACACTTTCTACCAATCAAGATCCGCTACAGTTTGAACCAATTAGCAAGCCTATATGTAAAAGAAATTATTTCAGGACATGGAGTGCCGGTGTCAATTGTCTCTGATCGAGATCCGTGCTTCACGTCCAATTTTTGGAAGAGTTTGCAGGAAAGAATGGGAACGCAGTTGAGGTTGAGTACAGCTTATCATCCTCAAACAGACGGACAAAGTGAGCGAACAATACAAACGCTAGAAGACATGCTTAGGACTTGCGTAATGGATTTTAAGGGAAATTGGGACGACCACCTACCCTTAGTAGAATTCGCATATAATAATAGCTACCATGCGAGTATTGGCATGCCACCGTACGAAGCTCTTTACGGGAGAAAGTGCAGAACGCCGTTATGTTGGGACGAAGTCGGAGAACGACGAATACTCGGACCAGAGTTAGTTCAACAAACCGCAGACGTGGTGACAGTGATAAGAGCCAGACTTGTAGCAGCTCAAGATCGCCAGAAGAAATACGCAGATTTACATCGGCAGGACCGAGACTTCAAAGTCGGCAGTTTCGTATTCTTGAAGGTATCTCCATGGAAGGGAAAAATCCGTTTCGGCAAGAAAGGAAAATTGAGTCCAAGATTTATAGGACCATTTGAGATACTGAAGCGAGTGGGCGAAGTGGCATACAAAGTTGCGTTACCACCCGAACTGGAGCACATCCACAATGTGTTTCACATTTCCGTGTTGCGACCGTATAAGGCCGACTACAAGCATGTGATTTCTTACGAGCCCATTCAAGTGGAGAAGAACTTGGCGTATGAAGAAATTCCTGTCCAAATATTAGATAGGAAAGAACAAACTTTGAGAAATAAAGTTATTTCATCTGTAAAAGTACTTTGGCGTAACCACGATGTCGAGGAGGCAACGTGGGAGTTAGAAGATAGGATGATGAGGGACTATCCCCATCTATTTGTGTAACCTTGTAGCAATTCTGGGACGGAATTTTTATAAGGGGGGGAGGATGTAATACCAGAGAATTTCCATATATTATTAAATAAATATATTAATGGGAATGAGAATTTATTTGAATATAAACGATCTTGTGTTATGAGATGAATTAATTCAATTATATATAATCGAATAATTATAATAATTGAGAAATTGGTGGAGTTTGTGATAAACTCGTTGATTGCCTTGTGTGGCACAGTGACGTAATATAAGAATGATTATATTAATTTAAGCGAACAATTAATCTATATTAATTGTTAATCGAAGAATATTAATTAACTGTTATAAAATACTAATGAGGATTGATTAATAATATGTGATTGTTATTATTGCAAGAAACATAATAATAATGAGCAACGTGTTTATAAATATAATAAGATTTATCTCAAAGTGATAGTTAATCATATAAAGGTTAATTAAATTGTTATGGAGGTTAACAATTATATTGATTGATGTAGGATATGTGTATATTATTAATTAATATTCAATTTATAAGATGAGAAATTATATGTGCAAGGATGCGAATTAAATGTATAGTAACTATATGTTATGATATGTGTAGGTGACAAATGATGTGTGGATATACATTAAAATAATGCATCATGGATCTATTATAAATAATTGTTGAGTAATACAATTTAATAATATATGATATAATGTAATAGTATCCGATTGTATTATATCGGTAAGATAAAATGTACATAGATTATATGTATTCAAATTGCATTTATTACATTATGGGGAGAACATTGTAATTATAACCTAAGAGTACATATAATATATAACATAAGTGTAGCATATAGTCCATTTGTAAGAATGCTGAGATTTGCTTGGCTTGTCCCAATATGATAGTCACTATCTCTTCACACGTGAAATGCATCATGAAGCTAGCCTACTCCTACCTTCTCAAACTCAGCAAAATAGCAATGATCATTGCAAGGGGAGTGGCCTCAATAGTGTAAGCCAACTGCTAAATACCAACTCTCCCATAACCACCATGCAATCCTCTCTTCCGTTAGTTCAAAATGATGAGCAAAGCTATGGACTGAATAATGGATTCTCTATAAATAAGGTCTCCTCATTCTTCAGTTCTTTTGCTGAGCATTTTGGCTAAGTGAGACTAGAGAGCATATATATATATCAGTGTTATTGAGATAGCAGCAAGCTTAAATCATTTACAGAGGTATAAATCCTCTTCGTGTCTTCATTGTCATTTTCTGTCAAAATTTCTATTCGTGAATTCTTGATTTCAGTTGGAAGTTATGGTTTTGTGAATTGAGAATAATAATTAGTTGTTTAAAGGACTTATATATGTGATTAGAATTACTATATATGCTTCATTGCTCTTCAATTTTATTTTTGGTGTTTCCATTTTTGAGATTTCTGTAAAAACATCAAATATCGTGAAATTAGTTGGTGTTCATGAAATTGGGAATTGATAATTGCTATTGACTGTTATATAAGCATATATGTATGTGTTAGTAAGTTAAACAAGTCTAATAGCGTCTGGGTATGTTGAAATCGATGAAATGGGAGGTTTTGGGTCGGTTTTCGCTGCAGTCTGAACCGCAGAAAACTGCCTCGACGCCGCAGCGCCGCAGCCCGCGTCGCAGCGCCACACGCGCCGCAGCCCGCGCATCAGCGCCGCACGCAGCGCCACTCGCGCCGCAGCGCCAGTAGTGAGCTACTTTGCCGCGCCGCAGCGCCAGCCTCTGTGTTCAGTTTTTCTGCATTCTGCAACAAAACTGTTATGTACCAATTGTTTGATTTTTGTTTAAACAAGCATGGAAGCATGATTAATACATATATATAAACCTAATGAGGCAATGTGAGCATGTTTTAGTATATTAGCATGCATGATTAACCAAACGACATATAGTTTGGAAACGAATTTAAAGTTTCATAAACGACGTTAACATATATGAAGCATGTTTACATACTGACCTTGCAAGCACGTTAGTACCACCTAGAGACACATGAAGTGCATGTTAGCTTATCTATATTGGTTCCGTAATAAAATATGAACATGTGAACCTAACTAGTGCTCATTCCTAACAAGAATAGAAGTTTGAAGGTGGATATGATCATGTAAATGCTATATAGTCATTTTGATGTTATGAGCATGTTTAGATAGCCTTGAAATACATGAAAAGCATATTAACTTACATATATAGGTTTCATAAGGAAGCATTAACATGATAGACCTTATTAATGAACTATACTAACAAAGTATAAGCTTTGAACGTGAACGTTGGTATGTTATGACGAGAATTAGAATTTGACATTTATGGACACATGTGATAGTACTCTTAGACTCATTCATGTGTCATGCATATATACATACCATGATTAGTTGCCATGATTAAAGTTTAGCATGAACAAAGCATGTTTTCAAGATAACAACAATGCTAGCTACATATATGCAATACGAGTACTCATGAGCATGACTAATACAAGTTATATGAATATCTTATGTGTTTAAAAGCGACCATGTTAGACCATATGAGTTCGTGTCCTTGAATGGCTTTAAGTATTAACTTAAGAACCTATACCATGTACGATTGGATTTGGAAAAGTTATACAAGCATGAAAGTATCCTTTAAATATGAATACATGCTACGTGATATTATATGATGTTACTTGAACCCGATTTTGACGGTTAACTTAAGGAGATGCCGTAACTTGCTAAAATGAAATATATTTAGTATTGATTGTGGTCTTATGTGATATTAATAATATGCAAGCATGTTTGCAAATTGTTGAGATCTTATATAATATGAGAATGCGTTTAAACTCTAAAGAAGGAACGTTAAGGATAGAAATTATATTCTATATAACTGTGTAGCTAGGTAAAACTTAGCTTATGTGTTGATCGTATATTCAAAGAGAAAATGTGAAGTTAAATTATATGACTAATGAATATCATATATATACGTAACTGTATTACGATAGGAATTCGAAAGTGTTGAATTGCTTTTCGTGGATAAACTACGTTAAAGGCAAGTTCTCTTACTTACACTCTTTTAAAGTGCAAGTATCCTAACCGACGCATTTACTTTATGCAAGGAAGTCTATAATTGTGAAAGTTTCCTAACTTATACTCTTTTACTATGCAAGTATCCTATATTGTGTATTGCGAACTAGTTTCCTATTTAATCGGTTGAATCGAATTAGCATACTTGAACTCTTATTTCATTAAAGCTATTATTCATGTTGAACTTAGTATTGTTCTTGAATATTGTGAAAGTGTCTATGCCATTTGATTCGGCTGGACTTATGTTATTGAAAAGCAACCCAAACTAATTGCGGGATCTTGTATTTGACTGAGAAGAACAACCTTCTTTGAAGGGAATATATAATTGTCGGAGAACCGACGTGCACACTTGAGTATGGTTGATTGTTATGCATAACAAGGGTACTTTAGGCTGATCACCTGTTGTACCTATTTTTGTTGGATTTTCAGTTTATTACTGTCAATTCTAGTAGAAGTTCATAGTCCGTAGTGACTACTCAGTATTCAATTATTTGAAATCTTGAATTGACTTATTATTGAATCATATTGATATTATCCTGTCCTTAGCGACTGATATTGAAAACTATTGATATTCTTGTTATTCTTGAACTATCAAATCTTGTTATACCCTTTCGAGAATTGAGAATCTTATTACTCACCCTTATTGTATATTACTTGCTGGGCAATTTATGCTCATTCTTGCTTTCCCTAAAACATTTCAGTTAAGGCAGAGCATGGTGAACCTTCGGGCGTTGATAAGGGCAAGGGCAAAGCTACCAACTAGCTTATGTTTGTTATGTTTTAAATATATTAATATTGTATGAAGATGATGTAGTAAGACTTGATTTGATTATGTTTAAGCTTAAGTTAGATTATGTAATAAGTCGTTAACAGATATTATTATGTAATCTATTAAGTACTGTAGGTTGCGAGACTTGGGGGAATAATTATAATAAATCATTGTAAATTATTCTAGAATAGATTTTCCGCTGTGATCGTGTGATATTTAATTATTATTATTATTGTGATGTATTACCATGAGCACGTGATGAACCGAATTCGAGAGACCAAGTGGCGGTCCTGGAATTTGGGGGCGTCACAATAACTAAGAAGAAGGCAAGAGGGTTAAAGATTAGTCAGATAGGAATCTGAGTCTTTCGAAACTCTCTAATGGATTTCAAATCCTGCCTTAAACAAATGACTTGGCTTCTCTTATATAGGATAAGAAAAGGCATACTGATTACAACTCAATAATTACAAAATATCTTTAACTATTAAAGAACAGTAATGCTTTTACAAAAGACATAAGCATTATTGAACCTTTTGACTGGATATAGATGCATTATTACAACTTTTGAATAAAATACAGACGCATTATTACAACTTTTGACTAGGGTGACCAGATGGCCGACAAACAAAACATGACTCAGCTAAAAACAAACTAACATAACTTTAGCTTTCGGCTACTTTTGAAAAAGAAGCACGCAATGATTACTTTTTTTCTTTTTTTTTTTGAAAGCAACTGTCTCTGACTGCTGCTTATGTAACTGTAGGCATCCTAGGCAAAAGGATCCTGGGCATCTTGGAGGCTAATGCTGCCATATGGATCATCTGGACTGGATGCTTCATGACTGGATTTTGACGAAGATGAAGAGCAAATTGAGGGAACACTATCCTCACTGAGCTTATCAACTCATTTTTGAATGAGGCGAGCTAACTGTTTTAACTCGGCATTAGAACAAAGATCAATATCCACAAAATCTAATTTTATGTGAGAAGATTTTTTGAATTTACTAGAAGAAGACTCCTTGGGAGGAACAGATTTAATAGGGGTAGGATTTACTGAAAATTCCTTCTGAACTTGACCAATAATGCGATAAATATCAAATTTATCCCACCATTTAATAGAAAACTCACGAGTCACATAAGTCAATTGACTAATATGATTGCGAGTGATAACTGATTTATCCTTGACTGACTCAAGATTAACTTCAGTAGTAGGAGAACAAAAACCATAATTCCATTTAAGGATCCATGGAACCTTATATTTACTGATAAACTGAAGAAGAACTGGAATACAATCGTTTTTAGGATGGTTAGGACTTCTACAGGAAAAAAGGTTAAGAACTGACTGAAGCTCAATGGGCAAGACACTATCAGTGAGACCAAATCTTTCCCACCATAGAGTAAACCAAAGAGGAATTTGACTTTTGAATTTGTGATCGAATTGAACGAACCACGAATGACTGAAAGAGGGAGTTTGGAACAAAAAGACTCTGTTCCAAGCTTCCATATAATTATAATAGCAAAACTGGTTATCATGATTATCTAACTGACGAAGATCAGACGGATGATTACCCCAGTCAGACATGGAAGTAATCTGTTTAATATATAGAGAATGATAGATGATTTTAGAACTATCATTTCTATAAGGGATTTATAAGGAGCAAGAGGAAGAAAGTGCCAACCAGCTGGAAAGAACTTGGCAGCCAATTTTATTGGGTCGTCAACAGATTTCATATGAGATTCAATATAAAATAAATTAACAGAAAAAATGGGGACATACTGAGACTGAGTATGTTGACCAGGGTTAGGGTTACTAGAGGAAGACGAAGCAAAGGGATCAATGGGCCTAGGTGACTGGGCCAAAACCGTATTATAAGGCTTTCGAACAGTACCAAGAACTGTATACCTGTTAGCTACATCAACAGAAGTAACAGGGGTAACTGGATGAGGGATTACGGCTCCCTTGGGCCTTTGACTTGGGCCAGAAGAGGGCCGAACTGGATTGTTCCCACCTCTAACACTCATTTATCTTGGGTACCTGAATTAATAAATTCTCTCGTAAGAAAATCAGGAACAGAATTTTGACTTCCTTTAATATACTCAATATCAAAATCGAAAATGCTTAAAAGAGATTGCCATCTGGCAAAAATATTCTTAGCAGCAATGTTTTTAACATCTTTTTCTAAAATATATTTTGCTGACTTGCAGTCAATTCGAACCAAAAATCTTTGATTTAATAAATCATTTTGAAATTTACTAATACATAAAACCAAAGCTAAAATTTCTTTTTTAATTGTACTATAATTAAGTTGAGCCTAATTCCACGCACCAGAGTGAAATCGAACAATTTGTTCAGAGGAAGCAGTTTGTTCAAAGGCTTGAACAACCCATTCATAATGACCAAAGGGAGTGGTAAAAGCAGTTTTATACCTATTGCTAGGATGAATACTAACTTGCCAAAACCCTGACTTGTGGTCGAATTTACTAAAAATGGTAGCGTTACTAAGCCGACTAAGGAGATCGTCTTTATTAAGTAAAGGATACCTAATCCATTCTAAGACCTTATTAAGGGGCTTATAATTAATAACTAGTCTGGGAACACCTCTTTCTTTCTCAGCTTCATTATTAACATAAAAAGCTGGACAAGACCAAGGCGATTTACTATGTTTAATCAATCCTTTTGCAAGCAAGTCGTTAATTTCTTATTTGCAAAGTTCCATTTGCTGATGACTCATTTGAATAGGTCTAGCCTTAGTAGGAATTAGGTGTTCCCTAAATTCCTTAGCATAAGGTAACCTAACCACGTGCTTTTTTCTGTGCCAGAAAGCATTAGGAGAATCAGCACATATGTTTTTAGTCATAAACACTCGAAGTTCTTCAATCTTATCTTGAAACTTATCAAGAAGAAGAAGATCTTCAACCTGTTTATATTTAATCTCTTGTTTTAAGAATTTTAACTGAGAAGTTTTACAGCTTAACAGATTAAGTGATTTTGAAATAGATTCATCTTGAATAAATTTCAAATCCCTTTCTCTAGGTTGAGTAATGAATTCAAACACAACCTTTTGACTTAAATGCTCAATAGTTAAACCATTATTACTAGTAGTAAATGGATATAATAAATATATAAACGGAAGTCCTAAAATAATCTTATCTATCAAGTTGTGAATTAAAACAAAAGAAGTTTTAAAACACATATTGTCTTGGCAAATATGAACCTTAGAAAGTTTATCCTTTATTTCCATCATACTACCATTAGCAGAATTCAATCGTTCACTAGTTTTTTTATAGAATTAGTAGGTATCAAACCCTCTTGAATGCAATTAAGATCCGCACCGGTGTCAACTAGAGTAAGAAGTTAAATTGCAAAAGTTTCATCAATAACAAGTCGGACAATGATATACCATTTTTGAATGGTAATGTCTTTTAACCTTTTTAATAAATTACCTTAAACCATAAGAATTGACTCATCATCTTTGACATTAGAAGATTCAGCTTCTTCATCATTTTTTGACGAATCAGATATGTGAAGCTCTGAACTTTTAGTCGCCAAAGTAGCCATATCTTTGCGTAACTCAGAAATCTCAGTCTTAAGACCCGAAATTTCCTTCTTAAGTTTATTGACTTCTTGGTTTAACACGGGAAGGGTGACTTCTCTATTCTGGGGTTTAAACCTTTCAAGAGTTTTATTAAGGCTAATGATAGAGGACGAAAAGTTTAAATAAAATTTTTAAACTTAAAATAATTTTTGAAACTTAAAGAAGATGACCGGTGAATAGGTAAAGTAACCTCTTTCTTTAATTATAAACATTTGGGAAAGGATTACATCGTATCTGGATATATTTACTAAGGGAGGCCTAAACCATAAAGGCTTCGACCTTCTTCTAACTAGAGAGAAGGTAGAGAGAAGGAGGAGAAACCTCTGTGAGGCTTGTCAAAACAAAACCTAATGAACTCTAACACTTGAGTTCATTTAAATAGAACTAAAGTTACCGGTTTATATTTACCGAAGTAACTTTTACATTTAACTTAAAGTTAAAAGTAAAAACAGTTAACTAAAGTAAGAAACATTTAACTTAAGTTAAAACATTTAACTTAGGTTAAAAGTAAATTACTTTTACATTTACTAAAGGTAAAGTAAAAACATTTAACTAAAGTTAAAGTATTTACATTTACTTTTACTTAAGTAAATTACTTTTACTAAAGTAATTACTTTTACTAAAGTAATTACTAATTACTAAAGCATCATTTGCTTTTGCTTTCGACTGCTTTTGACTTTGTCGGACGCACTAATTACATATGGAGCATCCGATGACTGTGGGACCCTGGGGGGCCAGCGTCGTCTGACTGTTGACTGTTGAGGTCGGGCTCCTTCCTCGCCGGTGAGTGCTGTTGATCTTCTTCTCAGATAGATCACCATCCCCTATTCCTTCGACCCCAAAAAAAAATCCAGGGATTCAATCCTTTTTTCCCCCAAAAATTATGTTTAATTTTAAGAAAGGAGAAAACAATTTCACAGAAATTTTGGTCATCGACTGTTGATTTTAAAAAAATTTATGTAAATTTTTTTTTATAAAAACTAATCAGACTGTGTCTGATATAGTGGATCACACGGCTGACTCTTGACTAACTGATGAACTCGATCTAAACAGTCTACTTCGTTTTAACTTGTTCAAACCTAATCTCTAGATCTGTTGACATTCCACTTAAAGACAGACCAAAGTTGCTTAAGTACATACCCCTTCTTACCTTAAGCAGACGCATACCCTTGGATCTAGTGATTCTCTTTTTGCGTTAACTGCTCACACTCTTGAGCATCCGATGACTAAGGGACCCTGGGGGGCCAGCGTCGTCTGACTGTTGACAGTTGAGGTCGGGCTCTTTCGTCGCCGGTGGGTGCTGTTGATCTTCTTCTCAGATAGATCACCATCCCCTATTCATACTATTTAACAGCGGACGAAAAGTTTAAATAAAACTTTTAAACTTAAAATAATTTTTGAAACTTAAAGAAGATGACCGGTGAATCGGTAAAGTAATCTCTTTCTTTAATTATAAACATTTGGGAAGGGATTACATCGTATCTGGATATATTTACTAAGGGAGGCCGAAACCATAAGGGCTTCGACCTTCTTCTAACTAGAGAGAAGGAGGAGAGACATCTGTGAGGTTTGTCAAAACAAAACCTAATGAACTCTAACACTTGAGTTCATTTAAATAGAACTAAAGTTACCGATTTATATTTACCGAAGTAACTTTTACATTTAACTTAAAGTTAAAAGTAAAAACAGTTAACTAAAGTAAGAAACATTTAACTTAAGTTAAAACATTTAACTTAGGTTAAAAGTAAATTACTTTTACATTTACTAAAGATAAAGTAAAAATATTTAACTAAAGTTAAAGTATTTACATTTACTTTTACTTAAGTAAATTACTTTTACTAAAGTAATTACTAATTACTAAAGCAGCATCTGCTTTTGTTTTCGGCTGCTTTTGACTTTGTCAGATGCACTGATTGCATCTGGAGCATCCGATGACTGTGGGACCCTGGGGGCTAGCGTCGTCTGACTGTTGACTGTTGAGGTCGGGCTCCTTCCTCGCCAGTGGGTGCTGTTGATCTTCTTCTTAGATAGATCACCATCCCCTATTCTTTATATATATATATATATATATATATATATATATATATATATATATATATATATATATATATATATATATATATATATAGTATAAGCATGCACATATAAAATATTATATTCTACCCGGATTGATTATGGACTTTTATTCTAGTTTAGTTCATTAGAGCTACTAAATGAATCAAAAGGTCAAACTTAGAATGCAAGAATTTAAATTTAAACGTAACTATTACATTTAAACCTGGACTCCATTACAAACGGGTCTTCACACGTTACTTGCTCATTGGTCTCCAATTTCTTCAATATAATTCTAACTATCTCTATTACATAAATTATTTAAATTAAATAAAAACCTTGATCAGCAGTCAAGGAGAAGTACATAGGAAATAGATAAAATTTTACATCAAGAAAAAAATTCGATAAGACGAGGTACGCAAACCCCATTTAATAAAACTCATTCATTCAAGCATTCAACTAAAATAAAATTCAATCACATTGGTCAATAGTCCCATAATCAATCTCATTTATTATTATTACATATCACCATATGCATCAATAAATTAATATTCATCTCATGAATTAAAACATTTCTATATATATATGAGTATCATTTAGTGGACAATTTTAAATTGTATGAAATCCAATTTCAAGATTAATATAAACTATTTATTTTAATTATAAAATTATTAAAAATATTATATATATATAAAATAGACGTTAACAATTCATTCAAAAGGTAATAAACGTTAACAATTCATTAATCTGGTTAGTTTAAAAAAAAAACCGTGACTCTTCATACTTTTGAATTCCTGATGGTACTCAATATATATATATATATATATATATATATATATATATATATATATATTACGTGACCCACGTTAGATTCCTTCTAAATAAAAATCATCCAGTAAACCATCTTTTGAATCACCACTTTATGAAAGAACTATATATATATACACCAAGTTGCTAATCACCTCCGCGAATTCCTTCCAGCGAGAAAAAGAAAGAAAATCGTGACTTTTAGTTCCAGCGAATTGGCATTCCTTTTTTTTTTTCTTTCAAAAAAATAATATATATAATTTTATACAATAAAATTATGCCCAATAAATTATTTTAAATACATACTCATACATATATAAAATTAAAACAATTAATAAATGTATAAAGGTTTAGTTCTGATGCCACTGTTGGATTTGTAAAAATCGTGATGCAATCAAATTACAAAAATTAGCGGAACCATGGTATATCAGAGTTTTAAAATTTTTTACAAAATCATTACCCGAATCATCCTTTATGCAAATTATTAATTTAAAATGATAAATAAGAAGTTATGGAACCATACCCTTGTAGAACGAACCTTCCACATGTACGAGTTCAACTCCTTGTTCTTCGTGATCTCCTTGAATTTTCGGATTAAATTTCTTCATTTGATCAACATTAACCACCCAAGTGTTCGCCTCTAGAGGTGATCCACCAAGAAAAAAGAATTATCAAGAAGGAGGGTGGCTGGCTAAACCCTAATTTTATATCCTCTATAAAAAAATAGTACTCTCCAACAATTAGAATTGCATCAACTGATATCTAACATAAGACTCCTTTCATATAGATATTGGTCAACCCTTCTAATCCTATTAGACATAGGATTTCATTTGATTAATTACACTCTTTTAATTAATTACGCTTTCCAACATATTGGGATTAATTAATTAAACTCATTTAATTAATTTGCCTCCTAATCTTATTAGGAATAAATGATAGTACTAATATTAAATTAATTTCTAAACTCCTTTATAAATTAAAATAATAATAATTGTAATAATATTAATAAGACTCCTCTTATTAATTTATATTTAATATTTCTAAAATATTAAATAATAAACATTAAGCTATTTAATTTATTCTTTCACCATAGATTAAATTAATTACACTTAATGCATTATTACGATTATGCCATTATCTTTTTAAATAATTATTCTTTCTTTTATGGTGTGACCGTTTAGGTTCTCTATATTAAACTGGTTGTGAATAAATCAATTAGAATAATTCTAATCTTATTTAAATAAGTAAATAAATTAAACTAATAATCTATTTAAATAAATAATATTTATTCTACAATAGGGATAAGCCTCCCTAGCGATCAACGACTTTTCAGATAATATAAATTTTAACATTAATCATAAAAGAACCTGTGAGTAAATAGTTACTGTACAATTCAATCATTCCACCATACAATGTCCCAATTAAGTATAAGACATAAAATTACTGTCAAGTCTTATTTTATTTAATTATATGTATTTTGATTAGAAAATACACAACTCCAAATAATACAAATTAGAAACTCCTTTCTAATTTCATTATGCCCTGGCCAAGGACTACTGGGTAGTCATTTAACGAATCACATAAGACATATCTCTTCTTTTATTAGAAGTGGTAGATTCTTTATTAAACATTCATTATCTCCATATGTAACTCATTATACCCAAGCATACCATTTAATATACCCTAAGGGTTTTTAAGGAATAAGTCAAAGTATAATTCATTATATACAAGATACTATGATGATCTCAAGTCCAAGGATCACTTGTACTACTATCACATTAGGAATTTCTATTGACAGACAAGTAAAACTCCATTAGGTATTCCATAGCGAGTCACGTTCAGTGAACTTATTCTCCAATAAGCACCTACATACTTGCTTTAGTGTTTCCAAACAAATGATTATGAGATCAATCATCCTCATCCAATGAGCAAGCAACATATGTACCAATCTATCCAAATTTACTAATCTTCTCTTTAGTAATCCAACGATTGAGAACTATTTTAGTGTTAAGCTTTCTAAGAATTTAGATCTCATTAGCATGATCAACATCATGATTCTAAAAGTATTGCTTAAAACTATGAGTTATTTACATATTATAAAAACAGCAACATGTAGATAATTAAATGTCTATAATAAATGAATACTTTTATTAATAAATAAATAAGATTGTCTTCAAAATATATATTTTATCATCATACATGACTGGCTTGTATGCATACTTTTTTTAAGCCCATGCTGCATCTGATACTGCCAGCGGCTAATGATCTCGTATAGTAGTCCCGGGCGAGTCTTTAACTGCCCGGGCTACCTTCTGTCGCATCTCGTACAGTCAGCCGGCATAGTTCTTCGAAATGTATGCAATAATAACAGTGTCGCCGTCCGTGTCAGTGATGTCGGTCTCATATCTATAATACCCCTATCAAACGGACATAACGTATGTATCAATAATTATTTGAACAATATATAAATAACTAGGACCAAATTTTTGATTTAATATATGTAATTTGAGTTACGTGAAACTCGCACAACACTGTCACTATAAAATCAGCATCGTACCGCGTGTACTAGCTAAATTGCATGCAGCCAGTCGGGAGATACTAAATGCATATGACGTGTACGGTAGTCTTAGTGACTAGAACCATAATACTAGAATATAAAATTTAAATGAATTATTTTAATTTATTAATTACATAATAATATCATTTTAATTGAACATAATATATTATAGTTGAAACCTACACTGACGAGCCGCCATCAACATGAACTGTGTCATGAACTTCTGGCGGACAACCTAATCGACCGAGGTTAGGCCCTCGCTGACGCCAACATTGTGACGCCCCCAAATTAGGTCCAATCCACCCAACTCATTCTAGGTCGCCAAACACATGATACAAAAATCAAATACAATCTTTTTATAACAAAAGGTCGTGAGAATTACGACCAGACAACTGTGAGTGTCAATACAAACATGTAAAAAATATAAACACTCAAACAGAGTCCTCATTACAGTTATTATCACACTATTTTATAAAAATAATGAGGACTACTACTGCTCTAATCTGACCATCACTCTGTCCCCTGACTAATCCCTGCGACATTCTCATTTCCTAAAGAGGACAATAGAATAAAAGGGTGAGCTCAACTAACCAAGTAAATAATATTATGACTAAAATAATAAAGAATAATTTATCATTAGTCTTCAACAAATCAGATAAAATATTATGGACAACAAGTTTTAGATCAACAACTGCAGCGGAAGTAACAATGCATCAGAAGAGTTAAGTAGAAAATAATGTCTATTATTTTCTATGCTTTAAAAGACCATAATCAATATTTTATCCCTGTAACATCAATCAATATATATCTTGAATCAAATATTCATCTTTGCACTACGGGCCAAAGATATTCATTTGTATCATCAGTTGGTCATGTTCATCTCAACACCTGTCCATCTTTGCACTACGGGCCAAAGATATTCATAAGGTAATCATCTTTGCACTACAGGCCAAAGATATTCATCAAATAATCATTCATCTTTGCACTACAGGCCAAAGATATTCGTCAAATAATCATTCATCTTTGCACTACAGGCCAAAGATATTCGTTTGTATCACCATTTAAGACTGAGGATGATGAAAAATATTTTAAATAACGAATCTAGTGAGATAAAGGACAAAGATTAGGGATTCGTAAATCAGTTTATCCAAGTTCAAAAATACTCCATAATAATCAATTGTGAAGCAAAATTCAAGAATGAAATTCAAAACTTGGATCCAATCAAAGATAGAAACCATAACAAATAACTTGGACAAAGAAATTTTTTTTTAATTTTTTTGTGAATAGTACCGTATTCATGAATAGTGCTGTATACGTGAATAGTGCCATATACGTGAATAGAAATCCCGATATGAAAAAGGCAGAAATTTCATAAGAAAAATTATACTTCGTGAATAGTACTCGTGCATAGTACCGTATTCGTGAATAGTGCCGTATACGCGAATAGTACTGTATACGTGAATAGTAACCTCGACATGAAAAGGTAAAAATTTCATAATAAAATTCATACCAATATTTCGGTGTAATGATATTGAAAGAAATAACATCATTTACAAAAAAATAACATCCCTTACCTCAACAGAAAGGTACTTCTGACTGGAATATCGGATATTTTATTGAAGAAAATTTGTACTATTTAACAACACTCAAAGTATCTAAATACTCAAAAAAATACTCTTGATATTATAGAGAGAGAAACTTCTGATTCTGGTGTGATTTTCAATTCTAACCTAAGCACCCTATTTATAGGAAAATACTTAGAACACCAAAGTAAAAAATTTAATAAAATATTATATTTATTATATTCACGTACCACCACTTTGAAATTCAATTCTAAGCACATTTCACACACAAAAGACAAGAGTGGGGCCCGCGCCTTCTAGAACCTCCTCCACCAAAAATTAATTCAGACCCAATATTTCAGAACTTTAATAATTCATAATAAATAGCCCTTTTATCAGAAAAATATGAATTTTATGTCCATTCCATATGAAATTTAATTCTCTACAACTTTGTAGAAGAAAGGTTTTCCAAATTTCGAACGTAAAATGACCCAAATTTACATACGGACGAACTTGCAGGCTATAATCAAATTTCAGTCAAAAATGGGACCCACCAACATATTTAACATATTTTTTATAACAAAAATACTCCGGACTCAATTTACTCTCTTCCTCCTCATTTTATTCGTATATCGTGCATTCATTGTAAAAATATCATCATTATTAGATTATTATATTATTACATCATACACTTATAATGTAATATTACAATAATATATTTGAATGAATTATTTTATTGAAGAATATAAAATATCAATTTTCAACAATTGTCTCTTTTGCTAAAAATTCCTCCACTTATATTCACATCAAATAAATATTTTCTTATCATTTTTATCAATAATTAATTATTCACAAATAATATTACAGAACCACAATATTGACAATCAGGTCGTTCCCAGGAAAGAGGGGCCTTCCGATAAGAATTTCTCCTTACTAGCGCGCAATTACCTAACCCTTTTCTTAGACAGAACTTCCTAGACATTGCCAATAATGATGTCTAATAATATTATTCAAATAATATGAATTATTGATTTGATAATGTAAAATATTGTGCAGTGACAATTATTGAATAAACAATAATATAAAATATTGTGCAATATCGTGTGCTATTGTGCAACAATGCATATTACTTTATTTTAACCCCGGATATTTCAACAGTGTTAACGGTAATCGTTAGGCCGTTATTAATAGAAAACTTATTCTTGTCATCTTCTTCATCCGATAATTTTCCGTTATGGGGCTCAGAAATGGCTCCGTCGTCGTACGAATATTCCCCGACAATAAGAATATTTCACGACCAAACGAATATTCCCCGACAACAATAATATTTTATAACCACTTGTTTATTTTGAAATGTCTGCGCATACAACCCATAACTTTTCACATTCATCAATTCATCCCCTTACTAATCAAAATAATATATAGAGGAAATTCAATTTTATTCACAAAAAGTTGGGGTCTTACAACCTCCCCTCCTTATGAAATTTCGTCCTCAAAATTGACGTGCGTACTTGGTGTTTTGAAAAGGTGAGGATACCTCATTTTCTTTTCCAATTCTAACTCCCAAGTCATTTCTTCGATTACAACTGTGACTCTCATGGTGCCTCAACCATAGCACCTCACAATGGTACTTATCAGTTTGCCACCGCACAAAAACGGCGTCCCCTACAGAGAGTCTAGCTTCGGTGCATCCCACACAAGAAGTCACCAGCAAGAGGGTCGGGGCTCTTCACACCTTATGGCTCTTGATGCTTCGCCTTGACACGTTGACACGTTAAACACCTCGAGATAAACTTCGCAATTTCTCTCTTCATATTGCTCCACCAAAATGTATGTCGAAGATCACGATACAATTTGATACTTCCAGGATGAATTGCAAACGGTGTGTTGTGTGCCTCCATCATGATTCTATACTTCAAGTCAAGATCGTTAAGAACACAAAGTCTGGAGTTGACTTGAAGTATTCCTTCTTCATCGATTCTTGCTTCTGGAACCGCACCTTCTTGCACCTTCTTCTTCATCTTCATCAGCTCCGGGTCTGTAGCTTGAGCAGCTTTAACTTTATCAATTAAAGCTGGCTCTACGCGTATATTTAACATCATCACGTGGGTCCCCGGAGTCTTGAACTCTATCTCCATCTTTTGTAAGTCACACAAAATAGGTCTTTGTGTTGACAGCATCGCACTTGTTCCCGCATATGATCTTCTACTCAATGTGTTAGCTATCACGTTTGCATTTCGTAATCTTTCAACAGCTCCAACCAACGTTGTTGTCGCATATTGAGTTCGTTCTGGGTGAAGAAATGTTTGAGGCTTTTGGAGTATATTAGGATGTCATCAATAATGACAACCACGAAATGATCCAAATATTTCTCAAATATTCGGTTCATCATGTCCATGAACGCAACATGGACATTGGTCAATCCGAAAGATATAACTAGAAATTCATAATGTGCGTATCGAGTTCTAAAGGTAGTCTTTGGAATGTCATCAGTTTTAATCTTTAACTGATGATATCCAGAACGAAGATTGATCTTTGAGAATAATTGCGCACCTTGCAACTGGTCGAACATGTCATCAATGTGAGATAACCGATATCTATTCTTGATGGTGACATAGTTCAACTACCAATAGTCAATACAAAGTCGCATACTACCGTCTTTCTTCTTTGCGAATAAAATAGGAGCATCCCAAGGAGACGTACTAGGACGTATAAAATCGATGTCTAACAACTCTTGTAGTTGGACCTTTAACTCCTGAAGTTCAATAGAAGCAATTCGATATGGGGTTTTAGAAATGGGTTTTGTACTGGGTTCAAGGTCAATAAAAATTCAACTTCACGTTCTGGGGGTAGACCAGGAAGTTCTTCGGGAAATACATCAAGAAACTCATTTACAACAGAAATATCATTCAAATCTGACGTATTCTGATTTAAATCAGTGACATGGGCTAAGAAAGCTTGACATCCGTTTTTCAATAAACGAATAGCTTTATGACTTGAAATGATATTGATTGATTTTAGTGGTTTGGTTGTTTGAATTCGTACAACAAGTTGGTTAGAAATATGAAAACTAACAACCTTACAAAAATAATTAATTTTGGCATGATAAGTGATTAACCAGTCAATTCCTAAAATCACATCAAATGCAAGTATTTTCAAAGATATAAGATCAACAGGTAGGGTGAGGGTGCCAATTTGAATCAAGCAAGATTTATAAACTGTAGATGTAACGAAGGTTTCTCCCAACGGAGTTTCGACAGATAAGTCAAAGTCTAATTTCTCAGAAGTCAAGTTCAAATGTTGAGCACAAGTAGGTGAAATAACAGAATGGGTAGAACCGGTATCTAATAAGGTATAGACTTCGCAAGAATTTATGATTAACTAACCTGTGATAACCTCGTTCGGGTTCCTCGCATTTTGGGCAGTCACGATAAACGCTCTTCCAGGAACCACCGACTTTGACTTGTTTGGGACAGCCGCTGGAGTCACCATCCCCGGTGGACTTGGTTTTGCTACCGGACACTCTCGAGCTATGTGACCTTCCTTTCCACAGTTATAACACACCTTGAATTGTTGTGGGCAGTTTGGACTGATGTGTCCCTCTTTTCCGCATTTATAGTATACGACCGGTGATCGTTCTCCTCTCTTATAAACAGTTGATGCTGGTGCTGCTGTCGACGTCTTCTCGTTATCATTGTTGTACCTTCTCTTCTTGAAATCTCCCCACGACTCACTTCTTCTATTATCTTGGCCATGATTACCACCGAAGTGGTTACCATTTCTAGCCTGATAATTTCCTCCCCGCCGGTTATCGTTGTTCCGATGATTGCTGCCACCGGTACGACCTTGGATGTTCTCCCTTGGTTGAACAGACTCATTATCTCGTTCTAATAATTGAGCCATGTTCACTACATCTGAATATAAAGAAAATTTGTGAGAAATGAGGTATTGACGAATTTCGGGTTTCAAACCTCTCAGAAACATCCGCGTCATACATTCCTCATTATCCACCAAATGAGACGCAAACCGGGATAACTCTGCGAACTTAGCCTCATACTGGGACACAGTCATGTTGTTTTGTTCCAGTTTGATAAACTCTACCTCTTTCATATGACGAATACTTTCTAAAACGTACTTGTCATTGAACAGTTTCTGAAATGTCTCCCAAGACATCTTGAGTGCGGCATGCTGGGTACGCTTCACAGATTCTCACTAGTAATCTGCCTCTCCACGAAACATAAAGGTGGTGAATGGAACCTTCTGTTCCTCCGTGCATCCCAAGATATTAAATATCTTGGTAATTTGCTTAACCCACATTTCCGCCTTGATTGGATCTGGCTTTTTCAAAAACTCTGGTGGTCCTAACTCTTTGAACTGCTTGGCATTGACAAGTCGCGAGTTGTTATTATTTCCACCCGTATTTTGAACACGAGTCTTACTCGTTTGGTTTTGCATGAACTGCAAAAAACTTATAAACATCCCATCGTTCATCGTTTGATCGGTGATGTTATTTACAGGAGGAATATTGCCTTCCTGTTGCACGTTCTCCTAGTTGGTGATTAAAAGTGTCTCAACGGTCTCATTCACTCCACTGTTTAGATTTTCAGATGCCATTCTCAAATACTGCCATAAAACAAGGGTTAATTAAACAAATTAACACATTACATATTCACCCTATGTTCTAACTGACCAATTCAATACCAAATAAGCTTAGGTAGGACACACTAGCGAAGGATTTACTCGTTTCTCCCCTCCTAGTTCTATTCCCAGTCCGCCAGAGATCATATCCCTAAGCTCTGATACCGACTATGACGCCCCCAGAATAGGTCCAATCCACCCAACCCATTCTGAGTCGCCAAACACATGGTATAGAAACTAAATACAATCTTTTTATAACAAAAGGTCGTGAGAATTACGACCAGACAACTGTGAGTGTCAATACAAACATGTAGAAAATATAAACACTCAAACTGAGTCCTCATTACAGTTATTATCACACTATTTTACAAAAATAGTGAGGATTACTACTGCTATACTCTGACCATCACTCTGTCCCCCGACTAGTCCCTGCGACATTCTCATTTCCTAAAGAGGTTAATAGAATAAAAGGGTGAGCTCAACTAACCCAGTAAAGAATATTATGACTAAGATAATAAAGAATAATTTATCGTTAGTCTTTAACAAATCAGATAAATTATTATGGACAACAAGTTTTAGATCAACAACTGCAGCGGAAGTAGCAATGCATCAGAAGAGTTAAGTAGGAAATAATGTCTATTATCTTCTTGTTGGGTTTGTACGAAATCGTGACGCAATCAAATTGCAAAAATTAGCGGAAGCATGGTATATCAGAGTTTAAAAAATTTCTACAAAACCATTACCCGGATCATCCTTTATGCAAATTATTAATTTAAAACGATAAATAAGAAGTTATGGAATCATACCCTTGTAGAACGAAGCTTCCACAGGTACTAGTTCAACTCCTTGTTCTTCGTGATCTCCTTGAATTTTCGGATTAGATTCCTTCCTTTGATCAACGTTAGCCACCCAAGTGTTTGGCCTCTAGAGGTGATCCACCAAGGAAGAGAAATTATCAAGAAGGAGGGTGTTTGGCTAAACCTTAGTTTTCTATCCTCTATAGAAAAGGAGTACTCTCCAACAATTGGAATTGCATCAATCTAATATCTATTATAAGACTTCTCTTATATAGACATTGGTCAACCCTTCTAATCCTATTAGACATGGGATTTCTTTTAATTAATTAAACTCCTTTAATTAATTTAGGCTTCCCACCACATGGGAATAATTAATTAAATTCATTTAATTAATTTGTCTCCTAATCTTATTAGGAATAAATGAGAGTACTAAATATTAAATTAATTACTAAACTCCTTTAGAAATTAAAATAATAATAATTGTAATAATATTAATAAGACTCCTCTTATTAATTTATATTTAATATTTCCAAAATATTAAATAATAAACATTAAGCTATTTAATTTATTCTATCACCATAGATTAAATTAATTATACTTAATGCATTATTACGATTATGCCATTACCTTCTTAAATAATTATTCTTCCTTTTATGGTGTGACCCTTTAGGTTCTCCATATTAAACCGGTTGTGAATAAATCAATTAAAACAATTTTAATCTTATTTAAATAAATAAATTAAACTAATAATTTATTTAAATAAATAATATTTATTCTACAATAGGGATAAGCCTCCCTAGCGATCAACGACTTTCCAGATAATATAGATTTCAACATTAATCATAAAAGAACCTGTGAGTTAATAGTTACCATACAATTCAATCCTTCCACCATACAATGTCCCAATTAAATATAAGACATGGATTTACTGTCAAGTCTTATTTTATTTAATTATATGTATTTCGATTAGAAAATGCACAACTCCAAATAATGCAAATTAAAAACTCCTTTCTAATTTCATTTCACCTTGGCCAAGGATTCCTGGGTTGTCATTTAACGAATCACATGGGACATATCTCCTCTTTTACTAGAGGTGGTAGATTCTTTATTGATCATTCATTATCTCCATATGTAACTCATTATACCCAAGCATACCCTATATATGCCTTAAAAGGTCTTAAGGAATAAGTCAAAGTATAATTTGTTACATACAAGATACTATGATGATCTCAAGTCCAAGGATCACTTGTACTACTATCACATTAGGAATTCCTATTGACATGCGAGTAAAACTCCATTAGGTATTCCATAGCGAATCACGTTCAGTGAACTTATTCTCCAATAAGCACCTACATACTTGCTTTAGTGTCTCCACACAAATGATCATGAGATCAATCATCCTCATCCAATGAGCAAGCAACATATGTACCAATCTATCCGGATTTACTAATCCCCCTTTTAGTAATCCCACGATTGGGAACTATTTAAGTTTTAAAACTTTCTAAGAATTTAGATCTCATTAGCATGATCATCATCATGATTCTAAAAGCATTGCTTAAAACTATGGGTTATTTACATATTATAAAAACAGCAACATGTAGATAATTAAATGCCTTTAATAAATGAATATTTCATTAATAAATAAATAAGATTGTTTACAAAGTACGTGCTTTATCATCATACATGATTGGCTTGTATGCACACTACTATCAATCTCCCACTTGCACTAAAGCCAATCGCCATGGTATCTCATACCCATCTTCTCTAAGTGACGATCAAACTGCTGTTGTGTTAAAGCTTTAGTAAATGGATCTGCAATGTTGTCTTGAGAGTCTACACGCTCCAAGGTGACGTCTCCTCTTTCAATGATCTCCCTGATCAAATGAAATCGCCGCAACACGTGTTTAGATTTCTGATGAGACCTCGGTTCCTTAGCCTGTGCAACTGCTCCTGTGTTGTCACAGTAAATGGGAACTGCTTCTCCAATGCTAGGAACCACACCAAGTTCAGTTATGAACTTCTTCATCCAAACAGCTTCCTTTGCAGCTTCACTTGCAGCTATATACTCTGCCTCTGTCACTGAATCAGCAACTGTTTGCTACTTGGAACTCTTCCAACTCACTGCGCCTCCGTTCAAGGTAAAAACATACCCCGAAACAGATTTACTGTCATCTTGGTCCGTTTGAAAACTTGAGTTTGTGAAGCCCTCGAGTTTTAATTCAGACCCACCGTAGACAAGAAAAATATCCTTAGTCCTTCTCAAGTATTTTAGGATATTCTTCACTGCCTTCCAGTGCTCTTCTCCTGGATTCGACTGGTATCTGCTCATTACACTAAGTGAATGAGCAACATCCGGTCTAGTACATATCATACCGTATATGATAGATCCTATTGCAGAAGCATTAGGGATCTTACTCATACGGTCTCTCTCCTCAGGTGTCTTTGGGGCCTGTTTCTTGGAGAGATGTATTCCATGGCTCATCGGCATGAGACCTCTTTTGGAATCTTCCATGCTAAATCTCTTTAGCATTGCATCAATGTACGTTCCTTGGGATAAACCAAGCATCCTTTTAGATCTATCTCTATAGATCTTTATCCCCAAAATATAGGATGCTTCTCCCAAGTCCTTCATGGAGAAGTGTTTAGATAACCAGATTTTAATCGATTGTAGCATAGGAATGTCATTCCCTCTCAGTAATATATCATCAACATATAATACAAGGAATGAAATTGCGCTCCCACTAACCTTCTTGTACACACATGGTTCATCGTCATTTTTGATAAAATTAAACTCTTTGATTGTCTCATCAAAACGAATGTTCCATCTACGAGAAGCTTGCTTCAATCCATAAATGGATCGTTGCAGCTTACAGACTTGATTTATTCCAACCTTTGAAACAAATCCCTCTGGCTGTGTCATATACACATCCTCCTCAAGTTTCCCATTGAGGAAGGCCGTTTTCACGTCCATCTGCCAGATCTCATAGTCGTTATAAGCTGCAATCGCAAGCAAAATCCGAATGGACTTGAGCATAGCTACTGGTGAAAAGATTTCATCATAGTCAACTCCTTGTCTTTGTTTGAAACCTTTTGCAACCAGTCGGGCCTTATAGGTCTCCACCTTGCCGTCCGCTCCAGTCTTTCTTTTAAAGACCCATTTACACCCAATAGGCTTAATGCCTTCAGGTGGTGAAACCAAATTCCATACTTTGTTTTCATACATGGAGTCCATTTCGGATTTCATGGCTTCAAGCCATTTCCCTGAGTCTTTATTACTCATGGCCTGTTCGTAATTCAATGGATCATCATCATTCATGATGCGTACCTCATCGTCATCCTCTACAACGAATCCATACCTCTCAGGTATCTTCGGTACTCTTCCAGATTTACGAACAGGGTGTGGTATAGTAGGTTCTTCTACTTGGTCAGGTACCTAACTTTGATCCGTGGTAATTTGTGGTTCTTGAGCTTCTTCAAGATATATCTTACTCCCACTGACCCCTTCATGGATAAACTCCTTTTCCAAGAAGGCAGCATGTTTCGCAACAAACACCTTTTGATCAGTTGGATGATAGAAATAATACCCTACAGTTTCTTTAGGGTATCCCACAAATCTACACTTTTCGGATTTAGTCTGTAGCTTATCATGTTCAAACTTTTTGACATAAGCTGGACAACCCCAAGTCTTAACATGCTTAAGATTTGGTTTCCTTCCCTTCCACATCTTATATGGAGTCTTTGGGGCGGATTTGGTAGGTACCTTGTTAAGTAGGTATGCAGCCGTTTCTAGGGCATATCCCCAGAAGGAAATTGGAAGGTCGGTAAAACTCATCATGGATCGAACCATGTCTAACAGTGTTCGATTTCTCCTTTCAGATACTCCATTTAACTGTGGTGTACCTGGAGGAGTCCATTGTGAGATTATACCATTTTCTTTGAGACAATTGAGAAACTCACTGCTTAAGTATTCTCCGCCTCGATCTGATCGAAGTATCTTTATACTCTTGTCCGTTTGTTTCTCTACTTCACTTCTGAACTCTTTGAACTTTTCAAATGATTCTGACTTGTATTTCATTAAATACACATATCCAAATCTTGAGTGATCATCAGTGAAAGTAATAAAATAAGAATACCCACCCCGTGCACTTGTTGTCATAGGCCCACAAACGTCTGTGTGAATCAATGTCAACAACTCTGTAACTCTTTCTCCTCTTCCACTAAAAGGAGATTTAGTCATTTTACCCATGAGACAAGATTCACAAGTTGGATATGATTCATAATCGGATAGCTCGAGGAGCCCATCTTTATGCAACTTGGATAATCTTGTTTCATTGATATGACCGAGTCTACAGTGCCACATGTAGGTATAATTAATATCATCTCTTTTCCTTTTCTTAGTTTGTTCAATTTGAAATATATTTTCTTGTAAGTCAAGTGTATAAAGTCCATTTCGCAAATTTCCAATACCATATAAAACATCGTCTTTATAAATAGAACAACTATTGTTCTTTATAACAACGTTAAATCCTTCCATATCCAATACAGAAATTGAAATAATGTTTTTAATAATATTCGGAACATAATAACAATTATTAAGATAAATGGACTTGCCCGAAGGCATTGCTAAATAATAAGTTCCTATAGCTAATGCAGCAACCTTTGCTCCATTCCCTACTCGTAGGATCACCTCATCATTGTTCAGCTTTCTACTTCTGACCAGTCCCTTCACATTATTACATATGTGAGAACCACAGCCGGTATCCAATACCCAAGTAGAATTTTGACTTTCTGAAAAATTAATTTCAATCATGAACAAACCTTGATTGGAAGTCGAAGCTTCTCCAAGCTTCTTGTCTGCCAGAAACTTCTTGCAGTTTTTCTTCCAATGACCCGGCTCGTTGCAATGGAAGCACATTCCTTTGCTAGCTGGATCAGATTTCTTTTGTTCCTTTATGTTCACCTTGCCCTTGGTCATCCGAGATCAAAAGAGCTCCTTAGATATCTCATATCTAGCAGTCCTACTTTGTTCACCATGCAACTCCTTGAGGTGAATCAACATAGTAGGAGCATCCATGTTTTCTTGCTGACGCTGAAGCTCGTTATTCATGGATGCGAGCATGATGCATTGAGCTACAGATGCATCATCTTGCCACTTTACAATGGTGGCAATCTCTTCCTCAGAGGTTGTTTCTGGAACAGTTCCAGGGACATGTGAGTTTAGGACATAAGAAATCTTTTCAGTAGTGAGAACTATTCTCAGATTTCTTGGCCAGTCCGTATAATTCGGCCCGGTAAGCTTATTAGCATCAAGTATGCTTCGCAGTGAAATTAGTGATTTTGACATTTTTAAAATTCTGCATGTGAAAAACAATATTTTAGCAAACATTCATTTTATTAATTTTGCATACCAAAATAAATTTAGGTCTTTATTTTAAATTGGTATCTCCCACTATTTTTATCAAACTATATTACCCTCACTTATATAGTTCGGCAACATCTAATTAAAGATTTGCTAGTGAGAATAAGGATCCCATTTCAAATGTATATAACCTTGTGGATAGCACAACAAGCGATATACAAATAAATAGGTAGACAACTCTTGTCAATTACATCACCATGTAATTCCTTTTATTTTGCCTCTTAAATCATAATGGTCAAGTGTGTGCACATCCGAACTAAAATAATTTAAGTTAAGTCCAGCCTAGCACTTTCATAAATTCAAAAAAGAAAAATGTTCGTCCTTGTGGATAGCACAACAAGACTAGATCGTTCAATTTTCTTGATAAGCATCAAATGTGATTAATTAACATCTTAAATACGCAATACTCGCCTTGTGGATAGCACAACAAGCTCATATTAAATATCTAATACTCTATTAATTTATCATGCTAGAAGGCGACGTTCGATATTCCAAATATCATTTGAACACTTCGGACTTAATATTATTTCTTTGAGGGGTTTGTTATTATTAGTCTCATCTTTGTTTAGCGCGCATGCACATATATATATAAAATACGCGTCATTTTATTAAACATGCGAAGCATGTTTGCATAAAATATAAAATATATAATATTTAGCATGCAATATAGAATACTATATTCTACCCGGATTGATTATGGACTTTTATTCTAGTTTGGTTCACTAGAGCCACCAAGTGAACCAAAAGGTCAAACCTAGGAGTGCAAGAATTTAAATTTAAATATAACTATTACATTTAAACCCGGGCTCCATACAAACGGGTCTTCACGCGCTCCTTGCTCCTTGGTCTCCAATTTCTTCAAGATAATTCTAACTATTCTTATTACATTAAACTATTTAATTTAAATAGAAACCTTGATCAACAGTCAAGGGGAAGTACATAGGAGGGAGATAGAATTTTACATCAAGAAAAAAAAAATTAGAGAAGACGAGGTACGCAGACCCCATTTAATAAAACCCATTCATTCAAGCATTCAACTAAAATAAAATCCAATCACATTGGTCAAATAGTCCATAATCAATCCCCATTTATTTTCATACATATCACCATATATATCAATAAATAAATATTCATCTCATGAATTAAAACATTCCATATATATATGAGTATCATTTAATGGGCAATTTTAAATTGCATGAAATCCAATTTCAAGATTAAAATAAACTCTTTATTTTAATTATAAAATTATTTAGAATATAATATATAAATATATCATATTTATTTTTTTTAAAAAAAGTCACCTTCTTTTATTAAAAGAGTCCTGCAGGTTTATTTAAAAAGTCCTTTCCTGATGGGTCACCTTCTTTTTGGAGTAAGAAAGAGACAACACCTTTTCTTTGCAGAATTCAAGATTAGCACAAAAAAAAATTGTGATTCTCCCCAAAAAAAGTCCTTTTTTTAAAAAAATAAATAAATAATAATAATAATATAATTTTATACAATAAAATTATGCCCAATAAATTATTTTAAATACATACCCATATGTATATGAAATCAAAAATAAATTAATAATTGCATAAAGATTTGGCTCTGATGCCACTGTTGGGTTTGTACGAAATCGTGACGCAATCAAATTGCAAAAATTAGCGGAAGCATGGTATATCAGAGTTTAAAAAATTTCTACAAAACCATTACCCGGATCATCCTTTATGCAAATTATTAATTTAAAACGATAAATAAGAAGTTATGGAATCATACCCTTGTAGAACGAAGCTTCCACAGGTACTAGTTCAACTCCTTGTTCTTCGTGATCTCCTTGAATTTTCGGATTAGATTCCTTCCTTTGATCAACGTTAGCCACCCAAGTGTTTGGCCTCTAGAGGTGATCCACCAAGGAAGAGAAATTATCAAGAAGGAGGGTGTTTGGCTAAACCTTAGTTTTCTATCCTCTATAGAAAAGGAGTACTCTCCAACAATTGGAATTGCATCAATCTAATATCTATTATAAGACTTCTCTTATATAGACATTGGTCAACCCTTCTAATCCTATTAGACATGGGATTTCTTTTAATTAATTAAACTCCTTTAATTAATTTAGGCTTCCCACCACATGGGAATAATTAATTAAATTCATTTAATTAATTTATCTCCTAATCTTATTAGGAATAAATGAGAGTACTAAATATTAAATTAATTACTAAACTCCTTTAGAAATTAAAATAATAATAATTGTAATAATATTAATAAGACTCCTCTTATTAATTTATATTTAATATTTCCAAAATATTAAATAATAAACATTAAGCTATTTAATTTATTCTATCACCATAGATTAAATTAATTATACTTAATGCATTATTACGATTATGCCATTACCTTCTTAAATAATTATTCTTCCTTTTATGGTGTGACCCTTTAGGTTCTCCATATTAAACCGGTTGTGAATAAATCAATTAAAACAATTTTAATCTTATTTAAATAAATAAATTAAACTAATAATTTATTTAAATAAATAATATTTATTCTACAATAGGGATAAGCCTCCCTAGCGATCAACGACTTTCCAGATAATATAGATTTCAACATTAATCATAAAAGAACCTGTGAGTTAATAGTTACCATACAATTCAATCCTTCCACCATACAATGTCCCAATTAAATATAAGACATGGATTTACTGTCAAGTCTTATTTTATTTAATTATATGTATTTCGATTAGAAAATGCACAACTCCAAATAATGCAAATTAAAAACTCCTTTCTAATTTCATTTCACCTTGGCCAAGGATTCCTGAGTTGTCATTTAACGAATCACATGGGACATATCTCCTCTTTTACTAGAGGTGGTAGATTCTTTATTGATCATTCATTATCTCCATATGTAACTCATTATACCCAAGCATACCCTATATATGCCTTAAAAGGTCTTAAGGAATAAGTCAAAGTATAATTTGTTACATACAAGATACTATGATGATCTCAAGTCCAAGGATCACTTGTACTACTATCACATTAGGAATTCCTATTGACATGCGAGTAAAACTCCATTAGGTATTCCATAGCGAATCACGTTCAGTGAACTTATTCTCCAATAAGCACCTACATACTTGCTTTAGTGTCTCCACACAAATGATCATGAGATCAATCATCCTCATCCAATGAGCAAGCAACATATGTACCAATCTATCCGGATTTACTAATCCCCCTTTTAGTAATCCCACGATTGGGAACTATTTAAGTTTTAAAACTTTCTAAGAATTTAGATCTCATTAGCATGATCATCATCATGATTCTAAAAGCATTGCTTAAAACTATGGGTTATTTACATATTATAAAAACAGCAACATGTAGATAATTAAATGCCTTTAATAAATGAATATTTCATTAATAAATAAATAAGATTGTTTACAAAGTACGTGCTTTATCATCATACATGATTGGCTTGTATGCACACTACTATCACTTCTATGCTTTAAAAGACCATAATCAATATTTTATCCCTGTAACATCAATCAATATTTATCTTGAATCAAATATTCATCTTTGCACTACGGGCCAAAGATATTCATTTGTATCATCAGTTGGTCATGTTCATCTCAACACCTGTCCATCTTTGCACTACGGGCCAAAGATATTCATCAGGTAATCATCTTTGCACTACAGACTAAAGATATTCATCAAATAATCATTCATCTTTGCACTACAGGCCAAAGATATTAGTTAAATAATCATTCATTTTTGCACTACAAGCTAAAGATATTCGTCAAATAATCATTCATCTTTTGCACTACAGGCCAAAGATATTTGTTTGTATCACCATTTAAGACTGAGGATGATGAAAAATATTTTAAAGAACGAATCCAGTGAGATAAAGGACAAAGATTAGGGATTCGTAAATCTGTTTATCCAAGTTCAAAAATACACCATAATAATTAATTGTGGAGCAAAATTCAAGAATGAAGTTCAAAACTTGGATCCAATCAAAGATAGGAACCATAACAGACAACTTGGACAAAAAAAAAATTTAATTTTTCTGTGAATAGTATTGTATTCATGAATAGTGCCGTATACGTGAATAGTAACTCCGACATGAAAAAGGTAGAAATTTCATAAGAAAAATCATACTTCGTGAATAGTACCGTATTTGTGAATAGTGCCGTATACGTGAATAGTAATCTCGACATGAAAAGATAAAATTTTTATAATAAAATTCATACCAATATTTCGGTGTAATGATATTGAAAGAAATAACATCATTTATGAAAAAAATAACATCTCTTACCTCAACAGAAAGGTACTTCTGACTGGAATATCGGATATTTTGTTGAAGAAAACTTGCACTGTTTAACATCACTCAAAGTATCTAAATACTCAAAAAAATACTCTCGATATTATAGAGAGAAACTTCTGATTCTGATGTGATTTTTAATTCTAACCTAAGCACCCTATTTATAGGAAAATACTTAGAACACCAAAGCAGAAAATTTAATAAAATATTATATTTATAATATTCACGAACCACCACTTTGAAATTTAATTCTCAGCACATTTCACATACAAAAGACAAGAGTGGGGTTCACACCTTCTAGAACCTCCTCCACCAAAAATCAATTCAGACCCAATATTCTGGAACTTCAATAATATATAATAAATAGCACGTTTATCAGAAAAATATAAATTTTATGTCCATTCTATATGAAATTTAATTTTCTACAACTTTATAGAAGAAAGTTTTTCCAAATGTCGAACGAAAAATGACCTAAATTTACATACGGACGAACTTACAGGCTATAATCAACTTTCATTCAAAAATGGGGCCCACCAACATATTTAACATGTTTTTTGTAACAAAAATACTCCGGACCCAATTTGCTCTCTTCCTCCTCATTTTATTCGTATATCGTGCATTCATTGTAAAAATATCACCATTATTATATTATTATATTATTACATCATACACTTATAATGTAATATTACAATAATATATTTGAATGAATTATTTTATCGAAGAATATAAAATATCAATTTTCAACAATTGTCTCTTTTGCTAAAAATTCCTCTACTTATATCCACATCGAATAAATATTTTCTTATCATTTTTATCAATAATTAATTATTCATAAATAATATTACAGAATCACAATATTGATAACCAGGTCATTCCCAAGAAAGAGGGGGCCTTCCGATAAAGATTTCTCCTTATTGGCGCGCAATTACCTAACCCATTTCCTAGACATTGTCAATAATGTAGTCTAATAATATTATTCAAATAATATGAATTATTGATTTGATAATGTAAAATACTGTGCAGTGACAATTATTGAATCAACAATAATATAAAATACTGTACAATACCGTGTGCTACTGTGCAACAACGCGTATTACTTTATTTTAATCCCCGGGTATTTCAACAGTGTTAACGGTAATCGTTATGCCGTTATTAATAGAAAACTTATTCATGTCGTTTTCTTCATCCGACAGTTTTTCGTTATGGGATCCACAAATGGCTGCGCCGTTGTACGAATATTTCCCGACAACAAGAATATTCTACGACCAAACGAATATTCCCCGACAACAAGAATATTTTATAACCACTTGCTTATTTTGAAATACTTGCGCATATAACCCATAACTTTCCACATTCATCAATTCATCCCCTTACTAATCAAAATAACATATAGACAAAATTCAATTTTATTCATAAAAAATTGGGGCCTTACAAACGTCTAGCATCTGTATGTATAATATAGTTATGACATTGTCAAAAAATAGTAAATGGACGTTTTTTTATAAAAATAACTTATGAAAATAAGTGTTATTGGACCAAAACAAAATTAACTCACTAGCTGATGAAGACGACCCGCCCTGGGAGCCGTCACCCTTTCCTGTACTGCAGCCACCACGACCACCTCCACCGCTATGTCTAGGCATAGATGTACTACTAAAATAACAGACATATATGACATTAAATTTTAGTTAATTTATTCTAATGAATTTTTTTAGTAGTAAAATATTTACAAAACACCAATTAGTTAAGAAGTAGTACGTCGTTAAACCAGTCAGAATCAAAATCATTTTCATCCTCTGATTCTGTCTCTTCCTCTTGCGTATCAATTTTTTCCTCAGTATCATCATCTATGACCACATACGGACTAACAACCACATCTTCCTCCACTTCATCAACATCGGGTACGTAAAAGACATCATCTACCACCACATCGTCATCATATAGCAATACGTGGCTGGGGCGTAGTACACTTGAGTTGTTTGGCTGGCTAACACAAATACGTCATCAGACTGTAACGTCGACTTTATATCTACTATGATGATTCTATTACGATCAATTTTAACACCCTTTGCAGTATCAAACCAGCGACACTTAAATGTAATGACCTTTTTATCCCCGGGATAATTAAGCACAACAACTTTCTCTAATCTTCTATAGTAATTGGACTCAGAATCTTGGTAACAACTTCCCAACACGACAACTCCAGAGTTGACTGATGTCATTTCATTCAACTCATCAACTTTGAATCTATACCCATTAACGATGTAGCCTGAAAATGAACTAATAAGTTTGTAAGGGCCTAAAATGGCATCTCTAAAATGCTCAGAAGTGTTTTCTTGTTTGACCCTTCTCTTAAACCAATGTTAGAAATTTTCATTAGTGAATGCTTCCATCTGTGCTGTAGTCAACCCTGGGATAGAAGCACGCGCTTCCGCTTCGAATGAACTGCGTACAATAATAATATAGTACTTAGTTGTTGATTAAGGTTAGATATTAAAGCTTCAACTTATAATAATACATACTTGATGTACGACGATACTTCAGGTATATTTAGAAGCACATATTGAAAGTAGTATGCATACAAGCCAATCATGTATGATGATAAAGCATATACTTTGAGACAATCTTATTTATTTATTAATAAAAGTGTTATTCAATTAAAGGCATTTAATTTATCTACATGGTGCTATTTTTATAATATGTGATAAACCCATAGTTTTAAGCAATGCTTTTGGAATCATGATGATGATCATGTTAATGAGATCTAAATTCTTAAATAGCTCTAAAATAGTTCCTAATCGTTGGATTACTAAAAAGGGGATTAGTGAATCCGGATGGATTGGTACATACATTGACTTGCTCATTGGATGAGGATGATTGATCTCATAATCATTTGTGTGGAGACACTAAAGCAAGTATATAGGTGCTTATTGGAGAATAAGTTCACTGAACGTGGTTCGCTAAGGAATACCTAATGGAGTTTTACTTGCCTATCAATAGGAATTCCTTAAGTGATAGTAGTATAAATAATTCTTAGACTTGAGATCATCATAGTATTTTGTGTATAACGAGTTATACTTTGACATTTCCCTTAAGACCCTAAGGGTATATCAAATGGTATGATTGGGTATAATGATTTATGCATGGAGATAATAAATAATCAATAAAGGATCTACCACTTCTAGTAAAAGAAGAGAATGTCCTATGTGATTCGATAAATGACAACCCAGTAGTCCTTGGCCAAGGTAGAATGAAATTAGAAAGTAGTTTTTAATTTGTATTATTTGGTGTCGTGCATTTTAAAATCGAAATACATATAATTAAATAAAATAAGACTTGATAGTAAATTCATGTCTTATATTTCATTGGGACATTGTATAGTGGAAGGATTAAATTGTACGGTAACTATTTACTCATAGATTCTTTTATGATTAATGTTGAAATCTATATTATTTGGAAAGTCGTTGATCGCTAAGGGGGCTTACCCTTATTTTAGAATAAATGTTATTTATTTAAATTAATTATTAGTTTAATTTATTTATTTAAATAAGAATCGAATTTTTCTAATTGATTTATTTACAACCGGTTTAATATGGAGAATCTAAAGGGCCACACCATAAAAGGAAGAATATTTATTAAAGAAGCTAATGGCATAATTGTAATAATAAGTTAAGTATGTTTAATTTAATATATAGTGATAGAATAAATTAAATAGCTTCATATTTATTATTTAATATTTTGGAATTATTAAATATAAATTAATAAGATGAGTCTTATTATTATTACTATTATTATTATTTAATTTTTAAAGGAGTTTGAGAATTAATTAATAAGATACTCTCTCTTTCTCCCAAATATTCCTAATAGGATTAGGAGGCTAATTAATTAAAAGAGTTTATTTATTCCAATAGGATTGGGAAGCCTAATTAATTAAAAGGTTTAATTAATTAATTTGAAACCCTATTCCTAAAAGGTTTAGGAGGGTTGCCTACATCTGTAAATAAGAAAGTCTTATTATGGAACAAGGTTAGACATTACACTATTCCAGTAGTTGGGAGAGTATACACATTCTGTAGAGATAGAATTAGAGTTTAGTCAAACACCCATCATCTTAGTTCATCTTATTCCTTGGTGGATCACCTCTAGAGGCTAAACGTTTGGGTGACTTGCATTGATCAAATAAAGGAACCAATCTCGTGGATTCAAATTGGAGTAGAACGCGTGTGATAACCCGGATTTTTAAGAATTAATAAATGAGAATTTAATAAATAAAATTCTTATTATGAGATGTTTCGAGTTTGAGTATGTGAAATATGTGATTTGATGTGAAAAAATTAAATATATATGAGGTTTAATAGTTAATTAAACTATTGAAGAAATTAAATAAAATTGTTATGAAAAGGAAATTAACTGAATAACATTAGTTAATTTGATTAAGTTGGAAATTATATTATGAAATTGTAAGACCCCAAATTTTATGAATAAGATTTAATTTTCTTTATATATTATTTTGAAATAGTAAGGTGTTGATTTGATAAATGTGATAAGTTATGGGTGAAATGTGCAAAGTTTACAAAGTAAGCAAGTGGTTATAAAATTTTTGTTGTGTCAAAAAATATTCGTTTGGTCGAGGAATATTCTTTTTGTAGGAGAATATTCGTACGACAGCGCAGTCATTGATGGACCCCACAACGGAATGAATGTCGGATATAGAAAGCGACAGAAGTAACCTTTTTATAAAAATAACGGTAAAATTGTTACCGTTAGTACTGTTGAAATACCTGGTGGTTAAAATACATTAATACGTGGTGTTGCACAGTAGCACACGGTATTGCACAGTATTTCGAATTATTGATTCTTACGTAGGAAGGCACTTACTCAATTATTGTTACAGTAATTACTGTTCAATATTTTATATTATTGATTCAATAATTGCATAATATTTTATTGGTTCAATATTTGCTACGTTGATATTTTATATCAATAAGTGCTACTTTGCTATTTTATATTATTGATTCAATAATTGTCATTGCACATTATTTCAAATTATCAAATTAATAATTCATATTATTTGAATAATATTATTAGATAGCATTATTGACAATGTCTAAGGAAGTTCTGTCTAGGAAAGGGGTTGATTAATTGCGGGCTAGTAAGGAGAAATCCTTATCGGAAGGCCCCCTCTTTCCTGAGAACGACCTGGTTGTCAATTTTGTAGTTTTGTAATATTATTTGTGAATAATTAATTTTTGATATATATGATAAGGAAATATTTATTCAATGTGGATTTAAACGGAGGAATTTTTAACATTTGACATTTGTTGAAAGTTGATATTTTATCTTGTCCGATAAAATAATTCATTCAAATATATTATTATAATATTACATTATAGTAGTATCATGTGATTATATAATAGTATGATTTTTATAATTTGAATAGTAAATTTATTATAGTAAATTCATGGTATAAAAGTTAAACGAGGTGGAAGAGTGCAAATTACATTTGAACTCTTATGATGCAAACAATGATGTCATCGGAGCGATGAGGTAAGTAATGATGTCATAGGATCGATGATGTAAGCGACGATGTCATAAATTATGACAAAAAGACTATTTTACCCTTACTCTGCCGAGCATATAAATAGAAGCTCATTTCTTCATTATTTCTCACCAATTCGCTAAAGCTATAGAGAGAGAAAGTATAGAGAGAATAAGAGAAAAAGAAGAAGAGTATTCTGCTATTATATTAGTGCAGTTTCCAAATTTTTAAGGTAAGGGGTATTATTTCTTTCGTATTCATGAAGAGAGTTATTTTCTTTCAATACTCGTAAGGGTTGTTATTCCATTCTTTATTATTTTGTTGGAATAACCTGTCTACGCGGACTACCGCATGCATGGTGAAATCCTGTTGTTATTCCATTCTTTATTATTCTGTGAGAATAACCTGTCTACGCGGACTACCGCATGCCTGGTGAATAACCCTTCGCATTCAGTTGTTATTAAATTATGGAAATAATTGGTTTGAGCGGACTACCGCCTGACGGGTGAAAATCCAATTACAGTTTCGTATATTGTTTCATTTCAGATTCCTAACTCTAAACTTACTACAGTAAGTATTGCTTCTATAATTCCTGAAATGATCAGAAATTTCTTGAGTTTTGCGCTTCATCTAGTATCATTTCACCGGAATAATTTTCTGAACTTTCTCGTGAAATTCTTATCTTTTCATGTCGAGTTACTATTCACGGTAAAAAAAAATATTTTTTTTGATTGTATCCAAGTTTTGAACTTCATTCTTAAATTTTGCTCCACAATTAATTATTACGGAGTATTATTGAACTTGGATAAACTAAATTACGAATCCCTAATCTTTGTCCTTTATCTCATTAGATTTGTTCCTTATATTGTATTTCATCATCCTCATTCCTAAATAGTGATATAACTGAATATCTTTGGCCTGTAGTGCAAAGATGAAAGATTACTTGATGAATATCTTTGGCATGTTGTGCAAAGATGAATGATTACTTGATGAATATATTTGGCCTGTAGTGCAAAGATGAACAGGTGTTGAGATGAACATGACCAACTGGTGATACAAATGAATATCTTTGGCCGTAGTACAAAGATGAATATTGATTTGAGATATATATTGATTGATGTTACAGAGATAAAATATTGATGATGGACTTTTAAATCATAGAAGATAGTAGACTTCATTCTCTACTTAACTCCTCTAATGAATTGTTATTTTCGCTGCGAATATTGATCTAAAACTTGTTGTCCATTATATTTTATCTGATTTATTGAAGACTAATGATAATTTATTATTCATTATCTTAGTCATAATATTCTTTACTGGGCTAGTTGACCTCACCCTTTTCTTCCATTGTTCTCTTTAGGAAATAGGATTATCGCAGGGACTAGTCGGGGATCAGAGTGATGGTTAGAGTTAGATCAGTAAAAGTCCTCACTATTCTATAAAATAGTGGGATAATGATTGTAATTAATAAGGAGTGAATTTGAATGTTTATATTTCATATTATATACGATTTGTATTGAAATTCAAAGTTTGTGTGGTCGTAGTTTGCACAACCGTATGTTATAAAAGATTGTATTTGAATTCTATACCATGTATTTGGCGACTCAGAATGGGTTGAGTATTGAACCTATTTTGGGGGCGTCACAGTTGGTATCAGAGCTTAGGGATATGATCTCTGGTGGAGATCTGGGAATAGAACTAGGAGGAGAGAGACGAGTAAAACCTTCGCTAGTGTGTCCTACTTAATCTTAATTGTTATTTAATTGGTCGGTTGGAACATAGGGTTAATATGTGATATGTTAATTTGTTTGATTAACCCTTGTTTTGTAGCAGTATTTGAGAATGGCAGCTGAAAATCTAAACAATAGAGTGAACGAGACCGTTGAGACACATTTAATCACCAACCAGGAGAACGTGCAACAGGAAGGCAATATTCCTCTTGTAAATAACACTACCGAAGAAACGATGAATGATGGGATGTCAGGCGAAGAAGAAATTAGAGATATCCATGTGGTGAGTGAAGAATTAATAGTTGCACCCAAGCTAATCGCAGAGGTTGCAACTGAGAGTGAGGAAGAAGAGGAACCTGAGGAAGATTTATTATGAGAATTTTATGATCGAAATGTAGAACTGCAAAATCGTATTCATGAGTTAGAAGAACAAGGTGAAGAACGGCAGGCGGCCGTGGAACAAAGGGATACAACAATTCAAGAAAGGGATACAGAAATTCAAGATTTTGCTACTCGATATGCGAGGCTTGAACAGAAGTTCTCTCTGGCAGAACATATGATATTAGAGCTGGAATCTAAAAATGCAAATGTCAACGATCAGCTGAAAGAAGAAGCAACTGAATGAGTAAGAATTGAAGATGCATGGGTAAAAGCCGCACGATGCGTTGATATTTTAGAAAGAGACATTCGATCCAAGAAGGACAAAATAGACGACATGGATTTTACTTTTTGGACAGCAATTGGGAGAATCCAACATCGAGTTTGGAATTACCCTGTGCATAGAGGTCAACCCCAATTCGATATGGATCGAAGAGTAATGATTCAAATCATGGATCAGGAGTGCGACGAGGCAGTTGAGGGTGGAATGAACTTTATAGCAAAGTCAAGACCAGCTGGGATAGTGAAACCTAAGACAGTCCCAGACAAGCCAAAGGCGGTGGTTCCTGGAAGAGCGTTTGTCGTGACTGTCCAAAACGCGAGGAACCCGAACGAGGTGATCACGGGTAAGCTAGTCATAAACTCTTGCGAAGTCTATACCTTATTAGATGCCGGTGCTACCCATTCTTTTATTTCACCTACTTATGCTCAACATTTGAACTTGACTCCTGATAACTTAGACTTTGACTTATCTGTTGAAACTCCGTTATGAGAAACCTTCGTTACATCCACAGTTTACAAATCTTGTTTGATTCAAATTGGTACCCTCACACTTTCTGTTGATCTTATATCTTTGAAAATTCTTGCATTTGATGTGATTTTTTTGAATCGACTGGTTAACCATTCATCATGCCAAAATTAATTGTTTTCGTAAGGTTGTTAGTTTTCATATTCCTAACCAACCTATTGTGCGAATTCAAAACAACCAAACCATTAAAATCAATCATTGTCATTTCAAGTCATAAAGCTATTCGTTTATTAAAAACCGGATGCCAAGCTTTCTTAACCCATGTCATTAATTTAAATCAGAATACATCAGATTTGAATGATATTTTTGCTGTTAATGAGTTTCTTGATGTATTTCCCGAAGAACTTCCCGGTCTACCAAGAACGTGAAGTTGAATTCTTTATTGACCTTGAACCCAGTACAAAACCCATTTCAGAAACCCCATATCAAATAGCTCCTATTAAACTTTAGGAGTTAAAGGTCCAACTACAGGAGTTGTTAGACATCAATTTTATATGTCCTAGTACGTCTCCTTGGGGTGCTCCTATTTTATTCGTAAAGAAGAAAGACGGTAGTATACGACGTTGTATTGACTATCGGGAGTTGAACCATGTCACCATCAAGAATAGGTATCCGCTACCTCGTATTGATAATATGTTCTACCAATTGCGAGGTGCTATGGTTGAAGCACCATGAGGGTCACAGTTGGTATCAAATATTTGGATCATTTCGTGGTTATCATTATTGATGACATCCTAATATTTCTTTACCCAGAACGAATTCAATATGCGACAACGACGTTGGTTGGAGCTGTTGAAAGATTACGATCATACCATCCAATACCATCCTGGAAAAAGCGAACGTGGTAGCTGACGCGTTGAGTAGAAGATCGTATGCGGGTACAAGTGCGATATTGTCAACACGAAGCCCATTTTGTATTACGTACAAAGGATGAAGATAGAGTTAAAGACTTCGGAGACCCACGTGATGATGTCAAGTATACGCGTAGAACCAGCTTTGATCGATAAAGTTAAAGCTGCTCAAGCTACAGACCCGGAGCTGATGAAGATGAAGAAGAAGGTGCAAGAAGATACTATTCCCGAAGTAAGAATCGATGAAGAGGGAATACTTTAAGTCAAATTCAGACTTTATGTTCCTAATAACTCTGAATTAAAGTATAGAATCATGATGGAAACACACAACACACCATTCACAATCCTTCCTGGAAGTACCAAAATGTATCGTGATCGTCAACATACAATTTGGTGGAGCAATATGAAGAAAGAGATCGTAGAGTTTATCTCGAGGTGTTTAACGTGTAAACGTGTCAAGGCGAAGCATCGAGTGCCAAAGGGTCAGTTTGCAAAAAGTTATGGACACCGATTTACAATTCATTGGTCCATTTGAAATCCTTGACCGAGTAGGAAATGTGGCCTATAGACTCGCCTTACCTCCAAGCAGGTCTCTTGTTCATAATGTTGTTCACATATCTGTGCTTCGTAAATATGTGAAAGATGCAAACCACATTATTGAGTTAGAACCAGACGAGATAGCCGAAGATTTAACCTACGAGGAGGTACTTGTTAAGATCTTGGATAGGAAGGAACATGTCCTACGCTCAAAAGTTATACCTCAAGTTAAAGTTTTGTGGAGGAACCATAATATCGAGAAAATGACTTGGGAGTTAGAATCGAAAATGAAAACGAGGTATCCTCACCTTTTCGACATACCAGGTACGTACGTCAATTTCGAGAACGAAATTTCATAAGGAGGGGAGGTTGTAAGACCCTAAATTTTATGAATAAGATTTAATTTTCTTTATATATTATTTTGAAATAGTAAGGTGTTGATTTGATAAATGTGATAAGTTATGGGTGAAATGTGCAAAGTTTACAAAGTAAGCAAGTGGTTATAAAATATTCGTTGTGTCGGGGAATATTCGTTTGGTTGAGGAATATTTTTTTTGTTGGAGAATATTCGTACGACGGCGCAATCATTGATGGACCCCACAACGGAATGAATGTCGGATATAAAAAGTGACAGAAGTAACTTTTTTATAAAAATAACAGCAAAACTATTACCGTTAGTACTGTTAAAATACCCGGTGGTTAAAATACAGTAATACGTGGTGTTGCACAGTAGCACACGGTATTGCACAGTATTTTGAATTATTGATTCTTACATAGGAAGGAACTTACTCAATTATTGTTACAATAATTGCTGTTCAATATTTTATATTATTGATTCAATAATTGCATAATATTTTATTGGTTCAATATTTGCTACGTTGATATTTTATATCAATAAGTGCTACTTTGCTATTTTATATTATTGATTCAATAATTGTCATTGCACATTATTTCAAATTATCAAATCAATAATTCATATTATTTGAATAATATTATTAGATAGCATTATTGACAATGTCTAAGGAAGTTCTGTCTAGGAAAGGGGTTGATTAATTGTGCGCCAGTAAGGAGAAATCCTTATCGGAAGACCCCCTCTTTCTTGGGAACGACCTGGTTGTCAATATTGTAGTTCTGTAATATTATTTGTGAACAATTAATTTTTGATATATATATGATAAGGAAATATTTATTCAATATGGATTTAAACGGAGGAATTTTTAACATGTGACATTTGTTGAAAGTTGATATTTTATCTTGTCCGATAAAATAATTCATTCAAATATATTATTATAATATTACATTATAGTAGTATGATGTGATTAGATAATAGTATGATTTTTATAATTTGAATGGTAATATTATTATAGTAAATTCATGGTATAAAAGTTAAACGAGGTGGAAGAGTGCAAATTGAATTTGAACTCTTATGATGCAAACAATGGTGTCATCAGAGCGATGAGGTAAGCAAAGATGTCATCGGAGCGATGAGGTAAGCAATGATGTCATAAGATTGATGATGTAAGCGATGATGTCATAAATTATGGCGAAAAGACTATTTTACCCTTACTCTGCTGAGTCTATAAGTAGAAGCTCATTTCTTCATTATTTCTCACCAATTCACTAAAGCTATAGAGAGAGAAAGTATAGAGAGAATAAGAGAGAAAGAAGAAGAGTATTCTGCTATTACACTAGTGCAGTCTCCAAAATTTTAAGGTAAGTGGTATTATTTCTTTCATATTCATGAAGAGAGTTATTTTCTTTCAATACTCGTAAGGGTTGTTATTCCATTCTTTATTATTCTGTTGGAATAACCTGTCTACACGGACTACCGCATGCATGGTGAAATCCTGTTGTTATTCCATTCTTTATTATTTTGTGAGAATAACCTGTCTACGCGGACTACCGCATGCCTGGTGAATAACCCTTCGCATTCAGTTGTTATTAAATTATGGAAATAATTGGTCTGAGCGGACTACCGCCTGACGGGTAAAAATCCAATTGCAGTTTCGTATATTGTTTCATTTCAGATTCCTAACTCTAAACTTACTATGGTAAGTATTGCTTCTATAATTCCTAAAATGATCAGAAATTTCTTGAGTTTTGCGCTTCATCTAGTATCATTTCACCGGAATAATTTTTTGAATTTTCTCGTGAAATTATTATCTTTTCACGTCGAGTTACTATTCACAGTAAAAAAAATATTTTTTTTGATTGTATCCAAGTTTTGAACTTCATTCTTGAATTTTGCTCCACAATTGATTATTACGGAGTATTATTGAACTTGGATAAACTAAATTACGAATCCCTAATCCTTGTCCTTTATCTCACTGGATTCGTTTCTTATATTGTATTTCATTATCCTCAGTCCTAAATGGTGATATAACTGAATATCTTTGGCCTGTAGTGCAAAGATGAAAGATTACTTGATGAATATCTTTGGCCGGTAGTGCAAAGATGAATGATTACTTGATGAATATCGTTGGCCCGTAGTGCAAAGATGAACAGGTGTTGAGATGAACATGACCAACTGGTGATACAAATGAATATCTTTGGTCGTAGTGCAAAGATGAATGTTGATTTGAGATATATATTGGTTGATGTTATAGGGATAAAATATTTGATGATGGACTTTTAAATCATAGAAGATAGTAGACTTCATTCTCTACTTAACTCTTCTAATGAATTATTATTTCTGCTGTGAATATTGATCTAAAACTTGTTGTCCATTATATTTTATCTGATTTATTGAAGACTAACGATAATTTTTTATTCATTATCTTAGTCATAATATTCTTTACTGGGCTAGTTGAGCTCACCCTTTTCTTCTATTGTTCTCTTCAGGAAATGAAAATATCGCGGGGACTAGTCGGGGATCAGAGTGATGGTCAGAGTTTGATCAGTAGAAGTCCTCACTATTTTATAAAATAGTGGGATAATGATTGTAATTAATAAGGAATGAATTTGAATGTTTATATTTCGTATTATATACGATTTGTATTGAAATTCAAAGTTTGTGTGGTCGTAGTTTGCACGACCGTATGTTATAAAAGATTATATTTGAATTCTATATCATGTATTTGACGACTCAGAATGGGTTGAGTATTGAACCTATTTTGGGGGCGTCACAGAGATAATATAATTTGAATATTAAGCTTTGGGCAATAGAATTGTTATGAGTTAATCTCATAAATAATGTGAGTATTCACTTAATTAAAATAGTGAATTAATGTAAAATAATTAAAATAAGAATTTAATCAATAAAATTCTTATTATGACGTATTTTAATAAAATGAGAGAGTAATGTATGTTACATATAAATATAATATGTTAATATGTTACGATTGTGAGGTTCATTAATAATTAAATTATTTATCAAATAAAATAAATATTTTAATTAAAATATTTGCGGAGTAAAATAAATATTTAATAGAAATTATTATGGAATAATTTATTCAAGTATGATAATATAGAATAAAATTATGTGAAATGATTTTGTAATTAGTGCGTATTTTATTACGCTAATGGAATAGAAATATTTTAATTTAATTAAATAATTGAATTAGAGCGTTAATGATTTATTAAATAAAATTATAATTATATTAGCTAATTAAATATTGTGTTGGCTAAATAGAGATTATAATTTAATTAAATAAAGGTGTGATAAATGGGCCTTATAATAAGAGAATTATAAAAATTAGTAGAAAGGAGTTTTATTTGAGTAAGCCAAACAAGGCCTTGTGACTTTTGTTTTTAATAACTGCTAAGACTATACGTGTGTGTAACTCCCAATTGTAATAAGGGTTGATGTTTTACGTATAATACTCCCAAGTCTAAGAAACAAAGTAGAAGTGAGGAAGAGAGAGAGTTTTAGATAAAGGGGAAATTCTCTGTGAAATTGAGAAGGATTGGAGATTCAAAGAAGGAAGAAGAAGAAGATTTCTCATCATCTAATCAAGTTTGAGAAGAATCAAAGGTATTACTCTAGTTTTAAAGCTCTAATTTATAGTTTCTCAAGTTCTTCATTTAGAAAGCTATTTTGGTTGGGTGAATTCAAGAGATGTTGTGTATATATATGGGTATGTATAATATGATATATAGCCTCTATAAATGGTTTTAGAGTAATCCAATCCATGAAAACATGTTAAAGATGAAGATTTTAAGTTTTAGTTGAATATGTACATTTTGGCATATGTTGGAGTCAAAATTGATAGTTAATTCATGGATATAATCTGAAATTGATAATATATGTTATTAGTATGTTGAAAGACGAAAACAACGAAGTTTAAACGGATTAATTTGGTTAGGAATCGAATCTGTGGTGAATGATTTCGCTAAAACATGTTAAAACATGTAAAACTAACATGAACATGAGTTTTAGGTCAAAATTTAGGTTGGCTAGTGTTTCTGTAGATTATTGATTTTTAGGTATGTTGTAGTTCTATGAATTGCGAATCCATAGAGTCGAAAACGAATTAATCGGATGTGTATAACTCAAGTTATGAAGATTAGAAGGAGAAAACATGCAAAAATCGTGAGAAACAGAAAACTGTTAGTCTGGTTCTGCTAACAGGCGTAGCTGCCTGTGCCCTAAGTCTATTGGGCCGCAGCTGCCCTATAGGGCGTAGCTGCGCTAGTTCCAAGGCTTAATTGGGCGCAGCTGCGCCGGAATAGGGTCAGGCTTGACTGTTTTGACCTCCTGTAGTAAAACGGCCATAACTGTTTCATACGAACTGCGATTGAGGAGGTTCAAGATGATCCGGAACGAGGAAGAATAGACCTACAACTTTCTTTTTTAAGTTTTTCAATATGAGATCTTTAGAAGGGGTCAAAATGGTTATCTTTGGGACTAATGTGTATTCGGAGGCAATCAGAGAGCGTCGGGCATGCACGTATGCAAATGTAGTGCTTCTGACAATAAAAGATGTTGTTCTAAGTTATAAAACATGAATGTTAGTAAATATAATGATGCTTAACATTAATAAATAATGTATTAGATAAGTTATATAAGCACACTAAGCATACACAAGAGAGACGATTCGGGCATGTGACGAATGAACGTCGAAACGCCGTGACAAGTGTAATGAACGTAAAAAGTGTTTTAAGCCAAATGAAATGAACATTATTAGATATTGTAACGATTGAGAATTTTATATGTTAATTGTAAATATTTATTGAAGTAAATAAATATTTTATGGAATTTAATTGTGAAGATAAATAAATAAAGTGTGCGAGTGTTGTGGACAATTTAATTAAGTGCTATATGATTAATTAAATTGATATGTTAGCAATGGTGTAGCATAATTTTAATTTAATTAAGAATGATTTAATTAGATTTAATGTTATGTGCTAAGTGATAATAATTTGTACACGAATTATGTTTAATAAAGGAAATTCAATTGTGTGACAATTTGGTATTATGTGAATGTTAGTTTATTTAATTGAATTAGAGTGTTGTAATTTAATTAAATAAGTGTAATATTTAATCTATGGATTTAAAGAGTTATTAAAAGACTAGAAAAGGATTTTAAAGTGTTTTGCCAAACAAGGCCCTTGTACTTGTTTAATCTTATTTCTTCCAAACAATGCCTTAAGCTCAATAAGTTAGTTTTTTAAAAAATAATGTAGTTTTGCCAAACGTGGCCTTACTCTTTTCAAATTCTATAACCTATGTAATTAATAATACTTATTATGGTTATAAATATTATACTTATTATTTATAAGTTACATATATGTATATGATTATATGTATAATATTATATATGTCAGTTAAAAACAAAGTTACGTTAGTTTTACAAAACAAAGAAAGAAAAGAAGAAGAGGGTTAGAGAGAATTGTCAGAGAATTCTCAGAGAAGAAGAAGAAGAAGAAGGCAAAGCAAGCCCAAGTTCATCTCTCTCTTAACCTAAAACTAGTAAGGTTATAATCTTAACCCTAGAACTAATTCATAGGTGTTGTGTTTTCTTCTTTGCCAAATTAGGTCTTTACAATAATGAAATTATATGTGTTATATGATGTTATAAGTTTTCATATGAAATTGTATGCCATGAAAGGGTTTTCAAAATACAATTGTTGTAAAACAAGTTTTCAAAGCATATTCTTTTATGTTTTCATGGTTTTAGAACTCTATGTGAAAGTCTCTATGTGAAGTCTTTGTGAAAGCTATTTATTTTGATATGTGAATGGGATATGTATATATATATATATATATATATATATATATATATATTTACATGAGAGTTTCATAGTTGTTTAAGAATTTCAACTCACAAGTATATGATGAACACTATGAAATTCATGTTCATAGTGTTAGATTATGAAGTTATGTTGAAAATTTCTTTAAATCCTTGAGGTGAGCATGAATTATGTGTAATAGGTGATATAACATGATTATATTTGAGTTATATGATGATTCTAGCAATTCAATCCATGAATTTTTGATAAACAATAAGAAGCATGTTTATAGTGATTTTTGGTGAAACTATTTCTAAAAACGGCTTTTGAAACTATCAAATTAATGTTTGATTTTGCGTTATTGTTAAAATTGATCATGTATTATGTTAATGTGTTAAGAATATGAGTTAACACAATTGGAATCACTTGAATTGGATGAAAAATGAATTCGTAGTAGCAATTTTCGTCAAGAACGCTTAAAATTATATTTTTCTTTGAAAATCATGAAATCTTGTTTTGGATTATGTGTTTTATGGATTATATATTTTATGAGCATGATGATAAGTTTAAAATATTGTTAGTATCAAGTTTTATGTTTATCATATTGAGAAAAATCGAATTCGGTGTGAAGAAATAAGCCAAATTGGCTTAATTCTCCACGAGTTCGCGAGCCGGGTGCTGTGGCAGGGGGAACACCCGCCCTAGCGGGTGTTTTATACAGGGAGGACCCGCCCCAGCGGGTGGGGCTGCTGCCAAGAAAATCTAGAATTTTGTTTTTGAGTTTTTATGCCCCGTTTGTTAAGCTAACTTGTTTCTAAGACTTGGAAAGTGAAATGTATAATAAGATAACATGTTTTTGATGTGTTTAAGTTAGATTGAAGTATATTATGAATATGTTACATGTGTGTGTTTGTGTGTTGCTTTCACGAGGCACACAACATGATTCATTGAAGTACAGGCTTATTAATGCATGCCGTGAGTATAGACTCACGTCCTTGACTAATTAGTAATCAATGTGGTAAATTATACTATGAGTTGGACTTGGATATGAAGTTCAATGGTTTAAATGTTGTAATTGGATACTAATAGATGGTTTGAATGTAATATAAATGTGTAGGGTGTTTGTGAAGTGCGTATAGTTGTTAAAGTGTAGCTTGCGCTTAAGGCAAGTTCTCTTACCCTTATTCTCTTATGTTAAACAAGTTTCTAAACTTGTTATTTATATTGTGCAAGTTCTTTAATCTACTCTTGAATGCTATACAAGCCTATTCATTGTATATTTTCATTGTGCAAGTTTCCTAACCCTTGCTCAAGAAATCACTAAAGTTTATTTACGTTCTTTAAATTGTTATGTGTGGTACAAGTTATACCATACTCATAAAGCGTAAGTATTAAAGCGTTATTTTAGTAATATGATCTTGACTTAGTTGTTCAAGTAAGATCTACTTAGTCTATCGAATGCTTTAAGTTATTTCTAAAAGCATGCCTATCTATTATGAAGTTTATTGTCATATTTTGCAATTTGTTCATGATTGAACTGTAAAGGACTGTAAGTCGATTCAACTACTCCTAGTTGATGATAGTTGAACTCTAAAGTTCCCTTATCTATCCAAACCGAACTTTCTTTGGTGCGGACTTGTATTCAATTTCTGAGAAGGAACAACCCTATTAATTTGGGGAAATTTATGTGAAAGCGTTAAATGGTTGTGCACAATTCATGGTACAAAGGGTTGATCCCCCTGAGTACGAGTTAAGGGTCCATAGTCTTATTGACTGTTAAAGGTTTAAATAGAAATATTTATAACCTAGGACAATGGTTCAAGGTCTTATGACCCTCAGATGATTTCATATTCGAATCCTATATATTGATGAAAGAATTATATTTCAATTCTTTATATTGATGAAAGTAAAGTTATTCAAACTCTTTTGAAACGATTCACTTATGTCATATCACTGTTGTATATCCAAGTGAGCTTTTGTTTGCTCACTCTTGCCTGCTTTACCACCATTTGCAGTTGAGACCAAGAATGTTGACATACCATCAACAAGTAAAGGAAAAGGAAAGATGAATAAGTGAAGGCTTGTGACGTCAAGTTGCTTTTGTAATAAGACTTAGTTGGTTATGTTTATATTTCTGTATTTACGTTATTTGAATGATGTTAAGGTTTAGATAACCCTGGGATTTTTTTTTGTTGAACCAGTTGCCATTCTTTCTAGAGGAAGATTTTATGAAGGTTGTAATTAGTTTGAAATTTTATTTGGGTAGATGTATGTTTTAATTAGAAAGTGAACACCAAATCATGTGGAAACGAAGTACCCGAATTTGGGGATGTCACAGGTTGGTATCAAAGCTGTAGGTTATGAAACCTTAGGTGAGGAAAAACCTTAGGTAGTAGCCTTATGGTAAGATCAAAAAGATAGATGTGATAGGTAAAGATAATAAACTACCTTATGTGCTATGTGTTACGTTTAGGTATTCGAAGAGTGACGACTCGATATCACGTAATAACAAACTTTAAAATTCTTTTGTCAGGATGACGAACATTGGAGAATCTAGTCAGGCTAGAGAGGTTGTATCTCAGGTGCCTGGAGGGGAGGAACCCCGTGACATACATGTTGTCTGGGAGCAGCTAGTTAGGAGAGAGCCATCTCCAGTGATCACCATAGCTGGTCGGGAGCGTGAGCTGACACCTATTCTAGAAGAGGAGGAAGAGGAGGAAGAGGAGGAAGAGGATCCCGAAGAGGAATTCCCACCTTACTCTACTAGTGTTGAGATATACGAGGCAGTCTACGATAGCAACGTGGAGCTTCATGGACGAGTAGGAGATCTCGAGGAAACTATCCAGCAATGAGACAATACGATCGAAGAAATTGCAAGTGACCTGGGAGATGCACAGTGGAACTTGATACATATGGAAGTTGAAAGAGATACTGCTCGATTTGAACTGGCAAAGCTAAAGCAAGACATCCAGGAGGAGTCGAGGAAGCGTGGCAGGGCTGAAGAGTCAAGCTTGAGGGCTAATCAACGAGCTGATCGAGATGAAGATGAAGCTAAAGCCAAGAGGGCCAAGCTGAGGGAAACGGAATATGCTTTTCATACAGCGATAGAAAGAGCTCAGGACCGTATTTTCTACTACCCAGCTCAGTTCCAAGGTTTACAGTGGTATGTGGTGGACCGAAGAACGGCATTACGGGTAATGGAAGAGGAACGCAGAGAGGCTGTGCGACGTATTAATATGCCTAGGCAGTAACGGCAATAGCAGTAATAGTAGTAGTAGCAGTAGTAGTAGAGCTTTTGTTTATGTGTTGCTTTTGAAATAGATCAACTAAATCCCATAATTGAGATAAGAATGGGATAAGTTAATAATGTAATCCTGCAACTTTTTCAGTTCAGGAAGGATGATGTAAATGGCAGAAATGCTATCTGGTTGATGTTTTTTTTACTACGACTAAGGAATAAAAGAAGTCTATTGACGTGCTTTGTGTTCTATGAGAACAGAGATATTCAAACCTTTAAGTGTGAACTTGAATACTTAAGATTTGAATAAAGGATCTAATAATAATATTTTCTTATCAGAAAATGCCTCCTAGAAGAAGAGTAACACGTCAAAACCCTGAGGGCTCAACACACAACAACAATAACGATGCAACAAACCCTAATGCAGTTTAGCAATTAGTGAACCTGCTGGCAGGAGCAGTGGCGAATCAGCCGCAAGTGCAAGCCACGACGTTTAAAGAGTTTAAGGCAGTAGGACCGCCGGAATTTAAGGTATCGACAAACCCTATAGATGCTTATACGTGGATTATGGAAATAGAAAAGGTATTTGACGTGGCTAGGGTCAGTGAAGACCAGAAAAAGGCATTTGCGACTTTTATGTTGAAGGTAGATGCTAGCTTCTGGTGGCAGGCGAATAAGACTAGAGAGGGAGAAGGAGTCATAACGTGGGAACATTTCAAAGAGATGTTCTACGAGATGTACTTCCCAGTGAGTTCACAAGATCAGATGGAGGTCCAATTCTTAGAGCTGAAGCAGGGAACGATGTCAGTATCGGAATACGCGGCAAAGTTTAATAAACTGGCCAGGTTCGCTACTTACCAGGTCAGCACGGATATTAGAAAGGCGAGGAGGTTTGACCGGGGACTGAAACCCTGGCTCTACAGCAAGGTCTCTATGTTCCAGCTAAATACGTTTGCAGCCGTTCTGGAAAAGGCTATTCTAGCTGAAGGGGGAAGCGAATCGGTGAATAAATTCAACCAAGATAAGAAGAAGAAGAATGAAACGGAAACTAAGGCTAGTGGTAGCGGGGCTATTCATCAGAAAAGGAAGTGGAATGACAATAACTCTGCTGGGAGTCAGCAGGGAGGCCATCAGAAGAGGAAGCCTGAAGAGTGTGCTACATGCGGGAAGATTCACACTGGAGTGTGTATGAAAGGGAAATGCGTATGCTACAAATGTGGTCATGAAGGCCACATCGTGCCATATTGCCCAAACCTCAAGAAAGGAGCTTGTTATACATGTGGATCCAAGGATCACATGGCTCGTAATTGCCCTAAGAAGCCAGCGACAGGGTCAATAGGGAATGGAGGAAAGGACAACGGCAGAACTATGACTCTTGCCGGACCTTCGCCACTATAGGCCGTTCGACCCACTGCCCGCACATTCAACATGACGGTGCAAGACGCGGTGCAATCAAAAGATATGGTGGCAGGTATTATTCCGATCAATAGTATAAATGCATATGTATTATTTGATTCGGGTGCTACTTGTTCATTCATATCTGATGATTTTGCTAAAACCCTAGACTTACCTGTAGGGGACTTAGTTTACCCTTTGAACATAGAAATTGCGAATAGGGAGGTTATTCCTATTAGGAGCGTTTATAGGAATTACAGATTGGACATTAAAGGTCATGAGCTTAGAGTAGATTTAATTCCGATTAAACTTGGGGAATTCGATGTCATATTGGGTATGGACTGGTTGTTCAACCATGGGGCGGTAATCGACTGTCAGAAAAAGTCGGTAAACCTTACGACTCAGTCAAAAGTAGTGTTCTATGGCAGTAAATTGCCTAGACAAGCAAATTGTCTGACGGTGATGCAAGCTAATAAACTTTTGATGCAAGGCTGTGTAGGATATTTAGCCTACATAGTAGATACGCGTAAGGAGAGCCCGAAGGTAGAAGAGATATCGGTAGTTAAGGAATTTGTGGACGTTTTTTCGAGCGATTTGCCAGGGCTTCCGCCAGATAGGGAGACAGAGTTCGTGATCGATTTAGCACCGGGAACTGCTCCAATTTCAAAGGCTCCATATCGAATGGCTCCAGTCGAGATGAAGGAACTGATGGTTCAACTGCAGGAACTGTTAGACAAGAAGTATATCCAATCGAGCGTTTCGCCGTGGAGAGCGCCTGTTTTATTCGTGAAGAAAAAGGACGGATCGATGCGTCTCTGCATTGATTATAGGGAGTTGAATAAAGTTACGATCAAGAATAGGTATCCTTTACCTAGGATCGATGACTTATTTGATCAACTGAAGGGTGCGAGGTATTTCTCAAAAATTAATTTGAGAAGCGGGTATCATCAGTTGAAGGTGAGGAAGGAAGATATACCGAAAACTGCTTTTAGGACTCGGTATGGTCATTACGAGTTTTTGGTGATGTCATTTGGTCTCACGAATGCCCCAGCTGCATTTATGGACCTAATAAACAGGGTGTTCAAACCATTTCTGGATAAGTTCGTGGTAGTATTTATAGATGACATCATGGTTTATTCTAAGACCGAGGAGGAGCATGCTGAAGATTTAAGACTAACCTTAGAAGTATTGAGACGAGAAAAGCTTTACGCTAAATTCTCGAAATGCGAATTTTGGTTGGAACGTGTGCAATTTCTTGGCCACGTGATCGACAAGGAGGGTATTTCAGTAGATCCGTTGAAGGTTGAAGCGGTAATGAATTGGGATCAGCCGAAGACGTCGTCTGAAGTGATGAGTTTCTTGGGATTGGCTGGTTATTACCGAAGATTTATCCAAGACTTTTCTAAAATTGCAACTCCGTTGACGAATTTGACTCGTAAAACAGTTAAGTTTGTTTGGACGGAGAAGTGTAAGGAGAGTTTTCAAGAGTTGAAGAAGAGGTTGAGTACTGCACCTGTATTATCTTTGCCGGATAGTTCGGGGAATTTCGTGGTATATAGTGATGCCTCACATAAAGGATTAGGCTGTGTGTTGATGCAAAGCGGCAAAGTCATTGCCTATGCGTCACGTCAGCTGAAGGACTATGAGAAGGGGTATCCGACCCATGACTTGGAATTGGCGGCAGTAGTGTTTGCTCTAAAGATTTGGAGACACTACTTATATGGAGAGAAGTGTGAAATATATACAGATCACAAGAGTCTGAAGTATATCTTCACCCAGAAGGATTTGAACATGCGCCAAAGGAGATGGTTGGAACTGATCAAGGACTACGACTGTGAAATACTTTACCATCCGGGTAAAGCTAATGTTGTCGTCGACGCTTTGAGCAGGAAAGGTCGGGAGAAGCTGAATATGTTAACTGATCAGAATCGGTTAATAGAGCAGATGGCTAGATTAGAGCTGGAAGTAAAGTTTCCAAAGGAATTGGATGAGAAGTTATTTCAAGTAACCACTGGTTCTACTATTGTGGACAAGGTAAAAGAAGCTCAACTTCACGATGAAGAATGCGAGAAGATTCGGAAGAGAATAGCTGATGGCGAAGAGTTTAAATTCAAGATCGACAGTGAGAAACTGCTACGATTTGAAGGTAGAATCTGGGTACGCCAGTACTGGAAGTTAAGGAGGAAATCTTGAGCGAAGCTCACAGCTCGAGATATTCAATTCACCCTGGGAGTACGAAGATGTACCAGGATCTCAGGCATCATTTTTGGTGGCCGAATATGAAGAGGGACGTTGCTGAATGCGTTGCGAAATGCTTGACATGCCAGAGAGTCAAGGCATAACACCAGAGACCTAGCGGATTGCTGCAACCATTAGAAATTCCAGAGTGGAAATGGGAGCATATCACGATGGATTTCGTGGTGGGTCTTCCAGCGACTCAGAAAGGTTTCGATGCGATATGGGTTATTGTGGATCGACTGACGAAGTCAGCCCACTTTTTACCAATCAGGATTAAATAGAACTTGGAACAATTAGCTAAATTATACGTTAAGGAGAACATTTTTCGACATGGTGTCCCAGTGTCGATTGTGTCAGACAGAGATCCGCGTTTTACGTTAAATTTCTGGAAGCGTTTACAAGAATGTTTGGGAACGCAGTTGCGAATAAGTACAGCGTACCATCCTCAAACCGATGGTCAGAGAGAGAGAACAATTCAAACGCTTAAGGATATGCTGAGAGCATGTGTGATGGACTTCAAAGGGAGCTGGGATGATCATCTATCGTTGGTAGAGTTCGCCTACAATAATAGTCATCATGCGAGTATTTGCATGCCGCCTTACGAAGCGTTATACGGCAGAAAGTGCAGGACTCCTCTATACTGGGATGAAGTTGGTGAACGTCAGCTGTTGGGACCGGAATTGGTACAACAAGCTACGGAAATTGTGAAGCTGATCAGAACAAGATTGGTTGCTGCTCAGGACAGACAGAAGAAATATGCTGATCAACATCGACAGAACCGAGAATTCTTACCAGGAAGCTTCGTTTTCCTGAAGGTATCTCCCCGGAAGGGGAAGATTAGATTTGGCAAGAAGGGAAAGCTGAGTCCCCGATTTATTGGACCTTTTGAGGTATTACGAAGAGTTGGTGAGGTAGCTTACGAAGTGGCATTACCTCCGGAACTCGAAAATATACACAACGTATTTCATATTTTCATGTTACGGCCTTACAAACACGACTATAAACATGTAATAGAATACGAGCCTTTACAATTTGATAAAGACTTAACGTATGAAGAAGTGCCTGTTCAAATTATTGATAGAAAAGAACAAGTACTTAGGAATAAAGTGATACCTTCTGTTAAGGTAATTTGGAGGAACCACAGTGCTGAAGAAGCTACGTGGGAACTCGAAGATGTTATGATGAAGTCTTATCCTCAATTATTTGCTTAATTGAAGTGTGTAACCCCTTAGATATCAATTATGGGGACAGAATCCTTTTAAGGGGGGAAGAATGTAACAGATGAGAATTTTTATGAGGTGAGAATTTTTATGAGATTTTTTTTATGTTGTGATTTTGGGGACAGAATCCTTTTAAAGAGGGAAGACTGTAACGATTGAGAATTTTATATGTTAATTGTAAATATTTATTGAAGTAAATAAATATTTTATGAAATTTAATTGTGAAGATAAATAAATAAAGTGTGCGAGTGTTGTGGACAATTTAATTAAGTGCTATATGATTAATTAAATTGATATGTTAGCAATGGTGTAGCATAATTTTAATTTAATTAAGAATGATTTAATTAGATTTAATGTTATGTGCTAAGTGATAATAATTTGTACACGAATTATGTTTAATAAAGGAAATTCAATTGTGTGACAATTTGGTATTATGTGAATGTTAGTTTATTTAATTGAATTAGAGTGTTGTAATTTAATTAAATAAGTGTAATATTTAATCTATGGATTTAAAGAGTTATTAAAAGACTAGAAAATGATTTTAAAGTGTTTTGCCAAACAAGGCCCTTGTACTTGTTTAATCTTATTTCTTCCAAACAATGCCTTAAGCTCAATAAGTTAGTTTTTAAAAAAATAATGTAGTTTTGCCAAACGTGGCCTACTCTTTTCAAATTCTATAACCTATGTAATTAATAATACTTATTATGGTTATAAATATTATACTTATTATTTATAAGTTACATATATGTATATGATTATATGTATAATATTATATATGTCAGTTAAAAACAAAGTTACGTTAGTTTTACAAAACAAAGAAAGAAAAGAAGAAGAGGGTTAGAGAGAATTGTCAGAGAATTCTCAGAGAAGAAGAAGAAGAAGAAGGCAAAGCAAGCCCAAGTTCATCTCTCTCTTAACCTAAAACTAGTAAGGTTATAATCTTAACCCTAGAACTAATTCATAGGTGTTGTGTTTTCTTCTTTGCCAAATTAGGTCTTTACAATCATGAAATTATATGTGTTATATGATGTTATATGTTTTCATATGAAATTGTATGCCATGAAAGGGTTTTCAAAATACAATTGTTGTAAAACAAGTTTTCAAAGCATATTCTTTTATGTTTTCATGGTTGTAGAACTCTATGTGAAAGTCTCTATGTGAAAGTCTCTTTGTGAAAGCTATTTATTTTGATATGTGAATGGGATATATATATATATATATATATATATATATTTACATGAGAGTTTCATAGTTGTTTAAGAATTTCAATTCACAAGTATATGATGAACACTATGAAATTCATGTTCATAGTGTTAGATTATGAAGTTATGTTGAAAATTTCTTTAAATCCTTGAGGTGAGCATGAATTATGTGTAATAGGTGATATAACATTATTATTTATGAGTTATATGATGATTCTAGCAATTCAATCCATGAATTTTTGATAAACAATAAGAAGCATGTTTATAGTGATTTTTGGTGAAACTATTTCTGAAAACGGCTTTTGAAACTATAAAATTAATGTTCGATTTTGAGTTATTGTTAAAATTGATCATGTATTATGTTAATGTGTTAAGAATATGAGTTAACACAATTGGAATCACTTGAATTGGATGAAAAACGAATTCGTAGTAGCAATTTTCGTCAAGAACGCTTAAAATTATATTTTTCTTTGAAAATCATGAAATCTTGTTTTGGATTATGTGTTTTATGGATTATATATTTTATGAGCATGATGATAAGTTTAAAATATTGTTAGTATCAAGTTTTATGTTTATCATGTTGAGAAAAATCGAATTCGGTGTGAAGGAATAAGCCAAATTGGCTTAATTCTCCACCAGTTCGCGAGCCGGACGCTGTGGCAGGGGGAACACCCGCCCCAGCGGGTGTTTTATGCAGGGAGGACCCGCCCCAGCGGGTGGGGCTGCTGCCAAGAAAATCTAGAATTTTGTTTTTGAGTTTTTATGCCCCGTTTGTTAAGCTAACTTGTTTCTAAGACTTGGAAAGTGAAATGTATAATAAGATAACATGTTTTTGATGTGTTTAAGTTAGATTGAAGTATATTATGAATATGTTACATGTGTGTGTTTGTGTGTTGCTTTCACGAGGCACACAACACGATTCATTGAAGTATAGGCTTATTAATGCATGCCGTGAGTATAGACTCACGTACTTGACTAATTAGTAATCAATGTGGTAAATTATACTATGAGTTGGACTTGGTTATGAAGTTCAATGGTTTAAATGTTGTAATTGGATACTAATAGATGGTTTGAATGTAATATAAATGTGTAGGGTGTTTGTGAAGTGCGTATAGTTGTTAAAGTGTAGCTTGCGCTTAAGGCAAGTTCTCTTACCCTTATTCTCTTATGTTAAACAAGTTTCTAAACTTGTTATTTATATTGTGCAAGTTCTTTAATCTACTCTTGAATGCTATACAAGCCTATTCATTGTATATTTTCATTGTGCAAGTTTCCTAACCCTTGCTCAAGAAATCACGAAAGTTTATTTACGTTCTTTAAATTGTTATGTGTGGTACAAGTTATACCATACTCATAAAGCGTAAGTATTAAAGCGTTATTTTAGTAATATGATCTTGACTTAGTTGTTCAAGTAAGATCTACTTAGTCTATCGAATGCTTTAAGTTGTTTCTAAAAGCATGCCTATCTATTATGAAGTTTATTGTCATATTTTGCAATTTGTTCATGATTAAACTGTAAAGGACTGTAAGTCGATTCAACTACTCCTAGTTGATGATAGTTGAACTCTAAAGTTCCCTTATCTATCCAAACCGAACTTTCTTTGGTGCGGACTTGTATTCAATTTTTGAGAAGGATCAACCCTATCAATTAGGGGAAATTTATGCGAAAGCGTTAAATGGTTGTGCACAATTCATGGTACAAAGGGTTGATCCCCCTGAGTACGAGTTAAGGGTCCATAGTCTTATTGACTGTTAAAGGTTTAAATAGAAATATTTATAACCTAGGACAATGGTTCAAGGTCTTATGACCCTCAGATGATTTCATATTCGAATCCTATATATTGATGAAAGAATTATATTTCAATTCTTTATATTGATGAAAGTAAAGTTATTCAAACTCTTTTGAAACGATTCACTTATGTCATATCACTGTTGTATATTTAAGTGAGCTTTTGTTTGCTCACTCTTGCCTGCTTTACCACCATTTGCAGTTGAGACCAAGAATGTTGACATACCATCAACAAGTAAAGGAAAAGGAAAGATGAATAAGTGAAGGCTTGTGACGTCAAGTTGCTTTTGTAATAAGACTTAGTTGGTTATGTTTATATTTCCGTATTTACGTTATTTGAATGATGTTAAGGTTTAGATAACCCTGGGATTTTTTTTGTTGAACCAGTTCCCATTCTTTCTAGAGGAAGATTTTATTAAGGTTTTATGAAGGTTGTAATTAGTTTGAAATTTTATTTGGGTAGATGTATGTTTTAATTAGAAAGTGAACACCAAATCATGTGGAAACGAAGTACCCGGATTTGGGAGTGTCACAGATATGAAATGGGGTTAATATAAAACCAATAAATAGTCCTAGCAAGACTTAAACACTTGAATGAATTTTGAATATTACTAAAAAGAAATATAGTGAGATATAAGTCGAAAGTTAACACAACTAAATTGAACATTGTGTATTGATTAATAAGAAGGGTTATGGGATGTAGAGTAAAGTTTACATTACAGCTACTATGCATTGCTATGTGACTAATAGTTGATGTGCATGATTATATAACTGTGTAGGGCACATGAAGTGCAGATAGCTGCAAGCTGTTAAACTGTTATTGGTAAACAACGATTAAGGCAAGTCTTTCAGTTCCTATTTGTTATGTGAACTTGATGATGAACTGTTTTAAATCTTTATTTCAAATAGCATGATGTGTTATATATATGTTGAAAGTATGAAACGTTAAAGTCAATTTATGACTATGTTGATTGAGTAAGGCATGCTGATTAGTAAGAAACTTAATCTTTATACTTGTTATATGAACTGCAGCATGTATGTTATATTAGTCCGATGTTTATGAGATGTATGTTGAGCATGTTGTTATGTGCTATGTGATGCATGAAAACTATTAGATCTTGCTGAGCTGTTAAGCTCAATCTTGCAAATAATCACTTTTGTAGGTTAAGAATTCAAGGTAACGCTATGTGCTATTTGAAAGAAATGAATCAGATGTAATGCATGAAGATTTATATACTTTGGCTGAATTGTTATTATTTTGGACCATGTTTAAGGTTTAAGATAATGTATTTGATAATATATGATGGTTAACAGATGTTGAGTTGTAAAGTTTAAATTTTATCCGATGTATAAAGGTTATTGAACCTGGTTGTAAGTTTTAGTTTATAATAACTCTGACGAAGCGATTCATGAAATAAAGTTGAATCAAAGTTATGTAATGATAAAGGTTAAGATTCAGGGCAATAAAGAAAGAATAATATAAAATTTTTAAATATTCCGCATTTTTAGTGATTGTATCATCGAATAATGATGTAAAGTTAGAAGTTCGTTGTATTGTTAATGACCGATATCGAGAATTATATTGTATGAATTTTGGGATCGTTACAGTTGGTATTAGAGCTGTTGGTTATACACCTTAGGTAAGAGTACCTTAGGTTATAAGAAGTTAATTTTAAGTTACGTATAACGAAAAGGTAATTCTTTTCATATACGTAGAAGAGTTAAGTCCTAGAATGTTATAAAAAGAAGATTAGAATGGCGAGGGATAAAACTTGAATAAAATATTGAGTAACGTGAATGATATTAAATTCTTAAAAGAAGAGTTAATAAATAAACAAGAAGATTTAAAGAAGAATCTTGAAGAGATATGAAGATAAGAATCAGGAGATACCTAACTCCAATAATAAAGATGATGAGTAACGATGAATAAACAAAGTCTATAAGATTAAAAGCATAATGAAATCATGATATAACATGGTAAAAGGAAAATATAAGAAGTTTGTAAAATAAAACGATAATGAGATAAGAAAAGAATCATAAGGGCAATGATTATAGAATAAGATCACGGCGTGATCTTTTAAAGTGTAAAGACAGATGGTCTGTAATAATTGAATAGTTATAGTTTGAGACTATCACGAGAATGAACTATGATATAGTACGAGATTAACTCACGAGGAGTTATAAATGATGAGATACAGAAGTCTGTTTCGAGTATAGAACGAGACGTTATAAGTAAGATAGAGTTAAGTGGGATTTCAATTGAGGACTCATGTGGTGGCTGAGTTGTACAAACCTCTGTATGGGCAGGGATTTTGTGCATACACTTGGTTTATCATATTGATAATCATTGGAATGTTGGTGTCGCGCTATCGATATATATATGGTGAGAAGGTGATTCTTGTCCCATGTTTATATTTGATAGTTAGAGTCAATAGAGATTAGATTAGATGGTATTAAGATTACATTAGATAATCTTAAGGTTAGGCGAGTTCTTAAAACTCATACTTATGGTAAGTTCGTGACTCATAGTCGTATGTATGTTCTGAACCCCTAAGCATATGGACAGTCGCTGATCAGTTCTTTGACTACGTATTGCTAGGACAAGTTCTTAAACTCATATTATTGTGGCAAGTTCCTGAACGTCCAAAGTGTGATAAGTTCGATGAACTATACTGGGTATAGAAAGGTTATAGTATAGAAAGCATTGATGTTGTTTAAGATTGATAGAATGATTAAGTAATGACGGAGTAAGATTTTAAATTGATGGAGAAAGTTTTTATATTCTAAATCTCCTAGCTTTGCTAGATTTTTGAAATTTATTGACTTCGTGCTGATGTTGCACTTCTGTTTTCTTAAAAAACATTGGATCAAATGATGGAACCAATGAATTTTTAAAATAGTGCTATTATGCACATGTCTATGCTAATTGCTTCAGCTAGACAAAAATGATTTGAAACTTTCAAAATGTATTTTATATGTTCTATGCACCATTTGATATGGTGTACAAACAATAATCGAGGAAGTTATCAATGCAGTTAAACCTAGTGTTGGATGTGATTGTATGATCGTCGGCCCACTATGGTATGATGTTGTATGACGACGTCATGTAATGACGAAATCCTCAACGTATCATTTTTACGGTACGGTATCAGGATATTATGAAAAGATTTACTTATTATTTTTAGTTTCCTTAAAATATATAAAAAAAGGTTTATTTACTTTTAGTTTCCTTAAACGAAAGTTTTATTGAGTTGGTTAATATATATATATATATATATATATATATATATATATTTCGATTGATGTCCGAATTATTGCTAGAAGTGTATGTTACTTAATTCAGCCAAAACAAATATTGAAAGATTCTTATGAAATTCGAGCGTTCTTGGTCAAACTATGCCAAACCAAATTGTTTTGGTGCGGATTTAGATGTTAAGAAGCTGAGGTGAACAACCCTATAAAAGGGGACATGTTATCGGAGACAATAGTTCTGAGTGTAACGCATATAGTCGTTACGATGTACTACGTTTGTGCACGACGTAGTGGTGCGATAGTCTGATCACCTAGAGCACTGATGCGGTTTATAGTGTGAAGTACCAGGGGTGAAGCACTGTTAAACCTAAAGATAAGTTCAAGGTCTTGTGACCCCTCAGCATGATTGGAATCTTTTAAATCCCTGAGTTATTTATATCGCTTCCCAATTATTGAGCAATTGTGAAAGATTCTTATTATTCTGAAGGTGAATGTGGCAAGAAGGATAGACCTTAGAAAGAAGTAGTTGTAGGACGCAACAATCCAGTGAACAAAGATTAACGTAAAATCTATTGTGATAGATTGAATGAAAATATTAAAATTTTGAGGACGAAATTCTTAGAAGAAGGGGTGAATGTGACAACCCGAATACTTACAAGATAGTGAATTATGAAGTATATGAATTCGACGAGTAGAGTATACGGTAATGGTCATTAGAAAGGAAATGAACGGATTAAAGAATATATAATACTCAAAATATAATTGAGTTCAAGTGAAAGTTATGAAATAAAACCTAGAATTTGTTGAAGAAATGAATGTAGTAGGAAATATAAAACCTATATTAAGGTAATGTCTTGAAGTTATTCAACGATAAATATTTTTAAAGAGATTTAATAAAAATCGAGTAAGAGAGGTTTCGTTGATTCCGAGGACGGAATCCTTTTAAGGAGGGAATGATGTGACAACACAGATTTTCAAGAATTAATAAATAAGAATTTAATAAATAAAATTCTTATTATGAGATGTTTCGAGTTTGAGTATGTGAAATATGTGATTTGATGTGAAAAAATTAAATATATATGAGGTTTAATAGTTAATTAAACTATTGAAGAAATTAAATAAAATTGTTATGAAAAGAAAATTAACTGAATAACATTAGTTAATTTGATTAAGTTGGAAATTATATTACGAGATAATATAATTTGATTATTAAGCTTTGGGCAATGGAATTGTTATGAGTTAATCTCATAAATAATGTGAGTATTCACTTAATTAAAATAGTAAATTAATGTAAAATAATTAAAATAAGAATTTAATGATAAAATTCTTATTATGACCTGTTTTAATAAAATGAGAGAGTAATGTATGTTACATATAAGTGTAATATGTTAATATGTTACGATTGTGAGGTTCGTAAATAATTAAAATATTTATCAAATAAAATAAATATTTTAATTGAAATATTTATGGAGTAAAATAAATATTCAATGAAAATTATTATGGAATAATTTACTCAAGTATGATAATATAGAATAAAATTATGTGAAATGATTTTGTAATCAGTGCGTATTTTATTATGCTAATGGAATAGAAATATTCTAATTTAATTAAATAATTGAATTAGAGCGTTAATGATTTTCTAAATAAAATTATAATTATATTAGCTAATTAAATATTGTGTTGGCTAAATAGAGATTACAATTTAATTAAATAAAGATGTGACAAATGAGCCTTATAATAAGAGAATTATAAAAATAAGTAGAAAGGAGTTTTATTTGAGTAAGCCAAACAAGGCCTTGTGACTTTTGGTTTTTATAACTGCTAAGACTATACGTGTGTGTAACTCCCAATTGCAATAAGGGTTGGTGTTTTACGTATAATACTCCCAAGTCTAAGAAAATAGAGAAGAAGTGATGAAGAGAGAGTTTGAGAGAAAGGGGAAACACTCTGTGAAATTGAGAAGGATTGGAGATTCAAAGAAGGAAGAAGAAGAAGATTTCTCATCATCTAATCAAGTTTGAGAAGAATCAAAGGTATTACTCTAGTTTTAAAGCTCTAATTTATAGTTTCTCAAGTTCTTCATTTAGAAAGCTATTTTGGTTGGGTGAATTCAAGAGATGTGTAGACACTCGAGAGTTTTCTTGCTCCGATACTCATCCAGTAGAAGGGTAAAACCGTCAATCAACCCAAATCTGATCCACAATATCGGTGCTCCAGTCAAATTCGATTCTCAATATCGGTAATCAAGTTCCGACAGTCAATCGGACCATCAATCAAGTTCTGACAGTCAATCGGACCATCAATAAAGTTTCGACAGTCAATCGGACCATCAATCAAGCTCCGACAGTCAATCAAACCATCAATCAAGCTCCGACAGTCAATCGGATCATCAAGCTCAACCCCGGTCTCAACCCGGGAGGTACCAATCAGCCCCGGTAACAACCCGGGAGGTATCAATCAACCCCGATCTCAACCCGGGAAAACAATTCAACCCCGGTCTCAACCCTGGAAATCAAATCAACCCTGGTCTCAACCAGAGAAATCAACCCCGGTCTCAACCCGGGAAGGGCAGGTCATCCCCGGTCTCAACCCGGGATGTCAGGGCAACTTCAGACATCAGACTGAAGCATCGTAACAACTCCATAGCAAAACCTAGAACGACCACGTCAGCCTCAGAGACAACCGTGGGGTCAAAAGACTCGACTGGGATCCAAGTCTTGGAATCAGCTCCCGGAAGTCAACCAGCGACCATGCCGACACTACAGGTAGCCCCAGGAGGGGTACAATGGTCATTTTACCAAATTTCAACTGACTTGGTCAAACTCAAGCCAAATCGATGTCGCCAAAGTCAGAATGAACCCTAACAACGATCCCGAGTGGCAACAATGTAAGACAGTTCAACGGACAAACTGCGGGGAATCCAAGACCTGGTTATGAACCCGTCTTCCTGGACCTGGATTTTTTTCCCATGTCATTGCAACACTCTCGGAGATATCTTTCCCACGCCTCAAACCAATGCTCCGATCAAAAATTAGAAAGTTTTCGACCGGACATCGCATTGCTCAGAGTGCACGTACTTCGAGATGACCAAGCCGGGAACGCGGGACCAACCTCGAGTGGCCGCACCTCTACCTGCTGCAGTCGAATGTAGAGGTGTGGCTCCCCCATCTATAAATAGAGGGGCTGCCCCCTCTCATTTTCATAAGCAAGAAGCGCAGCAAAGCCCTGCCCGACTGATTTTTCGACTTTTACACCTCTTCCAAACCCAAATATTTTCACTCCAACACATAGATATACCCATATACTACCACATATCAAAAAACCACCGGTAGATTTGGACGTTTAAGGTCTATGATTTGGAAAAAAGCCTGTAGTGCAACCCATTATAAGTATTTTTACGATCTGCAAGTCATACTACTACTTTGAACTGTTTTACACCTGCACATCAGGTTTTATCTTCTAAATATGCCCGGAACTTAGTTTCGTGACTGTTTTTATCAAAATTTGATACATTCTTTTACATAAACTATGTTTTCAACATTTCTACAACTCGGATTATCGATCCGTTTGCTCCAGTAGCTTCAATGCATTAGCACACACCGTTTTGGCAACTTCGTCGGACTGGGTTGTCTTCCCAATCCGGGTTTGGCCTTTTTCTGTATATATTTAACTTTTTATGTACTAACATTTCAATTCTGTCAAGCCCGAATTTCAAATCCGAGGTAGTGTACCGCTTCTATATATATTTACGCATATCTAAGCGATTTTCACCATAACTGGTCTTCGTATCAGTATTGGTTGACTACATTCCGGTCAATATATATATATATATATATATATATATATATATATATATATATATTTCAAATCAGTCCGGGCACATGCGTGAAAACCCATCGCCCATTTACTGTTTTTGCACACTTCGCCATATTGGGTGCTCTTCCCAGTCACTAGTTGACTACTTTTCTGCAATTTACATTTCAGTTCGGCCTGGATCATTCTGTGGCCATTTTACTGCTTTTATATATATTTATACATATATAAGCAGCCTTCACCATCACTGGTCATCTTTCTAGTCTTTGTTGACTACGTTTCTGTCAATATATATATCTACATATATATTTCAATTCCAGTCCGGGCTTGCGAGTGAAAACCCATCGCCCTTTACAGCTTTTATACATTTTTAACTATATATATTGCTTTGTTCAATTTATTCAACTGCTGCATTTAACATTCATTTGTATATGAATTTGCACTGGCATATCTGCGGGTGAACTAGATTTATCCAAATCTCGCCACTTCTAGCTTTCAACAGTTCAAACAGATCCCGGCAGAACCTGGAAGCTATAATGGCTGAGATTTCTTTAAATCTATTTATTTTTATAGTTTTAGCTTCAAAAGCAACCTCGCGTCCCTTAGATCGCTATCTAGTGGGAACGAGACGCTTCGGCCGTGCGGACCGGGATTTACTAAATGAATCCCTGGTTCAGGCTATCTTGGGATATTTATCTGCTTCTGTACAAATTTGAACTGTGCAGGTTTTCTAGCTACTCATATGTGAGCCTAGGAATCGTGGGATTCATGATCAAACTGATCAGAATCTGATTCCCACGATAGACAAACTCTAATTACAGATGTACCCTGTCAGTTTTTTTTGTAAAATATACATGTACAGACCTTAAAACGGTTTTCCGAATTTAATGTCTCAAAATAGTGAAAATATGGATTGTCGTGTTAGCGTCCCTCCGATGGTTTTCATACCCATGAGGAGACCGACACTTTATATTTCTGTGGTTGAGAATGCTTCGCAGCCCAATAAATCACCATTTTCATGCAGCCTTAAGGCTATAAAAATAAAATTGAGAGTAGCGATATGCTTCAATTCCTATATCAGCATAAGGGTTTAATAAAACCAGCTTTCAAAACATCACTGTCAATTCAATTCAAAAGCTTTTGCAAATCAAATTAAATGATGCTTTTTGCAAATCAAATCAAAGATTGATTTTCAAATCAAATCAAACCCTTCGTATATAGGCTCAACGAAGCCTGTCAAAGCTTTCAATCAATCAAAAGGCCCAATTTTCAAACAACATTCACTCACGCATTCTAATTTTAAGGGAAATATTGAAAAGATTGCGGTATCGTGTTTACACGGTAGTCGTGGGTTGCCTAACACCTTCCCCACACTTAACTAAGCCCCCGAACTCAAAAGTCCGATTTCAAAGATCAAGATTCGACAGTGTCCAGCAATTGGGCCTCTTTCCAAATCAAATTAGGTTGAGTTGGTACAACCATTTTTAAAACTACCAATTGGCGACTCTGTTTAAATCAAATCAAATCGTCGACATATACACGTGTTGGCCTCTTTCCTAAAAAACCCCTTAAAATCTTTTTTGCAATAAAAAGATAAAGGGTATAGATAACTTAGGAAGATCAATTTGAGGAAAATCGGGTTATAAACCAACCCGCGGTATTTCTTAAATTTTCCAACGTTGACGGTGGCGACTCTGCTGGGGATAGTAGAGGGCTTAGGCCGCTTTCAATCTTATCAAACATTTCCCTTTCAAAACTATTGAATGCGTGAAATGTTGCGTCTCCACAGTCAATGGATGAGTGAATGTTGCGTCTTTCATTGAATGTATGAATGCTATGCCTTTACATTGAATGAATGAGAATGAATGCTTTAGTGCTTCGCACCCATATTAGTGCTTCACACGAACTGTCATTGCATGCATAAGCGGTAAGGCCGATGTATGTGAATGTATGCTATGAGTCCCTCCACCAGGAGGCTAACCCGGTCGGTGATAAGTAAGTACTCTGGGCACGACTAAGTCTCCGGGGCTGCCTCCTGAAAATGCACCACCCAGATTTGCTCCAGTTGAACAATCGAATTAACTTCCCTTCTAGTAGATTGCGATGATCTGGGAACCTTCATGCTAAAACAAAAGCCGCGAGAGTAACCTAGGATAAGTCAACTTCTGATCAATCGAATTCGATGGGATGCTTCTTCATGCATTCCTCTTACAATTCCATGTCAAGTCTCTAATTACTGAGGAGCATAATGTAAATGACAATAATGAAAGATTTACTTTCCTATCAAATATCCTGTCATCCTGCCATCAAAACAACTAACCTCGATTTTGTAGGATAAACTTAAAAAACACGCATCATAAATGCATCCAGTCATTACCTACCACAGGAAACTGACACCCCTACATTTTGGTGTAGGTAGGGAAAAATTGGTCTTATCACTAGATCAAAGGCCAGAAAAGCACCCAGTCCATCTACGGACATGGCTTCAAGTGCTCCACCAGAATCCACCCCTGTGTCTAGGGAAGAATTCAAAGGATTGAAAAATCAGATAGCCAAGCTAGTCGATTTCCTTCAAGAGCAAAGCAAGGCCTTCAAAGATAAATAATCTCATCCAGAACCAGGAGCATCTGGTAGTGGTGCTGGCGGTCAAGATATAAAAAAGGCAGAAACTCAGATCCCTCGACCCCAGAACCAGGATACAATCAACAAAACTCCAGAAATCACCATCCTAAGCAAAGCACAGGAAGCTGGTGACATTCTCAAGAAAATGCAACAAATAGAAGAAACCCTCCGGTCCATCAAAGGAACTGGGGCATTTGCCAGTGTCAACTACTCAGATCTATGCATATTTCCCGTAGCTCAGTATCTCGAAAAATTTTAAGTCCCTGATTTTGAGAAATATGACAGATTAGGGGATCCATATACACACCTGAAAGTTTTCATTGGAGAACTCAGATCCTATGCTTAGGACGAGAAACTTCGAATGCAGCTATTTCAGAAGAGTTTAACAGGAGAAGCCAGAGCCTGGTATGCCCGTCTGGACAACTCCAAAATCCATAGTTGGGAAGAATTGGCCCATGCCTTCCTTAGCCAGTATAGGTTCCAATCTCAGCTAGCTCCAGATCGGTATCAAATTACCAAAATCAAGAAGAATAACACTGAATCATTTAGAGAATATGCCCAACGATGGAGACGGGTCGCAGCACAAGTCACCCCAGCCATGACTGAATCTGAAATAGTCATGTCTTTTATCAATATTCAAGAAGCTCCTTATTATGAAAGGGTCCTAGCAGGCATAGGAAAACCTTTCTCTGAAATGATCAAACACGGCGAAATGGCCGAAATGGGACTTAAGTATGGGAAAATAAAAGACCTAACGGCACTCGAAGCTGTTGCTGAGCATATCCAATCCGAAAACTACGGGAGTAATCCCCGGAGGGTCCACAAAAAGAAAGATGAAGAAGTTTCCTTAGTGTTACAAGGACAAAATTCAAGCGGTAATTCAAACAATACACCCATTCAAAGGAGGAACTATACCCCTTTCCAAGCTGCAACACAACCTTCAAATCCTTCATTCCAGAAAAACATAGAGGTTAGATGCAGAAGGACTTTCACCCCACTAGGGGATTCACTCGAGAACGTCTTCAAACTTCTGACAGCTCAGAAGAAGATTGGCCAACTCCTTTCTCCAACTAACACTAATTCCAGGAACTTCGACCCTAGCAAGAAGTGTTCTTATCATTCTAGATCACCGAGCCATGACACCCAAGATTGTTGGTCCCTCAAGCACAAAATCCAAGATTTGATTGATAATGGAGAAATTGTGGTTACAAAGCCCGATCAACCGCATGTCCATGATAACCCTCTCCCACAACACAAGGAGGAGAGTGTCAATATGATCAACACTTCAAGTGGAGAAGGATCCAAATACCTCCGCTATGTTGAAGAATCAACTCAATCCAACAACATCAGCCCAATGAGTTGGGAAGCTTTTGAAAAACAATTCCTGATAGAGTAAGAAATAAAGTGTATTAAGGAATAAATCGAGCAGTTGGCTGAACTGGTCGTCTACCAACATCAACTCACCAGGAAGATGTTGAAGCAAATCCATCAATCTATTGGCAGTCGCTCTCCTCCAGTAGAAGTCAATTCCAATCAAGATCATAGCCGGACTTGTGAGCTTACACCCTGGACTGACAAGGGGATTGAAGAAGCAAGTGTCCAAGCAGGTAGGAAGTTCCTATTTTAAAGGAATTTCACCAATTTGAACCAGTCAATGGAAGAAATCCTGCAAATGATGATCAACGAGGGAATGGTTGTAGACTTGCTACCTCCGCTGAACCCTCAATCCAGAAAATTCAAACCTGACCAAATATATCAGTACCATTCCAACTCTCCCGGCCATGATACAAAAGAATGCTGGGCACTTCGTAACCTAATTCAAGACTTGATTGAGAAAGGTGACCTAATCAGAGGAGATCAAATCCTCGACATGACAGATAAAAATAGCCTCTGGATACCCAATGCATGGTATCAGGACACAGTGGCTGTCATATCCTGCGATAAAGAATCAATCCTCACACCCCTGGTACTGACAGGGAAAGGGGTCCACGATAAATAAAATCCACCTCAGGCTCTAATTTTGCCCTTCAGGCCTTAGTATCCGATTACCAGTCTGAAGAAGGTCCCATGAAACTACGGGGACGTTGAAGGCTCCGTGGCAAATAACATTTCCATCCTGTCAAAGGATAATCCATTGTACATGCCTCAGTGGGTGATTAAACCAGTTACCAAAGCAAAAGAAAAGGTGGCTGAAGAAAAGATAAAAGAGTTCCTCAAAAAGATGGGACACAATGAAATCAAGATAGTGCAAAGCTTGAAAGACGCACCCAAGTAAATATCCATCCTGGACTTGGTCCTATCATCAGAAGAAAACCGTAACATCCTAGTGAAGGTACTAGAAGAAACCCATTTGCCACACACGGTAGACACAGAGAAATTCCGTCACGTGATAGAACACATTTTCAACAACAATGTGATTTCATTCATAGACGATGATATCCCGGCTGAGGGAAGGGGCCACCACAAGTCCCTGCATATAGCCATTATATCCTCCGAAACGTGATCGGAAAAGTGCTTATTGATGGAGGATCTTCCCTCAACATTTGTCTATACGACACGTTGGAAAGGATGAAGATCAATCCAAACCGGATCAAAGCCAGTCACATGGTTATCTGGGCTTTCGATGGATCTCGCGGCCAGGCTATGGGGAAAATCAAGCTTCCTCTAGAAATTAGTCCACACACCTTATACGTATCTTTCCAGGTGCTCAACATAGCCACCGAATACAACTTTTTATTGTGCAGGCCATGGATCCATATGGCCGAGGCTGTTCCATCCACCCTCCATCAGCAACTCAAGTACATTATCAACGGAAGCCTCATCACAGTGAATGCTTAACTGGAATACCCTACCCACATACATGGGGATATACCAGTGATTAGCCTGGACGTCGGGGTTGAGCCTGCAAGTTTTCAAGCTCTCGAGGTGAGACGATATTCAATATCTATCGATTAGGGCACCAGCCTTGAAGCCTAAAATTTCCACGGAAGTAATGATAGTGGGCCAAGAAATGGTAGCTGCGGGTTTCTAGCCTAGAGAAGGGTTAGGAAAAAATAAGCACGACATTAAGATTCCAATCCAAATCCCAAGTGAGATGGGAAGAGCAGGATTGGGATTTTCATCATGGTCAAACCACTGGAATCCACACAAACATCCCAAGGCTCAAGCCTCCACGATTCTGCTCCCAAACCTCATAAATGCCGAATGGGTGAAACCTATGAGGAAGATCCCTACGGGGGCATCAACCATGCTATTTCCTTCAATCATACCTGTATATGAAAGGAAAGCCCTCAAGCCTAAGGCAGATAGCGAAAAGGGAAAAGAAAAGATCCTGTACGGAGGACGAGACCCATTCGCTAACATGAAAGTCATTATCAACTACGAATGGATGAATGATGAACTCCCAGATAATGGCGACGAAGATCGTGCTCACTTTCCTCGCAGCAAACAGAGGAACAATCCCCAGAAAAGCCTCGGCCATATCCTAAAGGATGTCTCAATTGTCATCCAAGACGAGACAGACTAGCACACTTCCAGCATCCTCCCTATCCATAAGGATCTAACCCTGGATAATTGGAGCAGTGCCCCTTGCCTCAGTCAAAAAGGGTAAAGGGGCAGATAGTCAATCAACCCTTAATTATATTTTCATTTACTGCTTACTTTTGATTGCACAGCTGGAGCAGTCACTTTTATCATGCTTTACAAATGCTATGTGTATTAAGCAGTTGTGTATATTAATGAAAGCATTTTTGTTTTCAGGACCCAAACATTGGATGTGTGTGTCTCTACTGATGAGATGCCAACCTGTCAACATAACTCCAACTATAATGCAAGATTGAACTTCGACTTAACGGATCTTGATAAAGAGGAGGAAGATGACTATGAGGTGCCAGAGGAGATCAAGGAATGGGTCGACGACAAACCCAAACCAAACCTCGACCAAACCTCCACCATCAACATAGGAACCTCCGAAACCATCAAAGAAATCCAAATAGGTTTAGACCTCACATCAGATCAAAAAGCCGACCTGATCGCGCTCCTGACACAGTACCAGGATGTATTTGCATGGTCGCATGAAGACGTGATCGGTCTATCCACAGACATTGTCATCCATCGAATGCCCATCCAAGAAGGGTTCAAACCAGTCAAACAAAAGCTCAGGCTATTGAAACCTGAGTGGAGTTTAAAAGTTAAAGAAGAAGTTGTTAAACAATTCAAATCCAGGATCATCATGGTATCAACATATCCCGAATGGCTATCAAACATAGTCCCCGTGCCTAAACCAGGAGGGAAGGTACGAGTCTGTGTGGATTATCGGGATCTAAACAAAGCCTACCTCAAGGACAATTTCCTGGTACCTTTTATCCACATCCTGATTGACAATATTGTGCAGTACGACATATATTCCTTCGTAGACTACTTTGTTGGTTACAATCAAATCTTGCTGAAGAAGACCGGGAGAAAACAACTTTTATCACTCCCTGTGGAACTTTTTGCTACCGACGACTATCCTTCGGCCTCATCAATGCTGAAGCAACGTATCAGCGAACCATGATGGCCCTTTTCATGATATAATGCACAAAGAAATAGAAGTCTATATTGACGACATCATCATCAAGTCCCGGAGGGAGGATGATCACATAGAACATCTCAAGAAGCTGTTCAACAGGTTGCGCAAGTACAACCTCAAGCTAAATCCCGCCAAATGCGCTTTAGGCGTTAAGGCAGGCAAACTGCTAGGATTCCTGGTGAGCAATCGGGGCATTGAGTTAGACCCTTCCAAGATCAAATCCATTTCTGAAATGCCCGTGCCTCGTATAGAGAAGGAGATACGAGGATTCCTAGGAAGGATCAACTTCATAAGTTGATTCATTTCACAGCTCACAGCAACCTATGAGCCCATTTTCAAGCTGTTAAGGAAGAATTCCTCCATCAAATGGAATGAGGATTGTCAATAAGCCTTCCTTGCCATCAAAAAGCAGCTTGTCGAAGCACCTGTTTTGGTACCTCCAAGGGATGGAGTCCCCTTATTCATGTACCTATCCGTTAATGCCAATGCCATGGGCTGTATGCTAGGACATAAGGATGATAGTAGCAAAGAAAGTGCTATCTACTACATCAGCAAAAGATTCAGCAGTGGGGAACAGAAGTATACCCTGATCGAGAAGACATGCTGTTCATTAGCATGGGCCTCCATGAGGTTGCAACACTACTTGCATGGGCATATGAAGTATCTCATATCCCGCATGGATCCACTCAAATACGTCTCCAACAAACCATGTTAAATTGTCGGCTGTCTAAATGGCAGTTGATTCTACAGCAGATCGACATTGTCTATGTGACTCAGTAGTCTATCAAAGGCCAAGGCATTGCAGATCAATTAGCAGAAGCACCTTGAGGAGGGTTCGAGCCCCTGGAGACATATTTCCCAGATGATGGGATCATGACAATTCAACAACTCCAGTCAGGGAATACAATCCAACCATGGAAAATGTATTTCGACGGAGCGGTAAACATGGAAGGTTCTGGAGCTGGGGCAATCTTTATCTCTGGTACAGGTGATCAATATCTTGTGGCTACCAAACTTCAATCTGGCAACACCAACAACACGACCGAGTACGAAGGCTGTATACTGCGGTTGAAACTAGCCCAATCCATGGGTATCAAACACTTATTGGTCTTTGGAGATTCCGAGTTGGTCATCAGAGAAACCACTTGCAAGTATCTCACAAAAGAACTGCATCTGCTGCCATATCATCGGCAGGTCCTCAAAATGTCCCAGGAGTTCGAAGCAATAACCTTCGTCCACATTCCTCGGGGTCGAAATGACTTTGCAGATGCACTGGCAACGTTGGCTTTATTAATCTGCATATCCAATAGGAGTGGGTTTCCCAACATCCAGTTCATAAATCAAAAAGCCCCAACATACGGGAATTACATTGGAGAAGTATCAGACGAAATACCTCCTGTCAAGCAACCTTGGTTTCAAAACATCAAGGAATATCTCAGTGATGGATCTACACCCGCTAGTGCAAGCCAATCAGAGCGAAAATGGATTCTCAGAATGGCCATGAAGTTCTATCTAAGTGGAGATGCACTCTACAAAAGGGATGCTGGAATAGGCTTGTTAAGATGCCTCGACAAGGAGCAAGCCCAAAGACTAATGGATGAAGTCCATGGAGGAGTATGTGGTCCACACATGAGCAGCCATCTGCTGGCCAAGAAGATAATCAGAACATGACATTATTGGATCTCGCTCAAAGCTGATTGCGATGATCACGTCAAGAGATGCTTTCAATGCCAAACACATGGAAATGCCATCCACGCTCCTCCAAATGAGCTGCATAACATGAGTGCACCATGGCCTTTTTCTATGTGGGGAATGGACGTGATAGGTCCAGTCGAACCCAAAGCCAACAACGGTCATCGGTTCATCTTCACCATGATCGACTACTTCACCAAATGGGTTGAAGCAGCCTCTTTTCCTAAAGTCACAAAAGAGGTTATCATCATTTTCATCAGAAACAATGTCGTCTGTCGATATGGACAATCGGACGTGATCGTATCAGACAACGCCAAAAACCTGAACAATCAATTGATGGTAGAACTGTCCGGCAAGTTCCACATCAAGCATCTCAACTCCGTTATCTATCCGCCCAAGATGAACGGTGCTGACGAAGCGGCCAAGAAAAACATCAAAAAGATCATGCAGAAAATGTTCGCCAATCACAAAGGCTGGCCTGACCTGCTACCTCTCACCCTGTTAGCCTACAGGACGTCAATGCGCACCTCTACTAGGGCTACCCCCTATTCACTGGTCTATGGTATGGAAGCATTCCTCCCCATAGAAGTAGAGATGGAGTCTTTACGAGTATTAATAGATGCTCAGATGGATGAAGATCAATGGTTGCAAGACCGATATCATCAGCTGTCTCTGATAGACGAAAAAAGTGCCACGACCATTTTTCATGGACGGTTATACCAACAAAGGATCGCCAGGTCCTACAATAAGAAAGTCCAAATTCGACAATTCAAAGAAAATGATTTGGTGCTAAAGAAAATCCTGGCCAATCAGGATGAAGCCAAAGGAAAATTTGCCCCAAACTGGGAAGTCCCTTTCATTGTCAAGGAAGTGCTGACAGGGGGAGCCATTAGGCTACAAGAAATGGATGGGAACGAATTTCCCCAACTCATCAATTCAGACAGTGTGAAAAAGTTCTACGTCTGAAGCACATGCATACCCGCATCTGGGTCCTATAAATCGAATCAGGTTTGGTTTTTCACTAGAGAAGCATGAACTACGAATGACCTGATCTCCCTCAACCCAGGAGTACGTAGGCAACCATCTGTGGTGCGGTCAAACCAAGCAAAAATCCAAAGAACTTGCAAATCCTAGCATCAAATTCCAAAGCTCATCAAACCAAATTCAAACCCAGATAAACTCTTTGTAAACCTCTTCAATTAAATAACCAGAACTACGCATGACCTGATCTCCCTCAACTCGGGAGTACGTAGGCAGCCCTCTACGGCGCGGTTTGACCTTCAAGAAAAAACAAAAAATGGAAGACCAGTTCCAAGACACCGAAGACAAATAAAAGCTAAATGCTGTCAAGCTGTCTGGATACCAGACCCATTTTAGGAACTCCCTTGACACCTCAACTGTCAGTCCATCAAGGAGAAGCTTAAAATGCATCAATAACTGCGAGTCTTGAAGGAAGTGGTAATCACTCAGCGATGATAATACATATATAAGCAGGGAAGTATCTCAAAAATATATTTCTCTGATATATAAACCGCTTTATATATACATAGTGCCCTGTACATGACAAAAACGGCTGAGCTAGTCTGTGCAGGAAAAATAAAGCTAGTCTATGAACCCAAGGACAAGCAGGTCAGCAATGCCAGCATGTCATCTCTCTCTGAAGATGGAGGAGCATTTTAAGAGTAGTCCACTCAGCCTCCATATGGCTTAGAACATCCACAGTCATCTGCAAGGTGGCACTGTGGTCATCAATGTAAGCACTCATCTCGGTAACCAAACCATGGGTGTAAGATTGGAGAACAGTATTACCAGCAATGTGGAAATCACAGGAAACTATAGCCTCATCCCTCTCTACAAAAGCTGCATCCCGAGAAATCAAAGTCTCCTTAATCTCAACATATGCTGCATCTCTGGCTGAGCGAACCTCATCTCGCTCCATAATGACAGTATCTAAAGCAGAGCGAAGCTCCTCCCGCTCAATCAATCCAGTATCCAAAGCGGTCCTGAGACCATCCCTCTCAGCAAAAGCTAAATCCCTGTCAGACAGGACAGCCAACATCTGCGCTTTAGCTGAATCTCTCTCAAAGGTCATCCTGAATAGAGAATCTGACAAAGCTGGATCTGTCCTTGTGGGAATAACCGGGGGATCACTAATCAAAGCTACCTCCAAATATGTGAACAGCTCATCCCTAGTAGGAGAATCGGGATCCTCCATGGGCTCCTCCTCATCAGAATCCGCAAGCGGAGGTAAATGAAGCTCTGCTACTACGACTGCTGTCTGTTCCTCTAACCATGCAGAATATTCTGGAGAACGATGTTGTCCAATTTATATGATGACAATTAACGCGCAAGTATACGCGGTCAACAAGTAATAAAGAGTGAGTAAAGATATCGTTCCCACGAGGAATTAACAGATAAACAGTCCCCAAGCACTATCACATAATCATTTCAGTCTTATTTAAACGGGCGGTAAAGAGTTCTAAATATTAACTAATATTAACTAGGCAAGGAATTTACACATAAACTAAGTAATTCTAGAGTTAAAATCAGATAATAAAGATAAGAGACTCTAATTTCCCTTAATGATTTGTCTAAGCCGATTCACTCCCAATTAGGTCAAATTAATCATTACAGTTTGTAAGCCGAGAACACGAAAGTGAAAGAAGTCCATCTTTCGATGTACCTAATCCATATCACTTGCAATCCACAGATGATAGAACGCATGTGAACACCCACATTGTCTAAACCCCTATATGTCTATGGTGTTTATAAATAAATAGGGTTTAAGGTCAAGTTCTCTATTGACTACGAGCGGTGCTTCGGTATATATCTATCCTAAGCACGAATCATATGTCCAATGCCATGTGAACATATAATCGCCCGCCACTATGATTAGATCTAAACCTACACTTCTTCTTTCAAGTCCACATAGGTTATCACAGTAATTGGTCATGACTCAATTAAGCAATGAAAGTATAAATCGCAGTAGACAATCACATAGCAATCAAATAAGAACCAACGTGGAAGAAAATCAAATTAAACTACTCATTAGGTTCTATTGGAATCTCAAAATAAGATCTAAGTCATAAATGACTCAAACATATCATCCACAAGTTAAATATACATCATAAGATTACAAATAGGAAGCAAAGAGATTCAAAAGATAGAAAATAGCAAATCTGAGTGCTCAAGCTCCTTGTTGAATCTCCAATGAAATCCACTTGCTTCAATCTTCAAACCTAATCTAGCCCTAGAAACTAACTAACTAAACTAAACCCTAATCTAGACTTAATCTACTCCTAATTTATATAAGAAATGTAAAGGAAATGGAAGAACAAGCTAGGGCCCGCTATATATCCTTTGCTCAAGCCAAGCCTGTTCAATTGAAAAGTCAAGTCTGGTAGCATGTTGGACTGGCGCGGCCGCTCCCAAAATGCACTAGAAATCCGTGCGCCCGCGCCAAGGATTTTTTCTGTTGTAGTGTCCTCTGATAAAACGGCCATAACTTTGGATCCGGGAAGAGTTACGGCGCCTGCGACCTATCAAATCGAAGTTATCGAAGATCTCTACAACTTTCATTCTTTGAGCATTGAGAAATAATGGATGGATGAAGGTTGAAATTGAGCTCCAAGTGACAGCTATACAATGAAAATCCAAAATCGTGAAGTTTAACGTCCGTTGGTATACGTGGCATAACTCTCGCCTCTGAACTCTGATTGGGATGATTCAAGATGTTCCGGAAGGCTTAGAAGACGCTCTACAATATGAACCAAGTTCCACTCCAAGAACATGAAATGAACATGAACCCCCCAAACGATGTCCGGATTGCATTTCCTTCCCATTGTCATGCCATCATTCCATTCTTGCTCCTTTTGGCCTCATTTTGTCCTTTTTAGCTCATTAAGCACCAAGGGAGTTCCAAAACATGCAAACTGCAAAACAAAGCAAAAACACATGAAAAAAACAAAGATACTTGAGTTTCGGCAGTAGAACAAACTAGTTACTATCCGAATAAGTGGTCATAAAGACCACTTATCAAATACCCCCAAACTTAACCGTTGCTTGCCCTCAAGCAACCAAAACAAAACTAAACAAAAGATGCAATGTAATATATACAATGTATGCAATCTACACTATCATGAATGCAAATCCAAGTCCCAGTCAGTATTGAACTTTTAAAGCAATGCCTCAGAAAACCACGAGATAATAGAATAGATAAGCTATCCAAGACAAGGCCATAAGGCATATTCTGCAAATCCAAAGCTGTCAGCACTGATGTATTGTGCGTTGTGTGCCTAGCAACCATTAAACATGCTTTTGAACAAATTTATCACATACTATGCTTCTTAGGGGAAAAAGAAGTTTTAATTTAAGAAAAGTAGTAAATCATATAAGTTCTAACCAAGACCATGTATTACTAGTGTTAAGAGTCAACATGGGATTTTCATTAAGCTCTTATTACTCATGAGGGCGTATTCGCACTTTCCCGTGTACATAATCGACTGTGCAATGCCTAGTCCTCTTAGGCTTTTCAATGATATCCGTGTAGCGAGCTTTCGACCAACGACTCCCAGACCAGACGGCCTTAGGGCGCTGGGTGTAGAGACACCCCAAGGGCTTACTTGCTCGAATATCAAAGGCCACAAGCACTCGACATAGCCGATGTGTTTATTATATTTTTATCTTTTTCATTACATTTTCTCTTGTTTTTCTATTCTTTTTCTTCTTCTTTTTTTCATAGGGGAGTGCGTCTTACGTTCCATCTCCCCACTAGCATGCATACCCCCTGTTTCCCCCCAAACTTCAGCTTTTTACAGTCTAGTTATTATCATATGAGAACTGAAATTCTTTTATTAAAACATAGATTTCCCACCAGAAGACAAGTATGTAAACATTTAAACTAAGCATGTCATGATGGTTACTCTCTTGTGCTAACTGATTACATAGTATCTGACAGATAAAGATTTACATATATGCTAATACTATCAAGCTTACGTCTCAAATCCATTCGAAAATCAAGTGAATTCAATTTCTTCATAGGCCAAATACGTAACTAACCAACTGAAACTGGATTCATGCAGTATGCTCTAACACAGAATGCGAAAACAAAAATATTTTTTTTTAAAATTTTGACAAATTTTAACAAAATACAACCCTACATACACTATATAAACAAACACAATATGTAAAATGAATGCAAACTACACTACATGCACAACAAAACCAATACCCCCAAACTTAAAATGTTCAATGTCTGCATTGAAGGTAAAGGTAAAAAGAAAGAAACTCCCCTATTCGGCTTTGTCGTCGTCTCTCCATCCTATCAATATGCTCATGTACAGTGTGGGAGGACTCGAACTGCATCATAGTCAATGCCATCTCCCCAGTGCTCAGAATCGCTGCCCATGGATGTAGACTCCCTCCTACTCTTCTTAGATGCCATATGAAATTAGAATAGACGATACAATCCAATACTGAACTCAACTAACCCAACCGATTCAGAAATCTTGCTATGCTATTGAACTCCCACACACTGTCTCAATTGATCAGGTTGAGAAGATGGGAGTGATGGGTGGGTTGGTTGATTGTGATTAGGAGATAGAAGGTTGTGTTTTCAATTAAAATTAGGGCTTGGGATGGGGGAGATTTGTGGCAAGCTCGTCTGATAATGCAATGGAAGTATGGGCTGAAAATTACTTAAGCCAGGCATAGTTATTGTGCGGTGCAGCCGCACGCCCCAACAATCTTAATCAGGCGCGGCCGCGCGTGATTCTAGATTTGGTTTTCTGCAGAATTTGTTTCATGAAGCTGCTGTGACATTCGAACTTTGCTTCATGCTGCATGGAATGACCCTGAGAAAAGCATATAACATTATTAAGCCCTTTTATACTAACAAAAGTTAAAATTTACTATGTGCTTCTAAGAGAATTAATGCAGGAGGATAGATGAATGCGATCCCAAAAATTTCTCTATGTGCATCAAAAAAATATTTTCGATAAACGTTTAAGTCCCAAAAATGAATGCACGAATGCCTAAGTTCCAAAAATATAGGCAATGAACTCCTAAATCTACGAGCATTCAAAAATTTTAAACTAAATAATAACTAATAAGAATTAAACAAGGGGGAGGGAATTATGATAGAAAGCATGTAATGGAGAATTAAACAGGTATGGAGAGAGAGAAATGATGGGGTGCCTCCCATCGAGAGCTTAGTTTATAGTCTGCTAGCTAGACTTTGTCTTGCCACCGCTATCCGATCCCCGGACGATATTTGAGAAACCCTCTATCCATCAGAACTGCCATGTGCTTTTGGAGGCTTCCCATCATGAGAGGACTCGGATTTAAACTACCTAGCACATGATGAGTATATGAATTCCCCGTCCTGAAGGTTGGGGAGCTAGGCAATGGTTCTGTTGTGTTCGGGAAATGGTTGGGGTATTGAGGTACATCGAACACAACAGACTCTTCTTCTATTCTCTCTTCTACTGACCACCATGGTTTCAAAATCGCGAACTCTCTCATATCATCAAGATCCGACTCTGTGATGTGGCTACCAAGGGGGAAAGGGTGTGCAAAATTCACTGGCTTGTTCCACTTAGGCTGAGAAGGCTCTTGGGGTATTGTCACGGTTGGTTCATAGATTTCCACGTCCCCAAGCATTTTCTCTATATCCATTTCCTTATGCTTGTCCAGTTGCAAGTGCACTTCTGAATCTCCATCAGTTTCTGCATCCATTTCATATCACCAAGTATCCTGGGGATCATTACTCACGGCTTCAGTCATCTGAGGCATTGGACTTTGAAGATCTTGAGCTTCGATTCCTTCCTCAATCACCTCCTCATTCCTTAAAGCTGTGCTAATTTGCTCTACCCAAGTCTGAAGATCCTCAATCAACTCCTCTCGCTCAATCAAGATTTCTTTTTCTGCTTCATCCTCAGAATCCATGTACTGAATCTCCTTGGAATTCTGAGGCCCTTTGCTCACGGCATCCACTACTTGAGAGAGTTGATTCTGAAGATTCTGAGTCTGTATCCCTTGCTCAATCAATTCCTCTTTCATTAACGCCATACTAATCTGATTTGCCCAATACTGAAGATTCTCGATTGACTGTGATTGATCAATTAAGGTATCTCTTAATGATGTTATGTCACCTCCTTCCTACAGGCTTGCCTTTTCTATATCACCTTCAACATCTATGTATTGAGGCTCATGAGTTGGAGTCTGTAAGGTGCATTCTGGTGCGTACATTAGACTTGGCTCGCAGTAGTGATCTTTATAGTAGCTTCCAGAAGGCTATGGGTGATACCCCCAATCCTACTGATAATTGGGGTAGGGCTCATTGTAGAAGTACTCACCCCCATAAAGCTCCTGTCCATAACTTATAGGCTCCTGATGGCTCGTATAGCTCCCATCACCATAGTTATAAGTCACTGCCGTCTCTCGATTCTACTGGGCTGAGACAGTATCCAGCTTCCTCGAAAGAACCTTTAACTATGCTGACAGTGAAGAAATTGGGTCAATGCCATCATTCCCTACTTCCCTCGGTCGCGCTTGCCTTGTGTAGTTCTATGGATAGAAATTTATGTCCATTGTACCTGAGAAAAGAATATAGGAAGAGAATTAAAACAAAAATAAAAAGTTTAAATTAAGACTAATTTGATTGAAACTAATGTTGGCAAACAGTTATCCAATTAATTCCCCGGCAACGGCGCCAAAAACTTGTTGTCCGATTTATATGATGACAATTAACGCGCAAGTATACGCGGTCAACAAGTAATAAAGAGTGAGTAAAGATATTGTTCCCACGAGGAATTAACAGATAAACAGTCGCCAAGCACTAGCACATAATCATTTCAGTCTTATTTAAACAGGCGGTAAAGAGTTCTAAATATTAAACTAATATTAACTAGGAAAGGAATTTACACATAAACTAAGTAATTCTAGAGTTAAAATCAGATAATGAAGATAAGAGGCTCCAATTTCCCCTAATGATTAGTCTAAGCCGATTCACTCCCAATTAGGTCAAATTAATCATTACAGTTTGTAAGCCGAGAACACGAAAGTGAGAGAAGGCCATATTTCGATGTACCTAATCCATATCACTTGCAATCCACAGATGATAGAACGTACGTGAACACCCACATTATCTAAACCCCTATATGTCTATGGTGTTTACAAATAAATAGGGTTTAAGGTCAATTTCTCTATTGACTACGAGCGGCGCTTTGGTATATGTCTATCCTAAGCATAAATCATACGTTCAACACCATGTGAACATACAATCGCATGCCACTACGAATAGATCTAAACCTACACTTCGTCTTTCAAGTCGACATAGGTTATCACAATAATTGGTCATGACTCAATTAAGCAATGAAAGCATAAATCGCAGTAGACAATCACATAACAATCAAATAAGAACCAACATGGAAGAAAATCAAATTAAACTACTCATTAGGTTCCATTGGAACGTCAAAATAAGGTCTAAGTCATAAATGACTCAAACATATCATCCACAAGTTGAATATACATCATAAGATTACAAATAGGAAGCAAAGAGATTCAAAAGATAGAAAATAGCAAATCTGAGTGCTCAAGCTCCTTGTTGAAACTCCAATGGAATCCACTTGCTTCAATCTTCAAACCTAATCTAACCCTAGAAACTAACTAACTAAACTAAACCATAATCTAGACTTAATCTACTCCTAATCTATACAAGAAATGTAAAGGAAATGGAAGAACAAGCTAGGGCTAGGGCTTAAGGCCAACATCTGATCCCCTTTTTTTCCAAAAATGAGCCCCCTATATATCCTTTTCTCAAGCCAAGCCCGTTCAATTGAAAAGTCAAGTCTGGCAGCATGTTGGACTAGCGCGGCCGCGCCCAAAATGCAATAGAAATCCGCGCGCCTGTGCCAAGGATTTTCTGTTGCAGTGTCCTCTGGTAAAACGGCCATAACGTTTGATCCTGGAAGATTTACGGGGCCTACCACCTATCAAATTGAAGCTATCGAAGAGCTCTACAACTTTTATTCTTTGAGCATTGAGAAATAATGGATGGATGAAGGTTGAAATTGAGCTCCAAGTGACAGCTATGCAATAAAAACCCAAAACCGTGAAGTTTAACGTCCGTTGGTATACGGGGCATAACTCTCGTCTCCAAACTCCGATTGGGATGATTCAAGATGTTCCGGAAAGCTTAGAAGACGCTCTACAATATGAACGAAGTTCCACTCCAAAACATGAAATGAACATGAACCCCCCCAAACGATGTCCGGATTGCATTTCCTTCCTATTGTCATGCCATCATTCCATTCTTGCTCCTTTTGGCCTAATTTTGTCCTTTTTAGCTCATTAAGCACCAAGGGAGTTCCAAAACATTCAAATTGCAAATAAAAGCAAAAACAAGTGAAAAGCACAAAGATACTTGAGTTTCGACAGCTGAACAAGCTAGTTACTATCCGAATAAGTGGTCATAAAGACCACTTATCAAACGACTGATAAGTGGTTTTTATATCGCGAATCAGATTCTCTCAAGCTTAAGACGCTGCTTTTTTTATGTTATTTATTGAGCTTTTATATATATTTTGTTGTTATTATGCTTATCCTGTATGATGCAGGGCTGTTTAGGTCATTTCCAGCTTAAAGGGGGGCAAAATTATCATTTTCTACACTCTGGCGCCGCAGCGCCAGAGCCTAGCTATCTCCTCGCGCCGCAGCGCCACTTCCTTGTTTATGCTGATGTCATCTGCCACTGCAGCGTAGCTTATACTCCTTGTGTTCGCGCTGCAGCGCGAGTGGTGCCGCAGCGTTACCCAATTAGTTATAGTCTCCGCACTGCAGCGCCACCTCCGGTGCCAAGCCAGTGACTCGCTTTTAATGACCTAATAAAAAGAAAAAAAACACACAGCGGGGGAGAAAGATAGAAAACAAGTACGGCGGCTAGGACATTTGATGACAGACAGTGATAACAGGGTAGATGAATTAGATTATAGAATAGAAAGAAGCTGGTTTTGAGGGGAGAATAGTTATTGCATCCTACACAGCCCAGGAGTTACACGGAGAAGAGAAGACTTGGAGACAGAAAACCTCACAACAGGAGTTTTCTTATTCCAAATCTCTCAGTTATTTGTGTATTACTGAGCAATGTTGAATATTATAGAAATGTGTATTAGCACCATGGTTATGAACTAATTCCTTTTTAGGATTGCAATGTAACCTAGTGTTTAGCCTAATTAACTTTCTCTCCTATTTATATTAATGAATCATTTTGGGAATGGGTTGTTGTATTTCTTGCTTATTGACTGATTGCTTGACAGAGTTTTTGGTAGTGATATTAATGGATATTGAAAATTGGACATTAATATCTGGCTTTTAAAATACAATAACACTTGTTATGCCCTTGCCTAAGGGAATGTGTGCATAAACTGCTTAATAGGATAGACATATCTCTATTTGCCTTGTGTAGCCTTGAGACTGAGCTTAATGACCCTAGTCTAGTTATTTTCATCAATAGACATATTGTGATTCAGCTAGCTAGGGATGTGCATTTGGCCTTTGACAGAAGCATATGCGTAGTTCTATTCTTGGCTGACCATTCCTTGATTTGTTTGTAATGTGGAGAGTTAGGAGACACATTAGGGGAATTATAATCCTAACTTGTTTCCCTAGTGCATCTATTTCTCTCACCTCTTTTAGTTGTAATCGCATAGTTTAAAATACCATATCTAATCACTTGTTTAGATAAGACAGTATAGAACTTACATTAGTATTTGATTTGCAATTAAGACTTTGTCCTCTTGGGTACGACACCCTACTTATCTTATATTACTTGTTGACTGCGTATACTTGCGCGTTAATTGTCGTTACATAAATCAACCAACAAGTTTTTGGCGCCGTTGCCGGGGACTTAGTACTATTTGTTATCAATATTAAAACTAAGTCAATAAGATCTTAATTTAGACTGATATTATCTGTTTAATTTTCTTTTTAGGTGATCTCTACGGCGTATGCCACCTCGAAGGGGTCGGAACATAATACCTCTCGATCCCGAGGTTGATATAACGTACAGACACCTGCAGAGAGAAAAAGCTCGGGACATACATACTCCTGTTACAATGGCTGAGGAACTTCCGAAATATTTAAGGGAGCATGCTATGCCTCACATCGCAGATTTGCAAGCGAGCATTCTCAGGCCCGCAATCCAAGCAAATAATTTTGAGATCAAGCCGGGCACCATCCAAATGTGCTCCAATATTCAATTTGGGGGATTACCAAATAATGACCCCAATGATCACTTGATGAACTTCTTGGAGATCTGCGATACGTTTAAGTGCAATGGAGTGTCTGACAATGCCATCAGACTCTGATTGTTTCCATTCACCTTGAAGGACAAGGCCAAGAGCTGGCTACATTCACTTCCTTCAGGCTCCATTACCACATGGGATGACTTGGCTCAAAAGTTCGTGGCGAAGTTCTTCCCACCCCCTAAAACCGCCAGGCTCAGGCACGAAATCACCTATTTTATTCAGTTTGAGTCAGAGTCTTTGTACAACTCATGGGAACGATTCAAGGATTTTCTGAGAAAATGCCCCCACCATGGACTGCCAGAATGGCTTCCCATCCAGACATTCTATAATGGGTTATCCGGAGCTACTCGTTCGAGTATTGATACCGCTTCTGGAGGAGCGTTCATGTCTAAGCATCACACAGCGGGGTATGAATTGGTGGAAACAATGGCGGCCAATAATTATTAATGGCCAAATGACAGGCAGGCCCCTAGAAGAGCAGCAAGAATATATGAGGTTGATCCAGTCACACAATTAGCGGCTCAGGTTGCAGCACTAACAAAAAGACTCGACACCATGGGAGTGCAAGCTGTGCAGAATGTTCAGAGTGTCGCAGTGTCGTGTGAATTATGTCAAGGGAGCCACCCAACTGATCAGTGTGCCATAAGCCCCGAGTCAGTTCAATTTGTTTCCAACTACGGGCGGCAGTAAAATGCAAGTCTCCCTACTCATTATCATCCAGGCTTGAGGAATCATCCAAACTTTTCTTGGGGCAACACAAATAACCATCAAGCACAACCTCCGACCACCAGGCCTAATTTCTCAAACCCTCCGGGTTTTCAAGCTCAAAATCAGTACAACCAACAACCACAGAGTTCTCATAATCAGTTCCACCATCCACCACCTCAACAGGAAAGAAAACCTATTTTGGAAGATCTCCTGTCACGATATATTGCCCAAAATAAGATAAGGAGCAGTAATCAAGAAGCTTTCATCCGAAACCTTGAAGTCCAAATGGGACAGTTAGCCTCTGCTTTGAACAGTCGACCGCAAGGCACATTGTCGAGTAACACTGATGTCAACCCGAAATGGGATGGGAAGGAACACTGCAAAGCAGTTACACTACGGAGTGGGAGAACTATAAATAAAAAGGGTGGAGAGAGTCCTGTAGTGCAAGAAGAAGTGACTATAGAGGAACCTATTGTGGAACAGAGTGATGATAAGTTTGGGGGTGAGGTAAATGCTCAAGAAAGCCCTTCATCACCAACCCCTACAGTGAACACAGCTAGTCCTCCTATCCCACAGTTGCCATTCCCCCAGCGCATGCAGAAACAAAAGCTTGATAAGAAATTTTCTAAGTTTTTAGAAGTGTTCAAGAAGCTTCACATAAACATCCCGTTTGCAGAGGCGTTGGAGCAAAGGCTGAGCTATGTCAAATTCATGAAAGACATATTGTCGAAGAAGAGGAAAATGGGAGATTATGAAACAGTGGCTCTGATAGAGGAATGCAGTGCTATTCTACAGAACAAGCTCCTGCCAAAACTAAAAGATCCTGGAAGTTTCACGATTCCATGCACTATCGGGGACCAATTCATTAGCAAGGCCTTATGTGATTTGGGGGCGAGTATAAATTTGATGCCTCTGTCAATATATAAGAAGCTTGGGCTGAATGAAGCCAAACCCACAAGTGTTACCTTGCAATTGGCGGATAAATCTCTCACTTACCTGAAGGGGATAGTAGAAGATGTGCTTGTCAAGGTGGACAAGTTAATCTTTCCAGCGGACTTTATTGTCCTGGACTTTGAGGAAGACCGGGAGGTCAAGATAATACTGGGCAGACCATTTTTAGCAACGGGGAGAACCCTTATAGATGTGCAGAAAGGGGAGCTGACTATGAGAGTACAGGATCAAGAAGTAACTTTCAATGTGTTTAGGGCAATGAAATATCCGAACACTCCTGAAGACTGCTTCCAGATTAAGGTGATTGATGATACAGTCAGGGAAGTATTCTCAAAAATATGCATGACAGACCCTTTAAAAGCTACACTAACAGGTACCAGTCCTATGGAAGAAGCCACCCATGTTGAATGTGCTAACTGCCTGGATGCACCCCAGAGATCTACACAGTTCCAAAGACAGCTTGAGTCTCTGAATGATCCAGAAGCATCTACTTCCAAGACCCAACCATCAATTGTAGAACCTCCTGTCCTCGAGTTAAAGCCCTTGCCCAATCATCTGAGGTATGCATACTTGGGGAAATCATCCACTTTGCCTGTTATAATATCTGCATCGTTAGATGAAGGCCAGGAAGAGAAGCTACTGCTAGTGCTTAAACAGTATAAAACGGCACTGGGGTGGTCAATTTCAGACATTAAAGGGATCAGCCCATCCCTTTGTATGCACAAAATTCTACTGGAGGAAGGATCCAAGCCGACCATTGAACATCAGAGGCGGTTGAACCCAATAATGAAAGAGGTGATCCGGAAGGAAATCATTAAGCTGCTAGATGCGGGCATTATCTACCCTATCTCGGACAGTCCTTGGGTCAGTCCCATTTAGTGCGTGCCAAAAATGTGCGGCATGACAGTAGTAGCCAATGAGAATAAATAGTTGATTCCAACCAGAACGGTGACCGGATGGAGGGTATGTATGGACTACAGGAAGTTGAACAAGTCCACCTGTAAGGATCACTTCCCTCTGCCATTTATTGATCAGATGCTCGATAGACTTGCTGGGCATGCCTTCTATTGTCTGGTAGATGGTTATTCTGGATATAATCAAATTTCTATTGCTCCTGAAGATCAAGAGAAAACAACGTTCACATGTCCGTATGGGACCTTTGCCTTTCGAAAAATATCATTTGGGTTATGTAACGCTCCTGCAACATTATAACGTTGTATGATGTCCATCTTCTCTGACATGATCGAAAAGACCCTCGAGGTTTTCATGGATGATTTTTCTGTATTCGGGAGTTCATTTGATAATTGTCTAGTGAATTTGACGGCCGTTCTCCAAAGATGTGTTGAAACTAATCTTGTATTGAATTGGGAGAAGTGCCACTTCATGGTCAAGGAGGGCATTATTCTGGGCCACAGAGTATCTGATAGTGGTATCGAGGTAGACAAGGCTACAATTGATGTCATCAATAGTCTACCACCGCCTACATCAGTGAAAGGGGTTAGGAGTTTTCTTGGGCATGCAGGATTCTATAGGCGATTTATCAAGGACTTCTCAAGAATAACCAAACCGCTATGTTCACTATTAGAAAAGGATATGCCTTTTTAGTTTGATGAAGCCTGCCTCAGAGCAATTGAACTATTAAAGGAAAAACTCATTTCGACTCTTATTGTGGTAGCTCCTGACTGGACTTTCCCATTTGAGCTCATGTGTGACGCCAGCGATTTTGCTATTGGGGCAGTGTTGGGGCAGAGACGGAATAAAGTGTTCCACACGATCTACTATGCCAGCAAAACATTATCTGATGCTCAGTTAAATTACACCACAACCGAGAAGGAACTGCTGGCAGTGGTTTATGCTTTCGACAAATTCCGTTCCTACCTCATTGGAACAAAAGTGACCGTGTACACAGACCATTCGGCCATCAAATATCTGATAGAGAAGAAAGATGCAAAGCCTAGGCTGATAAGGTGGGTCCTTCTTCTATAGGAGTTCGATATGGAGATCCGTGACAAAAAGGGGACAGAAAACCAGGTAGCAGATCACTTGTCGAGGTTGGAAAATCCTCCTCATTCGGGAGATGCAATCAAAGACATCAATGATTTCTTTTCGGATGAACAACTGTTTAGCTTCCAAAGCAAAGCCCCTTGGTATGCAGACTTTGCTAATTTCGTCGCTTGTCAAGTGCTTCCTCCCATCTTGAGCTATCAACAGAGGAAGAAATTCCTAAATGATGCAAAACAATACTTTTGGGACGAGCCCTTTTTATTCAAACAGTGTTCAGATCAGATTCTGCGGAGATGTTTTCCAGAGGAGGAAATCGAAGGTGTGCTCCATCATTGCCATTCCTCAAATTATGGAGGACATTTTGGGGGACAAAGAACTGCTGCTAAAGTACTCCAATCTGGGTTTTACTGGCCTACCCTGTTCAAAGATGCACACCAATATGTGTCGCACTGTGATAGGTGCCAAAGGGTAGGAACCATCTCAAAGAGGCATGAAATGCCTCTGTAGAATATCCTTGAAGTAGAGTTGTTTGATGTATGGGGTATTGACTTCATGGGTCCATTCCCGTCTTCCTACAACAATCTCTATATTCTTGTTGCGGTTGATTATGTCTCCAAATGGGTAGAAGCAGTCGCCTTGCCTTCTAATGATGCTAAGGTGGTGCTTAATTTCTTAAGAAAAAAATATTTTCACTCGCTTCGGCACTCCTCGGGCAATAATCAGTGATGAAGGGTCACATTTTTGCAATAAATATTTTAAAGCCCTTCTTGCTAAGTATGGGGTGACCCATAAAATAGCCACAGGTTATCATCCGCAGACAAGTGGCCAAGCAGAGATCTTTAATCGAGAAGTTAAGCGTATCTTGGAGAAGATTATTAACCCTAATCGGAAAGACTGGTCAAAGAAGCTTGATGATGCCTTGTGGGCATACCGCACCGCTTATAAAATGCCAATCGGAATGTCTCCGTATAGACTTGTTTATGGCAAGGCTTGTCATCTTCCTGTGGAGCTAGAGCACAACACATATTGGGCTATCCAAAAGCTAAATTTTGATATGGATGCAGCGGGTGAACGAAGACTATTACAACTCAATGAATCAAACGAGTTTCGTCTGCATGCGTATGAAAACGCTAAATTGTATAAAGAAAAGACAAAGCGGTGGCATGACAAGAAAATTGTCGAAAGGAACTTCGAATAGGGCCAGAAGGTGCTTCTTTTTAACTCCCGGCTGAAATTATTCCTGGGGAAGTTGAAGTCCCGATGGTCGGGGCCTTTCACAATTGCTAAGGTGTATCCTCATGGGGCTATTGAGGTCAAAGACCCTCATTCAGATAAAACCTTCAAAGTCAATGGACAACGTTTGAAACACTATTGCGGCGGCGAGGTCGACCGTCAAAACACCTCCATCACCTTGGGAGACCCGGTGTAAGGCGGGGTGAAAGTCAAGCCGACGACTCTAAATCAAGCGCTTGATGGGGAGGCAATCCCATCTCAGTATCAAAAACACCCTTATTGTTTTCATTCAGTGTTGTTTTCTTTAGTTATCATTAGTGCATTTGGTTTTCCTTAGAATAATTATAGATACTGAGTTAGTATGTTAGTATGTAGGTTAATGGTTGGTATAATTGTCAGTATGATTATTTTGTGTTGATTCAGTAATTTGGATGTTTGATGTGCAGAAAATCAGAAGGCTGCGTCGCAGCGCCAGGTGCTTAGCTAAGTTTCGCGCCGCAGCGCCATGCTCATTATTTCAAAATTCTCCATCGCGCTGCAGCGCCAGTCCCTTTATAAATTTTCCCGCCGCGGCGCTGGCATATGCTGGAAGCTACTGGAGAGTTGCGCTGCATTGTTGAGGCCTTCGTAATTCTTCGCGCTGCAGTGCCCAGATATCGCGCCACCGCGCAGAAAATGACGCCGCAGCGCTAATACAAATCTAACTCGCGCCGCAGCGCCATGCACCACGCTGCAGCGCCAGTGCCGTGTTTTTGAGTTTAAACGAGGCTTTCGGGATTCAGGTTGCAGCAGTTCATGTATCTCCCCTCTTTTCTCTCACACACATCTCCCCTTCTTCCAAGCAGTTCGGAAAATCAACCGTCCCCCTTTCAGTTTCTGACAGTTCGGGGCCATCAACGGTCCTGCAGTTACTTCTCCTTCATCCTATTTATATCCTATTTGAGGTAAAGGAATTCTTCAGAGCCAGAGTTAGATTTTCGTTTGTTAAGTTTCTTTTTGTTGTCTTTGGAGTTTTGTTGGCAATGGGTTCAAAGCGTCCTCTCACTAGTATAGGTCCTCCTCCATCATCCAAAACCCCTCTTCCCCTTTGGGATGCTATAAAATTCCCAAGTGAGGAAGCCTGGAAGCGATATGCCCAAAATTTTTCAAAGAGGAGTTTGGTGCCTAAAAGAGGGCTAAGGCCAGATGATAAGGCGGACGGTGATATGAATTCCATGATTGTGGCTATGAAATGGATTCACTTCACCAAGCCGCCCGAACCTGCAGTTATTTCGGTGGTAAAGGAATTCTACTGCAAATGCTAATTCTGATGGTCCTGCAACAGTGCCGGTTCGGGGTAAGTTGATCAAATTTGACAATTGTACCATCAATGCTGTGTATGGGACTCCAAACTATGATGGTAAGGATTATCTGGAGTCTGGGATGCAGAGTTACAGTACAGATGAGATTATAACCAAGCTCTGCAAGCCTGGTACCGTTTGGAAAACCAATGAATTCCACGATGAAAAGACCTCTTTCCCCCATCAAGCCTTAAGTCGTTATGGTAAGGCGTGGTACTCCTTCATTTGTGCCAATATCATGCCAACACGCCACCTGAGCGATGTAACAAGAGAGAGGGCAGTATTGCTGTATATAATTGTCATGGGGCTGAAGGTTGATGTGGGGGTTCTTATCCAGGATTCAATTAAGAAGGCCGTCAGGAGCAACGTCAATTTCGGACTCCCTCACCCGTCGTTGATCACACGTCTATGCAAAAGGACGGGTATGGTATGGGAGAAAGACGATATCACTCAGCCGCCTATGGCTGTCATTGATTATCATGTTATAGCCCGATATAAAGTATGGGATGGGGGACCTCCGTCGCACCCAAAGGGTCAGAGCTATTTTCCTGGGCCTCTGTCGCCTCCCTCATCTGAGGTTGGTACCTCCGCTTAAGCGCCTGAGCCCCCTTCTTCTAAGGCTATGCCACCCGGGGCCCTGGCAGAGATTTTGAGCAGCCTTAACTTTCTCCACTGCAAGGTTGATACGGTGGCTCAATGGCAGAGCCAATTCAATCACAATCATGCGGAGTTCGCAAATACAGTTTCCAGTATCTATTATGCCCAAGGAGGAGATGATGCAGAGTCCATGCCCTTTCAATTTCCAGAGCCTCTAATTTTTGCGCCTTATCCACCGCCTATTCCGTGCCAGAGGAGAGGATCGCGAGGAGGAGCCAGCGGGTGCCGATGATGATGGCGGCGATGATGATGCTCCAGAGGGTGAAGGCCAGTGAGGACATTGGCATATTTCAAGCTTGAGGGAGATTCCTTTTTAAGTATTATTATATATGAATTGCTGTTATGTTTCTTTTGGGCGGTATAGCCCCAGACTATGTTTTTGTTATATGCTATGTTTGTGGATGTTTTTGGTTTATTTTGGGATGCTTATTTAGATGCATTGGTGCGTTGGTTTTATTAAGTATATAAATGAATGTTTTGGTTTATAATATTTGAATACTTGTGTTTTATTTGTATATAGTATTTTGCGTTCGCATTAGCTTTCATGTCATTTTTGGTTGTTGTGTTTATAGCCATATTTTGGGGATTGTGCAGATAATTCATTTACTTGATGCCATGTGTTATGGCTTTTCCTTATTTGGGCAGGGTGTTGTTTCTTTTGTTACTTCAGGCCTAAATCATTTTGATTCCCCCCCTTTTACCCCGTTCTGTAACTGTAAATATGCTGGGTGAGGGTGTTATAGCTGTTAATTTTTGATCGTGGCTAATGACTGGCGCCAAGTAGTTATGGCTATCTCTTAGAGTCGTGTCAAGCATTTATGAGTTAGGGGTTGTTAATCGATAAGTTGAGACTGTTATTGATTCGTCCTTCTTAGCTAGCACCGTCCAACTGTGTTAACTAGTTATTTTTCGATTTTAGTTCGCGCGTTTATTGCTTTGAGAGTATGTCATTCTTATAATCTTTCATTTCTACACGGTAATAAAGGACTTAGGTGCTTTTACAGTTTTGGATCTTGGACTCTGGCATGTTGTAGAGTAAAATAAAAATAAAATAAATAAAATAAATTGAAAAGGAGATTGTATATCAAAAGTCTTGCGGTGGGTCGAGATGGAGCGTAAAACGCGATCGCCCATAAACGCAGGACCAATGTTGAGATGGAGCATAAAATGCACTCGTCAAATAATCTTCAGATTTCGTAAAGTCTAATTTAGCTTATGTTGATTACGTGGCCGTTGCTGCTCGAGTTATTAGATTCATAGCCTTAAAGTCATCTGGCTTGGGAGTCACTGATTAAAAGATCATTAATGGGTAGCTCTGTTTAGCCTAAGGTAATTAAGGACTGTCCGAGTCAGATTTTACAGTCTTCATGCTAGAGCCTTTTGATCTTTTCCTGTGCTTGCATCTTAGTCTTAATGCTTTTTGATTGTTTAAGTTGCGATGCATACTGGTTTTAGCAATCGACTGTGCGAGTTTATTTGAGTTATGATTAGTTAGGATGCTTGGTCTTCACACACACATAGAATGGATCGAGTACAGTCTCATGCTTGCAAATTTTATTTTAAGCCCCCTTTCATGTCAGTGTTTGCCCTATTCTCGGAGAGGCTCTATAATTACGCTTAGAAGCCGTGGTATTATTCTACAGTAGTAGTTTCCATTCACGTCTTCCAGTAATGTAGGCGTGGATGTTAGATAGTTTGCTTGAGGGCAAGCAAAAGCTTAAGTTTGGGGGTATCTGATAAGTGGTTTTTATATCACGAATCGGATTCTCTAAAGCTTAAGACGCTGCTTGTTTTATGTTATTTATTGAGCTTTTATATATATTTTGTTGTTATTATGCTTATCATGTATGATGCAGGGCTGTTTAGGTCATTTCCAGCTTAAAGGGGGGCAAAATTGTCATTTTCTACACTCTGGCGCCGCAGCGCCAGAGCCTAGCTATCTCCTCGCGCCGCAGCGCCGCTTCCTTGTTTATGCTGATGTCATATGCCGTTGCAGCGTCGCTTATACTCCTTGTGTTCGTGCCGCAGCGCGAGTGGCGCCGCAACGTTACCCAATTAGTTATAGTCTCCGCGCCGCAGCGCCACCTCCGGTGCCTAGCCAGTGACTCGCTTTTAATGACCTAATAAAAAGAAAGAGAACACACAGCAGGGGAGAAGGATAGAAAACAAGTATGGCGGCTAGGACATTTGATGACAGACAGTGATAACAGGGTAGATTAATTAGATTCTAGAACAGAAAGAAGCTGGTTTTGAAGGGAGAATAGTTATTGCATCCTACACAGCTCAGGAGTTACACGGAGAAGAGAAGACTTGGAGACAGAAAACCTCACAACAGGAGTTTTCTTGTTCCAAATCTCTCAGTTATTTGTGTATTACTGAGCAATGTTGAATGTTATAGAAATGTGTATTAGCACCATGGTTATGAACTAATTCCTTTTTAGGATTGCAATGTAACCTAGTGTTTAGCCTAATTAACTTTCTCTCCTATTTATATTAATGAATCATTTTAGTAATGGGTTGTTGTATTTCTTACTTATTGACTGATTGCTTGACAGAGTTTTTGGTAGTGATATTAATGGAAATTGAAAATTGGACATTAATATCTGGCTTTTAAAATACAATAACACTTGTTATGCCATTGCATAAGGGAATGTGTGCATAAACTTCTTAATAGGATAGACATATCTCTATTTGCCTTGTGTAGCCTTGAGACTGAGCTTAATGACCCTAGTCTAGTTATTTTCATCAATAGACATATTGTGATTCAGCTAGCTAGGGATGTGCATTTGGCCTTTGACAGAAGCATATGCGTAGTTCTATTCTTGGCTGACCATTCCTTGATTTGTTTGTAATTTGGAGAGTTAGGAGATTAGGCGACGCATTAGGGGAATTGTAATCCTAACTTGTCTCCCTAGCGCATCTATTTCTCTCACCTCCTTTAGTTGTAATCGCATAGTTTATAATACCATCTCCAAGCACTTGTTTAGATAAGACAGTATAGAACTTACATTAGTATTTGATTTGCAATTAAGACTTCGTCCTCGTGGGTACGACACCCTACTTATCTTATATTACTTGTTGATTGCGTATACTTGCGCGTTAATTGTCGTTACATAAATCAACCAACAACGACCCAGGTCTACTAGAGAACTTAGCCCTCTCCCTGTGAGTCCAACACTCATAGACTCTAACCAAGTAGGCCGGTGATATAGATGAAGCCAACATCCTCTGATCAGCAGAATCCTCAAAATGGTGCATACTTTGCCACTGATCAAACTGCTCCATAACTGACAAGGGATGATAAGTAGTCACACCCCTCAATCCTGCCAAAGGAAAATAATCCATGCCAGATGCATGAGTAATGAAGCTGAACGGGTCGCCATCCCGGAGCATAACAAAACTGCGAATGGATGCTCAATACCCGACAAAAATGCTAACCAGGACTCTGAGTCGACGCAATCAGGCGGACGAAAGGAGTAAAGTGAGGATATCTCATGGCTAAAATAATAGGCATGAGGTCTAAAGGATCCAATCGGTCGTATGTGTGACATCAACCACATATACAACACAACCGAGCTACCCCAAAAAAACCCCGCTGGATGGGTACTGCAATAGATGAGCGACCTCAGAGTTTTTGCCAAGATCATAGGGATAATGGTACTCCCGTGCCTAAGGGCTCTGACTACGATAACCAATCCCACATCAAGGTGATCTAAACGCAATGGCATGTAAACATACGCCACAATGCACATCAGCAACATGTCTATCCTGGCTGTCTGCCACTCCTCTACTAAAATGACAAAATCTCGGACGTGACGGTCGTAGCTGTCAAGCTCACCATAGCGCTCTATCAAGAAGTCAATGGAGATGACATGCCCTGAAACAATCTCATCCATGACTATGCTCTGCCGAAGACCGAACAGCCGAGCAAACGGTCTCCACATATCACTGATAGCCGTTCGAGCATACGACGACTCTAAATCCAAGCCAGTAAATCTCTGGTACTCCTCCAGAGTAGGCAAAAGCTCACACCACCTAATGCGGAATACCTATCTCTCCGATACCCATAAGGGTAGGATGCCATCAATAAAGCCGTCTGGAACCTTGAAATCTACAAGGGCCATTGAATGCCCCAGCATCTGGTCAACTGTCCCCCTAGCTGGAAAGGACAGACTATCATACCATGACCGCAACGATGCCGCCACCTCTGACAGTGGCAAATGCTCTATACGACTAATTGCAGACGTCATCATTTGTAGCACCGTATCACAAGATCGTCCAGAGGCCAAGTCAAATCGCAGCTGTCTGAATGCATACACATGATACATACATGATGACAATGATATAAACATGACGCAAGCAGATAAAGATGACAGAAATAGCTATAAAAAGCTATCTACTGCATACATCATCCCTATATCCTGGTACAAAGTGAAAGGAAGAATACAGGGAAATAGGGCACCACCACCCAGTTAATACAGTGGTCTATCAAAATAATGGCACAGAAGCCGAATAGCCAAAATAGTGGCTGACCAAAAATATAGCTGCCATAGCTATCATAAGAAGTCAAAGACCTCGGTATCAAACCGATCGACCTGCTCCAGATCCTTTGTCTGCATAAAGCTACTGGGATCAGGCATATCTAGGCGGTATAAGGGAGAATCTTCCCCTGTATAACTGCTACTGAATGGACCTAAAGAGGGGCCTGCTCCAGAGCTGGATGGGTCAAATGAAGATGTCTCTGATGGATCTCGGCCAAGGTGCCTGATAAAGAAACGAGCCTGGCCCAACTCCCTGGTCAGATGTGCTATCTGGTCTGCATGAGTAGGCTCTCTAATACAAGCTATCCAGTCTATCATCATCACGGACCCCGGCACCATGTCTACCCTAAAATGGGAGGCACGAGTCTGAGCCCCGATAGTGCGAGGACTCCACAATTGTAAAAGGCTGCTTGGCTGTATGGGCCCTCTGATAGATCAAAGCCTTCTATACCCTCCAAAGGGATGTCTATCAAAGGCACGGACAATGGCCAGTGATGCCAAGTAGGAGGAGCAATGGGAATGCGGATCTCCCCTGTGACGCTTTGAATGGCACGCTCTCCAAGATAGAGCTCCCAGCCTCCCTCCGTCAACATAGGGACTCTGCGGGTCTATAAATAAAACTCCCGACCAGTGGGGAAACCTCTATCAAATCTGATGGTCAAGTGCTCGGATGCGTACGATGTCCAGGTGATCGAGCCTGCCGTTAAAAGCTACAACTGCAGACGGGCATGAGTGAATCCCTCAACAACAGGGACCTCCGCCAAAATGGAGTGATGCCATCTCCGTCCACGTGGATAGGTCTCCAGACCTAATGCTGAAACGGGCCGTAGGCAAGGAAACCTCTCAAATGCCCAAAGCTATCCATGCAAATATCAAAAGTCCTCAGTGACCAAGACTGCCAAAAATAAGTGCAGAAATCAAAAAAGGTACAGAAAGATGTACTCACCCGCAAATATTGATGGAATCCTAACCAAACCTCCGTCACACCCTCCGAAAGTAAGCGCATGCCCCGGAGAAAATATGCGAAGGTATAGGAGCCCCAATCAAAGTCACTGAGGCGCTCTACATGCTGAGTGGCGCTGATCAAAGCAAAGGACACCGTCGACTAGTTGTCCACCACAAAATAACCCCTGATGATCGACAAAAACAATCGCCTCAGAATGCGATCTCTAGCCCTCCGATCATCAGGCGGAGGCAACTGCAAAGTCCCGTCCTAGGCATCTATACTCAAGGGACCAGATCAGACTGCCCGACCCTTGAATGCCCACTGAGGGACTCCCAACAGGGATCTAACTGCAGTGGGTCAAACACGACAGGCACTGTCTCACCCTCAAACTCAATGCCGGTGATAAATCTCCAGTCCATAGGAGTCATCATCACCTCGCAATCAAGCAGATGAAGGGATTGAGTCTGGTGGAACCAACGCTCAGACAAAGCCCTCATATACTGTCACGCCCCCAGAATAGGTCCAGTCAACCCAACCCATTCTGAGTTGCCAAATACATGGTACAGAATCCAAATACAATCTTTTAAATCACACGGTCGTGCAAAATACGACCACACAACTGTGAGTGTCAATACAAATATGTAGAAAATATTAACATTCAAACTAAGTCCTCATTACAATTATTATCACACTATTTATCAGAAATAGTGAGGACTACTACTGCTCTAACTCGGACCATCACTCTATCCCCCGACTAGTTCCTGCGACATTCTCATTTCCTGAAGAGGATAATAGATGAAAAGGGTGAGCTCAACTAGCCCAGTAAAGAATATTATTACTAAGATAATACAGGATAATTTATCGTTAGTCTTCAACAAATCAGATAAAATATTATGGACAACAAGTTTTAGATCAATAACTGCAGCGGAAATAACAATTCATTAGAAGAGTTAAGTAGAGAATGAAGTCTACTATCTTCTATGATTTAAAAGTCCATCATCAATATTTTATCCCTGTAACATCAATCAATATACATCTCGAATCAAATATTCATCTTTGCACTATGGGCCAAAGATATTCATTTGTATCATCAGTTGGTCATGTTTATCTCAACACCTGTTCATCTTTGTACTACGGGCTAAAGATATTCGTCAGGTGATCATTCATGTTTGCTCTATAGGCCAAAGATATTCAGTTATATCAACATTTAGGACTGAGGATGATGAAAAAAAATATAATTAACGAATCTAGTTAGATAAAGGACAAAGATTAGGGATTCGTAATTTAGTTTATCCTAGTTCAAGAATATTCTATAATAATACTTTATTGATCAAAATTCAAGAATAAAGATCAAAACTTGGATACTATCAAAGATATGAACCTTAACAAGCAACTTGGACAAATAGAAGAAAATTTAATTTTTCTGTGAACAGTGCCATATACGTGAATAGTGCCGTATACGTGAATAGTAACCCTGACGGAAAAAGTAAGAATTTCATAATAAAATCCATGACAATATTTTGGTATAATGATATTGAAAAGAATAACATCGTTTACGAAATAAAATAACATCCTTTACCTTGACAGGAGAGTAGTTTTGACTGAAATATCGAATATTATGTGGACGAAAACTTGCACTGCTATCAACACTCAAAGTATCTAAATACTCACAAGAAATACGCTCGATATTATAGAGAGAAAATTTTCTGATTCTGGTGTGATTTTCATTTCTAACTAAGCACCCTATTTTTAGAAAAATGCTAGGATGCCAGGATTGACTATATTTTACGCAGGTGCAAAATAAGGGCTGCTGCCTACTAAATTGGATTTTTACAAATCAACATTTTTTCACACAAAACAAAAGTGGGGCCCACCCATGTTTTTAAAAATATTTATTTTCGAAACATCAATAATTCATAATAAATAGCCCTTTTATCAGAAAAATATAAATTCTATGTCTTTTTCATAAGAAATTTAATTCTCTACAACTTTGTAGAAGGAAAGTTTTCCAAATTCACAACCAAAAAATGGCCGAAATCCACAAACGGATGATTTTTCACACCAAAATACTGATAAAAACACCTCAGCACTAATTTTTTCTTTTATATCCACAAAATAAATATTTTCTTATCATATAAATCAATAATTAATTATTCACAAATAATATTACAGAACTACAATATTGACAACTAGGTCGTTCCCAGGAAAGAAGGGACCTTCCGATAAGGATTTCTCCTTACTAGAGCGCAATTAGATAACCCCTCCTAGACAGAACTTCCTTAGACATTGTCAATAATGCTATCTAATAATATTATTCAAATAATATGAATTATTGATTTGATAATGTGAAATACTGTGTAGTGACAATTATTGAATCAATCATATAAAATATCAAAGTAGCAATTATTAAATCAATAATATAAAATATTGAACAGTAATTACTGTAACAATAATTGAGTAAGTGCCTTCTTACGTAAGAATCAATAATTCGAAATACTGTGCAATACTGCGTGCTACTGTGCAACAACGCGTATTATTATATTTTTATCACCGAGTATTTCAACAGTTTAACGGTACCAGTTTTACCGTTATTTATAAAAAGGTTATTTCTGTCACTTTTTATATCCGACAGTTATTCCGTTGTGGGGCCCACAAATGGCTGCGCCGTCGTACGAATATTTCCCGACAACAAGAATATTTCATGACCAAACGAATATTCCCCAACAACAATGAATATTTTATAACCACTTGCTCATTTTGAAATATTTGCGTATTTTACCCACAGCTTACTACATTAATTAAATCAACCCCTTACTATTTCAAAATAATATATAAAAAAATTAAATCTTTATTTATAAAATTCGGGGTCTTACATCCTCCCCTCCTTATGAAATTTCGTCCTCGAAATTGACGTACGTACCTGGGGTGTCGAAGAGGTGAGGATACTTAGCTTTCATTTTCGATTCTAACTCCCAGGTCGTTTCCTCAATAGCATGGTTTCTCCACAAAACTTTAACTTGAGGTATAATTTTCGAGCGTAGGACATGCTCCTTCCTATCCAAAATCTTGACAAGTACTTCCTCATACGTTAAATCTTCAGCTATCTCGTCCGGTTCTAACTCAATAATATGGTTTGGATCTTTCACATATTTACGCAACACGGATATGTGAAAAACATTATGAACATGAGACATGCTTGGAGGTAAAGCGAGTCTATAGGCCACATTTCCTACTCGGTCAAGGATCTCAAATATACCAATGAATCGTGGGTTCAGCTTTCCTCTATTCCCGAATCTCGTAACTCCTTTCCATGTAGCAACACGTAACAATACATGATCCCCAACATTAAATTCCACGTCCTTTTGATGAAGATCCGCGTAACTCTTTTGTCGATCCTGTGCTGTTTGTATACGTTGTCGGATCATTTGGATCTTTTTCGTAGTCATACGTACTAACTCCGGTCCCAACAATGTTGCCTCACCCACCTCGTCCCAGCATACTGGAGAACGACACTTTCGTCCATACAACGCTTCGAATGGAGCCACGCCTATACTTGCCTGATAACTATTGTTGTAGGAGAATTCCACCAATGGTAAGTACTTATCCCAACTCCCTTTGAAGTCTAGAACACAGAGTCTCAATAGATCTTCAAGAGTTTGAATAGTCCTTTTTGATTGTCTGTCTGTTTGAGGATGATATGCCGAACTGAATCGTAACTCCATGCCCATAGCTTTCTTCAAACTGATCCAAAATCGTGAAGTGAATCTTGGGTCACGATCTGAAACTATGGATACTGGCATGCCATGCAATCTCACAATCTCATTCACATACATATGAGCAAGACATTCAAGGGAATAAGTCTCTCGTATAGGCAAAAAATGAGCAGACTTGGTTAATCTATCAACAATAACCCAAATCGCATCTATGCCTTGAGAACCCTTGGGAAGACCCGTAACGAAATCCATAGTAATGTGTTCCCACTTCCATTTCAGAATCTCCAGTGGTTGCAATGGACCCTTCGGCACTTGATGCTCTGCCTTTACACATTGACACGTTAAACACCTCGAGATAAACTCCACGATCTCTCTCTTCATATTGCTCCACCAAAATGTATGTCGAAGATCATGATACATTTTAGTACTCCCAAGATGGATTGCAAATGGTGTGTTGTGTGTCTCCATCATGATTCTATACTTCAAGTCAGAATCGTTAGAAACACAAAGTCTGGAGTTGACTCGAAGTATTCCTTCTTCATCAATCCTTGCTTCTGGAATAGCACCTTCTTGCATCTTCTTCCTCATATTCATCAGCTCCGGTTCTGTAGCTTGAGCAGCTTTAACTTTATCAATCAAAGCTGGTTCTACGCGTATACTTGACATCATCGCATGGGTCCCCGGAGTCTTGAACTCTATCTCCATCCTTTGTAAATCACACAAAATAGGCCTTGATAGCATCGCATTCGTTCCCGCGTATGATTTTCTACTCAACTCGTCAGCTACCATGTTCGCTTTTCCAAGATGGTATTGAATGGTATGATCGTAATCTTTCAACAGCTCAAGCCAACGTCATTGCCGCATGTTAAGTTCCTTTTGAGTGAAGAAATATTTGAGGCTCTTATGATCCGTATAGATCTCCACTTTCTCTCCATATAGGTAGTGTCTCCAGATCTTTAATGCGAAAACGACAGCTGCCAACTCTAGATCATGAGTAGGATAATTCCTCTCATATTCTTTGAGTTGTCGTGAGGCATAGGCTATGACTTTCCCATATTGCATGAGAACACATCCTAACCCTTTGCCCGAAGCGTCGCTGTAAATGACAAATCCATCCGAACCAGATAGTATCGTCAGAACAGGTGCCGAAATAAGTCTCCTCTTGAGTTCTTGGAAGCTCTTCTCGCATTCCTCGCTCCAAATAAATTTTGTATCTTTCTGAGTCAACTGAGTTAATGGAGTAGCGACTCGAGAAAATCCCTCTACGAACCTCTGATAATAACCAGCTAAGCCCAGAAAGCTTCGTACTTCGGTCACCGACTTAGGTTGCTCCCAACTTTGTATTGCTTCAATCTTCGCAGGGTCAACAGATACTCCACGTTTCGATACACGTGCCCAAGGAATGCTACTTCCTCAAGCCAAAACTCGTATTTCTTCAGCTTGGCATATAACTTGTTCTCATAAAGCTTTTGAAGTACCAGCTTTAAGTGGTGCTCATGATCTTTACGGCTTTTAGAATAGATAAGGATGTCATCAATAAAGACAACAATGAACTGATCCGAATATTCCTTAAATACACGGTTCATCATATCCATGAAAGCAGCAGGAGCATTAGTCAATCCAAAAGACATGACTAAGAACTTATAATGCTCGTACCGAGTTCTGAAGGCAGTCTTCGGAATATCCTCAGTTTTAATCTTCAGTTGATGATATCCAGAACAAAGATCGATCTTTGAAAAGAATTGTGCTCCTTGCAACTGGTCGAACAGGTCATCAATACGAGGTAGCGGATACCTATTCTTGATGGTGACATGGTTCAACTCCCGATAGTCAATACAAAGTCGTATACTCCCGTCTTTCTTCTTTACAAATAAAATGCGATCACCCCAAGGAGACGTACTAGGACGTATAAAACTGATATCTAGCAACTCCTGTAGTTGGACCTTTAACTCCTGAAGTTCAATAGGTGCCATTCGATATGGGGTTTTAGAAATGGGTTTTGTACTGGGCTCAAGGTCAATAAAGAATTCAACTTCACGTTTTGGGGGTAGACCGGGAATTTCTTCTGGAAATACATCAGGAAACTCATTAACAACGAAAATATTATTCAAATCTGATGTATTCTGGTTTAGATCAGTGACATGAGCTAAGAAAGCTTGACATCCATTTTTCAATAAACGAATAGCTTTGTGACTTGAAATGACATTGACTGGTTTTAGTGGTTTCATTGTTTGGATTCGGACAATAGGTTGGTTAGGAATATAAAAACTAACAACCTTACAAAAACAATCAATTTTGGCATGGTAAGTGGTTAACCAGTCAATTCTGAAAATCACGTCAAATGCAAGTATTTTCAAAGATATAAGATCAACAGGTAAGGTAAAGGTACCAATCTGAATCAAGCAAGATTTGTAAACTGTAGATGTAACGAAAGTTTCTCCTAACGGAGTTTCAATAGATAAGTCAAAGTCTAACTTCTCAGGTGTCAAATTTAATCGTTGAGCACAAGTAGGTGAAATAAAAGAATGGGTAGCACCGGTATCTAACAAGGTGTAAACTTCGCAAGAGTTTATGATTAGCTTACCCGTAATCACCTCGTGTGGGTTCCTCGCATTTTGGGCTGTCATGAAAAACGCTCTTCCAGGAACCACCGACTTTGACTTGTCCGAAACCGCCTTTGGAATCACCACCCCTGCTGGACTTGGTTTCGCTACAGGATAATCTCGAGCTATATGTCCTTCTTTTCCACAGTTATAGCATGCTTTGAATTGTTGTGGGCAGTTTGGGCTGATGTGTCCCACTTTCCCGCATTTATAGTATACGACCGGTGGTTGTTCTCCTCCCCTAAAAACAGTTGATGCTGGTGCTGATGTCGACGTCTTCACGTTCTCATTGTTGTACCTTCTCTTCTTGAAATCTCCTCCCGATTCGCTTTTTCTACTATCATGACAACTATTACCACCGGAGTGGTTACCGCTTCTGTCTTGATACTTTCCTCCCCGCTGGTTGTCATTGTTCCGATGACTGCTGCCACCGGTACGACCTTGGTTGTTGTCCCTTGGTTGAACATAATCACTATCTCGTTCTAACAACTGGGCCCTGTTTACTACATCTGAATATAGAGAAATTTTGTGAAAAATGAGGTATTGACGAATTTCGGGTTTCAAACCTCTCAGAAACATCCGCGTCATACGTTCCTCATTCTCCACCAAATGAGGTGCAAACCTAGACAACTCCGCAAACTTAGCCTCGTACTGGGACACCGTCATGATGTTTTGTTCCAGTCTAATAAACTCTACCTCTTTCATATGATAAATACATTCAGGAAAGTACTTGTCATTGAACAGTTTCTGGAACGCTTCCCAAGACATCTTGAGTGCGGCAGTCTGGGTACGCTTCACAGATTCCCACCAGTAATCTGCCTCTCCACGGAACATAAAGGTGGCAAATGGAACCTTCTGTTTCTCCGTGCATCCCAAGACATCAAATATCTTGGTAATTTGCTTAACCCACGTCTCCGCTTTGATCGGATCCGGTTTTCCCAAAAACTCTGGTGGTCCCAATTCTTTGAACTGCTCGGCAGTGACAATTCGCGTGTTGTTATTATCTCCACCTGTATTTTGCACATGAGTCTCCCTTGTCTGGTTTTGCATGAACTGCAAAAAGCTTCTAAACATCTCATCGTTTATCGTCTTATCAGTGTTGTTTTCAGGATGAACATTGCCTTCCTGTTGGACGTTCTCCTGGTTGGTGATTAAATGTGTTTCCATGGTTTCATTCACTCTATTGTTAACATTATCAGCTGCCATTCTCAATACTGCCATAAAACAAGGGTTAATTAAACAAATTAACATATCACATATTAACCCTATGCTCCGACTGACCAATTAAATACCACATAAGCTTAGGTAGGACATACTAGTGAAGGATTTACTCGTCTCTCCCCTCCTAGTTCTATTCTCAGATCTCCGCCAGAGACCATATCCCTAAGCTCTGATACCAACTGTGACGCCCCCAGAATAGGTCCAATCAACCAAACCCATTTTGAGTCGCCAAATACATGGTACAGAATCCAAATACAATCTTTTATATCACACAGTCGTGCAAAATACGACCACACAACTGTGAGTGTCAATACAAATATGTAAAAAATATTAACATTCAAACTAAGTCCTCATTACAATTATTATCACACTATTTATCTGAAATAGTGAGGACTACTACTGCTCTAACTCGGACCATCACTCTATCCCCCTACTAGTTCCTGCGACATTCTCATTTCCTGAAGAGGACAATAGATGAAAAGGGTGAGCTCAACTAGCCCAGTAAAGAATATTATGACTAAGATAATAAAGAACAATTTATCGTTAGTCTTCAACAAATCAGATAAAATATTATGGATAACAAGTTTTAGATCAACGACTGCAGCGGAAATAACAATTCATTAGAAGAGTTAAGTAGAGAATGAAGTCTACTATCTTCTATGATTTAAAAGTCCATCATCAATATTTTATCCCTGTAACATCAATCAATATACATCTCGAATCAAATATTCATCTTTGCACTACGGGCCAAAGATATTTATTTGTATCATCAGTTGGTCATGTTTATCTCAACACCTGTCCATCTTTGCACTACGGGCCAAATATATTTGTTAGGTAATCATTCATCTTTGCTCTATAGGCCAAAGATATTCAGTTATATCACCATTTAGAACTGAGGATGATGAAAAATAATATAAATAACGAATCCAGTGAGATAAAGAACAAAGATTAGGGATTCATAATTTAGTTAACAAAGTTCAAGAATATTCCATAATAATACTTTGTGGAGCAAAATTCAAGAATAAAGATCATAACTTGGATCCAATCAAAGATAGGAACCTTAACAAACAACTTGGACAAATAAAAGAAAATTTAATTTTTCGTGAATAGTGCCATATACGTGAATAGTGCCGTATACGTGAATAGTAATCCCAATGGAAAAAGTAAGAATTTCATAATAAAATCTATGACAATATTTTGGTATAATGATATTGAAAAGAATAACATCGTTTACGAAAGAAAATAACATAACAGGAGAGTAGGTTTGACTGGAATATCGGATATTATGTGGACGAAAACTTGCACTACTATCAACACTCAAAGTATCTAAATACTCACAAGAAATACGCTCGATATTATAGAGAGAAAATTTTCTGATTCTGGTGTAATTTTCATTTCTAACTAAGCACCCTATTTATAGGAAAATGCTAGGAAGCCAGGATTGACTAAATTTTACGTAGGTGCAAACTAAGGGCTGATGCCTGCCAAATTGGATTTTCAAAAATCAACATTTTTTCACACAAAACAAAAGTGGGGTCCACCCATGTTTTTTAAAATATTTATTTTTAAAACTTTAATAATTCATAATAAATAGCCTTTTTATCAAAAAAATATTAATTCTATGTCCTTTTCATAGGAAATTTAATTCTCTACAACTTTGTAGAAGGAAAATTTTAAATTTTCCAAATTTCCAACCGAAAATGACCGAAATCCACAAACGGATGATTTTTCACACCAAAATACTGATAAAAACACCTCAGCACTAATTCCTTCTTTTATATCCAAAAAATAAATATTTTCTTATCATATAAATCAATAATTAATTATTCACAAATAATATTACAGAACTACAATATTGACAACCAGGTCGTTCCTAGGAAAGAGGGGGCCTTCCGATAAGGATTTATACTTACTGGCGCGCAATTAAATAACCCCTCCTAGACAGAACTTCCTTAGAGATTGTCAATAATGCTATCTAATAATATTATTCAAATAATATGAATTATTTATTTGATAATGTGAAATACTGTGTAGTGACAATTGTTGAATCAGTCATATAAAATATCAACGTAGCAATTATTGAATCAATAATATAAAATATTGAACAGTAATTACTGTAACAATAATTGAGTAAGTTCCTTCTTACATAAGAATCAATAATTCAAAATACTGTACAATACCGTGTGCTACTGTGCAACAACGCGTATTACTGTATTTCTATCACCGAGTATTTCAACAGTTTAACGGTAACAGTTTTACCGTTATTTATAAAAAGGCTATTTCTGTCGCTTTCTATATCCGACAATTATTCCATTGTGGGGCCAACAAATGGCTGCTCCGTCGTACGAATATTCCCCGACATCAAGAATATTTCACGACCAAACGAATATTCCCCGACAACAATGAATATTTTATAACCACTTGCTCATTTTGAAATATTTGCGCATTTTACCCACAACTTACTACATTAATTAAATCAACCCCTTACTATTTCAAAATAATATATAAAGAAAATTAAATCTTTATTTATAAAATTCGGGGTCTTACATATACCTCCAAAGGCAACGGCAGGTTAGGATCGAGAAGAAGGCCTGAAATCCCTAGCCATCTACGATCTCCATGTAATCCTCGTGCAGAGTCTGATAGAGGGAGTGCACATTAAACCAGTTCCCTTGAGGCTGTGTCAAGCCAGGGACCTGCATAAAAAATTAACCCATATTAAAAACCTGTGCCTCGAGAATGGCCAGAAGATGGGAAAAGAATTCAGAGGGAAGAAAGACTTCAAGTCACCTCGTTGGCCTGAAGATATCTCAAAGGATAGTGACTCAAGTCGCCCAACAACTCTTGTGTCTGCACAGCAATTCCCGGGACCTCCGCACGTGGAACCTGAGCTGGAACAGGAGTAACAAAACCAGCCTCCTCGTCATCAATGTCAATGGGCTGCTCGTCCTATGCTGGATGTATCCTGCTCTCTACCAATCTGCTAGGCGTCCTAGCTAGACGGTCCTATGAGACGGCAGAAGCTGTGACACCCCCACATCCGGGTACTTCGTTTCCACATGATTTGGTGTTCATTTTCTAATTAAAACATACATCTACCCAAATAAAATTTCAAACTAATTACAACCTTCATAAAACCTTAATAAAATCTTCCTCTAGAAAGAATGGCAACTTGTTCAACAAAAATCCCAGGGTTATCTAAACCTTAACATCATTCAAATAACGTAAATGCGGAAATATAAACATAACCAACTAAGTCTTATTACAAAAGCAACTTGACGTCACAAGCCTTCACTTATTCATCTTTCCTTTTCCTTTACTTGTTGATGGTATGTCAACATTCTTGGTCTCAACTGCAAATGGTGGTAAAGCAGGCAAGAGTGAGCAAACAAAAGCTCACTTGGATATACAACAGTGATATGACATAAGTGAATCGTTTCAAAAGAGTTTGAATAACTTTACTTCCATCCATATAAAGAATTAAAATATAATTCTTTCATCAATATATAGGATTCGAATATGAAATCATCTGAGGGTCATAAGACCTTGAACCATTGTCCTAGGTTATAAATATTTCTATTTAAACCTTTAACAGTTAATAAGACTATGGACCATTAACTCGTACTCAGGGGGATCAACCCTTTGTACCATGAATTGTGCACAACCATTTAACGCTTTCGCATAAATTTCCCCTAATTAATAGGGTTGTTCCTTCTCAGAAATTGAATACAAGTCCGCACCAAAGAAAGTTTGGTTTGGATAGATAAGGGAACTTTAGAGTTCAACTATCATCAACTAGGAGTAGTTGAATCGACATACAGTCCTTTACAGTTCAATCATGAACAAATTGCAAAATATGACAATAAACTTCATAATAGATAGGCATGCTTTTAGAAACAACTTAAAGCATTCGATAGACTAAGTAGATCTTACTTGAACAACTAAGTCAAGATCATATTACTAAAATAACGCTTTAATACTTACGCTTTATGAGTATGGTATAACTTGTACCACACATAACAATTTAAAGAACGTAAATGAACTTTCGTGATTTCTTGAGCAAGGGTTAGGAAACTTGCACAATGAAAATATACAATGAATAGGCTTGTATAGCATTCAAGAGTAGATTAAAGAACTTGCACAATATAAATAACAAGTTTAGAAACTTGTTTAACATAAGAGAATAAGGGTAAGAGAACTTGCCTTAAGCGCAAGCTACACTTTAACAACTATACGCACTTCACAAACACCCTACACATTTATATTACATTCAAACCATCTATTAGTATCCAATTACAACATTTAAACCATTGAACTTCATATCCAAGTCCAACTCATAGTATAATTTACCACATTGGTTACTAATTAGTCAAGTACGTGAGTCTATACTCACGACATGCATTAATAAGCCTATACTTCAATGAATCGTGTTGTGTGCCTCGTGAAAGCAACACACAAACACACACATGTAACATATTCATAATATACTTCAATCTAACTTAAACACATCAAAAACATGTTATCTTATTATACATTTCACTTTCCAAGTCTTAGAAACAAGTTAGCTTAACAAACGGGGCATAAAAACTCAAAAACAAAATTCCAGATTTTCTTGGCAGCAGCCCCACCCGCTGGGGCAGGTCCTCCTTGCATAAAACACCCGCTGGGGCGGGTGTTTCCCCCTGCCACAGCGCCTGGCTCGCGAACTGGTGGAGAATTAAGCCAATTTGGCTTATTTCTTCACACCGAATTCAATTTTTCCCAACATGATAAACATAAAACTTGATACTAATAATATTTTAAACTTATTATCATGCTCGTAACATATATAATTCATAAAACACATAATCCAAAACAAGATTTCATGATTTTCAAAGAAAACACAATTTTAAGCGTTCTTGACTAAAATTGCTACTACGAATTCGTTTTTCATCCAATTCAAGTGATTCCAATTGTGATAACTCATATTCTTAACATATTAACATAATACATGATCAATTTTAACAATAAGTCAAAATCAAACATCAATTTGATAGTTTCAAAAGCCATTTTAAGAAATAGTTTCACCAAAAATCACTATGAACATGCTTCTTATTGTTTATCAAAAATTCATGGATTGAATTGCTAGAATCATCATATAACTCATATATAATCATGTTATATCACCTATTACACATAATTCATGCTCACCTCAAGGATTTAAAGAAATTTTCAACATAACTTCATAATCTAACACTATGAACATGAATTTCATAGTGTTCATCATATACTTGTGAATTGAAATTCTTAAACAACTATGAAACTCTCATGTAAGCATATATATATATATATATATATATATATATATACATATCCCATTCACATATCAAAATAAATAGCTTTCACAAAGAGACTTTCACATAGAGTTCTAAAACCATGAAAACATAAAAGAATATGCTTTGAAAACTTGTTTTACAACAATTGTATTTTGAAAACCCTTTCATGGCATACAATTACATATGAAAACATATGAACACCATATATACATATAATTTCATGATTGAAAAAAACCTAATTTGACAAAGAAGAAAACACAACACCTATGAATTAGTTCTAGGGTTAAGATTATAACCTTACAAGTTTTAGGTTAAGAGAGAGATGAACTTGGGCTTGCTTTGCCTTCTTCTTCTTCTTCTTCTTCTCTGACAATTCTCTCTAACCCTCTTCTTCTTTTCTTTCTTTGTTTTATAAAACTAACGTAACTTTGTTTTTAACTGACATATATAATATTATACATATAATCATATACATATATGTAACTTATAAATAATAAGTATAATATTTATAACCATAATAAGTATTATTAATTACATAGGTTATAGAATTTGAAAAGAGTAAGGCCACGTTTGGCAAAACTACATTATTTTTTTAAAAACTAACTTATTGAGCTTAAGGCATTGTTTGGAAGAAATAAGATTAAACAAGTATAAGGGCCTTGTTTGGCAAAATACTTTAAAATCCTTTTCTAGTCTTTTAATAACTCTTTAAATCCATAGATTAAATATTACACTTATTTAATTAAATTACAACACTCTAATTCAATTAAATAAACTAACATTCACATAATACCAAATTGTCACACAATTAAATTTCCTTTATTAAACATAATTCGTGTACAAATTATTATCACTTAGCACATAACATTAAATCTAATTAAATCATTCTTAATTAAATTAAAATTATGCTACACCATTGCTAACATATCAATTTAATTAATCATATAGCACTTAATTAAATTGTCTACAACACTCGCACACTTTATTTATTTATCTTCACAATTAAATTCCATAAAATATTTATTTACTTCAATAAATATTTATAATTAACATATAAAATTCTCAATCGTTACAGAAGCCCTCCTCCGTCTAACGCCTGATGAAACCCTGGTAGAGCTGCTTGGTCTATCGTGATCCATCGCATACACCAGTACTTCAAAATCACCTCAAACAGGGTGGGGTAAGCCTAAAACTTGTGGCTTATTAATCAATCAATCCAGCATATATATCTAAGTCCTAAAACATGCATGGGTCCATCAAAAATATCCCGTATAGTCAAAACTGCATATTTTCAAAATCCCAGAATCTCAAAACCTGCATTGGATCAGTAAAAAAATTCCCCACAGAGTCAAAAATACATGCTTTTCAAAACCTAAGATTTTGGAAAAATTTCATCGAGTCTCCTTTGTAAAATGGAATGTCCACATGAACATAGGTATGCCTAGGTGGCCATTCAGTAGCACACCTACCCAAAAATAGAAGCAGTTCATATTTACTAAAACAAATCAAAAACCAGCCTCACATGGTCTCCAAAATACCATAGGCATTTTTAGTTGAAAGTCCAGGATCGCTAGGCCTCAAAAAGGATGATTAGACTGACCAAAAAGCTCAAAATAGTACCATCTCAGAACCTGAATTTTTTTACATTCAAACGTGCATTACAGTAAAATATGCATACATATGTAGACAGAAAATTTTTCACAGGTCATATAGACATACATTTTTCATACATTACGTTTAAAAGCACCCTAGGTGGTTCACATGCTTTTAACGGTTAAAAACTACGAAAGAAGGATGTAAAACGTTACCTGCGCTGCGCTGAACGCGTAGGAACTGACGAATTCAGAATTCGACTGCCAGAACTCCGTAGATCTAAAAAAGAAGATCGAAAATCCTTTCGCTGCTCAAAGGGGAAACTTGTAAAATGAAAAATCTTGCAGCACATTAAATAAGCTGGGTAGCCGCAGCTCCACCTGCGGCTGCCGTACCTCTACCTGTGGCAGCCCAGGTGGGTCCCACTTCCCCCGAGCCCTGTTCGATTTGAGTTGAAACGGAGTTTAAACGGGCCGCCAAGTCAAATCTGAAGAGAAATCGCTATGCGATTGAGCGGTTTGTCCAGAAATCCTGCATTTAAGCAGTGTAATCCTGGTGGAAAGGGAAATTATACGAATACCCTTGATATTCATCCTGGAGCCATGTCTGGGGATCAACAGATCAGACTGTAAAAAATTGCGCAAGAATTGCGCGAAACTGCCAAAAACTGCCATTTTTCAAAGTTTGGGTACTGACCGAAGTAGTTTCAGCAGTTGGCTCAGCCCCAGCGAAGTTCGGGTACTGACCAAAGTCAATTTTAGCCATTGGCTCAGCCTCAGCGAAGTTCGGGTTCCAACCAAAGCAGTTTTAGCCGTTTGCTCAGCCCTAGTAAAGTTCGGGTACTGACTGAAGTCAATTTTAGTCGTTGGCTCAGCCCAAGCGAAGTTCGGGTTCCGACCGAAGTTAATTTCAGTAGTTGGCTCAGCCCCAGCGAAGTTCGGGTTCCAACCGAAGCAGTTTCAGCCGTTGGCTCAGCCCCAGCGAAGTTCGGGTTCCAACCGAAGCAGTTTTAGCCGTTGGCTCAGCCCCAGCGAAGTTCGAGTACAGATCAAAATACAGTCCAATCATTGGCTCAACCCCAATGACGCTTCAATTGAGAGCTTAACCCCCAGCCAAGCAATAGAAGGGTTCTGGCAACGGAAATAATTATAATAATCCATTACAACTGATGGAATCTGTTATACACATCCTCAAAGGGGATCCTTGAGGTAGTATCAATCAGAATCTGCGAAGCTATCGCAAAGGACGACATCCTAACAGATCAAGACGGAAAAATTTGTGATAGCTTAACTCTGCAAATCTCATCAGAGTCAAACCAGTTATCGTGAATAATGTTATCCCCCGCAGAAAATGACAAAGGTAGTTCACGGTAACTTCCTAATACCATCAAGGGCTATACAAGACGGCGTCATCCCCAGCCAAGTGATAACGCACGCAGCAAAAAGTAGCCCCATTCTACTTCAAGACGCCCAGCCTTCGAAATGACTCTTGCATTTTCTATTCCCAGTGTCTACTAATCTTTATCCTGTCCATTCCACTACGTTACATGGACATGATAAAGAGGGACATCTATAGACACTCGAGATTTTTCTTGCCCCGATACTCATCCAGTAGAAGGGTAAAATCGTCAATCAACCTAAATTCGATCCACAATATCGGTGCTCCAGTCAAATCTGATTCCCAATATTGATAATCAATTTCCGACAGCCAATCGGACCATCAATCAAGTTCTGACAGTCAATCAGACCATCAATCAAGTTCCGACAGTTAATCAGACCTTCAATCAAGCTCTGACAGTCAATCGCACCATCAATCAAGCTCCGACAGTCAATCAGATAATCATGCTCAACCCCGGTCTCAACCCAAGAGGTACCAATCAGCCCCGGCAGCAACCAGGGAGGTATCAATCAACCCCGATCTCAACCTAGGAGGTACCAATCAACCCCGGTCTCAACCCGAGAAGGGCAGGTCATCCCCGGTCTCAACTCGGGACGTTAGGCCAACTTCAGACATCAGACTGAAGCATCGCAACAACTCCATAGCAAAACCTGGAATGACAACGTCGGCCTCAGAGACAACCCAGAGGTCAAAAGACTCCACTGGGATCCAAGTCTTGGAATCAGCTCCCGGAAGTCAACCAGCGACCATGCCGACAATACAGGCAGCCCCGGGAGGGGTACTACGGTCATTTTACCAACTTTCAACCGACTTGGTCAAACTTAAGCCAAATCGATGCCGCCAATGTCAGAATGAACCCTAACGACGATCCCGAGTGGCAACAATGCAAGACAGTTCAACGGACAAACTGCGGGGAATCTAAGACCTGGTTATGAACCCGTCTTCCTGGACCCGAAAAATATTTTTTCCCATGTCATTACTGTAACGATTGAGATTTTATATAATAATTTTAAATATTTATTAAGTTAAATAAATATTGTATGTGATTTATTTATTGAGCTAAATAAATAAATTATGTGATTTTGTGGACTGATTTAATTAAGAGTAATATTTAATTAAATTGATGTGTTATAATGGTGTAGCATAATTCTAATTTAATTAAGAATAGTTAAATTAGATTTAATGTTATGTGCTAAGTGTTGATAATAATTTGTTACATGAATTATGTTTAATAAAGGAATTACAATGGTGTAACAATTTGGTATTATGTGTTGTATTAAGTTATGAATGTTAGTTTTTATTTAATTGAATTAGGATGTTGTAATTTAATTAAATAAGTGTAGCAACTAACTTATGGGTTGAAGATTTATTAAAAGAATGGAAAAGGGTTTTAAAGTGATTCTATCAAACAAGGCCTTACTTTTCTTTTAAATTTATTTTACCAAACATGACTTTAGCTAATAGAAGAGTTGTTTTATTTAAGAGTTGCCAAATATGGCCTAACCTTTCAAATGATTGTAACCTATGTAATTAGTAGCGATTATTATGGTAATTAGTATTTTACTTATTAATTATAATAATAATATAGGTTACATATATATTATATATGTATTATATGTATATACTACAAGTTAGTACGTTAGTTTTTACAAACAAAGAAAGAAAGAAACAGAGAGAAAGGGTTAGATAGAATTGTTAGAGAAGAAGAAGAAGAAGAAGAAGAAGAAGAAGAAGAAGAAGAAGAAGAAGAAGAAGAAGAAGAAGAAGAACAGAAGCTTGAGAAAGCAAGGGAAGAGCATCATCATCTCCATCTCTTCTCTTAATTCAAACTAGAAAAGGTATAAACTTAGAACTCTATAAGTTGTAATCATGTTCTTCTATGTTTTTATGGTTTTACAATTTTTTATAAAAATCTTTATGTGAAAGTTTTTGATTTTGATATATGTATGGGATGTGTACATATATATATATATATATATATATGTTTACATATGATTTTTATAATTATTTAAGTGTTTTAATTCACAAAGATATGATGAACATGGAGAAATCATGTTCATAGTGTTTTATTATGAAGTTATTTTGAAAATAGTTCTTAAATCATCAAAGAGATTGGTGTAAGCATAAAGTTATGAGTAATATGTGATATAGCATGATTATATATGAGTTATATGGTTGTTTTAACAATTCAATTCATGAAATTTTGATAAACAAGAAGAATTGTGTTCATATGAATTTTCTATGAATTAGTTTTTGAAAAATGGCTTTTGAAACTATCAAATTGATGTTGGATTATGGGTTATTGTTTAAATTGATCATTTATTATGTTAGTATGTTAAGAACAGGAGTTATTAAAATTGGAATAGCAATTGATTGAAAAACGAATTCGTAATAACAATTTTCATCAAGAACGCTTAATATTGTGTTTTCTTCAAAGAAATCATGAAACCTTGGTTTTGATTATGTGTTGTATGGATTTTATATGTTATAATCATGTTAAAGAGTCTAAAATATAGTTGTTAACAAGTTTCATGTTAATTATGTTGGGAAAAATTGAATTCGGTGTGAAGAAATAAGCCAAATTAGCTTATTTCTCTGCCAATTCGCGAACTGGGGTTTCCTCTAGGGATGACCCGCCCCAGCTGGTGTTTTGTGCCTATGGGACCCGCCCCATCGGATACCCTTGCTGTTCGGAAAAGTTGGTTTTTGCTTGTTGAGTTTTCATGCCCCGTTTGTTTAGCTAACTTACTTCTATGACTTGATAAGTGTAATAGGTAATAAGATAACATGTTTTTGATGTGTTTAAGATAGATTGAAGTGTTATGTGAATGTGTTACATGTGTATGGGTGTATTACTTTTATAAAGTACACAACATGATTTAGTGCGTTAGAAGTTTATGAAATGTATGTCGTGAATATAGACTCACGTATATGGCTAGTTAGCAACCTATGTTGTAAACAACATTGTGAGTTGGAGTTAAGTAAGAAGTTCAACGGTTTAAACGTTGTAGTTGGTTACTAATAGATTTTTTGAACGTAATATAAATGTGTAGGGTAACTGTGAAGTGGTTATAATTGTGAAAGTGTAGCTTGCGCTTGAGGCAAGTTCTCTTATCCTTATTCTCTTACGTTAAGCAAGTTTCTATTTCTAAACTTGTTATTTACATGGTACAAGCTTTCTAAACTACTCTTGTATGCTATGCAAGCCGATTCATTGTATATTTTCATCGTGCAAGTTTCCTAACCCTTGCTCATTATATCATGCAAGTTTATTTTCGATTCTTACCTTGTTACGTATTGTACAAGTTATATTGTATTCTGATGTTCATAATGCACGACTATTGAAGTATTATTAAGGTAATGTGATCTTGACTTAGTTGTTCAAGCAAGATCTACCTAATCTTTCAATTTCTTTAAGTTATTTCTAAAGCATGCCTATTTATTATGTAGTTTATTGTCATATCTTATAATTGGTACATGATTCTTATATTAATGCGAAAGCGTTAAATGTTTGTGCACAATACATGGTACAAAGGGCTGATCCCCCTAAGTACGAGTTGAAGGTATATAGTCTTAATGACTGTTAAAGGTTTAAATAGAAATATTTATAACCTAGGACATGGTTCAAGGTCGTATGAGATAAATTCTATATTCGAACTTTAATGATGATAAAAGAATTACTGTTCAATTCTTTATTTTGATGAAAGTAAGGTGATTCAAACTCTGTTGAAAATATTCACTATGTCATATCACTGTTGTATTTCAAGTGAGCTTTTGTTTGCTCACTCTTGCATATTTTTACAAACCCTTGCAGTTAAGGCCGAGAATGTTGACATTCCGTCAACAAGTAAAGGAAAAGGAAAGATGAGCAAGTGAAGGCTTGTGGTTTCAAGTTTATATTGTAATAAGATTTTGTTACCGATGTTTTATTTCTGCATTTACTTTGTTTGATGTTAAGGTTTAGTTAACCCTGGGATTTTATTTGGTCAAGTTGTAATCCTTTGTCAAGGAAGATTTTATTTAAGTTTTATGAAGGTTGTAATTGGTTTTGCAATTCTTTATTATTGGGTAGATATATGTTTTAAATAGAAAGTGAACACCAAATCAGGTGGAAACAAAGTGCCCGGATTTGAGGGTGTAACAATTACAACACTCTCGGCCAGAGCTTTTCGAAAAGGTATTGCACGCCTCAAACGGACGCTCCGATCAAAAGTTAGAAAGTTTTCTACCGAACATCGCATTGCTCAGAGTACGCGTAATTCGAGATGATCAAGCTAGGCACGCGGGACCCACCTCGAGTGGCCGCACCTTTACCTACGGCAGCCGCATGTAAAGGTGTGGCTCCCCCCTCTATAAATAGAGGGGTATCGCCCTCTCATTTTCATAAGCAAGAAGCGCAGGAAGCCCTGTCCGACTAATTTTTTGACTTTTACACCTCTTCCAAACCCAAATATTTTCACTCCAACACATAGATATACCCAAATACTACCACATATCAAAAAACCACCGATAGATTTGGACGTTTAAGGCCTACGATTTGGCAAAAAGCTCGTAGTGCAGCCCATTATAAGTATTTTTACGATCAGCATGTCAATACTACTACTTTGCACTATTTCACACCTGCACATCAAGTTTTATCTTCTAAATATGCCCGGAACTTTGTTCCGTGGCTGTTTTTGTCAAAATTTAATACATTTTTGTACATAAACTCTGTTTTTAACATTTTTACAACTCGGATTGACGATCTGTCAGCTCCAGTATCTTTAATGCACTAGCACACACCGTTTTGGCAACTTCGCCGGACTGGGTTGTCTTCCCAATCTGAGTTTGGCATTTTTTATATATATTTAACTGTTTATATACTAGCATTTCAATTCTGTCAAGCCCGAACTTCAAATCCAAGGTAGTTTATCACTTCTATATATATTCATGCATATCTAAGCGATTTTCACCATAACTGGTCTTCGTGACAGTATTGGTTGACTACATTCCTGTCAATATTTATATATATATATATATATATATATATTTCAATTCTGTCCGGGCACAAGCGTGAAAACCCATCGCCCTTTTACTATTTTTGCACACTTCACCATACTAGGTGCTCTCCCCAGTCACTGATTGACTACTTTTCTGTAATTTATATTTCAGTTTGGCCTGGATCATTCTGTGGCCTTTTTATTACTTTTATATATATTTATGCATATATAGGCAGCCTTCACCATCACTGGTCATCTTTCCAGTCTTGGTTGACTACGTTTCTGTCAATATATATATCTATATATATATATTTCAATTCTAGTCCGGGCTTGCGAGTGAAAACCCATCGCCCTTTACAGCTTATATATATAACTATATATATTTCTTTGTTCAATTTATTCAACTGTGGCATTTAACATTCATTTGTATATGAATTTACACCGACATATCTGCGGACGAACTAGATTTATCCAAATCTCGCCACTTCTAGCTTTCAACGGTTCAAACAGGTCCCGACAGAACCTGGAAGCTATAATGGCTGAGATTTCTTTAAATCATGTTATTTTTATAATTTCAGCTTCAAAAGTAACCTCGCGTCCCTTAGATCGCTATCTAGTGGGAACGAGACGCTTCGGCCGTGCGGACCGGGATTTACTGAATGAATCCCTGGTTCTGGCTATCTTGGGATATTTATCTGCTTCTGTACAAATTTGAACTGTGCAGGTTTTCTAGTTACTCATATATGAGCCTAGGAATCGTGGGATTCATGATCAAACTGATCAGAATCTGATTCCCATGATGGACAAACTCCGATTTACAGATGTACCTTGTCTGTTTTTTCTATAAAATGTACATGTACAGACCTTAAAATGGTTATCTGGATTTAAGGTCTCAATATAGTGAAAATATGGATTGTCGTGTCAGCATCCCTCCGATGGTTTTCATACCCATGAGGAGACCGACACTTTATATTTCTATGGTCGAGGATGCTTCGCAGCCTGATAAATCACCATTTGCATGCAGCCTTAAGTCTATAAAGATAAAATTGAGAGTAGCGATATGCTTCAATTCCTATGTCAGCATACGGGTTTGAGAAAACCATCTTTCAAAACATCACTGTCAATTCAATTCAAAAGCTTTTGCAAATCAAATTAAATGATGCTTTTTGCAAATCAAATCAAAGATTGATTTTCAAATCAAATCAAACCCTTCGTATATAGGCTTAACAAAGCCTGTCAAAGCTTTCAATCAATTAAAAGGCCCAATTTTCAAACCGCAATCACTCACGCATTCAAGTTTTAAGGGAAATATTGAAAAGATTGCAGTACCGTGTTTACACGAGAGTCGTGGGGTGCCTAACACCTTTTCCACACTTAACCAAGCCCCCAAAGTCAAAACTTCAAATATTAAGTTTCGACAGTGTCCAGCAATTGGGCCTCTTTTCAAATCAAATTCGGTTGAGTTGGTACAACCATTTTCAAAACTACCAACTGGCGACTCTGTTTAAATCAAATCAAATCGTCGACATATACACATGTTGGCCTCTTTCCTAAAAAACCCCTCAAAACCTTTTTTGCAATAAAAAGAATAAGGGTAGAGATAGCTTAGGAAGAATGATTTGAGGAAAACCGGATTATAAATCAACCCGCGGTATTTCTTAAATTTTCCAATGTCGACAAGATGTTGTGTGTATATATATATATATATGGGTATGTATAATCTGATATATAGCCTCTATAAATGGTTTTAGAGTAATCAAATCTATGAAAACATGTTAAAGATGAAGATTTTAAGTTTTAGTTGAATATGTACATTTTGGCTTATGTTTGAGTCAAAATTGATGGTTAATTCATGGATATAATCTGAAATTGATAATATATGTTGTTAGTATGTTGAAAGAAGAAAACAACAAAGTTTAAACGGATTGATTTGGTTAGGAATCGAATCTGTGGTGAATGATTTTACTAAAATATGTTAAAACATGTAAAACAAACATGAACATGAGTTTTAGGTCAAAATTTAGGTTGGTTAGTGTTTTTGTAGATTATTGATTCTTAGGTATGTTGTAGTTCTATGAATCACGAATCCATAGAGTTAAAAACGGACTCAATCGGATGTGTATAACTCAAGTTATGAAAATTAGAAGAAGAAAACGTGCAAATATCGCGAGAAACAGTAAACTGTTAGTCTGGTTCTGCTAACAGGCGCAGCTGCGCTGTGCCCTAAGTCTATTGGAGAGCAGCTGCCCTCTAAGGCACAGCTGCGCTGGTTTCAAGGCTTAATGAGGCGCAGCTGTGCCGAAATAGGGTCAGGCAGGACTATTTTGACCTTCTGTAGTAAAACAACCATAACGTTTTCATACAAACTCCGATTGAGGAGATTCAAGATGATCCGAAACGAGGAAGAATAGACCTACAACTTTTGTTCTTTAAGTTTTTCAATTTGAGATCGTTAGCAGGGGTCAAAATGGTCATCTTTGGGACTTATGTGTATTCAGAGCCAATCGGAGGGCGTCTGGCATGCACGTATGCAAATGTAGTGCTTCTGACGTTAAAAGATGTTGTTCTAAGTTATAAAACATGAATGTTAGTAAATATAATGATGCTTAACATTAATAAATGATGTATTAGATAAGTTATATAAGCACGCTAAGCATACACAAGAGAGACGATTCGGGCGTGTGACGAATGAACGTCGAAACGCCATGACAAGTGTTAATGAACGTAAAAAGTGTTTTAAGCCAAATGAAATGAACATTATAAGATATGAAATGGGCTTAATATAAAACCAATAAGTAGTCCTAGCAAGACTTAAACACTTGAATGAATTTTGAATATTACTAAAAAAAAATGTAGTGAGATATAAGTCGAAAGTTAACACAATCAAATTGAACATTGTGTATTGATTAATAAGAAGGGTTATGGGATGTATAGTAAAGTTTACATTACAGCTACTATGCGTTACTATGTGACTAATAGTTAATGTGCATGATTATATAACTGTGTAGGGCGCGTGAAGTGCAGATAGCTGTAAGTTGTTAAACTGTTATTGGTAAACAACGATTAAGGCAAGTCTTTCAGTTCCTATTTGCTATGTGAACTTGATGATGAACTATTTAAATCTTTATTTCAAATAGCATGATGTGTTATATAGATGTTGAAAGCATGAAACGTTAAAGTCAATTTATGACTATGTTAATTGAGTAAGGTATGCTGATTAGTAAGGAACTTAATCTTTATACTTGTTATATGAATTGCAGCATGTATGTTACGTTAGTCCAATGTTTATGAGATGTATGTTGAGCATGTTGTTATGTGCTATGTGATGCATGAAAACTGTTAGATCTTGCTGAGCTGTCGAGCTCAATCTTGCAAATAATCACTTTTGCAGGTTAATAATTCAAGGTAACGCTATGTGCTACTTGAAAGAAATGAATCAGATGTAATGCATGAAGATTTATATACTTTGGCTGAATTGTTATTATTTTGGACCATGTTTAAGATTTCAGATAATGTATTTGATAATGTATAATGGTTAACAGATGTTGAGTTATAAAGTTTAAATTTTATCCGATGTATAAAGGTTATTGAACCTGGTTGTAAGTTTTAGTTTATAATAACTCTGACGAATTGATTCATGAAATAAAGTTGAATCAAAGTTATGTAATGATAAAGGATGAGATTCAGGGCAATAAAGAATGAATAATATAAAAGTTTTAAATATTTCGCATTTTTAGTGATTATATCATCGAATAATGATGTAAAGTTAGAAGTTCGTTGTATTGTTAACGACCGATGTTGAGAATTATATTGTATGAATTTTGGGGTCGTTACAACGCGTACCTATGGAAGCTCGATCTACAAGGGAATAATTCCGATCTCCTACTCTTTTCTATATTGATAATCAAGCACAAGATGTGATCATGGTTTATGGTTTGCAAGAAAATTTTAAAATTTTATTTTATTACGCTTCCGCTTCGTTTATATGTAATATGATTGCATGTGTGCATTTATAGAAAACCTTACAGTGGTATCAGAGCCTAATCTTATGTTAATTATCAATCTTTGTGATTATATGTATATATCATATGCACTTGGAACAGATTTTGGGCAACAAATTTTTTTTCTGGTTCTACGACTAAGCACAGCTACGCCGCGCCCCGGTTCATTCTGGGCGCAGCTGCGCCATTCTGCAGATTTGTTCTAATCGAAAAGGCAGTGTAGCTGCACCGCGCCCCAATTTAATCTGGGGGCATCTGCTCCAGCCCCTGGACAGAAACTAAAATTTTAATTTTTCCTTCAATTGAAATAAATGATTTATTTAATTGATAAAAGTTTAAAATAAAGAAGTTTATTTTATTTGAAATATGATTTCAAATTGCTATAAAAATTAAAGGAGTTTAATTTGGATTTGGTTTTTGATTAAAATAAAAGAGTTTATTTTGTTCAAAACTAAATATTAGCAAAACATTTGCCCATTAATTGATATTGATACATATATGAAATGGATTTATTATTCATGAGATGAATGTTTTTATTGATGCATATGTATGATATGTATGATAATAAATGGGGTTGATTATGGACTATTGACCAATGTGATTGGATTTTATTTTAGTTGGATGCTAGAATGTATGAGTTTTATTAAATGGGGTGTGCGTACCTCGTATTCTCTAATTTTTCTTGATGTAAAATTCTATCTCCCTCCTATGTACCTCCCCTTGACTGCTGATCAAGGTTTCTATTTAAATTAAATAGCTTATGTAATAGGACTAGTTAGAATTATCTTGAAGAATTGGAGACCAAGGAGCAAGGAGCGCTATAATACCCGTTTGTATGGAGCTCGGGTTTAAATGTAATAGTTATGTTTAAATTTAATTCTTGCACTCTTAGGTTTGACCTTTGGTTCACTTAGTGGCTTGAGTGAACCAAACTAGAATAAAAGTTCATAATCAATCCGGATAGAATATAGTATTCTATATGCATGCTTATACTATATATATTATATATTATGCAATATGCTTCGCATGTTAGTTAATATAATGCGTATTTTATATATATGTGTGCATGCGTGCTAAACAAGATGAGACAATTAATAACAAACCCCTCAAAGAAATTATATTAAGTTGTAACGTTCAAAAATATTTGGAATATCAAACGTCGCCTTCTAGCATGATAAAACAATAGAGTATTAAATATTTAATATGAGTTTGTTGTGCACACACAAGATAAATATTAAATATTTAAGATGTTATTTTATTACATTAAATGCTTATAAAGGAATTGAACATTACCGCTTTGTTGTGCACACACAAGGGCTGTAGTTTTCTTTTCACTTATATGGAAATGTTGGGTCCGACTTAACTTAAATCATTTTAGTTCGGATATGCACACACTTGATCATTATGATCTAAGAGGCAAAATACAAGGAGTTACATGATGATGTAATTGACAAGAGTTTTCTACCTATTTACTTATATATAGTTTGTTGTGCTCACACAAGGCTATATACATTTGAAATATGATCCTTATTCTCACTAACAAATCTTTAATTAGATTTGTCGAACTACAAATTATGAGGGTAATATAGTTTGAAGAAAATAGTGGGAGATACCAATTTAAAATAAAGACCTAATTTATTTTGGTAATTAATTAAATGAATGTTTGCTAAAATGTTATTTTAATTTCACATGCAGAATTTAAAAATGTCACAGTCACTATCACTGCGTAGCATACTTTATGCTAACAAACTTACCGGACCAAATTACACGGACTGGTTAAGGAATCTGAGAATTGTTCTCACTGCATAAAAGATTTCTTATGTCCTAAATTCATATGTTCCTGCAAATATTGCAGAAGAAGCCTTTGAGGAAGAGATTGCTACTTTTAAGAAGTGGCAAGATGATGTATTTGTGGCTCAATGCATCATGCTCGCATCCATGAGTAACGAGCTTTAGCGTCAGCATAAAACTATGGATGCTCCTGCTAGTGTTGTTGCACCTTCAAGAGTTGTATGGTGAGCAAAGTAGGACTGCTAGATATGAGATATCTAGGGGAGCTCTTTCGATCTCGGATGACTGAGGGCACTACTGTGGAGACTCATGTCCTCAAGATAATCAATTTGATTGAACGTCTTGGAGAGCTTGCTTTCATCATGGATGGAGAGTTAAGTCAAGATTTTATCTTACAGTCACTCCCAGATACCTTCTCATAATTTGTTGTCAATTTCCACATGAATAAGTTGGATGTTAGCTTGCCTAAATTACTTAACATGTAGAAAACTGCTGAAGGACACTTCTCATCCAAGAAGAACCAAGTCTTACTGGTGAATGATTCTTCCTAGAAAAGGAAGAGGCCCAAGGTATCTTCTGAAAAGAAGAAAACCAAGAAGGCTAAGGGCAAGGCGAAAGTGAAGGATCAAAAGAAACCTGATCCAGCTAGCAAAGGAATGTGATTCCATTGCAACGAGTCGGGTCACTAGAAGAGGAACTGCAAGAAGTTTCTGTAAGAGAAGAAGCTTGGAGAAGCTTCGACTTCCAATCAAGGTTTGTTTATGATTGAAATTAATTTTTTTGAAAGTCAAACTTCTACTTGGGTATTGGATACCGGCTGTGGTTCTCAAATATGTAATACTATTTAGGGACTGGTCAGAAGTAGAAAGCTGAACAAGGATGAAATCGTTCTACGAGTGGGAAATGGAGCAAAGGTTGCTGCATTAGCTGTAAGGACTTATTGTTTAGCACTGCCTACGGGCAAGTCCATTTATTTAAATAATTGTTATTTTGTTCTAACATTCATTAGAAACATTATCTCAATTTCTGTATTGGATATGGATGGTTTTGACATTATAATTGTAGACACTCAAAATTTTGCATTCCTGTTTCTAACCCTGCATGAGGGCAAAATTGTCTTTTACCTTCCGGAGACAACCCTGGAAGTTAAAATCAAAGTCGAAGCCCCGACAACAACATTGAGATGTCAAGTCAAGCCCCAACAACAACCCCGGGAGGTACAGAAGCCCCGACGACAACCCTGGAGACAACACCAAGAAACCAAATCAACTTCGGAGACAACCCCGAAGCATCAAATCAACCCCGACGACAACACCAGGAGACCAAATTGACTTTGGAGATAGCCCCGAAGCATCAAATCATCCCCAGAGACAACCCTGGGAGACCAAATCAACCTCAGATACAACCCTGAGGAAGAACAGAGTCGGCTGGGAACAAACCTCGGAGACAACCTGTGACGCCCCTAAATTCAGATACTTGTACCTCGATTTCGGTGCATCACGTGCTAATTCTAATAACATACTAAAATCTCATGCAACGGAATAATAGAATAATTTACATTGATTTTATATAAATATTCTCGTCCCACGGTCTCGCAACTTAAAAATATCTTAAACCATAACATAACCTAATTCATAATATAAAATAAGCCTTATTACAACATCATAATAATCTTAAAAGAAAACAAAGCTACGATGTAGCCTTGCCCTTGTCGGTGGAAGAGGGTCCGCATTGCTCTACCTTAACTGAAATATTTTAGGAAAAGCAAGAATGAGCAACAAGTTTGCTCAGCAAGTAATATAGCAATAAGGGTAGGCATAATTTATAAAGCTTAATAATATCCAAGATATAATGTCAAAGGATAATGCAAGATTTCAAGGAATAATGTTGTAAACGAAGATATATCAATAGTTCCAAAGCTGTCCTTTGAATTTTAAACAGAAGGTCATTATAGACCGAAGCATTATTAAGAAGATTCAAAGGTTTCAACGTTTTTCAAAAGATAAAGTTTAATACTGAGCAGTCACTAATGACTAAGAACTCTTACTAGAATGAACAGTGTTTAACTGACAATCCGATATAAAAAAGTACAACAGGAGATCAACCCAAAGTATCCTACATTATGCATAATATTCACATGCTATTTGTGCGCAGGTCGGTCTCCCGACGGATATATAGTTTCCCCTCCAATGAGGGTTGTTCATCTCAATCAATTTATAAGATTCCTTACCAAGCAATTGGTTTGGATTGCTTTCAAATTCATGATATAGGTTTAGTCGAATCAAATGGCCTAGATAGCTCTTTCAATGTATATAAGAACAATTTATAAGTTCAATACACACAACATGGTTCGAAGAATATAATCATGATTTAAATTAAGCTATGAATATTAATTTATAAGACAAGAATCATACTATCACTTATTTACTCGTACGATCAATAATAGTACAAGCTGAAGTAGTGCTCAATAAAGAGTAGGGTTAAGAACTTGAAAAATTATAGATTTCTTGCATAAAGTAAATGCATAGGTTAGGATACTTGCACAATATCCAAAGTTGTGAAAGATAGAGAACTGACATAATCATAGATTCCTTGCATAAAGTAAATGCATAGGTTATGATACTTGCCTGAGTTGTTGATTAAATCCGACCTCGACTTTTTATCCCTTGATTAACCTATTGTTATTGTAACGGTTAATCTCTATCAACACATAAACATATAAACCTAAATCGGTCTAACGCACTAGCCTTAGGTATCAAAGATGTAACAAATGAGAATTTTATATATAAATTTTAAATATTTATTGAATTAAATAAATATTATTAATTGATTTATTTATTGAGTTAAATAAATAATTTATATGATTGATGTGGAGTAATTTAATTAAATGCAATATATTAATTAAATGAATATTTAATATTTAATTTAATTGATGTGTAATGATTTTATAGTATAGTTCTAATTTAATTGAGATAATTAAATTAGATGAAGTTTATGTAGTAATTGTTACATAAGATTATAATTAACGAGTAATTATAATCGTTATGTGACAAATTTTATTTGGTTAGTTGATGTTAACTTTAATTTAATTAAATTAGAATGTAAGATTTGATTAATTAAAGTGTAACATTAAAAATATGTGTTAAAAGATTTATTAAAAGAATAAAAAGGGATTTTAAATTAGTTTTACCCAAACAAGGCCCTTGCACTTGTTTTAATTCCGTTTTGCCAAACGGGGCCTTAACTACTAAAACCCTGTTTTTAAATAAGTTATTTTGCCAAACAATCCTTATGGCTTTTAAAATTCAAAAAAATATAACTTATATATTAATGGTAATTATTATAATTAATAAGGGGTTATTATGTTTTATATTTATGATTGTATTATATTTATAGATATATGTATATTACAATATACCTTAGTTAAAACAAAAGAGTTAGTCAGTTAGAACAAAGAAAAAGAAAAGAAAAGAGAGAAGAGAGAAAAGAGAAAAGAGAAAAGAAGAAGAGAGAAGAAGAAGAAGAAGAGGAAGGAAAGCTTGAGAATTCAAAGCATCAACACCATCATCTTTTCTGCCTAACACTAAGCTTAAGGGTATAATCCTAAACCTTGTAGTTTAGGAATTTTGTCTTTATGTTCTTCAAATTTTATTCTCTGTATATATGAGTTTTTCATTAAAATTTGTATAAACATGATGTATATATAATTTGTGTTCATAAAATATTTATATATGAATTGTATAATGATTTTAGTTGGTTAATTCATGTAAACATGATGAACATGAAGAAATAATGTTCATCAAAAATTATAGTGAAGTAGTTTTGATAATTGGCTCTGTTGAAATCAAAATTCATATTAGATTGTTAATTGTTGTGTAAATTGATTATAGATTATGTTAATATGTTAAGAAACGAATTCAATATGCTTTGAATTGTGTATTTTTATTTAGAAACAAATTCACAGTGATCAATTTCATCAAGAACACTGAAAATTATCTTTTCTTCAAAATTAATGAAATTTAGAGTTTTGATTATGTGTTATGATGATTATATATATATATATATATATATATATATATATATATATATATATATATATATATATATATATTAAAAACATGTTAGAAGCTTTAAATTATGTTTTCTATAAATTTTTATATGCAATATGTTAGTTAAAATTAGAATTTGGTGCGAAGAAATAAGCCAAATTAGTTTTTTCTCTGCACAGTTCTCGAACTAGTCTTCTTCCGCTGCAGGGTGCCCGCCCTGGCTGGTGCACCAAGAGCAAAACACCCACCCCGATGGGGGGGGGGGGGTGCAGAATTGAAGGATTTTGTTATTTTTGTGCAGTTTTGTTTGTATCATGAAAAGCTAACCTAATGTGATAAACTTGATGACATGTTAAGCATACATTAAAATGCTAAATGGACAGTAATGAATTATATTAATAAAATATAATATGTAATTATAATTTGAATAATTATAATTAAAGTAAAGGTTTAATTTAATTATAATTTTTTAAATTATAATGAATATAGTTTGATTAATTTTAATCAAAGTAAATGTTTAACTTGAATTATAATTTGTTTAATTATAATTTAATTAATATAAAATATAATTATAATTTGATTAATTATAATTAAAGTGAATGTTTAATTTAAATTATAATTTATTTAATTATAATTTAATTAATATGAGTACATAATTATTAGTTGATTAATTATGTTAATAGGTAATGTGCCCATGTTATGTGATTAACTATGTGATAAGTAATTATTAATTTAATAATTAAAAAGAAATGAGTTAACCCAAATGGGTTATCTAATTATGTGAATTAGTTAAGTGATAACTAATTTAGATTATTATGATTAATTATATATATGTAGGATGTGTTAAGGAACGTGGTTTGTAATTGTAGCTTGCGCTTGAGGCAAGTTTCCTAAACCTTTCTTTTATATTGTGCAAGTTTCCTAAACCTTACTGTTATAATTATGCAAGTTATATTATTCTATAATTTTCATATTGAACAAATAACTTATTGAAGTTCATTATTGAATTGTTGTAACCTTGACTTAATTGTTCAAGCAAGGTTGATTGTATCTTTCAATTGCTTTAAGTTTATTTATAAAGCATGACTATTTAATATGAAGTCTATTGCTTTGACTCATAGTTGATTCGAATTTCTTTCATTACCGAATTCTAAGTTATTGTAAGTTGATTCAACTACTTCTTAGTTGATGATAGTTGAAACTCCAAATTTCCTTTTTAGCTATCCAAACCAAACTTTCTTTGGTGCGGACTCGTTGTTAAATACTGAGATGAACAACCCTAGTAATAGGGGTTACCATGGGAAAGCGTTAACATATTTGTGCACAATACATGGTACGAAGGGCTGATCCCCATAAGTAGGGTTGCACAACAAGCCAGCCTGGCCTGATTCGGCTTGGGCCTGCCAGGCCTTGGCTGTTGACCGGGCCAGGCCAGGCCTTGAATTTTGGACTGCAAGGCCAGGCCATGCCAGACTTTGCAAAATAAAATGCAGCCTGTTGAGGCCTACATGCCAAGCTAAGCCAGGCCCTAGCCAGGCCCAACCGGGCTTACCCTTTAGTCTTCAATTTTTGTGCTTTCACACCTTAAAAATATATATCCTACTCTCCTATATTTATAGAATAAAGGTAAGAGAAGACAATTATAATAGACAATGTGGGATGTATGTTATAATGATACAACTCCAATTGAGTCAATTGACAGAGCTCCTTGAGAGATACAACACAATCTTTGGCTGGTTTAACACCTAGTGCTTCTGATTGTAGGCGCATAGTCTAGGCAATTAAAGTTTAGATATGCCCAAGCTTATTGAAAATTACATACGAGAGCACAAAGCAAAGAAAAGGAGACATACAAGTGGGGAAAACCTAGTTGCTTTGTTGAATTTGTTTTTTTTTTAGCTACAAATTAAAAATGGGGAAAACCAGATTTTGATTGCCGAATTTGAATACAAGTGGCAAAATGAATGAATATACAGAGAATTTGATAGTTGATGAGTTCTCATCTGAGCTTGTTAACGGTGTAGCTTATGTCTCTGGTTATAACGATGACTCAAGAGCAGTTTTGGTAAGTTTTCTCTCTCCTAATTCCCCTATTCATAGTTTTTCCTCAACAAAAAAATGAAAAAAGTTGTACCCTTTTTGTATTTTCCCACAGATTTTTCGAAGAAAGCAAGATTACCACAAGTTTCATTCTCAGAAACTGTAAGTTTATTATTATCAGAAACTATAAGTTCCAATTTTTTTTCCATGTTTGTTTTGTCATTACATCTATAATTTGGCAAATTTTATATATAGGTTTACTCGATTGTTGGTGTTTACACTAGGTTGGAATACAAAGCATGGCCAAAAATGTTGAACAGTTTGTTCTTCTCTTTGATGGTAATTCACTCCCAAGATAATGACGCATTTCTGAAGGGTAATCTCCAAATATTAGGGGATCCAAACCCCTATTTAGCAATAAATATGCACAAATCGAAAACATCATTTGGCATAAGATTAAATGAGTTTAGCTTTGTTAGTATAATGGTAAAGTCAATAGTTAAATCTCTGCCCCCACCCTCCAGAAAAAATTGAAGTTAAGCTAAACTAAATGACCAAGTCCAACTGTCCCACATTGGTTAAAATGATAAAATTCTAAGGGAATTTTCCTTATAAAAGGACTAGTAAATAGCAAGCCAAGCCTAATTCATAATCATGAGACAAGGCTTAACTTGCAGGCCGGTCCAGGCCTTGTTAACAGGCCGGATCAGGCCTTAATAAAGGTCAGGCTAGGCCAGGCTTTTAAAAAGGCCGGACCAGGCTAGGTCGGAGGCTATAAATCATGGTCTGATTTCGGCCTTGCAGGCCAGGCCTGACTGGTCTAGGCCTTAACCAGGCCTGGCGTTCACCAGGTCGGGCCAAGGCCGGACCAAGGCCAAGCTGCAGGATATTTGTGCACCACTACCCCTAAGTACGAGTTAAGAGTCCATAGTCTAAACGACTGCTAAAGGTTTTAAATAGAAATGTTTATAACCTAGGACATAGTTCAAAGTCTTATGACCCTCAGATGATTTCAATATTTGAAATTCTATATGTTGATGAAAGAATTATTATTCAATTCTTTATTCTTGATGAAAGAAAAGTTATTCAAATCTTTTGAAGTTATTCAGTTATGTCATCATTGATATTAATGTTATTCCAAGTGAGCTTTTGTTTGCTCACTCTTGCAATTAAATAACTATTGAGCTAAAGTCGAGAATGTTAATGTACCGTCAACTAGTAAAGGGAAAGACAAGATGAACAAGTGAATACTTGTTATGTTTGATTATGTTTGTAATAAGACTTTATGTTATGATATTTTAATTCCGCATTTATTGTTTATGTTAAGGTTAGATAAACCCTGAGATATTTTGAGTAAAGTTGTAATCCTTTTATAAGGAAGATTTTTATTTAATGATAAAGTTGTAATTTATTTTGCATTCCTTATTATTGGGCAGTAGATGTATTTTTATTTAGATAGTGAACACCAAATCGTGTAAAAATGAAGTACTCGGATTTGGGGGTGTCACATAAGACTTCTCAAAACGTACAATTATATATTGTTTCTCCAATCGTTATCTCTATCACTCTATTATTAATATAGTACTTCATTATTATCTGAGTAATTCCCTTAATCTTAAATAGGGATATTCATATTAATGTCTCATTGGTTCACAATTAAATAATTTTTGAAAGTATTTAATTGTTTAGTAATTATTATTCACAATTAAAATATTTATTAATGTCACTTTAATTGTTCATACTTATACAATTAGAAATAGTCTTCACTATTACCAATTGGTCTAAGTCTTATTGTTTTATAATTAAGTATTATCTTAATTGTTTATTCGTTTCACAATTAAAACCTTATTTAGTTTTAATTGATTATACTTTAAGAATATTAGATTAATTATCACTTATTGAATTACAATTAAAAATTATTTTAATAGTTCTAATCTCCTTTAAGTAAAATAAGTCTTAAATTTTTAATCACAAATTGTATTAATTAACTCACAATTAAATTACTTTAATTATTTAATTATCTTTGATTAATAAAATCTTTTAATATTAATCAAATTAAGTATTATTATTATTTAATTAATTATTATTTTATTTTATCTTGTTATTAATCTTATTTTATCTTAAAAAATAAGTTTTGACCCGTTTAACCCGACCCGACCCGACCCGACCCGGACCGACTCAGAAAATGGCCTAGCGCACTAGGCAGTAGGTTTAAGCCTGGCCAAGCACACTAGGCGCTAGCCATCAGAAAAGAAAATCTGATTTTCAACATTTTGATTTTTGACCCTTTTTGATTAAATGTTGCATAACTTGTTCATTTTATATCCAAATGAGTTGAAATCACTTCCAATATGTCATAAACTTGTATATCTTTAATATATGATATCTTGCATAATTTTCTAAATTATTTAATTAATTTAGTTTATTGCTTTTCCAAGCTAGGGTTTGCATATGGGCATGTTTTACGGAAAGTTTCGCTATGGGTTCGTTTTATGTCTGATTACCATGATTCCACTTGGGTTATGTTCTTATTTCATAGAAGTTCAACATAACATTATTGGATTATATATAAAGCTTATACATTTTATGACATTTAAATTCACACCTCATGTTTTCAAACGTAAAAATCTAGATTTCATGCTTACATGCTTCAATCTTGTTTCATAGGTTCTATTATCATATACAAGGCATATATATCGTATATACTCCTCGCATTATCATCCTTATAACTTTGAATCCATCATGATCCCACAACATACAAAACTCCCACAACTAAGCATGCATTTCTACTTAAACTAACATATACTAACATACTCTAACATACACTAACTTAACTTGACAAACATAAAAGAAGTAAGTTAGTGATCCTACCTCTTGATGGCTTTCTTCCTCTTAGCTAGGACCTTTGAGTATGTCTCCATCTTGTTCCTTGAACCACCAACTAGCAATAACTTCTCTAGGTTTCTCTTCTTTTCTCTCAATTCTCTCTAGCTCTTGGGAGCTGTCGTTTACACTCCTAAATTAACCTCACTTTCACTTCACGAATTTAAATAATTAGCACAGTAGTAAGCAAGGATCGATCCCACAGAGAGTAAGTTTGTTTTAGATTTATTCTACTATTTTAATAGAAAATAAAGATGGGGGATTTTTGAAATTATTTTAATCTAAGAAAATCAGAATTTAAATAAAGAGATTAACCAAATATGTAAAAACTTCAGTTATGTAGTTCAGTTTCACCAAGCACAGCAATCAATTAATCAAGTTATTATTCTTTACCCTTCAATGAAACTATTAACCCTAGATAACAATAAGCTCTGCTATCCGAAATTCTCCTTACATATTCACTGTATGAAACAAGCTCTTCACCAGATTCAACTAGCATATAACCTAGAACAAGCTCTCTAGATTTAATATGATAGAAGCATTAAGAAATAGAGAATTAGGCTAATCCAAGCAACAAAGTTGTTTGTTATAGTTTCTATCTTTGATTGGATCCATGTTTTGAACTTCATTCTTGAATTTTGCTCCGCAATTGATTATTATGGAGTATTCTTGAACTTGGATAAACTAAATTACGAATATCTAGTCTTTATCCTTTATCTCACTGGATTCGTTATTTATATTATTTTCATCATCCTCAGTCCTAAGTGGTGATATAACTGAATATCTTTGGCCTGTAGTGCAAAGATGAATGATTAATTGATGAATATCTTTGGCCTGTAGTGCAAAGATGAATGATTACCTGATGAATATTTTTTTCTCGTAGTGCAAAGATGGACAGATGTTGAGATGAACATGACCACTGGTGATATAAATGAATATCTTTGGCCGTAGTGCAAAGATGAATATTTGATTTGAGATATATATTGATTGATGTTCCAGGGATAAAATATTGATGATGGACTTTTAAATCATAGAAAATAGTATACATCATTTTCTACTTAACTCTTCTAATGAATTGTTATTTTCGCTGCAGTTGTTGATCTAAAACTTATTGTCCCTAATATTTTATCTGATTTATTGAAGACTAACGATAATTTATTCTTCATTATCTTAGTCATAATGTTCTTTACTGGGCTAGTTGAGCTCACCGTTTTCTTCTATTGTCCTCTTCAGGAAATGAGAATGTTGCAGGGACTAGTCGGAGAACAGAGTGATGGGCAGAGTTAGAGCAGTAGTAGTCCTCACTATTTTTGTAAAATAGTGTGATAATAATTGTAATGAATGAGGACTGAATTTGAGCATTTATATTTCGTATTATATACGATATGTATTGAAGCTTACAGCTTGTGCGGTCGTATTTCTCACGACCGTTTGATATAAAAGATTGTATTTGGATTCCGTACCATGTATTTGGCGACTCAGAATGGATTGATTATTGAAAACCTATTTTGGGGGCGTTATAGTTGGTATCAGAGCTTAGGGATATGGTCTCTGGTAGAGATCTAGAAATAGAACTAGGAGGGGAGAGATGAGTAAATCCTTCGCTAGTGTGTCCTACCTAAGCTTATTTGATAATTAATTGGTCGGTCGGAACATAGGGTTAATATGTGATATATTAATTTGTTTAATTAACCCTTATTTTATGGTAGTATTTGAGAATGACAGCTGAAAATCTAAACAATGGAGTGAATGAGACCGTTGAAACACCTTTAATCACCAACCAGAAAAACATGTAACAGGAAGGCAATATTCCTCCTATAAATAACACCACCGATTAAACGATGAACGATGGGATGTTTAGAAGTTTTTTGTAGTTCTTACAAAACAAAACGAGTGAGACTCGTGTTCAAAATACAGGTGGAAATAATGGCAACTCGCGGCTTGTCACCGCCAAGCAGTTCAAAGAGTTGGGACCACCAGAGTCTTTGGGAAAGCCAGATCTAATCAAGGCAGAAACGTGGGTTAAACAAATCACCAAGATATTTGATGTCTTGGGATGCACGAAGGACAAAAAGGTTCCGTTCGCCACCTTTATTTTTCGTGGAGAGGCAGATTATTGGTGAGAATCTGTGAAGCATACTCAGCCTGCCGCACTCAAGATGTCTTGGAAAGAGTTCCAGAAACTATTCAATGACAAGTACTTTCTAGAAAGTATTCGTCATATGAAAGAGGTAGAGTTTATAAAACTGGAACAGAACAACATGACTATGCCCCAGTACGAGGCTAAGTTCGCGGAGTTATCCCGGTTTGCATCTCATTTGGTGGATACTGAGGAACGTATGACACGGATGTTTTTGAGAGGTTTGAAACCCGAAATTCGTCAATACCTCATTTCTCACAAATTTTCTTTATATTCAGATGTTGTGAAACAAGACTCAATTATTAGAACGAGATAATGAGTCTGTTCAACCAAGGGAGAACAACCAGGGTCGTACCGGTGGCAGCAGTCATCGGAACAATGATAACCAGCAGGGAGGAAAGTATCATGATAGAAGCGGTAACCACTCCGGTGGTAATCGTGGCTATGATAATAAAAGAAGTGAGTCGGGGGGAGATTTCAAGAAGAGAAGGTAAAACAATGAGAACGTGAAGACGTCGACAGCAGCACCAGCATCAACTGTTTCTAGGGGAGGAGAACGACCACCGGTCGTATGCTATAAATGAGGGCAAGAGGGACACATCAGTCCAAACTGCCCATAACAATTCATGGTGTGTTATAACTGTGGAAAGGAAGGACACATAGCTAGAGAGTGTCCGGTAGCGAAACCAAGTCCAGCGGGGATGGTGACTCCAAAGGCTGTCCCGGAAAAGTCAAAGTCGGTGGTTCTTGGAAGAGCGTTTGTCGTGACTGCCCAAAATGAGAGGAACCCGAATGAGGTGATCACGGGTAAGTTGATCGTAAACTCTTGCGAAGTCTATACCTTATTAGATACCGGTGCTACCCCTTCTTTTATTTCACCTGCTTGTGCTCAACGTTTGTACTTAACTTCTGAGAAATTAGACTTTGACTTATCTGTTAAAACTCTGTTAGGAGAAACCTTCGTTACATCTATAGTTTTCAAGTCTTGCTTGATTAAATTGGCACCCTCACCCTACCTGTTGATCTTATATCTTTGAAAATACTTGCATTTGATGTGATTTTAAGAATTAACTTGTTAACCACTTATCATGCCAAAATTGATTGTTTTCGTAAGGTTGTTAGTTTTCATAATCCTAACCAACCTGTTGTGCGAATTAAAACAACCAAACCACTAAAATCAATCAATGTCATTTCAAGTCATAAAGCTATTAGTTTATTGAAAAATGGATGCCAAACTTTCTTAGCCCATGTCACTGATTTAAACCAGAATACGTCAGATTTGAATGATATTTCTGTTGTTAATAAGTTTCCTGATGTCTTTCCCGAAGAACTTCCTAGTCTACCTCCAGACCGTGAAGTTGAATTCTTTATTGACCTTGAACCCGGTACAAAACTCATTTCTAAAACCCCATATCGAATGGTTCCTAGTGAACTTCAGGAGTTAAAGGTCCAACTACAGGAGTTATTAGACATCGATTTTATACGTCATAGTACATCTCCTTGGGGTGCTCCTGTTTTATTCGTAAAGAAGAAAGACGGGAGTATGCGACTTTGTATTAACTATCGGGAGTTGAACCATGTCACCATCAAGAATAGGTATCCGTTACCTCGCATTGATGACCTGTTCGACCAGTTGAAAGGTGCAAAATTCTTTTCAAAGATCGATCTTCGTTTTGGATATCATCAGTTAGAGATTAAAACTGATGACATTCCAAACACTGCCTTTAGAACTCGATACTCGCATTATAGACAGTCAAAATTTTCCTTGCCCAATACTAACACTGTAGGAGGGCAAAATCGTCAATCAAGCCAACCTCGGTCCCGACACCAGACATCCAATCTAAATCCGTCCACCAATGCCGGTCCTTCAGCCTAAATCCGATCCCCAATGTCGGTCAATTCCAGTCAAATTTGATCACCAATATCGGTACTCCAGCCAACTCCGATAGTCAATCTGACCGTCAATCGGACCGTTAGATAATCCCCGATCTCAATATCGGGACATCAGGTCAAACCCAATCATCGATATTGGGACAACCACAATACCGATCGACCATATCAGGATGTTAAAGCAGCCCTAGCAGTAACCTGGGAGTTACAAATCAGCCCCGACAGCAACCCGGGAAGTACAGCTCAGCCCCGGCATCAGTCTAGGAAGTCAGGTCTACTTCGGATATAAACTTTAAGCACCAAAACACTTCTAGAAGAAAACCTAGAGTGACCACGTCAGCCACAGAGGTAACACTGGGGACAAACAGACTCGAATGGGATCTAAGTCTTGGAAACATATCCCGGAAGTCAACTAGAGGCCATGCCGACCCCAAGGGCAACCCCGAGAGGGGCAAAATGGTCATTTTACCAACTCTCATTTGATTCAATCAAACTCAAGATGAATTGATGCCACCAAGGTCAGAAACAACCACAACGGTGATCCCAAGTGAAAACAGCACCAGACGGCTCATCGGGCAAACTGTGGGAAAACAAAGACCCGGTCATGAACCCATATTTGGGGACATAAAAACTGTTAAAACCAATGTCATTGTGACACTCTCAGCGAGAGCTTATTGAAAAGCTATAGCACGCCCCAAACGGACCCTCCGACCAAAAGTTATGAAGTTTCGAACCTGACATCGTGTTGCCCGGTATGCACGCACTTCGAGATGACCAAACTGGGCACGTAGGCCCCATCTAGGGGAGCCACAACTCTACCTGCGACTGTCGTAGGTAGAGTGGAGGCTCCCTGGCCTATAAATAAATGTGCCCCCCGGTTCATTTTGAACAATTTGGAAACACAGCAAAGCCCTGCCAGTTTGATTTTTCAACTGTTACACCTCTACCAAACCCAAATATTTTCACTCCAACACGTAGATATACCCATATATTACCACATATCAAAAAACCACCGGTAGATTTAGACGTTTAAAGCCTACGATTCGGCAAAAATCTCGTAGTGCAGCCCATTGTAAGTATTTTTACGATCAGCAAGTCAATACTACTACTTTGCACTTTTTACACCTGCACATCAAGTTTTATCTTCTAAATATGCCCGGAACTTAGTTCCGTGGCCATTTTCGTCAAAATTTGGTACATTTTTATACAATAATGCAGTATTTTGCAGTTTTACAACTCAGATTGACGATGCTCCAGCAGCTTCAATGCACTAGCACACACTTTTTTTGGCAACTTTGCCGGACTGGGAGTCTGGGTTTGGCCCTTTTTTGTATATATTTAACTGCAAATGGACTAACATTTTAATTTTGTCAAGCCCGGATGTCAATTCCGTGGTAGTTTATCGCTTGTATAGATATTTATGCATATATAAGCTACTTTCACCATCACTTGTACTCATATAAGTCCTGGTTGACTACATTTCTGTCAATATATATATAATTATATATTTTCAGTCCGGCCTGAATTATTTCGTGGCCATTTTACTGCTTTTGCATACTTCCCCATACTGGGTGCTCTCCCCAGTCACTGGGTGACTATTTTATGTCAATTTCAATTCTAGTATGGGCACCGACGTGAAAACCCATCGCCCTTATCACTGGTTTCTATATATATATATTTCATTTCTATCACAGCCTGAATTATTTCGTGGCTATTTACAGTTATTTTATAAATATATATATTTCAATTCCAGTCCGGGCTTGCGAATGAAAACCCATCGCCCTTTTTACAACTTTTATATATATTTAACTATATATATTGCTTTGCTCAATTTATTCAATTGTTGCATTTAATATTCATTTGTATATAAATCTGCACTGACATATCTGCGGGCGAACTAGATTTATCCAAATCTCGCCACTTCTAGCTTTCAAACGGTTCAAACAGGTCCCGACAGAACCTAGAAGCTATAATGGCTGAGATTTCTTTAAATCTAGTTATTTTTATAGTTTCAGCTTCAAAAGCAACCTCACGTCCCTTAGATCGCTATCTAGTGGGAACGAGACGCTTCGGCCATGCGGACCGGGATTTACTGAATGAATCCCTAGTTCTGGCTATCTTGGGATATTTATCTGTTTCTGTACAAATTCGAACTGTGCAGATTTTCTAGCCATTCATATGTGAGCCTAGGAATCGTGGGATTCATGATCAAACTGATCAAAATCTGATTCCCACGATGGACAAACTACGATTTACAGATGTACCCTGCCAGTTTTTTCTGTAAAATGTACATGCACAGACCTTAAAACGGTTATCCTGATTTAAGGTCTCAACATAGTGAAAATATAGATTTTCGTGTCAGCGTCCCTCCGATGATTTTCATACCCATGAGGAGACCGACACTTTATATTTCTTGTGTCAAGGATGCCTCGCAGCCCGACAAATCACCAGTTGCATGCAGCCTTAAGGCTATAAAGATAAAATTGAGAGTAGCGATATACTTCAATTCCTATGTCAGCGTAAGGGTTTGATAAAACCAACTTTCAAAACATCACTATCAATTCAATTCAAAAGCTTTTGCAAATCAACTTTAATAATGATTTTTGCAAATCAAATCAAATCAAACCCTTCGTATATAGGCTCAACGAAGCCTGTCAAAGCTTTCAATCAATCAAAAGGCCCAAATTCCAAACAACATTCATTCACGCATTCCAGTTTTAAAGGAAATGTTGAAAAGATTGCGGTACCGTGTTTAAATGGGAGTCGTGGGGTGCCTAACACCTTCCCCACACTTAACCAAGCCTCCGAACTCAAAACACCGATTTCAAAAGATCAAGTTTCGACAGTGTCCAACAATTGGGCCTCTTTTCAAATCAAATTCGGTTGAGTTGGTACAACCATTTTCAAAACTACCAACTGGCGACTCTATTTAAATCAAATCATCGACATATACACATGTTGGCCTCTTTCCTAAAAAACCCTTCAAAACGTTTTTTGAAATAAAAAGAATATGGGTAGAGATAACTTAGGAATATCGATTTAAGGAAAATCGGGTTATAAACTGACCCGCGGTATTTCTTAAATTTTCCAACGTCGACAAGTGGCGACTCTGCTGGGAACAGTAGAGGGCCTAGGCCGCTTTCAATCTTTTCAAACATTTCCTTTTCAAAACTATTGAATGCGTGAAATCCTGTGTCTCCACAGTCAATGGATAAGTGAATGCTGCGTCTTTCATTGAATGTATGAATGCTATGCCTTTACATTTAATGAATGAGAATGAATGCCTTAGTGCTTCGCACCCATATTAGTGCTTCGCACGAACTGTCATTGCATGCATAAGCGGTGAGGCCCGATGTATGTGAATGTATGTTGTGTGTCCCTCCACCAGGAGGCTAACCCGGTCGGTGATAAGTAAGGACTCTGGGGACGACTAAGTCTCTGGGGCTGCCTCCTGAAAATACACCACCAGATTCGCTCCAGTTGAACGATCGGATTAACTTCCCTTCTAGTAGATTGCGATGATCTGGGAACCTTCATGCCGAAACAAAAGCCGCGAGAGAAACCTAAGATAGGTCATCCTCTGATTAACCAAATCCGAAGGGAAAGCTTCTTCATGCCTTCCTCTTTCAATTCAATGTCAAGTCTCCAATTACTAAGGAGCACAATGTAAATGACAATAATGAAATATTTACTTTCCTGTCAGATATCTTGTCATCCTGCCATCAAAACAACTAACCTCGATTTTGCAGGATAAACTTAAAAGATACATCATGCATCCAATCCTTACCTACATCAGGAAATTGACACGCCTGCATTTTGTTGTAGGTAGAAAAAAATTGGTCCTGTTACTAGGTCTAAATCTGAGAAGGCACAAAGACTATCTATCAACATGGCTGAAAGTGGCCAAAATGAGTTAGGTTCCGTATCTTGAAAAGAGTTTGACGGACTTAAGAATCAAATAGCAGAATTGGCTATCCTCCTGAAAGAACATAGTAAAAGCACTTAGGGCCAGTTAATGCTCAAACAAACAGAGTCCTCTTCACAGGGTGGTAATCAAAGCGATAGCAAAAAGAAGGAAATGCTGATCTCTGAACCTCGATCCCAAAACCCCTGAAATGACAAATCTCAGGGAAGATCAGGAAACTGGCGATCTCTGAAGGAAAGTTCGACAATTGGAAGAAACCATCTGTTCAATCAAAGGGACTGGAAACCTTGGAAATGTCACCTATTCAGATCTCTGCATATTCCCGGGGGCTAGATATCCTGAAAAATTCCAATTCCTAGAGTTTGAAAAGTACAATGGGGCAGGCGATTCTTATACGCACTTGAAAGTATACATTGGCGAGCTAGGGTGTTATGCTAAAGACGAAAACATCATAATGCAACTTTTCCAAAAGAGTCTCACTGGAGAGGCTAAGACTTGGTATGCCCGACTTGATAATGCAAAAATTCACAGTTGGGAAGAGCTAGCTCACGCCTTCCTAACTCAATACAGCTTCCAGTCTCGGATGGCTCCGGATCGATATCAATTGACCAAAGTCAAAAAGCAGAGTACCGAGTCTTTCCGTGAGTATGCCCAAAGTTGGAGACGTCTGGCTGCACAACTCAGCCCGCCTATGACCGAAGCTGAAATGGTGATGATTTTCACAGACATCCAAGAGGCACCTTACTATGAGAGGATCTTGGCCGGAATAGGAAAGCCATTCTCAGAGATGATCAAACATGGAGAAATGACAGAGATGGGCCTGAAAGCAGGCAAGATCAAAGATCTTACAGCCTTGAAAGTAGCCGCCGATCATATACAGTCTGGCAACTATACGAGTGATCCCATAAGGGTACCCAAGGAAGGCGAGGAAGATGTATCCCTTGTTGTATAGGGGCAGTCTAGGAGACCTAACCATAGTCCCTCCATTTAGAAGAGGGAAGGCAATCTGCCGTCACAACATACTGCATTCAATAATTACCAGGAAAGAAAGAGAAAATTCAAAAGAACTAAAAATTGGGTGTTCACTCCACTAGGTGATTCCCTTAAAAACATATTGGTGATGTTAATAGATCACAAGAAGATTACCGAGCTGGCTCCACCTCTGGATCCAAAAAGCAAAAGATACGATCCTAGCCAAAAATGTTTATACCATTTAGAATCTCCGGGACACGATACAGAAGACTGTTGGTCCTTAAAGCATAAAATTCAAAACCTGATCAAAAATGACGATCTTGTGGTCCAACAACATGACCATCCAAATGACAACCCTAACCTTCTGATGCAGTATGATACAGAGGGAGTAAACATGATCGGGTCAGGAAGCGATGAAATGTATCCAAATCGTAAATACAAATGAAGGATAGAGGATTACCCCGAAGGAACAAGACAAATATCCTAGAGTCAGAAAATTTAGAGGACGGTATGATAATAATGCAAAAATTGGATGCGATCCAACATCAAGTGACTCTGCTGGCTAATCTGGTAGTGCGCCAACATCAGGATATAAGGCAGCAATTCACTCAAATAACAGAAAGCTAAGAGAAAGAGGAGGTTATTCAGAATAAGAGCATATCTCCCTCCAAGATCCGCCGACTAAATGAAGAGGATCAGAGCATGTTGAATGAACGAGAAAGGTGGAATGATCAAATTACTCGAAGTTCTCACCAAAAGAAAAATCCTCCGGAGGAGTGCGAACTCCCAAATAGGAAATATCAAGAGACATTCCAAACACGAGCAAACCCTCGAAATCCTACGGCACCGAGAGTCGGGGAAAGTAGGCGGAGAAGGGTATTCACACCTTTGGAGGACTCATTGGAAAATATGTTAGCCCTGTTGATTGCGTAGGAAAAGATCACTAAGCTTGCTCCACCGATGGATCCCAAAGGAAGGCAATATGATCTCAACAAGAGGTGTGCTTACCATTCTAATTCACCCGGACATGTAACTGAGGAATGCTGGTCACTAAAACACAAAATCCAGGACCTCATTGAATATGGAGAACTGAAGAAAGAATTCCCCATGACCAGAAAAGGCGAGAGGGAGATAAAGAGCTCAAGATGTCCACTAAAAGCGGGTAGTTCAAAGGATGTGACGGCTATGAGCATCAATCCTGACATAACACAAGGTGGACCGACCCTAATCTTGGGAATGACCGAAGAAACAAAAGAATCTCCCAATGAAGTTCATCCACCATCATCAAATATCTTGATGACTAAAGCCAACAACTACATGCCTGACCTTATCCTTCTGGAAGATGAGGAGGAGATACTAATTCTTCCCCGTATGGAAAAAACCCAAAAGGAAAGTTCCTTGCAAGAGATACCACATCAGTGTGAGGGGGATTTCATACTCAAATCCTCTCAAGGTTATGAGAAAGGTGAAGAAGCAGACGAAGAAAAAGGTGGCGAAGTTCTCAAGGAAGCCAACCCCTCGAGCAATCTAGAGTTCATACCTTTCTATGACGAGTCCAGTTTAAGCCTCCTTAAGGGATATGCTGATTCAGGAGGCGATTAATTTATGGCAGGGATAGAAGATATTCAGAACCAAGAGGGAACCTTTATCACAAGCCTTGAAGGCGACATAATCACGGATGACTAGACTATCAGGCCTCAGCTAGCCAGGGGGATATAGATCTCGAGGAAAGTTGCGAGTTCCAGAGGATGTTGGGACATTATCCTTTTCCTAGCATTATTCCTTTTATTTTCCATGCATACAAAATCAAATGACCAAAAAGAAAAAAATAAGAAAAAAAAATCAAAAAATCAAAAGAAATCAAAAGAAAAATCAAAAATCAAGCCTTTCAAGCCAAAAACATGAACTACGAATGACTTGATATCTCTCAACCCGAAAGTACGTTGGAAACCATCTATGGTGCGGTCAAACCAAGTAAAAATCCAAAGAACTTGCAAATCCGAGCATCAAAAATTCAAAAATATATCAAACCAGACTCAAAATCCAAGATAAACTCCTTTCAAGCCTCTCCAACCAAACTAGCAGGAACTACGAATGACCTGATCTCCCTCAACCCGGGAGTACGTAGGCAGCCATCTACGGCGCGGTTTGACCTTCAAGAAAAATAAAAAAGGGAAAGACCAGTTCCAAGACACCGAAGACAAATAAAAGCCAAATTCTATCAAACCACCTGGTCAACAGGCTTTGCTGAGGAAAATCAAAGCTAGTCTCTGAACCCATGGATAAGCTGGATAATAGTGCCAACATGGCATTTTTCTGAAGATAGAGAAGCAGCTGCAAGCTCCTAACCCTCGGTCTCCATATGAGCCAGAATATCCACTGCCATCTGCGCACTATGGCCTCATCCCTCTCAGCAAAGGCAGCCTCCCGAGTGGCTCGATTCTCGCCTCTATCAACAGAAGTCATATCTCTACTAGAATAGGCCGTCAACATCAACGCCATGGCCTGATCTCTCTCGAAGGTCATCCGAGCCATTGAATCTGCCATAGCCAGATCTGTCCTGGTAGGGAGACTCGATAGGTCACCAACCAAAGTCGCAATCAAAGCCATCACCACCAACCATCACAAGCCCTTGAGTCCATATCATTGGAGTTCGAAGGCATCTCGACATCAATCGTCAAAGTTGGAACAACAACACAGCGATATATCAAGCATAAACATCCGCAAGGACCTTCGAAGAGCTGAAGCCTCAATCTGAAACCTTCATCAAACCAGAACAAAGGTCATCAAAGCCAATTGCTCCTACAAATCAAAAACAATGACTGGGGCATCCAAGCATTAAAATCCACTACCTGTTCACCATGGGGGTCATGCGATTAAAGACTCTTGCGATCTCGACATCTTATCAGCCCATCGGTCAAACATACAACCAAGTAATCCTCCCAGATGACAAGCAAGACTGGGGCAAGTTCAAAGTCAACAACAACTCGATGTCGGGACCGTTACAATAAGACTGGATGAATTTTGGAAATAGCGCGACTCAACACTGGGGCATTTATTAACCATACAATGAAAATGCATCAGTCGGCGCCATCAGCGTGGTCCATCATCATCCAACCTTCCATCATTGGCAATCCGGTATGATCAATCGGTCTTTTCCAATCATAATTTTCTTAGAATACTGTGATCCACTGATAAGGTATGACTCTTTCATCTCTTTATCTGCTTTCAACTTCCAAGGGTATACGTGTTAAGTATAGATAAATCTTGCATTAGAATCTTTGAAAAAGAAAAAGAAAAGAGATTCTCTAATCATAAAAGCGAATAGAGAATTAAGACTATTCAACCTTTTGATTAGGCACGACGTCCTAGTTCAAAGCACTTTTTAGAGCAAACTTGACTTCATATGCATGTTTGCACTTTGCGATTGACTTGACTCTTAGTTGTGGGGTATAAAACTATGACGACAAGGATGACAATTAGTAGCCAACCTAATGTCTCGAATCGTGGTTTGGGTTACTCGAGTTATTAAGCCTGAGGGGTGTCTTTACACTTGGTGCCCTAAAGTCGTCTGGATTGGGAGCCACCGGCTCAATGCTCGTTACATGGGTAACTCAGTACCTAAGAAAACGAGCATTACAAGAAGTCAAAACCTAAGCAGATCCGAATCGTGGCCTAGGTTATTTGAGTAATTAAGCCCGAGGGGTGTCTTTACACCTGGTGCCCTAAAGCCGTCTGGTTTAGGAGTGATCGGCCCAACACTAGCTACACGGGTAATTTAGAGCCTAAGAAAACCAATCTTGTACAAGCTTAGGCGAGGATAAAAAAGAGTAGTCCGCCTGACTTGTCTCAAAGTGTGGCCTTTGTTACTCGAGCCAGTAAACCTGAAGGGGTGTCTTAACAACTAGTGCCCTAAAACAGTCTGGTTTAGGAGTCATTGGTCCAAAACTCGTTAAATGGATAACCCTGAATAGCCTAACAAAACGAGACAAAGTTAAGCGAGAAAAAAGAAGAGAAACCCCTGCTAAGGGTTGCATCACACATAGTGCACATGTCATATGATCTTAATCTTGTGAAAAGCAGTGTCTAGAGCGAAGATGAGGTGTCTCTAATGAAGGGAGATAAGTCTTTTGAATCTAATCCTACCCATAAAAAATGACCATGGACGCTTAAAAGTTTTCTTACGATTTCATAACTTGTCAAGCGAAAATTTGGATTTCCTTAGGAAAAATTCATTTTCATGCTCAATTTCAAGATCATTAGCGATAAGATAGGAGTGCATTAAATACAAGCATTCGATTTCATAAACTTTAAATGCCTCATCCACAAGATCATACTAACCCTGGCAGCCCGAGCCATCAAGCTTTCGGCACATACTGTTATTTGACTAAATGTGCAGGATATTGCTCACCATGGACATGTTCAACAAAGCGAGTCTCTTTTGTGAACCCCAATAACAATATGCAAAAGGACTAAGGCATTTCTCCATTCCAAGAAATGGAAAGGATCTACGGCGGGACCAAGTTCCTCATCAAAAGAAGAGGGAGAGTTCCCGAAAGAAATTAAGGCGACATCAGTTGTCCCTCTACAAAAAGGGAAAAATTCTCAACAGAGTCCTTAACTTGGGAAGAACAGATGCTCAATGACAAAAGGCCTGACAAATGAAATCTGCATCATCAAACATGTCAACTTGTGCCAAGTCCTCATTAGTCGAGGCCTCTACACCAAAGTTCAAATCCGGCCACCAATGTCGGTCCTCCAGTTCAAATTCGACCACAAATGCCGATCCTTTAACCCAAATCCGGTCCCCGATACCAGTAAACCATCAAATCAACCCCGATCTTTAAATGGGCCGTCAGACCAACTCCGATCCATCCCCATAGAGGACAGATGATGGAATCTGTTATACAAATCTTTAGAAGGGGCATTGAGAAGGATCCAGTGATGTAGGCTGTGGAATGCTACTTCAGCGAAGATATCGGGATATCTCCTAATAAAGCCATCAGTGTTTGGACCACCAGAAGTACCAGCACCAGATCCAGATCCAGAAAATAGCAACCCCTGCGAGATCTTCACCAAAAATGGCACATGAAAGGGGAACATCCAAATCTGTTCTGCAAATGACAAAAGGAGCCATACGGGAGTTAGAGCTGGTAAGCCTATCCAAATCTATGTCTGAAAAAAAACTCCAAATCACCTCAGAAAAGGGTGAGGTATGGTTCTACATCAATTTAATTAAGCATATGCATCAACCTAGAACAAATTAAGATCATCATATCATGTCTGGTCTGCACATGTGCAATAAGTGCTACATCAGCGCACATCTCCATCAAAACATTAGGCATACATCCCCAATAGAGTCAAAAATGCATACACATTTAACACACAAACTCGATGAAAAAGTCTGCTACCGTTCAAGTACGCATCGAGACAGTCCAATGATCAACCATTATCCCTACCATCAGGGTAGGCACTGTTGCAAACTACCGGTGTAAGTTATCATTAGGATAGGCATCGGGGAGCACCCATTAAGGTAACTCAGCAAAAGAAGATATATCCCCAGCAGAGGAGTCTTCAGAAATGTACAAACGACATCAAAAAATATACCCCGCGAAGAGTATCAGCAGATGTGAGAAACCATTAGGTTTAAACCAAGGTAGCACCAATGGACATCACCGACGACGTCATCCCCAGTAGAAATTTGAGAAACATTTCAGTTTATCTTCATCAAACAAGCATCAACAACGCCAATGGAAATTAGACCGTTAGAGTCAACACCAGCAAACACATCAGTAGCACTGATGAAAGTCAATCGTTGAGATCAGCCCCAACACAGGCACTGGTAAAGGTAATGCGATATGCAATGCGATGCGATATACGTTGCAATGCGAGGCGATTTGTGATGCAATATACGATGCGAGGCGATTTGTGTTATGATATCCGATATGCAAAATACGAAATACGATTTGCGAAAACATGTTAACATTTATTGCATTGCGATTTGCATCATTAATATCTTGTCATATTTCAAGTGTCTAGCAATCTTTAAGCTATTTATTCCATTACATTACATAAACATGATAAAGAGGGGAATCTGTAGACACTCGAAATTTTCCTTACCCAATACTAACACTGTAGGAGGGCAAAATCGTCAATCAAGCCAACCTCGGTCCCGACACTAGACATCCAATCTAAATCCGGCCACCAATGCAGGCCCTTCAGCCTAAATCCGATCCCCAATGTCGGTCAATTCCAGTCAAATCCGATCACCAATATCAGTACTCCAGCCAACTTTGATCGTCAATCTGACCATCAATCTAACTCTGATCGTCAATCGGACCGTCAGATCATCCCCGATCTCAATATCGGGACATCAGATCAAACCCAATCATCGATATTGGGGCAACCACAACACCGATCAACCATATTGGGATGTCAAAGCAGCCCCGACAGCAACCCGAGAAGTACAGCTCAGCCCCAGCATCAGTCCAGGAAGTCAGGTCTACTTCGGACATAAACCTAAAGCACCACAACACTTCCAGAAGAAAACCTGGAGTGACCATGTCAGCCACAGAGGCAACACTGGGGACAAATAGACTCGAATAGGATCCAAGTCTTGGAAACAGCCCCCATAAGTCAACTAGAGGCCATGTCGACACCAAGGGAAACCCCGGGAGGGGAAAAATGGTTATTTTACCAACTCTAATCTGATTTAGTCAAACTCAAGCAAAATTAATGCCACCAAGGTCAGAAAGAACCACAACAGTAATCCCAAGTGAAAACAGCACCAGACGGCTCATCGGGCAAACTGTGGGGAAACGAAGACCCGGTCATGAACCCATCTTTGGGGACTTAAAAACTGTTAAAACCAATGTCATTGTGACACTATCAGTGAGAGCTTTTTGAAAAGATATAGCACGCCCCAAACGGATGCTTCGATCAAAAGTTATGAAGTTTTGAACCTGACATCGCGTTGCCCAGCTTGTACGCACTTCGAGACGACCAAACTGGGCATGTGGACCCCATATAGGGGAGCCGCAGCTCTATCTGCAGCTGCTTCAGGTAGAGTGGAGGCTCCCTGTCCTACAAATAAATGTGCCCCCCCTCTGTTCATTTTGAACAATTCACAAACGCAGCGAAGGCCTGCCAGTTTAATTTTTTGACTTTTACACCTCTTCTAAACCCAAATATTTTCACTCCAACATGTAGATATACCCATATACTACCACATATCAAAAAACTACCGGTAGATTTGGACGTTTAAAGCCTACAATTCGGCAAAAAGCCCGTAGTGCAGCCCATTGTAAGTATTTTTACGATCAGGAAGTATTTTACATTATCAAATCAATAATTTATATTATTTAAATAATATTAATAGATAGCATTATTGGCAATGTCTAGGAAGTTCTGTCTAGAAAAAGGGTTTGGTCACCTGATTGCGCGCTAGTAAGGAGAAATCCTTATCGGAAAGCCCCCTCTTTCCTGGGAACGACCTGGTTGTCATTATTGTGATTCTGCAATATTATTTATGAATAATAATTAATTATTGATAAAAATAATAAGAAAATATTTATTCAACGTGGATATAAATAGGAGGAATTTTTTAACAAAAGAGACCATTGTTGAACATTGATATTTTATCTTTTCTGATAAAATAATTCATTGAAATATATTATTATGATATTACATTATAAGTGTATAATGTGATAATATAATAATATAATTTTTAATTTAAATAATAAATTCATGATATATGAATAAAATGAGGAGGAAAAGAGCAAATTAGATCTGAATTGGTTTTGGTGCTTTTGGTAACAAAAACATGTTAAACAAGTGGGTGGGCACCACTTGTCCTTTTGTTGGTGCGAGTTTGCTGAAAATTTGATTTTCAAAAACTGATGACAGAAAAAATTTCATCCATAAATATTATTCAGCTTTGGTGTGCTAAGCATTTTCCTATAAATAGGGTGCTTAGTTAGAAATGAAAATCACACCAGAATCAGAAAATTCTTCTCTATAATATCAAGCATATTTCTTGTGAGTGTTAAGATATTTTGAGTGTTGATAACAGTGCAAGTTTTACTCATCGTAATATCGGATATTCCAGTCAGATCGAGTATCATACTGATGTAAAGGATATTATTTTTCTCGTAAAGGATGTTATTCTTCTCGTAAGGAATATTATTTTTCTTATAAATGATGTTATTTCTTTCAATATCATTTCACCTAAATATTGGTATGAATTTTATTATGAAAATTTTATCTTTTTATGTCGGGGTACTATTCACGTATACGGCATTATTCACATATACAACACTATTCACGAACACGGTACTATTCACAGAAAAGATAAAATTTTTTCTTTGTCTAAGTTGTCTGTTATGGTTCCTGTAGACACTCGAAATTTTCCTTGCCCCAATACTAACACTGTAGGAGGGCAAAGCCGTCAATCAAATCAACCCCGATACCGATACCGGGCTTTCAATCCAAACCCGGCCCCCAATGCCGGTCATCCAGTTCAAATTCGGCAACCAATGTCGGTCATCCAACCTAAATCTGATCCCCAATAACTGTAAACCAAAATTCGATCGCCAACATCGGTACTCCAATCAAATCCGATCACCAATATCGGTACTCCATTCAGCTCCGATCGTCAATCAGACCGTCAATCCAACTCCGATCGTCAATCGGATCGTTAATCCAGCTCTGATCTTCAATCGGACCATCTATCCAGCTTCGATCACCAATATCGGTACTCTATTCAGCTCTGATCATCACTCGGACCGTCAAATCAACTCCGACCTCCAATCGGACCGTCAGATCAACCCTAATTAATCATATCGAGATGTTAACTCTGCCCTAGTCTCAACCTGGGAGGTACAGATCAGCCCCGACAGCAACCCGAGAGGTGCAGGTCATCCCCGACAGCAACCCGGGAAGTCAGGACAACCTCAAGCACAGACCTGAAGCATCACAACACCTCCAGAAGAAAATCTAAAATGACCACGTCAGCTTCAGATGCAACACTGAGGACGAACAGACTCAAATGGGATCTAAATCTTGGAAACAAGTCTTGAAAGTCGACCAAAGGTCTTGCCAACACTATATACAGCCCCGAGAGGGGCAAAAAAGATTATTTTATCAACTCTCAGCCAATTCGGTCAAACTCAAGCCGAATTGATGACAACAAAGTCAGAACGAACCTTAACGACGATCCCGAGTGCAAATAGTGCAAGACAGCTCAACGGACAAACTGTGGGCATTATATGACCTGGTTATGAACCCGTCTTCTTGGACCGGAAAATTGTTTTAACCCATGTCATTGCGACACTCTCGGTGAGGGCTTTTCGAAAAGGTATCGCATGCCTCAAACGGACGCTCCGATCAGAAGTTAGAAAGTTTCGACTTTGACTGCGCGTTGTCCGTAGTGCACGTATCGACACGGCAGAACCCGACACTGCGGGTCCCACCAGGGGAGCCGCACCTCTACCTGCGATAGCAGTAGGTAGAGTGGAGGCTCCCTGGACTATAAATAAACGTGCCCCCTCTTCATTTTCAAGAATTCCAAAACGCAGCGAAGCTTTGTCAGTTTAATTTTTTAACTTTTACACCTCTTCCAAACCCAAATATTTTCACTCTAACACGTAGATATAGCCATATACTACCACATCAGAAAGCAACTAGTAGATTTTGACGTATAGAGCCTACGATTTAGCAAAAAGCCTGTGTAGCAACCCATTGTAAGTATTTTCACGATCAGAAAGTGAATATTACTTCTTCGTACTTTTATACACTTGCACGTTAAGTTTCATTTTCTAAAAATGTCCGGAACTTAGTTCGGTGGCCATTTTCGTCAAAATTTGGTACATTTTTGTACATAAACTGATTTTCTGGCATTTCTACAACTCGGATTGACGAGCCGTCAGCTCCAGCAGCTTCAATGCACTAAACTCTTTGGTTCGGCAACTTTGTCGGACTGGGTTATCTTCCCAGTCCAGGTTTGGCCTTTTTTGTATATATTTAACTGTATATATACTAACATTTCGATTCTGCCAAGCCCGGATGTCAAATTCGAGGTAGTTTACCGCTTTTATATATATTTACGCATATATAAGTGACTTTCACCAAAACTGGGTTCTCTTCCCAGTATTGGTTGACTACATTTCTGTCAATATATATATATTTCAATTTTGGTCCTGGCACCGGCGTGAAAACCCATCGCCCTTTATACTGTTTTTGCACTGTTCACTATACTGGGTGATCTCCCCAGTCACTGGTTGACTATTTTTATGCAATTTACATTCCAGTATGGCCTGGACTATTTCGTGGCCTTTATACTATTTTTGCACACTTCACCATTACGGGGTTTTCTTCCTAGTCCCTGGTTGACTTTTTTTCTGTACATTTACATTCCAGTTCGGCCTGGATCATTCTATGGCCTTTTTACTACTTGTTTTATATATATATATATATATATATATATATATGCATATATAAGCAACCTTCACCACAACTGGGTTCTCTTCCTAGTCTTGGTTGACTACATTTCTGTCAATATATATATATATTTCAATTCCAGTTTGGGCTTGTGCGTGAAAACCCATCGCCCTTTACAGCTTTTATATATAACTATATATATTGCTTTACTCGCTTTCTATTCAACTGTTGCTTTAAATATTCATTTTATATGAATTGGCACTAACATATCTGCGAGCGAACAAGATTTATTTAAATCTCGCCAATTCTAGTTTTCAAACGGTTCAAAACATCCAGACTGAACCGAGAAGCTAGAATGGCTGAGATTTCCTTAAATCTAGCTTTTTTTTCTAGTTTCAGCTTCAAAAGCAACCTCGCGTCCCTTAGATCGCTATCTAGTGGGAATGAGACGCTTCGACCGTGCGGACCGGGATTTACTTAATGAATCCTCGGTTCTAGAAATTTTGGGATATATATCTATTTCTGTACAAATTTGAACTGTGCAGGTTTGGTTACTCATATGTGAGCCTAGGAATCGTGGGATTCATGATCAAACTGATCAGAATCTGATTCCCACGATGGACAAACTCCAATTTATAAATGTACCCTGCCATTTTTTATGTTGAAATGTACATGTAAATAGACCTTAAAACGATTATCCGGATTTAAGGTCTCAATATAATGAAAAAATATGGATTGTCGTGTCAGCGTCCCTCCGATGGTTTTCATTATAAGACCCCAACTTTTTATGAATAAAATTGAATTTTCTCTATATATTATTTTGATTAGTAAGGGGATGAATTGATGAATGTGAAAAGTTATGGGTTATATACGCAGATATTTAAAAATAGGCAAGTGGTTATAAAATATTCTTGTTGTCAGAGAATATTCGTTTGGTCGTAGAATATTCTTGTTGTCGGGGAATATTCGTACAACGGCGCAGCCATTTGTGGGCCCCAAAACGAAAAATTACAGGATGAAGAAAACGACAAGAATAAGTTTTCTATTAATAACGGCGTAACGGTTACCGTTAACACTGTTGAAATACCCGGGGGTTAAAATAAAGTAATACGTGTTGTTGCACAGTAGCACACGGTATTGCACAGTATTTTATATTATTGTTGATTCAATAATTGTTACTGCACAGTATTTTACATTATCAAATCAATAATTCATATTATTTGAATAATATTATTAGACAGCATTATTGGCAATGTCTAGAAAGTTCTGTCTAGAAAAGGGGTTAGGTAATTGCATGCTAGTAAGGAGAAATCCTTATCGGAAGGCCCCCTATTTCCTGGGATAGACCTAGTTGTCAATATTGTGGTTCTGTAATATTATTTGTGAATAATTAACTATTGATAAAAATGATAAGAAAATATTTATTCGATGTGGATATAAGTGGAGGAATTTTTAGCAAAAGAGATAATTGTTGAAAATTGATATTTTATATTCTTCGATAAAATAATTTATTCAAATATATTATTGTAATATTACATTATAAGTGTATGATGTAATAATATAATAAAATAATAATGGTGATATTTTTACAATGAATGCACGATATACGAATAAAATGAGGAGGAGGAGAGCAAATTGGGTCCGGAGTATTTTTGTTACAAAAAACATGTTAAATGTGTTGGTGGGCCCAATTTTTGACTGAAATTTGATTATAATATGCAAGTTCGTCCGTATGTAAATTTGGGTCATTTTTCGTTCGGAATTTAGAAAAACTTTCTTCTACAAAGTTATAGAGAATTAAATTTCATATGGAATGGACATAAAATTCATATTTTTTTGATAAAAGAGCTATTTATTATGAATTATTGAAGTTCCGGAATATTGGGTCTAATTTGATTTTTTGTGGAGGAGGTTCTAGAAGATGCGAGCCCCATTCTTATCTTTTGTGTGTGAAATGTGCTGAGAATTGAATTTCAAAGTGGTGGTGCGTGAATATAATAAATATAATATTTTATTAAATTTTCTGCTTTGGTGTTCTAAGCATTTTTCTATAAATAAGGTGCTTAGGTTAGAATTGAAAATCACACCAGAATCAGAAGTTTCTCTCTCATAATATCGAGAGTATTTTTGTGAGTATTTAGATACTTTGAGTGTTATTAAACAGTGCAAGTTTTCTTCAATAAAATATCCGATATTCCAGTTAGAAGTACCTTTCTGTTGAGGTAAGGGATGTTATTTTTTTGGTAAATGATGTTATTTCTTTCAATATCATTAAACCGAAATATTAGTATGAATTTTATTATGAAATTTTTACCTTTTCATGTTGAGGTTACTATTCACGTATACGACACTATTCACGTATACGGCACTATTCACGAATACAGTACTATTCACGAGCACTATTCACGAAGTATAATTTTTCTTATGAAATTTCTACCTTTTTCATGTCGGGGTTACTATTCACGTATATGACACTATTCACTAATACGGTACTATTCACAAAAAAATTAAATTTTCTTTTCTTTGTTCAAGTTGTCTGTTATGGTTCCTATCTTTGATTGGATCCAAGTTTTGAACTTCATTCTTTAATTTTGCTCCACAATTGATTATTATAGAGTATTTTTGAACTTGGATAAACTAATTTACAAATCTCTAATCTTTGTCCTTTATCTCACTAGATTCGTTCTTTAAAATATTTTTCATCATCATCAGTCTTAAATGGTGATACAAACGAATATCTTTAACCTGTAGTGCAAAGATGAATTATTATTTGACAAATATCTTTGGCCTGTAGTGCAAAGTTGAATGATTATTTGATGAATATCTTTGGCCTGTAGTGCTAAGATGATTACTTGATGAATATCTTTGGCCCGTAGTGCAAAGACGGACAGGTGTTGAGATGAACATGACCAACTGATGATACAAATGAATATCTTTGGCCCGTAGTGCAAAGATGAATATTTGATTCAAGATATATATTGATTGATGTTACAAGGATAAAATATTGATTATGGACTTTTAATCATAGAAGATAGTAGACATTATTTTCTACTTAACTCTTCTGATGCATTGTTACTTCCGTTGCAGTTGTTGATCTAAAACTTATTGTCCATAATATTTTATCTGATTTGTTGAAGACTAACGATAAATTGTTCTTTATTATCTTAGTCATAATATTATTTACTGGGCTAGTTGTGCTCACCCTTTTATTCTATTATTCTCTTCAGGAAACCAGAATGTCGCAGGGACTAGTCGGAGGACAGAGTGATGGTCAGAGTAGAGTAGTAGTAGTCCTCACTATTTGTGTAAAATAGTGTGATAATAACTGTAATGAAGGACTCAGTTTGACTGTTTATATTTTCTACATGTTTGTATTGACACTCATAGTTGTCTGATCGTAATTCTCACGACCTTTTGTTATAAAAAGATTTTATTTGGTTTCTGTACCATGTGTTTGGCTACTCAGAATGGGTTGGGTGGATTGGACCTATTCTGAGGGCGTCACATTCATGCCCATGAGGAGACCGACACTTGTCTATTTTGTGGTCAAGGATGCTTCGCAGCCCGACAAATCACCATTCACATGCAGCCTTAAGGGTATAAAGATAAAATTGAAAGTATCAACAGGCTTCAATTCCTATGTTAGTGTAAGGGTTTGATAAACCAGCTTTCAAAACATCATTTTCAATTCAATCAAAAGAAAAGCTTTTTAAAGAAAAAAACAAATTAAATGCTTTTGCAAATCAAATCAAAGACTGATTTTCAAATCAAATCAAACCCTTCGTATATAGGTTCAACAAAGCTAAGCACTACTTTCAAATTAATCAAATTAATATGCCCAATTTTCAAACAGCATTCACTCACACATTCCAATTTTTAAAGGGAAATATTGAAAAGATGAGGTACCGTGTTTACACGGGAGTTGTGGGGTGCCTAACACCTTCCCCACACTTAACCAAACCCCCGAGCTCAAAACTTTGTTTTCAAAGATCAAGTTTCGACAGTGTCCAGCAATTGGGCCTCTTTCAAACAAAACTCGGTTGAGTTGATACAACCATTTTCAAATCTACTAACTGGCGACTCTGTAAAACGTCCAAATCCTCGACATTATACATGTTGGCCTTTTTCCTAAAAAACCCTTCAAAACTTTTTTCTTAAATAAAAAGAGTGAGGGTAGAGAGAACTTAGGAAAAGGGATTAAAAGACCCAGGTTGTGACTCGACCCGCGGATTTTTTAAACCAACGTCGACAGGTGGCGACTTTGTTAGGGACAATAGAGCCCTTAAGCCGCTTTCAAATCTTTTCAAACATTTACCTTTCAAAACTATTGAATGCGTGAAATTCTGCGTCTCCACAGTCAATGAATGAGTAAATGCTGCGTCTTTATTAAATGTATGAAAGTTGCATCTTTACATTTGAATGAATGTGAATGAATGCTTTCCTGCTTTTTAGTGCTTCACACCCATATTTAGTGCTTTGCACCCATGTCATCATATGCACAACGGTAAGGCACGATGTATGTGAATGTATGTTGTGTGTCCCACCCAGATTCGCTCCAGTTGAACGATCTGATTAATTTCCCTTATAGTAGATTGCGATGATCTGGGGGCCTACATGCCGAAAACAAAACCGCGAGAGTAACCTAGGATAGGTCAGCCTCTTATTAACGGAATCCGAAGGGAAGCTTCTTCATGCCTTCCTCTTTTGATTCCATGTTAAGTCTCTAATTACCGAGGAGCACAATGTAAATATCATAATGAAAGATTTATTTTCCCTGTCAAAATATCATGTTATCCTGTCATCAAAACAACTAACCTCGGTTTTGCAGGATAAAATCTAAAAAACACATCATGCATCTTGTCCTTACCAACATCAGGAAATTGACACACCTACGTTTTGTTGTAGGTAAAAATTGGTCCTGTTACTAGGTCTAAATCTAAAGCACCCAGTCCATCCACGGACATGGCTTCTAGTGCTCAACCAGAATCCACCCCGGTATCCAAGGAAGAGTTCGAAGGTCTAAAAAATTAGATAGCCGAATTAGCCAGTTTCCAACGAGAACAAAGCAAGGCCCTTAAAGGGAAGCAATCTCAAGCTCACACAGGCCCTTAAAGAGCATCTGGTGGTATTGCTGGGCTGTCAAGAGACTAAAAAGGCCAAAACTCAGATTCTTGGACCACAAAACCAGGACATAACCAACAAAACCTAAAATCACCCCCCTCGTTAAAAAACAGGAAGCTGGTGACATTATGAAAAAGGTACAACAAATGGAAGAAACCCTTCGGTCTATCAAAGGGGCTGAGGCATTTGGCAGTGTGAATTACTCTAACCTCTGTATATTCACCGAGGCTCGTTATCCTGAGAAATTCAAAACCCCTGAGTTTGAGAAATACGATGGATTGGGAGATCCTTATACACACCTGAAAGTATTCATTGGAGAACTTGGATCCTATGCAGAGGACGAGAAGCTTCGAATGTAGCTATTTCAGAAGAGTCTAACCGGAGAGGCGAGAGCCTGGTATGCCCGTCTGGACAACTCCAAAATCCACAGCTGGGAAGAACTGGCATATGCCTTCCTCGGCCAGTACAGTTTCCAGTCTTAGTTGGCTCCCGACATATACCAGAGAACCAAAATCAAGAAACAGAATACTAAATCATTAGAGAACATGCCCAGTGATGGAGACGGGTCACAGCACAAGTCACCCCAGCCATGACTGAATCTGAAATAGTCATGACCTTCATCGACATCCAAGAAGCTCCATACTATGAGAGGGTCCTAGCAGGCATAGGAAAACCATTCTCTGAAATGATCAAGCATGGCGAAATTACAGAGATGGGGCTCAAATCTGGGAAGATAAAATATCTAACCGCACTCGAGGCTATCGCTGAGCATATCCAGTTCGAAAATTACGGGAGTAATCACTGTACGGTCCACAAAAAGAAAGACGAAGAAGTGTCCTTAGTGTTACAAGGACAAAATCCAAGGGGCGAATCAAACAGTATGCCCATTTAAAGGAGGAATTATACCCCTTTTTAAAATCCAGCATAGCCTTCAAATCCTCCATTCCATAAAAATTTGGAGGTCAGATGGTGAAGAACTTTTACCCCTCTAGGGGATTCATTCGGGAACGTATTCAAACTTCTGACAGCTCAGAAGAAGATTGTTTAACTCCTTCCACCAACCAACACTAATGGTCGGAATTTCGACCCAAGCAAGAAGTGTGCTTATCACTCTAGATCTCCAGGCCATGACACCCAAGACTGTTGGTCTCCCAAACACAAAATACAAGACTTGATTGATAGCGGAGAGATTGTGGTCACAAAGCCTGAGCAACCCCATGTGCAGGACAATCCTCTGCCACAGCATAAAGAGGAGAATGTCAACATGATCAACACCACAAATGGAGAAGGATCCAAATACCTCCGTTATGTGGGAGAATCATCTCAATCCAACAACACCAGCCCAGATAGTTGGGAAGTTTTTGAAAGGCGATTCCTGATAGAGAAAGAAATAAAGTCTCTTAAGGAATAAGTCGAGCAGTTAGCAGACCAGGTCATTTACTAGCATCAGCTCACCAGGAAGATGGTGAAACAAATCAACAAGTCCATTGTCGTTCATCCTCCCACACCGGAGATCACTTCCCCGATAAATTAATACCAGTGTAATGAGAATGATCTTTGGGCCAACAGGGTGGTCGAAAAAGAGAATCTCCGAGCTGATGGGAAATTCCTATTTCAGAGGAACTTCACCAACCTAAATCAATGAATGGAAGAAATCCTTCAAATGCTAATCAACAAGGGAATGGTTGCAGACTTGTTACCTCCATTGAACCCTCGAGCCAGAAAATTCAAACCTAACCAAATATGTCAGTACCATTCAAATTCACCCGGCCATGATACTGAAGATTGCTGGGCACTTCGTAACTTGATTCAAGACATGATTGAAAATGGGGACCTGATAAGGGGTAATCAAATCCTTGATCTCCCAGACAATGACACTCTCTAGATCCCCGCTGTATGGAACCAGAACACAATGGCTATCATATCCTGTGATAAGGAGTCAATCCTTAAACACTTTGTACTACCCGGGAAAGGAGTTCAAGAAATACCAGATCCTGTGAAGGTGGCAGCTCCTGAGCCTTTGATCTTTTCCCTTCAGACCTCAGTATCCAATTATCAGTCTGAAGAAGGTCCCATAGAACTACGAGAACAATGAAGGCTCCACTTCAAACAACATTACCATTGTGCCGAAGGACAATCCATTGTACCTGCCTCAGCGGGTGATCAAGCCAGTCATCAAAGCAAAAGAGAAGGTGGTTGAAGAGAAAATCAAAGAGTTCCTCAAACAGATGGGACACCATGAAATCAAAATAGTGCAAAGCTTGGAGGACGCACCTAAACAAGTGTCCATTCTCGACTTGATCCTATCCTCAGCGGATCATCGCAACATTATAGTGAAAGTACTAGAAGAAGCTCATTTGCCACATACAGTGGATACAAATTTTTTTTATCACGTGATCGAACACATTTTCAACAATAATGTAATATCTTTCACTGACGATGATATCCCGACAGAGGGAACGGGCCACCACAAGTCCCTGTATATAGCTGTTCCTCCGGATATGTGATCGGAGGTGTGCTCATCGATGGAGGATCATCCCTCAACATTTGTCCATACGATACTTTAGAAAGGATGAAGATCAACCTGAACTGGATCAAAACTAGTCATATGGTCATCCGGGCCTTCGATGGATCTCGCCGACAGGCTATGGGGGAAATAGAGCTTCCTCTAGAGATTGGCCCACACACTTTCTAATTATCTTTGCAGGTGCTCAACATCGCCACCAGATACAACTTGTTGCTGGGCAGACCTTGGATTCACATGGCAGGGGCAGTGCCATCCATCCTCCATCAATAACTCAAGTAAATTATCAACGACAGCCTCATCACAGTGAATGCCGAACTAGAATACCCTACCTACATATATGGGGACATGCCAGTGATCAGCCTGGATGCGGGGATTGAACCTGCCAGTTTTCAAGCTCTAGAGGTGACCGATACTCAGTATCTACCTATCAGGGCACAGCCCTAAAGCCTAAAGTCTCCATCGAAGTAATGACAGTGGGGCGAGAAATGGTATCTTCGGGTTTCCAACTTAGAGAAGGGTTGGGAAAGGATAAGCAAGGTATCAAGATGCCAGTCCAAATCCCAAGTTAGACTGGGAGAGCAGGATTGGGATATTCATCCTGGTCAAGCTATCAGAACCCACATAAACATCCCAAGGCTCATGCTTCCACAATTTTGCTTCCAAACCTCATAAATGCCGGATGGGTGAAACCTACGAGGAAAATCCCGACTGCGGTATTAGCCATGCTATTTCCTCCAATCATACCTGTCCATAAAAGAAAAGCCCTCAAGCCTGAGGCAGTCAGTGAAAAGGGAAAAGAAAAGATCCTGTACGAAGGACGAGACCCATTCGCTAACATGAGGGTTATTATCAACTACGAAGGCATGAATGACGAACTCCTAGACAGTGATGACGAAGATCATGCCCAAATTCCTCGCATCAAGAAGAGGAAAAATCCACAGAAAAGCTTTGACCTTATTCTAAAGGATGTCTCGGTTGTTATCCAAGACGAGGCAGACGATCACAATTCCTCGATTCTCTCAGTTCATAAGAATCTGACCTTGGACAATTGGAGCAGTGTCCCTTGCCTTGGTCAAAAAGGGACTCAAGCGTTGGATGTGTTTGTCTCTGCTGATGAGATGCCAACCTGTCAAAATGACTACGACTTTGATGTAGAACTGAACTTCGACTTAATGGATACTGATCAAGATGAGGAAGATGACTATGAGGTGCCCGAGGAGATCAAAGAATGGGTCGAAGACAAACCCAAACCAAACCTCGACCAAACCACCACCATCAACATAGGAACCTCCGAAAACATCAAAGAAATCCAAAAAGGTCCAGACCTCACACCCAATTAAAAAGCCGACCTGATCGAACTCCTAACACAGTACCAGGATGTATTTGCATGGTCACATGAATACATAATTGGCTTATCCACGGATATTATCATCCATCGAATGCCCATCAAATAAGGGTTCAAACCAGTCAAACAAAAGCTCAGGCGATTGAAACCTGAGTGGAGTCTGAAAGTCAAAGAAGTCGTTAAACAATTCAAAGCCGGAATCATCATAGTATCAACATACCCAGAATGGCTGTCAAATAAAGTTCCCATGCTTAAACCCGGAGGGAACGTACTAGTCTGCGTCGATTACCAGGATTTGAACAAAGCCTGCCTCAAGGATAATTTCTCGGTACCTTTCATCCACATCTTGATTGACAATACTATGCAGTATGGCATGTATTCTTTCGTGGATTGCTTTGCTGGTTATCATCAAATCATGGTTGCTGAAGAGGACTGGGAGAAAATAACTTTTATCACTCCCTGGGGAACCTTCTGCTACAGATGACTATCCTTCGGCCTTATTAATGCCGGAGCCACATATCTGTGAGCCATGATGGCCCTCTTTCATGACATAATACACAAAGAGATCAAAGTTTATGTGGATGAAATCATCATCAAATCCCGGAGGGAGGATGATCACATCGACCATCTCAGGAAGTTGTTCAACAGGTTACGTAAGTATAACCTCAAGCTTAATCACGTCAAATGTGCTTTTGGCATCGAAGCAGATAAGCTGTTAGGATTCCTGGTGAGTAATCGGGGCATCGAGCACGACCTTGCCAAGATCAAATCCATTACTAAAATGCCCGTACCTCGTACAAAGAAGGAGATACGGGGATTCCTAAGAAGGATTAACTTCATAAGCCGTTTTATTTCACAGCTCACAGCAACCTATGAACCCATCTTCAAGCTGTTAAGGAAGAATTCCTCCACCAAATGGAATGAGGATTGTCAACAAGCCCTCCTTGCCATCAAGTAGCAGCTGATTGAAGCACCTATTTTGGTACCCCCAAGGGATGGAGTTCCTTTATTCATATACATGTCCATCAATGCCAACGCAATGGGCTGCATGTTAGGATAGAAGGATGATAGTACTAAATAAAGAGCTATCTACTACATCAGTAAAAGATTCAGTAGTGGTGAACAGAAGTACACCCTGATCGAGAAGACATGCTGTGCACTAGCATGGGCCGCCATGAGGTTGCAACACTATTTGTATGGGCATACGACCTACCTCATATCCCGCATGGATCCACTCAAGTACGTATTCAATAACTAATGCTGAATTGCCGACTGTTTAAATGGCAGTTAATCTTACAGCAGTTCGACATTGTCTACGTAACTTAGAAGTTAATCAAGGGTCAAGGCATTGCAGATCAATTAGCTGAAGCACCTTCAGGAGGGTTCGAGCCCCTGGAGACATATTTCCCATATGATGGGATCATGATAATTCAACAACTCCAGTCCGAGAATACAGTCCAACCATGGAAAATATATTTTGACGGAGCGATAAACATAGAAGGTGCCGGAGCTGGGGCAGTCCTCATCTCTAGTATAGGAAAGCAGTATCCTGTGGCTACCAAACTTCAATTTGGCAACACCAACAACACGGCCGAGTATTAAGGCTGTATAATGGGGTTGAAGCTAGTCCAATCCATGTCTATCAAGCACTTATTAGTCTTCGGAGATTCTACGCTGGTCATCAGACAAACAACCGGAGCGTATCTCACCAAAGAACTGCATTTACTGCCCTATCATCGGTAGGTCCTCAAAATATCCCGGGAATTCGAAGACATAATCTTCGTTCATATTCCTCGGGGTCGGAATGACTTCGCTGATGCATTGACAACGTTGGCTTCATTAATCTGCATATCTGATAAGAGTGGATTTCCCAACATCAAGTTCATAATTCAGAAAACCCCAATATATGGGAATTTACATTGGAGAAGTATCAGATGAAATACCTCCTGTCAAGCAGCCTTGGAATCAAGACATCAAGGAATATCTCCGTAATGGATCCACACCAGCTGGGGCAAGCCAATCAGAGCGAAAGCAGATTCACAAAATGGCCATGAAGTTCTATTTGAGCAGAGATGCACTTTACAAAAGGGATGCTGGAATAGGCCTGTTAAGATGCCTCGACAAAGAGCATGCCCAAAGACTTATGGATGAAATCCACGGTGGAGTTTATGATCCATACATGAGCGGTCATCTGCTGGCCAGGAAGATAATCAGTACAGGCCATTATTGGATCTCTCTTAAGGCTAACTACGATGATCACGTTAAGAGATGTTTTCAATGTTAAATACATTGAAATGCCATCCACGCTCCTCCAAATGAGTTGCACAACATGAGTTCACCATGGCCTTTCTCTATGTGGGGAATGGATGTGATAGGTCTAGTGGAACCAAAAGCCAGCAATGGTCATCGATTTATCTTCACCATGATCAATTACTTCACCAAATGGGTTGAAGCAGCCTCCTTTCCCAAAGTTACAAAAAAGGTCATCATTAGTTTCATCAGAAACAATGTTGTCTATCGATATGGACAACCAGAGGTGATCGTATCAGACAACGCCAGGAACCTGAACAATCAAATGATGAAAGAATTGTGTAGTAAGTACCACATCAATCATCTCAATTTCGTCATCTATCGGCCCAAGATGAACGATGCTGTCGAAGCGACCAATAAAAATATCAACAAGATCATGCAGAAAATGTCCGCCAATCACAAGGATTGGCCTGACCTGCTGCCTCTTACCCTGTTAGCATACAGGACGTCAATGCACACCTCTACTGGGGCTACCCCCTATTCATTGGTCTATGGCATGGAAGCAGTCCTCCCCATAAAAGTAAAGATGGAATCCTTGCGAGTTATGATCGACGCTCAGGTAGACGAAGATCAGTGGTTGCAAAACCGATATCATCAACTGTCCCTGATAGATGAAAAGAGGGCTACATCCATTTTTCACGAACAGTTATACCAGCAAAGGATCGCCAGATCCTACAACAAAAAGGTCTGAATCCGATAATTTAAAGAAAATAACTTGGTGCTGAAGAAAGTCTTGGCCAATCAAGATAAAGCCAAAGGAAAGTTCGCCCCAAATTTGGAAGGCCCTTTCATTGTCAAGGAGGTGTTGACAGGGGGAGCTGTCAGACTACAAGAAATGGATGGGAATGAATTTCCCTAACTCATTAATTCAGACACAATCAAAAGGTACTACGTCTGATACACATGCATACCTGCATCCGGGTCCTATGAATCAAATCAGGTTCGATTTTTCACTAGAAAGCCGGAACTACGAATGTCCTGATCTCCATATACCCGGGAGTACGTAGGCAGCCATTTCTGGTGCTGTCAAACCAAATAAAAAACTCAAAAACTCATCAAACCAAACTCAAAAACCCAAGATAAATACTTTTCAAACCTCTCTCCAACCAAACAACCTGAACTACGAATGACCTGATCTCCCTCAACCAGGGAGTACGTAGGCAGCCATTTACGGCGCGGTTGGACCTTCAACAAAAAAACCAATAAAAGGCCAGTTCCAAGACACCAAAGATAAATAGAAGCTAAATTCTATCAATCTACCCTGGTCAACAGGCCCATCTTAGATACTCCTTGACATCTCAATTGTTAGTCCGTCAAGGAGAAGCTCAAGATACATCTACAACTGTGAGTCATGAAAGAAGTGGTAATCACTCAGCAATGACAATACATATCCAATCGGGGAAGTGAATTAAAACTATATTTCTCTGATATATAACACTGTTTAATATATACATAATGCCCTGTACATGACATAAATGGCTGATCTAGTCTGTGCAGGAAAAATTAAGCTAGTCTATGGACCCAAGGACAAGCGGGTCATACATGCCAGCATGGAATCTCTCTCTGAAGATGGGGGAGAAGCTGTAAGTGAAATCCACTCAGCCTCCATATGGCCCAGTACCTCCACGGCCATCTGCATTGTAGCACTGTGGTCATCAATGTACGCACTCATCTCGGTGACCAAACTATGAGTGTAAGATCGAAGAGCAGTACTATCAGCAATGTGGAAATCATGGGAAGCTATAGCCTCATCCCTCTCTACAAAAGCTGCATCTCGAGCAATCAAAGTCTCCTCTATCTCAACATATGTTGCGTCCCTAGCTGAGCGAATCTCATCTGGCTCTACAACAGTTGCATCTCTGGCAGATCGGAGCTCCTCTTGCTTAATCAATCCAGCATCTAGAGCAACCCTGAGTCCATCTCTCTTAATAAAAGCTAAATCTCTTCCAGACAAGGCGGCCAACAACTGCACTCTAGCTGAATCTCTATCAAAGGTCATCCTGAATAAAGAGTCCGCCAAAGTCGGATCCGTCCCAGCAGGAATAGCCGGCGGATCACTCACTAGAGCCGCTGTCAAACCCAGTGAACAGCTCATCCTCGGTAGGAGAATCCGGATCCTCCATAGGCTCCTCCTCGTCGGAGTCCACAATCGAAGATAAATGATGCTCTACTGCTGCAACTGTTGTCTCTGCCTCCAACCAGGCTGACTACTCCGGAGAACGACCCTGATGGCTACCAGAGAAATCATCCCTCTCTAGATGTGTCCAACACTCATATACTCTAACCAAGTCGGCGGATGACATAGACGAAGCCGACATCCTCTAATCAGTAGCCCCCTCAAAGTGGTGCAGACTCTGAAACTGATCAAACTGCTCCATAACTGCCAGGGGATGATAGGTAGTCACTCCCCTTAATCCCACCAGGGGCAAATAATCCAAGCCGGAAGCATGGGTGATAAAGCTATATGGGGACGCTAGCCCTGAGTATGGCAAGATAAAGAACGGATGCTTAATAACAGATAGAAATGCCAACCATGACTTTGCATTAATGCACTCCGCAAGCTGAAAGGAGTAAACTGTGGATATCTCATGAGTGAAGAAAAAACCCCGAGGCCTAAAGAATCCAATCGGTCGTATTTGGGACATCATCCATATATACAGCAAGACCGAGCTACCGCTAAAAAACCCCTCTGGATGGGTACTACAATGTGTGGCGGATCTAAATGTCTCAGCCAATATCATCGGGACGATGATGCTACCCTGTCTAAGGGCCCGAATCATAACTACTAATCCCACGTCCAAATGATCTAAGCGAAGCGGCATATAGATGTATGCCATAATACACATCAGCAAAATGTCTACTCTGGCCAGATGCCATGTCTCTGCTGAAATAATAAAATCTCTGACATGGCGATCATAGCTGTCGAGCTCGCCAAATTAATCGATCAGGAAGTCAATCGAGATCACGTGTCCAGATACAATCTCTTTCCTGATCACGCTTTGACAGAGACCGGACATCCGGGTAAACGGTGTCCTCATATCACTAATAGCCGTATGAGCACACGGCAAATTCAGAGCCAACCTAGTAAATCGCTCGTACTCCTCCAAAGTCGGCGTCAACTCATGTCGCTCGAAGTGGAACACTTGTCTCTTAGGTATTTAGAAGGGTAAAATGCCATCAACAAATCCAAATAGCACCTAAAAATCTGCAAGGGCCAACGAATGCCCCAACATGTGGTCCATTGTCCCTTTGACTGGGTAGGGTAGGCTCTCATACCACGACCGCAATGATGTGCCCACCTCAGACGGTGGTGAATGCTCAATACGGCTGACCACATACGATATCATCTATAGCACGGTACCACAAGACCATCCAAAGGTCAAATTAAGTCGCAACTGTCTGAATGCATACACATGAAATAATACATGCATGATGACAGTCTTATAAATATGATGCAGAAGATAAGAGATAGAAGGAATATCTTCGGTAAAACTATCTACTGCAGGACATCATCCCTGTCTGACAATACAAATCAAATGAAAATATACAGGGAAATGGGGCAGCACCACCCAACTAATACAGGGGTCTATCAAAATGATGGCATAACCGCCAAATAGCCAAAATAGTGGCTGACCAAAAAGTATAGCTACAAAGACTATCAAAAGAAGTAGATGACATCAATGTCAAAGCGATCGACCTGCTCCATCTCCTTGGTGGATAAAAAACTACTGCTATCAAGCATGTCTGGGCGGTATAAGAGAGGATCTCCCCCTGCAAAGCTACTGCTAAATGGACATGAAGAGGGGCCTGCTTCAGAGCTGGATGGGTCAAATAAAGATGCCTCTGACGGATCTTAGCCAAGATGCCTGATAAAGAAACGGGCCTGCTCCAACTCCTTGGTCAGATCTGCTATCTGATCTGCATGAGTAGGCTCTCTAAGGAAAGCTATCCAGTCCGTCATCATCATGGGCCCTGGCACGATGTCTGCCATGAACTGGGTGGCATGAATCTGAGCTCCAATAGTGCGAGGACTCTACCAACTGCTAAATGTCTCCTGGCTGTACGTGCCCTCTGATAAGGCAAAACCATCTATTCCCTCCATAGGGATATCTATTAATGGCACAGTCAACGGCCAATGATGCCAAATAGGAGGGGTAATTGGAATACGGATCTCCCCTTTAATGCTCCTGATAGCATGCTTTCCAAGATAGAGCTCCCAGCCTCCCACCGTCAATAATGGGACTCTGCGGGTAGACAACTCAAACTCTCAACCAGTAGGGACACATCCCTCAAATTTGACGGTCAAAAACTAGGATGTATACGGCGTCTAGGTGATCAATCCAGCAGTCAAAAGCTCCAACTGCAAATGGGCATGAGTGAATCCATCAGCAACCGAGACCTCCGTCAAAGTGGAGTGATGCCATCGCCGTCCTCGAGGATAGGTCTCCAGACCTAAGGCAGAAGCTGGTCGTAGGCAAGGAAGACTCTCAAATGCCCAAAGCTGATCATGCAAATATCAAAAGTCCTCAATGACCAAGACTAACAAAATGAATGCTGAAATTAAAAAGGTACAGAAAGATGTACTCACCAGCAGAAATGGGTAAAATCCTGACCAAGCCTCCGTCACACCCTTCAAAAGTATGCGCATACCACGGAGAAAATAGGCAAAGGTATAGGAGCCCTAATCATAGTCACTGAGGCGCCCTACATGTCGAGTGGAGCTAGTCAATGCAAAGGACACAGTAGACGAGTTGTCCACCACAAAACAACCCCTGATGATAGATAAAAATAATCAGCTTCAGAATGTGATCTCTAGCCCTTTGGTCATCAGGCGGGGACTCCTGTAAAGTCCCATCCTGGGCATCCATACTCAAGGGATAGGATCGGACTGCCCGACCCTTTAATACCGTTGTAGGAACTCCCAGCAGGGACCGAACTACAACAAGCGTAATATCAACCCCGACAGGCACTGGCTCTCCCTCAAACTCAATGCCGGTGATAAATCTCCAATCCATAGGAGTCATCATCACCTCGCAATCCAGCAGATGAAGGGACTAAGTCTGGTGGAACCAGTGCTCAGATAAAGCCCTCGTATACCCCCAGGGGCAACGGCGGGGAAGGATTGAGAAAAAGGCTTAAAAGCCCCAGCCATCTACGATATCCCTGTAATACTCGTGCAAAGTATGATACATGGAGTGCACACTGAACCAGTTCCCTATAGGTTGCGTAAAGTCAGGAACCTGCATCAAAAACCAACCCATATCAAAAACCTGAGCCCCGAGAATAGCAAAAAAGAAGAAAAATAATCCAAGAAGAGAAAAACTTCAAGTCACCTCGTTGGCGTGAAGAAACCTCGATGAATGGCGACTCAAGTCGCCCTACAACTCCTGCGTCTGCACAACAATGCCAGGGACCTCCGCACGTGGAGCCTGAGTAGGAATAAGAGTAGCAAAAGGAACCTCCTCATCGTCAATATTAAGTGGCTGCTCGTCCTGTGCTGGACGAATCATCGCCTCCACCAATCTACGAGGCGTTCGAGTTGGACGAGGCTGAGGAACATTAGAAGCCTTTCTCCATCTGATCTTGGAGGATACCCTGCTAGAACTGCTGGGTCTACCGCGATCCATCGCATACACTAATACTCCAAATCACCTCAAAAAGGGTGTGGTAAGCCTAAAACTTGTGGCTTATCATTTTCAATCAGTCCAGCATATAACTCTAGGTCCTAAAACATGCATGGGTCGGTCAAAAATACCTAGTAAAGGCAAAACTGCATGTTTTCAAAACCTAGAAGCTAAAAAATTGCATGGGTCAGTCAAAAATCCCCAGTAGAGTGAAAAATGCATGTTATTCAATGCCTAAGATTTTGGAAAAATTTCGCCAGAGTCTCCTTTGTAAAATGGATTGTCCACATGCACATAGGCATGTCTAGGTGGCAATTCAGTAGCACACCTACTCAAAAACAAAAATAATTCATATTTTGAAAAAATATCAAAAGTCAACCTCACATGGTAGCCAAATTACCATGGACATTTTTACTTGAAAATCCAGGCACATTAGGCCTCAAAAATAATGACTAAACTGATCAAAAAGTGCAAAATAACACTCTCTCAGAACCTAAATTTTTTTTCATCCAAACATGCATTACAGTAAGATATGCATACATATGTAGTCAGAAAATTTTTAACAGGTCATATAGGCATACATTTTTCATACATTACGTCTAAAAGCACCCTAAGTGGTTCGCATGCTTTTAACGATCAAAATCTGTAGAAAAAGCATGTAAAATGTTACCTGATCTGCGCTGATTGCGTAGGAACTGACAGAATCAAAAAACAGCTGTCCACGCTCTGTAGATCTAAAAAAGAAGATCGAAATCCGTTTTGAACTCAAAACTAAAATTATTTTAAATTAAATCCCGCTGCCCAATTTAAAGTCCAGGTGACTGCACCTCCACCTGCGGTAGTCCAGGGTGGGTCCCACTTCCCCGGGTCCAGTTTGGTTTGAGTCAAAAGGGAGTTTAACTGAGTTGCCAAGTTAAATCTGAAGAAAAATCGCTATGCAATTGAGCGGTTTGCCTGAAAATATGCGTTTAAGCATGGAGAATCTGACAGAAAAGGAGACCCCACGGAGACCCTTGATATTCATCCCGGAGCCATGTCCGGGGACCAACAAAGCTAACTACAAAACAACTGCGCAAAAAACTACGTAAAATTATTGAAAACTGCCATTTTTGAAGTTCGGGTACAAACCAAAGCCAGTTCAACCGTTGGTTCCATTCCAGCAAAGTTCAGGTACAGACCAAAGCTAGTTTAACTGTTGGTTCCATTCCAACAAAGTTTGGGTACAGACCAAAGCCAGTTCAGCCGTTGTTTCCATTCCGGCAAAGTTCGGGTACAGACCGAAGCCAGTTTAGCCGTTGGTTTCATTCCAGCGAAGTTCGGGTACAGACCAAAGCCAGTTCAACCGTCGGTTCCATTTTAGCGAAGTTTGGATACAGACCAAAGCCAGTTCAACCGTTGGTTCCATTCCAGCGAAGTTCAGGTTCAGACCAAAGCCAGTTCTGTCGTTGGTTCCATTCCAGCGAAGTTCAGGTACAGACCGAAGCCAGTTCAACCGTTGGTTCCATTCCGGCGACGTTCGGATACAGACACAAACCCAATTCAACCGTTGGTTCCAGTACAGAAAAGTTTGGGTACAGACCAAAGCTAAGTTCAGCCGTTGGTTCCATTCCAACAAAGTTCGAGTACAGACCGAAGTCAAGTTCAGCCGTTGGCTCCATTCCAGCGAAGTTTGGGTATAGACCGACATCCAGGTCATCCATTGACTCAACCCCAATGACGCTTCAACCGTTGGATTGGCCCCATGAGACATCAAGAGATGATCTAGGAGCGAAAGCCATATATTCCTTCATCCCCATAGAGGACAGATGATGGAATCTGTTATACACATCCTCAAAGGGATTATTAGCCAGGATCGATGATGCATTCGCCTGTGGAAAACTACCAGTGCAAACTATCGTCTAGGTAGGCATCAAAAGCTTCTGTTGAGGTAACTCGATAACCAGAAGATATCCCCATGGACGAACTTTCAAAATGTGAAATGGCACCTACGTAGAATATCAATTGATAGAGAAACCACTGGTCTTAAACCAAGGAAGCATCCATAATATTATCCCCATCAGAGTCAAGAATGCTATCATGAATATCATCATCCCCAACAGAAAGTGACGAAAGCTGGCTTTTATAGCCTAACTCTGATAACCCATCAGGGAGGTCAATCAACTACAATTTTATGAACCTCAAAGGTCGTCATGGATAACGTTATCCCCAGCAGTCAATGACATAAAGCAATCCATGCTGACCCTACCTTCTCAAAGGTATCAATCAACCATAACATGCCATATCATGCATTGCCGTGCGTCTGCGTTGGCATTTCCAGTGTCTACCAATTTTTATCTTGTCCATTTCATTACATTGCATGAACATGATAAAGAGGGGCATTTGTAGACACTCGAAATTTTCTTTGCCCCAATACTAACACTGTAGGACGGCAAAGCCGTCAATTAAATCAACCCCGATACCGATACCGGGCTTTCAATCCAAACCCGGCCCCCAATGCCTCTCATCCAGTTTAAATTCGACCACCAATGCCTGTCATCCAACCTAAATTTGATCCCCAATATCGATAAACCTAAATTTGATCTCCCATATCAGTACTCCAGTCAAATCCAATTACCAATATCGGTACTCCATTTAGCTTCGATCGTTAATCGGACCGTCAATCCAACTCCGATCATCAATCAGATCATCTATCTAGCTTCGATTGTTAATCGGACCGTCAATCCAACTCCGATAGTTAATCAAATCGTCTATCTAGCTCCGATCGTCAATCGAATAGTCAATCCAACTCCGATCATTAATCCAGCTCTGATAGTCAATCGGACCGTCTATCCAGCTCCGATCACCAATATCGGTATTCCATTCAGCTCCAATCATCAATCGGACTGTCAAATCAACTTTGATCACGAATCGGACCATCAAATTAACCCCGATCAATCATATCAGGATGTCAACTCAGCCCCGGTCTCAACTCGAGAGGTACAAATCAGCCCCGATAGCAACCCGGGAAGTGCAGGTCATCCCCGGCAGCAACCCGGGAAGTCACAACAACCTTAGGCACAGACCTAAAGCATCACAACACCTCCTAAAGAAAACCTATAACGACACTACAGGCAGCCCCGGGAGGGGTAAAATAGTCATTTTATCAATTCTCAGCCGATTCGATCAAACTCAAGCCGAAATGATGCCAACAAAGTCATAACGAACCATAACGACGATCCCGAGTGCAAACAGCGCATGACAACTCAACGGATAAACTATGGGGAATCGAAGACCTGGTTATGAACCCATCTTCTTGGACTAGGAAAATGTTTTTATCTCATTTCATTGTGATACTCTCGGTGATGGCTTTCCGAAAAGGTATCACTCCTCAAACGGATGCTCTGATCAAAAGTTAGAAAGTTTCGACTTCGACTGCGAGTTGTGCGGAGTGCATGTTTTTCGAGATAATAGAACTCGACACTAGAGGCCCGACCAGGGGAGCCGCACCTCTACCTGCGGTAGCAGCAGGTAGAGTGGAGGCTCCCTGGCCTATAAATAACTATGCCCCCCCTTCATTTTCAAGAATTCTGAAATGCAGTGAAGCTCTGCCAGTTCAATTTTTTGATTTTAACACCTCTTTCAAACCCAAATATTTTCACTCTAACACGTAGATATACCCATATACTACAACATATCAAAAAATAACCGTTAGATTTTGACGTATGAAGCCTACGATTTGGCAAAAAGCCCATGTAGCAGCCCATTGCAAGTATTTTCACGATCAAAAAGTGAATATTACTTCTTCGTACTTTTATACACTTGCACAGTTATGTTTCATTTTTCTAAAAATGCTCGAAACTTGGTTTCGTGGCCGTTTTCGACAAAATTTGGTATATTTTTGTACATAAACTGATTTTTTGGCATTTCTACAACTCGGATTGACGATCCGTCGACTCCAGCAGCTTCAATGCACTAAACTTTTTATTTTGGCAATGTCGACGTCGGGCAAAAAATCAAGTCCTCGATCTCCCTTTTGTTAAAGGAGGAGGTCACTTTTTTCTCTTTTGGAGTTGTTTGCCCTCGTCTCTTGTCCGTGGGATGAGAGAGGAGTGCCCCAATTTCCATATTTTATTCTTTTCCCTTTCGCTTTCGCTTTGTCTTTGGGGTTCTGTTTTAAAGGGTGAATTTCATAGGAAACTGGTACCGACATATGTGTCGACGATTTTGAAAGATTGATTTTATTAATTGGATCGATTGAGACAGAGTCGCCATATGGTATTTTGGAAATGGATGTACCAACTCATCCAGGTTTTAATAGTTTTTCGCAAGATGGTCCAATGCGTGACTCTTTGATTTGGTCTTGAAACTCGAGATTTATGGAATCCAAGGGCTAGGTTAAGCGGGGGGAAGGTGTTAGGCACCCCCTGACTCCCGTGCAAGCACGGTACCACATCTTATTAATTTTCTTATGCAAAAAGTGTGTGTATGTGTGTTCGTGTGTGTGTGATTTTGAAAGCTTTATTAGTTGGTTTCTAAGTCTTTTTGGTGACTTGAAAGTAGTGTTGTACCTCTTTTGTGCCTAGGTACGAAGGATTGGATATAGCGAAAGATTCAATTTTAACAAGATATGCAAATTAAAATGAGGTTTTGGAAAGTAAGGTTTTCAAATCCTTTGCCCGACTAGGAATCGAGGACTTCGATACTTCCTTTTATTCTTTATGTTCATTACGTGATCTACCCCAAATCACTTTATTTTTCATCAAAAGCTCTTTGTGGTTTTCTTTGAGAAATCATTTTGATGATATGTATGCTAAAGCGTTAAAAAGGTTCGGATCATCATCGGGCATAAAAGCCATCTCGATGAACCGAGCTCCCGTAATGAAGGTTTTCACTATCACGGGGTCTTGAATCCGAGCTCTTGAGACTAACCCCTCGAGTTCGTCTTCAAGATCCAAATATTACATGCACATCGATATTTACGGTATTTAAAGCATTTACAACTTAAAAACCGGTCCATCGTGGGAATCAAGTCGGATCCGTCCGGGGATCTCAACACCAGGATTCCTAGGCTCACAATATTTGTACCATTTCATATATACATAACGTCCACGGCTTCATTACTAAGTGATTTCATCGGTTGAAATCACTGTTCACGCCGATTCGGCCCCCCATTCACCTCTAAATATATATTTAGGGCTATACGGGTTAACTGGGACCATTTACAAGTAAATACATCTTAGATATACCACGGATCTAAGCCGTTCTAGCTCTCAGGTTGAAGCATCATGCTAACAACCTCTCAGGAACGAGCTTAAGCTTAGCTTGAGGTATATCTAGTCTCCGAAGCTATATACAACGTATTAAAGCAATAAATAACCGATATAAACGTTAAAACTACCAACTATTACACAATATACTTATAATACAACAAATATAGCTAGATTTAAATAAGATCCTTCATTAATCTATCATTTGAACATAGTTTACAAAGAAAACGAAGCTAGAAGTGCGTTATTTCACCTTGGGGGACGCGTGAACAAGCGTTTTGACTCCCGAGATGAAGTAAGAACACTAAGATGGCTTCAATGAGATGCTAGATCGAAGAAATAAGCTTCAAGTTGCTATGTTGATATCCAACCCGAGCCTTTCTCTCACTAAAAATGTCCTACTCTCTCTATCTCTCTCTTCTTTTTTTAAAATGAACTAAGTGGGGGGTTATAACCTGTCCGGGGCAGCCGCACACATGTATACGACTAGCCGCATACATGGTGGAGGCTACCCAGGTGGGACCCCCCCAGCTTGGTTATATCTCCTTCGATCTCGATTCGGCAGAAGTTTCCGTCTGCCGTTTGATCTTTCGGACCGTATTTAATGAACGCAAGGAGATATGACTGAGTCTGACTGAGTTAGGGTTCGGGAAGTTGATACTCGTAGCTGAGATACCTTCCAGGTCTAGATATCAATCTGCAGGCTTATCTCTTGATGGTACGTCATTCGAGGTTTACTGAGGTGGTTTCCGATGATCACTGTCTCAGCTCGTCGATCTTCGATTGGGTTGCGGTATGTTCAGACTTCATTGGTCCTCTTCGCCATTCCCGGGGTTATCTCTGAGATAACCGAGATCTTTTGCCCTACTTTAGGGGTGTCTCTGAAGTAAAATAATATTTTTACCCTCCTGCAGGGTTAGTACTACAAAAGCGAAATTTTGAGTGTCTACAGATGCCCCTCTTTGTCATGTTCATGCAATGTAATAGAATGAACACGACAAAGATTCAATAGACACGGAGAATGCATAACAAGGTATATCTAATGATGCATTGTCATGTATGATCGATGCAATGGTATATGAGATGTATAAAAGGATTACTTCCCCGGCTGGGGAAGTTAAGGATTACGTTGTCGGCTTTGAGTCGACCTGCGTTGAATTGTAATCAATGGATTACACCTTCGGGGTCATGTCGATGCCTTCACTGGTTTGTAGCCAACAGATTCATTATCAGGGTAGAGCTGATTCCTTCACTGGGTTGTGGCCAACGGATTACATCATCGGGGATTTGCCAATCTGCGTAGGGTTGTAGCCAACGAATTACACCATTGGGGATTTGTCGATCTGCGTAAGGTTGTAGCCAATGGATTACATTCATCGGGGATTTACTGATCTGCGTAGGGTTGTAGCCAACGAATTACATCATCGGGGATTTACCGATCTGCGTAGGGTTGTAGCCAATGGAATACATCATCGGGGATTTGTTGACATGCGTAGGGTTGTAGCCAACGGATTACACCATCGGGGATTTGCCGACCTACGTAGGGTTGTAGCCAACGAATTACACCATCAGGGATTTGCCGACCTTTACTGGTTTGTAGCCAACAGATTACATTCATCGGGGATCTGCCGACCTGCGTAGGGTTGTAGCCAACGTATTACATCATCAGGGATTTGTCGACCTGCGTAGGGTTGTAGCCAACGGATTACATTCATCGGGGATTTTCCAACCTTCACTGGTTTGTAGCCAACGGATTACATTCATCGGGGATTTGCCGACCTGCGTAGGGTTTTAGCCAACGGATTACATTCATCGTGGATTTGTCGATACCTTCACTGATTTATTATCGATGGATTACATCATCGTGGTCAAGCCGACGCCTTCACTGATTTATTGTCGGTGGATTACATCGTTGGGGTTAAGCCAACGCCTTCACTGATTCATTGTCGATGGATTACATCGTCGGGGTCAAGCCGACGCCTTCACTGATTCATTGTCGATGGATTACATCGTCGGGGTCAAGCCGACGCCTTCACTGATTCATTGTCGGTGGATTACATGTTGCAAGGTTGATTTTGATTGATTTCCTAGTCTTTCGATGTTAAACGTCGGGTTGTCTAATCTTAGTCGAACTTCTGCTATTTTGGAGGATTTTTATGGTTTTCGGGGTTTCAAACTGTCCCGGAAAGGCATCATTTTTCATAATGTGACCATTCTGAACCCAAAAGAACACGTTCTGGACATCGTGCTGCCAAACAAAATGCTATGGGACCCACTTAAGGTAGCCGCATACATGGTTGCGGCTAGAGCAACCATGTTCAAGGCTACCCGCGTTCGAGTTTATACCTTCGGGAGTCCTAATTTTCACCCATTCCATTCGGATTTCATCTTGTTTCTCTCTACAAAATCGAGTGTTTCTTCATCTATACTCGATTCCGGCTTTATATGGAGTGATCCACTACCATATACTCCTTCGGACTACGGGTAACGTCTAAACTCCGTTCTTTCATGTTTTCGTTGGCGGAAACATGTATTTCCTTTCTTAAAGGTAATATATCTAACATTTATGCATGTATAGATGGATAAATGTGTTTATGATGTAATGCATGGATACAAATCATCCTATGGATCGTATGAATGCGAGATATTGCCATTTATCAAATAATATAGACATACATTGTACATATGTGTTAGAATAACAGTTGAAATTGACGTTTGCATGCTTGGTTGTGATGATGTACCCTCATAGGGTGATTTAATACATGCTTCGGGCATGTGGATAGTCCGTTTTATAAAGGAGACTCTGGCAAAAAAAATTCATAAACCAAATGTCCAGATCATAGATACATTATATATGTACTAAGATGCAAATGACATACACATTTAATGACACATGTAAGACATGCACGATGTGATGATCATATTTTATGGGTTTAATTTAAAATTTGCAAGTGGTAAATATACCTGACTTGGCTTTAATTCCTACGAACTCATTGTTCAGACATGGATCCTGAGGAGCTTAGTCGTGCCACTAGACAGCCGATTTCATCGGGAGTTCATCGGCGTAGGACCCCTTCTGAGGTTCCGGTTCCATATATTAGCCGACGGGTGCAGCGTTTGACCGAGCCCGCTTGCTTGCCGGCTGGGGAGGATCAGCCACTCCTGGTAGATGACCTCAAGTTGATCAGTTTGATGAGACCCTCACCTTCTTGGATGATTTTGATGAGGGGATGAGTCTATAGGTCCTCTGTTAGTCATTGGGAATTTGTGCCCCAATATCCTGTACTTTTTATTTTTAGTTTTAACATGTATCATAGGTATGACAGTGATGTTTATGAAACTAATGTACTTGGCAGATATTTATATATGATGCTTCTTATTTATTAATCACACATGTTGTTTTATCATTAGTATGATGCATGCTTCAGATATATTTAAATGATTGGATAGAGATTGACCCATGTATGGTCTTATTGACATAGGTTTTACAGATGTCGTCCTCTGCAGTGGTACGGTTGGACCACCTTTCTACTAGCCATGTAGTTACCAGCTTGAGGGTTTGGTATGACCAGGTGCCATCCACCGATCGTATCGATGTCAGCTGCATGTTGGGCCACTCCATGTCTTTACTGTCCTTCCAGATTCCTGAGGGATTTGTTGCTGGGATACTCAGGTATTGGACTCTTGAGTGTCATATCTTTCGATTCGGCTCAGCCGAGTTGACTCCTACATTGGAGGAGTATAGTCTCATTTCAGGACTGTCGATAGAGGGGCCATGTGCTCAAGTGGCTTTGGGCCATATACGCTGCCAGTTCATGACGATGACTGGATTGAGGAGAGCAGGTGTGATGGCTGAGGTGGGTGGTAGCCACATCATCTCCATGGACTTTATGTTTAGGCATTTTGCTTTTGCAGATAGTTTCGTTGTTTATCACGGAGACTTCGCCATTTCGGAGGAGCGCTGGTACGTTGCCCCCGTGGATGCCTTGGTTATATGCCTCGTAGCTTATCTATACATACCATTTTATACCGATCATCTGGATGTGGTGATGTCGGTGGCGATGTCGGTGGCTATTAAGGCTCTTCGAGAGGACTTTACTATATTGCCCCTTATCCTGGCAGAGACATTGATTTCAGCCTCTATCCGCCATGACGTTGGTGATCAGGAGTTCAGAGGTAGTCCAGTGCTTTTATACATCTGGTTGATGACGCACCTCCGATCGATAGGGCGGCTTTGCTGTCATGGTTTCTATTTTGGACATGGCCTGTCTCAGGTTTATTCATATCACCCGACTTCTTGCGTCGATGAAGCATCCTGGACATCATTTCTGGGTGCCATGGAGGAGCCTTTTGCTATAGTCATGTATTCTGGGTACTGCTCCTTTATGAGTTTCACCACCAATGTCGCTGACCTGGATTTCCTCCGCTTGGCGGGTTTGAGGCATGTGACGACCTATCATCCTCTAGCAGTGATGGGCCAGTTTGATCAGTTCCAGGAGGTCCATGCATTTAAGGGGATTGAGGATTATCGATTCCCCATCTGCTCAGTTACCGAGGCTGATTTGGCTCGAGTTTATGGGTTCTGATCTCATCGGCAGACAACAGAGTTTAGAGATTGCCATCCGGGCCGCTCTGCAGAGTATTCAGCTTGGCTTGAGTCGGATTTGGCACCAGAGATCGCAGATCAGGTTGGTATAGGATCTTTATCTGATGATGATGGTTGGTCCATGGATGCGGCAGAACCGATGGAGGATCCTATATCTCTGACTGAGGATGCGTTATTTGCAGAGTTGACAACTTCTTTAGTGAGCACTGTCCCGCGTTTGGCCTCAGTTTCCATGGAGGCGATGGATAGACAGCTTCAGCTGGTGACATTTGAGAGAAATTAGGCTCGGGCTCTATTGTTGACCACCGTAGCTGGTAGGGATACTGTTATCACTGAGAGAGATGCAGCCCGTTCTTCCAGAGATCTGGCCATCATTGATAGAGATGCTGCTGAGACTTTCTCAGATGGACTCATTGATCACATACAAGGTGTAGTGCGGAGTCAAGAGGAGATTTTTTGTATGGCAGCGGAGATGCTGAGGAGGGTTGATATGTTGGAGCACGAGCTCAGAGCTGCTCCCTCGACTACAGAGACTGCTGGATATTTGGCGATGTTGGCTAGTCTTACCACTGATTTATAGCTCTGTTTTATTTTCCTGTAGAGACTTTGTTATTATCACTGGTCATAGTTTAGAATTAACTTTTGTATTCTAAATAGTTGTATATATTAAAAAGAAGCAAGTTCAGTTCACTTCCCTTGTTTGCGCATGTCTAACCATGTCCACTGTTGCCATTTTTGCTTCATGATTTATTATGTCAACATGGAACTAGTCTCGTCATGTGGCATCAGATTCGGCAGGAATGATGATGAGATGTCGCTAGGTCTTCTCCGCATGAGCCGTCGATTGGTTTGTACTTGATGGATAGGTTTTGGATTTCTGTATAGGTTAGGAAAGTGTTTGACTTTTTCGAAGGTTAGACCGCACCATAAATGGCTGCCTACGTACTCCTACAGATAGGAGATCAGGTCTTTCATAGTTCAGGCTCAGACCTAAAAAGTTTGAAAGAGGTTTATTTGGGGTTTGAGTTTGATTTGATAAGATTTTGATGTTTCTCGGTTTGATTTGATGAGGTTTGATGTTTTTCCAGGGTTAGAACGCACCATAAATGGCTGCCTATGTACTCCCATCGATAGGAGATCAGGTCTTTCATAGTACAGGCTCAGACCTGAAAAACTAGACTTGATATATTTTTTCTTTCTTTTTTTTCATTTTTTTATCAAGACATAGCAGTCCAGTCAGAGGGTGAAAAGGGGTCTCAGACATAATACCGTTTCACCGAGTCGGAATTGATCAGTTGCGGGAATTCCTCACTATACATCTCTTCCAATTTTAAAGCTCCACCTGATAGGATTGCTTTGACAAGAAAGGGTCCTTCCCAGTTTGTGGCAAATTTTCCCTTAGCTGCATCTTGGTTCAGAATGATCTTCTTCAGTACCAAATTATGCTCTTTGAATTCTCAAGGTCGCACATTCTTGTTATAAGATCGAGACATTCGCTGTTGATAGAGTTGACCGTGAAATATAGCAGCATCTTTTCTTTCATTTATCAGGGATAAATGATCGTATCGATCTTGTATCCATTGGCTCTCCTCTATCTGGGCATCAAGGATCACTCTTAGTGATTCCATCTCCACTTCAACAGGAAGTACAGCCTCCATACCATATACCAATGAGTAGGGTGTTGCTCCAGTCGAGGTTCTAGTCGACGTCTGATATGCAAGTAGGGTTAACGGCAATAGCTCAGGCCATCCCTGGTGATTTGCTGACATCTTCATCATTATCTTCTTGATGTTTTTATTAGCCGCTTCCACCGCGCCGTTCATCTTTGGACGATAAATAACCGAATTGAGGTGTTTGATATTGAACTTACTGCACAGTTCCCTCATCATCTCGTTATTCAGATTCTTCACGTTGTCTGATATAATAACCTCGGGTTGTCCATACCGGCAGATGACGTTGTTTCTAATGAAACCAACGATGACCTCTTTGGTGACCCTGGGGAAAGAAGCTGCTTCCACCCACTTGGTAAAGTAGTCAATCATAGTGAAGATGAATCGATGACCGTTATTAGCTTTAGGCTCAACTGGTCCTATCACGTCCATTCCCCACATGGAAAAAGACCATGGCGATGCCATGCAATGCAGTTGATTCGGAGGCGTATGAATAACGTTGGCGTGGATCTGGCATTGATAGCAACGCTTGACATGATCATCGCAATCTGCTTTGAGGGATATCCAGTAGTGTCCTGTCCTCAGAATCTTTTTGGCGGAGTCGCCACCTGTCGACGCCGGGCGGAAAATCAAGTCCTCGGTCTCCCTTTTGTTGAAGGAAGAGGTCACTTTTTTCTCTTTTGGAGTTGTTTGCCCTCGTCTCTTGTCCGTGGGACGAGAGAGGAGTGCCCCGATTTCCCTATTTTATTCCTTTCCCTTTCGCTTTCGCTTTGTCTTTGGGGTTCCGTTTTAAAGGGTGAATTTTATAGGAAACCGGTGCCGACATATATGTCGACGATTTTGAAAGATTGATTTTATTGATTGGACCGATTGAGACAGAGTCGGTAGTTGGTATTTTGGAAATGGATGTACCAACTCATCCGGGTTTTAATAGTTTTTCGCAAGATGGTCCAATGCGTGACTCTTTCATTTGGTCTTGAAACACGAGATACGTGGAATCCGGGGGCTAGGTTAAGCGGGGGGAAGGTGTTAGGCACCCCCCGACTCCTGTGCAAGCATGGTACCGCATCTTATTGATTTTCTTATGTAAAAAGTGTGTGTGTGTGTGTGTGTGTTCGTGTGTGTGTGATTTTGAAAGTTTTATTAGTTGGTTTCTAATTCTTTTTGGTGATTTGAAAGAAGTGTTGTACCTCTTTTTGCGCCTAGGTACGAAAGATTGGATTTAGCGAAAGATTCAATTTTAACAACATATGTAAATTGAAATGAGGTTTTGGAAAGTAAGGTTTTCAAATCCTTTGCCCGACTAGGAATCGAGGACTTCGATACTTCTTTTTATTCTTTACGTTCATTACGTGATCTACCCCGAATCGCTTTATTTTTCATCAAAAGCTCTTGGTGGTTTTCTTTGAGAAATCATTTTGATGATATGTATGTTAAAGCGTTAAGAAGGTTCGGATCATCATCGGGCATAAAAGCCATCTCGATGAACCGAGCTCCCGTAATGAAGGTTTTCACTATCACGGGGTCTTGAATCTGAGCTCTCGAGACTAACCCCTCGAGTTCGTCTTCAAGATCCAAATATTACATGCACATCGATATTTACGGTATTTAAAGCATTTACAACATAAAAACCGGTCCATCGTGGGAATCATGTCGGATCCGTTAGGGGATCTTGACACCAGGATTCCTAGGCTCACAATATTTGTACCATTTCATATATACATAACGTCCACGACTTCATTACTAAGTGATTTCATCGGTTGAAATCACCGTTCACGCCGATCCGGCTCCCCTTTCACATCTAAATATATATTTAGGGCTATACGGGTTAACCGAGACCATTTACAAGTAAATACATCCATAGATATACCACGAATTTAAGCCGTTCTAGCTCCCGGGTTGAAGCATCATGCTAACAACCTCTCGGGAACTAGCTTAAGCTTAGCTTGAGGTATATCTAGTCTCCGAAGCTATATACAACGTATTAAAGCAATAAATAACCGATAGAAACGTTAAAACTACGAACTATTCCACAATATGCTTATAATACAACAAATATAGCTAGATTCAAACAAGATCCTTCATTAATCTATCATTTGAACATAGTTTACAAAGAAAACGAAGCTAAAAGTGAGTTATTTCACCTTGGGGGACGCGTGAACAAGCGTTTTGACTCCCGGGATGAAGTAAGAACACTAAGATGGCTTCAATGAGATGCTAGATGGAAGAAATAAGCTTCAAGTTGCTATGTTGATGTCCATCCCAATCCTTTCTCTCTCTAAAAATGTCATTCTCTCTCTATATCTCTCTCTTCTTTTTTTTAAAATGAACTAAGTGCGGGGTTAAAACTTGTCCAGGGCATCCGCACACATGTATGGGGCTAGCCGCATATATGGTGGAGGCTACCTAGGTGGGACCCCCCTGGCTTGGTTATGGCTCCTTCGGCCTCAATTCAGCAGAAGTTGACATCTGCCATTTGATCTTTCGGACCGTATTTGATGAACGCAGCGAGATATGACCGAGTTTGACTGAGTTAGGGTTCGAGAAGTTGATACTCGTAGCCGAGATACCTTCCAGGTCCAGATATTAGTCTGCAGGCTTATCTCTTGATGGTACGTCGTTCGAGGTTTGCTGAGGTGGTTTCTGATGATCACTGTCTCAGCTCGTCGATCTTCAATCGGGTTACGGTATGTTCAGACTTCTTTGGTCCTCTTCACCATTCCCGGGGTTGTCTCCGAGATGACTGGGATCTTTTGCCCTACTTCGGGGTTGTCTCTAATGTAAAATGACACTTTTACCCTCCTGCAGGGTTAGTACGACAAAAGCAAAATTTTGAGTGTCTACAGGCAACTTCGCCGGACTGGGTTATCTTCTAAGTCTGGGTTTGGCCCTTTTTTGTATATATTTAATTTTATATATACTAACATTTTAATTATGTCAAGCACGGATGTCAAATCCGAGGTAGTTTACCGCTTTTATATATATTTATGCATATATAAGCGACTTTCACCATAACTGGGTTCTCTTCCTAGTCTTGGTTGACTACATTTTTGTCAATATATATATATATATATATATATATATATATTTCAATTTCAGTCCGGGCACAGGCATGAAAACTCATCGCCCTTTACACTGTTTTTGCACTCTTCACCATACTGGGTGATGTCCCCAGTCACTGGTTGACTACTTTTCTGAAATTTACATTCTAGTCTAGCCTGGACTATTTCGTGGCCTTTATACTGTTTTTGCACACTTCACCATTACTGGGTTATCTTCCAAGTCCCTAGTTGACTACTTTTCTGTACATTTACATTCCAGTTCAGCCTGGATCATTCTGTGGCCTTTTTATTTCTTTTATATATATTTATGCATATATAAGCAGCCTTCACCCCCACTGGGTTCTCTTTCCAGTCTTAGTTGACTACATTTCTGTCAATATATATATATATATATATATATATATATATATATATTTCAATTCTAGTTCGGGTTTGTGGGTGAAAACCCATCGCCCTTTACAGCTTTTATATATAACTATATATTTATATTGCTTTACTCGCTTTCTATTCAACTGCTGCTTTAAATATTCATTTTATATGAATTGGCACTGACATATCTGTGGGCGGACAAGATTTATTTAAATCTCGCCAATTCTAGTTTTCAAACGGTTCAAAACATCTAGACTGAACCGAAAAGCTAGAATGGCTAAGATTTCCTTAAATCTAGCTTTCTTTCTAGTTTCAGCTTCAAAAGAAACCTCGCATCCCTTAGATTGCTATCTAGTGGGAATGAGACGCTTCAGCTATGCGGACTGGGATTTACTAAATAAATCATCGGTTTTGGCAATTTTCAGATATATATCTATTTCTGTACAAATTTGAACTGTGCAGGTTTGGTTACTTATACGTGAGCCTAGGAATCGTGGGATTCATGATCAAACTGATCAAAATCTAATTCCCACGATGGACAAACTCCGATTTACAAATGTACCCTGCCACTTTTTCTGTAGAAATGTATATGTAAATAGACATTAAAACGGTTATCCAGATTTAAAGTCTCAATATAATGACAAAATGTGGATTGTTGTGTCAGCGTCCCTCCGATGGTTTTCATACCCATGAGGAGACCGACACTTGTCTATTTGTGGTCGAGGATGCTTCGCAGCCCGACAAATCACCATTCATATGTAGCCTTAAGGCTATAAAGATAAAATTGGAAGTATCAACATGCTTTAATTCCTATGTTAGCGTAAGGGTTTGATAAACCAACTTTCAAAACATCATTTTCAATTCAATCAAAAGAAAAGCTTTTCAAAGAAAAAATCAAATAAAATACTTTTGCAAATCAAATCAAAGACTGATTTTCAAATCAAATCAAACACTTCGTATATAGGTTCAACGAAGCAAACCACTACTTTCAAATCAATCAAATTAATAGGCCCAATTTTTAAACAGCATTCACTCACGCATTCTAGTTTTTTAAATGGAAATATTGAAAAGATGCGGTACTGTGTTTACACGGGAGTTGTGGGGGTGGCTAACACCTTCCCCACACTTAACCAAGCCCCTGAGCTTAAAACTTTGTTTTCAAAGATCAAGTTTTGACAGTGTCCAGCAATTGGGCCTCTTTCAAACAAAACTCGGTTGAGTTGGTACAATCATTTTTAAATCTACAAACTGGCAACTATTTAAAACGTTCAAATCAGTCGACATGATACATGTTGACCATTTTCCTAAAAAAACCTTCAAAACCTTTTTCCAAAAAAAAAGAGTGAGGGTAGAGAGAACTTAGGAAAAAAGATTAAAAGACTCGGGTTGTGACCTTACCCGCATATTTTTTAAACCAACGTCGACAATTCCTATCTTTGATTGGATCCATGTTTTGAATTCCATTCTTGAATTTTGCTCCACAATTGAGTATTGTTGAGTATTCTTGAACTTGGATAAACTAAACTACGAATCCCTAATCTTTATCTTTATCTCACTAGATTCGTTCTTTAAAAACATTTTTCATCATCTTCGGTCTTAAATAGAGATACAAAAGAATATCTTTGGCCTGTAGTGCAAAGATTAATGATTACTTGATGAATATCTTTGGCCTGTAGTGCAAAGATGAATGATTACCTGATGAATATCTTTGGCCCGTAGTGCAAAGATGGACAGGTGTTGATATGATCATAACCACTGGTGATACAAATGAATATCTTTGGCCGTAGTGCAAAGATGAATATTTGATTTGAGATATATATATTTATTGATGTTACAGGGATAAAATATTGATGATGGACTTTTAAATCATAGAAGAAAGTAGACATCATTTTCTACTTAACTCTTCTGATGAATTGTCATTTTCGCTGCAGTTGTTGATCTAAAACTTGTTGTCCATAATATTTTATCTGATTTGTTGCAGACTAACGATAAATTATTCTTCATTATCTTAGCCATAATATTCTTTACTGGGCTAGTTGAGCTCACCTTTTTCTTCTATTGTCCTCTTCAGGAAATGAGAATGTCGCAGGGACTAGTCGGGGGACAGAGTGATGGTCCAAGTTCGAGCAGTAGTAGTCCTCACTATTTTTGTAAAATAGTGTGATAATAATTGTAACTACTGAGGACTGAATTTGAGCATTTATATTTCGTATTATATACGATATGTATTGAAGCTCACAGCTTGTATGGTCGTATTGCTCACGACCTTTTGATATAAAAGATTGTATTTAGAATCTGTACCATGTATTTGGCGACTTAGAATGGGTTGAGTATTGAACCTATTTTTGTGGGTGTCATAAAATGAATATTTAAAGAAGATATTTAATCACAATGAATAAAGAATATATATAGGTATATATATATATATATATATATATATATATATATGAAAGCTGTAAAGGGCAATGGGTTTCCACTCTCAGGCCCGCACTTGAATATATATATAAAAGCAATAAAGGGCGACAAATTTCAAATCCTATGCCCGGACTAGAATGAAAATATATACATATTTATAAAAGTTGTAAAACTCCACGGAGTAATCCAGGCTGGACATAATTGAAATATATATATATATATAAGCATTAAAGGGCGACGGATGTCAAATCTTATATTCGGAGTGGAATGAAAATATATATATATATATATATATATATTTATAAAAGTTGTAAAAATCAACAGAATAATCCAGACTGGACAAAATTAAAATATATATATAAGCTGTAAAAAGTCACGGGATGATCCAGGCTTGACTGAATGTAAATATATATATAAGCTGTAAAAGAGCCACGAGATGATCCATGCTCAACAAAATGGAAATATATATATTTATAAAAGCGGTAAAAAGGCCACGAAATGATCCAGGCCAAACTGAAATATAAATGTTAATATATATACAGTTAGTATATATATACTAAAGAAATAAAGGCCACGAATTTAGCAATCCAGGCCAAACAAAGTCAGAAAATTATATATATATATATATAGTTATATATATATATATATATATATATATATATATAAGCAGTAGCTACCACAAATTTGACATCCGAGCTTAACAGAATGTAAAATTAGTATATATATAGTTAAATATATACATAAAAAATTTAAAAGGTCACGAATAAGTGATCTAGGCCGTGCAAGTTAGTATATATATGTATATATATATATATACATAAAAGCGAGTAAAAGTCACAAATCGTCGATCAGGGCTGTGCAAATGAGAGAAAACGTATATATATATATACTAAAAAGTACGTAAAAATAGCCACGGAACAGAGTTTCGGGCAAAATTTGAAGATGAAACTTTACGTGCACGTGTATAAATACGTAATGAAGTAGGAAACGAGTTATAATCGTAAAAATACTTACAATGGACTGCTACACGGGCTTTTTGCCACATCATAGGCTTCAAACGAGCGTTTCCACCGGTTAATTTTTGGTATGTTGTAGTATATGAGTATACCTACGTGTTGGAGTAATAAAATCTGGGTTTGGAGAACTAGAAGTCGGGCTAGGAAATGAAATAGACAGAGTTTCAGAGCGTTTTCTTTTGGCAAGGGGGCACTTGTATTTAAAGACCCGATGGAAGCGACCCTACCCGCGACAGTCGCGGGTCTACCTGCAGCTCCATGTGGCAGGGCTTACATGATGGGTCCCATTGTCTCAAAATACGTGCACTCTGAGCAACGCGATGTAAAGGTAAAAACTTTCTAACTTTTGATCGGAGCGTCCGTTTGAGGTGTGCTATACCTTTTCAGAAAGCCCTCGTCGAGAGCGTCACAATGACATAGGACAAAACCTTTAATGAGTCCAAGAACACGGGTTCATAACCAGATCTTCGTTTCTTCGCAATTTATCCGTTGAGCTGTATTGTGTTATTTTCACTCGGGATCAATGTTATGGTTCTTTCTGGCCTTGATTGCGTCAATTCGACTTGATTTTGACCAAATTGGCTTTAAATTGGTAAAATGATCGTTTTGCCCCTCAAGGGGTTCTCTCCTGTACCGGCACGGTCTTCTACTGATTTCCCGGGGTTATCTCTGAGATTTTGATCCCAGTCACCTCTATTTGTCCTTAGGGTTATCTCCGAGGTTGATTTGGTTTCCCAAGGTTGTCTTTGGGGATGATATGATTCTTCGGGGTTGTCTCTGAAGTTTATTTGGCTTCCCAGGGTTGTCTCTGGGACTTGACCTGACCTCACGGATTGTAACCGGGATTGCTTGACATCCCAGTATGGTTATCGGGGTTTAACTTGACATCTCAGTATAGTGACTAGGGTTGACCTTGACATCTCGGGGTTGTCACCGGGGCTTCTTGACATCCCTGTATTGTTATCGGGGCTGAATTGACATCCCGGTATTTAGATCGGGGCTAAGTTGACATCCCAGTATTGAGACCGGGGCTGAGTTGACATCCCAATATTGAGACAGGGGCTAAGTTGACATCCCGGTATTGAGACTGGGGCTGAGTTGACATCCCGGTATTGAGACCGGGGCTTAGTTGACATCCCGATATTGAGACCGAGGCTGAGTTGACATCTCAGTATTAAGACCAGGGCTGAGTTGACATCCTGATATTCAGACCGGGGGTGAGTTGACATCTCGGTATTGAGATTCAGGGTGAGTTGACATCCCGGTATTGAGACCGAGGCTAAGTTGACATCTTGGTATTGAGACCGGGGGTGAGTTGACATCCCGATATTTAGACCAGGGGTGAGTTGACATCCCGGTATTGAGATTCGGGGTGAGTTGACATCCCGGTATTGAGACCGGGGCTAAGTTGACATCCCGGTATTGAGTCTGGGGCTGAGTGACATCCCGATATTGAGATCGAGGCGGAGTTAACATCCCAGTATTGAGACCGGGGCTGAGTTGACATCCCGATATTAAGACCGGGGGCAAAGGATAATTTTACTCTCCTGCAGGGTTAGTAACAGAAATGTGAAATTTTGAGTGTCTACAGATGCCCCTTTTTATCATGTTTATGCAATGCAATGGAATGAACAGGATAAAGATTGATAGACACTGGATATATGATAGATGCAAATGTAATACAATGCATGGCATGATATGCTATTAGTGTTAGATACCTTTATAGTGTTGGTGCTATCCCTGGTGGGCTATCACTAGTAGGATATCACTGGTATTCTATCATAGACTGTTCTCGTCACTTTCTACTGTGGATGACGACATTCAGGATAGCCTTTGGTGAATTCTTTTGACTCCTACTCGAACGGCATCTTGCAAAGTCTAGATCGCCACCGAATCTTTCTTGATGCTCCCTTTAGGGATTTATATAACAGATTCCATCATCTGTCCTCTATGGGGATAAACTGATATACTATTTTCACCACCGGCTCATTCCCAATGCTTCGCTGGAGTTATCGCCAACGGCTGATAGTGTCAGGAAATCTGACCTTTGCTGAAGTAGCCTTCAACGGTTGATGCCACTGGATCGTTCCCAATGCTTCTTTGGGGTTGTTGCCAATAGGTTTATAGTGTCAGGCAATCTGACCTTCGCTGAAGTGGCCTTCAACGACTGATTCCACCAGATTATTCCCGATGCTTCGTTGGGGTTGTCACCAACGGCTGGAAGTGTCAGGCAATCTGACCTTCGCTGAAGTGGCCTTCAATGGTTTATGCCATCAGATCGTTCCCGATGCTTCGTTGGGGTTGTCGCCAACGGCTGATAGTGTCAGGAAATCTGACATTCATTGAAAAGGCCTTCAACGGCTAATGCCACCGGATTGTTCCCGATGCTTCGTTGGGGTTGTCGCCAACGGCTGAATGTGTCAAATCTGATCAATTTTTATGTGGCGGTACTTTTTCTGACAAAACACACACTGTGATCAGTTTGGATGCCTTAATGCAGTCAGAACCTACCGTTCATACCGTCGGACCTTCCCGATGCTCTGACAACGGCAGTTTTCAGCAGTTTTTCATAGCTTTTCAACAATTCTCATCAATTGTCCCAGGATATCACTTCGGGATGATAACCAATGGCTTGCATAAAGTTTTTCTTTCCGTCAAGAATCCGTCGCTTATACGCAAGATTTCATGCCAATCCGCTCAATCGTGTAGCAGTTTTTTTCCCAAATTTGACTTTTTAGCTTTTGCAAACTCCGTTTCCACTCGAACTGAACCAAGACGGAGAGGGTGGGCCCTACCCTGGGGAGCTACAGGTAGGGGTGCAGCAGTCACAGGTGGGGCTGCTCCCTCTTGCTAGTTTAAGTTGAGCTCTCGTGGCTTTTCGAATTCATTTTTAGTTTTGAATCCTAAAGGAAATTTGATTTTCTTTCTCAGATCTACGGAGTTCGGGAAGCGTTTTTCAATTTTCGTTAGTGCACAAATGTTCTGCACATCTCTAGTAACGTTTACATCCTTTCTTTTCCAGTTTTGACCGTTTGAATGTTGTGAACCACGTAGTGAGTTTTTAAACGCAATGTATCAAATATGTATACTTATACGACTTGATAAAAAAATTTAGACTTTATAAGTATGCATATTTTACTGTGATGCACGTTTTGATGTAAGAAAATTTGAATTCTGAGACAGTCAATTGGCGCCCTTTTTGATCAGTTTACTCATCCTTTTTGAGGCGAAGTGAGCCTGGATTTTCAACTAAAAATGCCCGCAGTAATTTAGCTGCAACGGGAAATTTATTTTTGATTTTTTCATAAATATGAACTGTTTCTATTTTTGGCTAGGTGTGCTACTGAATAGCCACCTAGTTATACATGTGTGCATGCGGACAATCCATTTTATAAAGGAGACTCTGGCGAAATTTTTTTCAAAAGCCTGAGTATTTAATAAACAAGCAATTTTGACTATGCTCGGGATTTTTGTTGACCCATACATGTTTTAGGACTTAAAAATGCAGGAATTACTAATTTAATTTTAAAAAGCCACAGGTTTTAGGCTTACCTCACCCCTTCTGAGGTGATTTGGAGACTTTGTCTAGGTTATGGAGCCAAATAGACCCGGTAGTGCCAGTAGGGTCATTCCAGGAGTTAGGCGGAGAAGAGTCTCTGATATTCCTCAGCTACGACCGGCCCGACCTTCTCGCAGATTGGCTGAATAAGTGATTCGTCCTATCCGGGTTGATCCGCCGGTTGATGTGGACAATGAGGATATACCTTTTGTTGATCCTTTCCCAGGTCAGGCTCCACGTGTGGAGCTTCCAGGCATTGTGGTGCCACTTCAGGAGCTTCTGGGAGATTTGAGGTGCCATCCATCGAGATACCTTCATGCCAACGAGGTGACTGAAGTTTTTCTTCTTCTAGATTTTCTTTCTTTCTTTTGCCATTTTCAGGGCACAGGTTTGATCTGGACTGGCTTTTTGATGCAGGTTCCTGGCTTTACACAGCCTAGGGGGAACTGGTTCAATGTCCATTCCATGTACCATACTCTGCATCTAGAGTATAGTGCCATTGTTGACACCTGGGGGTCTCAGGAGTTCTTTTCTATCCTTATCCGTCGTTGTCCCTAGGGTTATATGAGGGCATTATCTGAGCGCTGGTTCCACCAGACCCAGCCTCTACATTTGTTAGATTATGAGGTGATGATGACTCCTATGCACTGGAGGCTTATCACCGAGATAGAGTTCGCAGGTGAGCCAGTGCCAGTTGTGACTAACATTTCACCTACTACCGTTCGGTCTCTCTTGGGAGTTTCTGCGATGGCCATCAAGGGTCTGACGGTCCGTTCTGATCCCTTGAGAGTAGATGCCCAGAGTTGGGCTTTGCTTGAGCCTCTGCCTAATGATCAGAGGGTTAGAGATCGCATCCTGCGGTGATTATTTTTAGTGATCATCAGGGGTTATTTCCTTGCGGGCAACTTCTCAACCATGTTCTTTGCCCTGGTTAGCGCTACTCGATATGTGGAGCGCCTCAGTGATTTCGATTGGGGTACGTACACATTTGCCTATTTTCTTCGAGGGATGCCCATGCGCTCGGAGGGTGTGACGAAGGTTTGGCTAGGATTTTTCCCATTCCTGCTAGTGGGTACATCTCTCTTGTACCTTTTTGATTTCCTCATTTATATTTGTCAGTCTTGATAACTAAGGACTTTTGATATTTGCATGGCCAGTTTTAGGCATATAAAAGGCTTCCTTGCCTATGTCCTGCCAATACTCTAGGCCTGGAGACTTATCCGAGAGGACGACACTGGCATCACTCCACATTGACGGAGGTCCCTGTAGCTGAGGGATTCACCCATTCCCGCCTGCAGCTAGAGCTATTAACGGTCGGATCGATCTCGTGGGTCCCGTATACCTCAGACTTTTTGACAGTCGGGTTTAAGGATGGCTTTCCCACTGGCCGGGAGTTTGCATTATCCACTCGCCGAGTTCCATTTTTGACAGAGAGAGAGCTTTATTTTGGAGAGTGTGCTATTCGGAACAGCACAGAAGATATCTGCATTCCCTTTGTTCCTCCTGCTTGGCATCATTGGCCACTAGCTCAGCCACTTACGGACATTCCACTGGTGGCTGTAGATGGCTTCACTCTGTTAGAGGGTCCTTACAGCCAGGAGGCATTTCACATCTTGTGGAGTCCTCGTACCATTGGGGCTCAGACTCGTGCTACCCAATTTATGGCAACATGGTGCCAGGGTCTGTGATGATAACAGACTGGATAGCTTGCCTCTAAGATTCTACTCATCTAGATCAGATTAAAAGACTAACCCAATAGTTGGAGAGAGCTCATTTGTTCATCAGGCACCTTGGCCGGGAGCCATCCGAGGCAAATTCTTTTGATCATTCCAACCCTAGAGCTGGCCCCTCATCAGGTCCATTTTCTAGCAGCTTTGCAGGTGCTGATCCTCCCTTATATCGATCGGACATTCCCACTGACCGAGACTTTGTGATTAGGAAGAGCTAGAGCAGGTTAATAGCCTGGATGCAGATATTCTTGATCTCTTTGGATAGCTTTTCTTGATATATCTTTTGATAGGCCTCAGTTTAGGTATTGGGCGGCTGTGCCCTATTTCTCGCTATAGCTTTTGATAGGCCTCTGTTAGTAGTTGGGCGGTTGTGCCTCATATCCATGTACTTTTTATTTTGTATTTTATTAGCAGACAGAGATGATGCTTGCATTAGATAGTTTATTCTAGATATGCATGATATTTCTTATCTATTGCATCATGTTTATCATTGTCATTATGCATATATTATGTCATGGATATACATTTAGACAAGAGAGTTCAGATTTAACCCCTGGATGGTCTTATGATATGGTGATACAGATGTCGTCATCTACGGTCAGCAGTATCGATCACTCACCACCATCCTTGGTAGCATCCTCATTGAGGTCTTGGTACGGTAGTCTGCCCCATACAGCAAGAGGAACATTAGATCAGATGCTGGGGCATTTTTTGGCACTTTTAGATTTCCAGGTTCTGTATGGATTCGTGGATGGCATTCAATCCTGCTGGATACCTGAGCTGCAGGTTTTCTGCTTTGGACTGCACTAGTGACTCTGACCCTGGAGGAGTATGAGCGTCTTACAGGTTTAGCAATAGAGCTGCCTTGCACTTGCACATCTATCAGTGATATGAGGAGACCATTCATGATGGTGTCAGGTCTGAGACGCCGAGTTGTAACTGAGGAGCTTATTTCAGGTCATACGATATCCATTGACTTTCTGATCGATCACTTCGTCTGGCTAGACATTTACGAGCGACATTCTAGGGATTTTATCACTTCGACAGATGAGGTGCAGTTGGCCCGGGTAGACGTCCTGTTGATGTGCGTCAGGGCCTATGTATATATGCCACTATATTTGGACCATTTAGATATCGGCTTGATGGTCGTAGTCCGTGCCCTCAGACAGGGTAGTACTATTCTGCTGATGATACTGGCCGAGACCTTGAGGTTTGCTACCTTTTGCAAGCACCCATCAAGAGGGGTTTTTTTAGAGGTAGTTCTGTCCTGTTATATGTATGGGTCATGTCACATTTGCTTCCGATTGGCACCTTTTGACACCATGGGCACTGCTTCACCCATGAGATAGCCCTGTCCTACTCCTTCCAACCAGCAGAGTGTTCGGATGCAGCGATATGGTCGGCCTTTTTGTCAGATATTGAGCATCCCTTTTCGATTTTCCCATGCTCAAGGCTCGTATCCCCTTACAGCTTCATCACCCATTCAGTTGGCATGGATTATTTGCCCTTGGCGGGATTGAGAGGGGTGACCACTTACCATCCGTTGGCAGTCATGGGTTAGTTCTATCAGTTCCAAAGCCTTCACCAGTTTGAGGGGGGGCCTTGATCAGTGGATATCAGCTTCATCTTTATCCTCAATAGACCTGATCAGGATTTATGAGTGTTGGACTCATAGAGAAAGGGTTGATTTCTTTACTAGCCATCTGGATCGCTCTCCAAAGTATTCGGCATGGTTGGAGTCTGATAAATTAGCAGCTGCGGTTATTCAGTCAGCTCTGATCATAGATTCATATCAGGAGGATCCTGATTATCCCACGGAGGATGAGTTGTTCATCAGGTTGACAACGACCTTAGTTAGTGATCCTCCAAGCATTCCTGTCGGGACTGATCCGGCCATTGCTGATTCACTAGCTCGGATGACTTTTGAGAGAGATCAGGCTAGGGGGTTGATGTTGATAGCCCTTTTTAGCGGGGATACAGCTTTAGCCGCCAGAGACGAGGCTCGAGATACTCTGGATGCAGTCTTGATTGAGGGGGACGAGGCTCGATCCACCCGAGATGCAGCTCTTAAGGAGAGAGATGAGGTCCGATATGTCAGAGATGCAGCCTTTAAGGAGATTGAGGAGGACTTTAGTTGCTCGGGATGCCGCTTATGTTGAGAGGGATGAGGCCATAGCTACCCGAGAGGTCTATATTGCGGACAGCACAACCCTCAAATCATATACAAATAGCTTAGTTGGAGAGATGAGTGCTTGTATAGATGGTCATAGCTGTACTATGCAGACGGCTGTGGATATCCTTTCTCGTATAGAGACCGAGGCCATTGAGCTTGCAGCTGCTCCTCCATCTTTAGAGAGAGATGTCATATTGGCATTGATATCCCGCTTGGCCATGAGTTCATAGACTAGCTTTGTTTTTCCTGCACATACTATATCAGCCATTCTTGTCATGTACATGATAGAGTGTATATATCAAACAGTATTATATATCAGAGAAATATATTTTGATTCACTTCTCTATTGGATATGTATTGTCATTGCTGAGTGATTACCACTTCTTTCATGACTTGCTGTTATTGATGCATCACGAGTTTCTCCTTGATGGATGGACAGTGAGATGTCGGAGAATATTTTAGCAGGGTATGTTGACCAGGGAGACTTGATAGAATTTGGGTTTTATCGGGTTTCAATGTCTTAGGACTGATTCTTATTTTTTTATTGGTTTTTTATTTTTCTTTGAAGGTCGCATCGCACCATGAATGGCTGCATATGTACTCCCGAGTGGAGGGAAATCAGGTCATTCGTAGTTCACGTTTTGGTGTGAGAGATTTGAGAAGTGTCTCTTTTGAGTTTGGGTTAGATGGGTTTTTTTTGAGTTTTTTTGTTTAGTTTGACAGCACCAGGAATGGCTTCCTACGTCATCCCGGGCGGAGGGAGATCAGGTCATTCGTAGTTCGATCTTCTAGTGAAAACCAAAATGTTTTGATTAATTTACAGGGCCAGGATGATGTCTGGAATGTGTTTTAGATATAATACCTTTTCACAGTGTATGAGTTGATGAGTTAAGGAAATTCAATCCCGTCCATCTCTTGCAATCTAATAGCTCCTCCTGTCAACACTTCTTTAACAATGAAATGGCCTTCCTAATTTGGGGCGAACTTTTCTTTGGCTTCATCTTGATTGGCCAGGACTTTCTTCAATACCAAGTCATTTTCTTTGAATTCTCGGATTCGAACTTTCTTGTTGTATGATCGAGCAATTATTTGCTGATATAACTGTCCGTGGAAAATTGTTGTAGCCCTCTTTTCATCTATCACGGATAACTGGTGGTACCGCTCTTGCAACCACTGATCTTCCTCCATCTGAGCGTCTATTAATATCCTCAGGGATTCCATTTATACTTCTATGGGCAGTACTGCTTCCATGCCATAGACCAATAAAAAGGGGGTAGCCCTAGTAGAGGTACGCAATAGCGTCCTGTAGGCTAACAGAGTCAGAGGTAACATGTTAGGCCTTCTTTTGTGATTGGCGGACATTTTCTGTATGATCTTCTTGATGTTCTTATTGGCCGCTTCGACAGCACCATTCATCTTGGGCCGGTACATGACGAAATTGAGATGCTTTATGTGGAACTTGCTGCATAAATCTCTCATCATCTGATTGTTTAGGTTCTTGGCGTTGTCTGATACGATCACCTCCGGTTGTCCATATTGACTGATGACATTATTTTTTATAAAACCAATGATTACCTCCTTGGTAACTTTGGAAAAAGAGGCAGCTTCAACCCACTTGGTGAAATAATCGATCATGGTGAAGATGAATCGATGTCCATTGCTGGCTCTAGGTTCTACTAGCCCGATCACATCCATTCCCCAAGTGGAGAAAGGCCATGGCGAACTCATGTTGTGTGCAGCTCATTTGGAGAAAAGTGAATAGCATTTCCGTGGACTTGGCATTGGTAACATCTCCTGACGTGATCATCACAGTCAGCTTTGAGAGAGATCAAGTAATTCTTCGTTCTTAATATTTTCTTGGCCAGCAAATGACCGCTAATGTGTGGACCGCAGACTCCAACGTGCACTTCATCCATCAATCTTTGGGCTTGCTCTTTATCGAGGCATCGTAACAAGTGCGTCTCCACTCAGATATAACTTCATAGCCATTTTGTGAAACAGCTTTTGTCCGACTTGGCTTGCCCCAGCTGGTGTAGATCTATCTCGGAGATATTCCTTGATGTCTTGATACCAAAGAAGTTTGGTAGGAGGTATTTCATTGGATATTTCTCCAATGTAATTCTCATATGTCGGGGTCTTATGGTTTGTGAATTTGATGTCTGGGATTCCCCTTCTACCCAATATGTTAATTAATGAAGCCAACGTTACTAATGCATCTACAAATTCGTTCCTTCCTCGATGGATGTGGATGAAAGTTATCTATTCAAAATCCATAGATATGTTGATGACCTGCCGGTGATAGGGCAACAAATGTAATTCTTTGGTATGATATGCCCTGGTGGTTTGTCTGATAACCAACTCAGAATCTCCAAAGACTAATAACCGATGGATACCCATGGACTGGGCTAATTTCAACCCCATTATGCAGCCTTTATACTCAGCCGTGTTATTGGTGTTGATAAACTGTAACTTGGTAGCCGCGGGATACTGTTCCCCTATACCAGAGATGAGGACTGCCCCAGCTCCGGTACCTTCCATGTTTACTACTCCATCGAAGTACATTCTCCAGGGTTGGACTGTATTCTCCTGTCAAATTTGCTGAATTGTCATGATCCCATTATCCGAGAAATAAGTCTCCATGGGATCAAACCCTCCAGACGGTGCTTAGGCTAGTTGATCTGCAATGCCATGACCTTTGATGAACTTCTAAGTCACGTATACAATATCAAATTATTAGAGGATCAACTTCCATTCAGGACAATCGACAATTCAACATTAGGCTTGTTGAATACGTACTTCAGTGGATCCATGCAGGATATGAGCTAGGTCGTGTGCTCATGCGGATAATGCTATAATCTCATGGGGGCCCATGCTAACGCATAGCATGTCTTCTCAATTAGTGTGTACTTTTGTTCGCCGCTGCTGAATCTTTTGCTGATATAGTAGATTGCTCTTTCCTTGTTATTATCATCTTTCTGTCCCAGCATACAGCCCATTACGTTGGCATTGACGAACAAGTACATAAACAGAGGAACTTCATCCCTCGGGGGCACCAAGACAGGCACTTTGATCAGCTGGTTTTTAATGGCAACAAAAGCTTTTTGGCAATCCTCATTTTATTTCGTGGAGGAATTCTTTCTTAGTAGCTTGAAGATGGGTTCACAAGTTGTCGTGAGCTGGGAAATGAACCTGCTTATGAAATTGATTCTCCCTAAGAACCCTAGTATCTCCTTTTCTGTTCAGGGTACAGGCATCTCCGTAATGGCTTTAATCTTGGCGGAATCAAGCTCAATGCCTCTATTACTCACCAGAAATCCCAATAACTTGCTCGATTTAACACCAAAAGCACATTTGGTTGGGTTCAGCTTGGGGTTATACTTACGCAACTTGTTGAACAGCTTTCGGAGATGGTTAATTTGATCGTCCTCCTTTCAAGATTTGACGATGATGTCATCCACATAAACCTCTATCTCCTTATACATCATGTCATGAAACATGGCTATCATGACCCGCTGATATGTGGCACCGGCATTGATAAGGCCGAAGGACAATCGCCTGTAATAGAAGGTTCCCCAGGGAGTGATGAAAGCTGTCTTCTCCCTGTCATCTTCAGCGACTATGATTTGATGGTAACCAGCAAAGAAATCCACCAAATAATGCATGCCATACTAGGCTATATTATCTATCAGGATGTGGATGAAAGGTACCGGGAAATAGTCTTTGAGACAAGCTTTGCTCAAATCTCGGTAATCCACGCCCACTCGTACCTCCCCGCCGGGATTAGGCACTAGAACTATGTTCGACAGCCACCCCGGGTAGATACGATGATGTCGATTTTCAATTGCTTGACAACCTCTTCTTTAACTTTTAGACTCCATTCAGGTTTCATTCGCCTGAGCTTCTGCTTGACTGGCTTGAATCCATCTTTAATGGGCATTCGATGGATGACAATATCAGTGGATAAGCCCACCATGTCTTCATGCGACCATGCAAACACATCCTGGAACTGAGTTAGGAGTTCAATAAGGTTGGCTTTTTGGTCTTGGGTGAGGTCTAGGCCTATCTGGATTTCTTTGAGGTTTTCTGAGGTTCCGATATTGATAGTGGTGGTTTGATCGAGGTTTGGTTTAAGTTTGTCTTCGACCCATTCTTTGATCTCCTCGGGTACCTCATAGTCATCTATCTCCTCTTGATCAATCTCCATCAAGTCAAAGTTCTGTTCTACATCAAAGTTGTAGTCACTGTGACAGGTTAGCATCACATCAGCATAAACAAACAAATCCAATTTTGAAGTCCTGAAAACAAAATGCTTTCACTTTAATATATGAAACGGTTTAAACATACAAAGCATTTAGCAAAGCATGACAAAAGTTACTGCTATAGCTGTGCAACCAAAATAAGTAGTAAATGAAACCATGTTACAGGGCAAATGGACTCTCTGGCCTTTTACCCTTTTTGAATGAGGCAAGGGACGCTGCTCCAGTTGTCTAATGTCATGTCCTCATTAATAGGGAGGATACAGGAGTTGTGCTCGTCTGTCTCATCTCTGATGATGACTGAAACATCCTTCAGATCAGGGCCGAGATTATTCTTTAAACTGCCACCCCTCCCCTTTTTTGATGCAAGGAATTTGGATAGGATCCTCTTTGTCACTATCTAGAATATCATAATTCATCCCCTCGTAGTGCATCAGGAAATACATGTTAGCAAATGGGTCTCGTCCTTCGTACAAGAACTTTTCTTTTCTATTTTTGCTATCCCCCTCAGGCCTTGAGGCTTTTCTCTCACTTATCGGTATGACTGGAGGAAACAACATGGCTAACACAACAGCAAGAATCTTCCTCATTGGCTTCACAAATCCAGCATCAGTGAGGTTTGGCAGTAGTATAGTGGAAGCATGAACCTTTGGATGCTTGTTTGGGTTTCGGTGGTTTGACCCAGGTGAATAGCTTTATTCGACTTTCCCTAACTAGCTCATGATTTGCACCGGACTTTTGATACCTTGCTGATTCTTTCCTAACTCTTCTCTAGGCCGAAAACACAAAGATACCATCTCTTGACCCACCGTCATTACTTCGAGGGAAACTTTTGGTTTCGAAGCTGGTGCCCCAACAGGTAAGTACTGAATATTGCTCACCTCTACTACTTGAAAACTTGTAGGTTCAACCCCTTAATCTAGACTGATCACCAGCATGTCTCCCTGTGTGCAGACAGGGTATTCTGGTTCTGTATTCACCGTGATTAGGTTGCCGTTGATAATGTACTTGAGTTGCTGATGGAGGGTGGATGGAACTGCTCATGCCATATGGATCCATGGCCTTCCTAGCAACAAATCGTATCCGGTGGTAATTTTGAGTACCTGGAAAGATACATAGAAAGTGTGGGGACCAATCTCCAGTGGCAGCTCAATCTTTCCCACAGCTTCTCGGCGAGACCAATCAAAATCTCGGATAACCACATGACTGGTTCTGATCCGGTTTGGGTTGATCATCATTCTCTCCAAGGTGTCGTAGAGATAGATGTTTAGGGACGATCCTCCATCTATTTGCACACCTCCAATCACATACCTTGATGACATCACTGCTATGTGCACTGACTTGCGATGACCAGTCCTCTCTGCAGGTATATCATCGTCAGTGAAATATATCACATTATTGTTGAAGATATGTTCTATCATATGATGAAATTTCTTAACATCCACTGTTCTTGGCAGATGGGCTTCTTCCAGTACTTTCACTAGAATATTGTGATGATCCACCGAGGATAAAACCAAGTCTAAGATGGACATTTGTTTGGGTGCATCTTTTGAGCTTTGCACCACCTTGATCTTATTATGCCCCATTTTGCTGAGGAACTCTTCGATTTTCTCTTCAGCCACTTTCTCTTTAGCTTTGATGACTGAATTGATCACCCGCTGAGGCAAATACAGTGGATTTTCCTTGGATATGCTGGCAATATTATTTGAGGTGGAACCTTCATCCTTCCCATAATTCTATGGGACTCTTTTCAGACTGATCCCTGGATATTGGGGTTTAAAAGGAAATATTAAAGGTTCAGGTGAAGATACCTCCACAGGATTCTGTGCTTCTTGGACCCCTTTCTCTGGCTGTATTAAGGTTGTGTTGACTAGATCTTTTTCACAAGAAATAACAACCATTGTTTCCTAATTCCACTCCATAAGAATAAATAGTGTTTTTTCATTAGGGTGGCCATAATCTTGATTCCCCTTTATCAGCTTGCCACTTTCAATAAGATTCTGAATCAGGTGTCGAAGTCCCCAGTAAACCTCGGTGTCATGATCAGGCGCATTGGAATGGAACTGACAGATCCTGTCAAGCTTGAATTTTCTAGATCGAGGGTTCTTCGGGGGTAACAAATCTGTAACCATCCACTCATTGATCAACATTTGGTGGATTTCCTTCATTGGCTGGTTCAAATTAGTGAAATTCCTCTAAAAGGCGAATTCCCTATCAGCTTAGAACTTTTCTTCTTTATCCACCTTGTTGGTCCAGGGTTCATGCTCATAAAACCGATAATGATCCCTCATAGCAGTGGAACTAATATTCGGTGTAGGAGGACTTACTTCAGACTGGTTGGACTGGTTTATCAGCTGCCTAGTTATATGATGTTGATACACGATCATATCTACTAACTTTCCAATCTGTTCCTTGATAAACTTGATTTCCTATTCTATTAGGAACCGCTTCTCTAAGAACTCCAAACTGTCTGGGCTATTGGTGCTGGATTGAGTTTCCTCTCTGACATACCGGAGGTATTTGGATCCCTATCCACTCCCCGTGCTAATCATATTGACACTCTCCTCTTTGTGCTAAGGGAGGGGATTATCCTGCACATGCGGTTGTTCAGGCTTTGTCACCACAATCTCTTCGTTGTCTATCAAGTCTTGAATTTTGTGCTTGAGAGACCAATAGTTTTGCGTATTGTGGCCCGGTGATCCGGAATGGTATGCACACTTCTTACTTGGGTTAAAATTCCTTCCCCCGGTACTAGTTGGTGGAAGAAGTTGAACAATCTTCTTCTGTGTTGTCAATAGTTTCAGCACATTCTCGAGTGAATCCCCTAAATGGGTGAATGTTCTCCGACGTCTGGCCTCCAAACTTTTCTGAAATGGAGGATTAGAAAGTTGGGCTGGAGCTTGGAAATGGGAATAGTTCCTCCTTTGAATGGGCATACTGCTCTACTCGCTCCTCTGATTCTATCCTTGCAGTACTAAGGACACTTCCTCATCTTTCTTCTTGTGTACTCTCTGGGGATTACTCCCATAACTCATGGACTGAATTTGCTAGACAACAGCTTCCAAGGCGGTAAGATCTTTTATCTTGCCAGATTTCATCCCCATTTCAGCCATTTCTCCATGCTTGATCATCTCCGAGAATGGTTTTCCTATGCCTGCTAAGACCCTTTTGTAATACAGAGCTTCTAGGATGTCGATGAAGGTTATAAATATCTCAGACTCAGTCATAGGTGGGGTGACTTGTGCTGCCACCCGCCTCCATCGTTGGGCATATTCTCTGAATGAGTCAGTGTTCTGCTTTTTGATTTTGGTGATTAAATATCTGTTTGGAGCCATTTAGGACTGAAAGCTTTATTAATTGAGGAAGGCATGTGCTAACTCTTCCCATCTATGAATCTTGGAATTGTCCAATCAGGCATACCAAGCTTTAGCCTCTCCGGTCAAGCTCTTCTGAAATAATTGCATTCTGAGTTTCTCGTCCTCTGTATAGGCTCCAGGCTCTCCAATGAATACCTTTAAATGAGTGTAGGGGTCTCCTAATCCATCATATTTCTCAAAATTAGAGACTTGAAATTTTTCGGGGTAACGAGCCCCTGAGAATATACATAAGTCTGAGTAATTGACACTTCCAAATGCCCCAGTCCCTTTGATGGATCGGATTATTTCTTCTATTTGTTGTACTTTCTTTAGAATATCACCAGCTTCCTGCTCTTTGTTGATGTTGGTGATTTCAAAGGGTTTTGTTGGTCATATTCTAATTCTGTGGTTCAGGAATCTGAGTGAATCTGAGTGTCTTTCTTTTCAGTCTCTTGACTGCCACCGGATGTAGATGGTTCTGTATAACCAGTTGTTTGTTTCCCTTGAAGACCTTTGCTTTGCTCCCTTAAAAAAATAGCCAATTCGGCTATCTGGTTATTCAATCCTTCAAAATCTTCCCTAGAAACATAAGTGGATTCAGGTTGAGCACTGGAAGCCATGTCTGGAGATGGTCTTAGTGCTTTCTTAGATTTCGATCTAGTGACAGGACCAATTTTTACCTACAACAAACATAGGTGTGTCAATTGCCTGATGTGGGATCGGTTGGATGCATGCTATGCAATGTGTTTATTTTTGAGGTTTTTAATCTTATCTTGTAAAACAAAGGTCAGTTGTTTTGATGACAGGATAGTATGACAGGATTCACAATGAAATGTATATTTACATTATGAAATTTGAATTTGAAAATGGACATTTGTATTGAAATAGGAAGGCATGAAGAGGCTTCCCTTCGGATTTGGTTAATCAGAGGCTGACCTATCTTAGGCTACTCTCGCGGCTTTTCGGCATGAAGGTCCCCAGATCATCGCAATCTACTAGAGGGGAAATTAATCCGATCTTTCAATTGGAGCGGATCTGAGCGGTGCCTTTCTTGAGCCTCATAGAATTAATCTTCTTTGAGTCCAGTAATCAAACACCGACGGGTTTGCCTCCTGGTGGAGGAGTCATACAACATACATTCATATATCGCGTCTCACCGTATGAAATGATGACATTGTGCGAAGCACTAATTTAAAGCAGTAAAGCATTCATTCACATCCATTCAATGTAAAATGCAACATTCACACACACGCAGATATAAAAGGAAATTTTGAAAAGATTTGAACGCGGCCTAAGCCCTCTACTGTCCCCAGCAGAGTCGCCACCTGTCGACGTTGGGAAAAAAATCGGTCTGACTTTGGACCCGATCATTCTCTCTTCCGAAGTCTTGTGGTCTTCTACCCTTATTTCCTTATCTATTTTATGAAGGGTAAAAATGTTTTTTAGGAAAAGGCCAACATATATCATGTCGACGATTTGAACGGTTTACAGAGTCGCCAGTTAGTAGATTTGAAATGGTTGTACCTACTCAACCGAGTTTTCTTTGAAAGTAGACCCAATTACTGGACACTGTTGAAACTTGATCTTTGAAATCGAAGTTCTAAGTTCGGGGGCTTGGTTAAGTGGGGGGAGGTGTTAGGCACCCCCAACTCCCGTGAAACACGGTACCACATCTTTTCAATATTTTCCTTTTTATTTGCAATGTGTGTGTGTGGATGCTGTAAGAAATTAGGCCTACGCTTGTTTGTTTTGAAAGTATTGTCATGCTTCGTTAAACCTATATACGAAGGGTTTGATTTGATTTGCAAAAGTACTTTTTAGACAAGATATTAAAATGATGTTTTGAAAAGGTTGGTTTTCAAACCCTTACGCTCAAGTAGGAATTGAAACATGTTGATACTTCCATTTTTTATCTTTTCAGCTTTTTGGCTCAATTTGAATGGTGAATTGTTGGGCTACGAAGCATCCTCGACCACAAAATATATACAAGTGCCGATTTTCTCATGGGCATGACAACCATCAGAGTGACTCTGAAGAAAATTTAATTTTTCCGTGAATAGTGCCGTATACGTGAATAGTGCCGTATACGTGAATAGTAACCCCGACGGAAAAAGTAAGAATTTCAACATAAAATCCATGCCAATATTTCGGTATAATGATATTGAGAAAAATAACATCATTTACGAAAGAAAATAACATCCCTTACCTCAAAAGAACAATACTTCTGACTAGAATATCGGATATAATACCGAAGAAAACATGCACTGAATAGCAACACTCAAAGTATTGAAATACTCACAAAAATACGCTCGATATTATAGAGAGAGAAAACTTCTGATTCTGGTGTGATTTTCAATTATAACTTAAGCACCCTATTTATAGGAAAAGCTTAGGATGCCAAAGGAGACTAAAATAATAAAATATTATTATTTTTAAAAAAATTCCGCCGCCTGGCTGCTTCCCAAAATTCAGATTTTCAACAAAAGTGGGGCCCACCCATTAAATAATATTTATTTTCTGAAACTTCAATAATTCATAACAAATAGCCCCTTCGTCAGAAAAATACAAATTCGATGTCCTTCTATAGAAAATTTAATTCTCTACAACTTTGTAGAAGGAAGTTTTTCCAAATTCCAAACATAAATTATCCGAAATCCATAAACAGATGATTTCTCACACCAAAATATTGATAAAAACTCATCAGCGCCAATTCCTTCTTTAATATCCACAAAATAAATATTTTCTTATCATATAAATCAATAATTAATTATTCACAAATAATATTACAGAACTACAATATTGACAACCAGGTCGTTCCCAGGAAAGAGGGGGCCTTCCGATAAGGACTTCTCCTTACTGGCGCGCAATTAAATAACCCCTCCTAGACAGAACTTCCTTAGACATTGTCAATAATGCTATCTAATAATATTATTCAAATAATATGAATTATTGAGTTGATAATGTGAAATACTGTGCAGTGACAATTATTGAATCAATAATACCAAAATATCAACTGTAGCCATTATTGAATCAATCATATAAAATGGCAACGTAGCAATTATTGAGTCAATAAAATATCAATGTAACAATTATTGAGTCAATAATATAAAATATCAACGTAGCAATTATTGAGTCAATAATACAAAATATTGAACAGTAATTACTGTAACAATTATTGAGTAATGGCTTCTCACGTAAGACTCAATAATTCGAAATACTGTGCGATACCGTGTGCTACTGTGCAACACCGCGTATCACTGTATTTTAACCACCGGGTATTTCAACAGTACTAACGGTAATAACCACGCCGTTATTTTGTAAAAAAGTTATTTATGTCGCTTTCTATATCCGACAGTTATTCCGTTGTGGGGGCCCACAAATAGCTGCGCCGTCGTACGAATATTCCCCGACAACAAGAATATTCCACGACCAAATGAATATTTCCCGACAACAAGAATATTTTATAACCACTTGCTCATTTTAAAAATGTTTGCACATTTCACCCATAACTTTCATATTTATCAAAACAACACCTTACTGTTTCGAAATAATATATAAAGAAAATTAAATCTTTATTCATAAAAGTTGGGGTCTTACATATCTCTTCTTTTATTAGAGGTGGTAGATTCTTTATTGATCATATATTATCTCCATATGCAACTCATTATACCCAAGCATACCCTATATATGCCTTAAAAGGCCTTAAGGAATAGGTCAAAGTACAATTTGTTACATACAAGATACTATGATGATCTCAAGTCCAAAGATCACTTGTACTACTATCACATTAGGAATTCCTATTGACAGACGAGTAAAACTCCATTAGGTATTCCATAGCGAGTCACGTTCAGTGAACTTATTCTCCAATAAGCACCTACATACTTGCTTTAGTGTATCCACACAAATGACCATGAGATCAGTCATCCTCATCCAATGAGCAAGCAACAAATGTACCAATCTATCCGGATTTACTAATCCCTATTTTAGTAATCCCACAATTGGGAACTATTTTAGTTTTTAAGCTTTCTAAGAATTTAGATCTCATTAGCATGATCTCAACATGATTCTAAAATCATTGCTTAAAACTATAAGTTATTTACATATTATTAAAAACAGCACCATGTAGATAATTAAATGCCTTAAATGAATATTTTATTAATAAATAAATAAGATTGTTTATAAAGTATGTACTTTATCATCATACAAGATTGGCTTGTATGCACACTACTATCAAGTATGATATGTATTAGATCAGATGTCGCTCATTCACTTATTGTAACAAGCAGATATCAGTTGAATCTAGAAGAGGAACACCGGAAGGCAGTGAAAAACATCCTAAAGTACTTAAGAAGAACTAAGAATGTATTTCTTGTCTACGGTGGGTCTGAATTAAAACTAGAAGGCTACATAGACTCAAGTTTTCAAACGGACCAAGATGACAGTAAATTCGTTTCGGGGTATATGTTTACCTTAAACGGTAGCGTAGTGAGTTGAAAGAGTTCCAAGTAGCAAACAGTTGTTGATTCTGACAGAGGCATAGTACATAGCTGCAAGTGAAGTTGCAAATGAAAACTGTTTGGATGAAGAAGTTCATAACTGAACTTGGTGTGGTTCCTAGCATTAGAGAAGCAGTACCTTTATTCTATGACAGCACTGGAGCTGTTGCATAGGCCAAGAACCCAGGTCTTATCAGAAATCCAAATATGTGTTGCGGCGATTTCATTTGATTAGGGAGATCATTGAAAGAAGAAACGTCACACTGGAGCTTGTGGACTCTCAAGACAACATGGCAAATCCGTTTACTAAAGTTTTAACACAACAACAATTTGATCGTAACTTAGAAAAGATGGGTATGAGATACCATGACGATTAGCTTTAGTGCACGTGGGAGATTGAAAGTAGTATGGACATAAGCCAATCATATTTGATATGATGTAGCATATACTTTGTAATCTTATTCATTTATTAATAATAAAAGTTAATTTATCAAAGTCTTTTTCTTTATCTACATGGTGCTGTTATATTAAATGTGATATACCTATAGTTTTGAGAAATGCTTTTAGAATCACGATGATTATCATGCAAATGAGATCTAAATTCTTGGGTAGCTTAAAACTAAAATTGTTTCCAATCGTTGGATTACTAAAAAGAGAATTAGTGAATCTAGATAGATTAGTACATACGTTGCTTGCTCTTAGGAAGAGGATGATTGATATCATAATCATTTGTGTGGAGACACTAAAGTAATTATGTAGGTGCTTATTGTGACGCCCCCAAATCCGGGTATCTTTAATTCCGAGTCCGGTGCTACACGGTACTACAACATCCACACATTTTTAGCTCTAAAAGCTTAATGACACAAATGTAATCTTTATATTATTACATCATATCCGTTCAATCCCAATTTCTTTAACCATTATATGTTCTTACATCATAATAATTCACATTACATAGTAATATTAATCTATTACAAGATCTTCTATCCATCTTCGTTTTCCTTCTTCTATCCTTAATGAATTCTTCAATACATTTTTCCTTAGCTAAAATCATATAGTTTTAAGCAATGATAAGCATTAAATTAAAAATGTTATGAATATTTAAAGTTTTCTACATATTAGAAATTTTAAATAAATTACTGAAAATAATTTTTGGGCTGAAATAAATTTACCGTAATCTTATAATACTATTTACAAATTATTGTAAATTTTTGAAGAGTAATTGAAAATCAGAAGTATTTATTATATTTTTAAGCTATTTAAAGTTAGTTTAAAAATAGAGGAAATTCATAGAAAATTCTATGAATGGTGGAAAATTATGAAATTTACTGAAAAATCTTATAATAATATAAAACTAATATTGATGATGTTTTAAAGATATAAAAGTATGTGGAGTTAGTATTTATATTTTAAAGCTATTAAATGATAGTTTTTATAAATAGAAATAATTATAGAAAATTGTCGGATAATCTGAAAAATATAAAAATTATTTGAAAAGTTCAGAATAATATTTTAAATATTTTAGAAGTGTTAGTAAGCTCATGAGGTGTCAGGATGTAAATGTACAAGTAACGAATGAGTTATGATAAAAACAAAAATAATATTTTTGTTAAAATAAAATGGTGATAATACCAGAATAGTGGATTGACGTTTTAAAAATAAATTATCATATATGAGTTTTTAGATTTCTCAAGTTTTATTATCCACTTTTAATTTTTAGAATATGAATAATGCTTTATTTGATAAATAATGCCACCTTGAATGACTTATGAATTATTAGTTGATTTATATTTTATTCGAGGTGAATGTTAGGTGACTCCGACTTTTAATAGAATTTAAATTGTTTATAGTAAGGTGTTGATTTATTAAATATTTATATATTTATATTCTTATATTTTATCATCACTTGTGGTGGTGGCTTAGTGGTGGGAAGCCGGACATAAGTCCCCATTAATATGGGTTCGAGTCTTGGTAAACTCCTTTATGCTCAAGTGGTCTTACGCCTTGGATTTATTCGGGGGTAAGTTGAGCCCTGAATTTATTCGGGGGAAAGCTGAGTTGTGCCGATGAATACACCATTGAGGCCTCTAAAATTTTTGAAGATCATGCATTTATTTTCTCCCTATCATGTATGTAATTATTTATTACATATGTTAATAAATAACAGTTATGATATTACAAAACCAGTTGACAGTATTGTAAGTCTATAATAATGATTGTGAATAATTGTTGAAAGATTAAAAATATATAAATAATTGATGAATAAATGTGTTGATTAAAGGTAAGTATGATAAATAGATGTTTGTTCAATTATTTTCTTTTTGCAAAAGTAAGTTTGGCAGGACTTGCCGACACTCTACTTTTCCCAAAGTAGTATGGACAACAACTCTATTATTAAATAAATTTTGTTAAAACGTGTACACGTTGGTTTAATTTTCTCTGTGATACCACAAATTCCACTACAATTATTTTATATAGCTAATTTGGTTATTTTTCCAAAGCGTGTGTGCTAGTTGTTTCCTCAATTTTCAGTATAAATAGTTTGTTAGATTGAGCAACTAAACACAAACCATGACTACATCAAAAATATAAAATTCTTTTACTACAATATTGGGAATATTTTTTTTGAGTGTAAGGTTACTCCAAGTGTTGATAAGGAGTGCAAGCATTGTTCAAGTTGATAAATTTCATAGAAAGCAGAATCTAATCACGTGCTAAGGTAAAAGGATACCACTTTCTTTCATACTCCTAAATCTGAACTTACTATGGTAAGTATTGCTTTTATAATTCCTGAAATGATTAGAAATACCTTGAAGGTTTGCGCTTCATCTAGTATCATTTCATTTACCTGAATTTTAATTTATTGAGAATTAATCGTTATCTTTGAAATATAAATCTTGAATATCATTCTCGAATTTGAATCCACGTTTTGGTCATCATGTTGACAATTTGGACATTCTTAAACTCTGGATAAATTAAATTATAAATCTTTATTGTTTATTCTTCATCTTATTATTCTTATTATTTCTATTCATCCTTTATATCATTGTCATCATCCTTAGACTTAAATTTGTGTAGAAAAGTTATCTTTGGCCCGTAGTGCAAATATGAACTGTTGATTGATATGATTATGACCAGAAATTGTGTATTGGTATTATAGACACTCAAAATTTTGATTTCCTATTACTAACCATGCAGGAGGGCAAATTTTCCTTTTTCAACCTTCGGAGACAACCCCGGAAACAACCCTGAGGAAGAACAGAATCAGCTGCAATCAAACCTCGAAGACAACCCCAAAGGACAGCCGAAAGCTCCATCAACCCTGTAGATAACCCTTGGAGGGGAAAAACGTTCATTTTGACGAGTAAACTTCAACAACCATAAAACAGCTGTAAATAGGGTTACAAAAAGCAATTGCAGCATTTTTGAGCGCAAACTACGCAAAACAGCTCTACAGACTACCTGGGAAGACCCGAAGATGCCATTTTGGTCATGGACCCATCTTTTTGGATTCGGAAAAGGAAAAGCCCTATGCCACTACGTAGCTCTCGGAGATAGCTTTCCGGAATGGTATGACACATCTTGAATTCCCGGATTTCAAGTTACAAACGTTTCAGCGAACAGCTCGTCGATCATATTGCATGTACATCGAGGCGGCGGGACCCATTGGGCCCTTCTGCAGGTGTACTTATGGAATCCGCATGTGACGAACGAGATTTTTTAATATGATTTAAATATTTATTGAATTAAATTAAATATTTTTTGATGATTTAATTATTGAGTCAAATAATGAATTGATGAAATTATGGTAGATTAATTTAATTATATGTGTTTCATAGATTAAATTAATGTGGAGAATTTTATTATTCAAAGTATGTATTTAATTGAGCTTATTCGATTAAATGAATTATTTAATAAGCATAATGTTATTCTAATTAATTTAATAATTAATTAGAGATTTAATGATTTGACATAATTAATAAACTAGAATTTTAATTATGTGACAATGTGATTTATTGTGGCATTATTCTAATTTATTTAATTGATTTAAAAAATATTATATGATTAATTGGGTGTGACATTATTAAACTATATAATAAGAGTTTATTAAAATAAAGGGAAAGGTGTATAAAAAGATCTAGCCAAACATAGCCCTAAGAGAGGTTGGGGCAGTTAACCCATTATAGGGTTAACTGACCATTACTACGTCAGTTGTTATACATATATTGTATATGTATATTATAACTTATATTAGCCTTATATGTCATATCAGTTATATTGCGTAGTTTTCATTCAAAGAGAAATTCAGAGATAAAGTTTGAAAGAAAAGATTGAGAGAATAAGAGTCCTTATAATTATCTTTGTATCAACTTCACAAAACTAACAAGGGTAATCTCTCAACCCAAACTTTACTTTACGTTCTTATAATCTCTATGAAAAACTATTTAAAATTTCTCTATGATTGAAGAAATTGGTAATTTATGAGTATATGATGATATGTATGTTAGTATATGTCTACAATATGGTTTATATTATGTATTCATGTGTTAGAGTAACCAATTTTATATAAACATGCTATAATCTGAGTTTTCCATTAACGACTATTTTGAGTTCTCTGTAAAATAACTATTTTGTGATCAATGCATGAATTGATGATTTATGTGTATGTACATGTTAATATATAATCATAACATGTTTTTTACCATCTATGTATGTTTTCAAACCATCAATTTTATATAAATATGTCGTAATTGGATTTTTGAAGTTATAGAGTATAAAAGTTGTATATATGGCCCTTACGAACAATTGTGAGCTTTAATACATATTGTATACAATACGAAATATAACTGCTCAAATTCAGTCCTCATTCATTACAATTATTATCGCACTATTTTATAAAAATAGTGAGGACTACTACTTCTCTAACTCTGCCCATCACTCTGTTCCCCGACTAGTCCATGCAACATTTTCATTTCCTGAAGAGGACAATAGAAGAAAAGGCTGAGCTCAACTAGCCCAGTAAAGGACATTATGACTAAGATAATGAAGAATAAATTATAGTTAGTCTTCAACAAATCAGATAAAATATTATGGACAACAAGTTTTAGATCAACAACTGTAGCGGAAATAACAATTCATTAGAAGATTTAAGTAAAAAATGATGTCTACTATCTTCTATGATTTAAAAGTCCATCATCAATATTCTATCCCTGTAACATCAATCAATATATACCTCGAATCAAATATTCATCTTTGCACTACGGCCAAAGATATTCATTTGTATCACCAGTGGTCATGTTCATCTCAACACCTGTCCATCTTTGCACTACGGGCTAAAGATATTCATTAGGTAATAATTCATCTTTGCACTACAGGCCAAAGATATTCATCAAGTAATCATTCATCTTTGCACTACAGGCCAAAGATATTCAGTTATATCATCATTTAGGACTGAGGATGATGAAAACAATATAAATAACGAATCCAGTGAGATAAAGGACAAAGATTAGGAATTCGTAATTTAGTTTATCAAAGTTTAAGAATACTCCATAATAATAAATTGTGGAGTAAAATTCAAGAATGAAGTTCAAAACATGGATCCAATCAAAGATAGGAACCATAACAAATAACTTGGACAAATAAAAGAATTTTTTTTTTTTTTTTGTGAATAGGACCGTATTCGTGAATAGTGCAGTATACGTGAATAGTGTCGTATACGTGAATAGTAATCCCGACATGAAAAGATAAAAATTTCATACCAATATTTTGGTGAAATGATATTGAAAAAAATAACATCATTTACAAGGAAAATAATATCCCTTACGAGAAGAATAACATCCCTTACCTCAGTAAATACTGAATATGACAGGAATATCGGATATTATGCTGACGAAAACTTGCACTGTTATCAACACTCAAAATATCTAAACACTCACAAGAAATATGCTTGATACTATAGAGAGAGAATTTTCTGATTCTGGTGTGATTTTCATTTCTAACTAAGCACCCTATTTATAGGAAAATGCTTAGCACACCAAAGCTCAAAAAACTTAACCACGGATGATTTTGAAGAATTTGCAGCATCTCATTTTGAAAAAATCAATCTCAGCAAAAACATACCAAACAAGGACAAGTGAGGCCCACACATGTTTTAAATTTAAACAATATTCAGAAACTTCAATAATTCAAAATAAATAGCTCATTTATCAGAAAAATACGAACCTTATGTCCATTCCATATGAAATTTAATTCTCTACAACTTTGTAGAACAAAGATTTTCCAAATTCCTAACGAAAAATGACCAAAATTTATATACGGATAAAATTTTAATTTCCTTCTCTTCCCTTTATCTTTCCCCCCTTTTCTTCTTTTTCCTCATCCTTTCTTTCTTTCTTCCTTCCTTTTCCATCATTTTCCACTAACTCTCTCTCCCCCCCCCCCTTTCTTCTTTTCTTCTCTCACCTCCAACAACCATATATATATATATATATATATATATATATATATATATATATATATATATATATTAAAATATTTATAATTATAAAAAATAATTCCAATTCCATTTTCTCTCTTCTACCTCATTTTATTCATATACCATGAATTTATTGTAAAAATATTACCATTTAAATTATAAAATTATACTATTATATTATCACATTATACACTTATAATGTAATATTATAATAATATATTTGAATGAATTATTTTATCAGAAAAGATAAAATAACAATTTTCAACAATTGTCTCTTTTGCTAAAAATTCCTTCATTTATATCAAAATTGAATAAATATTTACGTATCATATTTATCAACAATTAATTATTATTCACAAATAATATTACAGAATCACAATATTAACAACCAAATCATTCCCAGGAAAAAGGGGGCTTTCCGATAAGGATTTCTCCTTACTGGCGCGCAATTAAATAACCTATCCCCTTTCCTCGACAAAATTTTCTAGACATTATCAATAACGTTATCTAATAATATTATTCAAATAATATGAATTATTGATTTGATAATGTAAAATATTACGCAGTAACAATTATTGAATCAACAATAATATAAAATACTGTGCAATACCGTATGCTACTATGCAACAACGCGTATTACTTTGTTTTAACCACTGAGTATTTTAACAGTTTAACGATAACCGTTATACCGTTATTTTTAGAAAACTTATTCTTGTCGTTTTCTTTATCCAACAGTTTTCCGTTATGGGGCCCACAAATGGCTGCGCCGTGGTACGAATATTCCCTGACAACAAGAATATTCCACGACCAAACGAATATTCCCCGACAACAATGAATATTTTATAACCACTTGCTTATTTTGAAATATTTGCGCATATTACCCATAACTTACCACATTTATGAAATCAACACCTTACTATTTCCAAAATAATATATAAAGAAAATTAAATCTTTATTCATAAAAGTTGGGGTCTTACAACCACCCCTCCTAATGAAATTTCGTCCTCGAAATTGACGTACATACCTGGTATTTCGAAAAGGTGAGGATACCTCGCTTTAATTTTTGATTCTAACTCCCAGGTCATTTCCTCGATATCATGGTTTCTCCACAAAACTTTAACTTGAGGTATTATCTTCGAGCGTAGGACATGTTCCTTCTTATCTAAAATCTTGACAGGTACCTCCTCGTACGTTAAATCTTCTGCTATCTCGTCTGGTTCTAACTCAATAATGTAGTTTGGGACTTTCACATATTTACGAAGCACGGATATATGAAAAACGTTATGAACACAAGACATGCTTAAGGGTAAGGAGAGTCTATAGGCCACAGCTCCCACTCGGTTAAGAATTTCAAATGGACCAATAAATCATAAATCGGTGCCCATAGCTTTCTACAAACTGACCCTTTGGCACTTGATGCTCCGCCTTGACACGTTTACACGTTAAACACCTCGAGATAAACTCCGAGATCTCTCTCTTCATATTGCTCCACCAAAATATATGTCGAAGATCACGGTACATTTTGGTACTCCTAGGATGGATTGCAAACGGTGTGTTGTGTGCCTCCAACATGATTCTATACTTCAAATCAGAATCGTTAGGAACACAAAGTCTGGAGTTGACTCGAAGTATTCCTTCTTCATCGATTCTTGCTTCTGGAATAGCATCTTCTTGCACCTTCTTCTTCATCTTCATCAGCTCCGGGTCTGTAGATTGAGCAGCTTTAACTTTATCAATTAAAGCTGGTTCTATTCGTATATTTGACATCATCACGTAGGTCCCTGGAGTCTTTAACTCTATCTCCATCCTTTGTACGTCATACAAAATGGGGCTTCATGTTGACAATATCGCACTTATACTCGCATATGATCTTCTACTCAACGCGTCAGCTACCACGTTCGCTTTTTCAGGATGGTATTGAATGGTATGGTCGTAATCTTTCAATAGCTTCAACCAACGTTGTTGTCACATATTGAGTTCGTTCTGGGTGAAGAAATATTTGAGGCTTTTAGAGTATATTAGGATGTCATCAATAATGACAACCACGAAATGATCCAAATATTTCTTAAATATTCGGTTCATCATGTCCATGAACGCAGCATGTACATTGGTCAATCCGAAAGATATAACTAGAAATTCGTAAAATTCCACTTTTCTCGCTCTATCTCAGAGTATCCATTCACTAAGGAATGCCAAATATGAAAATAAGAGCTTCTGTTCGTAAAATTTGTGAAAAATGTCGACTAATTCGTAGGCGGGGACGAATTATAGTAATTTGTTCCAACCCATATTAATCCGAATCAATCCATACGCTCCCATTTTTAGTAAAATTCCAGAAGAAGATTATGGAAACACTTACTCGAAATCTCACTTATCAGATTCAATTTCCATTGTTTCCATTTCCAGTCGACGTTGGAAAATTTAAGAAATACCATGGGTCGATTTATAACCCGGTTTTCCTCAAATAGATCATCCTAAGTTATCTCTACCGTTATTCTTTTTATTGCAAAAAAGATTTTGAAGAGTTTTGTAGGAAAGAGGCCCACATGTGTATATGTCGACGATTTATTTAAACAGAGTTGTCAGTTGGTAGTTTTGAAAATAGTTGTACCAACTCAACCGAATTTGTTTTGAAAAGAGGCTTAATTGCTAGACACTGTCGAAACTTGATCTTTTGAAATCGGAGTTTTGAATTCGGGGGCTTGGTTAAGTGTGGGGAATGTGTTAGGCACCTCACGACTCCTGTGTAAACACGGTACCGCAATCTTTTCAATATCTCCTTTAAAACATGGAATGCGTGAATGAATGCTGTTTGAAATTTGGGCCTTTTGATTGATTGAAAGCTTTAACAGGCTTCGTTGATCCTATATACGAAAGGTTTGATTTGATTTGAAAATCAATCTTTGATTTGATTTGCAAAAAGCATTATTTAATTTGATTTGCAAAAGCTTTTAAATTGAATTGACAGTGATATTTTAAAAGCTAGTTTTATCAAACCCTTACGCTAACATAGGAATTGAAGCCTATCGATGCTCTTAATTTTATCTTTATAGCCTTAAGGCTGCATGTAACTGGTGATTTATCGGGCTGCGAGGCATCCTCGACCATAGAAATATAAAATGTCGCTCTCCTCATGGGTATGAAAACCATCGGAGGGGCGCTGACACGACAATCCATATTTTCACTATGTTAAGACCTTAAATCTGGATAACCGTTTTAAGGTCTGTGCATGTACATTTTACAGATAAAACTAGCAGGGTACATCTGTAAATCGTAGTTTGTCCATCGTGGGAATCAGATTCTGATCAATTTGATCATGAATTCCACGATTCCTAGGCTCACATATGAATGGCACAGTTCGAATTTATACAGAAACAGATAAATATCCCAAGATAGCCAGAACCAGGGATTCATTCAGTAAATCCTGGTCCGCACGGCCGAAGCGTCTCGTTCCCACTAGATAGCGATCTAAGGGACGCGAGGTTGCTTTTGAAGCTGAAACTATAAAAATAACTAGATTTAAGGAAATCTCAGCCATTATAGCTTCCAGGTTCTGTCGGGACCTGTTTGAACCGTTTGAAAGCTAGAAATGGCGAGATTTGGATAAATCTAGTTCGTCCGCAGATATGTCAGTGAAGATTCATATACAAATGAATATTAAATGCAACAGTTGAATAAATTGAGCAAAGCAATATATATAGTTAAATATATATAAAAGCTTGAAAAAGGGCGATGGGTTTTCACTCGCAAGCCCGGACTGGAATTGAAATATATATTTATAAAATAACTGTAAATAGCTACAAAATAATCCAAGCTATGATAGAAATAAAATATATATATATATATATATATATAGAAAACAGTAAAAAGGGCAATGGGTTTTCACGCCGGTGCCCGTACTAGAATTGAAATTGACATAAAATAGTCACCAAGAGACTGGGAGAGCACCCAGTATGAGGAGTGTGCAAAAGCAGTAAAATGGCCACGAAGTAATCCAGGCCGGACTGAAAATATATAAATATAAATATATATATATATATATATATATATATATATATATATATTGACAGAAATGTAGTCAACCAGGACTGATATTAGTACAAGTGATGGTGAAAGTCGCTTATATATGCGTAAATATATATAAAAGCGGTAAACTACCACGGATTTGGCATCTGGGCTTGACAGAATTGAAATGTTAGTCCATTTGCAGATAAATATACACAAAAAAGGGCCAAACCTGGACTGGGAAGATAACCCAGTCCAACGAAGTTGCCAAAAAGGCGTGTGCTAGTGCATTGAAGCTGCTGGAGCTGACGGATCGTCAATCCGAGTTGTAGAAATGCAAAAAACTGCATTTATATATAGAAATATACAAAATTTTGATGAAAACAACCACATAACTAAGTTCCAGGCATATTTAGAAGATAAAACTTGATGTGCAGGTGTAAAACAGTGCAAAGTAGTAGTATTGAACAGTGACAATTATTGAAACAACAATAATATAAAATACCGTGCAATACCGTGTGCTACTGTGCAACAACGCGTATTACTTTATTGTAACCACCGGGTATTTCAACAGTTTAATGGTAACCGTTATGTCGTTATTTTTAAAAAACTTATTCTTGTCAGTTTCTTCATCCGACAGTTTTTCGTTATGGGGCCCACAAATAAATGCGCCGTCGTACGAATATTCCCCGACAACAAGAATATTCTACGACTAAACGAACATTCCCCGACAACAATGAATATTTTATAACCACTTGCTTATTTTGAAATATTTGCGCATATTACCCATAACTTACCACATTTATCAAATCAACACCTTACTATTTCAAAATAATATGTAAAGAAAATTATATATTTATTCATAAAAGTTGGGGCCTTACAACCTCCTCTCCTTATGAAATTTTTATCCTCAAAATTAACGTACATACCTGGTATTTCAAAAAGGTGAGCATACCTCGCTTTCATTTCTGATTCTAACTCCCAGGTCATTTCCTCGATATCATGGTTTCTCCACAAAACCTTGACTTGTGGTATAACTTTGAGCGTAGGACATGTTCCTTCCTATCAAAGATCTTGACAGGTACCTCCTTGTACGTTAAATCTTCGGCTATCTCGTCCGATTCTAACTCAATAATGTGGTTTGGGTCTTTCACATATTTACAAAGCACAGATATGTGAAAAACGTTATGAACATGAGACATGCTTGGAGGTAAGGCGAGTCTATAGGCCACATTTCCTACTCGGTCAAGGATTTCAAATGGACCAATAAATCATAAATCGGTGCCCATAGCTTTCTACAAGCTGACCCTTTGGCACTTGATGCTCCGCCTTGACACGCTTACACGTTAAACACCTCGAGATAAACTCTGCGATCTCTCTCTTCATATTACTCCAGCAAAATGTATGTCGAAGATCACGATACATTTTGGTACTTCTAGGATGGATTGCGAACGGTGTGTTTTGTGCTTCCATCATGATTCTATACTTCAAATCAGAGTCGTTAAGAACACAAAGTCTGAATTTGACTCGAAGTATTCCCTCTGCATCGATTCTTGCTTCTGGAATAGCATCTTCTTGCACCTTCTTCTTCATAATCGTCAGCTCCGGGTCTGTAGCTTGAGTAGATTTAACTTTATCAATTAAAGCTGGTTCTGCGCGTATATTTGACATCATCATATGGGTCCCTGGAGTCTTTAACTCTATCTCCATCCTTTGTACGTCATACAAAATGGGGCTTCATGTTGACAATATCGCACTTGTACCCGCATATGATATTATACTCAACGCGTCAGCTACCACGTTCATTTTTCCAGGATGATATTGAATGGTATGGTCGTAATCTTTCAACAGCTCAAGCCAACTTCGTTGCCGCATGTTGAGTTTGTTCTGTGTGAAGAAATATTTGAGGCTTTTGGAGTATATTAGGATGTCATCAATAAAGACAGCCACGAAAAGATCCAAATATTTCTTAAATATTCGGTTCATCATGTCCATGAATGTAACATGGACATTGGTCAATCTAAAAGATATAACTAGAAATTTGTAATGCACGTATCGAGTTCTAAAGGCAGTCTTTGGAATATCCCCAGTTTTAATCTTTAACAGATGATATCCAGAACGAAGATCGATCTTTGAAAAGAATTGTGCACCTTGCAACTGGTCGAACAGGTCATCAATGCGAGGTAACGGATACCTATTCTTAATGGTGACATGGTTCAACTCCCGATAGTCAATACAAGGTCGCATACTTCCGTTTTTCTTCTTTACGAATAAAATAAGAGCACCCCAAGGAGATGTACTAGGACGTGTAAAACCGATGTCTAACAACTCCTGTAGTTGGACCTTTAACTCCTAAAGTTCAGTAGGAGCCAATCGATATGGGGTTTTAAAAATGGGTTTTGTACCGGGTTCAAGGTCAATAAAGAATTTAACTTCACGGTCTGGGGGTAGAACAGGAAGTTCTACGGGAAATACATCAGGAAACTCACTTACAACAGAAATATCATTCAAATCTAACGTATTCTGGGTTAAATCAGTGACATGGGCTAAGAAAGCTTGACATCCGTTTTTCAATAAACAAAAAGGTTTATGACTTGAAATGACATTGATTGATTTTAGTGGTTTGGTGGTTTGAATTCGCACAACAGGTTGGTTAGGAATATGAAAACTAACAACCTTACGAAACTAATCAATTTTGGCATGATAAGTGGTTAACTAGTCAATTCCTAAAATTACATCAAATGCAAGTATTTTCAAAGATATAAGATCAACAGGTAGGGTGAGGTTGCCAATTTGAATCAAGCAAGATTTGAAAACTGTGAATGTAACGAAGGTTTCTCCTAACGTAGTTTGAGTAGATAAGTCAAAGTTTAATTTCTCAGAAGTCAAGTTCAAACGTTGAGCATAAGCAAGTGAAATAAAAGAATGGGTAGCATCGGTATCTAATAAGGTATAGACTTCGTAAGAGTTTACGGTTAGATTACCCGTGATCACCTCGTTCGGGTTCCTCGCGTTTTGGGCAGTCACGACAAACGCTCTTCCAGGAACCATCGACTTTGACTTGTCCGGGACAGCCTTTGAAGTCACCATCCCGGCTGGAGTTGGTTTCGCTACCGGACACTCTCTAGCTATGTGTCCTTCCTTTCCACAGTTATAACACACCTTGAATTATTATGGGCAGTTTAACCTGATGTGTCCCTCTTGCCCGCATTTATAGCATACAACTGGTGGTCGTTCTCCTCTCCTATAAATAGTTGACGCTGGTGCTGCTGTCGACGTCTTCAAGTTCTCATTGTTGTACCTTCTCTTCTTGAAATCTCCCCCCGAATCACTTCTTCTATTATTATGGGAACGATTACCACCAGAGTGGTTACCGCTTTTGTCATGATACTTTCCTCCCTGCTGGTTATCATTGTTCCGATGACTGCTGCCACCGGTACGACCCTGGTTGTTCTCCCTTAGTTGAACAGACTCATTATCTCGTTCCAATAATTGAGCTCTGTTCACAACATCTGAATATAAAGAATGTTTGTGAGAAAAGAGGTATTGACGAATTTCGGGTTTCAAACCTCTCAAAAACATCGGCGTCATACGTTCCTCATTATCCACCAAATGAGACGCAAACCGGAATAACTCCGCAAACTTAGCTTCATACTGGGACATAGTCATGTTGTTCTGTTCCAATTTGATAAACTCTGTAAGACCCCAACTTTTATGAATAAAGATTTAATTTTCTTTATATATTATTTCAAAATAGTAAGGTGTTGATTTGATAAATGTGAAAAGTTATGGGTGAAATGTGTAAATATTTTAAAAATGAGCAAGTGGTTATAAAATATTCTTGTTGTCGGGGAATATTCGTTTGGTCGTGGAATATTCTTGTTGTCGGAGAATATTTGTACGACGGCGCAGCTATTTGTGGGCCCCACAACGGAATAACTGTCGGATATAGAAAGCGACAGAAATAACCTTTTTATAAAATAACGGAGTAGTTGGTACAGTTAGTACTGTTGAAATACCCGGTGGTTAAAATACAGTAATACGCGGTGTTGCACAGTAGCACACGATTTTGCACAGTATTTCGAATTATTGATTCTTACGTGAGAAGGCACTTACTCAATTATTGTTATAGTAATTACTGTTCAATATTTTATATTATTGATTCAATAATTGCATGATATTTTATCGGTTCAATAATTGCTACGTTGATGTTTTATATCTATAATTGCTACGTTGCTATGATTGATTTAATAATTGCTACCGTTGATATTTTGTATTATTAATTCAATAATTGTCATTGCACAGTATTTCACATTATCAACTCAATAATTCATATTATTTGAATAATATTATTAGATAGCATTATTGACAATGTCTAAGGAAGTTCTGTCTAGGAGGGGTTATTTAATTGCGCGCCAGTAAGGAGAAGTCCTTATCGGAAGGCCCCATCTTTCCTGGGAACGACCTGGTTGTCAATATTGTAGTTCTGTAATATTATTTGGGAATAATTAATTATTGATTTATATGATAAGAAAATATTTATTTTGTTGATATAAAAGAAGGAATTAGTGCTGATGTGTTTTTATCAGTATTTTGGTGTGAAAAATCATCCGTTTGTGAATTTCGGATAATTTATGTTTGGAATTTGGAAAAACTTCCTTCTACAAAGTTGTAGAGAATTAAATTTCCTATAAAAGGATATAAAATTCGTATTTTTCTGACAAAAGGGCTATTTATTATGAATTATTGAAGTTTCAGAAAATAAATGTTTTTTATAAAATGGTGGGCCCCACTTTTGGTTGGTGAATGCTGATGGCTTTCTTTGGATGGGGCTAAAATTTTTTGAAAAAAAAATATTATTTTATTCAAAAGTCTACTTTGGCATCCTAAGCTTTTCCTATAAATAGGATGCTTAGGTTAGAATTGAAAATCACACCAGAATCAGAAGTTTTCTCTCTCTATAATATCGAGCGTATTTTTGTGAGTATTTAGATACTTTGAGTGTTAGTATTCAGTGCAAGTTTTCTTCGGTATTATATCCAATATTCCAGTCAGAAGTACTATTCTTTTGAGGTAAGGGATGTTATTTCTTTCATAAATGATGTTATTCTTTTCAATATCATTATACCAAAATATTGTCATGGATTTTATTATGAAATTCTTACTTTTTCCGTCGGGGTTACTATTCACGTATACGGCACTATTCACGGAAAAATTAAATTTTAGTCTATATGTCCAAGTTGCTTGTTAAAGTTCTTATTTTTGATTGGATCTAAGTTTTGAGCTTTATTCTTGAATTTTGCTCCACAAAGTATTATTATGAAATATTCTTGAACTTGGATAAACTAAATTACGAATCCCTAATCTTTGTCTTTTATCTCACTAAATTCGTTCTTTAAAATATTTTTCATCATCATCAGTCCTAAAAGGTGATACAAATGAATATCTTTTGCCTGTAGAGCAAAGATGAATGATTACCTGATGAATATCTCTAGCCGTTGTGCAAAGATGGACAGGTGTTGAGATGAACATGACCACTGGTGATACAAATGAATATCTTTGGCCGTAGTGCAAAGATGAATATTTGATTTGAGATATATATTGATTGATGTTATAGGGATAAAATATTGATGATGGGCTTTTAAATCATAGAAGATAGTAGACTTCATTCCCTACTTAACTCTTCTAATGAATTGTTATTTTCGCTGCGAATATTGATCTAAAACTTGTTGTCAATAATATTTTATCTGAATTGTTGAAGACTAACGATAATTTATTTTTCATTATCTTAGTCATAATATTCTTTACTGGGCTAGTTGAGCTCACCCTTTTCATCTATTGTCCTCTTCAGGTAATGAGAATGTTGCGGGAACTAGTCGGGGAACAGAGTGATGGTCCGAGTTAGAGCAGTAGTTGTCCTCGCTATTTTTGTAAAATAGTGAGATAATAATTGTAATAAATAAAGAATGAATTTGAATGTTGATATTTCGTATTATATACAATTTGTATTGATACTCACAGTTGTGTGGTCGTATTTTGCACGACCGTGTGATATATAAGTTTGTATTTGAATTTTGTATCATGTATTTGGCGACTCAGAATTGGTTGGGTTGACTGGACCTATTCAGGGGGCGTCACAGTTGGTATCAGAGCTTAGGGATATGATCTCTGGCGGAGATCTGGGAATAGATCTAGGAGGGAGAGACGAGTAAATCCTTCACTAGTATGTTCTACCAAAGCTTATGTGGTATTTAATTGGTCAGTCGGAGCATAGGGTTAATATGTGATATGTTAATTTGTTTAATTGGCCCTTGTTTTATGGCAGTAATTGAGAATGGCAGCTGAGAATGTTAACAATGAAGTGAATGAGACCGTGGAGACACCTTTAATCACCAACAAGGAGAACGTGCAACAAGAAGGCAATGTTCATCCTAAAAATAACGCTGATCAGACGATAAACGATGAGATGTTTAGAAGTTTTTTGCAGTTCATGCAAAACCAGACGAGGGAGACTCGTGTGCAAAATACAGGTGGAGATAATAACATCACGCGAATTGTCACTGCCAAGCAGTTCAAAGAATTGGGACCACCATAGTTTTTGGGAAAACCGGATCCGATCAAGGCGGAGACGTGGATTAAACAAATTACCAAGTTATTTGATGTCTTGGGATGCACGGAGGAACAGAAGGTTCCATTCGCCACCTTTATGTTCCGTGGAGAGGCAGATTACTGGTGGGAGTCTGTGAAGCGTACCCAGCCTGCCGCACTCAAGATGTCTTGGGAAGCGTTCTAGAAACTGTTCAATGACAAGTACTTTCCTGAAAGTATTTGTCATATAAAGGAGGTAGAGTTGATCAGATTAGAACAAAACAACATGACGGTGTCCCAGTACGAGGCTAAGTTTGAGGAGTTGTCCAGATTTGCACCTCATTTGGTGGAGAATGAGGAACGTATGACGCGGATGTTTCTGAGAGGTTTGAAACCCGAAATACGTCAATACCTCATTTCTCACAAATTTTCTTTATATTCGGATGTAGTGAACAGGGCCCAGTTGTTGGAACGAGATAGTGATTATGTTCAACCGAGGGATCACAACCAAGGTCGTACCGGTGGCAGCAGTCATCGGAGCAATGACAACCAGCGGGGAGGAAAGTATGACAGAAGCGGTAACCACTCTGGTGGTAATCGTGGTCATGATAGTAGAAAAATCGAATCGGGAGGAGATTTCAAGAAGAGAAGGTACAACAATGAGAACGTGAAGACGTCAACATCAGCACCAGCATCAACTATTTCTAGGGGAGGAGAACGACCACCGGTCGTATGCTATAAATGAGGGAAAGAGGGACACATCAGCCTAAACTGCCCACAACAATTCAAAGCATGTTATAACTGTGGAAAAGAAGGACATATAGCTCGAGATTGTCCTGTTGCGAAACCAAATCTAGCTGGGGTAGTGATTCCAAAGGCGGTTTCGGACAAGTCAAAGTCGGTGATTCCTGGAAGAGCGTTTGTCGTGACAGCCCAAAACGCGAGGAATCCACACGAGGTGATTACGGGTAAGCTAATCATAAACTCTTGCGAAGTTTACACCTTGTTAGATACCGGTGCTACCCATTCTTTTATTTCACCTGCTTGTGCTCAACGTTTGAACTTGACTTCTGATAAATTAGACTTTGACTTATCTGTTGAAACTCCGTTGGGAGAAACCTTCGTTACATCTACAGTTTACAAATCTTGCTTGATTCAGATTGGTACCCTTACCTTACCTGTCGATCTTATATCTTTGAAAATACTTGCATTTGACGTGATTTTAGGAATTGATTGGTTAACCAGTTACCATGCCAAAATTGATTGTTTTCGTAAGGTTGTTAGTTTTCATATTCCTAATCAACCTGTTGTGCGAATTCAAACCACCAAACCACTAAAATCTGTTAATGTCATTTCAAGTCACAAAGCTATTCGTTTATTGAACAACGAATGTCAAGCTTTCTTAGTTCATGTCACTGATCAAAACCAGAATACGTCAGGTTTCAATGATATTTTTGTTGTTAATGAGTTTTCTGATGTATTTCCCGAAGAACTTCCCGGTCTACCCCCAGAACGTGAAGTTGAATTCTTTATTGACCTTGAACCCGGTATTAAACCCATTTCTAAAACCCCATATCGAATGGCTCCTATTGAACTTCAGGAGTTAAAGGTCCAACTACAGGAGTTGTTAGACATCGATTTTATTCGTCCTAGTACATCTCCTTGGGGTGCTCCTATTTTATTTGTAAAGAAGAAATATGGGAGTATGCGACTTTGTATTGACTATCGGGAGTTGAACCATGTCACTGTCAAGAATAGGTATCCGCTATCTCGTATTGATGACCTATTCGACTAGTTGCAAGGAGCACAATTCTTTTCAAAGATCGATCTTCGTTCTGGATATCATCAGCTGAAGATTAAAACTGAGGATATTCCAAAGACTGCCTTCAGAACTCGGTACGGGCATTATGAGTTCTTAGTCATGTCTTTTGGATTGACTAATGCTCCTGCTGCTTTCATGGATATGATGAACCATGTATTCAAGGAGTATTTGGATCAATTCGTTGTTGTCTTTATTGATGACATCCTCATCTATTCTAAAAGTCGTGAAGATCATGAGCACCACTTGAAATTGGTACTTCAAAATCTTCGTGAGAACAAGCTATATGCCAAGCTGAAGAAATATGAGTTTTGGCTTAAGGAAGTAGCATTCCTTGGGCACGTGGTATCGAAACGTGGAGTATCTGTTGAACAGGTGAAGATTGAAGCAATACAAAGTTGGGAGCAACCTAAGTCGGTGACCGAAGTACGAAGCTTTTTGGGCTTAGCTGGTTATTATCGGAGGTTCGTAGAGGGATTTTCTCTAATCGCTACTCCATTAACTTAGTTGCCTCAGAAAGATACAAAATCCGTTTGGAGCGAGGAATGCGAGAAGAGCTTCCAAGAGCTCAAGAGAAGACTTATCTCGGCACCTATTCTAACAATACCATCTGGTTCGGATGGAATTGTTATCTACAGCGATGCTTCAGGCAAAGAGTTGGGATGTGTTCTCATACAACATGGGAAAGTCATAGCCTATGCCTCACGACAACTCAAAGAATATGAGAGGAATTATCCTACTCATGATCTAGAGTTGGCAGCTGTCGTTTTCGCTTTGAAAATCTGGAGACATTACCTGTACGGGGAGAAAGTGGAGATTTATACGGATCATAAGAGCCTTAAATATTTCTTCACTTAAAAGGAACTCAACATGCGGCAACGACGTTGGCTTGAGCTGTTGAAAGATTACGATCATACCATCCAATACCATACTGGAAAAGCGAACGTGGTAGCTGACGCGTTGAGTAGAAGATCATATGTGGGAACGAATGCGATGATGTCAAGTATATGCGTAGAACCAGGTTTGATTGATAAAGTTAAAGCTGCTCAAACTACTGATCCGGAGCTGATGAAGATGAAGAAGAAGGTGCAAAAAGGTGCCATTCCAGAAGCAAGAATCGATGAAGAGGGAATACTTCGAGTCAACTCCAGACTTTGTCTTTCTAATAATTCTGACTTGAAGCATAGAATCATGATGGAGGCACATAACACATCGTTTGTAATCCGTCCTGGGAGTACCAAAATGTATCGTGATCTTCAACATACATTTTGGTGGAGCAACATGAGAAGAGAGATCGCAGAGTTTATTTCGAGATGTTTAACTTGTCAACGTGTAAAGGCGGAGCATCAAGTACCGAAGGGTCCATTACAACCACTTGAAATTCTAAAATGGAAGTGGGAACATATTATGATGGATTTCGTTACGGGTCTTCCCAAGGTTTCTCAAGTCATAGATGCGATTTAGGTTATTATTGATAGATTAACCAAGTCTGCTCATTTCTTGCCGATACGAGAGACTTATTCCCTTGAACGTCTTGCTCATATGTACATGAATGAGATTGTGAGATTGCATGGCATGCCAGTATCCATAGTTTCGGATCGTGACCCCATATTTACTTCACAATTTTGGATCAGTTTGCAGAAAGCCATGGGCACAGATTTACGATTCTGTTCGGCTTATCATCCTCAAACAGACGGATAATCGAAAAGGACTATTCAAACTCTTGAAGATCTATTGAGACTCTGTGTTCTAGACTTCAAAGGGAGTTGGGATAAGTACTTACCATTGGTGGAATTCTCATACAATAACAGTTATCAAGCAAGTATAGGTGTGGCTCCATTCGAGGCATTGTATGGGAGAAAGTGCCGCTCTTCAATATGCTGGGATGAGGTGGGTGAAGCAACATTATTGGGACCAGAGTTGGTACGTATGACTACAGAAAAGATTCAAATAATCCGGCAACGTATACAAACCGCACAAGATCGACAAAAGAGTTATACGGATCTTCATCGAAAGGACGTGGAATTTAATGTTGGGGACCATGTGTTATTACGTGTTGCTCCGTGGAAGGGAGTTACGAGGTTTGGCAAGAGAGGAAAGCTCAATCCACGATTTATTGGTCCATTTGAGATCCTTGACCGAGTAGGAAAGGTGGCCTATAGACTCGCTTTACCTCCAAGCATGTCTCGTGTTCATAACGTTTTTCACATATCCGTGCTTCGTAAATATGTGAAAGATCCAAATCGCATTATTGAGTTAGAACCAGACGAGATAGCCGAAGATTTAACGTATGAGGAGGTACCTGTCAAGATCTTAGATAGGAAGGAGTATGTCCTACGTTCGAAAATTATACCTCAAGTTAAAGTTTTGTGGAGAAACCATGCTATTGAGGAAATAACCTAGGACTTGAAATCGGAAATGAAAGCGAGGAATCCTCACCTTTTCGACATACAAGGTACGTACGTCAATTTCGAGGACGAAATTTCATAAGGAGGGGAGGTTGTAAGACCCCAACTTTTATGAATAAAGATTTAATTTTCTTTATATATTATTTCAAAATAGTAAGGTGTTGATTTGATAAATGTGAAAAGTTATGGGTGAAATGTGCAAATATTTTAAAAATGAGCAAGTGGTTATAAAATATTCTTGTTGTCGGGAAATATTCGTTTGGTCGCGGAATATTCTTGTTGTCGAGGAATATTCGTACGACAGCGCAGCTATTTGTGGGCCCCACAACAAAATAACTGTCGGATATAGAAAGCGACAGAAATAGCCTTTTATAAAATAGCGGCGTAGTTATTACCGTTAGTACTGTTGAAATACCCGGTGGTTAAAATACAGTAATACGCGGTGTTGCACAGTAGCACACGATATTGCATAGTATTTTGAATTGTTGATTCTTACGTGAGAAGGCACTTACTCAATTATTGTTACAGTAATTACTGTTCAATATTTTATATTATTGATTCAATAATTGCATGATATTTTATTGGTTCAATAATTGCTACGTTGATGTTTTATATCAATAATTGCTACGTTGCTATGATTGATTCAATAATTGCTATCGTTGATATTTTATATTATTGATTCAATAATTGTCGTTGCATAGTATTTCACATTATCAACTCAATAATTCATATTATTTGAATAATATTATTAGATAGCATTATTGACAATGTCTAAGAAAGTTTTGTCTATGAGGGGTTATTTAATTGTGCGCCAGTAAAGAGAAGTCCTTATCGGAAGGCCCCCTCTTTCCTGGGAACGACCTGGTTGTCAATATTGTAATTCTGTAATATTATTTGGGAATAATTAATTATTGATTTATATGATAAGAAAATATTTATTTTGTTGATATAAAAGAAGGAATTAGTGCTGATGTGTTTTTATCAGTATTTTGGTGTGGAAAATCATCCGTTTGTGAATTTCGGATAATTTATGTTTGGAATTTGGAAAAACTTCCTTCTACAAAGTTGTAGAGAATTAAATTTCCTATAAAAGAACATAGAATTCGTATTTTTCTGACAAAATGGCTATTTATTATGAATTATTGAAATTTTAGAAACTAAATTTTTTTTATATAAAATGGTGGGCCCCACTTTTGGTTGGTGAATGCTGATGGCTTTCTTTGGAGGCGGCTGGAAATTTTTTTTAAAAATATATTATTTTATTCAAAAGTCTACTTTGGCATCATAAGCTTTTCCTATAAATAGGGTGCTTAGGTTAGAATTGAAAATCATACCAGAATCAGAAGTTTTCTCTCTCTATAATATCGAGCGTATTTTTGTGAGTATTTAGATACTTTAAGTGTTAGTATTCAGTGCAAGTTTTCTTCGGTATTATATCTGATATTCCAGTCAGAAGTACTATTCTTTTGAGGTAAGGGATGTTATTTTTTTCATAAATAATGTTATTTTTTTCAATATCATTATACCAAAATATTGTCGTGGATTTTATTATGAAATTCTTACTTTTTTCGTTGGGATTACTATTCATGTATACGGCACTATTCACGTATACGACACTATTCATGAAAAAAATTAAATTTTCGTTTATATGTCCAAGTTGCTTGTTAAAGTTCTTATCTTTGATTGGATCTAAGTTTTGAGCTTTATTCTTGAATTTTGCTCCACAAAGTATTATTATAAAATATTCTTGAACTTGGATAAACTAAATTATGAATACCTAATCTTTGTCTTTTATCTCACTGGATTCGTTCTTTAAAATATTTTTCATCATCATCAGTCCTAAAAGGTGATACAAATGAATATCTTTGGCCTGTAGAGCAAAGATGAATGATTACCTGATGAATATCTTTGGCCGTTGTGCAAAGATGGACAGGTGTTGAGATGAACATGACCACTGGTGATACAAATGAATATCTTTGGCCGTAGTGCAAAGATGAATATTTGATTTGAGATATATATTGATTAATGTTATAGGGATAAAATATTGATGATGAGCTTTTAAATCATAGAAGATGGTAGACTTTATTCTCTACTTAACTCTTCTAATGAATTGTTATTTCTGCTGCGAATATTGATCTAAAACTTGTTGTCAATAATATTTTATCTGAATTGTTGAAGACTAACTATAATTTATTTTTCATTATCTTAGTCATAATATTCTTTACTGGGCTAGTTGAGCTCACTCTTTTCATCTATTGTCCTCTTTAGGAAATGAGAATGTTGCGGGAACTAGTCGGGGGACAGAGTAATGGTCTAAGTTAGAGTAGTAGTAGTCCTCGCTATTTTTGTAAAATAGTGAGATAATAATTGTAATAAATAAAGAATGAATTTAAATGTTGATATTTCGTATTATATACAATTTGTATTGATACTCACAGTTGTGTGGTTGTATTTTGCACGATCGTGTGATATATAAGTTTGTATTTGAATTCTATACCATGTATTTAGCGACTCAGAATGGGTTGGGTTGACTGGACCTATTCTGGGGGCGTCACAAACTCTACCTCTTTCATATGATGAATACTTTCTGGAAAGTACTTGTCATTGAATAGTTTCTGGAATTGTTCCCAAGACATCTTGAGTGCTGTAGGCTAAGTACGCTTCACAGATTCCCACCAATAATCTGCCTCTCCACGGAACATAAAGGTGCCGAATGGAACCTTCTGTTCCTCCGTGCATCCCAAGACATCAAATGTCTTGGTGATTTACTCAACCCACGTTTCTGCCTTGATTGGATCTGGCTTTCCCAAAAACTCTAGTTGTCCCAACTCTTTGAATTACTTGGCAGTGACAAGCCGCAAGTTGTTATTATTTTCACCCGTATTTTCAACACGAGTCTCCCTCGTCTGGTTTTGCATGAACTACAAAAAACTTCTAAACATCCCATCATTCATTATTTGATCGGTTGTGTTGTTTATAGGAAGATTATTGTCTTCCTGTTGTACGTTCTCCTAGTTGGTGATTAAAGATGTCACAACGGTCTCATTAACTCCATTGTTTAGATTTTCAGCTGTCATTCTCAAATACTGCCATAAAACAGGGGTTAATTAAACAAATTAACATATCACATATTAACCCTATGTTCCGACCGACCAATTAAATACCAAATAAGCTTATGTAGGACACACTAGAGAAAGATTTACTTGTCTCTCCCCTCCTAGTTGTATTCCCCGATCTCCGTCAGAGACCATATCCCTAAGCTCTGATATCAACTGTGACGCCCCCAAAATAAGTTCAATACTCAACCCATTCTGAGTCGCCAAATACGTGGTACATAATCTAAATACAATCTTTTATATCAAAAGGTCGTTAGCAATACGACCATAAAAGTTGTGAGCTTCAATACATATCATATATAATACGAAATATAAATGCTCGAATTCAGTCCTCAATTATTACAATTATTATCACACTATTTTACAAAAATAGTGAATAGTACTACTGCTCTAACTCGGACCATCACTCTGTCCCCCGACTAGTCCCTACGACATTCTCATTTCCTGAAGAAGACAATAGAAGAAAAGGGTGAGCTCAACTAGCCCAGTAAATTATATTATGACTAAGATAATGAAGAATAATTTATCGTTAGTCTTCAACAAATCAGATAAAATATTATGGACAACAAGTTTTAGATCAACAACTGCAGCGAAAATAATAATTCATCAGAAGAGTTTAGTAGAAAATGATGTCGACTATCTTCTATGATTTAAAAGTTCATCATTAATATTTTATCTCTGTAACATCAATCAGTATATATCTCAAATCAAATATTCATCTTTGCACTACGGCCAAAAATATTCATTTGTATCACCAGTAGTCATGATCATATCAACACCTGTCCATCTTTGCACTACGGGCCAAATATATTCATCAGGTAATCATTCATCTTTGTATTACAGGCCAAAGATATTCATCAAGTAATCAATCATCTTTGCACTACAGGCCAAAGATATTCTTTTGTATCTCCATTTAAGACTGAAGATGATGAAAAATATTTTAAAGAACGAATCCAATGAGATAAAGGACAAAGATTAGGGATTCATAGTTTAGTTTATCCAAGTTCAAGAATACTCAACAATACTCAATTGTGAAGCAAAATTCAAGAATGAAATTCAAAATATGGATCGAATCAAAGATAGGAACCATAACAGACAACTTGGACAAAGAAAAGAAAATTTAATTTTTTTGTGAATAGTACCGTATTCGTGAATAGTGTCGTATACGTGAAAAGTGCCGTATACGTGAATAGTAACCCCGACATGAAAAGGTAAAAATTTCATAATAAATTTCATACCAATATTTCGGTGAAATGATATAGAAAGAAATAACATCATTTATAAAAAAAATAATATCCTTTACGAGAAGAATAACATTCCTTGCGAGAAAAATAATATCCTTTACCTCAGTATAATACTCGATCTGACTGGAATATCAGATATTACGATGAGAAAAACTTGCACTGTTATCAACACTTAAAATATCTAAACACTCACAAGAATTATGCTTGATATTATAGAGAAATAAATTTCTGATTCTGGTGTGATTTTGATTTCTAACTAAGCACCCTATTTATAGAAAAATGCTTAGCACACCAAAGCTGAATAATATTTACGGATGATTTTTTTTTCGTCATCAGTTTTTGAAAATCAAATTTTCAGCAAACTCACACCAACAAAAGGACAAGTGGTGCCCACCCACTTGTTTAACATGTTTTTGTTACCAAAAGCACCAAAAACAATTCAGATCCAATTTACTTTTTTCCTCTTCATTTTATTCATATATCATGAATTTATTATAAAAATATTATTATTTAAATTATAAAATTATATTATTATATTATCACATTATACACTTATAATGTAATATCATAATAATATATTTGAATGAATTATTTTATCAGAATAGATAAAATATCAATGTTCAACAATTGTCTCTTTTGCTAAAAAATTCCTCCATTTGTATCCACATTGAATAAATATTTTCTTATTATTTTTATCAATAATTAATTATTATTCATAAATTATATTATAGAATCACAATAATGACAACCAGGTCATTCCCAGGAAAAAGAGGGGGCTTTCCGATAAATATTTCTCCTTACTGGCGTGCAATTAGGTGACCAAACCCCTTTCGTAGACAGAACTTCCTAGACATTGGCATTAATGCTATCTAATAATATTATTCAAATGATATGAATTATTGATTTGATAATGTAAAATACTGTGCATTGACAATTATTAAAAATAATAATAATATAAAATACTGTGCAATACCGTGTGCTACTGTGCAACAATGCGTATTACTTTATTTTAACCACCGGGTATTTCAACAGTTTAACGGTAACCGTTATGCCGTTATTTTTATAAAACTTATTCTTGTCGTTTTCTTCATCCGACAGTTTTTTGTTATGGGGCCCACAAATGGCTGCACCGTCGTACTTGTAATACCCGAGAAATTCCATATATTATTAAATGAATATATTAATAGAAATGAATATTTATCTGAATATAAATAATTTTGTGTTATGAGATGAGTTAACTCAATTATATTAAATTGAATAATTATAATAATTGAGAATATATGGAGTTTGCGATGAACTAGTTGAATGCCTTGTGTGGCACAGTGGTGAGAAATATTAATGATTATATTAATTCATGAAGAAATTACTACTGTGAACAATTAATCTATGTAAATTGTTATTTAATTGTTATTATGAAAGATGGACTATGAATGGTGATTAATAGTATGTTGATTATTATTATTACAAATAATAAAATAATAATAAGCAACTTGTTTATGAATATCAATTAATTGTTATGGAGATTAATAATTATATTGATTGATAAAGGATGGATTAATATTATTAATTAGTATTTAATTGATAAGACAAGTAATTTATTAATTCCTATGTGCAAGCATGCGATATTAAAAGTATAACGTATAGTAGCTAACTATATATTATACAAAGTGTAAAGTGCAATGTGACTATGTTATATATATATATATATATATATATATATATATATATATATATAAACTATATAGTAAAGCTTTTTGAGTTGTAAGAGTTACATGAAATGTGTATGTGACAATTGTATGTGAAGTATACATTAAAATAGTACATCATGGATATATTGTAAACAATTGTTGATTAATAGAATTTAATAATAAAGGAGACAGTGTAGTGTGATAATATCTGAAAAAATTATATCGGTAAGATAAAATGTACATGGATTATATGTGTGCAAATTACACTAACTATATTATATGAATTACATTATGTAATTAAAACTACAACCTAAGCATGTATTATATGAATACAACCTAAGGATATCACATGTGCAAAGTAACATAAGTGTGTGTATACATGAATGTTGATACAAATGCTGAAGTTGATTTGCTTGTCCCATATTGATAGTCACAATCCTTGTGTGATGCCCCAAGAATAGGTCCAGTCAACCCAACCCATTCTGAGTCGCCACATACATGGTACATAATTCAAATACAAACTTATATATCACACGGTCGTGCAAAATACGACCACACAACTGTGAGTATCAATACAAATCGTATATAATATGAAATATCAACATTCAAATTCATTCTTTATTTATTACAATTATTATCTCACTATTTTATAAAAATAGCGAGGACTACTACTGCTCTAACTCGGACCATCACTCTGTTCCCCGACTATTTCCCGCAACATTCTCATTTCCTAAAGAGGACAATAGATGAAAAGGGTGAGCTCAACTAGCCCAGTAAGAATATTATGACTAAGATAATGAAAAATAAATTATCGTTAGTCTTTAACAATTCAGATAAAATATTATTGACAACAAGTTTTAGATCAATATTCGCAGCGAAAATAACAATTCATTAGAAGAGTTAAGTAGGGAATGAAGTCTACTATCTTTTATGATTTAAAAGCCCATCATCAATATTTTATCCCTGTAACATCAATAAATATATATCTCAAATCAAATATTCATCTTTGTACTACGGCCAAAGATATTCATTTGTATCACCAGTGGTCATGTTCATCTCAACACCTGTCCATCTTTGCACAACGGCCAAAAATATTCATCAGGTAATCATTCATCTTTACTCTACGGGCCAAAGATATTCATTTGTATAACCTTTTAGGACTGATGATGATGAAAAACATTTTAAAGAACGAATCTAGTGAGATAAAAGACAGATTAGGGATTCGTAATTTAGTTTATCCAAGTTCAAGAATATTTTTTAATAATACTTTGTGGAGCAAAATTTGAGAATAAAGCTCAAAACTTAGATCCAATCAAAGATAAGAACTTTAACAAGCAACTTGGACATATAGACGAAAATTTAATTTTTCTGTGAATAGTGCCGTATACGTGAAGAGTAACGCCGACGGAAAAAGTAAGAATTTCATAATAAAATCCATGACAATATTTTGGTATAATAATATTGAAAAGAATAACATCATTTATGAAAGAAATAACATCTCTTACCTCAAAAGAATAGTACTTCTGACTGGAATATCGGATATAATATCGAAGAAAACTTGCACTGAATACTAACACTCAAAGTATCTAAATACTCACAAAAATACGCTCGATATTATAGAGAGAGAAAACTTCTGATTCTGGTGTGATTTTCAATTTTAACTTAAGCACCCTATTTATAGGAAAAGCTTAGGATGCCAAAGTAGACTAAATTAATAAAATAATTTTTTTTTTCAGCCACCTCAGCCGCCTCGTGAGTTTTAAAAATTCAGAATTTTTCCACCACAACCAAAAGTGGGGCCCACCATTTTATTTAAAAAATATATAATTTCTGAAACTTCAGTAATTCATAATAAATAGCCCTTTTGTCAGAAAAATACAAATTCTATGTCCTTTCCATAGGAAATTTAATTATCTACAACTTTGTAGAAGGAAGTTTTTCCAAATTCCAAACATAAATTATCTGAAATCCATAAACGGATGATTTTCCACACCAAAATACTGATAAAAACACATCAGCACTAATTTCTTTTTTTATATCCACAAAATAAATATTTTCTTATCATATAAATCAATAATTAATTATTCACAAATAATATTACAGAACTACAATATTGACAACCAGGTCGTTCCCAAGGAAAAAGAAGGGGCCTTCCGATGAGGACTTCTCCTTACTAGCGCGCAATTAAATAACCCCTCCTAGACAGAACTTCCTTAGACATTGTCAATAATGCTATCTAATAATATTATTCAAATAATATGAATTATTGAGTTGATAATGTGAAATACTGTGCAATGACAATTATTGAATCAATAATACAAAATATCAACGGTAGCAATTATTGAATCAATCATAACAATGTAGCAATTATTGATATAAAACATCAACGTAGCAATTACTGAATCGATAAAATATCATGCAATTATTGAATCAATAATATAAACTATTGAATAGTAATTACTATAACAATAATTGAGTAAGTGCCTTCTCACGTAAGAATCAATAATTCAAAATACTGTGCAATACCGTGTGCTACTGTGCAACACCGCGTATTACTGTATTTTAACCACCGGGTATTTCAACAGTACTAACGGTAATAACCACGCCGTTATTTTATAAAAAGGTTATTTCTGTCGCTTTCCATATCCGACAATTATTCCGTTATGGGGCCCACAAATAGCTGCACCGTCATACGAATATTCCCCGACAACAAGAATATTTCACGACCAAACGAATATTCCCCGACAACAATTAATATTTTATAACCACTTGCTCATTTTAAAATATTTGCACATTTCACCTATAATTTTTCACATTTATCAAATCAACACCTTACTATTTCAAAATAATATATAAAGAAAATTAAATCTTTATGCATAAAAGTTGGGGTCTTACAACCTCCCCTCCTTATGAAATTTCGTCCTTGAAATTGACGTACGTACCTTGGTATGTCGAAAAGGTGAGGATACCTCGTTTTCATTTCCGATTCCAACTCCCAGGTCATTTCCTCAATAGCATGGTTTCTCCACAAAACTTTAACTTGAGGTATAATTTTCGAGCGTAGGACATGCTCCTTCCTATCCAAGATCTTGACAGGTACCTTCCTCGTACGTTAAATCTTCGGTTATCTCGTCTGGTTCTAACTCAATAATGCGGTTTGGATCTTTCACATATTTACGAAGCACGGATATATGAAAAACGTTATGAACACGAGACATCCTTGGAGGTAAAGCGAGTCTATAGGCCACCTTTCCTACTCGATCAAGGATCTCAAATGGACCAATAAATCGTGGATTGAGCTTTCCTCTCTTGCCAAACCTCATAACTCCCTTCCACGGAGCAACACGTAATAACACATGGTCCCCAACATCAAATTCCACGTCCTTTCGATGAAGATCCGCATAACTCTTTTGTCGATCTTGTGCGGTTTGTATACGTTGCCGAATTATTTGAATCTTTTCTGTAGTCATACGTACCAACTCTTGTCCCAACAATGTTGCTTCACCCACCTCATCCTAGCATACTAGAGAGCGGCACTTTCTCCCATACAATGCCTCGAATGGAGCCACACCTATACTTGCTTGATAACTGTTCTTGTAGGAGAATTCCATGAATGGTAAATACTTATCCCAACTCCCTTTGAAGTTTAGAACACAGAGTCTCAATAGATCTTCAAGAGTTTGAATAGTCCTTTTCGATTGTCCGTCTGTTTGAGGATGATAAGCCGAACTGAATCGTAAATTCGTGCCCATAGCTTTCTGCAAACTGATCCAAAATCATGAAGTAAATCTGGGGTCACGATCCGAAACTATGGATACTGGCATGCCATGCAATCTCACAATCTCATTCACGTACATATGAGCAAAACGTTCAAGGGAATAAGTCTCTCGTATCGGCAAGAAATGAGCAGACTTGGTTAATCTATCAACAATAACCCAAATCGCATCTATGCCTTGAGAAACCTTGGTAAGACCCGTAACAAAATCCATTATAATGTGTTCCCACTTCCATTTTGAAATCTCCAGTGGTTGCAATGGACCCTTCTACACTTGATGCTCCGCCTTTACACGTTGACAAGTTAAACATCTCGAAATAAACTCCGCTATCTCTCTTTTCAAACTGCTCCACCAAAATGTATGTCGAAGATCACAATACATTTTGGTACTCCTAGGATGGATTGCAAATGGTGTGTTGTGTGCCTCCATCATGATTCTATGCTTCAAGTCAGAATCATTAGGAACACAAAGTCTGGAGTTGACTCGAAGTATTCCCTCTTCATCGATTCTTGCTTCTGGAATGGCACCTTCTTGCACCTTCTTCTTCATCTTCATCAGCTCCGGATCAGTAGTTTGAGCAGCTTTAACTTTATCAATCAAGGCTGGTTCTACGCGTATACTTGACATCATCGCACTCAATCCCACATATGATCTTCTATTCAACGCGTCATCTACCACGTTTGCTTTTCCAGGATGGTATTGGATGGTATGATCGTAATCTTTTAACAGCTCAAGCCAACGTCGTTGCCGCATGTTGAGTTCCTTTTGAGTGAAGAAATATTTAAGGCTCTTATGATCCACATAAATCTCCACTTTCTCCCCGTACATGTAATGTCTCCAAATTTTCAAAGCGAAAACGACAGCTGCCAACTCTAGATTATGAGTAGGATAATTCCTCTCATATTCTTTGAGTTGTCGCGAGGCATAGGCTATGACTTTCCCATGTTGCATGAGAACACATCCCAACCCTTTGCCCGAAGCATCGCTGTAGATAACAAATCCATCTGAACCAGATGATATTGTCAGAACAGGTGCCGAGATAAGTCTTCTCTTGAGCTCTTGGAAGCTCTTCTCGCATTCCTCGCTCCAAACGAATTTTGTATCTTTCCGAGTCAACTGAGTTAATCGAGTAGCGATTCGAGAAAATCCCTCTACGAACCTCCAATAATAACCAGCTAAGCCCAGAAAGCTTCGTACTTCGGTCACCGACTTAGGTTGCTCCCACCTTTGTATTGCTTCAATCTTCGCCGGGTCAACAGATACTCCACGTTTCGATACCACGTGCCCAAGAAATGCTACTTCCTAAAGCCAAAACTCGCATTTCTTCAGCTTAGCATATAGCTTGTTCTCACGAAGCTTTTGAAGTACCAACTTCAAGTGGTGCTCATGATCTTCACGGATTTTAGAATAGATGAGGATGTCATCAATAAAGACAACAACGAATTGATCCAAATATTCCTTAAATACACGGTTCATCATATCCATGAAAGCAGCAGGAGCATTAGTCAATCCAAAAGACATGACTAAGAACTCATAATGCCCTTACCGGGTTCTGAAAGCAGTCTTCGAAATATCCTCAGTTTTAATCTTCAGCTGATGATATCCAGAACGAAGATCGATCTTTGAAAAGAATTGTGCTCCTTGCAACTGGTCGAACAGGTTATCAATACGAGGTAGAGGATACCTATTCTTGATGGTGACATGGTTCAACTCCCGATAGTCAATATAAAGTCGTATACTCCCGTCTTTCTTCTTTACGAATAAAACAGGAGCACCCCAAGGAGACGTACTAGGATGAATAAAACCGATGTCTAACAATTCCTGTAATTGGACCTTTAACTCCTGAAGTTCAATAGGAGCCATCAATATGGGGTTTTAGAAATGGGTTTTGTACCGGGGTCAAGGTCAATAAAGAATTCAACTTCACGTTCTGGGGGTAGACCGGGAAGTTCTTCAGGAAATACATCAGGAAACTCATTAACAACGGAAATATCATTCAAACCTGACGTATTCTGGTTTAGATCAGTGACATGGGCTAAGAAAGCTTGACATCCATTTTTTAATAAACGAATAGCTTTGTGACTTGAAATGATATTGACTGATTTTAGTGGTTTGGTGGTTTGGATTCGCACAACAGGTTGATTAGGAATATGAAAACTAACAACCTTACGAAAATAATCAATTTTGGCATGGTAAGTGGTTAACCAGTCAATTCCTAAAATCACATCAAATGCAAGTATTTTCAAAGATATAAGATCAACAGGTAAGGTAAGGGTACCAATCTGAATCAAGCAAGATTTGTAAACTGTGGATGTAACAAAGGTTTCTCCCAACGGAGTTTCAACAGATAAGTCAAAGTCTAATTTATCAGAAGTCAAGTTCAAACATTGAGCACAAGCAGGTGAAATAAAAGAATGGGTAGCACCGGTATCTAACAAGGTGTAAACTTCGCAAGTGTTTATGATTAGCTTACCCGTAATCACCTCGTGTGGATTCCTCGCGTTTTGGGCTGTCACGACAAACGCTCTTCTAGGAATCACCGACTTTGACTTGTCCGAAACCGCCTTTGGAATCACTACCCCAGCTGGATTTGGTTTCGCAACAGGATAATCTCGAGCTATATGTCCTTCTTTTCCATAGTTATAACATTCTTTGAATTGTTGTGGGCAGTTTGGGCTGATGTGTTCCTCTTTCCCGCATTTAGCATACGACCGGTGGTCGTTCTCCTCCCCTAGAAACAGTTGATGCTGGTGCTGATGTTGACGTCTTTACGTTCTCATTTTTGTACCTTCTCTTCTTGAAATCTCCTCCCGATTCGCTTTTTCTACTATCATGGCCACGATTACCACCGAAGTGGTTACCGCATCTGTCATACTTTCCTCCCCGCTGGTTGTCATTGCTCCGATGACTGCTGCCACCTGTACGACCTTGGTTGAATATAATCACTATCTCGTTCTAACAACTGGGCCCTGTTCACCACATCCAAATATAGAGAAAATTTGTGAAAAATGAGGTATTGACGTATTTCAGGTTTCAAACCTCTCAGAAACATCCGCGTTATACGTTCCTCATTCTCCACCAAATGAGGCGCAAACTTGGACAACTCCGCGAACTTAGCCTCATACTGGGACACCGTCATGATATTTTGTTCTAGTCTGATAAACTCTACCTCCTTCATATGATGAATACTTTCAGGAAAGTACTTGTCATTGAACAGTTTCTGGAACTCTTCCCAAGACATCTTGAGTGCGTCAGGCTGGGTACGCTTCACAGACTCCCACCAGTAATCTGTCTCTCCACGAAACATAAAGGTGGCGAATGGAACCTTCTGTTCCTCCGTGCATCCCAAGACATCAAATATCTTGGTAATTTGTTTAATCCACGTCTCCGCCTTGATCGGATCCGATTTTCCCAAAAACTTTGGTGGTCCTAATTCTTTAAACTGCTTGGCAGTGACAATTCGCATGTTGTTATTGTTAGAGTTTATGCCGTAGAGGCTAATTCTTTGATGTACTTGCTTAAATATTTTAGATATTATATTTGATTGAATAAATGAATTATTTTATTATAGTTTTATTTACTGCGTTATATAAATGTTAACATAATAAAAGTCCTTAGAATAGTGATACAAATTATATGGCTTCAAGTATGTGACTTGAACATGAGATCATATAATTACAATTAGTATCATTACTCTTAAATGTCCCTAGTCGAGTGTCATTATTAATGGGACAACAATGATACATTGAGACTAGTATGTGGATTTACTGATGGCCAAATCTCATTGGTCATAAATATATGAGATATTGAGTCAATGCATAGGTACATGTTAGAGAACAATGTACTGGACAGACCCACCATGAGAATTCTACGTGGAGCATTATGCAAAGTGTCATAAGCAATTCTCATAGTGACAATGATGTAATGATCCTCCGACCTGAAATCACTATATTACTACACGAGAATTTATGTACTTTGATATCATCAAAGGCCACCTTTAATAGGGTGGACGATAAAGGTGATTATTGGGTACATCATTAATCGTGTGAGAAATATGAGTGATCTAGATGGAATTTAACCCTCCTATATATTATGGGTGATATCCATAGGCCTCTTGATTGAGTAGGACTATGAAATGTATGGTCATGCTCAAATAGTGATTTGTTTCATATAATCTACTCATCGATCAAGAAAACTCAGATTAAATTATGAAGAGGATGACACATTCCATGCCTCGAGTTTAATCTAGGATGTCAAGGTTAAAAGGATTAAATTACATTGAAACATTGGTCACGAAAAGGTTGTATCGAATCGCCGATCTTATTATTATTTGGGTAGCAGTGATGCATTACTAGATGCCGCTCACTGTTTATAATTTTATAATATGATTTTAAAATTATTGCCAACATAATAATAACCTATAGGGTCACACACTTATAACGTAATTAAAAGGGAATTAATTTAAATTGTATGGATTTAAATATATCAATATGATTGATAGTATGTAAAATACGAATTTAAATTAATAGGATAATTTGTATATATATATGTATATTAATTAAGTAAGACTTAATTAAGATATAATATATATATATATATATATATATATATAAAAATTTGGATTTTATTTTTCTAATGGGATTAGGTTTTGGTTAATTCCTTTAACTGCTATATATATGATATATCAGCTGTTTAGGGTATTATCGATATCAAAACCCTAGCCGCTCTTAGAGAGAGACTAGAGAGAAAAATTTCGAAAGTCCAGATCCTTGGCGGCTAGTACTGCAGCTTTTCTTGCTGCAGATCGTGTGACGATTCGCGGGACGTTCGTGTGGATACCGTAGAGGCGCAGTTCTGTTGGATTGCGTTGAGGATTCGAAGCAGTTCCAGAATCTCCATCGTCTCCGTTCAGGCTTGAATAATCGGTAAAACAAATCTTAACCTCTGAATTAATATGTTTTTCGCATGGATCCTGTTTTAGGGGTAGAAAATTTTAATTTCCGTTGCGTTTATGTGCCGAAAACCCTACAGTTATTATCTCCACCTGTATTTTGCACACAAGTCTCCCTCGTCTGGTTTTACATGAACTGCAAAAAACTTCTAAACATCTCATTGTTTATCGTCTGATCAGCATTATTTTCAGGATGAACATTGCCTTCTTGTTGCACGTTCTCCTGGTTGGTGATTAAAGGTGTCTCCACGGTCTCATTCACTTCATTGTTAACATTCTCAGCTGCCATTCTCAAATACTGCCATAAAATAAGGGTTAACTAAACAAATTAACATATCACATATTAACCCTATGCTCCAACTGACCAATTAAATACCACATAAGCTTAGGTAGAACATACTAGTGAAGGATTTACTCGTCTCTCCCTCCTAGTTCTATTCCCAGATCTCTGCCAGAGATCATATCCCTAAGCTCTGATACCAACTGTGACGCCCCCAGAATAGGTCCAGTCTACCCAATCCATTCTGAGTCGCCAAATACATGGTACAAAATTCAAATACAAACTTATATATCACACGGTCGTGCAAAATACGACCACACAACTGTGAGTATCAATACAAATCGTATATAATGCGAAATATCAACATTCAAATTCATTCTTTATTTATTACAATTATTATCTCACTATTTTACAAAAATAGCGAGGACTACTAGTGCTCTAACTCAGACCATCACTCTGTTCCCCGACTAGTTCCCGCAACATTCTCATTACCTGAAGAGGACAATAGATGAAAAGGGTGAGCTCAACTAGCCCAGTAAAGAATATTATGACTAAGATAATGAAAAATAAATTATCGTTAGTCTTTAATAATTCAGATAAAATATTATTGACAACAAGTTTTAGATCAATATTCGCAGCGGAAATAACAATTCATTAGAAGAGTTAAGTAGAGAATGAAGTCTACTATCTTCTATGATTTAAAAGCCCATCATCAATATTTTATCCCTGTAACAGCAATCAATATATATCTCAAATCAAATATTCATCTTTGCACTACGGCCAGAGATATTCATTTGTATCACCAGTGGTCATGTTCATCTCAACACCTGTCCATCTTTGCACAACGGCCAAAGATATTCATCAGGTAATCATTCATCTTTGCTCTACAGGCCAAAGATATTCATTTGTATCACCTTTTAGGACTGATGATGATGAAAAACATTTTAAAGAACGAATCTAGTGAGATAAAAGAAAAAGATTAGGGATTCATAATTTAGTTTATCCAAGTTCAAGAATATTTCATAATAATACTTTGTGGAGCAAAATTCAAGAATAAAGCTCAAAACTTAGATCCAATCAAAGATAAGAACTTTAACAAGCAACTTGGACATATAGACGAAAATTTAATTTTTTTCGTGAATAATGCCGTATACGTGAATAGTAATTCCGACTGAAAAAGTAAGAATTTCATAATAAAATCCATGACAATATTTTGGTATAATGATATTGAAAAGAATAACATCATTTATGAAAGAAATAACATCCCTTACCTCAAAAGAATAATACTTCTGACTGGAATATCGGATATAATGCCAAAGAAAACTTGTACTGAATACTAACACTCAAAGTATCTAAATACTCACAAAAATACGCTCGATATTATAGAGAGAGAATACTTCTGATTCTGGTGTGATTTTCAATTCTAACCTAAGCACCCTATTAATAGAAAAAGCTTAGGATGCCAAAGTAGACTAAATTAATAAAATAATTTTTTTTTCAGCCGCCTCGTGAGTTTTGAAAATTTAAAATTTTTCCACAACAACCAAAAGTGGGGCCCACCATTTTATTTTAAAAATATATATTTTCTGAAACTTCAATAATTCATAATAAATAGCCCTTTTGTTAGAAAAATACAAATTTTATGTCCTTTCCATAGGAAATTTAATTCTCTACAACTTTGTAAAAGGAAGATTTTCTAAATTCCAAACATAAATTATCCGAAATCCATAAACGGATGATTTTGCACACCAAAATACTGATAAAAACACATCAGCACTGATTTCTTTTTTTATATCCACAAAATAAATATTTCTTTATCATATAAATCAATAATTAATTATTCACAAATAATATTACAGAACTACAATATTGACAACCAGGTCGTTACCAAGAAAGAGGGGGCCTTCCGATAACGACTTCTCCTTACTGGTGCGCAATTAAATAACCCCTCCTAGACAGAACTTCCTTAGACATTGTCAATAATGCTATCTAATAATATTTTTCAAGTAATATGAATTATTGAGTTGATAATGTGAAATATTGTGCAATGACAATTATTGAATCAATAATACAAAATATCAACGGTAGCAATTATTGAATCAATCATAGCAACGTAGCAATTATTGATATAAAACATCAACGTAGCAAATATTGAACCGATAAAATATCATTCAAATATTGAATCAATAATATAAAATACTGAACAGTAATTACTGTAACAATAATTGAGTAAGTGCCTTCTCACGTAAGAATCAATAATTCAAAATACTGTGCAATACCGTGTGCTACTGTGCAACACCGCGTATTACTGTATTTTAACCACCGGGTATTTCAACAGTACTAACTATAACAACTACGCCGTTATTTTATAAAAAGGTTATTTCTGTCGCTTTCCATATTCGACAGTTATTCCGTTGTGGGGCTCACAAATAGCTGCGCCGTCGTACGAATATTCCCCGATAACAAGAATATTCCACGACCAAACGAATATTCCCCGACAACAATGAATATTTTTATAACCACTTGCTCATTTTAAAATATTTGCACATTTCACCCATAACTTTTCACATTTATCAAATCAACACCTTACTATTTCGAAATAATATATAAAGAAAATTAAATCTTTATTCATAAAAGTTGGGGTCTTACACCTTGCACACGTGAAATACTCAAAGGTAGCCTACTCTCTATTCCTTAAACTCAGCTTGCTAGCTATCATCATGAAGGAGAATGGCTGGTTTGCTACAGCTTCACTATTCCACCAACTAACCCACCAACTTCTCATTTACCATCATACAATCTTCATTTCCATTGAATTGATTTGGGAGAGAAAAGGATTGCCTGGATATTAATTCTTCTATAAATAAAAGCTCTTCTCCTCTCTTTTCATTTGCTAAGATTTTTGATTAAGTGTTGAGTTGAGAGGATATAGAGAGTGAGTATTTATATACATATCAGTAGAGGGAGAATAGAGAATTAGCAGCAAACTCATTTAGCAGAGGTATAGAATTCCTTCTTGTTCTTCATTTTCATTTTCTGTCAATTCCAATTCTTGATTTTGGTAGAGATTCATTACCTTATGATTAGGTATTGTTTGATAGTTATTGTAGTGGTCTGCTAGTATGTTAGAACTATAATGTAGCTTGGTTACAGTCGAAATTATTGTGAAATTTGGAAATTGGGTTTGTAGTTTTCCGTTTACAGGCAATGTCTGCTGCTGGCCGAGAGCCGGCGCAGCTGCGCCAGTCTTGTACTGGGGAGCTGCGCAGCTGCGCCAGTAGCCTGTTCCAGTTTTTGAATTCTGCTAAGAATCTGTTAAGCATAGTTGATTATTATGACTTAGGCAAGGCATACTAACATGAGTAACTTGTATATATGGATATGTAGACCTAATGTGAACATGTTCTACTATGCTTGTATGCACGATTAATGAACGGTTATAGTTTCCAAAGTAAACATAAAGTTTTGTAAACAAATTTGGCATGTTGATGTTCTGACCTTGCAAGCATGTTAGGACGAATTAGAAAGGCATGAAAAGTATGTCAACTTGTGTGTATGAGTTTCATATTGTAACACGAGTATATTGAACCTCTCTAGTGAGCGTTATGAACAAAAACATGAGTATTAAAAGTAAACTTTGACACGTATGTACCATATCCATATTCTGATTTTGCAAGCATGTCTATATGGCCTAGAAATGCATGTCAGACATGTTAACATATGTATATATATAACATGAACATGATAGGCCTTATTAGTGAAGCTTTACTAATGAAAATATGTGCTTTAATCGTGAACCTTGACATGTACATTAAGTTTTATTATTGTTAAACTTTAGTGAGCTGTTGTTTGCTCCCTCTTGCATTAAATAACAATTGCAGTTAAGGCTGATAATGTTGATGCTCCGGCTACGAGTAAAGGCAAAGAAAAGCAAAACAAGTGAAGACTTGTTTTTATTATTTGAAATGATTGTAATAAGACTTTGATGTTATATTTTTATTTCTGCACTTTATTATTATGTCAAGGTTAGAGTAACCTGGGATTGATTTTAAGAAGGTTGTAACCCTTGTTTTAAGGGAGATTTTATTATTTATATAAAAGTTGTGATTTATTTTTATATTATATTGGGTAGATGTTGTTATAGTTAGAAAATGAACACCAAATCATGTGGAAACGAAGTACCCGAATTTGGGGGTGTCATAGGTTGGTATCAGAGCCGTAGGTTATGAAACCTTAGGTGGGGGGAAAACCTTAGGTAGTAGCCTTATGGTAAGATCGAAAAGATAGATGTGATAGGTAAAGATAATAAACTACCTTATGTGTTATGTGTTTATATTTTTGTATTCGAAGAGTGACGATTCGATATCACGTAATAATAAACTTTAAAATTCTTTTGTCAGGATGTCGAACGTTGGAGAACCTAGTCAGGCTAGAGAGGATGTACCTCAGGTTCATAGAGAGGAGGAGCCCCGTGACATACATGTTATCTGGGAGCAGCTAGTTAGGAGAGAGCCATCTCCAGTGATCACCGTAGCTGGTCGGGAGCGTGAGCTGACACCTATTCCAGAGGAGGAGGATGAGGATGAGTCTGAAGAGGAGGAAGAGGATACCGAAGAGGAATTCACACCTCACTCTACTAGTGCTGAAATGTACGAGGCAGTCTACGACAGTAACATGGAGCTTCATAGACTAGTCGGAGAGCTCGAGGAAACTATCCAGTAGTGAGACGAGACGATTGAGGATATGGCAAGTGACCTAGGAGATGCACAATGGAACCTGATGCACATGGAGAATGATAGAGATGCCGCTCAAGCTGAACTGACGAAGATGAAGCAGGACATCCAGGAGGAGTCGAGGAAGCGAGCCAGAGCTGAAGATATAAGCTTGAGGGCTAGTCAACGAGCCGATCGAGCTGAAGATGAAGCTGAAGTCAAGAGGGCCAAGCTGAGGGAAACAGAGTATGCTTTCCACACAGCTATAGAAAGAGCCCAGGACCGTGTTTTCTACTACCCAGCTTAGTTCCAAGGTTTATCGTGGTATGTGGTGGACCAAAGGACGACGTTTTGGGTAATAGAAGAGGAACGCAGAGAGGCTGTGCGATGTATCAATATGCCTAGGCAGTAGTAGAGCTTTTGTTTATATGTTACTTTTATAGTAAATAATGTAAATCCCGTAATTGAAATAAGAATGGGATGAGTTAATAATGTAATGCTGCAACTTTTCCAGTTCAGGAAGGATGATGTAAATAGCAGAAATGCTATCTATTTGAAGTTTTTTTAAAAAAACTTTGAGTAATGAATAAAAGAAGTTTATTTGACGTGCTAAATGTTCTATGTGAACTGAATTGTTTAAAACGTTTAAATATGAAATTGAATACTTAATAGTTGAATAAAGGGTCTAATAATAATATTTTCTTAACAGAAAATGCCTCCTAGAAGAAGACCAACACGTCAAAACCCTAAGGGTTTGACGAACAACAACAACAACAATAATGATGGGACGAATCCCAACTCGGTTCAGTAGTTGGTGAACCTGTTGACAGGAGCTCTTGCGAATCAACCTCAAGTGCAAGGTACAACGTTCAAGGAATTCAAGGCAGTAGGACCTTCTGAATTCAATGGATCGACCAACCCTATCGAGGCTCATACGTGGGTTATGGAAATGGAGAAAGTCTTTGACGTAGCCAGAGTAGGTGAGACCAGAAGACGGCGTTTGAGGCTTTCATGTTAAAGTCGGATGCTAGCTTTTGGTGCCAAGCTAATAAGACCCGGGAGGGAGAAGGAGTCATAACGTGTGAACATTTCAAGGAAATGTTCTATGAGATGTACTTCCTAGTGAGTTCATAGGACTAGATGGAGGTCCAATTCCTAGAGCTTAAGCAGGGAGGGATGACGGTGTCTGAGTATGCCGCTAAGTTTAATGAACTGGCCAGGTTCGCTACTTACCAGGTCAGTACTGACGCTAGGAAGGTGAGGAGGTTTGAGCGGGGACTGAAGCCCTAGCTCTACAGCAAGGTTTCTATGTTCCAGCTGAGCACATTTGTGGCTATGCTGGAAAAGGTCATACTTGCTGAGGGAGGAAGCGAAGCGATGACAAAGTTCAACCAGGACAAGAAGAAGAAGAACGAAGTGGAAACCAAGGCTGGTGGTAGCAGCGCTATTAACCAGAAGAGAAAATGGAACGATAACACTTCTGCTGGGAGTCAGCAAAGAAGCTAGCAGAAGAGGAAATTTGAAGCATGTGCTACGTGCGGTAAGAATTATACTGGCGTGTGCATGAAGGGGAAGTGGGTGTGCTTCAACTGTGGTCAGGAAGGCCACATTGGGCCTAATTTCCCAAACCCAAAGAAGGGAGTATGCTTTACATATGGATCCAAGGATCACATGGCTTGCAACTGCCCGTAGAAGCTGACGGCAGGGTCAACAGGGAATGGAGGGAATGGAAGAGGCAGTACCATTACTATCGCTGCACTATTGCAAGCTGTTCGACCCACTGCACGACATTCAATATGGCAGTGCAGGATGTTATGCAATTAAAAGACACGGTGTCAGGTATTATTCTGGTCAATAGTATAAATGCATAAGTATTATTTGATTCGGATGCTACTTGTTCATTCATATCTGATGATTTTTCTAAAACCCTAGACTTTCCTATAGAGGAGTTAGTTTACCCTTTGAACATAGAGATTACGAATAGGGAGGTTATTCCTGTTAGGAGCGTTTATAAGAACTGTAGATTGGACATTAAGGGTCAGGAGTTGAGGGTAGATTTAATTCCAATAAAACTTGGGGAATTCGATGTTATACTCGGTATGGATTGGTTGTTCAACCATAGGGCGATAATCGACTGTCAGAAGAAGTCGGTAAACCTTACGACTCTGTCAAAGTTAGTGTTTTATGGTAGCAAATCACCTAGACAAGCGAGTTATCTGACGGTTATGCAAGACAAGAAACTTCTAACGCAAGGCTGTGTAGGATATCTAGCCTACATAGTAGATACGCGTAAGGAAAGCCCGAAGGTGGAGGAGATATCGGTGGTTAAGGAGTTTGTGGACGTTTGTCAGAGCGATTTGCCAGAACTTCTGCCAGATAGGGAGACAAAGTTTCATGATCAATTTAGTGCTGGGAACTGCTTCGATTTCGAAGGCTCCGTATCAAATGGCTCCAGTCGAGATGAAGGAACTGATGGTTTAACTACAAGAATTATTAGATAAGAAGTATATTCAACCAAGCGTTTTGCCGTGGGGAGCGCCTGTGTTATTCGTGAAGAAGAAGGATGGATTGATGCGTCTTTCCATTGATTATAGAGAATTAAACAAGGTTACGATCAAGAATAGGTATGCTTTACCTAGGATCGATGACTTGTTTGATCAATTGAAGGGTGCTAAATACTTATTGAAAATTAATTTGAGAAGCGGGTATCATCAGTTGAGGGTGAGAAGAGAAGATATATCAAAAATGGCTTTTAGGACACTATATGTGTTGGGTTTGTACGTAACGCAATCATGCAATCAAATCACATAAATAGGGCGGAAGCGTAAAAAATTAGGTTTTCAAAAATTTATACAAACCCATTACCATGATCATTCTTATGCATCAATTATCAGTGAATGAGGAAGGAGAAAAAAAAAATTATACCTTTGAAGATCCAAGCTTCCTCAAGTACAAGTTCTACCCCTTTGATTCCTTTGATTCCTCTGTAGTGGCTTCTTCCCTTGATCAATGTCAGCCACCCAAATGTTTGGCCTCTAACGGTGATCCACCAAGGAAGATGAAGAACTCAGTAAGATGGGTTATTGGCTTAACCCTTGTTTCTATCTCTATAGAATATGTGTACTCCCAACTCTTGAAAAATTCACCTACCTTATTTCTGATATAAGACTCTCTTATATAGACATTAGGTTAACCCTCCTAATCCAATTAGAATAGAGTTTTATTTATTTAATTAATTAAATACTTTTAATTAATTTATATCCTAATCTTTATTAGGATTGAGAGAGAGTACTGATATTATATTAATTTTTAAACTCCTTTAGAATTAAAATAATAATAATAATAATAATAATATTAATAAGACTCCTCTTATTAATTTATATTTAATATTTCTAAAATATTAAATAATAAGCATTAAGCTATGTAATTTATTCTATCATCATAGATTAAATTAATTATACTTAATGCATTATTACTATCATGCCATTTTCTTCTTAAATAATTCTTCTTCCTATTATGGTGTGACCCTTTAGGTTCTCCATATTAAACCGTTTGTGAATAAATCAATTAGAACAATTCTAATCTTATATAAATAAACAAATTAAACTAATAATCTATTTAAATAAATAACATTTATTCTACAATAGGGATAAGCCTCCCTAGCGATCAACGACTTTCCAGATAATATAGATTTCAACATTAATCATAAAAGAACCTGTGAGTTAATAGTTACCGTACAATTCAATCCTTCCACCATACAATGTCCCAATTAAATATAAGACATGGATTTACTGTCAAGTCTTAATTTATTTAATCATATGTATTTCGATTAGAAAATGCACAACTCCAAATAATGCAAATTAGAAACCTCTTTCTAATTTCATTCTACCTTGGCCAAGGTTTCCTGGGTTGTCATTTAACGAATCACATAGGACATATCTCCTCTTTTACTAGAAGTGGTAGATTCTTTATTGATCATTCATTATCTCCATATGTAACTCATTACACCCAAGCATACCCTATATATGCCTTAAAAGGCCTTAAGGAATTAGTCAAAGTATAATTTGTTACATACAAGATACTATGATGATCTCAAGTCCAAGGATCACATGTACTACTATCACATTAGGAATTCCTATTGACAGGCGAGTAAAACTCCATTAGGTATTCCATAGCGAGTCACGTTCAGTGAACTTATTCTCCAATAAGCACCTACATACTTGCTTTAGTGTCTCCACACAAATGACCATGAGATCAGTCATCCTCATCCAATGAGCAAGTAACATATGTACCAATCTATCCGGATTTACTAATCCCCATTTTAGTAATCCCACAATTGGGAACTATTTTAGTTTTTAATCTTTCTAAGAATTTAGATCTCATTATCATGATCTCATCATGATTCTAAAAGTATTGCTTAAAACTATTGGTTATTTACATATTATAAAAACAGCACCATGTAGATAATTATATGCCTTAAATGAATATTTTATTAATAAATAAATAAGATTGTTTACAAAGTATGTGCTTTGTCATCATACATGATTGGCTTATATGCACACTACTATCAATATGGTCATTACGAGTTCTTGGTGATGTCATTTAGTCTCACGATTGCCCCAACTGCATTTATGGACTTAATGAACAGGGTGTTCAAGCCATTTCTGGACAAGTTCATGGTAGTGTTCATAGATGACATCCTGGTTTATTCCAAGACCGAGGAGGAACATGCTGAACACTTACGACTAACCTTAGAAGCGCTGAGACAAGAGAAGCTTTACGCTAAATTCTCAAAATGCAAATTCTAGTTAGAACGTGTGCAATTTCTTGGCCACGTGATCGACAAGGATGGTATTTCAGTGGATCCGTCGAAGGTTGAGGCCGTAATGAATTGGGATCAGCCGAAGACGCCGTCTGAAGTGAGGAGTTTCTTGGGATTGGCAGGTTATTATCGAAGATTTATCCAAGACTTTTCTAGAATTGCAATTCCGTTGACGAATTTGACTCGTAAAACTGTTAAATTTCTTTGGACGGAAAAGTGTGAGGAAAGTTTTCAGGAGCTAAAGAAGAGGTTGAGTACTGCGCCTATGTTGTCTTTACCGGATAGTACGGGGAATTTCGGGGGAAATTCGTGGTATATAGCGATGCCTCACATAAAGGATTAGGCTGTGTGTTGATGTAGAGCGGGAAAGTCATTGCCTATACATCACGTCAGTTAAAGGATTATGAGAAGGGGTATCCGACCCATGATTTAGAGTTGGCAGCAGTAGTGTTTGCTCTAAAGATTTGGAGGCACTACTTATATGGAGAAAAGTGTGAGATATACATAGATCACAAGAGTGTGAAGTATATTTTCACCCAGAAGGATTTGAACATGAGCCAAAAAAGATGTGATTTAAGACTACGACTGCGAGATACTTTACCATCCGGGTAAAGCTAACGTTGTCGCCGACGCTTTGAGCAGAAAAGGTCGGGAGAAGTTGAACGTGTTAACTGATCAGGATCAGTTGATTGAGCAGATGGCTAGATTAGAGTTGGAAGTTAAATTTCTGAAAGAATCGGATGAGATGCTGTTTCAAGTAACCACTGGTTCTACTCTAGTAGACAAGGTGAAAAAAGCACAACTTCGCGACAAAGAATGAGAAAAGATTCGGAAGAGGATAACCGATGGCGAAGAGTTCAAGTTTAAGATCGATAATGAAGGTCTGTTACGGTTTGAAGGTAGAATCTGGGTACCGTCAGTACAAGAGGTCAAAGAGGAGATTCTGAGCGAATCTCATAGTTCTAGATATTCTATTCACCTCGGGAGTACGTACATGTACTAGGATCTCAGACATCATTTTTGGTGGCCGAATATGAAGAGGGATGTTGCTGAATGCGTTGCAAAATGCTTGACGTGCCAGAAAGTCAAGGAAGAACACCAGACACCAAGTGGATTGCTACAACCATTAGAAATTCCAGAGTGGAAGTGGGAACACATCACGATGGATTTCAGTGGTGGGTATTCCAGCAACTAAGAAGGGATTTGATGCGATATGGGTTATAGTGGATCGACTGACGAAGTCAGCCCACTTTTCGCCGATCAGTGGTTAAGTATAGCTTGGATCAGTTAGCCAAGTTATATGTGAAAGAAATTATTTCTCGACACGGTGTTTCGGTGTCGATTGTGTCGGACAGAGATCGGCGTTTCACGTCTAATTTCTAGAAGTGTTTGCAAGAATGTCTAGGGAACACAATTGCGAATGAGTACATCATATCATCCTCAGACTGATGGCCAGAGCGAAAGAACGATTCAGACACTTGGGGATATGCTGAGAGCTTGTGTGATGGACTTCAAGGGAATCTGGGTGGATCATCTACCGTTGGTGGAGTTCGCCTACAACAATAGTCACCATGCAAGTATCGGCATGCCACCTTATGAAGCGTTATACGGCAGAAAATGCAGAACTCCCTTGTGCTGGGATGAAGTCGGTAAACGTCAGCTGTTGGGACCAGAGTTGGTATAACAAATCGCCAAAATTGTGAAGCTGATCAGAACAAGATTGGTTGCTGCTCAAGACAGACAGAAGAAGTATGCCGATCTACATCGACAGAACTGAGAATTCTTACCAGGGAGTTTCATTTTCTTGAAAGTATCTCCCTGGAAGGGGAAGATTCGATTTGGTAAGAAGGGAAAATTGAGTCCCCGATTTATTGGACCTTTCGAGGTACTACGAAAGGTGGGTGAGGTTGCTTACGAGATTGCATTACCTCCGAAGCTAGAGAATATTCATAATATCTTTCATATTTCTGTGTTAAGACCTTACAAGCACGATTATAAACATGTAATAGAATATGAACCTTTACAGTTTGATAAAGACTTAACATATGAAGAAGTGCCTGTTCAAATAGTTGATAGAAAGGAACAAGTACTTAGGAATAAAGTGATACCTTCTGTTAAGGTAATCTGGAGGAACCACAGTGTTGAAGAAGCCACGTGGGAACTCGAGGATGTTATGATGAAATCTTATCCGCAGTTATTTGCTTAACTTTTTGTGTGTAACCCCTTATGTACCGATTCTGGGGACAGAATCCTTTTAAGGGGCGAAGAATGTAATAGACATAATTTTTTTTATGTGTGATTCTGGGGACAAAATCCTTTTAAGGAGGGAAGATTGTAACGATTGAGATTTTATATGATAATTTTTAATATTTATTGAGTTAAATTAATATTTTATGTGATTTATTTATTGAGTTAAATAAATAAATTATGTGATTTTGTGGAAGTGATTTAATTAAGTGTTATAAATTATTAAATGAATGTTTAATAATTTATTTAAATTGATGTATATTAATTTTATAGTATAGTTCTAGTTTAATTGAGATAATTAAATTAGATGGATTATGTGATGAAGTGTTACATGAATTATAATTAGTGAGTAATTATAATTATGTGATAATTTTTATGTGAATTAATTGATGTTGGATTTTAATTGATTAAATTAGATGTTAAAGGATTTAATTAATTAAAGTGTGACATTAAAGAGTATGTGTTCAAATGGTTTATTAAAATAAAAAAAAGGATTTTAAATTATTTTGCCAAACAAGGCCCTTGTATTTGGTTTAAACCTATTTCTACCAAACGGGGCCTTAGTTACAAAAATTTATTTTTTAAATAAAGGGTTTGCCAAACATAGCCTTATGGCTATTCAAATTCAAATTTTATAACTATTAATTTAATTAAGTTATTAAGTATTAGTTAATACGTATATTATTGATGCATCAGTTATATATCTATATACTACGTAAGAAAAAAACTACGTTAGTTTAAGCCTAAGTCTAAGAACTAAGAAGAAAAGAGAGAGCAGAGAGGAGTTAGAGAAGAAGAGAAAAGAGAAGGAAGAATTGCTAGAATCAAACTCGCATCATCTTCTCTGTCAACCTATTAGCAAAAGGTACCATCTATAATCTTTAAATTGTTATAGAACTCAGGTTATATGTTTCATATTCAGTCTCTGTTAAAATCAAGTTTTCGTGGAATTGTATAATCATGGATTGTTGATATAGAATGGATTCATGTGGTTTATAAATGAAGAGTATGCCATAAACAATGATTTTCAGAAATAAATTGATTGTATAAACATATTCTAATGGAGGATATGTGTTCTTATGAAATCTATATATTTGGTTGAGTTTTAGAGTAAAAGTTATGATTCAATTATGTGTCAATATGCCTATTTGGAATATTTTCGTAATGCTATCTTCAGTCATGATAATAATGCATGTATTGTAATTTAAATTGGTGAAAAATTTGATTCACAGAGAATTGTTTTGAGGAAATATGAGTTTTATGAAAAATATCAAATTTGATTTCTAAAACTTTTGATTATTGTTGTTTACATGGTTTTTGTGTTTGGAAACATGTTATATGTGTGTATTGTCTCAAGTATGTGCTATACATTATTCCAGTAGCTTGTAATTATCGATTGTTGGCGTGTATGGGTTAATCGGTGAAGCAGGGTGCCGTTGCTGTCTGCCTCTGTCTGTGTTCCTGCGCAGCTACACCGGTAACACAGTCGCCGACTGCCTTTCACAGACTTAACACCTGCGCAACTGCGCCGGTGCCAAGGTTTGTGGCTGCGCAGCTACGCCATTGGCCGCGTAGAGACAGTGAGTTGGTTCGATTGAATTGTGCAATTTTTATTCTAGCTTAAGTTAAATGGTTTATGATGATGAGCATGTATCCAGTTAATATAACATGTGTTGGCATGAATTCGATAGTTTCATATTTGGAAAATAAAAGAGTTTTGAAAACCTAATGGAATATCTAAATTATAATTGTATAATTGTGATATGAATTACTTAATTATAATTTAATTAATTATAATTAAGAGCAAATGATTAACTTAAATTATGATTTTGTTAAATTATAATGTATAGAAATTGATTTATTAGATGTTAATTATAATTAATGTAATTGTAATTTAATAAATGCATGTTTACTTATGGATTATAAATTAATAAATACATGATTAATTATAATTTGTGTAATTATAATGCATGAAGTAGTTTAATTAATTTCAAATTATAATTTTTTATAATTTAAGAGGTAATTATAATTTAAGTAATTATAATTAGATTAAATGTTTAAATTATAATTATGTAATTATAATTTAGCTAAATACATAATTGATTTAATTATGGGAGTATGTTTATGTGATGTGATTAACTATATAAGGGTTGATTATTATTTATTTAAGTAGAGTGAGTTAACCATGAGGATTAACCACTTATGTGAATTAGTTATGTGTTAACTAATTAAGTTGTTATGATTGAATGTATATAGGAAGTGTTAAAGTACGTGATTGTGTTAAGTAGCTTGCGCTTAAGGCAAGTCTTCTAAACCCTAAACTCGTTTATTTATTTAAATTCAATTATTCATTGTTTGAGATTGTTCTTTTATTGGACAAGTAATTATTAAAAGTTCATGACGTAATTAAAGTAACCTTGGCTTATTGTTCAAGCAAGGTCTGTATATTCTTTTGAGATGCTTTAAATTTACTTCTAAAGCATATGTTAGTTCATAATTCTTTCACTTACGAATTATTCTAAGTTATTGGAAGTCGATTCAACTAATCATTAGTTGATGAACGTGAACTCTAAGTTACTTTGTAAGCTTATCCAAACCAAACTTTCTTTGGTGCGGACTTGAATTCAAATTACCTAGTTGAACAACCCTATTTACTAGGGGAGGTTATTACGCGAAAGCGTTAAGATGTTTGTGCACAATACATGGTACGAAGGGCTGATCCCCCTAAGTACGAGTTAAGGTCCATAGTCTTATTGACTGTTAAAGGTTTAAATAAAAATATTTATAACCTAGGACAAGAGTTCAAAGGTCATACAACCCTCAAATATATTCTATATTCGAATTTTAATGTTGATAGAGAATTATTATTCAATTTTTTATGGTTGAAGTAAGCTAAGTTATTCAAAACTTTTTAAAGATATTCTTTCATGTATTTATTATTGTTAAACTCTAGTGAGCTGTTGTTTACTCACTCTTGCATTAAGTAACAATTGCAGTTAAGGCTGATAATGTTGATGCTCCGTCTACGAGTAAAGATAAAGGAAAGCAAAATAAGTGAAGACTTGTTTTTATTTTTTGAAATGATTGTAATAAGACTTTGATGTTATGTTTTTATTTTCGCACTTTATTATTATGTCAAGGTTAGAGTAACCTGGGATTGATTTTAAGAAGGTTATAACCCTTGTTTAAGGGAGATTTTATTATTTATATAAAGGTTGTAATTTATTTTGATATTATATTGGGTAGATGTTGTTATAGTTAGAAAGTGAACACCAAATCATGTGGAAACGAAGTACCCGAATTTGGGGGTGTCACTAGTTCCAGTTTTTGAATTCTGCTAAGAATCTGTTAAGCGTAGTTGATTATTATAACTTAGGCAAGGCATACTAATATGAGTAACTTGTATATATGTATATGTAGACCTAATGTGAACATGTTCTACTATGGTTGTATGCACGATTAATGAACGGTTACAGTTTCCAAAGTAAACATAAAGTTTTGTAAACAAATTTGGCATGTTGATGTTCTGACCTTGCAAGCATGTTAGGACGACTAAGAAAGGCATGAAAAGCATGTCAACTTGTGTGTTTGAGTTTCATAGTGTAACACAAGCATGTTGAACCTCGCTAGTGAGCGTTATGAACAAAAACATAAGTATTAAAAGTAAACTTTGACACGTATGTACCATATCCATATTCTGATTTTGCAAGCATGTATATGTGGCCTAGAAATGCATGTCAGACATGTTAACATATGTATATATATAACATGAACATGATAGGCCTTATTAGTGAAGCTTTACTAATGAAAATATGAGCTTTAATCGTGAACCTTGATATGTACATTGAGTTTTAGATTCTGATAATTATGAACATGCTTGATAGTGCCCTTAACCTCAATAATGTATCGTACATGTATATATACCATGATTAGTTGTCGTGAGTTAAGTTAAACATGAATGAAACATATTTTCAAACCAAAACGATGCTAGTTGCATGTATGCGATATGAATGCTCATGAACATGCCTAATACAAGTTATACGAATGCCTTATGTGTTTAAAAAGCGAGCATGTTAGACTTTGTGACTTTCATGACCTTAAGTTATCAAAAGTGTTAACCTATAACCATATCATAAAAGAGAGAACTTAGATGGACTTGGGAAGCATGCAAGACTCTTTAATATGCATATATGTTATGTGATATCATATGTTGATACTTGAATCCAATCTTTGATGGTTAACTTACAATAATGCTATAACTTGCTAAAAAGAGTATGTTTGCTATTCGTTGTGATCTTATGTGATAATGACGATGTGTAAACTCTATTAAACAGAAAAGAGGAACCTTAAGGATAAAAGATAATGTAAGTTACGTCAATCTAAAGTCGTGAAGTGATATAGTACTATGCGTGATATATAACGGCATAGTAAGATTGAAGACTAACGTATATGTTGATTGCATGAATGAGATAAAGTATAATGTTAAACTGTATGACTAATGAATATCCTATACGCATAACTATATTACGATAGGGATTCAAAAGTGTTGATTTACTTAACGAGGATAAACTACGCTTAAGGGAAGTATCCTAGGCCCTTGCATTACTTTATTCAACGGATATTGTAAGCAAGTATCTAAACCTTATCTCTCTGAATGCAAGTTTCCTTAAACCATTCTTGTATTATTTATTGCAAGTATCTTATCCTTGTGTATACTTTATTCAAGGAACGTTGTAAGCAAGTTCCTAACCCTACTCTTTATTGAGCGTTCATTAATCTTATACTATTATTGTCGTGCAAGTAAACCTTTGAGATTGCAAGTTATGTATTATAAACTATATACTTCATGTATAAGATAAAAGTCGATTCATATTCTTCGAGCTTTAAATCTTGAGATTTAACTTATAATTGTTGTGATCTATGCCTTTTGATTCGGCTAGACTTATATTGTTGAAAGGCGACCCAAACTAATTGATTAGTGTGTGATCTTGTGTTTAACTGAGATAAACAACCTTCTTTGAAGGGAAATTATATTTTTCGGGAGACCGACGTGCGCACTTTAGTACGATTGAACGATAATCATACCGTAGGGTACTTTAGGCTAATCACCTGTTGTACTTGTTTTATTGGATTATCAGTATATTTCTATTAATTCTAGTAGAAGTTCTTAGTCCTTAGTGACTGCTCAGTATTCAGTTATCTTGAAATCTTATATTGATTTAGCGTTGAATCATATTGATATTACTCTGTCCCTAACGACTGTTATTGAGAATTGTTGATATTCTTGCTATCCTTAAACTATCATATCCTGTTGTACCCTTTTGGGATTCGAGAACTATATTACTCACCCTTATTGCTATATTACTTGCTGAGCAAACTTGTTGCTCATTCTTGCTTTCCCTAAAACATTTCAGTTAAGGCAGAGCAGTGCGGACCCTCAGGCACCGACAAGGGCAAGGGAAAGGCTACTGAGTAGCTTTATTTATGTAGAACTTTATGATTTGTAATAAGAACTTATGCTATTCTGTATTAGTTAGGTTTATATATGCTTAAGGTATGTTTAAGATATGTAATCGATATTTAAGTTACGAGACCTAGGGACGTGAATAAATTATATTATCTAAATGTAATCTATTCAGTAATAGTTATGTATTATTCTGCTGTGCGATGCGACATTTAGTCGTAATATTTATTGTGGTGTTAGATTTTAGAACATGACAAACCGAATTCGAGTGACCAAGTAGCAGTCCAAATTTGGGGGCGTCATATTACTAATATTCCCCGATAACAATAATATTCCACGACTAAACGAATATTCCCCGACAGCAATGAATATTTTATAACCACTTGCTTATTTTGAAATATTTGCGCATATTATCCATAACTTACCACATTTATCAAATCAACACCTTACTATTTCAAAATAATATATATAAAAAATTAAATCTTTATTCATAAAAGTTGGGGTCTTACACATTTGATATGAATTGGCACTGATATCCATTTGGCGAACTAGATTTCTTTAAATCTAGCCCTTTCTACCTTTCAAACAGTTCAAAATAGGTCCAACCAAAATCGGGAAGCTAGAATGGCTAATATTTATTTAAATCAAGACTTTTTTCTAGTTTTATTCATTTTAAAAGCAACCTCGCGACCATTAGATCGCTATCTATTGGGAACGAGAAGCTTTGGCTACGCGCATGCCAAGGTTTGACTGATGAATCCTAGGTTTTTTCGCGACTTATTGATGTAAATATACATTTTATGTGAATATATGAACTATGTAGGTTTTATTGGCTTCTCTCTATGAGCCTAGTAATCGTGGGATTCATGATCAAACTGATCAGAATTTGATTCCCACGATGGACAATCTCCACATTACAAATGTATTATGTCAATTTTTCTGTAAAAATGTACATCTGAAACACCTTAAAACGGTTATCCAGATTTAAGGTCTCAAATATAATGAAATAATGGTCTGTCGTGCTAGAGTCACTCTGATGGCTGTCATGCCCATGAGAAGACCGACACTTGTATATATTTTGTGGTCGAGGATGCTTCACAGCCATACAATTCACCATTCAAATTGAGCCAAAAGGCTAAAAAGATAAAAAAATAGAAGTATCAATATGTTTCAATTCCTACTTGAGCGTAAGGGTATGAAAACCAACCTTTTCAAAACATTATTTTAATATCTTGTCTAAAAAGGACTTTTGTAAATCAAATCAAACCCTTCGTATATAGGTTTACCGAAGCATGATAATACTTTCAAAACAAACAAGCATAGGCCCAATTTCTTCCAGCATCCACACACACACATTGCAAATAAAAAGGAAAATATTAAAAAGATGTGGTACCGTATTTCACGGGAGTTGGGGGTGCCTAACACCTCCCCCCACTTAACCAAGCCCCCGGACTTAGAACTTCAGTTTCAAAGATCAAGTTTCGACAATGTCCAGCAATTGGGCCTACTTTTAAACAAAACTCGGTTGAGTTGGTACAACCATTCCAAATCTACTAGCTGGCGACTTTGTAAACCGTTCCAATCTTCGACATGATACATGTTGGCCTTTTCCTAAAAACCTTTTTACCCTTCAAACAGATAAGGAAATAAGGGTAGAAGACCACGATACTTAGGAAGAGAGAAAGATCGGGTCCAAAGTTAGACCGGATTTTTTCTCGACGTCGACAATTATTATTACTATTATTATTAATTTGAATTCCTAAAGGAGTTTGGGAATGAATTAATAAAAGTACTCTCACAAATTCCTAATAAGATTATGAGGTAAATTAATTAAAGGAGTTTAATTAATTGCTCCTAATAAGATTAGGAAGCCTAATTAATTAAAAAGAGTTTAATTAATTAATATGAAATTCAAATCCTAAAATATTTAGGAAGGTTACTTACATCTATAAATAAGAGGAGTCTTATTTTGATTAGTGACTAATGCAATTCTAATTGTTGGGAGAGCACTTTTTCTATATAGAGAGAGAAAACTAGGATTTTGCCAATAACCCACCTTCTTAATATTTGTTCATCCTTGGTGGATCACCTCTAGAGGCCAAACACTTGGGTGGCTGACGTTGATCAAAGGAAGGAATCACACCCGGTAGATTCAAGTTGAATAAGAAAAGGATTGGAGTTGAACTTGTACCTGAGGAAGCACGAATCTTCAAGGGTATGATTCGTTCTTCATCTCTTTAGATTAAATTAATAATTGTGCATAAAGGATGATCCGGGTTCATGATTTGTAAAATTTTAAAACTCTATTTTTACGCTTTCGTTGCTATGTATCTAATTGTTACATGCTACTTTGATCTTACAAACCTTACAGATAAGCTGCAATTGCAAGTAAAATCCGAATAGACTTGAGCATAGCTGCTGATGAGAATGTTTCATCATAGTCAACACCTTGTCTTTGTTTAAAAACTTTTGTAACAAGTCGGGCCTTATAGGTCTCTACCTTATCATCTGCTCCAGTCTTTCTTTTAAAGACCCATTTGCACCCAATAGGCATAATGCCTTCAGGTGATGAAACTAAAGTCCATACTTGGTTTTCATACATGGAGTCCATCTTGAATTTCATGGCTTCTAGCCATTTCTCTGAGTCTTATTACTCATAGCCTGTTCGTAAGTCAACGGATCATCATCATCTATGATACGTACCTCATCTTCATCCTCTATGACGAATCCATACCTCTCAAGTATCTTTGGTACTCTTCTAGATTTACGAATAGGGTTTAGTACAATAGGTTCTTCCACTTGGTCAGGTACCTTACTTTGATCCGTAATAATTTGTGGTTTTTAAACTTCTTCAAGATATATGTTTCTCATATTGACCCTTTTAAGGATAAACTCCTTTTCCAAAAAGGCATCATGTTTCGCAACAAATACCTTTTGATCAGTTGGATGATAGAAATAATACACTGATGTTTCTTTAAGGTATCCCACAAATCCACACTTGTCGAATCTAGTCTACAGCTTATCATTCTCAAACTTTTTGACATAAGCTGGACAACTCCAAGTCTTAACATGCTTATGATTTGGTTTCCTCCCTGTCCATATCTCATGTCGACGTTGGTTTAAAAAATCCTGCGGGTCGGGTCATAATCATGATCTTTTAATCTCTTTTCATAAGTTCTCTCTACCTTTACGCTTTTTATTTAGGAAAAAGGTTTTGAAGGGTTTTTTAGGAAAAAGGCCAACATGTATCATGTCGACGGTTTGAACGTTTTACAGAGTCGCCAGTTGGTAGATTTGAACATAGTTGTACCAACTCAACCGAGTTTTGTTTGAAAGAGGCCCAAATGTTAGACACTGTCGAAACTTGATCTTAGAAAATAAAGTTTTGAGCTTGGGGGCTTGGTTAAGTGTGGGGAAGGTGTTAGGCACCCCAAAACTCCCGTGTAAACACGGTACCGAATCTTTTCGATATTTCCCTTAAAACTGAAATGCGTGTGTGAATGCTGTTTAAAAATTGGGCCTATGTTTGATTGATTGAAAGTAGTGCTTTGCTTCGTTGAACTTATATACGAAGGGTTTGATTTGATTTGTAAAAAGTCTTTGATTTTATTTGAAAAAGCTTTTCTTTTGATTTGAATTAAAAGTGATGTTTTGAAAGCTGGTTATCAAACCCTTACGCTACCATAGGAATTGAAGCCTGTTGATACTTTTATTTTTTTATCTTGATAGCCTTAAGGCTGCATGTGAATGGTGATTTATCGGGCAACGAAGCATCCTCGACCACAACAAATATTCAAGTGTCGGTCTCCTCATGGGCATGATAGCCATCGGAGGGACGCTGACACGACAATCCATATTTTTCACTATGTTGAGACCTTAAATCCGGATAACCGTTTTAAGGTCTTTTGTATGTACATTTTACAGAAAAACCAGTAGGGCACATTTGTAAATCAGAGTTTGTCCATCGTGGAAATCTGATTCTGATTGATTTGATCATGAATCCCATGATTCCTAGGGTCACATCTGAGTAGCCAATAAACATGCACAGTTCAAATTTTCATAGAAATAGATGTATATCGCAAGATTTCCAGAACCGAGGATTCATTTAGTAAATCCCGATTCGCACGGCCGAAGCATCTCGTTCCCACTAGATAGCGATCTAAGGGACGCGAGGTTGCTTTTGTAACTAAAAAATGCCGATTCATATTAAATGAACATTTAAAGCATTAGTTAAATAAAAAGCAAGTAATAGAAATATATATATCCACAATTATATATAAAAGCTGTAAAGGGCGATGAGTTTTCACTCGCAGGCCCGAACTTGAATTAATATATATATATATATATATATATATATATATAAAACTGTAAATAGCCACGACATGATCCAGGCTTGACAGAAATAATATATTTATATATATATCTATATATAAAGTAGAAAGGGCGATGGGTTTTCACACCGGTGCCCGTACTGGAATGGAAATTGACATAAAAGTAGTCAACCAGTGACTGAGAAGATCACCCAGTATGGTGAGGAGTGCAAAAGCAGTAAAAAAACCACGAAATGATCCAGGGCGAACAGAAATATATAAATATATATATATATATATATATATTAAAAGAAATGTAGTCAACCAAGACTGGGAAGAGAGCCCAGTGGTGGTGAAGGGTGCTTATATATGCATATATATATATATATATATATATATATATATATAGAAGTAGTAAACTACCTCGGATTTGACATTCGGGCTTGACAAAATTGAAATGTTAGTATATATACAGTTAAATATATACAAAAAATGGCCAAACCCGGACTGGGAAGATAACTAAGTTCGGTAAAGTTGCCAAAACGAAGACTTTAGTGCATTAAAGCTGTTGAAGTTGACGGATCGTAAATCCGAGTTGCAGAAATGCCAGAAATTGAGTTTATGTACAAAAATGTACCAAATTTTAACGAAAACGGTAGCGGAACTAAGTTTTGGGAATATTTAGAAAATGAAACTTAACGTGCAAGTGTATAAAAGTACGAAGAAGTAATATAAACTTGCTGATCGTAAAAATACTCATAATGGACTGTTATACGAGCTTTTCGCCAAATCGTAGGCTCTATACGTCCAAATCTACCGATTATTTTCTGATATGTGGTTGTATGTGGGTATATCTACGTGTTAGAGTGAAAAAATTTGGGTTTAGAAGAGCTGAAAAAGTCAGAAAATCAAACAGGCAGAGGTTCGCTGCGTTTTGGAATTCTTGAAAATGAGGGGAGGTGGCCTCATATTTATAGACTAGGGAGCCTTGGCTCTACCTGCTGCTTTTGTAGTTAGAGGTGCTGCTCCCCTGATGGGGCCCACCTATTTGGCTTGATCGTCTCGAAGTACGTGCACTCCGTGAAATGCGAGGTCGAAGTCAAAACTTTCAAACTTTTGATCGGAGCGTCCGTTTGAGGTGTTCTATTCATTTCCGAAAAGCCCTCGCCGAGAGTGTCATAATGACATAGGATAAAACCTATTCCAGGTCCAAGAAGACGGGTTCATAACTAGGTCTTCAATTCCTCGCAGTTTATCCATTGAGCTGTCTTGCGCTGTTTACCCTCGAGATCTTCGTTATGGTTCGTTCTGACCTTGATGGCATCAATTTGGTTTAAATTTGACCGAATCAGACTAGGGTTGGTAAAATGACCATTTTACCTCTCTCGGGGCTACCTGTAGTGATGGCATGGCCTTCGACTGACTTCCGGGAGTTGTTTCCAAGACTTGGATCCCATTCGAGTCTGATTGTCCTCAGTGTAGTGTCTGAAGTTGAATTGGTCGTTCCAAAGATTTCCTCTGGAGATGTTGTAAAGCTTCAAGACAATTTTTGAAGTTGACTTGACATCCCAGGTTGCGACCGGGGCTAACCTGTACCTCCCAAGTTGAGACCGGGACTGATTTGATGTCCCGAGACTGGTGTTCGAGGCTATGGTTATCCTTGTATTAGTGATCGGGGTTGATTTAAATGGCCCGATATTGAGATCGGAGCTGATTTGATGGCCCGATATTGAGATCGGGGATGATCTGACTGTCCGATTGGAGATCGGAGTTGATTTGTTGGCCCGATATTGAGATCGGGGATGATCCGACGTTCCGATTGGAGATTGAAGTTGATTTGAGGGCCCTATATTGAGATCTGGGATTCTCTGAAGGTCCAATTGGAGATCGAAGTTGATTTGATGGCCAGATATTGAGATTGGGGATGTTCTGATGGTCCGATTGGAGATCGAAGCTGGATTGACGGTCCGATTGTAGATCGGAGCTGGATGGATGGTCCGATTGGAGATCAGAGTTGATTGACGGTTTGATTGGAGATTAGAGCTGGATTGATGGTCCGATTGGTGATCGGAGATGATTTGATGGCCCGATATTGAGATCGGGGTTGACTGAAGTACCGATATTCGTGATCAAATTTGACTAGAGTACCGATATTGGTGATCAGATTTGACTGGAGTATCGATATTAGTGATCAAATTTGACTGGAGTTCCGATATTGGTGATAAGATTTGACTGGAGTACGGATATTGGTGATCGGATTTGATTAGAGTACCAATATTGGTGATCGAATTTGACTGGAGTACCGATATTGGAGATCGGATTTGACTGGAGTAACGATATTAGTGATCGAATTTGACTGGTTTGCTCCCCTACAATATTAGTAATAGGGGAAGGAAATGTCGAGTGCCTACAGATGCCCCTCTTTATCACGCTTATGCAATGCAATGAAATGAGTAGGATAAAGATTGCTAGACACTTGAAACGTGACTATTGATCGATAGGTTATGCAGGTTAGATACCTTTGGGGGGTTAGGGTTACCCTTGAACGTTTATGTCATTTCCTGCTAGGGATAACATTATTCATGATAACCCTTGAGTTTACATTGTCAGATGATTATTGGTAAGAGAACCACTGACATGCTTTGTCGAAGATGAGCTACCACATATTGTTCTCATCCTGCTCTACCAGGGTTGACGTCCTATACGATAGTTTCGTGGATTCTAATGAGGTTGATATTATTGATACAACCTTAGTGCTCCTTTTGAGGATGTGTATAAAATATTCCATCATCGGGGATGGACTATTATATGGTTTCCGTCATCGGATCACTTTCGATACTTCGCGAAGGTTGTTCCGACGGTTGAATTAAATTTGGTTTGTACCCAAAACTTAGTTGGGGCTGAACTAACGGCTGAACTGGACTTCGGTCTATACCCAAAATTTGCTGGAGTTGAACCAACGGTTGAACTAGGCTTCGGTCTGTACCTGAACTTTGTCGGAGTTGAACCAACGGTTGAACTAGGCTTCGGTCTGTACCCGAACTTCACTGGAGTTGAACCAACGGTTGCACTTGGCTTCGGTCTGTACCCAAACTTTGCTGGAGTTGAACCAACAGTTGAACTGAACTTTGGTCTGTACCCGAACTTCGCTGGAGTTGAACCAACGGTTGAGCTGGGCTTCGGTCTGTACCTAAACTTCGATGGAGTTGAACCAACGGTTGGACTGGGCTTCGGTCTGTACCCGAACTTTGATGGAGTTAAACCAACGGTTGAACTAGGCTTTGGTATGTACCCGTACTTCACTGGAGTTGAACCAACAGTTGAACTGGGCTTCGGTCTGTACCCGAACTTCGACAGTGTTGATTTTTTTTTTTTACAGTTTGATGCCGTTTTTCAGCTGTTTTTCAGCAATCTTCATACGTGGTCTTCAGACATTGCTCTGAGATGGATATAAAGGGTTTTCATAGAGATCCCTTTTCTGTCAGAATTACGCTGCTTAAGGGCAGGATTTTAGGACAAACCGCTCAATCGCATACCGATTTTTCTTCAGATTTGACTTGGCATCACATAAGAACTCTGTTTCAACCAGAACCAAAGCGAGCCCAGGGAAGTGGAACCCACCCTGGGGAGCCGCATATGGAGGTGCGGCAACCGCAGGTGGGCCCGCTTCCACCTGAGCTATTTATTGGGCAGCAGGATTTTCATTTTTCAAGTTTCAGTTTTGAGTTTCAAAAGGTCTTCGATCTTCTTTTTTAGATCTACGGAGCTTGGACAGCTGTTTTCTGATTTCGTCAGTTCCTATGCGTTCAGCACAGCGCATGTAATATTTTACGTCCTTTTTCACAAGTTTTGACCGTTCAAATCATGTGAACCACGTAGGGGGCTTTTAGACGTAATGTATGAAAAATGTATGCCTATAGAATCTGTTAAAAATTTTCTGACTACATATGTATGCATATCTTACTGTTATGCACGTTTGGATGTATAAAAATTCAGATTTTGAGCCAGTCAATTTTTGTTCTTTTTGATCAGTTTACTCATCGTTTTTGGGGCCTAGTGAGCCTAGATTTTCAACTGAAAATGTCTATGGTAATTTGGCTACCATGTGAGGTTATTTTTTATTTTATTTCATAAATATGAACTGTTCTTGTTTTTGGGAAGGTGTGCTACTGAATGGCCACCTAGTCATGCCTGTGTGCATGCGGACAGTCCATTTTACATAGGAGACTCTGGCGAAATTTTTTCAAAACCAAAGCATTTAATAAACATGCAATTTTGACTCTACTGGGGATTTTTGACTGACCCATGCATGTTTTTAGGATTTATATTTTTTGAAAAACATGCAGTTTTGGCTTTACTATGTATTTTTGACTGACCCATGCATGTTTTGAGACTTAAAAATGCATAGAGTACTGACTTAATATATTAAGCCACAGGTTTTTGGCTTACCTCACATTTTTTGAGGTGATTTGGAGACTTTGTGATGGACTACGATAGACCCGACAGTTCCAGCAGGGTATCTTTAGGCGTTAGACGGAGGAGGGCCTCTGACATTCCTCATCCCCGTCCAGCTTGGACGCCTCATAGATTGGTGGAGGCGGTGATCTGTCCAGCTCAAGATGAGCCGTCGATCGACATTGATGACGAGCAGGCTGTTTTTGCTGCTCCAACTCCAGCTCAGGCTCCACGGGCGAAGTTTCAGGCATAGTTGTGCCTACACAGGAGCTGCTGGGCGACTTGAGTCGCCATCCTTTGTGATATCTCCATTCCAATTAGGTGACTTGAAGTTTTTCTCTGCTTGGATCCTTTTCTTTCCTTGGCCATTCTCGGGGCACAGGTTTTTGACATGAGTTGGTTTTTTGATGCAGGTTCCCGGCTTTACGTAGCCTCGAGGGAACTGGTTCAATGTGCAATCTCTGTATCATACTCTGCATGAGGATTACAGGGAGATTGTTGATGGCTGGGGGTTCCAGGCTTTTTTTCTATTCTTCCCCGCCGTTGCCCTTGGGGGTATATGAGGGCTTTGTCTAAGCGCTGGTTCCACCAGACTCGGTCCCTTCATCTGCTGGACTGTGAGGTGATGATGACTCTAATGGACTGAGGTTCATCACTGGTATTGAGTTTGAGGGTGAGCCAGTGCATGTTGTGGCTGACATCACTCTTACTACCGTTTGGTCCTTGCTGGGAGTTTTCGTTGCGGCGCTCAAGGGTTGGTCGGTCCGATCTGGTCCCTTGAGTATAGATACCCAGAATGGGACTTTAAAGGAGCCTCCGTCTGATGACCAGAGGGTTTGAGATCGCATTCTGAGGCGATTATTTCAGGTGATCATCAAGGGTTGTTTTGTGGCAGACAACTCATCTACTGTGTCCTTTGCCCTGATTAGCGCCACCCGGCATGTAGAGCGCCTCAGTAACTTTGATTGGGGTTCCTACACCTTTGCCTATTTTCTCCGGGGCATGCGCATGCTTTCGGAGGGTTCGACGGAGGCTTGGTTAGGATTCTACCCATTTCTGCTGGTGAGTACATATATCTTGTACCTTTTTGATTTCAGCATTTATATTTTTCAGTCTTTATCACTGAGGACTTTTGATATTTGCATGGCCAGTTCTTGGGCATTTGAGAGGCTTCCTTGCCTACGGCCTGCCACTTCTTTAGGTCTGAAGACCTATCCTCGAGGACGGCATTGGCATCACTCGACTTTAACTGAGGTCCCTGTTGCTGAGGGATTTACTCACGCTCGTTTATAGTTGGAGCTTTTGACGGATGGATCGATCTCCTAGATGTCGTATACCTCTAAGTTTTTGATCGTCAAATTCGAGGGAGGCTTTCCCACTGGTCGGGAGTTTATATTGTTGTGGCGTACCCAAAATAGGTTCAATACTCAACCCATTCTGAGTCGCCAAATACATGGTACATAATCCAAATACAATCTTTTATAACATACGGTCGTGTAAAATACGACCACACAAACTATGAGCTTCAATACAAATTGTATATAATACGAAATATAAACACTCAAATTCATTCCTTATTCATTATAATTATTTTTCCACTATTTTATAGAATAGTGAGGACTTCTACAGATCTAACTCTGATCATCACACTATTCCCCGACTAGTCCCCGTGATATTCTCATTTCCTGAAGAGAACAATGGAAGAAAAGGGTGAGCTCAACTAGCCCAGTAAAGAATATTATGACTAAGATAATGGAAAATAAATTATCGTTAGTCTTCAACAAATCAAATAAAATATTATGGACAACAAGTTTTAGATCAACAACTGCAGCGGAAATAACAATTCATTAGAAGAGTTAAGTAGAGAATGAAGTCTACTATCTTCTATGATTTAAAATTCATCATCAATATTTTATCCTTGTAACATCAATCAATATATATCTCGAACCAAATATTCATCTTTGCACTACGGGCCAAAGATATTTATTTGTATCACCAGTTGGTCATGTTCATCTCAACACCTGTTCATCTTTGCACTACGGACCAAAGTTATTAATCAGGTAATCATTTATCTTTGCACTACAGGCCAAAGATATTCATCAAGTAATCATTCATCTTTGCACTACAGGCCAAATATATTCAGTTATATCACCATTTAGAATAGAGGATGATGAAAAATAATATAAATAACGAATCTAGTGAGATAAATGACAAAAATTAGAGATTTACAATTTAGTTTATCCAAGTTTAATAATACTCCGTAATAATCAATTGTAGAGCAAAATTCAAGAATGAAGATCAAAACTTGGATCCAATCAAAGATTAAAAAAATATTTTTTTATCGTGAATAGTAACTCGTCATGAAAAGTTATAAATTTTCATAAAAAGTTCAGAAAATTATTCCGGTGAAATGATACTAGATGAAGCGCAAAACTCAAGAAATTTCTAATCATTTCAGAATTATAGAAGTAATACTTACCGTAGTAAGTTCAAATTTAGGAATATGAAATAAAATATTATTACTTCCATAATATAGAATATGAAAGAAAATAATATTCATTATGAATATTAAAAGGAAATAACATTATTTATGAGAAAAATAACATCTTTTACCTTAACAGGAGAGTAGTTTTGACTAGAATATCCGATATAATGCTGAGAAAAATCTTGCACCGTAATTCACACTCAAACTATCCTTATACTAACAAGAAATATGCTCGATATTATAGAGAGAATTTTTTTTGATTCTGGTGTGATTTTTAATTCTAACTTAAGCACCTTATTTATAGGAAAATACCAGAACGCCAGTTCTGACAAAACTTGCAACCGATGGCTTTTACCTCTTCAAAAATTGAACGCACACCACTTTGAATTTCAGCATTATACACCACAAAAAACAAAAGTGGAGCCCACCCATATTTTTAATAAAACATTTATTCTGAAACTTTAATAATTCATAATAAATAGTCATTTTATCAAAAAAATACGAATCTTATGTCTATTCCATATGAAATTTAATTCTCTACAAATTTGTAGAAGAAAGTTTTTTCAAATTCCGAACGAAAAATGACTCAAATTTACATACTGATGATTTTTTCACACCTCCATTCCGACAAAATACATATACTGATAAAAACAACCATCAGCACTAATTCCTTCATTTATATCCACATTAAATAAATATTTCCTTATCATTTTTGTCAATAATTAATTATTTTCAAAAAATATTATAGAACTACAATATTGACAACCAGGTCGTTTCTAGGAAAGTGGGTGCTTTCCGATAAGGATTTCTCTTTACTAGCACGCAATTAGATTAACTAACCCCTTTCCTATAGAGAACTTCCTAGACATTGCCAATAATGCTGTCTAATAATATTATTCAAATAACATGAATTATTGATTTGATAATGTAAAATATTATGCAGTGGTTACTGTGACAATTATTGAATTAATAATATAAAATATCCACGGTAGCAATTATTGAATCAATAATATAAAATATTGAACAGTAATTACTATAACAATAATTGAGTAAGTGCCTTCTTACGTAAGAATCAATAATTCAAAATACTGTGCAATACCGTGTGCCACTGTGCAACAACGCATATTACTGTATTTTTATCACCGGATATTTCAACAGTTTAACGGTAATAGTTTTACCGTTATTTTATAAATAGGTTATTTTGTCGCTTTCTATATCCGACAGTTATTCTATTGTGGAGCCCACAAATGGATGCACCGTCGTACGAATATTCCACGACCAAACGAATATTTCCCGACAACAATGAATATTTTATTATCACTTGCTAACTTTGAAAAATTTGCACATATCTCCCATAACTTATCACATTTATCAAATTAACACCTTACTATTTCAAAATAATATATAAAAAAAATTAAATCTTTATTCATAAAATTTGGGGTCTTACAACCTCCCCTCCTTATGAAATTTCATCCTCGAAATTGACGTACGTACCTGGTAAGTAGAAAAGGTGAGGATACCTCGCTTTAATTTCCGGTTCCAACTCCCAGGTCATTTTCTCAATATAAAAGTTCCTCCCCAAAACTTTAACTTGAGGTATAATCTTTGAGCGTAAGACATGTTCCTTCTTATCCAAGATCATGACAGGTATCTCCTCGTACGTTAAATCTTCGACTATCTTGTCTGGTTCTAACTCAATAATGTGGTTTGGGTCTTTCACATATTTACGTAGCACAGATATATGAAAAACGCTATGAGCACGAGACATGCTTGGCGGTAAAGCGAGTTTATAGGCCACATTTCCTACTCGGTCAAGAATCTCAAATGGACCATTATATCGTGGATTGAGCTTTCCTCTCTTCCCAAATCTCGTAACTCTTTTTCATGGAGCAACACGTAACAATACATGATCTTCGACATTAAACTCCACGTCCCTTCGATGAAGATCCGCATAACTCTTTTGTCGATCTTGTGCGGTTTGTATCCGTTGCCAGATCATTTGAATCTTTTGCGTAGTCATATGTACTAACTCCGGTCCCAACAATGTTGCTTCACCCATCTCATCCCAGCATACTGAAGAACAACACTTTCGTCCATACAACGCTTCGAATGGAGCCACGCCTATACTTGCCTGAGAAATGTTGTTGTAGGAGAATTCCACTAATGGTAAGTACTTATCCCAACTCCCTTTGAAGTCAAGAACATAGAGTCTCAATAGATCTTCAAGAGTTTGGATAGTCCTTTCTGATTGCCTGCCTGTTTGAGGATGATAAGCCAAACTGAATCATAAATTCGTGCCCATAGCTTTCTACAAACTGACCCAAAATCGTGAAGTGAATCTTGGGTCACGATCCAAAACTACGGATACTGGCATGCCATGCAACCTCATAATCTCATTCACGTACATACGAGCAAGACATTCAAGTGAATAAGTCTCTCGTATAGGCAAGAAATGAGCAGACTTAGTTAATCTATCGACAATAACTCAAATCGCATCTATGCCTTGAGAAACCTTGTGAAGACCCGTAACAAAATCCATGGTAATGTGTTCCCACTTCCATTTTGGAATCTCAAGTGGTTGCAATGGACCCTTTGGCACTTGATGCTCCGACTTGACATGTTGACATGTTAAACACCTCGAGATAAACTCCGCGATCTCTCTCTTCATATTTCTCCACCAAAATGTATATCGAAGATCACGATACATTTTGGTACTTCCAGGATGAATTGCAAACGGTGTGTTGTGTGCCTCCATCATGATTCTATACTTCAAATCAAAATCGTTAGGAACACAAAGTCTAGAGTTGACTCAAAGTATTCATTCTTCATCGATTCTTGCTTCTGGAATAGCACCTTCTTGCACTTTCTTCTTCATCTTTATCAGCTCTGGGTCTGTAGCTTGAGCAGCTTTAACTTTATCAATCAAAGTTGGTTCTACGCGTATACTTGACATCATCATGTGGGTCCCCAGAGTCTTGAACTCTATCTTCATTCTTTGTAAGTCACACAAAATGGGCCTTTGTGTTGACAGCATCGCACTCATTCCCGCATATGATCTTCTACTTAACGCATCTGCTACCACGTTCTCTTTTCCAGAATGGTATGGTCGTAATCTTTAAACAGCTTAAGCCAACATCGTTGTCGCATATTGAGTTTGTTCTAGGTGAAAAAAATATTTGAGGCTTTTGGAGTATATTAGGATGTCAACAATAATGACAACCACGAAATGATCCAAATATTTCTTAAATATTCGGTTCATCATGTCCATGAACGCAACATATACATTAGTCAATCCAAAAGATATAACTAGAAATTCGTAATGCGCGTATCGAGTTCTAAAGGCAGTCTTCGGAATATTCTCAGTTTTAATCTTTAAGTGATGATATCCAAAACGAAGATCGATCTTTGAAAAGAATTATGCACCTTGCAACTGGTCGAACTGGTCATTAATACGAGGTAGCGGATACCCATTCTTGATGGTGACATAGTTCAACTCCCGATAGTCAATACATAGTCGCATACTATCATTTTTCTTCTTTACGAATAAAGAAGGAGTACCCCAAGGAGATGTACTAGGACGTATAAAACAATGTCTAGCAACTCATGTAAATGGACCTTTAACTCCTGAAGTTCAATAGGAGCCATTTGATATGGGGCTTTAGAAATGGGTTTTGTACCAGGCTCAAGGTCAATAAAGAATTTAACTTCACGTTCTGGGGGTAGACCGGGAAGTTCTTCGGGAAATACTTCAGGAAACTCATTAACAACAAAAATATCATTCAAACCTAAGGTACTCTAGTTTAGATCAGTGACATGGGCGAAGAAAGCTTGACATCCATTTTTCAATAAACGAATAGCTTTATGACTTAAAATGACATTGACTGATTTTAGTGGTTTGGTGGTTTGAATTCGCACAACAGGTTGGTTAGGAATATGAAAACTAACAACCTTACGAAAATAATCAATTTTGGCATGATAAGTGGTTAACAAGTCAATTCCTAAAATCACATCAAATGCAAGTATTTTCAAAGATATAAGATCAACAGGTAGGGTAAGGGTGCCATTTTGAATCAAGCATGATTTGTAAACTGTAGATGTAACGAAGGTTTCTCCTAACGGAGTTTCAACAAATAAGTCAAAGTCTAATTTCTCATAAGTCAAGTTAAAATATTGAGCACAAGCAGGTGAAATAAAATAATGGGTAGCACCGGTATCTAATAAGGCATAGACTTCGCAAGAGTTTATGATTAGCTTACCCGTGATCACCTCGTTCGGGTTCCTGGCGTTTTGGGCAGTCACGATAAATGCTCTTCCAAGAACCACCAACTTTGACTTGTCAGGGACAACCTTTGGAGTCACCATCCATGCTAGACTAGGTTTCGCTACAGGACACACTCGAGCTATGTGACCTTCCTTTTCACATTTATAACACACCTTGGATTGTTGTGTGCAGTTGGGACTGATGTTTCCTTCTTGCCCACATTTATAGCATACGACTGGTGGTCGTTCTCCTCCTCTAGAAACTGTTGATGTTGGTGCTGCTGTCAATGTTTTCGCGTTCTCATTGTTGTACCTTCTCTTCTTGAAATCTCCCACCGACTCACTTCTTCTATTATCATGGCCATGATTACCACCGGAGTGGTTTATCCTTCTGTCATAATACTTTCCTCCCTGCTGGTTGTCATTGTTCCGATGACTGCTGCCACCTGTACGACCTTGGTTGTTGTCCCTTGGTTGAACATAATCATTATCTCGTTCTAACAATTGGGCCCTGTTCACCACATCTGAATATAAATAAAGTTTGTGAGAAATGAGGTACTGACGAATTTCAGGTTTCAAACCTCTTAGAAATATCTGCGTCATACGTTCCTCATTATCAACCAAATGAGATGCCAACCGGGATAACTCCATGAACTTAGCCTCATATTGGGACACAGTCATGTTGTTCTGTTCTAGTTTGATAAACACTACCTCCTTGATATGACGAATACTCTCTGGAAAGTACTTGTCATTGAATAGTTTCTGGAACTCTTCCCAAGACATCTTGATTGCGGCAGGCTGGGTACGCTTCACAGATTCCCACCAATAATCTGCCTCTCCATGGAATATAAACGTGGCGAATGGAACCTCCTGTTCCTCCGTGCATCCCAAGATATCAAATATCTTGGAAATTTGCTTAATCCAATTTTCTGCCTTGATTGGATCTGGCTTTCCTTAAAACTCTGGTGGTCCCAACTCTTTAAACTGCTTGGCAGTTACAAGCCACGAGTTGTTATTTCCACTTGTATTATAAACACGATTCTCCCTCGTCTGGTTTTGCATGAACTACAAAAAGTTTCTAAACATCCCGTTATTCATTGTCTGATCGGTGGTGTTATTTACAGGAGGAATATTGCCTTCCTGTTGAACGTTCTCCTAGTTGGTGATTAAAGGTGTCTCAACGGTCTCATTCACTCCATTGTTTAGATTTTCAGCTGCCATTCTCAATTACTGCCATAAAATAAGGGTTAATTAAACAAATTAACATCATATATTAACCCTATGTTCTGACCGACCAATTAAATACCAAATAAGCTTAGGTAGGATACACTAGAAAAGGTTTTACTCGTCTCTCCCCTCCTAGTTCTATTCTCAGATCTCCGCCAGAGATCATATCCCTAAGCTCTGATACCAACTGTGACTCATATCCCAACCTTGGACAGCACCTCACAATGATACCTATCAGTTTGCCACTGTTATTCACGGCGTCCCCTACGGAGAATCTGGCTTCGGTGCATCCCACACAGGGAGTCACAAGATAGAGTCTCGGGGCTCTTTACTTATAGCTCTGATACCAATTGTGATGCCCCCAAAATAGATTCAATACTCAACCCATTCTGAGTCGCCAAATACATGGTACAAAATCCAAATAGAATATTTTATAACATACGGTCGTGTAAAATACGACCACTCAAACTATGAGCTTCAATATAAATCGTATATAATACGAAATATAATCACTCAAATTCATTCCTTATTTATTACAATTATTGTCCCACTATTTTATAGAATAATGAGGACTTCTACAGATCTAACTCTGATCATCACACTGTTCCCCGACTAGTCCCCGCGATATTCTCATTTCCTGAAGAGAACAATGGAAGAAAAGGGTGTGCTCAACTAGCCCAGTAAAGAATATTATGACTAAGATAATGGAAAATAAATTATCGTTAGTCTTCAACAAATCAGATAAAATATAATGGACAACAAGTTTTAGATCAACAACTGCAGCGAAAATAACAATTCATTGGAAGAGTTAAGTAGAGAATGAAGTCTACTATCTTCTATGATTTAAAAGTCCATCATCAATAATTTATCCCTGTAACATCAATCAATATACATCTCGAACCAAATATTCATCTTTGCACTACGGGCCAAAGATATTCATTTGTATCACCAGTTGGTCATGTTCATCTCAACACCTGTTCATCTTTGCACTACGGGCCAAAGATATTTATCAGGTAGTCTTTCATCTTTGCACTACAGGTCAAATATATTCATCAAGTAATCATTTATTTTTGTACTACAGGCCAAAGATATTCAGTTATATCACCATTTATGACTGAGTATGATGAAAAATAATATAAATAATGAATCTAGTAAGATAAATGACAAAAATTAGGGATTCGTAATTTAGTTTATCCAAGTTTAATAATAATCCGTAATAATCAATTGTGGAGCAAAATTCAAGAATGAAGATCACAACTTTGATCCAATCAAAGATAAAAAAAATATTTTTTTATCATGAATAGTAACTCGTGAATAGTAACTCGTCATGAAAAGTTGTAAATTTTCATAAAAAGTTCTAAAAATTATTCCGGTGAAATGATACTAGATGAAGCGCAAAACTCAAGAAATTTCTGATCATTTCAGGAATTATTGAAGCAATACTTACCGTAGTAAGTTCAGACTTAGAAATATGAAATGAAATATTATTACTTCCATAATATAGAATATGAAAGAAAATAATATTCATTATGAATATTAAAAGGAAATAACATCATTTACGAGAAAAATAACATCCTTTACCTTAACAGGAGAGTAGTTTTGACTGGAATATTGGATATAATACTGAGAAAAATCTTGCACCGTAATCCACACTCAAACTATCCTTATACTCATAAGAAATACGCTCGATATTATAGAGAGAAAATTTTCTGATTCTGGTGTGATTTTCAATTCTAACTTAAGAACCTTATTTATAGGAAAATGCCAGAACGCCAGTTATGACAAAACTTGCAATCGGTGGCTTTTACATCTTTGAAAATTGAACGCACACCACTTTGAATTTCAGCATTATACACCACAAAAAAACAAGAGTGGGGCCCACCTATGTTTTTAATAAAAATATTTATTTTAAAACTTCAATAATTCATAATAAATAGTTTTTTTATCAGAATAATACGAACCTTATGTCCATCTCATATGAAATTTAATTCTCTACAACTTTGTAGAAGAAAGTTTTTCCAAATTCTGAACAAAAAATGACTCAAATTTACATACTGATGATTTTTCCATACCACCATTTCAACAAAATACATATACTGATAAAAACAACCATCAGCACTAATTCCTTTATTTATATCCACATTAAATAAATATTTCCTTATCATTTTTGTCAATAATTAATTATTTCCAAATAATATTATAGAACTACAATATTAACAACTAGGTCGTTCCCTAGGAAAGAGGGGGCTTTCCGATAAGGATTTCTCCTTACTGGCGCGCAATTAGATTAATTAACCCCTTTCCTAGACAGAACTTCATAGACATTAGCAATAATGCTGTGCTAATAATATTATTCAAATAACATGAATGATTGATTTGATAATGTAAATTATTGTGCAGTGGTTACTGTGACAATTATTGAATCATTAATATAAAATATCCATGGTAGCAATTATTGAATCAATAATATAAAATATTGAACAGTAATTACTGTAACAATAATTGAGTAAGTGCCTTCTTACATAAGAATCAATAATTTAAAATATTGTGCAATACCGTGTTCTACTGTGCAACAACGCGTATTACTGTATTTTTATCATCTAGTATTTCAACAGTTTAACGGTAATAATTTTACCGTTATTTTATAAAAAGGTTATTTCTGTCGCTTTCTATATCCGATAGTTATTCCGTTGTGGGGCCTACAAATGGATGCACCGTCGTACGAATATTCTCCGACAACAAGAATATTCCACGACCAAATGAATATTCCCCGACAACAATGAATATTTTATTACCACTTGCTAACTGTGAAAAATTTGCGCATATCTCCCACAACTTATCACATTTATCAAATTAACACCTTACTATTTCAAAATAATATATAAAGAAAATTTAATCTTTATTCATAAAATTTGGGGTCTTACAATTGTCGACCCGCAGAGTCCCTATTTTGACAGAGGGAGGTTGGGAGCACTATTTGGGAGAGCGTGCCATCGGGAGTATTACATGTGAGATTCGTATTCCCATTGTTCCTCATGCGTGGCAACATTGGCCTTTGATCATGCTGTTGATAGAGATTCCAATGGATAGCATAGATGGCTTCACCCTATCAGAGGGTCCGTTCAGCTAGGAGGCATTTAGCAGCTGGTGGAGTCCTTGCACTATTGGAGCTCAGACTCGGGCTACCCAGTTCATGACAGATATGGTGCCAGGGTCAGTGATGATGATAGACTAGATAGCTTGCCTCAGGGAGCCCACTCATGTAGACTAAATAGCAGATCTGACCCGGGAGTTGGATAGGGCTCACTTCTTTATAAGGCACCTTGGCCGAGATCCGTCAGAGGCATCTTCTTTTGACCCATCCAGCTCAGGAGCGGGTCCCTCTTCAGGTCCATTTAGCAGTAGCTTTGCAGGGGCAGATCTTCAATACCGCCCAGATATGCCTGATAGCAGCGATTTTGTATCCACCGAGGAGATGGAGCAGGTCGTTCGCTTTGACCCTGATGTCATTGACTTCCTTTGATAGCTATTGTAGCTATACCTTTTGGTCAGCTACTATTTTGGCTATTTGGCGGATGTGCCATCATTTTGATAAACCACTGTATTAGTTGGGTGGTGGTGCCCTATTTCCCTGTATTCTTCCTTTTGCTTTGTATAATTAGACAAGGGTGATGTCCGCAGTAGATAGTCTATTGTAGATATTTGTGATTTTTCCTATCTATTGCATCATGTTTATACTTGTCATCATGCATGTATTATGTCATATGTATGCATTTAGACAGATGAGTTCAGAGATGACCCCTGGATGGTCTTATGGTATGGTGGTACAGATGACGTTGTCGTCCGTCAGCCGTATTAAGCATTTACCACCGTCTGCGGTGGCAGCATCGTTGAGGTTCTGGTATTAGAGTCTGCCCTTTTCAGCCAGGGGCACAGTGGACCAGATGTTGGGGCACTCGTTAGCCCTTGCAGATTTCTGAGTTCTAGACAGATTCGTTGAGGGTCTTTTACCCTTATGGATACCCGATAGATATGTTTTCTATTTTGGACGGCGTGAGATGACGCCGACACTGGAGGAGTACCAGAGATTCATCGGTTTGGACTTAGAGTTGCTGTATGCTCGGACGGCGATTAGCGACATGCGAAGACCGTTTGCCCGGTTGTCCGGTCTTCTTCAAAGTATAGTCATGGATAAGATCGTTTCTGGGCATGTGATCTCCATTGACTTCTTACTCGATCGATTTGGCGAGCTTAACAACTATGATCGCCATGTCAAGGATTTTATAGTTTCAGTAGAGGTATGGCATTTGACCAGGATAGATATTATGCTGATGTGTATTGTGGCATATGTCTACATGTCGTTATTCTTGGATCATCTGGATGTGGGATTGGTAGTTGTGGTTCTGGCCCTTAGACAGGGTAGTACCATCATCCCGATGGTATTGGCTGAGACGTTTAGATCCGCCACACATTGTAGTACCCATTCGGAGGGGTTTTTTAGGGGCAACTCGGTCTTGCTGTATGTCTGCTTCATGTCCCATTTGCGACCGATCGAATTCTTCAGGCCCCGAGGTTTTTGCTTCACTCACGAGACATCCGCAGTTTACTCCTTTCAGCCTGCGGAGTGCATTGATGCAGAGTCGTGGTCAGCATTTCTGTCAGATATTGAGCATCCATTTGAGATTCTACCATGCTCAAGGCTAGCATCCCCCTATAGCTTCATTACTCATGGATTTGGCATTATTTGCCCCTAGCAGGTTTGAGGGGGCCGACTACGTATCATCCCCTGGCTGTTATGAGCCAGTTTGATCAGTTCTAGAGTTTGCACCTATTTGAGGGGTCTGCTGATCAGAGGATGTCAGGCTTCGTCTATGTCATCTACCTATTTGATCAGAGTATATGAGTGTTGGACTTATAGAGAGAGATCTGAGTTCTCCCGTAGCCATCCGAATAGTGCTCTTGAGTACTTGGCATGGTTTGAGGCAGATATGGCAGCAGCTGCATTTATTCCTTCAGCTCCTATTATAGATTCTGATGTGGAGGAGCCTATGGATGACCCTGATTCTCCTATTGAGGATGAACTATTTGTAGGTTTGACAGCGGCACTGGTCAGTGATCCACCGATTATTCCTGTAGGCACAGATCCGGGTTTGGCGGATTCATTGTTCAGGATGACCTCTAAGCAGGATTCGGCTAGAGCGCAGATGTTGACTGCCTTATCTGGCAGAGATATAGCTCTAGCTGAGAGAGATGCACTTCGAGTGGCTCAAATTGCTGGTTTGATAGAGAAAGGAGCTCCGATCTGCCAGAGATGCAGTTGTTGTGGAGAGGGATAAGATCTGCTCAGCCAGAGATACAACTTTTGTTGAGATCGAGGACACTTTGATTGCTAGAGATGCAGCTTTTGCGGAGAGGGATGAGGCTATAGCTTCCCGTGATTTCCATATTGTTGGCAGTACTTCCCTTCGATCTTATACTCTCGGCCTGATTACCGAGATGAGTACATATATAGATGACCACAGTGCCACATTATAGATGACTGTGGAGGTTTGGAGCCGTATGGAAGCTGAGGGTATTCACTTGCTGCTGCTGCTCCATCTTTAGAGAGAGATGGCATGGTGGCATTACTGGCCCGCTTATCCACGGGTCCATAGACTAGCTTTATTTTTTCCTGCACAAACTAGATCAGCCATTTTTTTATGTACAGGGCATTATGTGTATATCAAACAGTTTTATATCAGAGAAATATTTTTTTAATTCACTTCCTATTTGGAGATGTATTGTCATTGCTGAGTGATTACCACTTCTTTCATGACTCGCGGTTGTGGATGTATCTTGAGCTTCTCCTTGATGGATTGACAGTTCAGATGTCAGGGAATATCTCAGATGGGCCTGTTGACTAGGGTAGCTTGATAGAATTTAGCTTCTATATGTCTTTCGGTGTCTTGGAGTTGGTATTTTATTTGGGTTTTTATTTTTTCTTGAAGGTCAAACCGCGTCATAGATGGCTGCCTACGTACTCCCAGGTAGAGGGAGATCAAGTCATTCATAGTTCTGGCTTTGTATGAGAGAGGGTTTGAAAAGTATCTACCTTGAGTTTTGAGTTTTGAGTTTTGATTTGATGAGTTTTTTTTATTTGGTTTGACCACACCAGAAATGGATGCCTACGTACTCCCGGGTTGAGGGAGATCAGGTCATTCGTAGTTCCGGCTTTCTAGTGAAAAATCAAACATAATTTAATTTGTAGGACCCGGATGCGGGTATGCATGTGCTTTAGACATAATATCTTTTTATGGTGTCTGAATTGATGAGTTGGGGAAATTCGTTCCCGTCCATGTCTTGTAATCTGATAGCTCCTCCAGTCAACACTTTCTTGACAATGTAAGGGCCTTCCCAATTCGGGGAAAACTTTCCTTTAGCTTCGTCTTGATTGGCTAAAACTTTCTTCAGCACCAAGTCATTTTCTTTGAATTGCTAGATTCGGACCTTCTTGTTGTAGGATCTGGCGATCCTTTGCTGGTATACTGCCGTGGAAAATGGTTGTAGCCCTCTTTTCATCTATCAGAGACAGTTAATGGTACCGGTCTTTCAACCATTGATCTTCGTTTATCTGAGCATCAATCATCACTCGTAAAGATTCCATCTCAACTTCTATGGGGAGAACTGCTTCCATGTCATAGACCAATGAATAGGGGGTAGCCCCAGTAGCGGTGCGCATTGACGTCCTGTATGCTAACAAGGTAAGAGGCAGCATGTGAGGCTATTCTTTGTGATTGGCGGGCATTTTTTGCATAATCTTTTTGATGTTTTTGTTGGCCGCTTCGATAACACCATTCATCTTGGGCCGATAGATGACGGAGTTGAGATGTTTGATGTGGAACTTGCTGCATAGTTCTCTCATCATTTGATTGTTCAAGTTTTTGGTGTTGTCTGATATGATCACCTCCGGTTGTCCATATCGACATACGAAATTATTTCTGATGAAACCATTGATGACCTCTTTCTTGACTTTGGGAAAAGAGGCTACTTCAACCCATTTGGTGAAGTAATCCCTCATGGTAAAGATGAATCAATTACCACTGCTGGCTTTTGGTTGTACTGAACCGATCACATCCATTCCCCACATGGAGAAAGGTCATGGTGAACTCATATTGTGTAGCTCATTTGGACGAGCATGTATGGCATTTCCATGTACTTGGCATTAAAAACATCTCTTGACGTGATCATCGTAATCAGCTTTGATAGTGATCCAATAATGACCTATTCTTATTATCTTCTTGGCCAACAGATGACCGCTCATGTGTGAATCACAGACTCCACCGTGGATTTCATCCGTCAGTGTCTGGGCTTGTTCTTTATCAAGGCATCTTAACAGGTCTATTCAAGCATCTCTTTTGTAGAGGGCATCTCCACTTAGATAGAACTTCATAGCCATCTTGTGAATCCGTTTTTGCTCAAATTGGCTTGCTCCAGCAGGTGTAGATCCATTTCATAGATATTCCTTGATGTCTTGATACCAAGGCTGATCGCCAGGAGGTATTTCATTTGATACTTCTCTGATGTAATTCTCGTATGTCGGGGCTTTTTGAATTGTGAATTTGATGTTGGAAAACCCACTCCTATTGGATATGCGGATTAATGAAGCCAATGTTGCCAATGCATCAGCAAAATCATTTCTACCCCGAGGAATATGGCTGAAGGTTACGTCTTCAAATTCCATGGATATTCTGATGACCTACCGATGATAGGGTAGCAAATGCAGTTCGTTGGTGTGATATGCCCCAGTGGATTGTCTAATGACCAACTCAGAGTCTCCAAAGACCAGTAGGTGTTTGATACCCATGGATTGGGCTAATTTCAACCCCATTATACAGCTTTCATACTCGGCCATGTTGTTGGTGTTGCCAAATTAAAGTTTGGTAGCCACAGGATATTGTTCTCCTGTACCAGAGATAAGGACTGCCCCAGCTTCGGCACCTTCCATGTTTACTGCTCCGTCGAAATACATTTTCCATGATTGGATTGTACTCTTGCTGGAGTTGTTGAATTGTCATGATTCCATCATCTAGGAAATAAGTCTCCAAGCCTAAAGGTGCTTCAGCTAATTGATCTGCAATGCCTTGACCCTTGATTGACTTCTGAGTCACGTAGACAATGTCGAATTATTGTAGGATCAACTGCCATTTGGACAGTCGATAGTTTAACATTAGCTTGTTGAATAAGTACTTGAGTGGATCCATGCGGGATATGAGGTAGGTCGTGTGCCCGTGGAGGTAGTGCTGTAACCTCATTGCGGCCCATGCTAATGCACAACATGTTTTCTCTATCAGGGTGTATTTTTGTTCCCTACTGTTGAATCTTTTGTTGATGTAGTAGATGGCTCTTTCTTTGCTACTATCATCTTTCTATCCTAGCATACAGCCCATTGCGTTGGCATTAACGGACAGGTCCATGAATAAGGGAACTCCATCCCTCAGAGGTACCAATACTGGTGCTTCGATCAGCTGTTTCTTGATGGCAAGGAAGGCTTGTTGGCAATCCTCGTTCCATTTAGTGGAGGAAGTCTTCCTTAGTAACTTGAATATGGGTTCACAGGTAGCTATGAGCTGGGAAATGAATCTTCTTATGAAGTTGATCCTTCCCAGAAACCCAAGTATATCCTTCTCTGCTCAAGGTACTGACATCTCAGTGATGGCTTTGATCTTGGCAGGGTCTAGTTTGATGCCTCGATTACTCACCAAGAATCCTAGCAACTTTCCTGCTTTGAAGCCAAAAGCACATTTGGCGGGATTTAGCTTGAGGTTGTACATGCGTAACCTGTTGAATAACTTCTTAAGATGGTCGACGTGATCATCCTCCCTCCGGGATTTAATGATGATGTCATCCACATAGACTTCTATTTCTTTGTGCATCATGTCATGAAACAGGGCCATCATGGGTCGCTGGTACGTGGCTCCGGCATTGATGAGGCCGAAGGATAGTCGCCTGTAACAGAAGGCTCCCCAAAGAGTGATGAAAGATGTTTTCTCCCGGTCCTCTTCAGCAACCATGATTTGATGATAACCAGCAAAGCAATCAACGAAGGAATATAAGTCGTACTGTGCCATATTGTCGATCAGGATGTGGATGAAAGGCACCCAGATGTTGTCCTTGAGGTAGGCTTTGTTTAAGTCCTGGTAATCCACACATACTCGTACCTTCCCTCCGTGCTTAGGCACCAGAACTATGTTTGAAAGCCACTCTGGGTAGGTTGATACCATGATAATCCCAGCTTTGAATTGCTTAACAACTTCTTCTTTGACTTTCAGACTCCATTCAGGTTTCAATCGCCTGAGCTTTTATTTGACTGGCTTTAACCAGTCCTTGATGGGCATTCGATGGATGATAATGTCAATAGAGAGGCCAATCATATCTTCATATGACCATACAAATACATCTTGGAACTGTGTTAGGAGTTCGATCAGGTCGGCTTTTTGGTCTGGCGTGAGGTGTAAACCTATTTGGATTTCTTTGATGTTTTTAGAGGTTCCTATGTTGACAGTGGTGGTTTGTTTGAGGTTTGGTTTGGGTTTGTCTTCGACCCATTCTTTGATCTCCTCGGGCACCTCATAGTCATCTTCCTCCTCTTGATCAATATCCATCAAGCCGAAGTTCAGTTCTACATCAAAGTCGTAGTCACTTTGACAGGTTTGCATCTCATCAGCAGAGACAAACACATCCAATGCTTGAGTCCCTTTTCCACCGAGGCAAGGGACACTTCTCTAGTTATCCAAGGTCAGATCCTCGTGAATCGGAATGATTAGGGATTTGTGATTATCTTTCTAGTCTTGAATGATGACTGAGATATCCTTTATGATAGGGCAGGGGTTTTTCTTTGAACTGATTCCTTTTCTCTTCTTGATACAAGGAATTTGTACTTGATTCTTGTCGTCTCTGTCTGGGATCTCATCATTCATACCCTCATAGTTTATGATGACCCTCATGTTAGCGAATCGGTCTCGTCCTTTGTACATGATCTTTTCTTTTCCCTTTTCGCTATATGCCTCATGCTTGAGGGATTTTCTTTCCTTGACAGGTATGACTGGAGGAAACAGCATGGCTGACACCATAGTAGAGATCTTCCTCATTGGTTTGACCCATACGGTATTAGTGAGATTTGGCAATAGGATGGTGGAAGCATGAGCCTTGGGATCCTTACGTGGGTTCCGGTAATTTGCCCTGGATGAATATCCCAATCCTGCTCTCCCAATTTGACTCAGAATTTGTATCGGGCTCTGGATACCTTGTTGATTCTTTCCTAACCCTTCTCCAGGTTGGAAACCCAAAGAGACCATTTCCTGGCCCACTGTCATTACTTCAGTGGAGACCTTAGGCTTCAGAGTTGGTGCCCCGATAGATAGATACTGGATATCTCTCACCTCCAGAGCTTAAAAACTTGCAGGTTCAATCCCTGCATCCAAGCTGATCACTAGCATGTCTTCCTGTACGTAGACACAGTATTCTGGTTCGGCGTTGACAGTAATTAGGTTGCCGTTGATTATGTATTTGAGCTGTTGATGAAGGGTGGATGGCACTGCCCCTGCCATGTGGATCCAGGGCATACCCAGCAACAAGTTATATCCAGTGGCGATATTGAGCATCTGAGAGGATATGTAGAAAGTGTGTGGGCCAATCTCCAAGGATAGTTTTATTTCTCCCATAGCTCGGCGTCGCGATCCATCGAAAGCCGGGATGACCACATCTGGTTTTGATCCGGTTTGGGTTAATCTTCATTTTTTCCAAGGTATCAAAGGGACAGATGTTGAGGGATGATCCTCCATTTATGAGCACTCCTCCGATCACACACCCTGAAGATATTACAGCTATATGCATGGACTTATGATGGCCCATTCCTTCTGCAGGGATATAATCGTCAGTAAAGGATATCACGTTGTTATTGAAATTGTGTTCCACCACGTGACAGAATTTCTCGGCATCCACGGTATGTAGAAGATGGGCTTCTTCTAGTACCTTCACTAGAATGTTGTGGTGATCCAACGAGGATAAGACCAGATCGAGGATGGACATTTGCTTTGGTGCATCCTTCAAGTCTTGTACCACCTTGATTTCATTGTGTCCCATCTTGTTGAGGAAATCTTTGATTTTCTCATCATCCACCTTTGCTTTGGCTTTGATGACTGGTTTGATCACCCGCTGGGCCAGGTATGATGGATTGTCCTTTAGTACAACGGTAATGTTGTTTGAGGTGGACCCTTTATCATTTTTGTAGTTCCATGGGACCTGCTTCAGACTAATAATTGGATACTAAGGTCTAAAAGGAATTATCAAAGGCTCGGGTGCAGCCACCTTTATAGGATTTGGTATTTCTTGGGCCCCTTTCCCTGGCAGTACCAAGGGTTAACTTCTTATTATAGGAGATGACAACTACGGTACCCTGATTCCATACAGTGGGGATCCAGAGAGTTTCTTCATCTGGGAGGTCGAGAACTTGATTTCCCCTTATCAGGTCACCATTTTCAATCATGTCTTGAATCAGGTTACGAAGTGCCCATCAATCCTCAGTGTCATGGCCGGGTGAATTGGAGTGGTACCAACATATTTGGTCAAGTTTGAATTTTTTGGCTTGAGGGTTTAGTGGAGGTAACAAGTCTGTAACCATTCCTTCGTTGATTAGCATTTGGAGAATTTCTTCCATTGACTGGTTCAAGTTGGTGAAGTTCCTTTGAAATAAGAATTTTCCACTAGTTTGGACGCTTGCTTCTTCAACCCCTTTGTCAGTCCAGGATTCATGCTCATGAAACCGATTATGATACAACATGGGATTGATCTCCGGTGTGGGAGGACACTCGATATCAGATCGGTTGGCCCGCTTGATCATTTTCCTGGTGATCTGATGCTGGTATACGACCAATTTTGATAATTATTCGATCTGCTCTTTGATAGATTTGATCTCCTGCTCTATCTAGAATCTCCTTTTTGATATTTCCCAACTGTCTGGGGTGCTATTGTTGGATGGAGTTGATTCTCCCACATAACGGATGTACTTGGATACTTCTCCACTTATGGTGCTGATCATGTTGACATTCTCCTCTTTATGTTGTGGAAGAGGACTGTCCTGCACATGGGGTTGTTTAAGCTTTGTTACCACAATCTCTCTGTTGTCAATCAAGTCTTGAATTTTGTGCTCGAGAGATCAATAGTCTTGGGTATCATGGCCTGGGGATCCGGAATGATAAGCACACTTCTTGCTTGGGTCGAAATTCTGTCCATTAGTGTTGGTTGGTGGAAGGAGTTGGACAATCTTTTTCTAAGATGTCAGAAGTTTGAATACGTTCTCAAGTGAATCCCCTAGAGGGGTGAAAGTTCTTCGACGCCTGACCTCCATATTTTTTTGGAATAGAGGGTTTGAAGGCGGCACTAGATTTTAAAAAGGGGTATGGTTCCTCCTTTGAATGGGCATACTATTTGACTTGCCCCTTGGATTTTGTCCTTGTAATACTAAGGACACTTCTTTATCCTTCTTCTTGTGTACCCTCCAGGAATTACTCCCGTAATTTCTGGACTAGATATGTTTAGCGACAGCTTTGAGGGCGGTTAGATCTTTTATCTTTCTAGACTTGAGCCCCATTTATGCCATTTCGCCGTGCTTGATCATTTCAGAGAATGGTTTTCCTATGCCTGCTAGGACCCTCTCGTAATATGGCGCTTCTTGGATGTCAATGAAGGTCATGACTATCTCAGACTCAGTTATGGCTGGGATGACTTGTGTTGCAACCCTCCTCCATCGTTGAGCGTATTCTCTGAATGTTACATTGCTCTTTTTCTTGATTTTGGTTATCTGGTATCTATCTAAAGCCAGCTGAGATTGGAAGCTGTACTAACTGAGAAAAGCATGGGCCAGTTCTTCCCAGCTGTGGATTTTGGAGTTGTCCAGACGGGCATACCAGGCTCTGGCCTCTCCAGTCAGACTCTTTTGGAATAACTGCATTCGAAGCTTTTCGTCTTCTGCATAGGATCCGAGTTCTTTGATGAACACTTTTAGATATGTATATGGATCTCCCAACCCATCATATTTCTAGAAATCAGGAGTTTGGAATTTTTCAGGATAACAAGCTCAAGGGAAAATACAGAGGTCAGAGTAATTAACACTGCCAAAGGCCCCAGTCCCTTTGATAGACCGGAGAGTTTCCTCTATTTGTTGTACTTTTTTGAAAAGGTCACCAGCTTCCTATTATTTGCTAAGGATGGTGATTTCAGGAGTTTTGTTGGTTGTGTCCTGGTTCTGTGGTCCAGTAATTTGAGTCTCGCCCTTTTCATTCTCTTGACTACCACCATGTGCTCCTGGCTCTGCATGGGTTTGGGCCTATTTCCCTTTAAGGGCCTTGCTTTATTCTCTTAGAAAACCGGCTAGTTTAGCTTTCTGATTTCTCAGCACTTCGAACTCTTCCTTAGAGACAGGGGTGGATTCTAGTTGAGCACTCGAAGTCATATCCGTGCATGGACTCAGTGCTTTTTTAGCTTTAGATCTAGTGACATGACCTATTTTTCACCTACACCAAAACGTAATCGTGTTAATTTCTTGATGTACGTATGGGTAGGATGCATGTTATTTATTTTTTATTTTATCCTGCAAAACAGAGGTCATTGTTTTGATGACAGGATGGCAAGATATATATACGACAGGAAATGTAAATATTTCATTATGATATTTACATTGTGTTCCTTTATATTTGGAATTGAAAACTTGACATTAAATTGAAAGAGAATGGCATGAAGAAGCTTCCCTTCAGTTTTGGTTAATTAGAGGCTGACCTATCTTAGGTTACTCTCGCAGCTTTGTTTTCAGCATGAAGGTTCCCAGATCATCGCAATCTACTAGAGGGGAAATTAATTTGATCTTTCAACTGGAGCGATCTGGGTGGTGCATTTTCATAAGCCCCAGAGACTTAGTCGTCCCCAGAGACATTACTTATAACCGACCGGGTTATCCTCCTTGTGAGAGGGATATACAGCATACATTCACATACATCGTGCCTCACCGTTATGCATATGATGACATGGGTGTGAAGCACTAATATGGTTGCGAAGCACTAAAAGACAAGAAAGCATTCATTCACATTCATTCAACGTAAAGATGCAGCATTCACGCATTCATTCAATGTGGAGACGCAGGATTTCATGCATTCATAGTTTTGAAAGGGAAATATTTTAAAAGATTTGAAAGTGGTCTAAGCCTTTACTGTTCCCAGTAGAGTTGCCACCTGTCGACGTTGGTTAAAAAAATCCCGCGGGTCGGGTCACAACCTGGATCTTTCAATCTCTTTTCCTAAGTTCTCTCTACCCGTACTCTTTTTATTTAAGAAAAAGGTTTTGAAGGGTTTTTTGGGAAAAAGTTCAACATGTATCATGTCGACGATTTGAACGTTTTATAGAGTCGCCAGTTGATAGATTTGAAAATAGTTGTACCAACTCAACCGAGTTTTGTTTGAAAGAGGCCCAATTACTAGACACTGTCGAAACTTGATTTTTTAAAACAAAGTTTTGAGCTCGGGGGCTTGGTTAAGTGTGGGGAAGGTGTTAGGCACCCCCACAACTCCCGTGTAAACACGGTACCACATCTTTTCAATATTTCCCTTAAAACTGAAATGCGTGTGTGAATACTATTTGAAAATTGGGCCTATGCTTGATTGATTAAAAGCAGTGCTTTGCTTCGTTGAACCTATATACGAATGGTTTGATTTGATTTGTAAAACGTCTTTGATTTGGTTTGAAAAAGCTTTTATTTTGATTTAAATTGAAAGTAATGTTTTGAAAGCTGGTTATCAAGTCCTTACGCTACCATAGGAATTGAAGTCTGTTGATACTTTCAATTTTTTATCTTGATAGCCTTAAAGCTACATGTGAATGGTGATTTGTCGGGCTGCGAAGCATCCTCGACCATAACAAATATTCAAGTGTCGGTCTCCTCATGGGCATGATAGCCATCGGAGGGACACTGACACAACAATCCATATTTTTCACTATGTTGAGACCTTAAATCCGATTAACCGTTTTAAGGCCTTTTGTATGTACATTTTACAGAAAAACCGGCAAGGTACATTCGTAAATCGGAGTTTGTCCATTGTGGGAATCAGATTCTGATCAATTTGATCATGAATCCCACGATTCCTAGGCTTACACGTGAGTAGCCAAAAAACCTGCACAGTTCAAATTTGTACAGAAATAGATGTCTATCCCAAGATTGCCAGAACCGAGGATTCATTCAGTAAATCCCGATTCGCATGGCCGAAGCGTCTCGTTCCCACTAGATAGCGATCTAAGGGACGCAAGGTTGTTTTTGTAACTAAAAAATGCCGGATTCACATTTAATGAACATTTAAAGCATTAATTAAATAAAAAGCAAGTAATAGCAATATATATATATATACACACAGTTATATATAAAAGCTGTAAAGGGCGATGGGTTTTCACTCGTAGGGCCGAATTGAAATATATATATATATATATATATATATATATATATAAACTTTAAATAGCCACAAAATGATCCGGGCTTGACAGAAATGATATATATATATATATATATATATATATATATATATAAACAGTAAAAAGGGCGATGGATTTTCACACCGGTGCCCGTACTAGAATGGAAATTGACATAAAAGTAGTCAACCAGTGACTGGGAAGATAAACCAGTATGGTGAGGAGTGCAAAAGCAGTAAAAAGGCCATGAAATGATCTAGGCCGAACAAAAATATATAAATATATATATTAACAGAAATGTAGTCAACGAAGAATGGGAAGAGAACCCAGTGGTGGTGAAAGCAGCTTATTTATGCATAAATATATATAAAAGCAGTAAACTACCTCGGATTTGACATCCGGGCTTAACAGAATTGAAATGTTAGAATATATATAGTTAAATATATAAAAACAATGGCCAAACCCGGACTGGGAAGATAACCCAGTCCGGCAAAGTTGCCAAAATGAAGTGTTTAGTGCATTGAAGCTGTTGGAGCTGACGGATCGTCAATCCGAGTTGCAGAAATGCCAGAAATTGAGTTTATGTACAAAAATGTACCAAATTTTGACGAAAACAGCCACGGAACTAAGTTTTGGGCATATTTAGAAAATGAAACTTAACGTGCAAGTGTATAAAAGTACGAAGAAGTAATATAAACTTGTTGATCGTAAAAATACTCACAATGGACGGCTACACGGGCTTTTCGCCAAATCGTAGGCTCTATACTTCCAAATCTATCGATTATTTTCTAATATGTGGTAGTATATGGGTATATCTACGTGTTAGAGTGAAACAATTTGGGTTTAAAAGAGCTGAAAAAGTCAGAAAATCAAACGGGTAGAGGTTCGCTGCGTTTTAGAATTCTTGAAAATGAGGGGGGCCTCATATTTATAGACCAGGGAGCCTTGGCTCTACTTGCTACCATCGCAGGTAGAGGTGCGGCTCCCCTGGCGGGGACCACCTGTCCGACTTGGTAGTCTCGAAGTACGTGCACTCCGAGAAATATGAGATTGAAGTAAAAACTTTCTAACTTTTGATCAGAGCGTTCGGTTGAGGTGTGCTATACCTTTCCGAAAAGACCTCGCCGAGAGTGTCACAATGAAATAGGATAAAATCTTTTTCGGGTTCAAGAAGACGGTTTTATAACCAGGTCTTTGATTCCCCGCAGTTTATCCGTTGAGCTGTCTTGCGCTGTTTGCACTCGGGATCATCGTTATCGTTCGTTCTGACCTTGATGGCATCAATTCAGCTTGAATTTGACTGAATCAGCTTAGGGTTGGTAAAATGACCATTTTGCCCCTCCCCGGGCTACCTGTAGTGTCGGCATGGCCTTTGGCTGACTTCTGGGAGTTGTTTCCAAGACTTGGACCCCATTCGAGTCTGATTGTCCTCAGTGTAGTCTCTGAAGTTCAATTGGTCATTCCAGGGTTTTCCTCTAGAGATGTTGTAAAGCTTCAGGACTGTTTCTATAGTTGACTTGACTTCCCGGGTTGCGACCGGGGCTGACCTGTACCTCCCGAGTTGAGACCGGGGCTGAGTTAACGTCCCGAGACTGGTGTTGAGGCTATGGTTATCCCGGTATTGGTGACCGAGGTTGATTTGAAAGGCTCGGTATTGAGATCAGAGTTGATTTAATTGCCTGATATTGAGATCGGGGATGATCTGACGGTCCGATTGGAGATCGGAGTTGATTTGATGTCCGATATTGAGATTAGGGATGATCTGACGGTCCGATTGGAGATTGAAGTTGATTTGATGGCCCGATATTGAGCTCAGAGATGATTTGATGGTCCGATTGGAGATTAGAGTTGATTTGATGGCCAAATATTGAGATCGGGGATGATCTGATGGTCCGATTGGAGATCGGAGCTGGATTGACGGTCCGATTGGAGTTGGAAATGAATATTTATTTGAATATAAGTGATTTTGTGTTATGATAAGAGTTAACTCAAATATATTAAACTGAATAATTATAATAATTGAGGAAATGTGGAGTTTGCGATAAACTCATTGAAAGCCTTGTGTGGCACAGTGATGGGAAATATTAATGATGATATTAATTAACGAATGAATTATTAAGTGAACAATTAATCTATATTAATTGTTAGATGCTATCGTAGAATATTAATTAATTGTTATAGAATATTAATGATGATTAATTAATAATATGTGATTATTATTATTGCAAGAAATATAATAATAATAATGAGCAACGTGTCTATAAATATAATAAGATTTATATTTATATACTGTGCGTGATAAACGAGCAATTGTTGTGAAGATTAATAATTTCATTAATTGACGAAGAATAGATTAATTAATATTATCGTTAATTAATCAATGAGATAAATAATTTATTTATTTGACATTATGAATAATAAAACAAATAAGTAAGTTATTAATATAATAAGATTTGCATTCATTTAATGTGATACTTAATCATATAAGTGTTAATCAATCATTGTGGAGATTATAATTGCATTGATTAATGAGAAATGGATTAATTAATATTATTATTAATTATTGATAAGATAAGTAAATTATTAACTTCTATGTGCGAGCATGCGATTTAAAAAGTGTAACGTATAGTAACTAACTATATATTATATGAAGTGTGAAGTGTAGTGTAACTATATTATATATAGAAACCATATATTAAGATTTATTAAGTTACATATCAATGCCTATGTGAATGTGTGAACACTAAAATAATGTATAATGGATAAATTGTAAACAATTGTTGATTAATACAATTTAATAATAAAGGAGAAAGTATAGTGTGATAATATCTGAAAAGACTATATTGGTAAGATAGAATGTACATGGATTATATATGTACAAATTTAATGTACTACATGGAAATATTATTGGTATTGGCATATTAATTCTACCTAAGTATACATATAATACCTAAGTGAATATAATATATAGTAGGCATATATGTTATAATGTAGGTATTGTATATAATATATGGTAGGCTTATTTAATTTAAATATCTTATTGTATCACAATTGCTAGAATGCTGATATATAGCCTAAGTATGTATGGGTGTTGCAAATGCTGAGTATTGAGTCTTGTCCCATAATAAGAGACTCAGTTCATTCTTTTCACGTGTATAGCTTGCAAGCTAGCCTACTCTCTACTCCTCAAACTCAGTGAAATCACAGCAAATGATGAACTTGGATGTGGGAATCATGATTGATTTCAACAACCATTTACCAACTCCCTCTTAACCACCATGTAATCTAACATTCTCATTGGTTTAAATTGAAGGACAATCACATTGTCTGTATATTTGAAGCTCTATAAATATGGCCTCATCCCTTTACATTTTTCTTTGCTGAGATTGTGTTTGAGGATTGAATTGAGAGTATATTGATAGTTGATAGCAAGATAGTTTTCAGAGAGTTGGGAATCCAATTTGAGCTAGCTTAATTCATAACAGAGGTATAAAACTCTTCATTCATGACTTTAATTTTCTGTCAAATTCCAATTCTTGATTTTGATTACAATTCATGCTAGATTGGATTAGGACATATTCTTAGTTGTTATATAGACTTATAAACATGTTTAAACCATAATGTGACTGCTTAGAACTGTTTTCGTGAAGTAATTTTGTGGTTGGGCTAGAATCCTGCCGAAGCAGGTTGTTCTTGGCTTAAACCAGGCGTGGCGCAGCTGCGCCGATAATACATTGGGGCGCAGCGCAGCTGCGCCAGCCCCTGAACTCAGTTTCTGCATTCTGCTTAAAATCTGCTAAGTGATAGTTTATTTGCATGGCTTGGACGAGCATACTAATCGATTTAACATACTTATACGAGTATATGGAGATAACGTAAACACGATTTGGCTATGATTACATGCAAGAATTATGAAACGACATATAGTGCTGAAGTAAACTTAAAGTTTCATGAACGAACGTTAACATATATAAAGCATGTTAGTATTCTAACTTTTGAGACATGTTAGTATGACATAGAAACACATGAAATATGTGTTGACTTGCATACATAAACTTTATGATGGAATGTGAACATGCGAACCCCACTATTGAACGTTTCTAACAAAAATGTAAGTTTTGAAGGTGGATATTGACATGTAAATACCATATATACATTCTGATCTTGTAAGCATGTCTCTGTGGCCTTGAAATACATGTCGAACACATTAACTTACGTATATAGATTTCATAATGTAACATGAACATGTTAGACCATACTAGCAAACTTTATTAATGAAAGTATAAAGTTTTGAACGTGAACGTCGACATGTTACATTCAAATTTGAATTCCGATACTTATGAATATGTTTGATAGTACTCTTAGACTCACTCATGTATCGTACATGTATGCCTACCAACAAGTTAAGTCTAAATGAAGCATATTTTCAAACTAATAACTATGATAGTTACGTGTATGCAATGTGAATACTCATAAGCATGCCTAATATGAGTTATATGACTAACTTATATGTTTACAAGGTGAGCATGCTAGATTTTGTAATTTTATGACCTTGAATGATCGTAAGTTGTCAAAAGTGTTAACTTAGAACCTATATCATGAAAGATTGAACGTGAGAAGATTGAACAAAGCATGAAAGTATCCCTTAATATGTATACATGCTATGTGATATCATATGTTGACACTTGAATCCGATTTTGACGGTTAACTTATAGAAATTTCATAACTTACTAAAATAAAATATATTTAGTATTGATTGTGGTCTTATGTGATATTAATGATATAAGAATATGTTAAACTAGAAAAGAGGAACGTTAAGAATAAAAGTTATATTAATATGATATTATATATGGTATAACTGTGGAGCTAGGTTAAAACTTAGCTTATGTGTTGATCGTATATCTGAAGATAAGATATGATGTTAAATTATATGACTAATGAATATCATATATATACATAACTATATTATGATAGAAATTCGAAAGTGTTGAATTACTTTACGTGGATAGACTACGCTTAAGACAAGTTTCCTTAACCCGTTCTTGTATTATTTGCAAGTATCCTAAACCCTTGCATTACTTTATTCAATGGATATCGTAAGCAACTATCTAAACCTTATCTCTTTGAATGCAACTTATCTTACTTACTCGTTCATTTAAGCTAGTACGTTTAAACTCTTGTGAAAGCTATTATTCATGTTGAACTTGGTATTGTTCTTGAATATTGTGAAAGTGTCTATGCCATTTGATTCGGCTAGACTATATGCATGTTTATAAAACTGTCCAAACCTTTTTATTGGTGTGGAAATCTTAAAAACTGAGTTGAACAACCCTTATGGTAAGGGGAGTGTATATTGTTGGAAGCCCCAACACACGCGTGAATATTATTGTGGTGTTATGCATAACATAGAGTATTGTAGACTGATCATCTATCGTACTTATTTCTTTTGGGTTATCAGTTTAATATTGATAATTCTAGTAGATGTTCGATAGTCCTTAGTGACTGCTCAGTATAAATTGTTTTATCCAGTTGGATACGTTGATAGCCTTTGAACTCATATATATCTGTTGATCTATATTGAATTTCATATTCCAAAGATTTGATTCGAGAATTGTTGATATTCGTTGTTCATATTTTGAAACTCTGAATTATCTTAGAGATTATACTTTGATATTTCAAACTCGTGATATAATACTCATCACCCTTATTGTATATTTCTTGCTGAGCAATTTGTGCTCATTCTTGCTTTCCCTAAAACTTTTCAGTGAAGACAGAGCAGGGTGAACCGTCGAGTGTTAATAAGGGCAAGGGCAAGGCTACCAACTAGTTTGTTCCTTTATGTTTTCAATATTTTAATGATTGTATTGAGATTATCTTCGGACAATGTTTAAGCTTATGTTAGACTATGTAATAAGTCGTTATTTGATATTATTATGTAATATATTAAGTACTGTAGGTTGCGAGACTTGGAGGAATAATTATAATAAATCATTATAAATTATTCTAGATTAGATCTTCCGCTGTGAATGTGTGATTTTAGTTATTATTGTATTACCATGAGAACGTGATGAACCGAATTCGAGTGACCAAGTGGCGGTCCGAATTTGGGGGCGTCACAGGTTGGTATCAGAGCTGTAGTTATAAACCTTAGGAGCTAGTGTCCTTAGATTATAACTTAGGAGAACTTAGAAGTTAGAAAGGGATAGAACTCACATAGGGTTTTCTTAGAGAGACTTAGTGTGTTATGAAATGTAACTTCATTCTATACAATGAACGTATGTTTTATTTAACATTCTAATGGAGTTGCTGTTTGTTTATCTTCTGTTTGTGATTTTAGGATGGCAGACACCTAGTAGAGTGGCAGAGGAGGAGCCCAGAGATATACATATAGTATACGAGGCACCTTTAGAGGCTGTGCCAGTGCAGGCAGTTGCACCATCCGAGTCTGACGACGAGGATGAGATCGAGGTGGAGTTTGATCTTGAGGAGGACGATCCTGTTGAGGACGAGCCTACCTAGGAGGAGCCCATGGAGGACTCCTACGAGCCTAATCTTGAGGAGCAGATGTTAGGCGAGTACGAGAAGCATATTCTGGAGTTGGACTGCCGAGTCCAGAAGCTGGAGACCGAGGCCAAGGAGAGAGAGTCTGAGTTCCAAAAGCTGAGGGACGAAGACCACCAGAGGAAGCTGGCCATACAAGAGCTAGAGGTAGAGATTGCTTACCGCAGGGAGGCAGGAATCCAGATGGGAACCTTATTCCACAGGTCGGTGGAGAGGAACGTAGATCTGGCAGGGAAGCTGGAAGAAGTAGAGCAGAGAGAATTAAGTGAGAAGACTGAGAAGGAAGCACTCCGTACTCAGCTAGAGTTGGAGGTTATGGATAGGATCCACTTCGAGGAGAGGTGGGAAGCGGCTAACGAGAGAGCTGAAGACCTAGAGGATGAGGTCAGATGCAAGAAAATGAAGATGAACAAGATGGGGTAAGTGTTCCGTTCAGCGTTTGGGAGGGTGATTGACGGTGTGTACCACTACCCAGCAGAGCAAGGACAGACCCTACATACTATGAGCTGAGAGTTGGTGGTATACATAGCACAGATCGAGTATAAGAGCGCTATGGAGCGTGGGATGATGGGATGAGACTTTTAGTCAGTCTAATTGTAGTATTTACTTTATGTGATGTATATACTATGTTGTAATCCTAACTTTTTGTGTAAAGTATGGGATAGTGATGTAAACCCCGAGTAAGCTTTTGTTAGAGGGGTAGTATGTTAGTATTTCCCATGTCTGTTGTGATATTAGGGGATATGTGATAACATTTACAGAAATATGCTATGGAGAAATCATGTAATAAAACGATTGGTATATGAATATAAATGAAGTTTATTTCAGAAACGTGTTATAAATTTATTCTTTTAGTATTAAAAGAAATTCTTAAGTAATATACTTGAATAATAATAAAATGAAAATTTGTGATGCAGATCATGGCACCAAGACGTAGATTGACTGCACCCGAAGAATCAATTAATAACGAGAGGGAACAAGTAGACCCGATCCTGAAACTGGTAGACTTGTTAGGAGAAGCTCTAAGGGGAAGGAACAACGAACCTGTTCGCCCAAACCCTCAAGCTGTACCAGTAACAATCTTTAAAGAATTTAGAAGAGTAGGACCCCTAGAGTTCGAGGGTACTACCGACCCAATCATCGCACAAACCTGGATTAAGGAGATCGAGAAGGCTTTCACTATAGCTCGTGTGCGCGAAGACCAGAAGACGGTGTTTGCTACGTACATGATGAGAGGAGAAGTGAACTATTGGTGGGAGGCAAATCAGCAGAGAGCTGGAGAAGGGACGACAACATAGAATAAGTTTAAGACGCTGTTCTTCAAGAACTATTTCGCGAAGAGCATGAAGAATCGAATGGAGGTAAAGTTTTTAGAACTGAAACAAGGGGATTGACGGTGGCGCAATACGCAGCTAAGTTTAACGAACTAGCACAATTTACTGAGCACCAAGTAGGAGATGAAGAAAGGAAGGCAAGACGATTCGAACAAGGGCTGAAGCCGTGGCTGTCCAATAAGGTATCAGTTCTTTAAATTGATTCCTTTGCGAAGTTGTTAGAGAAGGCAATCATGGCAGAAGTTGGCAGTGAGGCCTTAAGTCTGTATAACAAGGAGAAGAAGGGAAAGAATACTAGAGGAGATAACCGTATTAGAGGAAGCAGTAGCGGGGGAAGCAACTTGGGAAAAAGGAAGTGGGAGAACAACAACAACAACAACAAATAAGGCAGGAGTCACCAAGGGAGTTTTAAGAAAAAGAGTGAGACATGTAATAAGTGCGGGAGAAGTCATCAGGGGGAGTGCTGGAAAGGAAAGAGCACGTGTTATAATTGCGGCCAGGAGGGGCACATATCGCCGAATTACCAAAAACCAAAGAAAATCAGGGGATGCTTTGCATGTGGCTCGACGGAGCTTCGAATTAAGGACTGCCCGAAGAAGGGAAGTGGCGGAGGTAGCCAACAAGGGGGACACAAACTGATGATCAGCGGAACGGCACAATCCAACCGCCCAACCGCTAGGACCTTTAACATGACTGTGCAGGACCCAGTGGTTGCAAAGGACATGGTGTCAGGTGTAAGACCCCAACTTTTATGAATAAAAATTTAATTTTCTTTATATATTATTTCGAAATAGTAAGGTGTTGATTTGATAATTATGAAAGTTATGGGTGAAATGTGCAAATATTTTTAAAATGAGCAAGTGGTTATAAAATATTCTTGTTGTCGGGGAATATTCGTTTGGTCGTGGAATATTCTTGTTGTCGGGGAATATTCGTACGACGGCAGCAGCTATTTGTGGGCCCCCACAACGGAATAACTGTCGGATATAGAAAGCGACAGAAATAACCTTTTTATAAATAACGGCGTAGTTGTTACCGTTAGTACTGTTGAAATACCCGGTGGTTAAAATACAGTGATACGCGGTGTTGCACAGTAGCACACGGTATTGCACAGTATTTTAAATTATTGAGTCTTACGTGAGAAGGCACTTACTCAATTATTGTTACAGTAATTACTGTTCAATATTTTATATTATTGACTCAATAATTGCTACGTTGATATTTTATATTATTGACTCAATAATTGTTACATTGATATTTTATTGACTCAATAATTGCTACGTTGCTATTTTATATGATTGATTCAATAATGGCTACAGTTGATATTTTGTATTATTGATTCAATAATTGTCACTACACAGTATTTCACATTATCAACTCAATAATTCATATTATTTGAATAATATTATTAGATAGCATTATTGACAATGTCTAAGGAAGTTCTGTCTAGGAGGGGTTATTTAATTGCGCGCCAGTAAGGAGAAGTCCTTATCGGAAGGCCCCCTCTTTCCTAGGAACGACCTGGTTGTCAATATTGTAGTTTTGTAATATTATTTGTGAATAATTAATTATTGATTTATATGATAAGAAAATATTTATTTTGTGGATATTAAAGAAGGAATTAGTGCTGATGTGTTTTTATCAGTATTTTGGTATGAGAAATCATCTGTTTATGGATTTCGGATAATTTATGTTTGGAATTTGGAAAAACTTTCTTCTACAAAGTTGTAGAGAATTAAATTTTCTATGGAAAGACATAGAATTTGTATTTTTCTGACAAAGGGGCTATTTATTATGAATTCTTGAAGTTTCAGAAAATAAATATTTTTTTAATTGGTGGGCTCCACTTTTGGTTGAAAAATATGCTGATGGCTTTTTGGAAAGCAGCCGGCGGCTGGAGGAAAAAAATATATAATATTTTATTATTTAGTCTCCTTTGGCATCCTAAGTTTTTCCTATAAATAGGGTGCTTAGGTTAGAATTGAAAATCACACCAGAATCAGAAGTTTTCTCTCTATATAATATCGAGCGCATTTTTGTGAGTATTTTGATACCTTGAGTATTAGTATTCAGCGCAAGTTTCTTTCGGTATTATATCCGATATTCCAGGCAGAGGTACTATTCTTTTGAGGTAAGGGATGTTATTTTCTTTCATAAATGATGTTATTCTTTTCAATATCATTATACCGAAATATTGACATGGATTTTATTATAAAATTCTTACTTTTTCCGTCGGAATTACTATTCACGTATACGGCACTATTCACAGAAAAACTAAATTTTCTTCTATTTGTCCAAATTGTCTGTTATGGTTACTATCTTTGATTGGATCTAAATTTTGAGCTCTATTCTTGAATTTTGCTCCGCAAAGTATTATTATGGATTATTCTTGAATTTGGATAAACTAAATGACGAATCCCTAATCTTTGTCTTTTATCTCACTGGATTCGTTATTTAAAATATTTTTCATCATCCTCAGTCCTAAAAGATGATGTAACTAAATATCTTTGGCCTGTAGAGCAAAGATGAATGATTACCTGATGAATATCTTTGGCCTGTAGTGCAAAGATGACAGGTGTTGAGATGAACATGACCACTGATGATATAAATGAATATCTTTGGCCTGTAGTGCAAAGATGAATATTTGATTCGAGATGTATATTGATTGATGTTACAGGGATAAAATATTGACGATGGACTTTTAAATCATAGAAGATAGTAGACTTCATTCTCTGCTTAACTCTTCTAATGAATTGTTATTTCCGCTGCGAATATTGATCTAAAGTTGGTTGTCCATTATATTTTATCTGATTTGTTGAAGACTAACGATAATTTATTTTCCATTATCTTAGTCATAATATTCTTTACTGAGCTAGTTGAGCTCACCCTTTTCATCTGTTGTCCTCTTCAGGAAATGAGAATGCTGCGGGAACTAGTCGGGGGACAGAGTGATGGTCCGAGTTAGAGCAGTAGTAGTCCTCACTATTTCTGATAAATAGTGTGATAATAATTGTAATTAGGACTTAGTTTGAATATTAATATTTTCTACATATTTGTATTGACACTCACAGTTGTGTGGTCGTATTTTGCACGACCGTATGATATAAAGTTTGTATTTGAATTCTGTACCATGTATTTGGCTACTCAGAATGGGTTGGGTTGACTAGACCTATTCTGGGGGCGTCACAGTTGGTATCAGAGCTTAGGGATATGATCTCTGGCGGAGATCGGGGAATAGAACTAGGAGGGGAGAGACGAGTAAATCCTTCGCTAGTGTGTCCTACCTAAGCTTATGTGGTATTTAATTGGTCAGTCGGAGCATATGTGAGATGTTATTTGTTTAATTAACCCTTATTTTATGGCAGTATTTGAGAATGGCAGCTGAGAATGTTAACAACGAAGTGAATGAGACTGTGGAGACAACTTTAATCACTAACTAGGAGAACGTGCAACAAGAAGGCAATGTTCATCCTGAAAACAACGCTGATCAAACGATAAACGATGAGATGTTTAGAAGTTTTTTGTAGTTTATGGAAAACCAGACGAGGGAGACTCGTGTGCAACATACAGGTGGAGATAATAACAACACGCGAATTGTCACCGCCAGGCAGTTCAAAGAATTGGGACCACTAGAGTTTCTGGGAAAGCCGGATCCGATCAAGGCGGAGACGTGGATTAAACAAAATACCAAGATATTTGATGTCTTGGGATGTACGGAGGAACAGAAGGTTCCATTCACCACGTTTATGTTCCGTGGAGAGGCAGATTACTGGTGGAAATCTGTGAAGCGTACCCAGCCTGCTGCACTCAAGATATCTTGGGAAGCGTTCCAGAAACTATTCAATGACAAGTACTTTCCTGAAAGTATTCGTCATATGAAGGAGGTAGAATTTATTAGACTCGAACAAAATAACATGACGGTATCCAAGTACGAGGCTAAGTTCGCAGAGCTGTCCAAGGTTTGCACCTCATTTGGTGGAGAATGAGGAACGTATGACGCGGATGTTTCTAAGAGGTTTGAAACCCGAAATACGTCAATACCTCATTTCTCATAAATCTTCTCTATATTCGGATGTAGTAAACAGAGCCCAGTTGTTAGAACGAGATAGTGATTATGTTCAACCGAGGGACCACAACCAAGGTCGTACCGGTGGCAGCAGTCATCGGAGCAATGACAACCAGCGAGGAGGAAAGTATGACAGAAGCGGTAACCACTCCGGTGGTAATCGTGGCCATGATAGTAGGAAAAGCGAATTGGGAGGAAATTTCAAGAAGAGAAGGTACAACAATGAGAACGTGAAGACGTCGATATCAGCACCAGCATCAACTGTTTCGAGGGGAGGAGAACGACCACCGGTCGTATGCTATAAGTGCGGGAAAGAGGGACACATAAGCCCAAACTGCCCACAACAGTTCAAGGCATGCTATAACTGTGGAAAAGAAGGACATATAGCTCGAGATTGTCCTATTACGAAACCAAGCCCAGCCAGAGTGGTGATTCTAAAGGCGGTTTCGGAAAAGTCAAAGTCGGTGATTCCTGGAAGAGCATTTGTCGTGACAGCCCAAAACGCAAGGAATCCGCACAAGGTGATTACGGGTAAGCTCATCATAAACTCTTGTGAAGTTTACACCTTGTTAGATACCGGTGCTACCCATTCTTTTATTTCACCTGCTTGTGCTCAACGTTTGAACTTGACTTCTGATAAATTAGACTTTGACTTATCTGTTGAAACTCTGTTAGGAGAAACCTTTGTTACATCTACAGTTTACAAATCTTGCTTGATTCAGATTGGTACCCTTACCTTACCTGTTGATCTTATATCTTTGAAAATACTTGCATTTGACGTGATTTTAGGAATTGACTGGTTAACTACTTACCATGCCAAAATTGATTGTTTTCGTAAGGTTCTTAGTTTTCATATTCCTAATCAACCTGTTGTGCGAATCCAAACCACCAAACCACTAAAATCAGTCAATATCATTTCAAATCCCAAGGCTATTCGTTTATTGAAAAATGGATGTCAAGCTTTCTTAGCTTATGTCACTGATCTAAACCAGAATACATCAGATTTGAATGATATTTCCGTTGTTAATGAGTTTCCTGATGTATTTCCCGAAGAACCTCCCGGTCTACCCCCAGAACGTGAAGTTAAATTTTTTATTGACCTTGAGCCCGGTACAAAGCCCATATCTAAAACCCCATATCGAATGGCTCCTATTAAACTTCAGGAGTTAAAGATCCAATTACAAGAATTGTTAGACATCGATTTTATTCGTCCTAGAACGTCTCCTTGGGGTGCTCCTGTTTTATTCGTAAAGAAGAAAGACGGGAGTATGCGACTTTGTATTGACTATCGGGAGTTGAACCATGTCACCATTAAGAATAGGTATCCGCTACCTCGTATTGATGACCTGTTCGACCAGTTGCAAGGAGCGCAATTCTTTTCAAAGATCGATCTTCGTTCTGGATATCATCAGTTGAAGATTAAAACTGAGGATATTCTAAAGACTTCTTTCAGAACACGGTACGGGCATTATGAGTTCTTAGTCATGTCTTTTGGATTGACTAATGCTCCTGCTGCTTTCATAGATATGATGAACCGTGTATTTAAGGAATATTTGGATCAATTCGTTATTGTCTTTATTGATGACATCCTCATCTATTCTAAAAGCCGTGAAGATCATGAGCACCATTTGAAGCTGGTACTTCAAAAGCTTCGTGAGAACAAGCTATATGCCAAGCTGAAGAAATGCGAGTTCTGGCTTGAGGAAGTAGCATTCCTTGGGCACGTGGTATCGAAACGTGGAGTATCTGTGGACCCGGCGAAGATTGAAGCAATACAAAGCTGGGAGCAACCTAAGTCGGTGACTGAAGTACGAAGCTTTCTAGGCTTAGCTGGTTATTATCGGAGGTTCGTAGAGGGATTTTCTCGAATCGCTACTCCATTAACTCAGTTGACTCGGAAAGATACAAAATTCGTTTGGGGCGAGGAATGCGAGAAGAGCTTCCAAGAGCTCAAGAGGAGACTTATTTCGGCACCTGTTCTGACAATACCATCTGGTTCGGATGGATTTGTTATCTACAGCGATGCTTCGGGCAAAGGGTTAGGATGTGTTCTCATGCAACATGGGAAAGTCATAGCCTATGCCTCGCGACAACTCAAAGAATATGAGAGGAATTATCCTACTCATGATCTAGAGTTGGCAGCTGTCGTATTCGCGTTGAAGATCTAGAGACATTACTTGTACGGAGAGAAAGTGGAGATTTATACGGATCATAAGAGCCTTAAATATTTCTTCACTCAGAAGGAACTCAACATGCGACAACGACGTTGGCTTGAGTTGTTGAAAGATTACGATCATACCATCCAATACCATCCTGGAAAAGCGAACGTGGTAGTTGACGCGTTGAGTAGAAGATCATATGTGGGAACGAATGCGATGATGTCAAGTATACGCGTACAACCAGCTTTGATTGATAAAGTTAAAGCTGCTCAAGCTACGGTTTCGGAGCTGATGAAGATGAAGAAGAAGGTGCAAGAAGGTGCAATTCCAGAAGCAAGAATAGATGAAGAAGGAATACTTCGAGTCAACTCCAGACTTTGTGTTCCTAACGATTCTGATTTGAAGCATAGAATCATGATGGAGGCACACAACACACCGTTTGCGATCCATCCTGGGAGTACCAAAATGTATCGTGATCTTCGACATACATTTTGGTGGAGCAATATGAAGAGAGAGATCGCGGAGTTTATTTCGAGATGTTTGACTTGTCAACGTGTAAAGGACGGAGCATCAAGTACCGAAGGGTCCATTGCAACCACTGGAGATTCTGAAATGGAAGTGGGAACACATTACGATGGATTTCGTTACGGGTCTTCCCAAGGTTTCTCAAGGCATAGATGCGATTTGGGTTATTGTTGATAGATTAACTAAGTCTGCTCATTTCTTGCCGATACGAGAGACTTATTCCCTTGAATGTCTTTCTCATATGTACGTGAATGAGATTGTGAGATTGCATGGCATGCCAGTATCCATAGTTTCGGATCGTGATCCAAGATTCACTTCACGATTTTGGATCAGTTTGCAGAAAGCTATGGGCACGGATTTACGATTCAGTTCGGCTTATCATCCTCAAACAGACGGACAATCAGAAAGGACTATTCAAACTCTTGAAGATCTATTGAGACTCTATGTTCTAGACTTCAAAGGGAGTTGGGATAAGTATTTACCATTGGTGGAATTCTCCTACAACAACAGTTATCAGGCAAGTATAGGCGTGGCTCCATTCGAGGCATTGTATGGGAGAAAGTTTCGTTCTCCAATATGCTGGAATGAGGTGGGTGAAGGAACATTGTTGGGACCGGAGTTAGTACGTATGACTACGGAAAAGATCTAAATGATTCGACAACGTATACAAACGGTACAGGATCGACAAAAGAGTTATGCGGATCTTCATCGAAAGGACGTGGAATTTAATGTTGGAGACCATGTGTTATTACGTGTTGCTCCGTGGAAAGGAGTTACGAGGTTTGGCAAGAAAGGAAAGCTCAATCCACGATTCATTGGTCCATTTGAGATTCTTGACCGAGTAGGAAATGTGGCCTATAGACTCGCTTTACCTCCAAGCATGTCTCGTGTTTATAACGTGTTTCACATATCCGTGTTACGTAAATATGTGAAGGATCCAAACCGCATTATTGAGTTAGAACCAGACGAGATAGCTGAAGATTTAACGTACGAGGAGGTACCTGTCAAGATCTTGGATAGGAAAGAACATGTCTTACGCTCAAAAATTATACCTCAAGTTAAAATTTTGTGGAGAAACCATGCAATTGAGAAAATGACCTAGGAGTTGGAATCGAAAATGAAAGCGAGGTATCCTCACCTTTTCGACATACCAGGTACGTACGCCAATTTCGAGGACGAAATTTCATAAGGAGGGGAGATTGTAAGACCCCAACTTTTATGAATAAAGATTTAATTTTCTTTATATATTATTTCGAAATAGTAAGGTGTTGATTTGATAATTATGAAAGTTATGGGCGAAATATTCAAATATTTTTAAAATGAGCAAGTGGTTATAAAATATTCTTGTTGTCGGGGAATATTCGTTTGGTCGTGGAATATTCTTGTTGTCGGGGAATATTCGTACGACGGCGCAGCTATTTGTGGGCCCCCACAACGGAATAACTATCGGATAGAGAAAGCGACAGAAATAACCTTTTTATAAATAACGGCGTAGTTGTTACCGTTAGTACTGTTGAAATAGCCGGTGGTTAAAATACAGTGATACGCAGTGTTGCACAGTAGCACACGGTATTGCATAGTATTTCGAATTATTGAGTCTTACGTGAGAAGGCACTTACTCAATTATTGTTACAGTAATTACTGTTCAATATTTTATATTATTGGGAGCTGTCGTTTACACTCCTAAATTAACCTCACTTTCACTTCACGAATTTAAATAATTAGCACAGTAGTAAGCAAGGATCGATCCCACAGAGAGTAAGTTTGTTTTAGATTTATTCTACTATTTTAACAGAAAATAATGATGGGGGATTTTTAAAATTGTTTTAAACTAAGAAAAACACAATTTAAATAAAGAGATTAACCAAATATGTAAAAACTTCAGTTCTGTAGTTCAGTTTCACCAAGCACAGCAATCAATTAATCAAGTTATTATTCTTTACCATTCAATGAAACTATTAACCCTAGATAACAATAAGCTCTGCTATCCGAAATTCTCCTTAGATATTCACTGTATGAAACAAGCTCTTCACCAGATTCAACTTGCATATAACCTAGAACAAGCTCTCTAGATTTAATATGATAGAAGCATTAAGAAATAGAGAATTAGGCTAATCCAAGCAACAAACACATAAGCTCGATTTGTTTAACTTGTTTTCTGATAATCTTAGCAATACCCAAAAGCTTGTCCATAATTAGTATCACTAATTTACTACTTGTGATGAAGACAGATATCAATTACACGTAATACCAATCTTAATCTAGCATATGATAATGATTAAATTAACTCAATTGGCCATATCAAATTAATTAGATCAATTAGCATGCAATCAATGAAAACAGATTATCAGAAGAAATTTCATACAAGAAGGAATAAATAATAATACTCAATTAATTAATTACTTGTAACAAGGTTCCACCTCCCTTTAGAACTGAATAAAGAAACTAGCCTGACATGCTCCAAGTCTGCACTTCAATGAGGTATGATAGTTGGTAGAAGATTGAATGAATTAAAACCTTGACTATCATCCTCTATTTATAGTGATAGACAAAAACCTAAATCCTATGAGAACTAGGAATCCAAATCCTAATAGGAATTATAATTACAACTAGTTTCCATAAAGAAATTATTTATAACATTAAGTGTGCAGCCCTCATCTCCCCTTCCTTATTGCTCCATCCGAGTGGGAAAAGAAGAAGTGTAGCTGACCCATATCCCGTCTACCCGCTCCAGCGGGAGTCTTCAAGCTTCAAGCCCTGTCCCAGAGGGGATACACACTGACCAGCCATGCGTCAAATTCATGATGTTTGCTGCTCTGCATGTTGATTGCTTCAATTTGTGAGATGTCCAAGGCGTGAGCTGCTTGGATTCCTAAGATGCTAGATCCGTGGCCCACTTTGTTGCTGATTTAAATTATGACGTGGGCTGCTAAGAAATTCATGTTGGCTCAAACGTGGCCCCCACATGTAATTCTTTTAATAGCATGGATTATTTCCGTGACCTGCTCTTGATGTAATTCCTCCTTTGCAAATTGCTTTCATCCGTGGGCCCCTCTAGTATTGCTAGGCAACGTGATGATGCTAGAACTTGTAATCCTATGATATTTGTAATTGTCTTGCTTGCGTGGCTTACTTAAACATATATGAATTCGTGAATGCTAGGAGTGAAAACCTTATACAATTTGGAATACACAAATTCGTGGCCCACTAGGAGAATTAACAATTTGGATTTCTTTTTTCAAGCTACTCATTTCGTGGGCCTATGCAATATTTAATTTGTGAGCTGCTAAATGGCATGCAAGGCTTCATGTTGGCGAATTGCATGATAATGATTTGCTGAACCCATGCATTCCGTGAGCTGCTCCAATTTGTCTCTCATTTCCCACGTGCTTGCTTAATAATTGAATCCATGTGCTGCCATAATCTAGTGAGCTGCTAGGACAATGAAAGAATTCGTGACCTACTTGTTCATTTTGACTTGCTAAGTGCTTGTTTCGTGGCCCATATTAACAATCCTTTGTAGAGTTAGTGGAATTAAACCATTTGCTTGCTAATTTCGTGGGCTTTCTTTCCATGTTGAAAATATATCTTCTCTTGCCTCTTTTGCATTCTTTTTGCTTCATTGGTTCAGTTGTATCTAAAATAACAAATATAAAATAAATGAATATACTTATGTACAAAAGAGATATAAAAGATTAAGTATTAAGGGAATAAAATATAACATATTTCATCCTTATCAAATTCCCCCACACTTATCTTTTGCTCTTCCTCGGGCAAAATAAAAATAAACTGTACCACAAAAAATTTCAACTAAACAAATTTGACAAACTTGAGCCACGAGTTAACGTGAACTTCAACATTGACCTCAAAGATTCAAAACAATAATTTTGGGAAACTTCAAAACAATGTATCATCTGAAACCCAAATTTACCTATCAACCTTACTTTATTCTCAATCCCTTGTGTGTGTGTGTGAATCCACCGAGATCAAACCAATCAGACTCCAGAAAAAATTATAAAATTGAAGCCTTAAAGGAGAAAGATAAACTCAACCACTTGTTTTCCCACAAATCTCAGTTAAACCAACAGATAACATCAAAGGATCAAAAGGTTTTTCTTTCTTCTTATTATTATTATTTCTTTCCTTCGGTAAGTCACGTGCGAGTGCGTTTTACGCTCCATCTCGCATGTCACGTGTTTATGAGTGAGTGCGTTTTACGCTCCATCTCAGCCCACCACATGAATCATTTCATTTCTCTTAAAAAATTTTCTTTCTTTTAATCTTGCAAACTTTTGCCTAAATCATTTCCCTTTCTCAAACAATAACTCATATCAACTTCAAGTGGTGATCAAATAATTGAGAGAGTTCAAAATTTCTTCCCTAGACATTCAATCAGATAAATTTCTTCAAGTCAAAACTAGGTCGAACAAATGGATATGTGCTTAATAGTGAAGGGTCTCAAATAAAGTAGTGATCAACAAAGAAAATCATATTCAGATTACCCAATGTCTATCAGTCTTCTAAGAAATTATCACAAAGAAATCAAAATTTTATCATTGGTCAAAAATCAAAATCAAAATTAACTTATTGCTCAAGCGAGACATCCTAAAACTAACCCATTTTCGTAGGAAACACGATTGCACTTAGCATGTGCAACAAGCCTTTAAACCCCAAGGTTACCCCAAGTGGACGAGTTTTGTCTCGTGAGGATTTGCAGTGAATATACCCACAAAATTCAAAATAAAAATATAACAAAAAATAAAAAATCTTGAAAAATATCTAAATGCTTCCCCCTACACTTAAAACTTACATTGTCCCCAATGTAACTAAAATGCAAAGAAAAGTAGAGAGATACTCCCCTATGGGTTGCCTCCCATACAGCGCCTTTGTTTATTGTCATTGGCTTGACATCTTTCATCTCGTTCTATGTAATTGGACTTGTGAACTTTAAGTGGACTGGTAAAAGTTTCATTCTTAAATGAGGAACTTTGTATACTTCATGATACTGCTCCTTTCCAGCCATCAAATCCTCCTCGTATAATTGTATTCGATCAAAAGATTCCTGCACTGAACAATTCACAACATCAACAGCAAAAACAGCTTTAACATTACCAAGGTACCTTTAAAACTCATCGGCGTTGAACTAGAACTTTGTACTGTCCACTTTCATGGTAAAGGTACGATGGTGTGTATCATTCATTGCTTCTGTTAGTTGTATTGACGGAGATGAATCCACGTCTTTCTTGTCGAGATCTGCATAATTTATCAAATTATTCTCTTCTTCCTCTTGTTCATTCTCTTCGTCAAATTCCATATTACAGTCTGTTCTTGGAGTAAGCCCTGAATCCTCCTGCTCCTTTTCGTCAAATCCCATTGTACTAAAGTTCTCAACAAATGGAGAAGATAACTCCCCGAAGCCTTGAAATTCTAACCTTCCTACTGTGGTTGCAAGCTGACCAACTTGATCCCTCAGATCTTGAATAAAAGTTCTTGTCTCCTGCTGGAACTGCTGTGTCTGACTCATGAACTGTAGTGTTTGGCTCATGAATGCCTTGAACATATCCTCCATAGATGTCCCAGAATTGACAGGTACTTCTTGGTTTTCTGTGTGGTACTGAGGTTGAGTCTGCTGAAGATCTTGCTGCATACTTGAAAGGACAGGTTGCATTGGTGGCCTAGTACCTTCATAGCTCAAGTCGGGATGATCTCTCCATCCAGAATTGTGAGTTTCTGCCCAAGGATCACATTGATGTGGATTTTGTCTGAAGAATGTCCCCACAGCATTAACTTGATGAATAATTACATCCTCTTGCACTATGGGACAATCATTTGTTGTATGCCCTGATTTTGAGTAAATTCCACATACTTTTGCAACCGGTACGCTTTCTGTTGTTAATTGTTGCACCACAGCAGTTAAGTTAGAAATCTGTTGTGCCAATTCACTCGTGCTTACCTCACTTACTCTTTGTGGAGCATGATCGTATTGTTGTGAGTTAGCGGCCATGTTTGCAATCAAATTTCTTGCAGCCTCCGGTGTCTTGTCTACTAATGCTCCTCCACTAGCCGCATCGATCATACTTCTTTCCGTTGGTATCAGTCCCTCGTAGAAGTACTGAATCAAGTGTTGCTCATCAATTTGGTGGGGAGGGCAGCTGGAACACAACTTCTTGAACCTTTCCCAATACTCGTAGAGAGTTTCTCCATTGAACTGACTAATTCCACATATCTTCTTCCTTGAATCGGCAACTCTTGATGCAGGAAAATACTTCTCCAAGAATAGCCTTTGCATATCAGTCCATGATCGTATCGATCTTGAAGGAAGATAGTATAACCAGTCTTTAGCCAAATCTGCTAATGAGAAAGGAAAAAGTCTAAGTTTGATCTGCTCCTCTGACACTCCTTGTGATTTCATCGTGGAACACACCATATGGAACTCCTTTAGATGCGTATGTGGATTTTCACCTGTTAGACCACGAAAAATAGGCAAAAAGCGAATTAGTCCGTAGTTAAGTTCAAAAGCAACTTCTACGGTAGGATATTTAATACACAGGGATGGATGATCAAGGTCTGGAGTAGCCAGTTCTTTTAAAGTCCGGTTGTTGTTCGGCACCACCATCTTTTCCTTTTTAAGTATTGGAACAAGAGCTTCTTTTGTATCTGCAATTTTCTCTATCTCTTGATCAAAATTAGAGTGAGAGGATTGAGTCATAAAACAAAAAGAAAAAAAATAAAATAAAAAGAAAATAATAAAAATAAACGAAAACAAAGAATAAACAAAAACAAATAACACTCCCCGGCAACGGCGCCAAAATTTGGGAGCTGTCGGTTACACTCCTAAATTAACCTCACTTTCACTTCACGAATTTAAATAATTAGCATAGTAGTAAGCAAGGATCGATCCCACAGAGAGTAAGTTTGTTTTAGATTTATTCTACTATTTTAACAGAAAATAAAGATGGGGGATTTTTTCAAATTGTTTTAAACTAAGAAAAACAGAATTTAAATAAAGAGATTAACCAAATATGTAAAAACTTCAGTTCTGTAGTTCAGTTTCACCAAGCACAGCAATCAATTAATCAAGTTATTATTCTTTACCATTCAATGAAACTATTAACCCTAGATAACAATAAGCTCTGCTATCCGAAATTCTCCTTATATATTCACTGTATGAAACAAGCTCTTCACCATATTCAACTAGCATATAACCTAGAACAAGCTCTCTAGATTTAATATGATAGAAGCATTACGAAATAGAGAATTAGGCTAATCCAAGCAACAAACACATAAGCTCGATTGGTTTAACTTGTTTTCTGATAATCTTAGCAATACCCAAAAGCTTGTCCACAATTAGTATCACTAATTTACTACTTGTGATGAAGACAGATATCAATTACACGTAATACCAATCTTAATCTAGCATATGATAATGATTAAATTAACTCAATTGGCCATATCAAATTAATTAGATCAATTAGCATGCAATCAATGAAAACAGATTATCAGAAGAAATTTCATACAAGAAGGAATAAATAATAATACTCAATTAATTAATTACTTGTAACAAGGTTCCACCTCCCTTTAGAACTGAATAAAGAAACTAGCCTGACATGCTCCAAGTCTGCACTTCAATGAGGTATGATAGTTGGTAGAAGATTGAATGAATTAAAACCTTGACTATCATCCTCTATTTATAGTGCTAGACAAAAACCTAAATCCTATGAGAACTATGAATCCAAATCCTAATAGGAATTATAATTACAACTAGTTTCCATAAAGAAATTATTTATAACATTAAGTGTGCAGCCCTCATCTCCCCTTCCTTATTGCTCCATCCGAGTGGGAAAAGAAGAAGTGTAGCTGACCCATATCCCGTCTACCCGCTCCAGCGGGAGTCTTCAAGCTTCAAGCCCTGTCCCAGAGGGGATACACACTGACCAGCCGTGCGTCAAATTCATGATGTTTGCTGCTCTGCATTTTGATTGCTTCAATTTGTGAGATGTCCAAGGCGTGAGCTGCTTGGATTCCTAAGATGCTAGATCCGTGGCCCACTTTGTTGCTGATTTAAATTATGACGTGGGCTGCTAGGAAATTCATGTTGGCTCAAACGTGGCCCCCACATGTAATTCTTTTAATAGCATGGATTATTTCCGTGACCTGCTCTTGATGTAATTCCTCCTTTGCAAATTGCTTTCATCCGTGGGCCCCTCTAGTATTGCTAGGCAACGTGATGATGCTAGAACTTGTAATCCTATGATATTTGTAATTTTCTTGCTTGCGTGGCCTACTTAAACATATATGAATTCGTGAATGCTAGGAGTGAAAACCTTCTACAATTTGGAATACACAAATCCGTGGCCCACTAGGAGAATTAACAATTTGGATTTCTTTTTTCAAGCTACTCATTTCGTGGGCCTATGCAATATTTAATTGGTGAGCTGCTAAATGGCATGCAAGGCTTCATGTTGGCGAATTGCATGATAATGATTTGTTGAACCCATGCATTCCGTGAGCTGCTCTAATTTGTCTCTCATTTCCCACGTGCTTGCTTAATAATTGAATCCATGTGCTGCCATAATCTAGTGAGCTGCTAGGACAATGAAAGAATTCGTGACCTGCTTGTTCATTTTGACTTGCTAGGTGCTTGTTTCGTGGTCCATATTAACAATCCTTTGTAGAGTTAATGGAATTAAACCATTGCTTGCTAATTTCGTGGGCTTTCTTTCCATGTTGAAAATATATCTTCTCTTGCCTCTTTTGCATTCTTTTTGCTTCATTGGTTCAATTGTACCTAAAATAACAAATATAAAATAAATGAATATACTTATGTACAAAGGAGATATAAAAGATTAAGTATTAAGGGAATAAAATATAACATATTTCATCCTTATCAATTATTGACTCAATAATTGCTACGTTGATATTTTATATTATTGACTCAATAATTGTTACATTGATATTTTATTGACTCAATAATTGCTACGTTGCTATTTTATATGATTGATTCAATAATGGCTACAGTTGATATTTTGTATTATTGATTCAATAATTGTCACTACATAGTATTTCACATTATCAACTCAATAATTCATATTATTTGAATAATATTATTAGATAGCATTATTGACAATGTCTAAGGAAGTTCTGTCTAGGAGAGGTTATTTAATTGCGCGCTAGTAAGGAGAAGTCCTTATCGGAAGGCCCCCTCTTTCTTGGGAACGACCTGGTTGTCAATATTGTAGTTCTGTAATATTATTTGTGAATAATTAATTATTGATTTATATGATAAGGAAATATTTATTTTGTGGATATTAAAGAAGGAATTAGTGCTGATGTGTTTTTATCAGTATTTTGGTATGAGAAATCATATGTTTATGGATTTCGGATAATTTATGTTTGGAATTTGAAAAAACTTCCTTCTACAAAGTTGTAGAGAATTAAATTTTCTATGGAAAGACATAGAATTTGTATTTTTCTGACAATGGGGCTATTTATTATGAATTATTGAAGTTTCAAAAAATAAATATTTTTTTAATGGGTGGGCCCCACTTTTGGTTGAAAAATATGCTGATGGCTTTTTGGGAGAGCAGCCAGCGGCTGGAGGAAAAAAATATATAATATTTTATTATTTAGTCTCCTTTGGCATCATAAGTTTTTCCTATAAATAGGGTGCTTATGTTAGAATTGAAAATCACACCAGAATCAGAAGTTTTCTCTCTCTATAATATCGAGCGCATTTTTGTGAGTATTTCGATACCTTGAGTATTAGTATTCAGCGCAAGTTTCTTTCGGTATTATATCCGATATTCTAGTTAGAGGTACTATTCTTTTGGGGTAAGGGATGTTATTTTCTTTCATAAATGATGTTATTCTTTTCAATATCATTATACCGAAATATTGACATGGATTTTATTATGAAATTCTTACTTTTTTCCGTCGGAGTTACTATTCACGTATACGACACTATTCACAGAAAAACTAAATTTTCTTCTATTTGTCCAAATTGTCTGTTATGGTTACTATATTTGATTGGATCTAAATTTTGAGCTCTATTCTTGAATTTTGCTCTACAAAGTATTATTATGGATTATTCTTGAATTTGGATAAACTAAATGACGAATCCCTAATCTTTGTCTTTTATCTCACTAGATTCGTTATTTAAAATGTTTTTCATCTTCCTCAGTCCTAAAAGATGATGTAACTGAATATCTTTGGCCTGTAGAGCAAAGATGAATGATTACCTGATGAATATCTTTGGCCTGTAGTGCAAAGATGACAGGTGTTGAGATGAACATGACCACTGATGATACAAATGAATATCATTGGCCTGTAGTGCAAAGATGAATATTTGATTCGAGATGTATATTGATTGATGTTACAGGGATAAAATATTGATGATAGACTTTTAAATCATAGAAGATAGTAGACTTCATTCTCTGCTTAACTCTTCTAATGAATTGTTATTTTCGCTGCGAATATTGATCTAAAGTTGGTTGTCCATTATATTTTATCTGATTTGTTGAAGACTAACGATAATTTATTTTCCATTATCTTAGTCATAATATTCTTTACTGAGCTAGTTGAGCTCACCCTTTTCATCTGTTGTCCTCTTCAGGAAATGAGAATGTTGCGGGAACTAGTCGGGGGACAGAGTGATGGTCCGAGTTAGAGCAGTAGTAGTCCTCACTATTTCTGATAAATAGTGTGATAATAATTGTAATGAGGACTTAGTTTGAATATTAATATTTTTTACATATTTGTATTGACACTCACAGTTGTGTGGTCGTATTTTGCACGACCGTATGATATAAAGTTTGTATTTGAATTCTGTACCATGTATTTGGCGACTCAGAATGGGTTGGGTTGACTGGACCTATTTTGGGGGAGTCACATCAGGTATAATCCCAATCAATGATATAAATGCTTATGTAGTATTTGGTTCAGGTGCCACCAGTTCTTTTGTATCTGAAGAATTTTCTAGTAGACTTAATACACCCCAAGAACGATTAGAAAATCTCTTGAACATAGAAGTTGCGAATAAGGAAGTAATCTTTGTAGAATATGTTTAACAAAATTGTCACGCAAACAATAGAGAACATGAACTGAGCGTAGACTTGATTCCAATTAGATTGGGAGAATTTGACGTAATACTGAGGATGGATTGGTTGTATAACCATGTTGCGATAATTGACTGTCAAAATAAATGTGTGAACCTTCAGACTCTGAGTAAGTCTAAGGTGGTATTTTATGGTAGCTCATCGCTTAAGCAATTGTGTTGCGTTACGATGATGCAGGCCAAGAAATTGTTAAGGAAAGGATGTGTAGGATATTTAGCTTACATCGTAGATACTCAAAAAAAGGGAGTAGAAATTAAGGATATATCCGTAGTGAATGAATTTCGAGATGTATTTCCAGACGATCTGCCTGGTCTTCTGCCAGACCGAGAAATTGAATTCGTAATAGATTTAGTACCAGGAACGGCACCAATTTCGAAAGCTCCATAACGTATGGCGCCAGTAGAAATGAAGGAATTGATCATACAATTGCAAGAGTTATTGGATAAGGGTTACATACGACCAAGTGTGTCTCCTTGGGGAGCACCAGTGTCATTCATTAAGAAATAGGACGGATCGATGAGGCTCTGTATTGATTATTGAGAATTGAACAGAGTAACGATCAAGAACAGATATCCGTTACCAAGGATAAACGACTTATTTGATCAATTGGAGGGAGCAAAGTGTTTCTCGAAGATCAACCTACGGACAGGTTATCACCAATTGAAGGTACGGGATGAGGACATACCAAAGACTGCGTTTCGAACCTGTTATGGACACTACGAGTTTTTGGTAATATCATTTGGATTGACTAATGCTCCAGCAGCATTCATGGACTTGATGAACCGAGTTTTCAAGCCATACTTGGATAAATACATAGTAGTTTTCATCGATGACATTTTGATCTACTCAAAGACAGAGGAAGAACACGCCGAACAACTGAAGATTGTTTTAGAGGCACTAAGGAAAGAGAAGATGATGCGAAATTTTCTAAGTGCAAATTTTGGATGGAGAATGTTCAATTCTTAGGTCACGTGGTGGATAAGAATGGAATCTCAGTATACCTTGCGAAGGTCGTAGCAGTAAGTAATCAGGAACAACCAAGAACACCGACGGAGGTGAGAAGTTTCTTAGGGTTAGCCGGGTACTATATAAGATTTATCTAAGATAGCAACCCCGTTGACCAATCTAACGAGGAAGACGGTGAAGTTTGTGTGGACAGCCAAATGTGAAGAGAGTTTTCAACAATTGAAGAAGAGATTGAGCGAAGCGCCTGTGTTATCACTACTAGATGATACAGGAAATTTTGTGGTGTATAGTGACGCATCGCACAAGGGACTTGGTTGTGTGCTCATGCAACACGGCAAGGTCATTGCGTATGCATCACGACAATTGAAGGATTATGAAAAACGATACCCAACTCACGACTTAGAGTTAGCGACAGTAGTTTTTGCGTTGAAAACTTGGAGGCATTATTTGTACGGAGATAAATGTGAGAAATACACGGACCACAAAAGTCTGAAATATATCTTCACACAGAAGGAGTTGAATATGCGTCAGAGAAGGTGGTTAGAATTGATCAAAGACTATGACTGTGATATTCTTTATCACCCGGGTGAGGCAAACGTAGTTGCCGACGCTCTGAGCAGGAAAGAAAGGGAGAAATTGTTTCACTTGATGACTCAAGAGGAGTTGATAAGAGAGATGGAGAATATGGGAATAGAGGTAAAAGGACCAAAGAGGTCTGAAGAGAAGTCATTTGTAATGGAAGCTCATCCAACCTTGTTGGATAGAGTAAAAGAAGCACAAGAGAAAGATGATGAGTGCGAGAAAATCAGAAAGAGGATCGCAGAAAATGGAGAAGAAAGATTCTGAATGGATAAAGACGGTATTTTGAGATTCGAAGGAAGAGTGTGGGTACCAGCGGTAACCGAGTTAAGGGAAGAGATTTTGCACGAGGCACACAATACGACGTATTTCGTTCATTCGGGAGGCACTAAGATGTACCAAGATTTAAGGCAACACTTTTGGTGGCCCAATCTGAAACGGGAAGTCGCAGAATGCGTTAGTAGATGTTTGACTTGCCAACGCATTAAAGTAGAGCACCAGCGGCCGAGTGGTTTACTACAACCGTTAGAAATACCATAGTTGAAATGGGAGCATATTACGATGGACTTTGTGGTAGGACTTCCAGTCACACAGAAAGGATATGATGCCATTTGGGTTATCGTGGATCGACTTACAAAGACCGCACATTTTCTACCAATCAAAATCCGATACAGTTTAAACTAGTTAGCGAGCCTTTACGTAAAGGAGATTGTTTCACGACATGGAGTGTCGGTGTCAATTGTCTCTGATCGAGATCCGCGCTTCACGTCAAATTTTTGGAAAAGCTTGCAAGAGAGGATGGAAACACAGTTGAGGTTGAGTACCGCTTATCATCCTTAGACAGACGGACAGAGTGAGCGAACTATATAAATGCTGGAGGACATGCATAGGACTTGCGTGATGGACTTTAAGGGAAATTGGGACGACCACCTACCCTTAGTCGAATTTGCGTATAATAACAGTTACCATGCGAGTATCGGCATGCCACCGTACGAAGCTCTTTATGGGAGGAAGTGCAGAACGCCATTATGTTGGGACGAAGTCGGAGAGCGACGAATACTCAGACCAGAGTTAGTACAACAAACTGCAGATGTGGTGACAGTGATAAGAGCCAGACTAATAGATGCTCATGTGACACCCCCAAATCCGGGTACTTTCGTTTCCACATGATTTGGTGTTCACTTTCTAATTAAAACATACATCTACCCAATAATAAAGAATTGCAAAGTAAATTATAATCTTCATAAAACCTTAATAAAAATCTTCCTTTAGAAAGGAATACAACTTGACTAATAAAATCCCTAGGGTTAACTAAACCTTAACATCAATCAATAAATGCGGAAATAAAACATAACATAATCGACTAAGTCTTATTACAATAGAACTTTACATAATAAGCCTTCACTTGTTCATCTTTCTTTTTCCTTTACTTGTTGACGGTATGTCAACATTCTTATTTTCAACTGCAAGTGGTGATAAAACATGCAAGAGTGAGCAAACAAAAGCTCACTTGGAAATTCAATAGTGATATGACATAATGAATCTTTTTAAAAGAGTTTGAATAACTTTACAATCATCAATATAAAGAATTGAATTATAATTATTTCTTCAATACATGAAATTCAAATATAGAATAATCTGAGGGTCATAAGACCTTGAACCATTGTCCTAGGTTATAAATATTTCTATTTAAACCTTTAACAGTCATAAGACTATGGACCTTAAACTCGTACTCAGGGGGATCAACCCTTTGTACCATGAATTGTGCACAACCATCTTAACACTTTCAGCATAAATATCCCTAATAAGTAGGGTTGTTCATTCTCAGTAATTGAATTCAAGTCCGCACCAAAGGAAGTTTGGTTTGGATAGATAAGGGAATTTTAGAGTTCAACTATCATCAACTAGGAGTAGTTGAATCGACTCACAACACTTTAATAGTTCAATGATATAAGAATCATGAACCAATTACAAGATATGATAATAAACTTTACAATAAATAGGCATGCTTTAGAAGTAATTCAAAGCAATTGAAAGAATAAGTGAATCTTGCTTGAACAACTAAGTCAAGATCATGATACCTCAATAACACTTCATTAATTGAGCATTAGGAATATTAGAATACAACAACTCTTGTACAAAGTGAATAACAAGTTCAAAATGGAAACTTGCTTATCATAAAAGAAATAAGAATTAGAAAACTTGCATAGTAATAAGTTTAGAGATATGAGACTTGCCTCAAGCTCAAGCTACACTTTAACAACTTATAACCACTTCACAAGTACCCTACACATTTATATTACATTTAAACCATCTATTAGTATCCAACTACAGCATTTAAACCATCGAACTTCATATCCAAGTTCAATTCTCAATGTAATTTACCACATTGGTTGCTAACTAGTCAAGTACGTGAGTCTATACTCACGGTATACATTCATAAGATTATAACTCAATGAACCGTGTTGTGTACCTTAGAAAAGTAACACACACACACACACACACACATGTAACATATTCACATAATACATCAATCAAACTTAAACACATCAAAAACATGTTAACTTATTATATATTCCACTTTCCAAGTCATAGAAACAAGTTAGCTAAACAAACGGGGCATAAAAACTCAACAAACAAAACTCAACATTCCCGGACAGCAACATCACCACTGGGGCGGGTCCCCATAGGGCAAAACCCCCATTGGCGCTGGTCCTCCCCCTGCTGCACTACATGGTTCGCGAACTGGTGGTGAAATAAGCTAATTTAACTTACTTCGTCACACCGAATTCGAATTTTTCCAACATGACAAACATGAAACTTGTGACAAATAATATTTTAAGCATATTAACATGCTCATAACATAAAAATTCATATAACCACAAAGTCACAGCCAAGATTTCTTGGAATTCGAAGAAAAACACAATTTTAAGCGTTCTTGACGAAAATTGCTACTATGAATTCGTTTTTCATCCAATTCAAGTAATTCCAAGTGTAATCACTTCTATTCTTAACATACTAACATAACACTTAATCAATTTTAACAATAACTCATAATCAACATCAATTTTGATAGTTTCAAAAGCAATTTTTCAGAAATTGACTCAAAGAAAAATACTATGAACACGATTACTATTGTTTATCAAAAATCCATGGTTTGAATTGCTAATACAACCATATAATTCATATATAATCATGTTATATCACATACTACACATATCTCATTCTCACATCAAGGATTTAAGAACAATTTTCAACCAAACTACATAATCTATCACTATGAACATGAATTTCATGGTGTTTATCATATACTTGTGAATTAAAATTCTTAAACCACTATGAAACTCTCATGTAAACATATATACATGTATATATACATAAATATCATATTCACATAACAAAATCATGAAGTTTTATAAAGAGATTTTTACATAGAATTCCAAAACTATGAACAAATTAGAAGAATATGCTTTGAAAACTTGTTTTTACACAATTGAAATATGAAAATCCCTTCATGGCATATAATTTCATATGAAAACATATAAACATCATATGAACACATAAACTCATACATATAAAAACCTAATTTTACAAAAAGCTCAAATAAAACATCTTAATTGAATTTAGGGTTTGTATCATACCCTTGCTAGTCTTTGATTGAAAAATAGAGATATAGAGACGATGAAAATGGGCTTGCTTTGCCTTCTTCAAAGCTTTTCCTTCTTTTTCTTCTTCTTCTCTAAGAATTCTCTCCCTAATCCTTTCTCTTCTTCTTAGTTTAGACTTAAGCTTTTAGAAAACTAATGTACTTTTTGTTTTCTAACTGACATATATAATCATATACATATAATATATACATATATGTAACTTATAAATAATAAATATAATACTTATAACCATAATAAGTATTATTAATTACATAGGTTATAGAATTTGAAAAGAGCAAGGCCATGTTTGGCAAAACAAAGCTATTTTAAAAACCACTTTTAGCTAAGGCCTTGTTTGGAGAAATAGGGTTAATCAAGTACAAGGGCCTTGTTTGGTAAAACACCCTTTTTCTTTATTAAATAAATCCTTAATCCATAGATTAAATACCATACTTATTTAATTAAATTACAACACTCTAATTCAATTAAATAAACTAACATTCACATAATACCAAATTGTCACACAATTGAATTTCTTTTATTAAACATAATTAATGTAACAAATTATTAACACTTATCACATAATATTAAATCTAATTGAATTATTCTTAATTAAATTAAAATTATGATACACCATTGCTAACATATCAATTTAATTAAACATGTAGCACTTAATTAAATTATCCATAACAACCACACAATTTATTTATTAACTCAACAAATAAATTACATAAAATATTTATTTAATTCATTAAATATTTACAATTAACATATAAAATTCTCAATCGTTACAGTCTTCCCTCCTTAAAAGGATTTTGTCCCCAGAATCACAACATAAAAAAAATTCTCATAAAAAAAAATTCTCATAAAAATTCTCATCTGTTACATTCTTCCCACTTAAAAGGATTCTGTCCCCAGAATCGATATATAAGGGGTTACACAAATCAATTAATCAAATAATTGAGGATACGATTTTTTTCATTACATCTTCGAGTTCCCACGTGGCTTCTTCAGCACTATGGTTCCTCCAAATTACCTTAACAAAAGGTATCGCTTTATTCCTAAGTACTTGTTCCTTTTTGTCAATAATTTGAACAGGAACCTCTTCATAAGTTGAGTCTTTATTAAATTGTAAAGGCTCGTATTCTATTACATGTTTATAGTCTTGTTTGTAAGGCCGTAACACGAAAATATGAAATATGTTATGTATATTGTCAAGCTCCGGAGGTAATGCCACTTCGTAAGCTACCTTGCCAACTTTTCGTAGTACCTCGAAAGGTCCAATAAATCGGAGACTCAGCTTCCCTTTCTTACCGAATCGAATCTTCCCCTTCCAGGGAGATACCTTCAGGAAAACGAAGCTCCCTGGTAAAAATTCTTCAGTTCTGTCGATGTTGATCGGTATATTTCTTCTGTCTATCTCGAGCAGCAACCAATCTTGTTCTGATTAGCTTCACAATTTCAGCAGTTTATTGTACTAATTCTGGTCCCAACAGCTGACATTCACCGACTTCATCCCAACACAAAGGAGTTCTGCACTTTCTGCCGTATAACGCTTCATAAGGTGGCATGCCGATACTCGCGTGGTAACTATTGTTGTAGGCGAACTCCACCAATGGTAGATGATCCTCCCAGCTTCCCTTGAAATCCATCACGCAAGCTCTCAGCATATCCTCAAACGTCTGAATTGTTCTCTCGCTCTGGCCATCGGTTTGAGGATGGTTTGCTGTACTCATTCGCAATTGAGTTCCCAGACACTCTTGCAATCGCTTCCAGAAATTTGACGTAAAACGTGAATCTCTGTCGGACACAATCGACACCAGAACACCGTGTCTAGAAATAATTTCTTTAATATATAGCTTCGCCACTTGTTCCAAGTTGTACTTAATCCTGATTGGTAGAAAGTGGGCTGACTTCTTCAGTCGATCCACAATCACCCAAATTGCGTCAAATCCTTTTTGAGTCGCTGGAAGACCAACCACGAAATCCATCGTGATATGCGCAATACTCAACCTCTTCTTCAATTCTTCGAAACTTTCCTCACACTTCTCCGTCCAAACAAACTTAACTGTTTTACGAGTTAAATTCATCATCGGAGTTGCGATCTTGTAAAAATCTTGGATAAATCTCTGGTAATAACCTGCCAATCCCAAGAAACTCCTCACTTCAGACGGCGTTTTTGGTTGATCCCAATTCATTACCGCTTTAACCTTTGACGGATCTACCGAAATACCATCCTTGTCGATTACGTGACTAAGAAATTATACACATTCCAACCAGAATTTGCACTTTGAGAATTTTGCATAAAGCTTCTCTCGTCTCAGCGATTCTAAGGTAAGCCTTAAGTGTTCAGCGTGTTCCTCCTCGGTCTTAGAATAAACCAGGATGTCATCTATGAACACCACTACAAACTTATTAAAAAATGGCTTAAACACCCTGTTCATTAGGTCCATAAATACAGCTGGGGCATTCGTGAGACCAAATGACATCACCAAGAACTCGTAATGACCATACCTAGTCCTAAAAGCAATTTTCGGTATATCTTCCTTCCTCACCTTCAATTGATGATACCCACTTCTCAAATCGATTTTTGAGAAGTACTTAGAACCCTTCAGTTGGTCAAACAAGTCATCGATCCTATATAAAGGATACTTATTCTTGATCGTAACTTTGTTCAATTCTCTATAGTCAATGCAAAGACGCATCGACCCATCCTTCTTCTTCACGAATAACACTAGCGCTCCCCATGGCGAAACACTCGATTGAATATACTTCTTGTCTAGTATTTCTTCCAATTAAATCATCAGTTCCTTCATCTCGACTAGAGCAATTCGGTACGGAGCCTTCAAAATTGGAGCAATTCCTGGCGCTAAGTCGATCACGAACTCTATCTCCCTATCTGGTGGAAGTCCTAGCAAGTCGCTCAGAAAAACATCCACAAACTCCTTAACCACCTATATCTCTTCTACCTTCGGGCTCTCCTTACGCGTATCTACTATGTAGGCTAAATATCCTACACAGCCTTGCATCAAAAGTTTCTTAGATTGCTTCACCGTCAGATAATTCGCTTGTCTAGGCGAATTTACTGCCATAGAACACTACTTTCGACGGAGTCGTAAGGTTTACCGACTTCTTCTGACAGTCGATTACCGCCCCATGGTTGAACAACCAGTCCATCCCCAATATGACATCGAATTTCCCAAGTTTTATCGGAATCAAATCTACCCTCAGCTCCTGACCATTAATATCCAATCTACAGTTCTTGTATACTAACCTAACAAGAATAACTTCCGTATTCGCAATTTCTATGTTCAAGGGGTAAGCTAACTCCTCTATAGGTAAGTCTAAGGTCTTAGCAAAATCATCAGATATGAATGAACAAGTAGCACCCGAATCAAATAATACATATGCATTTATACTATTGAATGGAATAATACCTGCCACCACATCTTTTGATTTCACCGCGTCTTGCACCGTCATGTTGAATGTGTGGGAAGTGGGTCGAACGGCTTGCAATAGCGACGGTCCGGCAATAGTCAAAGTGCTACCGCTGCCATTTCCTCCACTCCCTGTTGACCCTGTTGCTGGCTTCTTAGGGCAATTACGAGCCATGTGATCCTTGGATCCACATGTATAACACGCTCCCTTCTTCGGGTTTGGGCAGTTCGGCGCGATGTGGCCTTCCTGACCATAGTTGTAGCACACCCGTTTCCCTTTCATGCACACTCCAGTGTGAGTCTTCCAGCATATAGCACATGCTTCGAGCTTCCTCTTTTGTTGTCCTCCCTGCTGACTCCCAGCAGAGGTATTGTCATTCCACTTCCTTTTCTGATGGATAGCCCCGCTACGACCAGCCTTGGTTTCTATTTCATTCTTCTTCTTTTTCTCTTGGTTAAATTTAGTCATCGCTTCGCTCCCTCCTTCAGGTAGAATGGCCTTTTCCAGCGCGGCTGCAAACGTGCTCAGCTAGAACATAAAGACCTTGCTGTAGAGCTAGGGTTTCTGTCCCCGCTAAAACCTTCTTGCCTTCCTAGCGTCTGTGCTGACCTGGTAAGTAGCGAACCTGGCTAACTCGTTGAACTTTACTGCGTAGTCTGACACTGTCATCGTTCCCTGCTTCAGCACTAGGAATTGGACCTCCATCTGGTCCTGCGAACTCACTGGGAAGTACATTTCGTAGAACATTTCCTTGAAACGTTCCCACGTTATGACTCCTTCTCCCTCTCGGGTCTTATTCGCCTGCCACCAGAAACTAGCATCTGCCTTCAACATAAAAGTCGCAAACGCTATTTTTTGGTCTTCATTGACCTTAGCCACATCAAAGACCTTCTCCAATTCCATAACCCACGTCTGAGCATCTATAGGGTTTGTTAATCCCTTAAATTCAGGCGGTCCTACTGCCTTAAACTCTTTGAACGTAGTGGCCTGCAATTGCTGCTGATTCGCCAACGCTCCTGTTAGTAGGTTCACCAACTGCTGAACAGAGTTGGGATTCGTCCCATCGTTATTGTTATTGTTCGTCGAACCCTCGAGGTTTTGACGTGTTGGTCTTCTTCTAGGAGGCATTTTCTGTTAAGAAAATTTTCTATAAGCTCCTTTATTCAATTCTTAAGTATTCAAGTTAAACTTTAAATATTCAAATAACTTAGTTCACATATGAACACATAGCATATCAATAAACATCTTTTATTCATTACTCGTAGTTTTAAAAACATAGGATAGATAGCATTCCTGCTATTTACATCATTTTTCCTAAACTGGAACAAGTTACAGGACTACTTCATCACTTTATCCCATTATTGTCTCAAGTTATAGGACTAACATCATTTATTACAAATAGAACATATAATTTAAAAGCTCTAATGTCTAGGCATATTAAGACGTCGCACAGCCTCTCTGCGTTCTTCCTCCATTACCCGAAACGCTGTCCTTCGGTCCACCACATACCATGGTAAACCTTGGAACTGAGCTGGGTAATAAAAGATACGGTCTTGTGCCTTATCTATGGCCGTATGGAAAGCGTATTCTGTTTCCCTTAACTTGGCTCTCTTGGTTTCTGCCTCGTACTCAGCTCGATCAGCTCGTTTAGTAGCTCTCAAGCTTATCTCTTCAGCTCTGGCACGCTTGGTCGACTCTTCTTGGATATCTTGCTTCAGCTTTGCCAGCTCGGCTCATGCCTCGTCTCGATCATTCTCCATGTGAATTAAATTCCACCGTACTTCTCCTAGGTCACTAGCCATATCCTCGATAGTCTCGTCTCGCTGCTAGATGGTTTCCTCGAGCTCTCCGACTCGACCATGAAGCTCCACATTATTCTCGTAAACTGCCTCGTATATCTCAGCATTAACAGAGTGAAATGGAAATTCCTCTTCAGGATGCTCTTCCTCCTCTTCAGACTCGTCCTCGTCCTCGTCTTCTTCATCTGGAATAGGTGTCAGCTCACGCTCCCGACCAGCTACGATGATCACTGGAGATGGCTCTCTCGTAACCAGCTGCTCCCAAACAACATGGATGTTTCGGGGCTCTTCCTCTCTAGGAACATGAGGTATATCCTCTCTAGCCTGACTAGATTCTCCAATGTTCATCATCCTGATAAAAGAATTTTAAAGTTTATTATTACGTGATATCGACTCGTCACTCTTCGAATACCTAAACGTAAACACATAGCACATAAGGTAGTTTATTATCTTTACCTATGACCACTATCTTTTTTGATCTTCCTATAAGGCTACTGCCTAAGGTTTTTCCCCCACCTAAGGTTCCTAACTTGTAGCTTTGATACCAACATGTGACACCCCCAAATCAGGGTACTTCGTTTCCACATGATTTGGTGTTTACTTTCTAATTAAAACATACATCTACCCAATAATAAAGAATTGCAAAGTAAATTACAATCTTCATAAACCTTAATACAAATCTTCCTTTAGAAAGGAATACAACTTGCCCAATAAAATCACAAGGTTAACTAAACCTTAACATCAATCAATAAATCAGAAATAAAACATAACATAATTGACTAAGTCTTATTACAAAAGAACTTTACATAACAAGCCTTCACTTGTTCATCTTTTCTTTTCCTTTACTTCTTGACGGTATGTCAACATTCTTGTTTTCAACTACAAGTGGTGATAAAACATGCAAGAGTGAGCAAACAAATGCTCACTTAGAAATTCAACAGTGATATGACATAATGAATCGTTTTAAAAAAGTTTGAATAACTTTGCTATCATCAATATAAAGAATTGAATTATAATTCTTTCTTCAATACATGGAATTCGAATATAGAATCATCTGAGGGTTATAAGACCTTGAACCATTGTCCTAGGTTATAAATATTTCAATTTAAACCTTCAACAGTCATAAGACTATGGACCTTTAACTCGTACTCAGGGGGATCAATCCTTTGTACCATGAATTGTGCACAACCATCTTAACGCTTTCGCATAAATATCCCCTAATAAGTAGGGTTCTTCATTCTCAGTAATTGAATTCAAGTCCGCACCAAAGGAAGTTTGGTTTGGATAGATAAGGGAATTTTAGAGTTCAACTATCATCAACTAGGCGTAGTTTAATCGACTACACAACACTTTAATAGTTTAATGATATAAGAATCATGAACCAATCACAAGATATGACAATAAAATTTATAATAGATAGGCATGCTTTAGAAGTAATTCAAAGCAATTGAAAGAATAAGTGAATCTTGCTTGAACAACTAAGTCAAGATCATGATACCTCAATAACACTTCATTAATTGAGAATTATGAATATTAGAATACAACAACTCTTGTACAAAGTGAATAACATGTTCAAAATGGAAACTTGCTTATCATAAAAGAAATAAGAACTAGAAAACTTGCACAATAATAAGTTTAGAGATAGGAGACTTGCCACCAGCGCAAGCTACACTATAACAACTTATAACCACTTCACAAACACCCTACACATTTATATTACGTTCAAACCATCTATTAGTATCCAACTACAATATTTAAACCATTGAACTTCATATCCATGTTCAATTCTCAATGTAATTTACCACATTGGTTGCTAACTAGTCAAGTACGTGAGTCTATACTCACGGTATACATTCATAAGATTATAACTCAATGAACCGTGTTGTGTACCTTAGAAAAGTAACACACACACACATGTAACATATTCACATAATACTTCTATCAAACTTAAACACATCAAAAACATGTTAACTTATTATATATTCCACTTTCCAAGTCATAGAAACAAGTTAGCTAAACAAACGGGGCATAAAAACTCAACAAGCAAAACTCAACATTCTCGGACAGCAACATCACCCGCTGGTGCGGGTCCCCATAGGGCAAAACCCCTGTTGGGGGGGGGGTTCCTTCCCCTGCTGCACTACATGGTTCGCGAACTAGTGTAGAAATAAGCCAATTTGGCTTACTCCGTCACACCGAATTCGAATTTTCCCAACATGACAAACATGAAACTTGTGACAAATAATATTTTAAGCTTATTAACATGCTCATAACATAAAAATTCATATAACCACATAATCACAACCAAGATTTCATGGAATTCGAAGAAAAATACAATTTTAAGCGTTCTTGACGAAAATTGCTACTACGAATTCGTTTTTCATCCAATTCAAGTGATTCCAATTTTAATCACTTCTATTCTTAACATAGTAACATAACACTTAATCAATTTTAACAATAACTCATAATCAACATCAATTTTGATAGTTTCAAAAGCAATTTTTTAGAAATTAACTCAAAGAAAAATACTATGAACACGATTCCTATTGTTTATCAAAAATCCATGGTTTGAATTGCTAATACAACCATATAATTCATATATAATCATGTTATATCACATATTACACATATCTCATGCTCACATCAAGGATTTAAGAATAATTTTCAATGAAACTACATAATCTATCAATATGAACATGAATTTCATGGTGTTCATCATATACTTGTGAATTGAAATTCTTAAACCACTATGACACTCTCATGTAAACATATATAAATGTATATATACATACATATCCCATTCACATAACAAAATCATGATGTTTTACAAAGAGGTTTTTACATAGAATTCCAAAAATATGAACATATTAGAAGAATATGCTTTGAAAACTTGTTTTTACACAATTGAAATATGAAAATCCCTTCATGGCATACAATTTCATATGAAAACATATAAACATCATATGAACACATAAACTCATACATATAAAAACCTAATTTTACAAAAATCTCAAATAAAACATCTTAATTGAATTTAGGGCTTGTATCATACCCTTGCTAGTCTTTGATTGGAAAATAAAGATATAGAGATGATGAAAATGGGCTTGCTTTGCCTTCTTCAAAGCTTTTCCTTCTTTTTCTTCTTCTTCTCTGAGAATTCTCTCCCTAATCCTTTCTCTTCTTCTTAGTTTAGACTTAAGCTTTTAGAAAACTAACGTACTTTTTATTTTCTAACTGACATATATAATCATATGCATATAATATATACATATATGTGACTTATAAACAATAAATATACTACTTATAACCATAATAAGTATTATTAATTACATAGGTTATAGAATTTGAAAAGAGCAAGACCATGTTTGGCAAAACAAAGCTATTTTAAAAACCACTTTTTAGCTAAGGCCTTGTTTGGAGAAATAGGGTTAATCAAGTACAAGGGCCTTGTTTGGTAAAACACTTTAAACCCCTTTTTCTTTATTAAATAAATCCTTAATCCATAGATTAAATACCACACTTCTTTAATTAAATTACAACTGTAACGATTGTGATTTTATATAATAATCATAAATATTTATTGAGTTAAATAAATATTTTATGTGATTTTTTTATTGAGTTAAATAGATAAATTATGTGATTTATGGAGTGATTTAATTAAGTGTATATATTAATTAAATGAATGTGTAATATTTAATTTAATTGATGTATATTAATTTTATATTATAGTTCTAATTTAATTGAGATAATTAAATTAGATGAGATATGTGATGAAGTGTTACATGAATTATAATTAGCGAGTAATTATAATTATGTGGCAATTTTATGTGATTAATTGATGTTAGATTTTAATTGATTAATATTTAATTAATTAAAATGTGACATTTAAAATAGGTGTTTAATGATTTGTTAAAATAAAAGAAAAAGAATTTTAAATGATTTTAACCAAACAAGGCCCTTGTTTTTGTTTTAAAGGAATGTTGCCAAACAGGGCCCTTACACTAGCTTAAACCTAAATTGCCTAAACCATGGTTAATTTAATAAAATTGGTTTTAAAAACTACATGTTGCCAAACATAGCCTTGTGGCTTTTGAATTTTGTAACTGCTATTAAATTATAGTATTAAGTAATAGTTAATACGTATTAGTGATATATCAGTTATATATTATTCCTATACTACGTTAGATTAGAAGTTAGTCTGTATAGCTAATAACAAAGAGAGAAAAGAAGAGCAGAGAAGTTAGAGAAGAGAAGGAAGAAGAAACTTATGAAGGCTAGAGTTAATCTTTGTATTCTTCTCCAATCATCAAAATGGTAATTACTATCTTATAGTTTTAAAAGAATTGTAATTAGTTGTTCTTCCTTGTTTTAAGTTTCTATAAACTTTAGTTTTCTATGAATTTCATGAAATTGTAAAATCATGAATTTAATATATGTATTGTATCCATGTGTTAATTGTAGTAATTGTATGACATAAGAGAATTTTCAGAAATCAAATTAGTGTAGAAAGATATTTTAACAGAAAATTTATGTTGATATGAGTTGATATGAGTTTTAGTTTTGTTGTCAATTTTTGATTGAGAAATTGATGAATTGGAATATGCTAGCATTCTTATTGGGAAATTGTTTGATGATTATATTCAATTACGTATGTAATGTATGTATATAAAGTAGAATTGATGGAGAAAATTTTTTACAGTGGATTATTTTGGAAAAATATGAGTTTTCATGAAAATGGCCAAATTGGATTTTTAAAACTTTTGATTATTGTTGTTTAGATGGTTTTTGTGTTTAAAAACATGTTATGTTATGTATTATTGCATGTGTATGAAATTACAGTGGCTACGATACTGTAATTTTTCGTTTGTTGGCTTATATGGGTTGTCGGTAAAGCAGAGAGCTGTGGCTGTCTGCGTCTGGCCGAGTTTCTACGCAGCTGCGTAGGTAGCAAGGCCAGGAGAAGCACAGCTGCGCTGCTTGCCCTTCCCAGATCCTTTCCCTACGCAACTGCGCCGATGCCCATGCTGCTGGCTGAGTAGCTGCGCAGCTGGCTGTGCAGAGGCAGAAAATTTAGTTTATTTGTGTAGTCTTACTTGATGGCTTAAGATAAATTATTTATGATGATGAGTATGTAATCAATTGCTATAACATGTGGTTAATATGAATGTGACAATTGCATGTTTGGAAAAGAAAAGAGGATTTTGAAAACCTAATGTATTCTTTAAATTATAATTGTTTAATTGTAATATGAACTACTTGATTATAATTTGAGAAATTATAATTAAAAGTAAATGTGCAATTTAAAATATATTTTTATTAAATTATGATTAATAGTAATTGATTTATTTTATCAATTAGATGTTAATTTAAATTATAATTTAATAAATGCATGATTATTTTAGATTATAATTGATAAATACATGATTAATTATAAATTGTGTAATTATAAATGCATGATGTAGTTTAATTAATTTTAAATTATAACTATTTATAATTTAAATGATAATTATAATTTAAGTAATTATAATTTGATTAAGTGTTTGAATTATAATTGTTTAATTATAATTTAGTTGAATACATAATTAATTTAATTATGTGAATATGTGTGTGATGTAATTAACTATGTGATAGTTGATTTTTATTATTTATTTAATTAGAGTGAGTTAAACATGAAGGTTAACCACTTAAGTGAATTAGTTATGTGTTAACTAATTTAGGTAATTATGATTGGATGTATATAGGAAGTATTAAAGTACGTGAATTGTGTTAAGTAGCTTGCGCTTGAGGCAAGTTTTCTAAACCCTGATCTTGTATTAATTTTATGCAAGTATTCTAACCCTAAACTCGTTAATTCTATACAATTTCTATGAGTTCATATATTCATTGTTGATAATGTCCTTTTTATTTCTGTAATGGACAATTATTTACTTAACCGAAGAGATCTTGACTTATTGTTCAAGTAAGATCCATATTATTGTTTTAAATGCTTTACGTTTACTTCTAAAGCATATGTTAGTTCATAATTCTTTTATTTATGAATTATTGAAAGTCGATTCAACTAATCCTTAGTTGATGAACGTGAATTCTAAATTACCCATGTAAGCTTATCCAAACAAAACTTTCTTTGGTGCGGACTTGAATTCAAATTACTGAGTTGAACAACCCTATTTACTAGGGGAGGTTACTACGCATAGCGTTATGATGTTTGTGCACAATACATGGTACAAAGGGCTGGTCTCCCTAAGTACGAGTTAAGGTCCATAGTCTTATTGACTGTTAAAGGTTTAAATAGAAATATTTATAACCTAGGACAAGAGTTCAAAGGTCTTATGACACTTAGATAAATTCTATATTCGAATTTTAATGTTAATAGAGAATTATTATTCAATTCTTTATTGTTGAAGTAAGCTAAGTTATTCAAATCTTTTTAAAGATATCCTTTCATGTATATATTATTGTTGAACTCCAGTGAGCTGTGGTTTGCTCACTCTTGCATTAATAACAATTTTAGTTAAGGTTGATAACGCTGATGCTCCGTCTATGAGTAAGGGCAAGGGAAAGCAAAGCAAGTGAAGACTTGTTTTTATTTAATTGAGAATGATTTTAATAAGACTTTTATGTCATATTTTTATTCCGCACTTTATTGTTTATGTCAAGGTTAGAGTAACCCTGGGATTGACTTTTGAGAAGGTTGTAACCCTTGTTTTAAGGGAGATTTTATTATTTTGAATCAAGGTTGTAATTTATTTTGAGATATATTGGGTAGATGTTTGTTATAGTTAGAAAGTGAACACCAAATCATGTGGAAACGAAGTACCCGAATTTGGGGATGTCACAGGTTGGTATCAAAGCTGTAGGTTATGAAACCTTAGGTGAGGGGAAACCTTAGGTAGTAGCCTTATAGGTAGGATCAAAAAGATAGATGTGATAGGTAAAAGATAATAAACTACCTTATGTGTTGTGTGTTTACGTTTTTGTATTCGAAGAGTGACGATTCGATATCATGTAATAATGAACTTTAAAATTCTTTTGTCAAGATGTCGAACATTGGAGAACCTAGTCAGGCTAGAGACGATGTACCTCAGGTGCCTAGAGATGAGGAGCCCCATGACATACATGTTGTCTGGGAGCAGCTGGTTAGGAGAGAGCCATCTCCAGTGATCACCATAGCTGGTCGGGAGCGTGAGCTAATACCTATTCCAGAGGATGAGGACGAGGACGAGTCTGAAGAGGAGGAAGAGGATCCCAAAGAGGAATTCCCACCTCACTCTACTAGTGCTGAGATGTACGAGGCAGTCTACGATAGCAACGTGGAGCTTTATGGACGAGTAAGAGATCTCGAGGAGACTATCCAGCAGCGAGACGAGACGATCGAGGAAATGGCAAGTGACCTGGGAGATGCACAGTGGAACCTGATACATATGGAGGTTGATAGAGATGCTGCTCGATTTGAACTGACGAAGCTGAAGCAAAACATCCAGGAGGAGTCGAGGAAGCGTGCCAGAGCTAAAGAGTCAAGCTTGAGGGCTAATCAACGAGCCGATCGAGCTGAAGGTGAAGCTGAAGCCAAGAGGGCCAAGCTGAGGGAAACAGAATATGCTTTTCATACGGCTATATAAAGAGCTCAGGATCGTATTTTCTACTACCCAGCTCAGTTCCAAGGTTTACCGTGGTATGTGGTGGACCGAAGAATGGCATTTCGGGTATTGGAAGAGGAACGCAGAGAGGTTGTGCGACGTATTAATATGACTAGGCAGTAGCAGTAGCAGTAGTAGCAGTAGTAGAGTTTTGTTTATGTATTACTTTTTGTAGTAAATAAAGTAAATCCCATAATTTGAGATAAGAATGGGATAAGTTAATAATGTAATCCTGTAACTTTTCCAGTTCAGGAAGGATGACGTAAATGGCAGAAATGCTATCTGATTGATGTTTTTAAACTACGACTAATGAATAAAAGAAGTTTATTGACGTCCTATGTGTTCTATGTGAACTGAATTTTTTAAACGTTTAAGTATGAACTTGGATACTTAATAGTTGAATAAAGGGTATAATAATAATATTTTCTTAACAGAAAATGCCTCCTAGAAGAAGATTAACACGTCAAAACCCCGAGGGTTCGACGAAAAATAACAATAACGATGGGACGAACCCCAACTCGGTTCAACAGTTGGTGAACCTGTTGACCGGAGCTCTTGCGAATCAGCAGCAAGTGCAGGGAACAACGTTCAAGGAATTTAAGGCAGTAGGATCGCCTGAGTTCAAAGGATCGACTAACCCTATCGAAGCTCAGACGTGGGTTATGGAAATGGAGAAGGTATTCGACGTGGCTAGGGTAGGGGAAGACCAGAAGACAGCGTTCGCGGCTTTCATGTTGAAGTCGGATGCTAGCTTATGGTGGCAGGCTAACAAGACCCGAGAGGGAGAGGGAGTCATCACGTGGGAAAGTTTCAAGGAAATGTTCTACGAGATGTATTTCCCAGTGAGTTCCCAGGACCAGATGGAGGTCCAGTTCCTAGAGCTTAAGCAATGAGGGATGACGGTGTCCGAGTATGCCGCTAAGTTCAATGAATTGGCCAGGTTCGCTACTTACCAGGTCAGCACTGACGTTAGGAAAACGAGAAGGTTTGAGCAGGGACTGAAGCCTTGGCTCTACAGCAAGGTTTCCATGTTCCTGCTGAATACCTTTGCAGCGGTGCTAGAGAAAGCCATACTTGCTGAGGGAGGAAGCGAAGCGGTGACGAAGTTCAACCAAGATAAGAAGAAGAAGAATGAGGTAGAAACCAAAGCTGGGGGTAGCAGCGCTGTGAACCAGAAGAGGAAGTGGTCTGATAATACCTCTGCTGGGAGTCAGCAAGGAAGCCAGCAGAAGAGGAAGTTTGAAGCATGTGCTACATGCGGTAAGAATCACACTGGCGTGTGCATAAAAGGGAAGCGGGTGTGCTTCAACTGTGGTCAGGAAGGCCACATCGTGCCTAATTGCCCAAACCCAAAGAAGGGAGCTTGCTTTACATGTGGATCCAATAATCACATGGCTCGCAACTGCCCGAAGAAGCTGATGGCAGGGTCAACAGGGAGCGGAGGGAATGGAAGCGGCAGTACCGTTACTATTGTTGTATCATTGCAAGCTGTTCGACCCACTGCACAGACATTCAATATGATGGTGCAGGATGCTGTGCAATCAAAAGACGTGGTGTCAGGTATTATTTCGGTCAATAATATAAATGCATATGTATTGTTCGATTCGGGTGCTACTTGTTCATTCATATCTGATGATTTTGCTAAAACCTTAGACTTACCTGTAGAGGAGTTAGTTTACCCTTTGAATATAGAGATTGCGAATAGGGATGTTATTCCTGTTAGGAGCATTTATAAGAACTGTAGACTGGACATTAAGGGTCATGAGCTTAGGGTAGATTTGATTCCGATTAAACTTGGGGAATTCGATGTCATACTGGGTATGGACAGGTTGTTAAACCATGGGGCGGTAATCGACTGTCACAAGAAGTCGGTAAACCTTATGACTCCGTCGAAGTTGATGTTCTATGGTAGCAAATTGCCTAGACAAGCGAGTTGTCTGACGGTTATGCAAGCCAAGAAACTTCTGACGCAAGGCTGTGTAGGATATCTAGCCTACATAGTAGATACGCGTAAGGAAAGCCCAAAGGTGGAGGAGATATCGGTAATTAAGGAGTTTGTGAACGTTTTTGTGAGCTATTTGCCAGGACTTCCGCCAGATAAGGAGACAGAGTTCGTGATTAATCTAGCTCCTGGAACTGCTCCGATTTTGAAGGCTCCGTACAATATGGCTCCAGTCAAAATGAAGTAACTGATGGTTCAACTGCAAGAATTACTGGACAAGAAGTATATCCAACCGAGCATTTCGCCGTGGGGAGCGCCTGTTTAATTCGTGAAGAAGAAGGATGGATCGGTGCGTCTTTGCATTGATTATAGGGAATTGAATAAAGTTACGATCAAGAATAGGTATCCTTTACCTAGGATCGATGACTTGCTTGATCAACTGAAGGGTGCGAAGTACTTCTCGAAAATTAATTTGTGAAGCGGGTATCATCAATTGAAGGTGAGGAAGAAAGATATACCAAAAACGGCTTTTAGAACTCGGTATGGTCATTACGAGTTCTTGGTTATGTCATTTGGTCTCACGAATGCCCCAGCTGCATTTATGGACCTAATAAACAGGGTGTTCAAGCCATTTCTGGATAAGTTCGTGGTAGTGTTCATAGATGACATCCTGGTTTATTCCAGGACCGAGGAGGAGCATGCTGAACACTTACGACTAACCTTAGAAGCACTGAGACGAGAGAAGCTTTACGCTAAATTCTTGAAATGCAAATTCTGGTTGGAATGTGTGCAATATCTTGGCCACGTGATCGACAAGGATGGTATTTCAGTGGATCCGTCGAAGGTTGAGGCCGTAATAAGTTGGGATCAGCCGAAGACGCCGTCTAAAGTGAGGAGTTTCTTAGGATTGGCAGGTTATTATCTTAGATTTATCCAAGACTTTTCTAAAATCGCAACTCCGTTGACGAATTTGACTCGTAAAACGGTTAAATTTATTTGGACGGAGAAGTGTGAGGAAAGTTTTCAAGAGCTGAAAAAGAGGCTGAGTACTGCGCCTGTATTGTCTTTATCGGATAGTTCGGGGAATTTCGTAGTATATAGCGATGCCTCACATAAAGGATTAGGTTGTCTGTTGATGCAGAGCGGCAAAGTCATTGCCTATGCGTCACGTCAGCTAAAGGATTACGAGAAGGGATATCCGACCCATGATCTAGAATTGGCGGCAGTAGTGTTTGCCCTAAAGATTTGGAGGCACTACTTATATGGAGAGAACTGTGAAATATACACAGATCACAAGAGTCTGAAGTATATATTTACCCAAAAGGATTTGAACATGCGCCCAAGAAGATGGTTGGAACTGATTAAAGACTACGATTGCGAGATACTTTACCATCCGAGTAAAGCTAACGTTGTGGCCGATGCTTTGAGCAGAAAAGGTCAGGAGAAGCTGAACGTGTTAATTGATCAGGATCGGTTAATAGAACAGATGGCTAGATTGGAGTTGGAAGTGAAGTTTTCGAAGGAGTCGGATGAGATGTTGTTTCAAGTAACCACTAGTTCTACTCTAGTAGACAAGGTGAAAGAAGCACAACTTCACGATGAAGAATGCGGGAAAGTACGGAAGACGATAACTGTTAGCGAAGAGTTCAAGTTCAAGATCGATAATGAAGGTCTGTTATGGTTTGAAGGTAGAATATGGGTACCGCCAGTACTAGAGGTCAAAGAGGAGATTCTGAGCGAAGCTCATAGTTCTAGATATTCTATTCACCCTGGGAGTACGAAGATGTACCAGGATCTCAGGCATCATTTCTGCTGGCTGAATATGAAGATGGACGTTGGTGAATGTGTTGCGAAGTGCTTAACGTGTCAGAAAGTCAAAGAAAAACACCAAAGACCAAGTGGACTGCTGCAACCATTAAAAATTCCAGAGTGGAAGTGGAAGCACATCACGATGGACTTCGTGGTGGGTCTTCCAGCGACTCATAAGGGATTTGATGCGATATGGGTTATAGTGGATCGACTAACAAAGTCAGCCCACTTTTTTTTGATCAGGGTTAAGTACAACCTGGATAAGCTAGCGAAGCTATACGTCAAGGAAATTATTTCTCGATACGGTGTTCCAGTGTCGATTGTGTCCGATAGAGATTCATGTTTTACGTCTAATTTTTGGAAGCGATTGCAAGAATGTCTGGGAAAGTAATTGCGAATGAGTACAGCGTATCATCCTCAGACCGATGGCCAGAGCGAAAGAACGATTCAAACGCTTGAGGATATGCTGAGAGCTTGTGTGATGGACTTCAAAGGAAGCTGGGAGGATCATCTACCATTGGCGGAGTTCGCCTACAACAATAGTCACCATGCGAGTATAGGCATGCCGCCTTACGAAGCATTATACGACAGAAAATGCAGAACTCCTTTGTGCTGGGATGAAGTCGATGAACGTTAATTGTTGGGACCAGAATTGGTACAACAAACCGCCGAAATTGTGAAGCCGATCAGAACGAGATTAGTTGCTGCTCAAGACAGATAGAAGAAGTATGCGAATTTACATCAACAGAACCGAGAATTCTTACCAGGAAGTTTTGTTTTCCTGAAGGTTTCTCCATAGAAGAGGAAAATTCGATTTGGTAAGAAGGGGAAGCTGAGTCCCTCGATTCATTGGACCTTTTGAGTTACTACGAAAGGTGGACGAGGTAGCTTACGAAGTGGCATTACCTCCGGAGCTCGAGAATATACATAATGTCTTCCATATTTCTGTGTTAAGACCTTACAAGCACGATTATAAACATGTAATAGAATATGAACCTTTGCTATTTGATAAAGACTTAATATATGAAGAAGTGCCTGTTCAAATAGTTGACAGAAAGGAACAAGTACTTAGGAATAAAGTGATACCTTCTGTTAAGGTAATCTGGAGGAACCACAGTGCTGAAGAAGCCACGTGAGAACTCGAAGATGTTATGATAAAATCTTATCTGCATTTATTTGCTTAGTTGTGTGTAACCCCTTATATACCAATTTTGAGGACAGAATCCTTTTAAGGAGGGAAGAATGTAATAGACGATAATTTTTTTTTATTATGTGTGATTCTGGGGACAGAATCCTTTTAAGGAGGGAAGATTGTAACGATTGTGATTTTATATAATAATCTTAAATATGTATTGAGTTAAATAAATATTTTGTGTCATTTATTTATTGAGTGAAATAGATAAATTATGTGATTTATGGAGTGATTTAATTAAGTGTATATTAATTTTATATTATAGTTCTAATTTAATTGAGATAATTAAATTAGATGAGATATGTGATGAAGTGTTACATGAATTATAATTAGCGAGTAATTATAATTATGTGACAATTTTATGTGATTAATTGATGTTAGATTTTAATTGATTAATATTTAATTAATTAAAATGTGACATTTAAAATAGGTGTTTAATGATTTTTTAAAATAAAAGAAAAAGGATTTTAAATAATTTTAACCAAACAAGGCCCTTGCTTTTGTTTTAAAGGACTGTTGCCAAACAGGGCCCCTTACACTAGCTTAAACCTAAATTACCTAAACCAAGGTTAATTTAATAAAATTTGTTTTAAAAACTACATGTTGCCAAACATAGCCTTGTGGCTTTTGAATTTTGTAACTGCTAATTTAAATTATAGTATTAAGTAATAGTTAATACGTATTAGTGATATATCAGTTATATATTGTTCCTATACTACGTTAGATTAGAAGTTAGTCTGTATAGCTAAGAACAACGAGAGAAAAGAAGAGCAGAGAAGTTAGAGAAGTTAGAGAAGAGAAGGAAGAAGAAACTTGTGAAGGCTAGAGTTAATCTTTCTATTATTCTCCAATCATCAAAAAGGTAATTACTATCTTATACTTTTAAAGAATTGTAATTAGTTGTTCTTCCTTGTTTTAAGTTTCTGTAACTTTAGTTTTCTGTGAATTTCATGAAATTATAAAATCATGAATTTAATATATGTATTGTATCCATGTGTTAATTGTAGTAATTCTTTGACATAAGAGGATTTTCAGAAATCAAATTAGTGTAGAAAGATATTTTAACAGAAAATTTATGTTGATATGAGTTTGTATGAGTTTTAGTTTTGTTGTCAATTTTGGATTGAGAAATTGATGAATTGGAATATGCTAGCATGCTTATTGGAAAATTGTTTGATGATTATATTCAATTACGTATATAATGTATGTATATAAAGTAGAATTGATGGAGAAATTTTTTACAGTGGATTATTTTGGAAAAATATAAGTTTTCATGAAAATGACCAAGTTGGATTTTTAAAACTTTTGATTATTGTTGTTTAGATGGTTTTTGTGTTTAGAAACATGTTATGTTATGTATTATTGCATGTGTATGGATTTACAGTGGCTACGATACTGTAATTTTTCGTTTGTTGGCTTATATGGGTTGTCGGTAAAGCAGAGAGCTGTGGCTATCTGCGTCTGGCCGAGTTGCTGCGCAGCTGCGCCGGCAGCAAGGCCAGGAGCAGCGCAGCTGCGCCACTTGTCCTTCCCAAATCCTTTCCCTGCGCAGCTGCGCCGTTGCCCAGGCGGCTGCTTGCGCAGCTGCGCAGCTGGCTGTGCAGAGTCAGAAAAATTAGTTTATTTGTATAGTCTTACTTGATGGCTTAAGATAAATTGTTTATGATTATGAGCATGTAATCCGTTGTTATAACATGTGGTTAATATGAATGTGACAATTGCATGTTTGGAAAAGAAAAGAGGATTTTGAAAACCTAATGTAATCTTTAAATTATAATTGTTTAATTGTAATATGAACTACTTGATTATAATTTGAGAAATTATAATTAAAAGTAAATGTTCAATTTAAACTATATTTTTATTAAATTATGATGAATAGTAATTGATTTATTTTATCAATTAGATGCTAATTTAAATTATAATTTATGCAATTATAATTTTCTAAATGCATGATTATTATATATTATAATTGATAAATACATGATTAATTATAAATTGTATAATTATAAATGCATAATGTAGTTTAATTGATTTTAAATTATAACTATTTATAATTTAAATGGTAATTATAATTTAAGTAATTATAATTTGATTAAGTGTTTGAATTATAATTGTTTAATTATAATTTAGTTGAATACATAATTACTTTAATTATGTGAATATGTGTGTGATGTAATTAACTATGTGATAGTTGATTATTATTATTTATTTAATTAGAGTGAGTTAACCATGAGGGTTAACCACTTATGTGAATTAGTTATGTGTTAACTAATTTAGGTTATTATGCTTGGATGTATATAGGAAGTATTAAAGTACGTGAATTGTGTTAAGTTTTCTAAACCCTGATCTTGTATTAATTTTATGCAAGTATTCTAACCCTAAACTTGTTAATTCTATACAATTTCTTTGAGTTCATATATTCATTGTTGAGAATGTCCTTTTCATTTCTGTACTGGATAATTATTTACTTAACCGAAGAGATCTTGACTTATTGTTCAAGTAAGATCCATATTATTGTTTTAAATGTTTTAAGTTTACTTCTAAAGGATATGTTAGTTCATAATTCTTTTATTTATGAATTATTGAAAGTCGATTCAACTAATCCTTAGTTGATGAACGTGAATTCTAAATTACCCTTGTAAGCTTATTCAAACCAAACTTTCTTTGGTGCGGACTTGAATTCAAATTACTGAGTTGAACAACCCTATTTACTAGGGGAGGTTACTACGCATAGCGTTAAGATGTTTGTGCACAATACATGGTACAAAGGGATGATCCTCCTAAGTACGAGTTAAGGTCTATAGTCTTATTGACTGTTAAAGGTTTAAATAGAAATATTTATAACCTAGGATAAGAGTTCAAAGGTCTTATGACACTCAAATAAATTCTATATTCGAATTTTAATGTTAATAGAGAATTATTATTCAATTCTTTATTGTCGAAATAAGCTAAGTTATTCAAATCTTTTTAAAGATATCCTTTCATGTATATATTATTGTTGAACTCCAGTGAGCTGTGGTTTGCTCACTCTTGCATTAATAACAATTTCAGTTAAGGTTGATAACGCTGATGCTCAGTCTACGAGTAAGGGCAAGGGAAAGCAAAGCAAGTGAAGACTTGTTTTTATTTAATTGAAAATGATTGTAGTAAGACTTTTATGTCATGTTTTTATTCCGCACTTTATTGTTTATGTCAAGGTTAGAGTAACCTTGAGATTGACTTTTGAGAAGGTTGTAACCCTTGTTTTAAGGGTGATTTTATTATTTTGAATCAAGGTTGTAATTTATTTTGAGATATATTGGATAGATGTTTGTTATAGTTAGAAAGGGAACACCAAATCATGTGGAAAATAAGTACCCGAATTTGGGGGTGTCACAACAACACTCTAATTTAATTAAATAAACTAACATTCACATAATACCAAATTGTCACACAATTGAATTTCCTTTATTAACATAATTCATGTAACAAATTATTAACACTTATCAAGTAATATTAAATTTAATTGAATTATTCTTAATTAAATTAAAATTATGCTACACCATTGCTAACATATCAATTTAATTAAACATGTAGTACTTAATTAAATTATCCATAACAACCACACAATTTATTTATTAACTCAACAAATAAATTCCACAAAATATTTATTTAATTCAATAAATATTTACAATTAACATATAAAATTCTCAATCGTTACGGCTCAAGACCGCCAGAAAAAGTACGCAGATTTGCATCGGCAAGACCGAGACTTTAAAGTCGGCAGTTTCGTATTCTTAAAGCTATCTCCATGGAAGGGAAAAATCCGTTTCAGCAAAAAGCAAAAATTGAGTCCAAGATTCATGGGACCGTTCGAGATACTGAAGCGAGTGGGCGAAGTGACATACAAAGTTGCACTACCACCCGAGTTGGAGCACATCCACAACGTGTTTCAGATTTTCGTGTTGCGACCGTACAAGGCCGACTACAAGCACGTGATTTCTTACGAGCTCATTCAAGTGGAAAAGAACTTGGCGTATGAAGAAATTCCTGTCCAGATATTAGATAGGAAAGAGCAAACCTTAATAAATAAAATTATTTCATCTGTAAAAGTACGTTGGCATAACCACGATGTCGAGGAGGGTACGTAGGAGTTAGAAGATGGGATGATGAGGGATTATCCCCATCTATTTGTGTAACTTTGTAGCAATTTCGAGGACGAAATTTTTATAAGGGGGGAGGATGTAATACCCGAGAAATTTCATATATTAGTAATTAATGAAAATGAATATTTATTTGAATATAAGTGATTTTGTGTTATGAGATGAGTTAACTCAATTATATTAAACTGAATAATTATAATAATTGAGGAAATGTTGAGTTTGCGATAAACTCGTTGAAAGCCTTGTGTGGCACAGTGATGGAAAATATTAATGATGATATTAATTAACGAAGGAATTATTAAGTGAACAATATTAATTGTTCGTTGCTATCGTAGAATATTAATTAATTGTTATATAATATTAATGGCGATTAATTAATAATATGTGATTATTATTATTACAAGAAATATAATAATAATAATGAGCAACGTGTCTATAAATATAATAAGATTTATATTTATATATTGTGCGTGATAAATGAGCAATTGTTGTGGAGATTAATAATTTCATTAATTGACGAGGAATGGATTAATTAATATTATCGTTAATTAATCAATGAGATAAATAATTTATTTATTTGACATTATGAATAATAAAATAAATAAGTAAGTTATTAATATAATAAGATTTGCATTCATTTAATGTGATACTTAATCATATAAGTGTTAATCAATCATTGTGGAGATTATAATTTTATTTATTAATGAGAAATGGATTAATTAATATTATTATTAATTATTGATAAGATAAGTAAATTATTAACTTCTATGTGCGAGCATGCGATTTAAAAAGTATAACGTATAGTAACTAACTATATATTATATGAAGTGTGAAGTGTAGTGTAACTATATTATATATAGAAACCATATATTAAGATTTATTAAGTTACATATCAATGCCTATGTGACTATGTGAATGTGTGAACATTAAAATAATGTATCATGGATATATTGTAAATAATTGTTGATTAATATAATTTAATAATAAAGGAGACAGTATAGTGTGATAATATCTGAAAAGACTATATTGGTAAGATAAAATGTACATGAATTATATATGTACAAATTTAATGTACTACATGGAAATATTATTAGTATTGGCATATTAATTCTACCTAAGTATACATATAATACCTAAGTGTATATAATATATAGTAGGCACATATGTTATAATGTAGGTATTGTATATAATATATGATAGGTTTATTTAATTTAAACATCTCATTGTATCATAATTGCTAGAATACTGATATATAGCCTAAGTATGTATGTGTGTTGCAAATGCTGAGTATTGTGCCTTGTCCCATAATAAGAGACTCAGTTCATTCTTCTTCACGTGTATAGCTTGCAAGCTAGCCTACTCTCTACTCCTCAAACTCAGTGAAATCACAGCAAATGATGAACTTGGATGTGGGAATCATGATTGATTTCAACAACCATTTACCAACTCCCTCTTAACCACCATGTAATCTAACATTCCCATTAGTTTAAATTGAAGGATAATCACATTGTCTGTATATTTGAAGCTCTATAAATATAGCCTCATCCCTTTACATTTTTCTTTGCTGAGATTGTGTTTAAGGATTGAATTTAGAGTATATTGATAGTTGATAGTAAGATAATTTTCAGAGAGTTGGGAATCCAATTTGAGCTAGCTTAATTCATAGCAGAGGTATAAAACTCTTCGTTCATGATTTTCATTTTTTGTCAAATTCTAATTCTTGATTTTGATTATAATTCATGCTAGATTGGATTAGGACATGTTCTTAATTGTTATATAGACTTATAAACATGTTTATACCATAATGTGACTGCTTAGAACTATTTTCGTGAAGTAATTTTGTGGTTGGGCTGGAATCCTGCCAAAGCATGTTGTTCTTGGCTTGAACCAGGCGTGGCGCAACTGCGCCGGTAATACGCTAGGGCGCAGCGCAGCTGCGCCGGCCCCTGAACTCAGTTTCTACATTCTGCTTAAAATCTGCTAAGTGATAGTTTATTTGCATGGCTTAGACGAGCATACTAATGGGTTTAACATACTTATATAAGTATATAGAGATAACGTAAGCACGATTTGGGTATGATTACATGCAAGAATTATGAAACGACATATAGTGTTGAAGTAAACTTAAAGTTTCATGAACGAATGTTAACATATATGAAGCATGTTAGTATTCTGACTTTTGAGATATGTTAGTATAACATAGAAACACATGAAATACGTGTTGACTTGCATACATAAACTTTATGATGGAATATGAACATGCGAACCCCACTATTGAACGTTTCTAACAAAAATGTAAGGTTTGAAGGTGGATATTGACATGTAAATACCATATATACATTCTGATCTTGTAAGCATGTCTATGTGGCCTTGAAATACATGTCGGACACATTAACTTACGTATATAGATTTCATAATATAGCATGAACATGTTATACCATACTAGCAATCTTTATTAATGAAAGTATAAAGTTTTGAACGTGAACGTCGACATGTTACATTGAGATTTGAATTCTGATACTTATGAACATATTTGATAGTACTCTTAGACTCACTAATGTATCATACATGTATGCCTACCATCAAGTTAAGTCTAAATGAAGCATGTTTTCAAACTAATAACTATGATAGTTACGTGTATGCAATGTGAATACTCAAAAGTATGCCTAATATGAGTTATATGACTACCTTATATGTTTACAAGGTGAGCATGCTAGATTTTATAATTTCATGACCTTGAATGATCGTAAGTTGTCAAAAGTGTTAACTTAGAACCTATATCATGAAAGATTGAACGTGAGAAGATTGACCAAAGCATGAAAGTATCCCTTATTATGTATACATGCTATGTGATAGTATATGTTGACACTTGAATCCGATTTTGACGGTTAACTTATAGAAATGCCATAACTTACTAAAATAAAATATATTTAGTATTGATTGTGGTCTTATGTGATATTAATGATATAAGAATATGTTAAACTCGAAAAGAGGAACGTTAAGGATAAAAGTTATATTAATATGATATTATATATGGTATAACTGTGTAGCTAGGTTAAAACTTAGCTTATGTGTTGATCGTATATCCGAAGATAAGATATGATGTTAAATTGTATGACTAATGAATATCATATATATATATATATAACTATATTACGATAGGGATTCGAAAGTGTTGAATTACTTTATGTGGATAGACTACGCTTAAGGCAAGTTTCCTTAAACCCGTTCTTTTATTATTTGCAAGTATCCTATTACTTTATTCAACGGATATTGTAAGCAAGTATCTAAACCTTATCTCTTTGAATGCAACTTATCTTACTTACTCGTTCATTTAAGCTAGTACGTTTAAACTCTTGTGAAAGCTATTATTCATGTTGAACTTGGTATTGTTCTTGAATATTGTGAAAGTGTCTATGCCATTTGATTCGGCTAGACTATATGCATGTTTATAAAACTGTCCAAACCTTTTTATTGGTGCAGAAATCTTGAAAACTGAGTTGAACAACCCTTATGGTAAGGGGAGTGTATATTGTTGGAAGCCCCAACACACGCGTGAATATTACTGTGGTGTTATGCATAACATAGAGTATTGTAGACTGATCATCTATCATACTTATTTCTTTTGGGTTATCAGTTTAATATTGATAATTCTAGTAGATGTTCGATAGTCCTTAGTGACTGCTCAGTATAAATTATTTTATCCAGTTGGATACGTTGATAGCCTTTGAACTCATATATATCTGTTGATCTATATTGAATTTCATATTCCAAATATTTGATTCGAGAATTGTTGATATTCGTTGTTCATATTCTAAAACTCTGAATAATCTTAGAGATTATACTTTGATATTTCAAACTCGTGATATAATACTCATCACCTTATTGTATATTACTTGCTGAGCAATTTGTGCTCATTCTTGCTTTCCCTAAAACTTTTCAGTAAAGGCAGAGCAGGGCGAACCTTCGAGTGTTGATAAGGGCAAGGGCAAGGCTACCAACTAGCTTGTTCCTTTATATTTTAAATATTTTAATGATTGTATTAAGACTGGCTTCGGACTATGTTTAATCTTAAGTTAGACTATGTAATAAGTCGTTATTTGATATTATTATGTAATCTATTAAGTACTGTAGGTTGCGAGACTTGGGAGAATAATTATAATAAATAATTGTAAATTATTCTAGATTAGATCTTCCGCTGTGAATGTGTGATTTTAGTTATTATTGTATTACCATGAGAACGTGACGAACCGAATTCGAGTGACCAAGTGGCGGTCCGAATTTGGGGCCGTCACAGTTTCAAAAGGACTTCGATCTTCTTTTTCAGATCTATTGAGCTTGGACAGCTGTTTTCTTATTCTGTCAGTTCCTACAGGTTCTGCACAGCGCAGGTAACGTTTTACGTCCTTTTTCGCAAGTTTTGACCGTTAAAAGCATGTGAACCACGTAGGGGGCTTTTAGATGTAATGTATGAAAAATGTATGCCTATGTGATCTGTTAAAAAATTTCTGACTACATATGTATGCATATCTTACTGTAATGCATGTTTGAATGTAAGAAAATTCAGATTATGAGACAGTCAATTTTTGTTCTTTTTGATCAGTTTACTCATAGTTTTTGGGGCCTAGTGAGCCTAGATTTTCAACTGAAAATGTTCATGGTAATGTGGCTACCATGTGAGGTTATTTTTGATTTTATTTCATAAATATGAACTATTCTTATTTTTGGAAAGGTGTGCTACTGAATGGCTACCTAGTCATGCTGTGTGCATGCGAATAGTCCATTTTACAAAGGAGACTCTGGCGAAATTTTTTCAAAACCAAAGCATTTAATAAACATGCAATTTTGACTCTACTGGAGATTTTTGACTGACCCATGCATATTTTCAGGATTTATATTTTTTGAAAAACATGCAGTTTTGGCTTTATTAGGTATTTTTGACTGACCCATGCATGTTTTGAGACTTAAAAATGCGTAGAGTACTGACTTAATAAAATAAGTCACAGGTTTAAGCTTACCTCACCCTTTCTGAGGTGATTTGGAGACTTTCTGATTGACCGCGATAGACCCAGCAGTTCCAGCAGGGTATCTCAAGGAGTTAGACGCAGGAGGGCCTCTAACATTCCTCATCCCCGTCTAGCTCGGATGCCTCATAGATTGGTGGAGGCGGTGATCTGTCCAGCTCAAGATGAGCCGCCGATCGACATTGATAATGAGCAGGCTGCTTTTGCTGCTCCAGCTCTAGCTCAGGCTCCATGGGCTGAGGTTCCAGGCATAGTTGTGCCTACACAGGAGCTGCTGGGTGACTTGAGTTGCCATCCTTTGAGATATCTCCATGCCAATGAGGTAACTTAAAGTTTTTCTCTTCTTGGATCCTTTTCTTTCCTTGGCCATTCTCGGGACACAGATTTTTGACATGAGTAGGTTTTTTGATTCAGGTTCCCGGCTTTATGCAGCCTCGAGGGAACTGGTTCAATGTGCATTCTCTGTATCATACTCTACATGAGAATTACAGGGAGATTGTTGATGGCTGGGGGTTCCAGGCTTTCTTTTTAATTTTTCCCCGCCATTGCCCCTGGGGGTATTTGAGGGCTTTGTCTGAGCGTTGGTTCCACCAGACTCAGTCCCTTCATCTGCTGGACTATGAGGTGATGATGACTCCTATGGACTGGAGGTTCATCACTAGTATTGAGTTTGAGGGTGAGCCAGTACCTATTGTGGCTGACATCACTCCTACTGCCATTCGGTCCCCCTGGGAGTTTCCGCGATGGCGCTCAAGGGTCAGTGGTCCGATCTGGTCACTTGAGTATTGATGCCCAGAATGGGACTTTGCAGGAGCCTCCTCCTGATGACCAAAGAGTTAGAGATCACATTTTGAGGCGATTATTTTTGGTGATCATCAGGGGTTGTTTTGTGGGGACAACTCATCTACTGTGTCCTTCGCCCTGATTAGTGCCACCCGGCATGTAGAGCGCCTCAGTGACGTTGATTGCAGTTCCTACACCTTTGCCTATTTTCTCCGGGGGCATGCGGATGCTTTCGGAGGGTTTGAAGGAGGCTTGGTTAAGATTCTACGCATTTCTGCTGGTGAGTACATCTTTCTTGTACCTTTTTAATTTTAGCATTTATATTTGTCATTCTTGATCACTGAGGACTTTTGATATTTGCATGGTAAGTTCTGGGCATTTGAGAGGCTTCCTTGCCTACGGCCCGCCACTGCTTTAGGTGTGGAGACCTATCCTAGAGGACGGCATTGGCATCACTCGACTTTGACGGAGGTCCCTGTTGCTTAGGGATTTACTCATGCTCATTTACAGTTTGAGCTTTTGACGGCTAGATCGATCTCCTGGATGCCGTATACCTCCGAGTTTTTGACCGTCGGATTCGAAGGAGGCTTTCCCACTGGTCGGGAGTTTATATTGTCGACCCGCAGAGTCCTTATTTTGATAAAAAGAGGTTGGGAGATCTATTTGGGAGAGCGTGCCATCAGGAGTATTACAAGTGAGATCCGTATTCCCATTGTTCCTTCTGCGTGGCATCATTGGCATTTGATCATGCCGTTGACAGTGATTCCCATGGAGGGCATAGATGGCTTCACCCTATCAGAGTGTCTGTTCAGCCAGGAGGCATTTAGCAGCTGGTGGAGTCCTCGCACTATAGGAGCTCAGACTCGGGCTACCCAGTTTATGGCAGACATGGTGCCAAGGTCCGTGATGATGACGGATTGGATAGCTTGCCTCAGGGAGCCCACTCATGCAGACCAAATAGCAGATCTGACCTGGGAGTTGGATAAGGCTCGCTTCTTTATAAGGCACCTTGGCTGAGATTCGTCAGAGGCATCATTTTTTGACCCATCCAGCTCAGGAGCGGGTCCCTCTTCAGGTCCATTTAGCAGCAACTTTGTAGGGGCAGATCCTCCCTTATACCGCCCAGATATGCCTGATAGCAGCGGTTTTGTATCCCCCGAGGAGATGAAGCAGGTCGATCGCTTTAACCCTGATGTCATCGACTTCCTTTGATAGCTATTGTAGCTATGCCTTTTCGTCAGCCACTGTTTTGGCTATATGGCGGTTGTGCCATCATTTTGATAGACCACTGTATTAGTTGGGTGGTGGTGCCCCATTTCCTTATATTCTTTATTTCGCTTTGTATTATTAGACAAGGGTGATGCCCACGGTAGATAGTCTATTGTAGATATTTGTGATCTTTCCTATCTATTGCATCATGTTTATACTTGTCATCATGCATGTAATTTGTTATATGTATGCATTTAGATAGACGAGTTTAGAGATGACCCATGGATGGTCTTATGGTATGGTTGTATAGATAACGTCGTCCTCCGTTAGCCTTATTGAGCATTTACCACCGTCTGTGGTGGCAGCATCGTTGAGGTCCTGGTATGAGAGTCTGTCCTTTTTAGCCAAGGGGACAGTGGACCAGATGTTGGAGCATTCGTTAGCCCTTGCAGATTTTCGAGTTCCAGACGGATTCGTTGAGGGTCTTTTACCCTTATAGATACCCGATAGACAGGTTTTATGTTTTGGACTGTGTGAGCTGACGCCGACTTTGGAGGAGTACCAAAGATTCACCGGTTTGGACTTAGAGTTGCTGTGTGCTCGGACTGGCGATTAGCGACATGCGGAGACCGTTTACCCAGCTGTTCGGTCTTCGTCAGAGTATAGTCATGGATGAGATCATTTCTGGGCATGTGATCTCCATTGACTTCCTACTCAATCGATTTAAAGAGCTTGACAGATATGATCGCCATGTCGGGGATGTTATAGTTTCAGCAGAGGCATGGCATTTGGCCAGGATAGATATTCTGCTGATGTGTATTGTAGCATACGTCTACATGCCATTACGCTTGGATCATCTGGATGTGGGATTGGTAGTTGTGGTTCGGGCCCTTAGATAGGGTAGTACCATCATCCTGATGATATTGGCTGAGACGTTTAGATCCACCACACATTGTAGTACCCATCCGGAGGGGTTTTTTAGGGGCAACTCGGTCTTGCTGTATGTCTGGTTCATGTCCCATTTGCGACCGATCTGATTCTTCAGGCCCCGAGGTTTTTGCTTCACTCACGAGACATCCGGAGTTTACTCCTTTCAGCCTACTGAGTGCAGTTGATGCAGAGTCGTGGTCGGCATTTCTATCGGATATTGAGCATCCATTCGAGATTCTGTCATGCTCAGGGCTAGCATCCCCCTATAGCTTTATTACTCATGGATTCGGCATGGACTATTTAACCCTAGCGGGTTTGAGGGGAGTGACTACGTATCATCCCCTGGCTATTATAAGCCAGTTTGATTAGTTCTATAGCTTGAACCTATTTGAGGGGTCTGCTAATCAGAGGATGTCCGGCTTCGTCTATGTCATCCGTTGATTTGATCAGAATATATGAGTGTTGGACTCATAGAGAGAGATCTGAGTTCTCCCGTAGCCATCCGAACAGATCTCTAGAGTACTTGGTATGGTTGGAGGCAGATATGGCAGCAGCTGTATTAATTCCTTCAGCTCTTATTGTAGATTCAGATGAGGAGGAGCCTATGGAGGACCCTGATTCTCTTATTGAGGATGAGCTATTCGTAGGTTTGACAGCGACACTAGTCAGTGATCTACCGATTATTCCTGTAGGCACAGATCCGGCTTTGGTAGATTCATTGTTCAGGATGACCTCTGAGCCGGATTTGGCTAGAGCGCAGATGTTGACCGCCTTATCTGGCAGAGATATAGCTTTAGCTGAGAGAGATGCACTTCTAGTGGCTCATGATGCTGGTTTGATAGAGAGAGAGGAGCTCTGATCTGCCAGAGATGCAGTTATTATGGAGAGGGATGAGATCCGCTCAGCCAGAGATGCAGCTTTTGCTGAGATCGAGGACACTTTGATTGCTAGAGATGCAGCTTTTGTGGAGAGGGATGAGGCTATAGCTTGCTGTGATTTCCATATTGCTGACAGTACTGCCCTTTGATCTTATACTCACAGCCTGATTATCGAGATGAGTACATATATGGATGACCACAGTGCCACATTACAGATGACTGTGGAGGTTTGGAGCTGTATGGAGGCTGAGGGTATTGCACTTGCCGCTGCTCCTCCATCTTTAGAGATAGATGCCATGGTGGCATTACTGGCCCGCTTATCCTTGGGTCCATAGACTAGCTTTATTTTTCTTGCAAAGACTAGATTAACCATTTTTGTCATGTACAGGGCATTATGTGTATATCAAACAGTTTTATATCAGAGAAATATTTTTGATTCACATCCCTGTTTGGAGATGTATTGTCATTGCTGAGTGCTTACCACTTCTTTCATGACTCACATTTGTGGATGTATCTTGAGCTTCTCCTTGATGGACTGATAGTTGAGATATCAGGGAGTATCTCAGATGGGCCTGTTGAACAGGGTAGCTTGATAGAATTTAGCTTCTGTATGTCTTTCGGTGTCTTGAAACTGGTATTTTATTGGAATTTTTATTTTTTCTTGAAGGTCAAATTGCGCCGTAGATGGCTGCCTACATACTCCCGGGTGGAGGGAGATCAGGTTATTTATAGTTCTGGCTTTGTATGAGAGAGGGTTTAAAAAATATCTATCTTGGGTTTTGAGTTTTGATTTGATGACCTTTTTTTTTTTTTGGTTTAACCACACCAGAAATGGTTGCCTGCGTATTCTCGGGTTGAGGGAGATCAGGTCATTCGTAGTTCCGGCTTTCTAGTGAAAAATTAAACCTGATTTGATTTGTAGGACCTGGATGCGGGTATGCATGTGCTTCAGACATAATACCTTTTTATGGTGTCTGAATTTATGAGTTGGGGAAATTCATTCCTGTCCATGTCTTGTAATCTGATAGCTCCTCCAGTCAACACTTCCTTGACAATGAAAGGGCCTTCCCAATTCAGGGTGGACTTTCCTTTAGCTTCGTCTTGATTGGCTAAAACTTTCTTCAGCACCAAGTCATTTTCTTTGAATTACCGGATTCGTACCTTCTTGTTGTAGGAACTGGCGATCCTTTGCTGAAATAACTACCCGTGGAAAATGGCTGTATCCCTCTTTTCATTTATTAGAGACAGTTGATGGTACCTGTCTTGCAACCATTGATCTTCATCTATCTAAGCATCAATCATCACTCGTAAGGATTCCATCTCTACTTCTATGGGGAGAAATGCTTCTATGCCATAGACCAATGAATAAGGGGTAGACCCAGTAGAGGTGTGCATTGACGTCCCGTATGCTAACAGGGTAAGAGGCAGCAGATCAGGCCATTCTTTGTGATTGGCGGACATTTTTTGCATAATCTTTTTGATGTTTTTATTGGCTGCAACTACAGCACCATTCATCTTGGGCCGATAGATGACGGAGTTGAGATGTTTGATGTGGAACTTGCTGCACAGCTCCTTCATCATTTGATTGTTCAGGTTTTTGGCATTGTCTAATATGACCACCTCCAGTTGTCCATATTGACATATGACATTATTTCTGATGAAACCAATGATGACCTCTTTCGTGACTTTGGGAAAAGAGGCTGCTTCAACCCATTTGGTGAAGTAATTGATCATGGTAAAGATGAATTGATGACCAGTGCTGGCTTTTAGTTCTACTGGACCGATCACATCCATTCCCCACATGGAGAAAGGCCATGGAGAACTCATGTTGTGTAGCTCATTTGGAGGAGTGTGGATAGCATTTCCGTGTACTTGACATTGAAAACATCTCTTGACGTGATCTTCGCAGTCAACTTTGATAGTTATCCAATAATGACCTGTTCTTAATATCTTCTTGGCCAGCAGATGATCGCTCATGTGTGCACCACAGACTCCACCGTGGATTTCATCCATCAGCCTCTAGGCTTGTTCTTTATCAAGGCATCTTAACAGGCCTATTTCAGCATCTCTTTTGTAGAGGGCATCTCCGCTTATATCGAACTTCATAGCCATATTGTGAATCCGCTTACGCTCGAATTGGCTTGCTCTAGTGGGTGTAGATCCATCTCATAGATATTCCTTGATGTCTTGATACAAAGGTTGATCACCAGGAGGTATTTCATTTGATACTTCTCCGATGTAATTCCCGTATGTCGGGGCTTTCTGAATTATGAATTTGATGTTGGGAAACCCACTTCTATTGGATATGCGGATTATTGAAGCCAACATTGCCAATGCATCAGCGAAATCATTTCTACCCTGAGGAATATGGCTGAAGGTTACGTCTTCAAATTCCAGGGATATTCTAATGACCTGCCAATGATAGGGCAGCAAATGCAGTTCTTTGGTGTGGTATGCCCCAGTGGATTGTCTAATGACTAACTCAGAGTCTCCAAAGACCAGTAGGTGTTTGATACCCATGGATTGGGCTAATTTTAACCCCATTATACAGCCTTCATACTCGGCCGTGTTGTTGGTGTTGCCAAATTGAAGTTTGGTAGCCATGGGATATTGTTCTCCTGTACCAGAGATAAGGACTGCCCCAGCTCCGGCACCTTCCATGTTTACTGCTCCATCAAAATACATTTTCCATGGTTGGACTGTATTCTCTTACTAGAGTTGTTGAATTGTCATGATTCCATCATCTGGGAAATAAGTCTCGAGGGGCTCGAACCCTCCTGAAGGTGCTTCAGCTAATTGATCTGCAATGCCTTGACCCTTGATTGACTTCTGAGTTACGTAGACAATGTCAAATTATTTTAGGATCAACTGCCATTTGGACAGTCGACAGTTCAACATTGGCTTGTTGAATGCGTACTAGAGTGGATCCATGCGGGATATGAGGTAGGTCGTGTGCCCATGGAGGTAGTGCTGTAACCTCATTGCGGCCCATGCTAATGCACAACATGTTTTCTCGATCAGGGTATATTTTTGTTCCCCACTGCTGAATCTTTTGTTGATGTAGTAGATGGCTTTTTCTTTGCTACTATCATCTTTCTGTCCTAACATGCAGCCCATTGCGTTGGCATTAATGGACAGGTACATGAACAAGGGAACTCCATCCCTCGGAGGTACCAATACTGGTGCTTCGATCAGCTGTTTCTTGATGGCAAGGAAAGCTTGTTGGCAATCCTCATTCCATTTGGTGGAGGAATTCTTCCTTATTAACTTGAATATGGGTTGACAGGTTGCTGTGAGCTGGGAAATGAATCTACTTCTGAAGTTGATCCTTCCTAGAAACCCACGTATCTTCTTCTCTATTCGAGGTACTGGCATCTCCGTGATGGCTTTGATCTTGGCAGGGTCTAGTTCAATGCCTCGATTACTCACCAAGAATCCTAGCAACTTGCCTGCTTTGACGCCAAAAGCATATTTTACGGGATTTAGCTTGAGGTTGTACTTGCGCAACCTGTTGAACAACTTCTTGAGATGGTCGATGTGATCATCCTCCCTCCGAGATTTGATGATGATGTCATCCACATAGACTTCTATTTTTTTGTGCATCATATCATAAAATAGAGCCATCATGGCTCACTAGTACGTGGCTCCAGCATTGATGAGGCCGAAGGATAGTCGCCTGAAGTAGAAGGTTCCCCAAGGAGTGATGAAAGCTATTTTCTCCCGGTCCTCTTTAGCAACCATGATTTGATGATAACAAGCAAAGTAATCCACAAAGGAATACATGTCGTACTGTACTATATTGTCGATCAGGATGTGGATGAAAGGCACTGGGAAGTTGTCCTTGAGGCAGGCTTTGTTTAAGTCCCGGTAATCCACACATACTAGTACCTTCCTTCCGGGCTTAGGCACGGGAACTGTGTTTGAAAGCCACTCTGGGTAGGTTGATACCATGATAATCCCAGCTTTGAATTGCTTAACAACTTCTTCTTTGACTTTCAAACTCCATTCAGGTTTCAATCGCCTGAGCTTTTGTTTGACTGGCTTGAACCCGTCCTTGATGGGCATTCGATGGATGACAATGTCAGTAGAGAGGCCAATCATGTCTTTATGTGACCATGCAAATACATCTTGGAACTATGTTAGGAGTTCGGTCAGGTCAGCCTTTTGGTCTGACGTGAGGTCTAAACCTATTTGGATTTCTTTGATGTTTTCGGAGGTTCCTATGTTGACAGTGGTGGTTTATTCGAGGTTTGGTTTGGGTTTGTCTTTGACCCATTCTTTGATCTCCTCGGGCACCTCATAGTCATCTTCCTCCTCTTGATCAATATCCATCAAGTCAAAGTTTAGTTCTACATCAAAGTCGTAATCACTTTGACAGGTTGGCATCTCATCAACAGAGACAAACACATCCAACGCTTGAGTCCTGAAAACAAAAAAGCTTTCATCTTAGATATTTACAACTTCTTAACTATACAGAGCATTCTGCAAAGCATGACAAAGTTGTTGTTATGGCTGTGCAATCAAAAGTAAGCAGTAAATGAAAGCATGATTAAAGGGCAGATTGACTCTCTCTGCCCCTTTACCCTTTTCGACCGAGGCAAGGGACACTGCTCCAGTTATCCAAGGTCAGATCCTCGTGAACCAGAAAGATCAGGGATTTGTGATTATCTGTCTCGTCTTGGATGATGACTGAGACATCCTTTATGATAGGGTAGGTGTTTTTCTATGAATTGATCCTTTTTCCCTTCTTAATACAAGGAATTTGAACTTTATTCTCGTCGTCGCTGTTTGGGATCTTATCATTCATACCCTCGTAGTTTATGATGACCCTCATGTTAGCGAATGGGTCTCGTCCTTCATACAGGATCTTTTCTTCTCCCTATTCGCTACCTGCCTCATGCTTGAGGGCTATTCTTTCCTTGACATGTATGATTGGAGGAAACAGCATGGCTGACACCACAGTAGGGATTTTCTTCATTGGTTTGACCCATCCGACATTAGTGAGATTTGGCAATAGGATGGTAGAAGCATAAGCCTTGGGATGCTTATATGGGTTCCGGTAATTTGCCCTGGATGAATATCCTAATCCTGCTTTCCAAATTTGACTCGAAATTTATATCAGGCTCTAGATACCTTGTTGATTCTTTCCTAAACCTTCTCTAGGTTGGAAACCCAAAGAGACCATTTCCTGGCCCACTGTCATTACTTCAGTGGAGATCTTAGGCTTCAGAGCTGGTGCCCCAATAGATAGATACTGGATATCGCTCACCTCCAGAGCCTGAAAACTTGCAGGTTCAATCCCTGCATCCAAGTTGATCACTGCCATGTCTTCCTGTATATAGACATGGTATTCTGGTTTGGCATTGACAGTGATTAGGTTGTCGTTGATAATGTATTTGAGCTGTTGATAAAGGGTGAATGGCACTGCCCCTGCAATGTGGATCCAAGGCCTACCCAGCAACAAGTTATATCCAGTGGCGATATTGAGCACCTGAAAGGATATGTAGAAAGTGTGTGGGCTAATCTCCAAGGGTAGTTCTATTTCTCCCATAGCTCTGCGTCGCGATCCATCGAAAACCCGAATGACCACATGACTGGTTTTGATCCAGTTTGGGTTAATCTTCATTCTTTCCAAGGTATCATAGGGACAAATGTTGAGGGATGATCGTCCATCTATAAGCACTCCTCCGATCACATACCCAGAAGATATCACAACTATATGCAGGGACTTATTATGGCCCATTCCTTATGCAGGGATATCATCGTCAGTGAAGGATATCACGTTGTTATTGAAAATGTGTTCCACCACGTGACGGAATTTCTCGACATCCACAGTATATGGAAGATGGGCCTTCTTCTAGTACCTTCACTAGAACATTACGGTGATCCGTCGAGGATATGACCAGATTGAGGATGGACATTTTCTTGGGTACATCCTTCAAGTCTTGCAATACATTGATTTCACTATGTCCCATCTTGTTGAGGAACTCTTTGATTTTCTCATCATCCACCTTTGCTTTGGCTTTGATGACTGGTTTGATCACCCGCTGAGGCAGGTATAATAGATTGTCCTTTGGTACAACGGTAATGTTGTTTGAGGTGGACCCTTCATCATTCACGTAGTTCCATAGGACCTGCTTCAGACTAATAATTTGATACTGAGGTCTGAAAGGCAATACCAAAGGCTCGGTTGCAGCCACCTTTATAGGATTTGGTATTTCTTGGGCCCCTTTCCCTGGTAGTACTAAGGGTTTTAGGGTTCACTCCTCATTATAGGAGATGACAGCTACGGTACCTAATTCCATACAGTGGGGATCCAGAGAGTTTCTTCATCTGGGAGGTCGAGAAATTGATTTCCCCTTATCAGGTAACCATTTTCAACCATGTCTTGAATCAGGTTACCAAGTGCCCAACAATCTTCAGTGTAATGGGCGGGTGAATTAGAGTGGTGCTGACATATTTGGTCAGGTTTGAATTTTCTGACTTGAGGGTTCAATGGAGGTAACAAGTCTGCTACCATTCCCTCGTTGATTAACATCTGGAGAATTTCTTCCGTTGACTGGTTCAAGTTGGTGAAGTTCCTTTGAAATATGAATTTTCCATTAGTTTGGACGCTTGCTTCTTCAACCCCTTTGTCAGTCCAGGATTCATGCTCATTAAACCGGTTATGATCCTGCATGGGATTGATCTCCGGTGTGGGAGGACACTCGATATCAGACCGGTTGGCCCGTTTGATCATTTTCCTAGTGATCTGATGCTGGTATACGACCAATTCTGATAATTGCTCGATCTGCTCTTTGATAGATTTGATCTCCTGCTCTATCAAGAATCGCCTTTCTGATATTTTCCAATTGTCTGGGGTGCTATTGTTGGATGGAGTTGATTCTCCCACGTAACGGAGGTACTTGGATCCTTCTCCACTTGTGGTCCTGATTATGTTGACATTCTCCTCTTTATGTTGTGGAAGAGGATTGTCCAACACATGGGGTTGTTCAGGCTTTGTTACCACAATCTCTCCGTTATCAATCAAGTCTTGAATTTTGTGCTTGAGAGACCAACAGTCTTGGGTATCATGGCCCGGGGATCCGGAATGATAAGCACACTTCTTGCTTGGGTCGAAATTCCGTCCATTAGTGTTGGTTGGTGGAAGGAGTTGGACAATCTTTTTCTGAGCTGTCAGAAGTTTGAATACGTTCTCAAGTGAATCCCCTAGAGGGGTGAAAGTTCTTCGACGCCCGACCTCCATATTTTTTTGGAATGGAAGGTTTGAAGGTTGCGCTGGATTTTGAAAAGGGGTATGGTTCCTCCTTTCAATGGGCATACTATTTGACTAGCCCCTTTGATTCTATCCTTGTAATACTAAGGATACTTCTTCATCCTTCTTCTTGTGTACCCTCCGGGGATTACTCCAGTAATTTCTGGACTGGATATGCTCAGCGACAGCTTCGAGGGCGGTTAGATCTTTTATCTTTCTGGACTTGAGCCCCATTTCTGCTATTTCGCCGTGCTTGATCATTTCAAAGAATGGTTTTCCTATGCCTGCGAGGACCCTCTCGTAATATGGCTCTTCTTGGATGTCAATGAAGGTCATGACTATCTCAGACTCAGTCATGGATCCTCCATCGTTGAGCGTATTCTCTGAATGATTCATTGCTCTTTTTCTTGATTTTGGTTATCTGATATCTATCTGTAACCAGCTGAGATTGGAAGTTGTACTGACTTAGAAAAGTATGGGCTAGTTCTTCCCAGCTGTGGATTTTGGAGTTATCCAGATGGGCATACCAGCCTTCGGCCTCTCTAGTCAGACACTTTTGGAATAACTGCATTCGAAGCTTTTCGTCCTCTATATAGGATTCGAGTTCTCCGATGAACACTTTTAGATGTGTATATGGATCTCCCAACCCATCATATTTCTCAAAATCAGGAGTTCAAAATTTTTCAAGATAACGAGCTCCAGGGAAAATACAGAGGTCGGAGTAATTAACACTGCCAAAGGGCCCAGTCCCTTTGATAGACCGGAGAGTTTCCTCCATTTATTGTACTTTTTTGAGAAGGTCACTAGCTTCCTGTTCTTTGCTAAGGATGGTGATTTTAGGAGTTTTTTTGGTTGTGTCCTGGTTATGTGGTCTAGGAATTTGAGTCTCGGCCTTTTCAGCCTCTTGACTACCACCATGTGCTCCTGGCTCTGCATGGGGTTGGGCCTGTTTCCCTTTAAGGGCCTTGCTTTGTTCTCTTAGAAAATCAGCTAGTTCAGCTATCTGATTTCTCAGCCCTTTGAACTCTTCCCTAGAGACAAGGGTGGATTCTAGTTGAGCACTCAAAGTCGTGTTCGTGGATGGACTCAGTGCTTTCTTAGCTTTAGATCTAGTGACAGGACCTATTTTTCACCTACACCAAAACGTAGGCGTGTCAATTTCCTGATGTAGGTAGGGGTAGGATGCATGATGTATGTTTTTTATTTTATCCTGTAAAACAGAGGTCAGTTGTTTTGATGACAGGATGGCAAGATATATATACGGAAGGAAATGTAAATCTTTCATTATGATATTTACATTGTGTTCCTTTACATTTGGAATTGAAAACTTGACATTGAATTGAAAGAGGAAGGCATGAAGAAGCTTCCATTCAATTTTGGTTAATCAGAGGCTGACCTATCTTAGGTTACTCTTGCGGCTTTGTTTTCGGCATGAAGGTTCCTAGATCATCGCAATCTACTATAGGGGAAATTAATCTGATCTTTCAACTGGAGCGAATCTGGGTGGTGTATTTTCATGAGCCCCAGAGACTTAGTCGTCCCCAAAGACATTACTTATCACCGACCGGATCCTCCTTGTTAGAGGGACACACATCATACATTCACCTACATCGTGCCTCACCGTTATGCATATGATGACATGGGTGCGAAGCACTAATATGGGTGCAATGCACTAAAAGACAGGAAAGCATTCATTCACATTCATTCAATGTAAAGACGCAGCATTCACGCATTTATTCAATGTGGAGGCGCAGAATTTCACGCATTCATAGTTTTGAAAGGGAAATATTTGAAAAGATTTGAAAGCTGTCTAAGCCCTCTACTGTCCCCCAGCAGAGTCGCCACCTATCGACGTTGGTTTAAAAAATCCCGCGGGTCGGGTCACAACCCGGATCTTTTAATCTCTTTTCCTAAGTTCTCTCTACCCTCACTCTTTTTATTTAGGAAAAAGGTTTTGAAGGATTTTTTAGGAAAAAGGCCAACATATATCATGTCGATGATTTGAACATTTTACAAAGTCGCAAGTTGGTAGATTTGAAAATGGTTGTACCAACTCAATCGAGTTTTGTTTGAAAGAGGCCCAATTGCTGGATACTATCGAAACTTGATCTTTGAAAATAAATTTTTGAGCTAGGGGGCTTGGTTAAGTGTGGGGAAGGTGTTAGGCACCCCACAACTCCCTTGTAAACACGGTACAACATTTTTTCAATATTTCCCTTAAAACTGAAATGCGTGTGTGAATGCTGTTTAAAAATTGGGCCTATGTTTGATTGATTGAAAGTAGTGTTTTGGTTTGTTGAACCTATATACGAAGGGTTTGATTTGATTTGTAAAAAATCTTTGATTTGATTTGAAAAAGCTTTTTTTTTTGAATTGAGAGTGATGTTTTGAAAGCTGGTTATCAAACCCTTACGCTACCATAGGAATTGAAGCCTGTTGATACTTCCAATTTTTTATCTTGATAGCCTTAAGGCTGCATGGGAATGGTGATTTGTCGGGTTGCGAAGCATCCTCGACCACAACAAATATTCAAGTGTCGGTCTCCTCATGGGCATTATAGCCATCGGAGGGACGCTGACATGACAATCAATATTTTTCACTATGTTGAGACCTTAAATCCGGATAACAGTTTTAAGGCCTTTTGTATGTACATTTTACACAAAAAACGGTAGGGTACATTCGTAAATCGGAGTTTGTCCATCGTGGGAATCAGATTCTGATCAATTTGATCATGAATCCCACGATTCCTAGGCTCGCATGTGAGTAGCCAATAAACCTGCAAAGTTTAAATTTGCACATAAATAGATGTATATCCCAAGATTGCCAAAACTGAGGATTCAGTTAGTAAATCCCGATTTGCACGGCCAAAGCGTCTCGTTCCCACTAAATAGCGATCTAAGGGACACGAGGTTGCTTTTATAAATAAAAAATGTCGATTCACATTAAATGAACATTTAAAGCATTAATTAAATAAAAAGAAAGTAATAGCAATATATATATACACAGTTATATACAAAAGCTGTAAAGGGCGATGGGTTTTCACTCGCAGGCCCGAACTGGAATTGATATATATATATATATATATATATATAGATATATTTATAAAAACTGTTAATAGCCACGAAATGATCCAGGCTTCACAGAAATGAAATATATATATATATATATATATATATATAAACAGTAAAAAGGGCGATGAGATTTCACACCGGTGCCCGTACTGGAATGGAAATTGACATAAAAATAGTCAACCAGTGACTGGGAAGATCACCCAGTATGGTGAGGAGTGCAAAAGCAGTAAAAAGGCCACGAAATGATCTAGGCCGAATAGAAATATATAAATATATATATATTGACAGAAATGTAGTACCCCAAGAGTGGGAAGAGAACCCAGTGGTGGTGAAGGCTGCTTATATATGCATAAATATATATAAAAGCAGTAAACTACCTCGGATCTGAAATTCGGGCATGACATAATTGAAATGTTAGTATATAAATAGTTAAATATATACAAAAAGGGCCAAACCCAAACTAAGAAGATAACCCAGTCCGGAATAGTTGCCAACACGAAGAGTTTAGTGCATTGAAGCTGATGGAGCTAACGGATCGTCAATCTGAGTTGTAGAAATGCCAGAAATTGAGTTTATGTACAAAAATGTACCAAATTTTGACGAAAACGGCCATGTAACTAAGCTCCGAGCATATTTAGAAAACAAAACTTAACATGCAAGTGTATAAAAGTACGAAGAAGTAATATAAACTTGTTAATCGTAAAACTACTCAGAATGGACTGCTACATGGGCTTTTCGCCAAATCGTAGGCTCTATATGTCCAAATCTACAGGTTATTTTCTTATATGTGGTAGTATGTGGGTATATCTACGTGTTAGAGTTAAAAAATTTGGGTTTAGAAGAGCTGAAAAAGTTCAAAAAATTAAACGGGCAGAGGTTTGTTGCATTTCAGAATTCATGAAAATGAGGGGGGGGGGGTGGCCTCATATTTATAGACCAGGGAGCCTTGGCTCTATCTGCTAGTGTCGTAGGTAGAGGTACGGCTCCACTGGTGGGGCCCACCTGTCCGGCTTGGTCGTCTCGAAGTACGTGCACTTCGAGAAACGCAAGTTCGAAGTCGAAACTTTCTAATCTTTTGATCGGAACGTCTGTTTGAGGCGTGCTATACCTTTTCGGAAAGCCCTCGCCGAGAGTGTCACAATGACGTAGGATAAAACCTTTTCCGGGTCCAAGAAGATGGGTTATAACTAGGTCTTTGATTCTCTATAGTTTATCTGTTGAGCTGTCTTGCGCTGTTTTCACTCGGGATCATCGTTATGGTTCGTTCTGACCTTGATGGCATCAATTCGGCTTAAATTTGATCAAATCAGCTTAGGGTTGGTAAAATGACCATTTTACCCCTCCCAAGGCTACTTGTAGTGTCAGAATAGCCTTCGGCTGACTTCCGGGAGTTGTTTCCAAGGCTTGGATCCCATTCGAGTTTGATTGTCCTCAGTGTAGTCTCTGAAGTTGAATTGTTCATTGCAGGGTTTTCCTCTGAAGATGTTGTAAACCTTCAGGACTATTTCTAAAGTTTACTTGACTTCCCGTGTTGCGACCGGGGCTGACCTGTACCTCTTGAGTTGAGATCGGGGCTGAGTTGACGTCCCGAGACTGGTGTTCGAGGTTGTGGTTATACCGGTATTGGTGATCGGGGATGATCTGACGGTCCGATTGGAGATCGGAGCTGGATTGACTGTCCGATTAGAGATCGGAGTTGATTAATGGTTCGATTGGAGATCAGAGTTGATTTACAGTCCGATTGGAGATCGGATTTGGATTAATGATCCTATTGGAGATCAGAGTTGATTTGATGGCCCGATTGGAAATCAGAACTGGATTGACGGTCCGATTGGATATCGGAGCTGGATTGACGGTCCGATTAGAGATTGGAGCTAGATGGACGGTCCGATTGGAGATCAGAGTTGATTGAAATCTGATTGGAGATCGGAGCTGGATGGACGGTCCGATTGGAGATCGGAGCTGGATGGATGGTCCGATTAGAGATCGGAGTTGATTGACGGTCCGATTGGAGATCGGAGCTGGATTAACGGTCAGATTGGCGATCAGAGATGATTTGATGTCCCAATATTGATTATCGGTTTTGACTGGAGTACCGATATTGGTGATCGAATTTGACTGGAGTACCAATATTGGTGATCGGATTTGACTAGAGTACCAATATTGGTGATCAGATTTGACTGGAGTACCGATATTGGTTATCAAATTTGACTGGTTTGCTCCCCTACAGTATTAGTAATAGGGGCAGGAAATTTCAAGTGTCTACAGGGTATATATGATGGTTTAGCATCTGGAAAGCATGTTGGAAAGTTATAATTTTGTAATTGAGGTTCTGCAGAAAATATAGCCTATTTTGGTTTGTTGCCGAAATGGCGTGGCGGCCGCACCACTTTTCAAGGCAAAACTAGTGCGGTCGCGCTGGTCCTCAAAAACTGAAAATGAATTTCTTTGTCATTTAAACTTCTGGACTTCTATATTAGGATCACTTATGTCTAAAAGTTGGTTTCATATGTTATTTTATTTAATTGAGCAAGAATTGATTAAGTGAAACAAGATATAGTTAAGTTTTCAAATGAAAACTAAACTTCAGTTAGAGAATAAATTAAGGAATTCTAATTGATTGATAATACTTAAAGTTCTGTTTATATATTTTGAGTTTTTATACTCAAGAATATGTCTAATGTAATCTTCAAGAATGCTATTTATAGAATAAGTTGTCAAAACATGAACTGAATGAGTTTTGAATGAAGACTTAAAATAGTTTGAGAAGTGAATTTAATGAACTAAACTTAGTTCAACGACACTTAAAGACTGAAGTTGATGTTCTGTATTTGCTAATATATGACTTCAATATGATGTTGAATAAGCAGAGTGGTAGCTGTCGTTTAGCACTACAAAATTAACCTTACTTCTATTCCACTAACTCAAGAATTAGTATAGTAATAAGTAAGGATCGATCCCACATAGTGCGTTTTATTTTATATTTATCCAAGTATTTCCTAATGAATTGGGGATTTTTAGTTTGAAAAGTTAAATTAACGAAAGTGAATTTAAAAGAAATATCAATAAGTAAAAAGCTTCAATTCTTCAGTTCAGTATCGCCTTTTCACAATTATGGATTAACCAAGAGTTTACAATATGTACCTTTTAATGAGATTAATAATCCTAGATAATCGCAATCGCTAATTATCCAAAATTCTCCTTAAGTTTAAATCTAATGCGGCAATCGCCAACAAAAGATCCTAACTATCATATAACCTAGAACTATCAATCTAGATTTAATACAATAGAAGCATGAAAAATGAGAATTAGATTATTCCAAGCAATAATTACACAATCAGAATATATTTAACTTGTCTTCTGAAAACCTTAACAATATTTAAAAGCTTGACCACAATCAAATATCATTAATTGCTACTTAGGATTAGATACACATCGTTTGCTTAATATATATCTTAATCTAGCAGATGATATCAATTTACTAATTTAATCCAGCAGAAACCAAATTAGTTAATTGAATAGCATACAAGAAAGTTTATGTAGATAATCAGAATAAACCTCAAATACGAAAGAATAAATAGAATAAACTTGATCAAACCATTAATTGTAAAGAAGGTTCAACATCCCTTCATAATTGAATTGAGTAATTTAGCCTGACATGCCTTGATTCTTCAAAACTAGGGTTTAAATAGCCTCCAAGAATTCCTAGATCCAAGATCCCCCCAAAACTAAGTAAAATAACTAATATTTATAGTCTATCAAAACCCTAGTACAATTAGTAAACTTCAAAATCATATTCCCAATCGACTTCTGCTCAAGATGGCAACAAAAACAAGTTTTCCCGTCAGTCACGCGCTGGCCGTGCTTGAACCTTCACTCAAAAGGCGAGCTCAGCGCTTAGCATACAGAGTTTATCAACGGATCTTGCACGGTCGATCCGTGCCTTGCTACCATCATGCTCCTTTTTTAACTTTTTTTTCACTCGAGTCCAACTCTAACCCTCATCCCTTCACAATAAACATAAAACACCAAAAATACTACAAACAATACTTAAAGACTCACAATATAACAAGCTAAACGAGATTAAATATTAGGTTGTCAACCTACTCATCACATAGTAAGGAAAATATCAACTCTGAGCCTACCAGGGAGTAACCGGTCGCGCCACTCTCAAAGTTAAAATATAGCGCTGCTGCGCCGCACTGCAGAATAATTAAGACCTTCTATTTGTGATCTAAAGATAGAAGCATGTGTGTAATAGTATTCTAAGCTATGGTAGCAGGGTTATATGATGTTTAAGATGGTTTAACATGTAATAGCTATGTAAAGATATGATTTCAAAAGATTTCTAAAATGGAGTTGAAAACAAGAAAGGAATCAATGTGTTTTATGTATGTGAACATGGTTTGAATATATGCTAAACATGATTACTTGTATATGTGACAAAGTATGTGTATCTTAACATGAGATGGAATGTATGACTGATGTGAGGCTATACATAAATGTAAATAATGTAGGCTTTGTGAAAGAAGGATAGCTAAGCTATAAATTGTAAGAGTAACCTACAATCAAGACTCCAGTCTTAGAATGAACACCTCTAAATTGGAAATTTTATATTGCACTCTGGGAGCGGTGACGTTGAACACAAATGTTGTTCTGAAAAGATAGTATTAATCAATCCATGGCATAAAGGGTTGATCACCCAACGTGCCCGTAAGACAAGATGGTTCACAGATGAATTTCTGCTTGAACCTTTTCAAGAAAAGAAAATAAATGTTCATGTTCTTATGACCTCTTAGCTATTTAAAAAAATTGCTATAATACATATCATGAATGCTTTAATTCTATAACATAAACGGATAGATTACTTTATTAAAACCATAAAGCAGCAGGTTTCAAAAATCACATATACACATATATATTTATGTTATTCAAATAAAAGAATAAATATTGCTCTTATACCAATTGCTGGAATAATTTCCCAAAAATATATATTTGAAATATTTAAATAAAACCAGGATCATCTTTATAATTTTATGAGAAACAACACACACATAAATGATATATATATATATATATATATATATATCATTTATGTAAAGTATGAATTTTTTGCCTAGTGTTTGGTTGGATTATCACGTTTTGAATATTTGTACAATCTCTTGTATCCTTAAGATCTTCTCTACTATCATTCCATTGTTTAGATTTTCAGCTGTCATTCTCAAATACTGCCATAAAATAAGTGTTAATTAAACAAATTAGCATATCACATATTAACCCTATGTTCCGACCGACCAATTAAATACCAAATAGCTTAGGTAGGACACACTAGCGAAGGATTTACTAGTCTCTCCCCCCTAATTCTATTCCCAAATCTCCGCCAGAGATCATATCCTTAAGTTCTGATACCAACTGTGATGCCCTAAAAGAGGTTCAATATTCAACCCATTCTGAGTCCCCAAATACATGGTACATAATCCAAATACAATCTTTTCTAACATACGGTCGTGCGAAATACGACCACGCAAACTGTGAGTTTCAATACAAATCATATATAATACGAAATATAAACACTCAAATTCAGTCCACATTAATTATAATTATTATCACACTATTCTACAAAATAGTGAGGACTGTTACTTCTTTAACTCTGACCATCACCCCGTTCCCCGACTAGTCCCTGCGACATTTTTATTTCCTAAAGAGAACAATGGAAGAAAAAGGGTGAGCTCAACTAACCCAGTAAAGAATATTATGACTAAGATAATGAAGAATAAGTTATCTTTAGCCTTCAATAAATCAGATAAAATGTTGTGGACAACAAGTTTTAGATCAACAATTGCAGCGGAATAACAATCCATTAAAAAAGTTAAGTAAAGAATGATGTCTACTCTCTTCTATGATTTAAAAGTTCATCATCAATATTTTATCTCTGTAACATCAATCAATAATATTTTAAATCAATAATTCATCTTTGCACTACGGGCCAAATATATTTATTTGTATCACCAATGGTCATGTTCATCTCAACACTTGTCCATCTTTGCACTAGGACCAAAAATATTCATCAGATAATCATCTTTGCACTACAAGCCAAAGATATTCATCAAATAATCATTCATCTTTGCACTACAGGCCAAAGATATTCAGTTGTATCACCATTTAAGACTTAGGATGATGAAAAATATTTTAAAGAACGAATCTAGTGAGATAAAGGACAAAGATTAGGAATTCGTAATTTAGTTTATCCAAGTTCAAGAATACTCCATAATAATTAATTGTGGAGCAAAATTTAAGAATGGAGATCAAAACATGGATACAATCAAAGATAATTTGAAAGAAAAATAAAGTAAATTTTTATTTCGTAAATAGTAACTCATGAATATTACCCCGATATGAAAAGGTAAAAAATTCATCAGAAAGTTCAGACCAATATTCCAGTGAAATGATATTAGATGAAGCACAAAACTCAAGAAATTTTTGATCATTTCAGGAATTATAGAAGCAATACTTACAGTAGTAAGTTTAGAGTTAGAAATCTAAAATGAAACAATATACGACACTGCAAATGGATTTTCACCCGTCATGCGGTAGTCTGCGTAGACAAATCATTTCCATAATTTAATAAAGAATGAATACGAGGGTTATTCATCAGGTATGCGGTAGTTCGCGTAGACAGGTTATTCCCACGGAATAATAAAGAATGGAATAACCAAAAGGATTTCAACATGCATGTGGTAGTCCGTGTAGACATGTTATTCCAATAGAATAATAAAGAATGAAATAACAACCCTTACGAGTATTGAAAGAAAATAACTCTCTTCATGAATACGAAAGAAATAATACCCCTTACCTTAATAAAAATTTGGATACTGCACTAGTATAATAGCAGAATACTCTTCTTCTTTCTCTCTTATTCTCTTTATACTTTCTCTCTCTATAGCTTTAGTGAATTGGTGAGAAATAAAAAAAATGAGCTTCTATTTATTGGCTTGGCAAAGTAAGTGTAAAATAGTCTTTTTGCCATAATTTATGACATCATCGCTTACCTCATCGTTCCTATGACATCATCGCTTAACTCATCATTCCGATGACATCATTTCTTACCTCATCGTTCCGATGACATCATCGCTTACCTCACAAGAATTCAAATTCAATTTTTCTCTCTTCCTCCTTATTTTATTTTATACCATGAATTTATTATAACAATATTACCACTTCAAATTATAAATTATACTATTATATTATCACATTATAATATTATAATGTAATATTATAATAATATATTTGAATGAATTATTTTTACTAAAAAGATAAAATACCAACTTTCAACAAATGTCTCATGCTAAAAATTCCTCCATTTATATCAACAACGCGTATTACAGTATTTTTATCACCGGGTATTTCAACAGTTTAACGGTAACAGTTTTACCATTATTTTTATAAAAAGGTTATTTCTGTCACTTTCTATTTCCAACAGTTATTCCGTTGTGGGGTCTACCAATGATTGCGCCGTCATATGAATATTCTCAGACAAAAAGAATATTCTCCGACGAAACGAATATTCCCCGACAACAATGAATACTTTATAACCACTTGCTTACTTTGTAAAATTCGCACATCATCACCCTAAACTTATCACATTTATCAAATCAACACCTTACTATTTCAAAATAATATATAAAGAAAATTAATTCTTTATTCATAAAAGTTAGGGTCTTACAACCTCCCCTCCTTATGAAATTTCGGTCTCGAAATTGGCGTACGTACCTGGTATGTCGAAGAGGTGATGATACCTCGCTTTCATTTTCGATTCTAACTCCCAGGTCATTTTCTCGATATCATGATTCCTCCATAAAACTTTAACTTGAGGTATAATCTTCGAGCATAGGACATGTTCCTTCTTATCCAAGATCTTCACAGGTACCTCATCGTACGTTAAATCTTCAACTATCTCATCTGGTTCTAACTCAATAATGTGGTTTGGGTCTTTCACTTATTTACGTAGCACGGATATGTGAAAAAAAATATCAACACAAGATATGCTTGGAGGTAACGCGAGTCTATAGGCCACAGTTCCTACTCAGTCAACGATTTCAAATGGACCAATAAATCATGGGTTAAGCTTTTCTCTCTTTTTGAATCTCGTAACTCCTTTCCATGGAGTAACACGTAATAATACATGATCCCCAACATTAAATTCTACGTCCCATAGATGAAGATCCGCATAACTCTTTTATCGATCTTGTGCTGTTTATATACGTTGCCGGATCATTTGGATCTTTTTCGTAGTTATACGTACTAACTCTGGTCCCAACAATGTTGCTTCACCCACCTCGTCCCAACATACTGGAGAATGACACTTTCGTCCATACAACACCTAGAATGGAGCCATGCCTATACTTGCCTAATAACTGTTATTATAGGAGAATTCCACCAATGGTAAGTACTTATCCCAACTCCCTTTGAAGTCTAGAACACAGAGTCTCAATAGATCTTCAAGAGTTTGCATAGTCCTTTTCGATTGCCCGTACCGTTTGTGGATGATATGCTGAACTGAATTGTGAATTCGTGCCTATAGCTTTCAGCAAACTGACCCAAAATCGTGAAGTGAATCTTGGGTCATGATCCGAAACTATTGTTACTGGCATGCCATGCAATCTCACAATCTCATTTATGTACATACGAGCAAGACGTTCCCATGAATAAGTCTCTCGTATAGGCAAGAAATGAGCAGACTTGGTTAATCTATCGACAATAACCCAAATCGCATCTATGCCTTGAGAAACCTTGGGAAGACCGTAACGAAATCCATGGTAATGTGTTCCCACTTCTATTTTGGAATCTCAAGTGGTTGCAATGGACCCTTTGGCACTTAATGCTCCGCCTTGACATGTTGACACATTAAACACCTCGAGATAAACTCTGCGATCTCTCTCTACATATTGCTCCACCAAAATGTATGTTGAAGATCACGATACATTTTGGTACTCCCAGGATGGATTGCAAACGGTGTGTTGTGTGCCTCCATCATAATTCTATAATTCAAATCAGAATCGTTAGGAACACAAAGTCTGGAGTTGACTCGAAGTAATCCTTCTTCATCGATTCTTGCTTCTGGAATAGCACCTTCTTGCACCTTCTTCTTCATCTTCATCAGCTCCGGGCCCCTGAAGTCTTTAACTGTATCTCCATCCTTTGTAAGTCATACAAAATAGGGCTTCGTGTTGACAGCATCGCACTTGTACCTGTATACGATCTTCTACTCAACGCGTCAGCTACCACGTTGGTTTTTCCAGGATGGTATGGTCGTAATCTTTCAGTAGCTCAAGCCAACGTCGTTGCCACATGTTGAGTTCCTTTTGAGTGAAAAAAAATTGAGGCTTTTGGAGTATATTAGGATGTCATCAATAATGACAACCACGAAATGATCCAAATATTTCTTAAATATTCGGTTCATCATGTCCATGAACGCAGTATGGATATGGGTCAATCCCAAAGATATAACTAGAATTTTGTAATGCGCGTATCGAGTTCTAAAGGCAGTCTTTGGACTGTCATCAGTTTTAATCTTTAACTGATGATATCCAGAACGAAGATCGATCTTTGAGAAGAATTGCGCATCTTGCAACTGGTCGAATAGGTCATCAATGTGAGGTAACGGATACCTATTATTGATGGTGACATGGTTCAACTCCCGATAGTCAATACAAAGTTGCATACTCCCGTCTTTCTTCTTTATGAATAAAACGGAAGCACCCCAAGGAGATGTACTAGGACGAATGAAACCAATGTATAACAACTCCTGTAGTTGGACCTTTAACTCCTGAAGTTCAATAAGAGCCATTCGATATGGGGTTTTAGAAATGGGTTTTGTACCTGGTTCAAGGTCAATAATGAATTCAACTTCACGTTCCGGTGGTAGGCTAGGAAGTTCTTCGGGAAATACATCAGGGAATTTATTAACAATAGAAATATCATTCAAATATGATGTATTCTTGTTTAAATCGATGACATGGGCTAAGAAAGCTTGACATCCATTTTTTAATAAACGAATAGCTTTATCACTTGAAATAACATTGATTGATTTTAGTGGTTTGGTTGTTTGAATTTGCATAATAGGTTGGTTAGGAATATAAAAGCTGACAACCTTACTAAAACAATCAATTTTAGCATCATGAGTGGTTAACCAATCGATTCCAAAAATCACATTAAATGCAAGTATTTTTAAAGAGATAAGATCAACAGGTAATGTGAGGGTGCCAATTTGAATCAAGCAAGATTTGTAAACTGTTGATGTCATGAAGGTTTCTCCCAACGGAGTTTCAACAGATAAATCAAAGTCTAATTTGTCAGGGGTCAAGTTCAAACTGTTGAGCACAAGTAGGTGAAATAAAAGAATGGTTAGAACCGGTATCTAATAAGGTATAAACTTTGCAAGAGTTTATGATTAGCTTACCTGTGATAACTTTGTTTAGGTTCCTCGCTTTTTGGGTAGTTACGACAAACGTTATTCCAGGATCCACCGATTTTGACTTGTCCAAGACAGCCTTTGGAGTCACCATCCTTGCTGGACTTGGTTTCGCTACAGGACACACTCGAGCTATATGACCTTCCTTTCAATAGTTATAGCACACCTTGGATTACTATGTGCAGTTTAGACTGATGTGTCCCTCTTATATGCATTTATAGCATACGACCGATGGTCATTCTCCTCCCCTAGAAATGGTTGTTGATGTTGGTGCTGCTGTCGACGTTTTCACGTTATCATTGTTGTACATTCTCTTCTTAAAATCTCCCCCCGACTCACTTCTTCTATTATCATGGTCACGATTACCACCGAAGTGATTACCGCTTCTGTTATGATACTTTTCTCCCCGCTGGTTGTCATTGTTCTAATAACTGCTGCCACCGGTACGACCCTGGTTGTTCTCCCTTGGTTGAACAGACTCATTATCTCGTTCTAATAATTGAGTCATGTTCACAACATCTGGATATAAAGAAAGTTTATGAGAAATGAGGTATTAACGAATTTCGAATTTCAAACCTTTGAGAAACATCCGTGTCATACGCTCCTTATTATCCACCAAATGAGATACAAACCGGGATAACTCCGCGAACTTAGCCCGTACTAGGACACAGTCATGTTGTTCTGTTCCAGTTTAATAAACTCTACCTCCTTTATATGACGAATAATTTCTGGAAAGTACTTGTCATTGAACAGTTTCTAGAACTCTTCCCAGGACATCTTGAGTGCGGCAGGCTGGGTACGCTTCACAGATTCCCACCAGTAATCTGCCTCTCCACGGAACATAAACGTGGCGAATGGAAACTTTGGTCCTCCGTGCATCCCAAGACATCAAATATCTTGGTAATTTGCTTAACCCACGTTTCTGCCTTGATTGGATCTGACTTTCCCAAAAACTCTGGTGGTCCCAACTCTTTGAATTGCTTGGCAGTGACAAGCCGCGAGTTACCATTATTCCCACCTGTATTTTGAACACGAGTCTCACTCGTCTGGTTTTGCATGAACTGCAAAAAACTTCTAAACATCCCATCATTCAACGTTTGATCGGTGGTGTTATTTAAAGGAGGAATATTGCGTTCCTGTTGCACGTTCTCTTGGTTGATGATTAAAGGTGTCTCAACGGTCTCATTCACTCCATTATTAGATTTTCAGCTGCCATTCTCAAATACTGCAATAAAATAAGGGTTAATTAAAAAAATTAACATATCACATATTAACCTTATGTTCCGATCGACCAATTAAATACCAAATAGCTTAGATAGGACATACTAGCGAAGGATTTACTCGTCTCTCCCCTCCTAGTTCTATTCTCAGATCTCCGCCAGAGATCATATCCTGAAGCTCTGATACCAACTGTGACGCCCCCAAAATAGGTTCAATACTCAACCCGTTTTGAGTCGCCAAATACATGGTAAAAAATTCAAATACAATCTTTTATAACATACGGTCGTGCAAAATACGTCCACGCAAACTGTGAGTTTAAATACAAATCGTATATAATACGAAATATAAACACTCAAATTCAGTCCTCATTAATTACAATTATTATCACACTATTCTAAAAAATAGTGAGGACTGTTACTGCTTTAACTCTGACCATCACCCCGGTCTCTGACTAGTCCCTGCGACATTCTCATTTCCTGAAGAGAACAATGGAAGAAAAAGGGTGAGCTCAACTGGCCCAGTAAAGAATATTATGACTAAGATAATGAAGAATAAATTATCGTTAGCCTTCAATAAATCAAATAAAATATTATGGACAACAAGTTTTAGATCAACAACTGCAGCGAAATAACAATCCATTAGAAAAGTTAAGTAGAGAATGATGTCTACTATCTTCTATGATTTAAAAGTTCATCATCAATATTTTATCTCTGTAACACCAATCAATAATATTTTAAATCAACAATCCATCTTTGCACTACGGGCCAAAGATATTCATTTGTATCACCAATGGTCATGTTCATCTCAACACCTGTCCATCTATGCACTACGGGCCAAAGATATTCATCAGATAATCATCTTTGCACTACAGGCCAAAAATATTCATCAAATAATCATTCATCTTTGCACTACAGACCAAAGATATTTATTTGTATCACCATTTAAGGCTGAGGATGATGAAAAATATTTTAAAAAATGAATCCAGTGAGATAAAGGACAAAGATTAGGGATTCGTAATTTAATTTATCCAAGTTCAAGAATACTCTATAATAATCAATTGTGGAGAAAAATTCAAGAATGAAGATCAAAACATGGATACAATCAAAGATAATTTGAAAGAAAAAAAATTAAAAAAATTCGTGAATAGTAACTCGTGAATAGTAACTCATGAATAGTACCCCGATATGAAAAGGTAAACATTTCATCAGAAAGTTCAGACCAATATTCCAGTGAATTAATATTAGATGAAGCGCAAAACTCAAGAAATAGAAGCAATACTTACAGTAGTAAGTTCAGAGTTAGAAATTTGAAGTGAAATAATATATGACACTGCAAATGAATTTTCACCCGTCATGCGGTAGTCCGCGTAGACAGATCATTTCCACAATTTAATAAAGAATGAATACGAGGGGTTATTCACCAAGCATACAGTAGTCTGCGTAGACAGGTTATTCCCACGGAATAATAAAGAATGGAATAACCAAAAGGATTTCACCATGCATGCGATAGTCCGCGTAGACAGGTTATTCCAACAGAATAATAAAGAATGGAGTAACAACCCTTACGATTAGTGAAAGAAAATAACTCTCTTCATGAATACGAAAAAAATAATACCCCTTACCTTAATAAAAATTTGGATACTGCAATGGTGTAATAGCATAATACTCTTCTTCTTTCTCTCTTATTCTCTCTATACTTTCTCTCTCTATAGCTTTAGTGAATTGGTGTGAAATAATGAAGAAATGAGCTTCTATTTATAGGTTTGGCAGAATAAAGGTAAAATAGTCTTTTCGCCATAATTTATGACATCATCGCTTACCTCATCGTTCCTATGACATCATCGCTTACCTCATCGTTTCGATGACATCATTTATTACCTCATCGTTCCGATGACATCATCGCTTACCTCACAAGAATTCAAATTTAATTTTTCTCTCTTCCACCTCATTTTATTTTATACCATAAATTTATTATAACAATATTACCACTTCAAATTATAAATTATACTATTATATTATCACATTATAATATTATAACCTAATATTTGAATGAATTATTTTATCGGAGAAGATAAAATACCAACTTTCAATAAATGTCTCATACTAAAAATTCCTCCATTTATATCAAAATTAAAATAAATATTTCCTTATCATTTTTATCAATAATCAATTATTATTCACCAATTATCAATCATAATATTATAGAATTACAATATTGACAACCAGGTCGTTCCCAGGAAAGAAGGGGCTTTCCGATAAGGATTTCTCCTTACTGGCGCGCAATTAGGTGACCAAACCCCTTTCCTAGACAGAACATCCTAGACATTGCCAATAACGCTATCTAATAATATTATTCAAATAATATGAATTATTGATTTGATAATGTGAAATACTGTGCAGTGACAATTATTGAATCAATAATATAAAATATCAACGTAGCAATTATTGATATAAAATATCAACGTAGCAATTATTGAATCAATAAAATATTATGCAATTGTAGCCATTATTGAATCAATAATATAAAATATTGAACAGTAATTACTGTAACAATTATTGAATGAGTGTCTTTTTACGTAAGAACCAATAATTCGACATACTATGCAATACCGTGTGCTACTGTGCAGTAACGCATATTACTGTATTTTTATCACCGGATATTTGAACAATTTAACGGTAATAGTTTTAGTACCATTATTTTTATAAAAAGGTTATTTCTGTCGCTTTCTATATCCGACAGTTATTCCGTTATGGGGTCCACCAATGACTGCGCCGTCGTACGAATATTCTCTGACAAAAAGAATATTTCCCGACAAAACGAATATTCTCCGACAACAATGAATATTTTATAACCACTTACTTTGTAAAATTCGCACATCTCACCCATAACTTATCACATTTATCAAATCAACACCATACTAGTTCAAATAATATATAAATAAAATGAAATCTTTATTCATAAAAGTTGGGGTCTTATAATTTAAAGCAGGATATTCAATGCATAGAGGTTGTTGAGTGAGATTTGGAGTTGACAACTCCTTTAAAGTCCTGTTATTTGGTACCGCCATCTCCTCGTCTGATTTGCTTGAAGAATAGTCTAAAAGTAGTGTGAGTGCGATGTTAAGGCCTGGTGATGGAGCTTCGTCGGAATCTGCAAGTGGACCTTGGGATTTCCGAGCTTCCTTCCTAAGCCTTTGTGCAGTTCTCTTTATTTCTGGATCAAATTTCAACTCAAGAGAGTGAGAGGATCGAGGCATAAAAAAATAAAACTTAAATGAAAATAATTGAATAAATAAAAACAAATAACACTCCCCGGCAACGGTGCCAAAATTTGGTAGCTGTCGTTTAGCACTATAAAATTAACCTTACTTCTATTCCATTAACTAAAGAATTAGTATAGTAATAAGCAAGGATCGATATCACAGAGAGCGTTTTATTTTATATTTATCCAAGTATTTCCTAATGAATTGGGAATTTTTAGTTTGAAAAGTTAAATTAACGAAAGTGAATTTAAAAGAAATATCAATAAGTAAAAAGCTGCAATTCTGTAGTTCAGTATCGCCTTTTCACAATTATGGATTAACCAAGTGTTTACAATGTGACGCCCCCAGAATAGGTCCAGTCAACCCAACCCATTCTGAGTCGCCAAATATATGGTACAGAATCCAAATACAAACTTTATATCCCACGGTCGTGCAAAATACAACCACACAACTGTGAGTGTCAATAGAAATATTTTGGTATAATGATATTGAAAATAATAACATCGTTTACGACAGAAAATAACATCCCTTACCTTAACCGGAGAGTAGTTTTGACTGGAATATCGGATATTATGTGGACGAAAACTTGCACTATTATCAACACTCAAAGTATCTAAATACTCACAAGAAATACGCTCGATATTATAGAGAGAAATTTTTCTGATTCTGGTGTGATTTTCATTTCTAACTAAGCACCCTATTTATAGGAAAAGCTTAGGATGCCAAAGTTGACTAATTGAACTACGAAGCACACTCGTTTGGAAAAAAAATTGCAAGCTGCTGCCTAATTTTCAAAGTCCAAAAAATCAGCCTCTTGCTCCACAAAAAACAAGAGTGGGGCCCACCATTTTATTTAAAAATATTTATTCTGAAACTTCAATAATTCATAATAAATAGTTTTTTTATCAGAAAAATACAAATTCTATATCATTTCCATAGGAAATTTAATTATCTACAACTTTGTAGAATGAAGTTTTTCCAAATTCCCAACCGAAAATGGCTGAAATCCACAAACGGGTGATTTTTCACACCAAAATACTGATAAAAACACATCAGCACTAATTCCTTCTTTTATATCCACAAATTAAATATTTCCTTATCATATAAATCAATAATTAATTATTCACAAATAATATTACAGAACTACACTGTTAAAAACCAGGTCGTTCCTAGGAAAGAGGGGGCTTTTCGATAAGAATTTCTCCTTACTGGCGCGCAATTAGATTAACCTAACCCCTTTCCTCGACAGAACTTCCTTAGACATTGCCAATAATGCTATCTAATAATATTATTCAAATAATATGAATTATTGATTTGATAATGTGAAATACTGTGCAGTGACAATTATTGAATCAATAATACAAAATATCAACGGTAGCAATTATAGAATCAATCTTATAAAATATCAACGTAGCAATTATTGAATCAATAATATAAAATATTGAACAGTAATTACTGTAACAATAATTGAGTAAGTGTCTTCTTATGTAAGAATCAATAATTCAAATACTGTGCAATACCGTGTGCTACTGTGCAACACCGCGCATTACTGCATTTTAACCACTGGGTATTTCAACAGTACTAACGGTAACAACTACGCCGTTATTTTATAAAAAGGTTATTTATGTCGCTTTCTATAACCGACAGTTATTCCGTTGTGGGGCCCACAAATGGCTGCGCCGTCGTACGAATATTCCCCGACAATAAGAATATTCTACAACCAAACGAATATTCTCCGACAACAATGAATATTTTATAACCACTTGCTCATTTTAAATATTTGCACATTTTACCCACAACTTATTACATTAATTAAATCTACCCCTTACTATTTCAAAATAATATATAAAGAAAATTAAATCTTTATTTATAAAATTCGGGGTCTTACATAGAATATTTATCTTTTAATGAGATTAATAATCCTAGAGAACCGCAATCGCTAATTACCCAAAATTCTCTTTAAATGTAAATTTAATGCGACAATCGCCAACAAAAGATCCTAACTATCATATAACCTATAACAATCAGTCTAGATTTAGTACAATAGAAGCATGAAGAATGAGAATTAGATTATTTCAAGTAATAACTACACAATCAGGAATTATTTAATTTGTCTTCTGAAAACCTTAATAATATTCAAAAGCTTGACCACAATCAAATATCATTAATTGCTACTTATGATTAGATACACATCGTTTACTTAATATATATCTTAATCTAGCAGATGATATCAATTTACTAATTTAATCATGCAGAAAACAAATTAATTAATTGAATAGCATACAAGAAAGTTTATGTAGATAATTAGAATAAATACAATAAACTTGATCAAACCATTAATTATAAATAAGGTTCAACATCCCTTCATAATTGAATTGAGTAATTTAGCCTGACATGCCTTGATTCTTCAAAACTAGGGTTTGAATAGCCTCCAAGAATTCCTAGATCCCAGATCCCCCCAAAACTAAGTAAAATAACTAATATTTATAGTCTATCAAAACCCTAGTACAATTATTAAACTTCAAAATCCTATTCCCAATCGACTTCTGCTCAAGAAGGCAACAAAAAAAGTTTTCCCGTCAGTCACGCTGTAACACCCCCTTTTCGAAATAAAAAGGGAGGTTACTCAAAACACAACAAAACTGAAGAAATACTAATAAGGCTCTAAGCCACAAAAGAATACTCCAATAAATATCAAAAGACAAACCAGAATAAATGCCAATCCGGCTCAAACCATAATCTAACTATTTATTACAACTCCAAAATAAATCATTTGACAACCTAAACAAAACATCTAAATCATTGGATCGAATGGAGCTCTCATCACACTTGCCCTTGATCCCCCTGATTACCTGCCGGAAAAAAACACAGCATGAGCTAAATGTCCACTACGGATATAGAATACAACATAGAGAACTGAAATAACTAACTCAATTAATGAACTGAACTGTAACAAACAAACTAATACAACAAAATAATATGCTGAATCAAATGGCTGGGGTTATTTTATACCGAGCTCAAAATAAAATAGAAATATACCTTGCCACACAGGCATGTCAAATAATGCCATACAGGCAAGTCACACACATTGGACCTCGAATTCAAATGTATGTAAAATCAGAAGGCGTGTTTGGCACAAACATCGCCACTCCACAGAACAGAACAGAAAACTAGGGTCGACCCATAGGCCTCCCACAACAAAACACCAAATGGCCAACTCCCACCGGATCACAAAACGGAGATGCCGTGGACTGATCACACCGCCACGGAAGGTGTCATGCCTCGGTGTCAAGAGGACATGCCTGCTGGTACCCCCACAAGTGGTTATAGCTCAGGTATATCCTACGGTATATTCTAACAAAATACCAAGCCACAACACATGTGACATAATATCAACACAAAGGGGTTCTAATACGTACATGTTAAATAGAACGAATCAACAACACAAATCTCCAAAAATATATTAACATGTACATTACTACAAATATCGAAATAAACACTAGACATGATACACTAGTCTAAAGAGTAAAAATATGAGTTCCGAATATCCATGTCAAAACAAAACTATCACGTGAATTTGAGAATGAACAATCACGTGAAACGATAAACAAAATCTAACGAAAAGCAAAATGAACATACAAAATTAAAAGGATTATCGCTGAAAGAGTACGGAATCCGTACCTGGAGCAAGCAATGTAATACCCAATTTATATTCCAAATATGAATCGGTTAGACTCCCTCCGTTCGAACTAATTAAAAGAAATAATAAATAAATATAATTAGTGAATTATTATTATTATTATTATTATTATTATTATTATTATTATCGCTAGTGATTCCCCCCGTTCTGATATATATACATGCATTCACACTTTCTGATCTAAATTACATGATGTATAGAATTTATATTACAATTAAATTATTTCTTACACTTCGTTCCAAACCAGTGCGGTAAAAAGTATACCTATATACATATGTATATTAACAGAATGCATTATATAACAAATCTCAAACTTTCATTATTCCATCTAATCATTACATGCATATTTTATAATAACTTCACTACATAGCATCACCACATCAGTAAATAAAAACAATAATATGAAACTTTTATTTTACCAAATCTGGATCCCACCTCCGTTCACACACACACACACACACACAAACACACACACACATATATATATATATAATAATACAATGCTAGCTTCTTCAAACTTTCCAGGTGATCATGGAAAAATATTAATGCTTTTATACAGAACAAATTTACATACCTTATTTGCTTAGTTCGCTCCCTTTTTCTTGCTTTCGCCGTTTCCTCTCTTCCCCTCGGTTTGTATTAGATATGCCAGGAACATTAGGGTTTAGTTGTTATTAATATATCTTATTATTTATTTATTAACATATTTATTAATTTCTCTTAATTATAATAGGATTTAAAATTACCCAAATATAAATTAGGCCCAATAAGTTTAAAACCCAAATTAATGAAATTCTTTAATAGTTGTAGTCCACATAAATTAAATACAATGTTTGACCCGAACATAAAAAAGCCCAATTATATTTAAAACATAGTTTCAAAAAGTCATTTATTTATTTAATTATTTTTTCGGGTATTACATCACCTACCCATTAAAAAGGATTCCGTCCCTAGAATCAAAAGAACAAAACGAACTTAATTACCAAAAAGATGCGGATACTCCGCTCGAATTGACTCCCCATCTTCCAAGTAGCTTCTTGCTCCGAATGGTTTCTCCACAAAACCTTAACAAACGGAATTATCTTCCTCCTCATAACCCGCTCTTGACGATCCAAAATCGCCTCGGCTTGCTCCACACAAGTAAGATCATCACTAATCTTATCGAATGAATATTGTACCACATGCAACGGATGATATTTATAACTCCTCAACAACGACACATGGAACACATTGTGCACAGCTAGCTGTGGAGGCTATGCTAACCGATATGCAACCTCACCAACCCTCTCCAGAATCTCGAATGGGCCAATATAACGCGGACTAAGCTTCCCTATTAGACCAAATCGTCGAATACCCTTCCAAGGAGGGACTTTTAGAAATACATGTTCACCAGGTTCAAACTTTAAGGTCCTCCTATGCTTATTAGCATAACTCTTCTGTCGTGATCGTGCTGACCTCAATTTTTCCTTAGCCACCGCTACCTTCTCTATAGTGATTTGAACTAACTCAGGCCCTTCTATGGCTCTCTCGCCAACCTCATCCCAACAAGTTGGAGCTCGACACTTCCTACCATATAATGCCTCAAACGGAGCCATCCCAATACTCGCATGCCAACTTTTGTTATACGTAAACTCAACTAGGCTTAAGTAATCATCCCAATTACCTGACCACTCAAGTGCACAAGACCTCAACATGTCCTCCAACGCCTGAATGGTATGTTCAGATTGCCCATCTGTTTGCGGATGGAAAGAAGTAATAAAGTTGAGCCGAGTACCCCAAGCTCGTTGAAACCCTTTCCAAAACCGTGAAGTGAACCGTGGATCCTGATCCGAAACAATATACACTGGAGTACCATGAAGTCTAACAATCTCCTGCTGAAAGATCTGTGCCAACCTATCTACCGAGTAACCCTCATGGATAGCCAAGAAGTGTGCCGATTTGGTCAACCGGTCCACTACAACCCAAATATCATCATTTTTCCTGAAAGTCTTTGGCAACCCAGTCACAAAATCCATCGTGATATCCTCCCATTTCCACACTGGAATGTCTAACTATTGCAGCAAACCACTAGCTCGTTGATGTTCTATCTTCACTTGTTGACAAGTGAGGCACTTCCCAACATATTCAGCCACATCTCGCTTCATCCCATTCCACCAAAAGTTTTCTTTCAAATCCCTGTACATTTTCGTAGAACCTGGATGAATAGAAAATGGCGAACTATGAGCCTCAGCCAACACAGCCTCCCAAATGATTAGATCCGACGGTACACACAACCGCTCACCCAACCAAATCACACCATTGTCATCAATACGAAAGTCGGGCTGCTTGCCCTCCTCCAGATTCTGTGCCATACTCCACAATTCCCCATCTTCCTTCTGAGCTTCTTTAACCCGCGAGATAAGAGAGGGTTCCATTCTCATACCTGCCAAAAGCCCATCTGAACCTTGCACAAACAACTCCAACTCTAGTCGTTCCATATCCAAAATAAGCTGAGGTTGTGTAATAAGAGCTGCTACACTTCCTGAACTCTTTCGGCTAAGAGCATCTGCAACCACATTTGCCTTCCCCGGGTCAAACTGAATCTTCGCATCATAATATTTTAGAAGCTCCAACCAACGCCTCTGCCTCATGTTAAGCTCTTTTTGAGTGAAAATGTATTTAAAACTTTTGTGATCAGTGAAGATATCATAAGTCTCTCCATACAAATAATGTCTCCAAATCTTTAGAGCAAAGATCACTACTGCCAACACCAAATCATGTGTGCGGTAATTCACCTCATAAGGTTTAAGCTGTTTGGAAGCATAAGCAATCACCTTACCGTGTTGCATAAAAATACATCCCAAGCCCTTCTTAGAAGCATCACTATAAATCTGGTAACCTCCTATCCCCGATGGTAATGTAAGTATAGGAGCTGTCACAAGTCGTTTCTTCAACTCCTCGAAACTCTTCTCACGCTCCTCATTCCACATGAACTTCGTGCCCTTTTTCATCAACTGAGTTAATGGCAAAGAAAGCAAAGAGAATCCTTCCACAAATCTCCTATAGTACCCTGCCAAACCCAAGAAACTCCTAATCTATATCACAGTAGTAGGCCTCGGCCATTTAGTGATAGCCTCAACCTTGAAAGGATCCACCTTAATGCCTTTAGTAGAAACAACGTGGCCCAAAAATGCAATCTGCTCCAACCAAAACTCGCACTTAGAGAATTTAGCATATAATTTCTCTTTATGCAAAATTCCCAACACTGTTTGAAGATGCTCCTCATGCTCCTCCCTAGACTTGGAGTAAACCAAAATGTCATTAATAAAGACAATAACATATTGCTCCAAGTACTCCTTGAACACCCGGTTCATCAAATCCATAAACACTGTCGGAGCGTTAGTCAACCCAAATGGAATCACCAAGAACTCGTAATGCCCATATCGAGTACGAAAAGCTGTCCTAGAGACATCCTCATCTCTCACTCTCAACTGATGGTAACCCGACCTCAAGTCTATCTTTGAAAAATACTTCGCCCCCTGAAGTTGGTCAAACAAGTCTTCAATCTTCGGTAATGGATACCGATTCCTGATAGTAATCTTGTTCAACTCCCTGTAGTCTATGCACAACCTCATAGACCCACTTTCTTCTTCACAAACAAAATCGGAGCATCCCACGGCGAAACACTCGGCCGAATCACACCACGATCTAATAGCTCTTGCAACTGCTCCTTTAACTCCTGCAACTCCAATGGTGCCATCCGATACGGCGCTTTAGAGATAGGCCCCGCACCAGGAGCAAGCTCAATAGTACACCTATATTACATTATAGGTGTATAATGTGATAATATAATAATATAATAATGGTGATATTTTTTTACAATAAATTCATGGTATATGAATAAGATGAGATGGAAGAGAAAAAATGAAATTGGAATTGTAAATATTTTAATATATATATATATATATGTGTGTGTGTGTGTGTACGTATTTGTGTGTGTGTGTGGAGGAAATGGTGGGGGTGAGAGAAAAAAAGGGGGAGAGAGAGAGTTAGTGGGAATTGGTGGGGGAAAAGGGAAGGAAGAAAGAAAAGATAGGAAGAAAAGAGGAAAGAGAGAGAGAGAAAAGAAAGAAAGGGAAAAATGAAAGAAAGAAAGAAAAAAAACGTGGGTGCTGAAGATTTTGTTAGAATGGGGGTGTAGAAAAATCATCGGTATGTAAATTTGGGTCATTTTTCGTTCGGAATTTGGAAAAACTTTATACTACAAAGTTGTAGAGAATTAAATTTCGTATGGAATGGACATAAGGTTCGTATTTTTCTAATAAAAGGGTTATTTATTATGAATTATTGAAGTTCAGAAATAAATATTTTTTTAAACATATGGTGGGCCCCACTCTTGTCCTTTTGTTTGTTGTAAAATGCTTGAGAATTTGTTCTAGAATGGTGGGCCCCACGTGTTGATTAAATGCTGAATTTCAAAATGATGGTTCTGGTGGGATTTTTCCAAATGAGGATACGTAATATTAAATGTTCTGCTTTGGCGTCCTAAGCATTTTCCTATAAATAGGGTATTTAGTTAGAATTTGAAAATCACACCAAAATCAGAAGTTTTCTCTCTCTATAATATCAAGCGTATTTTTGTGAGTATTTAGATACTTTGAGTGTTGCTATACAGTGCAAGTTTCCTTCAGCATTATATCCAGTCAGAAGTGCTATTCTTTTGAGGTAAGGGATGTTATTTTTATCAAAAATGATGTTATTTCTTTCAATATCATAACACCAAAATATTGGTATAAATTTTATTATGAAATTTTTACCTTTTCATATTAGAGTTACTATTCACGTATACGACATTATTCACGTATACGGCACTATTCACGAATACGGTACTATTCACACAAAAATTAAATTTTCTTTTCTTTGTCCAAGTTGCCTATTATGGTTCCTATCTTTGATTGGATCCATGTTTTGATTTTCATTCTTGAATTTTGCTCCACAATTGATTATTATGGAGTATTCTTGAACTTGGATAAACTAAATTATGAATCCCTAATTTTTGTCCTTTATCTCACTAGATTCGTTCTTGAAAATATTTTCATCATCTTCAGTCTTAAATGGTGATACAAAAGAATATCGTTGGCCTGTAGTACAAAGATGGATGATTATTTGATGAATATCTTTGGCTTGTAGTGCAAAGATGAATGATTACCTGATGAATATCTTTGGCCCGTAGTGCAAAGATGGACATGTGTTGAGATGAACATGACCAACTGGTGATACAAATGAATATATTTGGCCTGTAGTGCAAAGATGAATATTTGATTCAAGATATATATATATTGATTGATGTTACAGGGATAAAATATTGATTATGGAATTTTAAATCATAGAAGATAGTAGACATTATTTCCTACTTAACTCTTCTGATGCATTGTTAATTCCGCTGCAGTTGTTGATCTAAAACTTGTTGTCCATAATATTTTATCTGATTTGTTAAAAACTAATGATAAATTATTCTACATTATCTTAGTCATAATATTCTTTACTGGGCTAATTGAGCTCACCTTTTTATTCTATTGTACTCCTCACTATTTTTGTATAATAGTGTGAAAATAATTGTAACTATTGAGGACGGAATTAGAGTGTTTATATTTCGTATTATATACGATTTGTAATGACACTCACAGCTTGTATGGTCGTCCTGCTCACAACCTTTTGATATAAAAGTTTATATTTGGATTCTGTACCATGTGTTTGGCGACTCATAATGGGTTGGGTTGATTGGACCTATTTTGGGTGCGTCACATAATGCATAGGCAATGACTTTGCCCCTCTGTATCAGCACACAGCGTAATCCCTTATGTGAGGCATCGCTATATACCACGAAATTTCCCGTACTATCCGACAATGATAATACCGGTGTAGTACTCAGCCTCTTCTTCAGTTCCTGAAAACTTTCCTCACAATTTTCCGTCCAAACAAACTTAACTGTTTTACGAGTCAAATTCGTCAAAGGGGTTGCGATCTTGAAAAAGTCTTAGATAAATCTTTGATAGTAACCGGCCAATCCCAAGAAACTCCTCACTACTGACGGTGTCTTCGGCTGATCCCAAATCATCACAACTTCAACCTTTGATGGATCTACCGAAATCCCATCTTTGTCAATCACGTGGCCAAGAAATTAAACACGTTCTAACCAGAATTCGTACTTCGAGAATTTTGCGTATAGCTTCTCTCGTCTCAGCGATTCTAAGGTCAGCCTCAAATGTTCAGTGTGTTCCTCCTCAGTTTTAAAATAAACCAGGATGTCATCTATGAACGCCACTACGAACTTGTCTAGGAATGGCTTAAACACCCTATTCATTAAGTCCATAAATGCAGCTGCGGCATTCGTTAGACCAAATGACATCACCAAGAACTCGTAATGTCCATACCGAGTCCTAAAAGCCGTCTCCAGTATATCTTCCCTTGTCACCTTCAACTGATGATATCCACTTCTCAAATCAATTTTCAAGAAGTATCTAGCACCCTTCAGTTAATCGAACACGTCATCAATCCTAGGTAAAGGATACCTATTCTTGATCGTAACTTTATTCAACTCTCTATAATCAATGCATAGCCTCATTGATCCATCCTTCTTCTTCATGAATAATACTGGCGCTCTCCACAGTGAAATGCTCGGCTGAATATACTTCTTGTCCAACAATTCTTGTAGTTGAACCATTAGTTCGTTCATCTTGATCGGAGCCATTCGGTACAGAGCTTTCGAAATCGGAGTAGTTCCCGGCGCTAAGCCGATCACGAACTCTATCTCCCTAGCTGGCGGAAGTCCTGGAAAATTGCTAGGAAATACGGCCACAAACTCCCTAACCACTGATATCTCTTCTATCTTCGGGCTCTCCTTACAAGTATCTACTATGTAGGCTAGATATCCTACACAACCTTGCGTCAAAAGTTTCTTGGCATGCATGATCGTCAGACAACTCGCTTATCTAGGCGATTTGCTACCATAGAACACTAACTTTGACGGAGTCGTAAGGTTTACCGACTTCTTCTGACAATCGATTACTGCCACATGGTTAAACAACCAGTCCATATCCAGTATCACATCGAATTCTACCATCAATTTCTGACACTTAATGTCCAATTTATAGTTCTTGTATACAAACCTAACAGGAATAACCTCCCTATTTACAATCTCTATATTCAAGGGGTAAACTAATTCCTCTTTAGGTAAGTCTAGGGTCTTAGCAAAATCATCAACTATGAATGAACAAGTAGCACCCGAATCAAATAATACATATGTATTTATACTATTGACCGGAATAATACCTGACACCACATCTTTTGACAGTACAACATTATGCAACGTCATATTAAATATTCGGGCAGTGGGTCGAACGGCTTGTAGTGGTCCAGCGATAGCCAAAGTGTTGCCGCTCCAATTTCCCCCGCTCCCTGTTGACCCTGCCGCTAGCTTCCTCGAGCAACTTCGGGCCATGTGATCCTTGGATCCACATATGTAGCAAGCTCCCTTATTCGGGTTCGGGAAATTCGGCGCAATGTGGCCTTCCTAGCCACAGTTGAAGCATACCTGCTTCCCCCTCAAACACACTCAAGTGTGATTCTTCCCGCATGTCACACATGCTTCAATCTTCTTCTTCTGTTAGTTTCCCTGTTGACTTCCAGCAGAGGTGTTGTCATTCCACTTCCTTTTCTAGTTGATAGCCCTGCTACCACCAGCCTTGTTCTCCATCTCATTTTTCTTCTTCTTTTGATCTTGATTGACCGTGGTCACTGCGTCGCTTCCTCCTTCAGCTAGGATGGCCTTTTCCAGCACAGCTGCAAACGTATTCAGCTGGAATATGGAGACCTTGCTGTAGAGCCAGGGCTTCAGTCCTTGCGTCAGTACTCCAGGGCTTCAGTCCTTGCGTCAGTACTCGCCTGGTATGTAGGGAACCTGGCCAGCTCATTAAATTTTTGCGGCGTACTCCGACACTGTCATTCCTCCCTGTTTAAGCTCTAGAAATTGGACCTCCATCTGGTCCTATGAGCTAATGGGGAAGTAAATTTCAAAGAACATCTCTTTGAAACTGTCCCATGCTATAACTCCTTCTCATTCCCTCGTTTTATTGGTTTGCCACCAAAAACTAGCATCAGACTTCAACATGAAAGTTGCGAAACCCGTCTTCTGGTCCATGCTAACTCTGGCTACGTCGAAGACCTTTTACATCTCCATTACCCATGTCTGGGCATCTATCGGGTTTAACGATCCCTGAAACTTCGGGGGTCCTACTGCCTTAAATTTTTTAAATGTTGTACCCTGCACCTGTGGCTGATTCGCAAGTGCTCCCGGTCAGTAGGTTCACCAACTGCTGAACCAAATTGGGATTCGTCCCATCATTATTGTTGTTGTTATTATTTGCCAAACCCTCGAGGTGTACACGTGTAAGTCTTCTTCTAGGAGGCATTTTCTGATAAGAATTATTCTTATTAGATCCTTACTCATTTCTTAGATATTCAAGTTTATACTTAAACATTTAAATAATTCCATTCACATTTGAACACATATCACGTCAATAAATTTAGTTATTTTATTCATTCTTTTTTTTAAACATAGAATAGATAACATTCCATGCTAATTACATCATCTTTCCTGAACTGAATAAGTTACATGAGTACATCATTATCTTATCCCATTATTATGTCAAATTCTGGGATTTACATTTATTTATTTAAAAAGAAACACATAATTAATGACTCTACTATCTAGGTATGTTAAGACATAGCACAGCCTCTCTACGTTCTTCCTCCATCACCCGGAACACCGTTCTGCAATCCACCATGTACTATGGTAAACCTTAGAACTGAGCTGGGTAATAAAAAACACGATCCTGGCCCCTATCTATAGCTGTATGAAAAGCGTATTCCGTCTCCTTCAGCTTGGCCTTCTTCGCTTCAACCTCATCTTCAGTTCGATCGGCACGTTGAGTAGCCCTCAAGCTTGTTTTCTCCTCTCTGGCGCGCTTTGCTGACTCCTCCTGCATGTCATTCTTCAGTTTTGCTAGTTCAGCCAGTGCGTCATCTCTTTCACTCTTCACGTGGATTAGATCCCACTTCGTGTTCCCAAGCTCACTGTCCAGCTCTTCAATCGTCTCGTCTTGCTGTTGTATGGTAGTCCGACTCTCGTCCACCAGTTCCTGAAGCTCCACGTTGCGGTCGTAGATCTCCTCGTACATCTCAGCACTAGTAGAGTGAGGTGGGAATTCCTCTTCAGGATCCTCCTCCTCCTCTTCCTCCTCTTCTGACTCATCCTCATCCTCATCATCATGGTCAGATATCGGCTCATGCTCCTGACCAGCTATGGTTATCAATGGAGATGGCTCTCTCCGAACCAACTACTCCCAGACAACATAGATGTCTCGGGGCTCCTCGTCCCTCGGCATCTGGGGTAACTCCTCCCTAGCCTGACTGGACTCTCCAACATTCGTCATCCTGAAAACAAAATTTTAAAGTTTAATTATTACGTGATATCAAGTCATCCTCACTCTTCGAATACGTAAATGTAAACACATAGCACATAAGGTAGTTTATTATCTTTAGCTATCACCACTATCTTTTTGATCTCCTATAAGGCTACTACGTAAGGTTTTTTCCCCACCTAATGGTTCATAACCTACTGCTTTGATACCAACCTGTGACACCCCCAAATCCGGGTACTTCATTTCCACACGATTTGGTGTTCACTATATAAATAAAAATACATCTACTGCCTAATAATAAGGAATGCAAAATAAATTACAACCTTATCATTAAATAAAAGTCTTCCTTATAAAAGGATTAAAACTCTACTCAAAATATCTCATGGTTTATCTAACCTTAACATAAATAATAAATGTGGAATTAAAATATCATAAAATAAAGTCTTATTACAAACATAATCAAATATAACAAGTCTTCACTTGTTTATCTTACCTTTCTCTTTACTAGTTGACGGTACATCAACATTCTCGACTTTAGCTGTAATGGTTATTTAATTGCAAGAGTGAGCAAACAAAAGCTCACTTAGAATAACATTAATATCAATGATGACATAACTGAATAACTTCAAAAGATTTGAATAACTTTTCTTTTATCAAGAATAAAGAATTGAATAATAATTCTTTCATCAATCATTTAGAATTTCGATCATATAAATCATCTGAGGGTCATAAGACCTTGAACTATGTCCTAGGTTATAAACATTTCTATTTAAAACCTTTAACATTAGTTTAGACTATGGACTCTTAACTCGTACTTAGGGGGATCAGCCCTTCGTACCATGTATTGTGCACAAACATCTTAACGCTTTCGCATGGTAACCCCTATTACTAGGGCTGTTCATCTCAGTATTTAACAACGAGTCCGCACCAAATAAAGTTTGGTTTGGATAGCTAAAAAGGAAATTTGGAGTTTCAACTATCATCAACTAAGAAGTAGTTGAATCAACTTACAATAACTTAGAATTCGATAATGAAAGAATTTCGAATCAACTTTGAGTCATAACAATAGACTTCATATAAAATAGTTATGCTTTATAAATAAACTTACAGCAATTGAAAGATACAATCAACCTTGCTTGAACAATTAAGTCAAGGTTACATCAATTCAATAATGAACTTCAAAAAGTTATTTTTTCAATATGAAAATTATAGAATAATATAACTTGCATAATTATAACAAGAAAGGACAGAACAACTTGCGCAATATAAAAGAAAAATTTAGAAAACTTGCCTCAAGCGTAAGCTACAATTATAAACCACGTTCCTTAACACGTCCTACATATATATAATTAATCATAATAATCTAAATTAGTTTTCACTTAACTGATTCACATAATTAGTTAACCCATTTGGGTTAACTCATTTCTCTTTAATTATTAAATTAATAATTAATTATCACATAGTTAATCACAACACATGTGCACATTACCTACTCACATAGTTAATCAACTAATAATTATGTACTCATATTAATTGTATTATAATTAAACAAATTATAATTTAAATTAAACATTCACTTTAATTATAATTAATCAAAATATAATTACATTTTATATTAATTAAATTATAATTAAATAAATTATATTTCAAGTTAAACATTTACTTTGATTAAATTTAATCAAACTATACTCATTATAATTTAATAAATTATAATTTAAATTAAACCTTTACTTTAATTATAATTATTCAAATTATAATTACATATTATATTTTATTAATATAATTCATTACTGTTCATTTAGCATTTTAATTTATGCCTAACATGTCATCAAATTTATCACATTAGGTTAGCTTTTCATGATACAAACAAAACTACACAAAAATAACAAAATCCTTCAATTATCCCCCCCCCCCCCGCCCGGGCGGGTGTTTTTGCTCTTGGTGGGGCCGCCAGGGCAGGCACCCTGCAGCGGAAGAAGACTGGTTCGCGAACTGTGCAAAGAAAAAGCCAATTTGACTTATTTTTTCGTACTAAATTCCGATTTTAACTAACATATTGCACATAAAACTTTATAGAAAACATAATTTAAAGCTTCTAACATATTTTATATATATATAATATATATATATATATATAATCATCATAACACATAATCAAAACTCTAAATTTCATTAACTTCGAAGAAAAGAAAATTTTCAGTGTTCTTGATAAAATTGAACACCGTGAATTTGTTTCTAAATCAAATTACACAATTCAAAGCATATTAAATTCGTTTCTTAACATATTAACATAATCTATAATCAATTTACACAACAATTAACAATCAAACATGAATTTTGATTTCAACGAAGCCAATTATCAAAACTACTTCACTATAACTTTTGATGAACATGATTTCTTCATGTTCATCATGTTTACATGAATTAACAAACTAAAATCATCATACAATTCATATATAAACATTTTATGAACACAAATTATATATACATCATGTTTATGCAAATTTTCATGAAAAACTCATATATACAGAGAATAAAATTTGAAGGACATAAAGACAAAATTCCTAAACTACAAGGTTTAGGATTATACCCTTAAGCTTAGTATTAGGAGAAAAGAGATGATGGTGTTGATGCTTTGAAATCTCAAGATTTCCTTCCTCTTCTTCTTCTTCTTCTCTCCTCTTCTTCTCTCTTTTCTTTTCTTCTTCTTTGTTCTAACTGACTAACTCTTTTGTTTTAACTAACGTATATTGTAATATACATATGTCTATATACATATAATACAATCATAAATATAAAACATAATAACCCCTTATTAATTATAATAATTACCATTAATATATAAGTTACACTTTTTTGAATTTTAAAAGCCATAAGGCTTGTTTGGCAAAACAGCTTATTTAAAAACAGGTTTTTAGTCGATAAGGCCCCATTTGGCAAAACGGAATTAAAACATATGCAAGGGCCTTGTTTGGGTAAAACTAATTTAAAATCCCTTTTTATTCTTTTAATAAATCCTTTAACACATATTTTTAATGGTACACTTTAATTAATTAAATCTTACATTCTAATTTAATTAAATTAAAGTTAACATCAACTAACCAAATAAAATTTACCACATAACGATTATAATTACTCGCTAATTATAATCTCATGTAACAATTACTACATAAACTTCATCTAATTTAATTATCTCAATTAAATTAGAACTATACCATAAAATTATTACACATCAATTAAATTAAATATTAAATATTCATTTAATTAATATATTGCACTTAATTAAATTACTCCACATCAATCACATAAATTATTTATTTAACTAAATAAATAAATCAATTACAAATATTTATTTAATTCAATAAATATTTAAAATTAATATATAAAATTCTCATTCGTTACACATATTTCTAGAGACTAATAATAACATTGCTTCTACTCCACATAAAATTATTGTGTTTGTGAAATCCACAAAGGTTGTTGAGCCAAGTATTCCAAGTTGTACAATCTATGATGATCAAGTTGTGATCCCTGAGAACAACATATCACACATTGGTTTGGGATTCAAGAAACAGCAAGGTAAAGCCTACACTACCTTCAATATTGATCTTAGAGTCAGGTCGCACTAACTCTACGAACCAAGCTGACAAGAATCGTAGAGTTAACTTTCACCCTATAAATTCTCAAAATCGTAGAGTAGTGTGGAAGCAGAGAGAGTTCGAGCCTAGAATAAAGGCAATAGGTTTCTATCATCCACACATGTCCTCGAAGAGAAAGAATCCGTAAAGACACAAACACGCATCATGTTAAATGTTATAATTGTCATGAATATAGATATATTGCAATTATGTGTTATTTCAATGATTATCGTGTGTATATAAGGCTTAAAATTAAGCAAGTCTGGGTCCCTTAGAGAACTAACAAATCAGGACCCAAGCAAATCTGGGTACTAAAATAAAGCTTAATGTTTCTTGCAAGAAAGAAGCTCCACTAGCTCAATATGGTATATTGATAGTGGATGCTCAAGGCATATGACAGATAACAAAGTTCTCTTTTTAAACTTCAAAGAAAAAGATGGTCTTGCAGTTATCTTTGGAGACAACAATTCTGAAAGACGTAAGGATATGGCTCAATAGGAAATGGTACAGTTTCTTTCAGCAAGGTGGCATTTATTGAAGGCCTGAAGCACAATCTCCTGATAATAAACCAATTATGTGACAAAGAGCACCAAATAATCTTTCTCAACAATCGATGTCAAGTCAAAGACCTAGAATCAAATTCTCTAAAGCTAATCGGAACTAGAGAAGGCAATGTTTATATGGTGAATCTATTTGAACTAAGTTCAAGAGAGACTACCTACTTCTTTGATAAAGCTTCAGAAGATGCCAGCTGGTTGTGGCATATAAGACTATCTCACTTGAACTTTAGGAACATGTCACAGCTTGCCTCCAAAGATCAAGTTTCAGGTTTACCTAAGCTAAACTTTGTTAAGGAAAAGCCTTGGAAAGCTTCCCAACTAGGGAAGCAAACTAAAGTCTCATTCAAAAGCAAAACAGTCAAATCGAATGATAGACCTCTACAATTGCTTCATATGGATCTTTTTGAGCCTATTCCGACTGTTAGCCTTGAAGGAAAAAGGTACTCACTGTTTATAGTAGATGACTTCACTAGATTCACATAGGTATTCTTTTTTAGCTCGAAAAATGAAACCAACTCTCAGTTGATTAAGTTTTTCAAGCTGGTTAAGAATGAAAAGGGCGAGAAGATCAAAGCTATAAGGAGTGATCATAAAAGAGAGTTTAATTTCTCAGAGGTAGACAAATTCTATAAAGATAATGGTATTCATCATAACTTCTGAGCTCCAAGAACTCCTTAGCAAAATAGAGTAACTGAAAGGTATAATAGAACTCTTATAGAGGCAAGAAAAACTCTTCTAGCCGCAACAAGGCTACTTGAGTATTTTGGACTGAAGCTGTTAATACTGCCTGCTACACTTAGAATTGATCATTCATCGACTCCACCTTCAAGAAGATGACCTACGAGTTATAAAAAGGAAGGAAGCCTAACATTAGTTACTTCCATGTCTTTAGTTGTGTGTGACAACCCAATAATCTATAAGATTTTAAATGATTAAAATAAAGGTTAGAGAATAAAACCTAGATAAGAATTTGAAGAATAATTTAAATTTTTTTAAAGAAGAACCTATATGGTTTACTATTTGAATGAGAATAGAGAAAATATGGGTTATAAAATTTCAAAACCCTAGAAATGGTGTGAAGGAATATTAAAGATAAGGTATTACGATACCTATAAAGTTTGGTAACCTAATATATAAATTATGTATTTGAATTAAATAACCTCAAGGGTTATCATTATTTAATTGTCCTAGTATTTTAACAATATACTAGTGACCTAATCTAAGAAGATTTATGAAATATGTCTCGACCTATTTGATTATCATGTATGACTATGTGAGTGTTTATAACTTATTAAGCCAATTATGGCTATTTAGTTAATGAACTTATAGAATATGTGATAGACTTATGTGGATAATGTATATGATTAAATAAATATACATTATATAATATGTATACATTTATTTTGTATATAAAGAGAATTAAGAATAAAGTTAGGTAACCTAATACATATATTAGGTATGGTAATTAAATAACCTAAAGTATTTTAACAATCCAGAAAAATTGATTTAAGGTATTAAACCCTAATTACATACTCAATAAACTTGAATACGGCAAGTCTAATTGGGTTATGCAAGTGAAATAACATTATTGATTAATAAGAATATATAAATATCAATAATAATGAGCATTAGTTTAAGTGATAATAGATTTAATGGACTAAAGAGAGTAAGTAATTTAAACAAGCCTAATTAGTTATTTAAGCATTGGACTTGTAGATAAATTGCTTTAAGAGCAGTTAAATTATTACACTAGCCCAATATATCATATAAAGGGCAAGTATAATGATGGCACAATTTAATTAGTGGTAGAAGCCTAAGTCCATTTTAGTTAGTAAGCAAATCAAGAAAAATGCAAGCCCAAAAGAAATTAAGTGAGAGCCCAAGCTTGGCCCAAGCTTAGCAACTTAAGGAAGGGTATTATAGTCATTTAATAAAGCATAATATAAAACAAATTGATGGGAGAATAAAAGGCCAAGTGGCTGAACTTATTGGGGAGGAATAAGGGGGAAGTACGTAATGATGAGGCACTTTAGTTGGTAAACCACTTTGCAAGGTGTCAAGCATTGGTTTGAGCCTTATCTTTTCACCAAACTTACAAGTTACCTTTGGTGTGCAAGTAACATAGCAATGATGAGAAAGAGAGAGAGAGAGAGAGAGAGAGAGAGAGGTGCAAGAGTGTGGGAATAATAATAATAGGAGATATATACTATATCTCTTCATTTCTACTAAACAACAAAAGTATTTCATCTTCTCTCTCCTCACATTTGTATCATTTTGTATAAGCAAGAAAGAAGAGAGAGGGCCAAGATTCGGCTAAGAGAGAAGAGAGGGAGAGTGCTTAAGCTTCCCAAGTTCTTTAATCAAAGATATGAAGAAGAAGAAGAAGGAAGAAAATCTAAGGTATAACAAAATCTCTAATCTATATAGTTTAATTTCTTTTTAATGAGTTTTGATTTTTGTAAGTTTTGATTTTAAGGTTAAAACTTTAGACCTATGTATTTAATAGTGTTTTATGTTTAGATCTAACCCTTTTATGGATCAAAAGTTGGATCTAAACTAAGAAATGGAATCTAGGTTTTCTCAAAAGTAGAAAACCCTAATTTTTCTTAGCTTTGATTGTGTTAAATCTTATGTTTGGTGGTTATTTGATGAAATAGATCATAGATCATGTTAGATCTATGAGTATATGAGATATTAGTATGTATTATGATGATTGATGATGGGTAATGTTTGATTAATTAAGAGATCTAGAAGTTTTCTTAGAAATCACCAAGTATTGAAAATCAGATTTTTGTGAAAAGGAATTATGAAATTCAAACGACCATATCTCCTATTGTATTTTGAATTTTTTAGTGTGGTCAATTTCTGGAGTTAGATCTATAAGTCTTCTAACTTTTTCAAGTGGAATCACTGAAAAAGGTGTTATATATTTTTGTGTAAACTAGTTGTAACAAAGTACGCCAAATCTGAAAAATGCCAAAAAGTAGGCTGTGAAAAACTTCTAGGGGCATTTTCGATAGCTTAATTAATGTAATAAATTCCAATATTTTGGGACATGAAAATATATGAGATAAAGTAACTCCTGTCCAAATATGAGCTCATTCCGACTTAAATTGACTGAGTTACGATCATTTTAATATTTTGGTTTTTTAGACAAAAACTGCTATAATCGGAGTTCTATAACTCCGATGGCCAATAAATTTAAACTGAAAGCTCACATTAATACGTGTAAGATCCCGCCAAGAGTTGGGAATTTCTGGAGTTAAGCATGATGTAGTTAATTTCTTAAGCTACGAGCTAAAAACGGATTTTTGAAAAATACTAAAGGGAGTTGAAAAATTCCATAAAAATTCTTTTTTTGTATGGAATATATGTATATATGTTTGACCAAAGGGTAGAAAAATAATAAACTGATTTGGTATTTTTGTGAAAAGGGTATTTCAGCTTGCTGAATTAAACAATTTAGGATGCTGAAATGGAAACTGAAATGTCAGGAAGGGAAGCCAGTTTAGTTTCAACTTATTGAAATAATATATTCGGTTTGCTGAAATGGTAAATAGTTTACCGAGCTATAATAAGAACTTATTAAGTAATTGAGTAATTGTTAAGTCTAAGGTAGTGCCGTCATACTCTTTAATGGTTGATGTATAGAAGCTAGGCTAAACGATTCCTTCAGGGAGCGGAGGTATATACGAATTACTAACTGATTGAACTCGCTGTGAAAACAGTGTAGACGAGGCGAAAACTTATTTGTTGGTTATTTGTAGGAAACCACGCAGTATACTATATTGAATACTATTAAAGACTCGATGTGTGCTAAGTTTAGACTTGTGAATTCGTATAGTGTTAAGGTATTATCTCATATTTGACTATGTATTTAAATGTTAAATAGTTTACTTATAAAGTAATAGTATTGTGAGATAAAGTATGTTATACTAATTGAAAGATCAATCTTATAACTGATAGGTATTGTGACGAACGAGATTTTGTAATATGATTTAAATATTTATTGAATTAAATAAATATTTTTCGATGATTTATTTATTGAGTTAAATAATTAATTGATGAAATTGTGGTAGATTAATTTAATTATATGTATTACATTGATTAAATTAATGTGCAAAATTTTATTATTCCAAGTATGAATTTAATTGAGCTTATTTGATTAAATGAATTATTTAATAAGTATAATGTTATTCTAATTAATTAAATAATTAATTAGAGATTTAATGATTTTACATAATTAATAAATGAGAATTTTAATTATGTGATAATATGATTTAATGTGGATTTATAATATTTTATTTAATGGATTTAAATAAGATTATATGATTAATTGGGTGTGACATTATTTAACTATATGATAAGAATTAATTAAATTAATGGGAAAGGAGTATAGAGGATGCTAGCCAAACATGGCCCTAAGAGAGGTTGGGCAATTAACCCATTATGGGATTAACTGACCACTCGATCATCAGTTATATACAATATATAAAATATACGTATACTATATTACATATCAGATATAGCATATTCATATTTTCAAAGAGAAAAAGAGAGAAAGTGAGAGAGAGATTGTGAAGGAATTGAGGAATTGAAGAAGATTAGTGAGGATTATCATCTTTATATCATCATCAAGCAAGTAGCAAAGGGTAATCTCTTCATCTTCATGGATATGTTTTATGTTCTTATATTTTCTATGAAAAAAAAACTATTTCAAAGTCCTCTGTGATTGAAGAGAATTGATAATTGATGAGTATATGATCATATATATGTTAGTATATGCTTACAATATGTTTATATCATATATTCATGTGATTAGAGTAACCAATTTCATATAAATATGCTATAATCAGAGTTTTCCATTAACGGGTGTTTTGAATTCTCGATAAACAACTAATCTATGATTAATGCATGAATTGACAATTTATTGGTATATACATGTTAATATATAATCATAACATATTTTCTACCATCTATGTATGTTTTCAAACCATCGATTTCATATAAATATGTCGTAACTGGATTTTGTGAAGTTACAGAGTATAAAAGTTGTATATATGTCCCTTATGATCAATTGTATGCCATGAATTATTTGTTTAACTTAGATTTGATAGTAGATTATGATAATACATGTTAAAACAAAGAAAACAAACTTTGAACAGACGGATTCGGAGTTATAACGAATCTGTGACGTCAAATTTTATATTTTTCTTCAAAACTTTCAAGAACACCAAGAACAATGAAATTACGTGAATTAATTCGAGTAATTGCATGATTAATGGTGTTAAAAACATGTTAATAACATTGTATAATATTTCTATGAAGTTTATACTTCATAGAAATCACGGTACTAGGTTAATTTGTATTTAATTGGAGTAATTGGGTTACGATATGTCAAAAATAGTGAACCAGAGTCTCACCAGCGGGGAGCCCCGCCACAACGGGTCTTGGTAGGCAAAAACCCCTGCCCCAATGGGGGTGTATGCTGTCTGAAGTGAAAATAGTGTAAGGCGAGACTATTTTGACCTCTTGTAGTAAAATAAGCATAACTTCTTCATACGAACTCCGATTAAGGCGATTCAAGGTGATTCAAAAAGATAACGAGTAGACCTACAATTTTTATTCTTTAATGTTATAGATTTGAAGTCGTTAGCAGGGGATCAAAATGGCCATCATTGTGACTGATGCGTATTCGGAGACAATCGGAGGGTGTCGGACATGCCCGCACGCAAGTATAGTGCTCTCAACAATAAAAGATGTTGTTATAAGTTATAAAACATGAATATTATGAAAATTTAATAATGTTTAACATTAATCAATGATGTTTTAAACAAATTGCATGAGCATGTTAAGCGTACGCTTGAAGGACGAGTCAGGCGTGCGACGAATGAACATCGAAACGTCGTGCCAAGTGTAATACTATGCTATAACATACTTGAGGACTTGATGAACATGTAATGCTATTCTATAACATGTTATTAACACATAATATATGATTTGAAGTTCATGTTAATAAACTAAGTGTGAACTTGAATATTGTGATTGTAAAACTTGATTATGATTGTTTGAAGGATTATACCTATATAATATGTATATTGTGAATTCATACTCATGTTATGTGTTTGGTTAATAAGTTAACACTAGGAACCATGTTGTAAGTTGAACTTAAATGAAAGATTCAACAGTTGAACGTAGAAGTTATGAAACTAATTGACATCGTATGCATAATGTAATGTGTAGGACGTTGAGGAATTAAATTGTAACTATATTTGTAGCTTGCGTACAAGGTAAGTTTCTAAACCTTACTTTTATATTGAGCAAGTATTCTATCCCTAATTTATTATCGTTCAGCAATTACCTTATCTAAACTCTTTAATTGAATAAGCGTTTTATTCCTTATTCTTATGTCAAGCAAGTTATTAAATTCAAAGCTAACATTTATTGAGCAAGTTTTTTATTCTTGAAATATTATCATGATGCCAGTTCTTATACTTGTTAATCAAGTTGAGATTCCATATGAGATATTATAGTACCTTTAAAAGCATGATTCCAGTTATACAATACTTATTCGATTGTATACTCTTGAGAAGTTATTATTCAATTTGAATATCGTTTATTGTTGAACCTTGTAAGACTAGAAAATCCTTATTGATTCGACTAGTCCCTAGTTGACGAGCGTTCTAAATTCTAGAACTGTTATTGAGTTTATCCAAATCAAACTTACTTTGGTGTGGACTCTGATGTCAAACTGAGATGAACAACCTTTTTGATAGGGGATTGATGATGCTTTAGCGTTGAGATATTGTGCATAGTATTGGTACTAAGGGCTGACCCCCTTAAGTACGAGAAGTAAAGTCCATAGTCTATGACTGTTAAAGGTGCAAAGGTAAATATACTTGACAACCTAGGACATGGTTCAAGGTTTTATGACCCTCAGATGTAATTTTGATTCTCAATTATTCATTCTTGATTTAAAAGTCTAGTTTTCTTCATTCAGAAGTCTTTGATTCATTCGCATGTTATTATATTGTTATATTATTTTACTTGTGGGCAATCATGCTAACTCTTGCATAATAATAACATTGCAGTTAAGAACGAAAGATCTAAAGAGCCTTCCACTAGCAAAGGTAAGGAAAAAGTCAACAAGTGATGAAGACTTGTTGTTTAATTGATAATATTTGTTTAAGACTTACGTGTAATGTTTAAGACTTATTATTTGTTTATGTTTCTGCAACAGAGATTTAAGGTTAAGTATGACCTAGAATTGATTATGTATTATTATTCAGATGTTGTAACCCCATAAGGGTAGATGATGGATTTATTTCTATCTCTTGCTTGGTTTGCATTTATTATGGATAGATAGATAGATGATATTTGTACAGTGAACACAAAATCCCGTGGAAATTGAAGTACCCGAATTTGGGGGTGTCACAGGTTGGTATCAGAGCTATAGGTTATGAACCTTAGGTGGGGAAAAACCTTAGGGTAGTAGCCATCGAGAACATAGTAATGATAACTCTAATCGAGTTCTAAGAAAGATAATAACTTAACTTATGTGTTATGTGCTTATACTTATATACTTGCGAGGGTATCGATTAGCATCACATACTAACTAAGACTTAAAATTTGATTTGTCAGGATGTCGGATGTTGGAGAACCCAGTCAGCCTAGGGACGTCGTACCCCGAGTGGCTATTGAGGAGGAGCCCCGAGACATTCATACAGTCTGGGAGCAGTTAGTTTTGACGAGGGCCATCTCCTGTGATCACCGTCGTTGGTCAGGAGCATGAGCCGGTATTTAACTCATAGGAGGACTTTGAGGAGGTTGAGATTTAGCCTGAGGCAGCTAAAGAGGAGGAGGAAGACCCTGAAGAGTTTCCACCGAACTCTATCAGTCCTGAGATGTGTGATGAACTGTATGACCGTAATATAGAGTTACGAGGTACTATTCAGGAGCTGAAGGAGTAGACGATTATGCAACAGTCTACCATCGAGCAGAAGGATGGTGAGATGGAGGCTCTTTACACATGTCTTGGAGACGTAGAGTGGGAGTTGATCCACGAGAAGGGCCAAGGTGAAGAAAAGTCAGAAGAGATAGAGAAGCTGAAGAATGAATTGAAAGAGAAGTCAGCAAGGCTTGTCATAGCAGAGGACGCTTGGGTGAAAGATTCACGACGTGCAGATCTTGCAGAGGATAGTAATCGTGCAAAGAAAGCAAAGATCGAGGAGACGAGTTATACGTTTTAGAATGCAATTGACAAGGCCCAAGATTGGGTGATGTACTATCCAGACCAGTTCGAAGGTCTTCCCTGGTATATGCTAGATCGCAGGACGATGTTCCGCATTATGGAAGAAGAGAGCAGTAAAAATGTTCGTCGCCTTAGTAGGTCATGATAGGAACAGTTTGATTATGTGAATATTTATTTAATGTTTAATAATGTAAATTTTGATGTGATTCTAAACAAAGGAATATTCTGATGATTTAAATCCTGAAGATTCTTTATCTCGGGATAGTTGATGTAAATAGCAGTGATGCAATCTTGTTTTGCTTAAAACTCTTGATTAAATATAATATCATAGTTTATTTGAGATGATATATGATAATTGATTATCTTAAAGTATTTAAGTTAAACCTTAAATATTTACGAATGGAATAGAGAACTAATAAGCGTATATCTTGAATAGAAATATACCACCGAGAGGACGCTCTAACCGTCGACTAGCCCAAGAAAGGTCAACGAATAACAACGACGCCAATGCCAACGCGAACCCTGTTCAGCAGTTGGTGAACTTGTTGTCAGGAGCAATGAATAACCAGCCGCAAGCTCAATCGATTACGTCATTGAAAGACTTCAAGGCAGTGGGACCGCCAGAATTTAAGGGAACCATGAACCCAATTGAGGCACAAACTTGGGTTATGGAAATGGAAAAGGTTTTCGACGTCGCTAGAGTGAGTGAAGATCAGAAGACGACTTACATAACGTTTATGTTAAAGTTAGAAGCCAGCTATTGGTGGCAGGCAAACAAGGTACGGCCAGGACAATGTGTGCTAACTTGGGAAAAGTTTTAAGAAATATTTTTTGAGATGTATTTCCCGATGAGCTCACAGAACTAGATGGAGGTATAGTTTTTATAGCTAATGCAAGGTGACATGTTTGTGCCAGACTATGCTACGAGATTTATAGAGTTGGCTAGGTTCACCGCGTACCAAGTGCATACTGATGAGAGGAAGGCTAAAAGATTCGAACAGGGACTGAAGCCTTGGTTGTATAGCAAGGTGTCGATGTTTCAGTTGAACACCTTTGCGGAAGTATTGGAAAAGGCTATCATCACTGAAGGAGGGAGCGATGCTATGACCAAGTACAATCAAGAGCTAAAGAATAAGAAAAGTGAAGGTTAGGGTAAAAACAAGGCCAATGGTAGTAACAATGGAGGAGGTAACAGTCAAAAGAGAAGGGGGAGAGATAGCACATTGACCAAAAATCAGCAACGAAGCCAGAAGAAAAGGATAGAAGTATGTTCGACATGCGGGAAGAATCACCTGGGGGTCTATATGAAAGGAAAAAGAGTTTGCTAAAATTGTGGTCGGGGAAGCCACATAAGACCTAACTATTCTAACTCTAAGAAGGGCGCCTGTTTCACTTGTGGATCAAAGGATAATCTGGCAAAAAATTGCCCTAAAAAGGTGTGAGGAGGGGCAGGATCAGGAGGAAACATGGGAAGCAACAATGGCAACGCCCTGACGATTTCAGGACCAACCGCAACAAATTAACCTACCGCCAGAACATTCAACATGATAGTACAGGATGCTGTACAGTCTCGCGATAAGGTGTCAGGTATCATTCCGATTAATAAAGTTAATGCTTATGTATTATTTGATTCGGGTGCTAGTTGTTCATTTATGTCTGATGACTTTGCTAAGACCTTAGGATTGCCTAAAGATGAGTTAGAATACTCTATGAACATAGAGATTGCGAATAGGGAAGTGTTCCCTGCTAAGTACGTACACAAGAACTGTAGGGTGGATATTAAGGGTAACGTGATGAATGTAGATCTTATTTCGATTAGACTTGGGGAATTCGACGTCCTTCTGGGAATGGATTGGTTATTCAATTATGGGGCTATAATTGATTGCCAGAGAAAGTGTATTAACCTTATGACTCCATCAAAGGTTATGTTTTATGGCAGCAAGCTGCTTAGACAAGCGAGTTAGCTGACGATGATGCAGGCCAGGAAGTTATCGAGACAAGGCTGAATATGATATTTAGCCTACATAGTCGATAGTCGTAAAAAGAGCCCGAAATTAGTGGATATCCATATCGTGATAGATTTTGTAGATGTATTTTCGAATGATTTTTCAGGACTTCCGCTGGATAGGGAAGTAGAGTTTGTGATCAATTTGGCAACAGGAACGACTCCAATATCGAAGACGCAGTCGAAAAGAAGAAGTTTTCTTGGATTGGCAGGCTATTACAGAAGATTCACTCAGGACTTTTCCATGATCGCAACTCTGCGAACGAATTTGACTAGGAAAGCTGTGAAATTCGTTGGACGAAGAAGTGTGAGGAAAGCTTCCAAGAGCTTAAGAAGAGGGTGAGTTCGACACCTATGTTATCGCTTCCAGATGACACAGGAAATTTTATAGTGTATAGTGATGTGTCGCATAAAGGACTAGGCTGTGTGCTTATGCAAAACGACATGGTCATTGCGTATGCATCATGATAATTGAAAGACTATGAGAAGGGGTATTCGACCCATAACTTAGAATTGGCTGCAGTGGTATTTGCTTTGAAGATCTGGAGACACTGTCTCTATGGAGAGAAGTGTGAAATATATACAAACCACAAAAGTCTGAAATATATTTTTATACAAAAGGACTTGAATATGCGCTAGAGAAGGTGGTTGGAATTAATTAAGGACTATGATTGCGAGATCTTATACCATCCGGGTAAAGCGAATGTAGTCGCCGACGCCTTAAGCAGAAAAGGTCGGGAGAAATTGATGATGTTGACTGCTCAAAAATGGCTAATTTTAGCAGTGGAAAAGCAGGAATTAGAGGTGAGGTATCCGATAGAGACTAATGAAAAGCGGTTCTAGATGCAAGCTGGTATAACGTTACTAGATAAGGTTAAGGTCGCACAACTTCAAGATGAAGAATGTGAGAAAATAAGAAAGAAGATAACTAAAGGGACTGAACTTAAGTTCAAGATGGACAATAAGGGATTGTTGAGATTCGAGAGCAGAGTTTGGGTATCGCCAGTACCAGATATTAAGAAGGATATTTTGAGCGAGGCTCATAGCTCACGGTATTCGATTCACCCCGATAGTACCAAGATGTACCAGGATCTTCGACAACATTTCTGGTGGCTAAATTTGAAACGAGATGTCGTAGAGTGTGTTGCAAAGTGTCTGACATGTCAGAGAGTGAAAGCATAACATCAGAGGCCGAGTGGGTTGCTACAACCTTTAGAGATCCCAGAATGGAAATGGGAATATATTACGATGGATTTCGTGGTTGGCCTTTCGATAACTCAGAAAGGCTATGACGCAGTATGGGTTATCGTTGACCGATTGATGAAATCCGCACACTTCCTTTCGATCAAAATCAGATTCAACTTAGACCAGTTGGCAAGGTTATATGTGAAGGAGATTATTTCGAGGCACGGAGTTCTAGTGTCAATTATTTTCGATTGGGATCCGCTCTTTACATCAAAATTCTGGAAGCGACTACAGAAATGCATAGGGACACAGTTGAGAATGAGTATGGCCTATCACCCTCAGACAGACGGGCAAAGTGAAAGAACAATCCAGATATTAAAAGATATGCTCAGAGCATGCATCATGGATTTCAAAGGCAATTGGGATGATCACTTACCGCTCGTGGAATTCGGTTACAACAACAGTTACCACGCAAGTATTGGCATGACGCCCTACGAAGCATTGTACGGTAGAAAGTGTAGAACTCCACTATACTAGGATGAAGTTGGTGAGAGACAATTACTATGTCTAGAACTGGTACAGTAGACAGTAAAGATAGTCAAAGTAATCCGGACAAGACTGGTAGCAGCTTAGGATAGGCAGAAGAAATACGTCGATCCACACCGTAAGAACATTGAATTTGAATTGGGTAGCTTTGTGTTTTTGAAAGTCTCTCCCTAGAAAGGGGAAGATCAGATTCGGTAAGAAGGGTAAATTGAGCCCGAGGTTCATTGGACCCTTTGAGGTGCTGCAAAGGATTAGAGAAGTCGCATATGAGGTAGCCTTACCTCCGGCGGCTAGAGAATGTTCACAACGTCTTCCATGTTTTAGTTTTACGCCCTTACAAACCCGATTACAAACATGTGATTGAATTTGAACCCCTAAAATTTGAGAAAGACTTATCCTCTGAAGAAATTCCTATTCAGATTGTGGACAAGAAAGAACAAGTTCTCAGAAATAAAGTAATACCTTATGTTAAGGTAATTTGGAGGAACCACAACGCTAAAGAAGCTATGTGGGAACTTGAAGAGCATATGATGAAAACTTATCCACATTTATTTTCTTAATTTCTGTGTAAGCGATTCCGGGGACAGAATCTTTGTAAGGGGGGAGAATTTAACGGGACGAATTTAATTGAACCGTGATTCTGGGGACAGAATCCTTTTAAGGGGGGGGGGGGAAGATGTGATGAACGAGATTTTGTAATATAATTTAAATATTTATTGAATTAAATAAATATTTTTCGATGATTTATTTATTGAGTTAAATAATTAATTGATGAAATTGTGGTAGAATAATTTAATTATATGTATTACATTGATTAAATTAATGTGGAGAATTTTATTATTCCAAGTATGAATTTAATTGAGCTTATTTGATTAAATGAATTATTTAATAAGTATAATGTTATTCTAATTAATTTAAAAATTAATTAGAGATTTAATGATTTGACATAATTAATAAATAGAAATTTTAATTATGTGATAATATGATTTAATGTGGATTTATAATATTTTTTTTAATGGATTTAAATAAGATTATATGATTAATTGGGTGTGACATTATTTAACAATATGATAAGAATTAATTAAATAAATGAGAAAGGAGTATAAAGGATGCTAGCCAAACATGGCCCTAAGAGAGGTTGGGCAGTTAACCCATTATGTGATTAACTGACCACTTGATCATCAGTTATATAAAATATACGTATACTATATTACATATTAGATATATCATATTCATATTTTCAGAGAGAAAAAGAGAGAAAGTGAGAGGGAAATTGTGAAGGAATTGAGGAATTGAAGAAGATTAGCAAGGATTATCATCTTTATATCATCATCAAGCAAGTAGCAAAGGGTAATCTCTTCATCTTCATGGATATGTTTTATGTTCTTATATTTCCTATGAAAAAAAATATTTTAAATTCCTCTATGATTGAAGAGAATTGATAATTGATGAGTATATGATGATATATATATTAGTATATACTTACAATATGTTTATATCATATATTCATGTGATTAGAGTAATAAATTTCATATAAATATGCTATAATCAGAGTTTTCCATTAACGAGTGTTTTGAATTCTTTGTAAAACAACTAATCAATGATTAATGCATGAATTTATGATTTATAGGTATATACATGTTAATATATAATCATAACATGTTTTCTACCATCTATGTATGTTTTCAAACCATCGATTTCATATAACTATGTCGTAATTGGATTTTGTGAAGTTACAGAGTATAAAAGTTGTATATATGGCCCTTATGATCAATTGTATGCCATGAATTATTTGTTTAACTTAAATTTGACAGTAGATTATGATAATACATGTTAAAACAAAGAAAATAAACTTTGAACGGACGGATTCGGAGTTATAACGAATTCGTGACGTTAAATTTCATGTTATTCTTCAAAACCTTCAAGAACAGTGAAATTACGTGATTTGATTCGAGTAATTGCTTGATTTAAGGTGTTAAAAACATGTTAGTAATATTGTATGATGTTTCTATGAAGTTTATACTTCATAGAAATCACGGTACTAGTTTAATTTGTATTTAATTGAAGTAATTGGGCTATAATCTTTCAAAAATCATGAACCAGAGTCTCACCAGCGGGGAGCCCCGCCCTAGCTTGTCCTGGTAGGCCAAAATTGCCGCCCCAGCGGGGGTGTATGCTGTCCGGAGTTAAAATAGTGTAAGGCGAGACTTTATTGACCTCCTGTAGTAAAATAAACGTAACTTCTTCATAAAAACTCGGATTAAGGCAATTTACGATGATTCGAAAAGATAACGAGTAGGCCTACAATTTTCATTCTTTAAGTTTTTGATTTGAAGACATTAGTAGGGGTCAAAATGGGACTGATGCATTTTCGGAGGCAATCGGAGGGCGTCGGACATGCCCGCACGCAAGTATAGTGCTCTCGATGATAAAAGATGTTGTTATAAGTTACATAACATGAATATTATGAAAATATAATGATGTTTAACATTAATCAATGATGTTTTAGACAAATTGCATGAGCATGTTAAGCGTATGCAAGACAGACGTGTCGGGTGTGTGACGACTGAACGTTGAAACGTCGTGCCAAGTGTAATACTATGCTATAACATACTTGAGGACTTGATAAACATGTAATGCTATTCTATAACATGTTATTAACACATATTATATGATTTGAAGTTCATGTTAATAAACTAAGTGTGAACTTGAATATTGTAATTGTAAAACTTGATTATGATTGTTTGAATGATTATACTTATATGATATGCATATTGTAAATTCATACTCATCTTATGTGGTTGGTTAATAAGTTAACACTAGGAACCAAGTTGTAGGTTAAACTTAAATGAAAGGTTCAACAGTTGAACATAGAAGCTATGAAACTAATCGACATCGTATGCATAATGTAATGTGTAGGACGTTGAGGAATTGAATTGTAACTATATTTTTAGCTTGTGCACGAGGCAAGTTTCTAAACCTTACTTTTACATTGAGCAAGTATTCTATCCCTTTGCTTGTTTCTCCTCTTCTTCTTCCTAAGATTAGATTAGGAAACTAAGAAACTTTGAAAACTTTTCCTCTCTCCTACCCTATAATGGCCGAACTCTCCCTTTCACTCTCTCTCTCTTAGTTTGTTAGCTAGCATAGAAAGAATGAGAGGAAAGAGAAAAAAAAGAATTATTATTTGGTTTTGGTTGTTTAGTAGATATATTTTGTATATCTATTTTAATCTCCCACACTCTTTCTTTCTCATCATGTTTAAGCTTGCTTGCACTCCAAAGGTTGCTTGAAGACTTGGTTAAAGTGGTGGCTTGAATAAAAACTTGACACATATGGGTGGTTAGGTAGGAGTAGGTAAATGAAATGATTAGATAAACTCCCGCTTGCTCCTCCTCCCTAAATTTTGGCCACAAGGCCTTCTTGGGCCCAAATTGGTTTTCTTTTTATGGCCCATATTGCTTACTTAATGTCCAATATGTCCCTTCCCACTTAGGTTAAAAGTTGGGCCACTCTTTTAATGTTTTGGGTTAGCAATGTTAATTCTTTGGGCTATATAATCCACATGTTTCCATACTTTAAATCTTATACTTATTCAATGACTTAAATACTCTTCCTTAAGTGGGCTAAGCTTGGGCCAAGCTTGGGCTCACACTTAATTTCTTTTTGGCTTATTTAAATTACTTACCATTCTTAGTCCATTAAATCTATTATCACTAGAACTAATGCTTAACATTTTTGATATTTACATATTCTTATTATTTTTATATACAAAATAAATGTATATACATTATATAATGTATATTTATTTAATCATACACATAATTCACATAAGTCATCACATATTCCATTAGTTTATTAACTAAATAGCCATAATTGGCTTAATAAGTTATAAACACTCGCACTCACATAATCATACAAGATAACCTAATAGGTTAAAATTTCTTTCACCATTTAGATTACATCAAATTTATAGATATCGTAGTACCTTATCCTTAATATTCCTTCAAGTATACATAAATTCATCTCTAGGGTTTAGAAATTTTGTAACCCATAATTCCTCTATTCTCAATCAAATAGTAAATTATATAGGCTATTCTTTAAAAATTTTAAATCATTCCTCAAATTTTCATCTAGGTTTTATCCTTTAACCATTATTTAAATCATTTAAGATCTTATAAATTTTTGGGTTATCATAGATTCATTTGCGTGTTATTATATTGTTATATTGTTTTACTTGTGGGCAATCGTGCCCACTCTTGCGTAATAATAACATTGAAGTTAAGAACGAAAGATTTGACGAGCCTTCCACTTGCAAAGGCAAGGAAAAAGTCAACAAGTGATGAAGACTTGTTGTTTAATTGATAATATTTGCTTAAGACTTACGTGTAATGTTTAAGACTTATTATTTGTTTACGTTTCTGCAACAGAGATCTAAAGTTAAGTATGACCTAGGGATTGATTATGTATTATTATTATTCAGATGTTATAACCCCATAAGGGGAAATGATGGATTTATTTCTATCTCTTGCATCATTTACATTTATTATAGATATATAGATAGATGATATTTGTATAGTGAACACCAAATCCTGTGAAAATTGAAGTACTCGGATTTGGGGGTGTCACAGGTATTTTCAATAAAGAGATTAAATTAGATTGCGTAGCAGTAATCGACGGTACATGCAAGTTTTCTCGAACTCAACTTGAGTTATTTTTCAAGCATGATAGTGAATAATTATTATTGATTATTCACATCTATACTGATTATTGATTCATACTTAGTGCATATTTCATATGTTCATCAGGTATGAAAGGCTGAGCACCTTCATTACCATAAGGTTCAGTAAAAATTATTCATGGTCCTTGTTGACATTAAACATTATTGGTTCAACCATTCATTTATTGAAAATCTGAATTATGCTATTTCACAATTATTATATTATTGAAAATTTGAAAGTTTATTCTTTCTTTTAATCATGATATATCCTTGATGCATTTAAACTTGCTGGGAAAATTAGTTGCTCACCCATGCTATATCATGATAGTAAATTTCAGATTAAGATGAAGGCTCGAAGAAAGACAAAGACAAAGGAAAACTACAAGTGTAGATTATTATGCATCTATAACTAATAGTTATCCGATGTAAATCATATATGAGAACCTTTTAAGTTATTAAAGTTATGTATACAGTTAAAGTTAATAGACCTTGGAAAATATTATAGAATTATGTGAAATAAACAATTTATGTTTATATTTTCCGCGTTAGTTAGAGAATATATGAAGATGAAGTACCGTAATGTACCAGGTCCGAGGTTCTAGGGGCCCGGATTTGGGGACGTCACAGGTTGGTATCAGAGCTATAGGTTTTAAACCTTAGATTTGGTTACCTTAGGCTATAACTGTAGAGATGAGGATAAGGAATAAACTCAAATAAAGTTTAAGTGCTAAGAGATGAATTTTGGAAATTCATTATTAAGTTAAAAAGATGATAAATAAGATTCAAAGAAGAATCTTCAAAAGTTATAAAGGTAAGAATCCGGAGTTACCTGACTCAAGTAATAAAAATGAAAAGTGATAATAAATAGACAAAGTTTATAAGATGAAAAGTGTAAAATCATAATATAATATAATTAAGGAGAAAGATAAAAAGATCGTAAAACAAAACGATCATAAGATAGAAAAGAATAGTAATATAAGACGATTATAAGAAAAGGTCACAACGTGATCTGATGAGGTCATAAGAGGACAGATGATCAATCTATTGATTGAAAACTTTATAGCAGAATTGCTGTACTACTATTGTACTATAAAATTGTACTATAAAAACTCAGGAAAGATTTATAGATGATGGGATACGGATTAAATGAAATTCATATTGAGCAAAGAGGAAGCTAGGATTATATGGGATTTCAATTGAGGACTCATGTGATTGCTGAAGACAAAGGCTTGAAGAAGGACAAAGACAAGAGCAAAGTACAATAATATATTGTTATGCACGAATAACTATTTAGTTATCTTATGTAAACCTTTTGTAATTTTGAAGGTATGTATTCAGTTAAGGTTAATAGACCTTGGAAAATGTTGTAGAATCATGTGATATAAACAACTTACGTTTATATATTCCGCATTAGTTTATAGAATATGTATGAAGATGAAGTACCGTAACGTACCAGGTCCGAGGTTCTGGGGACCCGGATTTGGGGGCGTCACAGGTTGGTATTAGAGCTATAGGTTATAAACCTTAGGTAGGGTTACCTTAGGCTATGAGCGCAGAGATGAGGATAAGGAATAAACTCAGATTGAGTTTAAGGGATAAGAGATGAATTCAGAAAATTCATCATTAAAGTTAAGAATAAGATAAATAAGATTCAGAAAAGAATCTTAAAGAGTTATAAAGATAAGAATTCGGAGTTACCTGACTCTAGTAATAAAGATGAAAAGTTATAATAAATAGACAGTGCCTATAAGATGAAATGTGTAAATTCATAATGTAATATGATTAAAGGGAAAAGAAGATCGGAAAATAAAACGATCATAAGATAGAAAAGAATCGTAATATAACATGATTATAAGAAGAGATCACAACGTGATCGGATGATGTTATAAAAAGACAGAGGATCAATCAAATGATTGGAAACTTTATAGCAGAATTGCTATACGAAAATGGTATTATGAAATAGTACGAGTTAAACTCAAAAGAGTTGAAAAGGATGATGAGATACGGATTAAATGAAATTCGTATTGAGTAAAGAGAAAGCTAGGATTATGTGGGATTTCAATTGAGGACTCATGTGATAGCTGAGTTGTACAAACCTTTGTATGGGTGGGGGTTTTGTGCTTGGTCTAACGACTACTTAGTTTATTACAATGATAATCATTGAAATGTTAGTGTCGCGCTATTCGCTATATGTATGTTGAGAAAGTGATTCTCTTCTCATGTGTATAACGAATAGATAGAGACTATAAGATTAGGTGCGAGTTCTTAAAACTCATACTTATGGTAAGTTTATGACTCATAATCGTATAATATATTTTTGAACCCCTAAGCGTATAGACAGTTCCTAATTGGTTCTTGAACTATGTGTTGCTAGGATAAGTTCCTAAACTCATATTATTGTGGTAAGTTCCTAAACTCATAACGTGTGGTATGTTTGATGAATTATATTGGGGTATAGAAAAGTTGTAGATGGAAAATTGAGGATTTTTTAGTATAGTAAGTTTTAATGGCGATAGAATAGATATAATTATTAAGCAATTGATCATTAGAGAAATTGAAGTTGATGGTGGAAACATAAGTATTCCAAATCTTCTAGTTGTGCTAGACTTCGAAAATTTTAAAATCAAGCTAAATTCGCACTGATGTGCCTATAAAAATATAAATAAATTTTTGTTATCAGCAACACATGGTTACAATTGTGTAGAAGTGGCCTTCGAACTACTAACACATTGTTACATGTTGCGGCATGATAACACTAAAAATAATTTTCAATGGTTTTGAACTGTTTAAAGAAGAGTCTACGCTAATTGTTTCGGCTAGATAAAAATTATTTGAAATATCAAAATGTATTTTATATATCATCAATGCATCATGAAACTTGGTGCAGAGATGATAAAAATGATGGAGTCATTAATGCAGTATTGCCTAGTGTCGAATGTCATCTAAGGGTGGTCAGCCCACTATGGTACGATATAATATGACAAAGTCACAAAATGACGGAATCCTCAACCAGACAGTAAATACAGTGCAGTATCTTGACGTCATAAAATGATTTTTAGAATTTTAAAGAAAAGTCAAGTGCTAATTGAATTAGGCCAGATACATGTTTTGATTAATATTCAAATTATTAGTATATGTCTAAGCTATTTGATTCAGTTAAACAAATGTTTATGAAAATTTAAGTATCTCTTTTATAATTTATCCCGAACCATATTGTTTTGATTCGGACTCCAGACTGAGTATGAACATCCTTAAATTGGAAAAAATTTATGCGCCACAGGCAGTTATGATGAACGCGAATGTCGTTCCAGCATGTAGCATCTGATCAATGCAGGGTATAAGTGGCTGATCACCCACCGTGCCCATAAGTATGTCGGTTTATAGATGAATATCTGTTCAAACCTTTTCAAAATTGAAAAATAAAAGTTCATGGTCTATATGGGCACTCAGCATGATATGAAAAGTTTTTTTTCTAACTCCTTAGAGAAAAGTTATGGTAGAATGTGATGATGGAGAAGATCCTTATAGGAGGAAGCAGAATGTATTTTTAGTGAATAGTGATTCCGGGGACGGAATTCTTATAAGGGGGAAGAATGTGACAACCCAGAAATCTATAAGATTTTAAATGATTAAAATAAAGGTTAAAGAATAAAATCTAGATGGGAATTTGAGGAATAATTTAAATTTTTTTTAAAGAATAACCTATATGGTTTACTATTTGAATGAGAATAGAGAAAATATGGGTTACAAAATTTTAAAACCCTAAAAATGGTGTGAAAGAATATTAAGGATAAGGTATTACGATACCTATAAAGTTTGGTAGCCTAATATATAAATTATTTATTTGAATTAAATAACCTCAAGGGTTATATTTATTTAATTGTCCTAGTATTTTAACTATATACTAATGACCTAATCTAAGAAGATTTATGAAATATGTCTCGACCTATTAGATTATGTTGTATGACTATGTGAGTGTTTATAACTTATCAAGCCAATTAAGGCTATTTAGTTAATAGACTAATAGAATATGTGATAGACTTATGTAGATTATGTATATGATTAAATAAATATACATTATATAATATGTATATATTTATTTTGTATATAAAGAGAATTAAGAATAAAGTTAGGTAACCTAATATATATATTAGGTATGGTAATTAAATAACCTAAAGTATTTTAACAATCAAGGAAAATTAATTTAAGGTATTAAACCCTAATGACATACTCAATATACTTGAATACGGCAAGTCTAATTGGGCTATACAAGTGAAATAACATCATTGATTAATAAGAATATATAAATATCAATAATAATGAGCATTAGTTTAAGTGATAATAGATTTAATGGACAAAAGAGGTTAAGTAATTTAAACAAGCCCAATTAGTTATTTAAACATTGGACTTGTAGATAAATTGCTTTAAGAGCTATTAAATTATTACACTAGCCCATTATATCATGTAAAGGGCAAGTATAATGTTGGCATAATTTAATTAGTGGTGGAAGCCCAAGTCCATTTTAGTTAGTAAGCAAATCAAGAAAAATGCAAGCCCAAAAGAAATTAAGTGAGATCCCAAGCTTGGACCAAGCTTAACCACTTAAGAAAGGATATTATAGTCATTTAATAAAGCATAATATAAAACAAATTGATGGGAGAATAAAAGGCCAAGTGGCCGAACTTATGGGGAATGAATAAGGGGGAAGTATGTAATGATGAGGCACTTTAGTCGGTAAACCACTTTGCAAGGTGCCAAGCATTGGTTTGAGCCTTATCTTTTCACCAAACTTATAAGTTACCTTTGGTGTGCAAGCAACATAGCAATGATGAGAAAGAGAGAGAGAGAGGTGCAAGAGTGTGGGAATAATAATAAGAAATATATACTATATCTCTTCATTTCTACAAAACAACAAAAGTATTTCATCTTCTCTCTCCTCGCATTTGTATTATTTTGTATAAGCAAGCAAGAGAGAGAGAGAGGGCCAAGATTCAGCCAAGAGAGAAGAGAGAGAGGGAGAGTGTTTAAGCTTCCCAAGTTCCTTAATCAAAGATATGAAGAAGAAGAAGAAGGAAGAAAATCTAAGGTATAACAAAATATCTACCTATATAGTCTAATTCCTTTTTAATGAGTTTTAATTTTTGTAAAGTTATGATCTTGAGGTTAAAACCTTAGATCTATGTATTTAATAGTGTTTCATGTTTAGATTTAACCCTTTTATGGATCAAAAGTTGGATCTAAACTAAGAAATGGAATCTAGGTTTTTTCAAAAGTAGAAAACCCTAATTTTTCTTAGCTTTGATTGTGTTTAATCTTATGTTTGGTGGTTATTTGTTGAAATAGATCATGGATCATGTTAGATCTATGAGTATATGAGATATTAGTATGTATTATGATTATTGATGATGGGTAATGTTTGATTAATCTGGAGATCTAGAAGTTTTCTTAGAAATCACCGAAGATTGAAAATCAGATTTTTGTGAAAATGAAGTATGAAATTCAAACAACCATATCTCCTATTGTATTTTGAATTTTTCAGTATGGTCAATTTCTGAAGTTAGATCTATAAGCCTTCTAACTTTTTCAAGTGGAATCACTGAAAAAGTGGTTATAGATTTAATGGACTAAGATGGGTAAATAATTTAAACAAGCCCAATTAGTTATTTAAGCATTGGACTTGTAGATAAATTGCTTTAAGAGCAATTAAATTATTACACTAGCCTAATATATCATGTAAAGGGCAAGTATAATGATGGCATAATTTAATTAGTGGTGGAAACCAAAGTCCATTTTAGTTAGTAAGCAAATCAAGAAAAATGCAAGCCTAAATGAAATTAAGTGAGAGCCCAAACTTGGCCCAAACTTAGCTAGTTAAGGAAGGGTATTATAGTCATTTAATAAAGCATAATATAAAACAAATTGATGGGAGGATAAAAGGCCAAGTGGCCGAACTTATGGGGGAGGAATAAGGGGGAAATATGTAATAATGAGGCACTTTAGTTGGTAAACCACTTTGCAAGGTGTCAAGCATTGGTTTGAGCCTTATCTTTTCACCAAACTTATAAGTTACCTTTGGTGTGCAAGCAACATAACAATGATGAGAAAGAGAGAGAGAAAGAGGTGCAAGTGGGAATAATAATAATAAAAAATATATACTATATCTCTTCATTTCTACAGAACAACAAAAGTATTTCATCTTTTCTCTCCTAGCATTTGTATCATTTTGTATAAGCAAGCAAGAGATCAATATTTCCTGTAATGGGGACTCTACGAATTGAAGATTCTCCTAAACCATAGCAGAATCTTGAAAAATAAAAATAAGAAAACATTAGGACTGATGTTCCAACTTGAAGCAGATGGGCAAAAGATCATTCTAAAGACCTGATAATTGGAGATCCCAATGCAAGAGTTAGGACTAGGTCTGTAACTCAAAATGAATGTTTCTTCCTAAGCTTTCTTTCTCAGATGGAGCCAAATAAAATTAAAGAAACTTTGGAAGATTCAAGCAGGATTGAAGTCATGCATGAAGAGCTAAATCAGCTTTAAAAAAGCAGAGTACGAAGATTAGTTCCAAAGTCTGAAGATTATCTAGTCATCGGCACCAAATGGGTTTTCAGGAATAAGATGGATGAAGATAAAATTATCACAAGGAACAAGGCAAGATTGGTTGGAAAAATAGTATTATTCTCAGGAAGAAGGAATTGATTATGATGATTGATTTACACCTGTAGACACTCGAAAATTTATATTCTTGTTACTAGCCCTGTAGGAGGGTAAAACTGTCTTTTACCTTCCAGAGACAACCCTGGAAATCCAGATCAAATTCAAGCCCCGGCGACAACCCAAGGAGATCAAGTCAAATCCCGGCGACAACACCGGGTGATCAAATTAAACCTCGACGACAACACCGGGAGATCAAATTTAACCGTGGCGATAACACCGGGAGATCAAATCCAAACCCCGGTGATAACACCGAGAGATCAAATTCAACCCCGGCGACAACACCGAGAGATCAAATCCAAGCCCTAGCGACAACCTTGGAAGATCTAGTCAAACCTCGACGACAACACCGGGAGATCAAATTAACCTTCGGAGATAGCCCCGGAGAATAAAATCATTCCCAGAGATAACCCTGGGATATCATGTCAACTTTTGAGACGACCCTGACGAAGAACAAAGTCGGCTGGGATCAAACCTCAGAGACAACCCTGAGAAACAGTCAAAAACCCTGTCAATCCTAGAGACAGCCCCCGGAAGGGTAAAATGGTTATTTTACCAACTTGACATCAAATTAAGTCAAAATCAAGCCAAATCAATGCCATAAAGGTCATACAAAACCAAAATATCAATCTCGTGTGAAAATAACACAAGACAGCTCAACGGTCGGACTGCGAAGACTCGAAGATCTGGTCATGGATGTAAGACCCCGAATTTTATGAATAAAGATTTAATTTTCTTTATATATTATTTCGAAATAGTAAGGTGTTGATTTGATAAATGTAAAAAGTTATGGGTGAAATGTGCAAATATTTCAAAATAAGCAAGTGGTTATAAAATATTCTTTGTTGTCGGGGAATATTAGTTTGGTCGTGGAATATCCTTGTTGTCGGGGAATAATCGTACGACGGCGCAGCTATTTGTGGGCCCCACAACGGAATAATTGTCGGATATAGAAAGAGACCGAAATAACCTTTTTCATAAAATAACGGCGTAGTTGTTACTGTTAGTACTGTTGAAATACCCGGTGGTTAAAATACAGTAATACGCGGTGTTGCACAGTAGCACACGGTATTGCACAATATTTCGAATTATTGATTCTTACGTAAGAAGTCACTTACTCAATAATTGTTACAGTAATTACTGTTCAATATTTTAAATTATTGATTCAATAATTGCATGATATTTTATTGCTACGTTGATATTTTATATCAATAATTGCTATGTTGCTATTTTATATGATTGATTCAATAATTGCTACGTTGATATTTTGTATTATTGATTCAATAATTGTCACTGCACAGTATTTCACATTATCAACTCAATAATTAATATTATTTGAATAATATTATTGGATAGCATTATTGACAATGTCTAAGGAAGTTCTGTCTAGGAGGGGTTATATAATTGCGCGCTAGTAAGGAGAAATCCTTATCGAAAGACCCCCTCTTTCTTGGGAACGACCTGGTTGTCAATATTGTAGTTTTGTAATATTATTTGTGAATAATTAATTATTGATTTATATGATAAGAAAATATTGATTTTGTGGATATAAAAGAAAGAATTAGTGCTGATGTGTTTTTATCAGTATTTTGGTGTGGAAAATCATCCGTTTATGGATTTCGGCCATTTTCGGTTAGGAATTTGGAAAAACTTCCTTCTACAAAGTGGTAGAGAATTAAATTTCCTATAAAAAGGACATAAAATTTATATTTTCTGACAAAAAGGCTATTTATTATGAATTATTGAAGTTTTGAAAAACAATTTTTTTTATATGGGTGGGGCCCACTTTTTTTTTATGGCTTGTAAATGCTGAATTTCAAATTTCAATTGTGGTGTGCGTATGTGAAGAAGCCGCCGGTCGCAAAAGTCAATATTGGTGTCCTGACATTTTCCTATAAATAGGGTGCTTAAGTTATAATTGAAAATCACACCAGATTCGGAAGTTTTCTCTCTCTATAGTATCGAGCGTATTTTTGTGAGTATTTAGATACTTTGAGTGTTGCTATTCAGTGCAAGTTTTCTTCAGCCTTATATCCGATATTCCAGTCAAAAGTACTATTCTTTTGAGGTAAGGGATGTTATTTTCTTTCGTAAATGATGTTATTCTTTTCAATATCATTATACCAAAATATTGGCAAGGATTTTATTATGAAATTCTTACTTTTTCCGTCGGAGTTACTATTCACGTATACGGCACTATTCACGAAAAAAATTAAATTTTCTTCTATTTGTCCAAGTTGCTTGTTAAGGTTCCTATCTTTGATTGGATCTAAGTTTTGAGCTTTATTCTTGAATTTTGCTCCACAATTGATTATTACGAAGTATTTTTGAATTGATTATGAATCCTTAATCTTTGTCCTTTATCACACTGGATTCGTTCTTTAAAATGTTTTTCATCAACCTCAGTCCTAAAAGGTGATATAACTGAATATCTTTGGCTTGTAGAGCAAAGATGAATGATTACCTGATGAATATCTTTGGCCGTAGTGCAAAGATGGATAGGTGTTGAGATGAACATGAATACTGGTGATACAAATGAATATCTATGACTCGTAGTGCAAAGATGAATATTTGATTTGAGATGTATATTGATTGATGTTACAGTGATAAAATATTGATGATGGACTTTTAAATCATAGAAGATAGTAGACTTCATTCTCTACTTAACTCTTCTAATTAATTGTTATTTCCGCTGCAAATATTGATCTAAAACTTGTTGTCAATAATATTTTATCTGAATTGTTAACGATAATTTATTTTTCATTATCTTAGTCATAATTTTCTTTACTGGGCTTGTTAAGCTCACCCTTTTCATCTATTGTCCTCTTCAGGAAATGAGAATGTCGCAGGAACTAGTCGGGGGACAGAGTGATGGTCCGAGTTAGAGCAGTAGTAGTCCTCACTATTTTTTATAAATAGTGTGATAATAATTGTAATGAGGACTTAGTTTGAATGTTAATATTTTTTACATATTTGTATTGACACTCACAGTTGTGTGGTCGTATTTTGCACGACCGTGTGATATAAAACTTTGTATTTGAATTCTGTACCATGTATTTGGCGACTCAGAATGGGTTGGGTTGGCTGGACCTATTCTGGGGGCGTCACAATGGACTCATATTATCGGATTCAGAAAAGGTCAAATCCCATGTCATTTTTTAGCTCTCGGAAAGGGCTTTCCGGAAAGGTATAGAATGCCTCCATCGAACTCCCGGATTGAAAGTTATGAAGGTTCGAAGCAGACAGCTCGTTGGTCGTAGTGCACGTACTTCTTGACAACGGGACCCACGTGACCGGGGCCCACCCGGGGAGTAGCAGATAGACTCGCGGCTTCCGCGGATAGACCTGCGGCTATTTTGGTCAATAAATAGAGACCCCCACCAGCCAATAAAAAAGGAAAAAAGAAGAAAAGAGAGGAAATTCCGCCCATTTCAGCTCTTAACCCTACCACAATGCTCAAAACTTCAATATTTTTCTTCTAATCCACTTGTATACATATATATACTAACATATCAAATTTTAACTGGTGAAAACGGTGTTTTCAAGCCCTCCAAGTTGTGTAAAGCCTCTAGCACTGCATACTGTAAGATTTCTTGTGATATGAAGCTTTTTACTACTTTATCATATATATATATGAGCGCATATATATATATATATATATATATATATATATTTTTAGCTTCTAGTTTTGCCTGGATTTCAAATCCGTGGCCTTTATTGCTTATATTTATGTATATATAAGTATACATATACATTTTTAAGTGTTATTTCAGCATGGATTTTAAATCCGTGGCTTTTATCACTGTAATATATATATATATATATATATATATATATATATATATTTAAGCATATATATATATATATATATTTATAAGTCTTATTTAGCCTGGGTTGTTAATCTGTGGCATTTTCAGCTTTAATATATATATATATATGAATTTATATATATATATATATGTATTTATATATACACATACATATATATATTTACATTAATTCAATCATGACTGGATTATAAGTCTATGGCTTTTTCTACTTCAATATATATATATATATATATATATATATATATATATATATATATATATATATATATATATATATATATATATATATACTAACTCCGTTAGCCTGGATTGCTAATCCGTGGCTTTTCCTCGCTTTAATATATATATATATATATATATATATATATATATATATATGTATATATTATTTATTCAAATGTGAATAAATATCAGTTTTAACTGTTCATTTGATATAATTTTGTACTGATGAAAAGTTTGTGGATTATGGTTATCAAAATCTAGCCACCTCTAACTTTCAACCGGTTCAAAAAGCTGTCAAATTCGAACTGTTGAGTTAGAATGGCGAAGATTAATTTAAATCTAACTTTCTTTCTAGTTTTGTAAACATTAAAGCGACTACGCGACCCTAGATTCGTATCTAGAGGGAACAGGAAACTTTGGCTACGCGCATGCAAGGATTTAACTTATGAATCCTTTGTCTTGCGACGTCTAGATTTCAATCTGCATTTTATTTCAATATATTCGTTATGCAGGCTTTTTGATAATATTCTTTGAGCCTAAGAATCACAGGATCTACGATTAATCACATCGATCTAGATCTGGTTCCAACGATGGACAATTTTGCGCTGTAAATATCGCCTGCCTTTCTTCTTGTAAATGTAAATCAGAGGGACCTTAAAACGGTTATCCAGATTTAAGGTCTCAACATAGTAAATTATGGTTTGTAGTGCTCGGGTCACTTCGATGGCTGTCATGCCCATAAGCAGACCGACACTTGTATATATTGTTTGATCGAGGATGCTTCGCATCCCAACAATAAAAATTAAAATAAGCCAAATGCCGAATAAAATGGAAGTATCAAAAGGTTACAATTCCTATGCGAGCGAAAGGGTTTGAAAACCATCTTCCAAAATATCACTTTCATATCATGTCTACAAATAGACTCTTCATTAAATCAAACCCTTCGTATATAGGTCCAACGAAACAAATCACTACTTCCAAATAAAGCATAATTAAAATAAAATAAAGTAAAATAGGCTCAATTACTGCAAGCACACACACACACACACACACACTACAAATAAAATCGGAAAATTGAAAAGACGCGGCAACCATGTCTCACGAAAGTCGGGGGGGGGGGGGTGCCTAACACCTTCCCCCCACTTAATCAAGCTCCCAAATTCTATGAATCTCGGTTTCCAAGGCCAAGTTAAACAGAGTCCAATAATTGGGCCTACTTGCAAAATATTTTAAATAAAACTCGGTTGAGTTGGTACAACCATTTCAAACACAACAACTAGCGACTCTATAAAATCAAACTTTTCAAATCGTCGACATTATATGTCGGCTCTTTCCTAAAAATTCACCCTTCAGATCAAACAAATCAAATGGAAAACAAACAATGGTAGAAACATATAGGGAAAGGGGGATCGCCAAAGATTTTTTCCTGACGTCGACAGGTGACGACTCTGCTGGGGGTAGTAGAGGGCTTAAGCAACATTTCAATCTTTTCAAAAAATCCCTTTTTATCTGCATTTGTGTGGATGCTGTGTTTACATTGAATGGATATAAATAAATGTTTTATTACTTTAAATATTAGTGTTTCGCACAATGTCATCATTTCATACGGTGAGACACGTTGTATGTGAATATATGTTATGTGATTCCTCCACCAAGAGGCGAATCCGTCGGCCTTTGATTACTGGACTCAAAGGATATTAATCCTGCGAGGCTCAAGAAAGGCGCCACTCAGATCCGCTCTAATTGAAGGAATGGATTTATTTCCCATCTAGTAAATTGCGATGATCTGGGGACCTTCATGCCGAAAAGCCACGAGAATAGCCTAAGATAGGTCAGCCTCTAATAAACCAAATTTGAAATGGAGTCTCTTCATGCCTTCCCCTTTCACATTCTATGTAAATTGCAAAATTCCATGTAAAAATTAAATAAAATCCATTTCCTGTCAATTTTATTAAATCCTGTCATGCTATCCTGTCATCAAAATAATTGACCTTTGTTTTACAATAAAAGATTAAAAAACTTCAATAAATCATAAAACATTGCATAGCTTGCATCCTGTTAATATATACATCAAAAATAATATAAATACTTTTATTGTAGGAAAAAATTGGTCCCGTTACCAGATCAAAATCTAAAAAGGCACTAAGCCCATCTCCAGGTATGGCTTCAAGTGCCCAACCTGAATCCACCCCTGTTTCTCGGGATGGTTCGAAGGACTAAAAAATCAGATAGCTGAATTGGCTGTTTTCCTAAAAGAGCAAAGCAAAAGTATCCAGGGTAAAAAAATACCCGTTCAAACAGAATCATCCACACAAGGTTGCAGTTAGGATACCGACAAGAAGAAATATACTCAGATACCTGAGCCTCAAAACAAAGACCTGGCCAACAAAACCTAGAAGAACAGAATCAGAGAGGCAATCCAAGCTTGCCCATTCAAAGGAGAAATTATTCCCCTTTTCAAACTCCTTCACAATCTTCAAATCCTCCTTTTCAGAAAGTCGGAGAAGTTAAACGTAGAAGAACGTTCACACTATTAGGGGACTCACTGAAAATTGTACTGAAACTTCTGACAACACAAAAGAAAATTGTCCAACTCCTTCTGCCGGCCAATTCAAAAGGACAGAATTCTGACCCGAGTAAGAAGTGTGGTTATCATTCTGAAGCACCGGGCCACGATACCCAAGATTATTGGTCTCTCAAACATAAAATCTAAGAACTGGTAGATAATGGGTAGATTATGGTGACAACACAAGAACAACCACATGTTCAAGACAATCCTTTGCCTCAACACAATCAGGAGATCGTTAATATGATCAGCATGGGAAACGAAGAAGGATCCAAATACCTCCAGTATATCGGAGAGTCATCCCAAGCCAACAAAGATAGGCCGAACAATTAGGAATATTCAGAAAGGAAGTTTCTGATAGAACAAGAAATCAAATCTATCAAGGAATAGGTTGGTCAATTGGCAGAGTTGGTAGTTATCAACATTAGATAACGCGATAAATGATAAATCAGACCAATCAGCAAGAATCAAATCTTCCTACTCTTGAAGTTAGCCTCATTTTCAGGAGGGATCATTACCGATTCCACGAACATGATCTCTGGGCAAAAAAGGTTGCTAAGGAAGGGAAGTTCCGAGCTAACAAGGAGTTCGCCTTCAAAAGGAATTTCACTCATTTGAATCAGCCTATGAAAGAAATTCTCCAAATGTTGATCAACAAGGGGAAAGTCACATAATTGTTACCCCTAGTGGACCCTCGATCTAGGAAGTTCAAACCTGATAGGATCTGTCAATATCATTCCAACACGCCTGGTTATGACACAAAGAATTGTTGGGGACTTTGTCACTTGATTCAAAATCTAATTGAAAGCGGTGAGCTGCTGAAGGCAAACCAAGATTATGGATATCCTGGTGAGGAAGCAATCTTTCTCCCCATGGCATGGAATTTGAAAGAAGAAGTGGCTGTCAATTCCTGTAAGAAGGATCTATCCATAACGCCCCTGATACTTAAAGGAAAAAGGGCCCAAAAAAGAAAGAATCTTGTGAAATTGGCTGTGCCCGAGCCTTTAATATTGCAATTCAGACTACAATATCCTGTAGTCAGCTTGAAGAGAGCCCTATGGAACAATGGGAAAGATGACGGATCAACATCAAACCACATCGCTATTATATCAAAGGAAAACCCGATGTACCTCCCTCAACGAGTAATCAACTCAGTCATTAAAGCCAAGGGAAGAGTGTCTGAGGAGAAAATTGAAGAATTCCTTAGCAAGATGGGATATAATGAAGTCAAAGTAGTGCAAAGCTTAAAAGAGGTACCCCGATAGATATCCATTCAGGATTTGGTCTTTTCTTCGGAAGATCATCGCAAGATTCTAGTGCAAGTACTGGAAGAAGCACAACTGCCGAAGACGGTAGATACCGAGATGTTTCATCACATGATAGAGCACATTTTCAACAGTAATGTGATATCTTTCACTAACGATGATATACTAGTGGAAGGGACTGGTCATTGTAAGTCATTGCATATAGCAGTGATGTCCTCAGGATATGTAGTAGGAGGTGTGCTGATAGATGGAGGATCATCCCTTAACATCTGCCCCTGCGACACATTGGAGAGAATGAAGATTAATTTGAACCGAATCCAGACTAGTCATGTAGTCATATGGGCTTTTGATGGATCTCATTGATAGGCTATGGGAGAGATCGAGCTTCAACTAGAGATTGGTCCCCATACTTTCTACGTATCCTTTCAGGTACTAAGCATTACCACAGGATATAATTTTCTATTGGGAAGACCGTGGATACATATGGCAGAAGATGTTCCATCCACCTTTCATCAATAACTCAAATACATCATTGTTGGAAATATGATAACTGTTAATGCCGAGCCATATTATCCTGTCTATATACAAAGCGATATATCAATAATCGGTCTCGATGAAGGGGTGGAGCCTGTCAGTTTTTAAGCACTTGAAGTGAGAAACACTCAATACCTACCTATGGGGGCCCCATCTTTAAAGCCAAAAGTTTCCACCAAAGTGATGACGGTCGGTAAAGAAATGGTATCCTTGGGTTTCTGCCATGGAAAAGGGCTAGGAAAAAGTCAACAAGGAATCAAAAGTCCAGTTCAAATCCTTAGCCAGACATGGAAAGCTGGATTAGGCTATTCCTCTGGATCAAACCACTGGAACCCGTACAAGCACCCACCGGTTCCTGCCTCCACAATCCTACTACCAAACCTCACTGATGTAGGGTTTATAAAATCGATGAAGAAGATTTCTGCTGCTATGTCAGGTATGCTAATTCCTCAGGTCAAGGCGGATAGTGGAAAAGAAGCCCCAAAGCCTGATAAAGAAAGCAAAAAGAGGAAGGAAAAGTTCGTGCAGGGAGGACGAGACCCATTTGCAAAACATTTATTTGTTGGTGCACACTAAAGGTTTGAACGACAATATCCCAGATGATAACTATTTAGATGATCAAGTCCTAATCCCTACCATCAACAGGGATAAGGAGAGCAGTTTAAAGAAAAGCACTAGCCTTGATATGAATGTTGTCTTAGTCATTATCAAAGAGGAGACAGGCAACATCAACTCCTTTATCCTCCATGTTCATGAGGACTTAACTCTAGACAATTGGAACAGCACTTCGTGCATCAGTCAAAAAGGTTAAAAGGGCAGAAAGTCCATCTGCCCTGAAGCGTGGTTTTATTTCCTGCTTATTTTTGTTGCACAGCGATAACAGTTACTTTTGCCATGATTTTTGCTAATTACTTTGTATGATCAAACAGTTTCATATATTAAAGTAAAAGCATTTTATTTTCAAGACTCTAGAGTTGGATTTGTTTGGCCCTACTGATGAGATGCCAAATTTTCACAATGACCACAACTTTGATGTAGAACTTAACTTCGACTTGATGGTGATTGATCAAGAGGAGATATATGACTATGAGGTGATCGAGGAGATCAAAGAGTGGGTCAAAGACAAACCCAAACCAAACCTTGATCAAACCATCACTGTCAATATCAGAACCTCAATAAACCCTAAAGAAATCTAGGTAGGCATGGACCATACCCAATACCAAAGAAAAGACTTGATTGAACTCTTAACTCAGTTCCAGGATGTGTTTGCATGGTCATATGAAGACATGATTGGTTTGTCTACTGAAATTGTCATTCATTGACTGCCCATTAAAGACGGTTTCAAGCCAGTCAAGTAGAAGCTCAGGCGATTGAAACCTGAGTGGGGTCTGAAAGTTAAAGAAGAAATTGTCAAGCAATTCAAAGCCGGCATCATCATGGTATCAACTTACCCTGAGTGGCTATCCAACATAGTTCACAGTGCCTAAGCCCGGAGGGAAAGTACTAGTATGCGTGGATTACCTGGATTTGAACAAGGCTTATCTCAAGGACAACTTCCCAGTACCTTTTATCCACATACTGATAGACAACACGGCGCCGTATGGCATGTATTCTTTTGCTAACTCTTTTATCGAATACCATCAATTTATAGTTGCTGAAGAGGACAGGAAGAAAATAGCCCTCATCACTCCCTGGGGAACCTTTGTTATAAACGTTTGTCTTTAGGACTTATCAATGCCGGTGCCACTTATCAGTGAGCCATGATGGCCTTTTTTCATGACATGATGCACAAAGAAATAGAGGTCTATGTGGATGACATCATTGTCAAATACCGGGAGAAAGACGACCACATTAGCTATCTCAAAAAGCTTTTCAACAGGTTACGCAAGTACAATCTAAAGCTGAATCCAGCCAAATATGTTTGTAGTGTCAAATCAGGCAAACTATTGGGATTTCTAGTGTGCAACAGAGGTATTGAGCTGGATCTTGCTAAGATTAAAGCCATCACCGAGATGCCCGTGCCCCGAACAGAAAAGGAAATACTGGAATTCCTGGGGAAAATCAATTTTATTAGCAGGTTCATATCTCAACTCACGGCAATGTGTGAACCTATATTTAAGCTGTTAAGGAAAAACTCCTCCATGAAGTGGAATGAAGATTGTCAAAAAGCCTTCCTTTCCATCAAAAAGTAGTTGATCGAAGAGCCTATCTTAGTACCCCCCAAGGGAGGAGGTTCCCTTGTTTATGTACTTGTCAGTCAATGCCAACGCCATGGGTTGCATGCCGGACAGAAGGATGATAGAAGCAAGGAAAGAGCTATCTATTACTTCAGCAAAAGATTCAATAGCGGTGAACATAAGTACACTTTGATTGAAATAACCTTTTGTGCTTTAGCATGGGCCACCATGAGGTTACAACATTATTTGCATGGGCACCCGACCTATCTCATATCCTGCATGGATCTGCTGAAGTACGTATTCAGCAAACCCATGTTGAATTATCGATTGTCCAAATGGCAGTTGATCCTCCAACAATTCAATATTATCTACGTGACTCAGAAGTCTATCAAAGGTCAGGGAATTACGGATCAATTGGCCTAAGCACTGTCAGAGGATTTTGAATGCTAGGAAACTTATTTCTCTGATGATGGGATAATGACAATTCAAAAAATCCCTCACAAAAGTACAGTCCAATATTGGAAAATGTATTTTGATGGAGCCGTGAACATGGAAGGTGCCGGAGCTGGGGCAGTCCTTGTCTCTTTTATAGGAGAACAGTATCTTGTGGCCATCAAGTTACAGTTCGTCAACACCAACATCACACCTGAGTATGAAGGCTGTATAATGGGGATGAAACTAACCCAATCCATGGGTATCAAACGTTTACTCATCTTTGGGGATTCTGAGTTGGTTATCAAATAAACCACCGGGGCATATCATACCAAAGAATTGCATTATCTTCCATATCATCGGCAAGTTATCAAGATATCCATGGAGTTTGAAGAAATAACCTTCATCCATATCCCTCGAAGTAGGAATGACTTTGCTGATGTATTGGCAACGTTGGCTTCCTTGATCCACATATCTGATAGGATGGTAATTCCTGACATCAAATTTGCAAGACAAAAGGCCCCGACATATACGAATTACATTGGAGAAATATCAGATGAACTATCTCCTTTCAAACAGCCTTGGTACCAAGATCTAAAAGAATATTTGCGAGATGGATCTACGCCTACCGGGGCAAGTCAAGATGAAAGAAAGCGGATTCATAAGATGGCTATAAAATCCTATCTGAGCGGGGACACACTATATAAAAGGGATGCTGGAATAGGCCTTTTAAGATGCTTAGATAAAGATCAAGCCCAAAGACTGATGGATGAAGTCTACGGTGGAGTCTGTGGTCCACATATGAGCGGTCCTTTACTTGCCAGGAAGATATTGAGAATAGGGCATTACTGGATCTCTCTCAAAGCTGACTGTGATGATCATGTTAGAAGACGCTACCAATGCCAAGTCCATAGAAATGCTATCCACGCCTCTCCGAACGAACTGAATAATATGAGTTCGCCATGGCCCTTTTCCATGTGGGGAATGGACGTGATTAGGCCAATAGAACCCAAAGCCAGTAATGGTCATCGATTCATCTTCACCATGATCGATTACTTCACCAAATGGGTTGGGGCTGTCTTTTTTCCCAAAGTCACCAAAGAGGTAATCATTGGTTTCAATCTAAACAATGTAATCTGTCGATATGGAAAATCGGAGGTGGTCGTATCAGACAATGCCAAGAATTTAAACAACCAGAATGATGAAAGAATTATGCAATAAGTTTCAGATCAAGCATCTCAATTCTGTCATCTATCGTCCCAAGAGGCCAAAAAAAATATCAAGAAGATCATGTAAAAAATGTCCGTCAATCACAAAGGATGGCCTGACCTATTGCCTTTGACTCTGCTAACCTAAAGAACGTCAATGCATACTTCTACTGAGGCTACCCCCTACTTATTAGTCTATGGCGTTTAAGCAGCACTGCCCATAGAAGTAGAAATGGAGTCATTGAGGGTGTTAATAGATGCTCAGATGGAAGAAGATCAGTAGTTGCAAGAGCGATACCACTAGTTATCCATGATAGATGAAAAAGGGCTACGACCATATTTTAAGGGCAATTATATCAGCAAAGGATTGCTCGGTCATACAACTAAAAAGTTCAACTTCGACAATTCAAAGAAAATGACTTGGTACTGAAGAAAGTCTTTTCCAATCAAGATGAAGCCAAAAGTAAGCTTGCCCCAAATTGGGAAGGCCCTTTCATTGTCAAAGAAGTGTTGACATGAGGAGCCATCAGATTACAAGAAATGGATTGGAAAGAATTTCCCCAGCTTATCAATTTAAACACCGTAAAGAGGTACTATGTATGAAGCACCTGCAAACTATCATCCTGGTCCGGTAAAAAAAAACAAATCAATCCAGGTTTTCACTAGCAGCTTGAACTACGAATGACTTGAACTACGAACGACTTGATCTCCCTCAACTACGGGAGTACGTAGGCAACCATCTATGGTGCGGTCAAACCAAACAAAAAATCAAAAAACCCCTCAAACTAAGCTTAAACCCAAATAAACACTTCTCAAACCTTTTAGGCCAAGCCCGAACTACGAATAACCTGATCTCCCTTAACGTGGGAATACGTAGGCGCCATTTATGGTGCGGTTTAACCTTCAAAAAAAAACTCAAACCCTATTGAAAACCAGTTCTAAGACACCAAAAACCCTATAAAACCCAAATACTATCAAGCCTCCCTGATTAACAGGCCTTTTTGAGGTACGCTCCGATATATCAATGTCAATCCATCAAGGAAAAGTTCATGATACATCAAGACAATAAGTCATGAAAAAAGTGGTAATCACTCAACAATGACAATACATATCCAAAAGGGAAGTGAATCAAAATATATTTTTCTGCCATATAATACTATTTAATATAAATACAATGTATCCTGTACATGACAAAAATGGTGTCTAAAAGTCCACATGATGTCTAAAAGTGTCAATGGGTCTCAAGTGTGTCATAAACCACACGTACAATAAAACAACACTACCTCTGAAGAACCCCACAGGATGGGTACGGCAGAATGTAGCCGACCTCAAGGTCTCTGCTAGTATCATGGGCAGGATGGTACAACCCTATCTAAGAGCTCGAACCACTGTGATCAAGCCGATATCCAAGTGATCCATATACAGCGGAATATACATGTAGGTTGTGACGCACATCAACAAAATATCTACGCGTGCAGTTTGCCAATTCCCTACAGTAATAGTAAAATCTCCTAAATATCATGCATAGCTGTCCAGCCGGCCAAATTGATCAATCAAGAAGTCCAGGGACACCACATGTCCCGAAGTAATCTCATATGTGATGACTTTGAGCCTCAAGCCAGTCAAGGTCATGAATTATCGTCTTATATCACTGATGGCCATCCTAGCACAAGGCCGATCCAATGGTAAACCAGTGATGTGTTGGGTTTGCTAGAAACATAAACATGCAATCAAATTACATAAACGCAGCGAAAAGGATGAAAAATCAGATTTTAAAATTTTATTACAAACCCTTAACCATGATCTTTCTTGTGCATCAATTATCAGTCAATACATAGAAGGAGAATGTAATACCCGAGAATTTTAGAATATTATTAAATGAATATATTAATGGAAATGAATATTTATTTGAATATAAATATATATGTGTTGCGAGATAAACTCATTCAAATTGAATATATAATAAATAAGGAAAAATGTGGAGTTTCTGTTAAACTCGTTGAAATGCCTTGTGTGGTACGAGAATAAAAACAATAATGGGCTTAATTAAGCTTAAGTGATAAGCCTTGTGTGGCCTAATTAATTTTCTAATCTAGTTGGGTCATTGAATTAATAATGTATTGGACCTAGGATATATCCGAGCCCAACAACATTAATGTGATATGTTATAAGAATTAAGAGATGTGGCCCAATCAATTGATGTACTAGATTAAATAATAGAGTCCATGTGCTTTAGTGTGCTTAGCCCAATTGATTTAATATGGTGTGGTCCAATGTGTAATGTATGATGATAGGAATATGTATATATATACATGTAGATATATATGTATGTAGTTGTATAATAGAGGTTGTAAAATGAAGTGTGACATTGGAATGTGAATAAAACTATATGATAAAAAGGAAATGAGCCACATGGGTGGACTTATGAGAATACATACTATATGTACATTATACAATATGGACTCAAACAATATTATATAAAGTGTAGTGTGACACTTTAGTGAAACTATGCAATATGGAAACTATATTGTAAGAGTAATAAAATTGTATGAGTTACATACATGAACTTATGTGACCATGTGATAGGTATAATACTTTAATGAATACTATATGGTATATTAAAGTATGCGAATAATTAATAGCAATAATCATTTCAATAATTTATATAATTGGAATCATAAGGTTGGTAATAATGTAGTATGTCACTATTCAGTTAACTCATAATTTGACATTATTAAAATGTACATGGATTATATATCAATGTGTATACATGTACCCCAATGTGCTACCTTGAAATATTGTTATGACATTTTAGGTCCATGTATACCCTAAGTATATATTTAACCTAAGGTGTACATATATGTGTATTAAGCATAGTGTGTGGAATTGTTGCACAAATGCTGAGTTTAGCTTGTCCCATATTGAGTGTCTAATTACTCTCCCAATTCTCATTCACGTGTAACACCAAAAGGCTAGAAGCCTATCCCTCCTTCTTCTCCCAAGATCATTCTAGCTCATCATTTTAGGGGGAATGGGATTCATGATGGAGTATAACAACTACTCACCAACCATCTATTGCCCATTGATTTCTTCTTCCATCTCTTAGTTTGATTCATGGTGTAAAGCATTGGTATGGGTTTTCATTTTTCCTATAAATGGGAGCTTTCCCTTCTCATTTTGGTTGCTAGAAATCTGAAATTAGTTCAAGTGGACTGAGAGTATTGTTGAGCAATCTGCAAATTGACGCTAGAGTATCATTTCAACTTCACCAGAGGTAATATTCCTTCATTTGTTCTTAAATTCAAGTTTTTGCAAAGTTCTTCGAGAAAAGGGCTAAAATACTTATTTGAGTTGGAAAATTTATGGTTGAATCTGTCAATTGATGCTAGATATTGTTAATATGGTTGAAAACAAAATCAACGAAAATTAAACGAAGTAATTTGGTCAAGTAACGAATCCGTAGTGAAGAGAATCACTGAATGTATTAAACTTTGATAAATGGCAAAAATCTTAAATTTATTCTTGAATTTGATTGTTTATGTGTTTGGAGTTGTTAGAATCATGCTATGTATATTGGGTAGCAAGTTTATGGAGTTTATACATAGTTGGTATGCTTAAAATTGCTGTTTGTTGTGATTTTGGGATGTTGGTTCGTAGCAGGGGAAAGGGGTTTTCGAACTGCAACTGCTATGACCGCCCCGGCAGGCTTCCTATAGCTCAATCACCCTCCCCGGCGGGGGGTGGTCAGGGAAGCAAATTTATTCTGTTAATTTCTCCAACCTAGTAACCTAACCTAACTTAACTTAAGGAGCTTACATAACCCTTAAACATGTGTCAATGTGTATTGCAAGATATGTTAGTAGGATTAGAGTTTTAGTTATAATCTTTTGAAAGAAAAGTTAAAGGACGAATACCATGTTTATAAAACCTTACGCCTTTTTGAAATCTAACCTTCATAGCATGTATTCACAACTTAGTTTGTTATAACATGAGATTTCTTAAGACAAATATGTACACTATTCAATGTTGCTTAAAACAAGTTTTCAAAGAGTAAAGTTATGTTGACTTGGAATATATGAATCAAATACATGCAAGCATCCGTAGTAAAGACTGTTTAGCATTATTATATGGTTTAATGAGTACTATGGTTAGTCGTTGACATAACAAGTTTTCTTGGCTTTGTAAAATGAAGATTTATGAATAGATTTATCCATTGTTGAAGGTAAATAGAAAAGACCAAACCTAGTTTAAAAGTTCCTCAACATGTATGTATAAATGCCTTAAGCTATAATATATGGCTCAAGCAATGTTTTAAGTGTTCAAGCATATAGTTACTTTATGGAACCTAGTTTTGCCAATGTGTTTCTAAGGTTTTTGAAAGTAAAAACAATGTGGATTATACATCTATGATTTTAAATATGTGTCGAATACATGGATAAATATGTGTAATTAGAGTATGTTGATATATGTTTATAAACTTTTGAATGTTAAGTCCAAAAGTTATTTGCAAACTATAAAGCAATGATTAGAAACTATGTTATTTGACTTCATGGTGATTTATAAACTAAACTTTTGTGCTACAAGTACGCAAAATATGTAATGGAGTATGTAAAGAGTATACAACTAAGTTAGACGTTTATGTATGCGTTTAAACTTACATATCATGTATAAGTATACGTAACTAATGAATATCCTATACGCATAACTATATTACGATAGGGATTCAAAAAGTGTTGATTTAGCTTTTCGTGGATAGAGTACGTATAAGGCAAGTTTCCTGACTTACACTCATTTATTGTGCAAGTAACCTATCTTTATGTTTACTTTATTCGAGGAACGTGGTAAGCAAGTTCCTAACCCTACTCTTTATTGAGCGTTCATTTAGCTTGTGCTATTATTGTCATACAAGTAAACTTTTGAGATTGTAAGCCATGTATTATAAACCATATACTTCATGGATAAGATAAAAGTCGATTCATATTCTTCGAGCTTCAAATCTTGAGATTGAACTTATAATTGTTGTGATCTATGCCATTTGATTTGGCTAGACTTATATTGTTGAAAGGCGACCCAAACCAATTGATTGGTGCGGGATCTTGTGTTTGACTGAGATGAACAACCTTCTTTGAAGGGAAATTATATTTGTTGAGAGACCGACGTGCGCACTTTAGTACGATTGAACGATATGCATACCGTAGGGTACTTTAGGCTGATCACCTGTTGTACTTGTTTTTTATTGGGTGAACAGTATATTACTGTTAATTCTAATAGAAGTTCATAGTCCTTAGTGACTGCTCAGTACTCAGTTATCTTGAATTCTTAAATTTATTTATCGTTGAATCATATTGATATTATTCTGTCCTTAATGACTGTTATTGAAAATTATTGATATTCTTGTTATCCTTGAACTATCATACCTTGCTATACACTGTTGGATTCGAGAACTAAAATACTCACCCTTGTTGTTATATTACTTGCTGAGCAAACTCGTTGCTCATTCTTGCTTTCCCTAAAACATTTCAGTTAAGGAAGAGCAGTGCGGACCTTCGGGCACCAACAAGGGCAAGGGAAAGGCTACAGAGTAGCTGTTAATTATATAGAACTTATGTTTGTAATAAGAACTTATTCTATTATGTACTAGTTAGGGTTATATATGCTTAAGGTATGTTTAAGCTATGTAATCGATGTTTAAGTTACGAGACCTTGGGACGTGAATAAATTATATTAACTAAATGTAATCTATTAAGTAATAGTTGTGTATTTATTCCGCTGTACGACGCGACATTTAGTCGTATTATTATTATTGTAAGAGATTGTAGAACGTGACAAACCGAATTCGAGTGGCCAAGTGGCGGTCCGAATTTGGGGGCGTCACAAAGAAGACGGAATTATACCTTTAAAGATCCAAGCTTCCTCAGGAAAAAGTTCTACTCCTTTGATTCCTCTATAGTGGCTCCTTCCCTTGATCAATGTCAGCCACCCAAATGTTTGGTCTCTAACGGTGATCCACCAAGGAAGATGAAGAACTCAGGAAGATGAGTTATTGGCTAAACCCTTGTTTCTATCTCTATAAAATATGTGTACTCCCAACCCTTGGAAAAATTCACGTACCTTATTTATGATATAAGACTCTCTTATATAGATATTAGGTTAACCCTCCTAATCGAATTAGAATAGGGTTTTATTTAAGTAAATAATTAAACACTTTTAATTAATTTATATCCTAATCTTATTAGGATTGAGAGAGAGTATTGATATTATATTAATTCCTAAACTCCTTTAGAATTAAAATAATAATATTAATATTAATATTAATAAGACTCCTCTTATTAATTTATATCTAATATTTCTAAAATATTAAATAATAAATATTAAGCTATTTAATTTATTCTATCACCATAGATTAAATTAATTACACTTAATGTATTATTACTTTCATGCCATTTTCTTTTAAAATAATTCTTCTTCCTTTTATGATGTAACCCTTTAGGTTCTCCATATTAAACCGGTTGTGAATAAATCAATTAGAACAATTCTAATCTTATTTAAATAAATAAATTAAACTAATAATCTATTTAAATAAATAATATTTATTCTACAATAGGGATAAGTCTCCCTAGCGATCAACGACTTTCCAGATAATATAGATTTTAACAATAATCATAAAAGAACCTGTGAGTTAATAGTTACTGTACAATTCAATCCTTCTACCATACAATGTCCCAATTAAATATAAGACATGGATTTACTGTCAAGTCTTAATTTATTTAATCATATGTATTTCGATTAGAAAACACACAACTCCAAATAATGCAAATTAGAAACCTCTTTCTAATTTCATTTCACCTTCGCCAAGGATTCCTAGGTTGTCATTTACTGAATCACATAGGACATATCTCCTCTTTTACTAGAGGTGGTAGATTCTTTATTAATCATACCTTATCTCCATATGTAACTCATTATACCCAAGCATACCCTATATATGCCTTAAAGGGCCTTAAGGAATAAGTTAAGGTATAATTAATTACGTACAAGATACTACGATGATCTCAAGTCCAAGGATCACTTGTACTACTATCACATTAGGAATTTCTATTGACAGGCGAGTAAAACTCCATTAAGTATTCCATAGCGAGTCACGTTCAGTGAACTTATTCTCCAATAAGCACCTACATACATGCTTTAGTGTCTCCACACAAATGATCATGAGATCAGTCATCCCTCATCCAATGAGCAAGCAACATATGTACCAATCTATCCGGATTTACTAATCCCCATTTAAGTAATCCAACGATTGGGAACTATTTTAGTTTTTAAGCTTTCTAAGAATTTGGATCTCATTAGCATGATCTCATCATGATTCTAAAAGCATTGCTTAAAACTATGGGTTATTTTTATATTATAAAGACAGCACCATGTAGATAATTAAATGCCTTTAATAAATATTTTATTAATAAATAAATAAGATTGTTTACAAAGTATGTGCTTTATCATCATACATGATTGGCTTGTATGCACACTACTATCAATCTCCCACTTGCACTAAAGTCAATCGCCATGGTATCTCATACCCATCTTCTCTAAGTGATGATCAAACTACTGTTGTGTTAGAGATTTAGTAAATGGATCTGCAATGTTGTCTTGAGAGTCCACACGCTCCAAGGTGACGTCTCCACTTTCAATGACCTCCTTGAACAAGTGAAATCGCCGCAACACGTGTTTGAATTTCTGATGAGACCTGGGTTTATTAGCCTGTGCAACAGCTCCGGTGTTGTCACAGTATACGGGAACTGCTTCTCCAATGCTAGGAAGCACACCAAGTTCAGTTATGAACTTTTTCATCCAAATAGCTTCTTTTGCAGCTTCATTTGCAGCTTCACTTGCAGCTATAAACTATGCCTCTGTCATTGAATCAGCAACTGTTTACTGCTTAGAACTCTTCCAACTCACTGCGCCTCCGTTCAAGGTAAACACATACCCCAAAACATATTTACTCTCATCTTGGTCTGTTTGAAAACTTGAGTCCGTGAATCCCTCGAGTTTTAATTCAGACCCACCGTAGACAAGAAAAATATCTTTAGTCCTTCTCAAGTACTTTAGGATATTCTTCACTGCCTTCCAGTGCTCTTCTCCTAGATTCGACTAGTATTTGCTCGTTACACTAAGTGAGTGAGCAACATTCGGTCTAGTACATACCGTACATGATAGATCCTATTGCAGAAGCATAAGGGATCTTACTCATACGGTCTCTCTCCTCAGGTGTCTTTGGGGCTTGTTTCTTGGAGAGATGTATTCCATAGCTCATCGGCATGAGACCTCTTTTGGAATCTTCTATGCTAAACCTCTTTAGCATCGTATTAATGTACATTCCTTGGGATAAGTTGAGCATCCTTTTAGATCTATCTCTATTGATCTTTATCCCCAAAATATAGGATGCTTCACCCAAGTCCTTCATTGAGAAGTTTTTAGATAACAAGATTTTAATTGATTGTAACATAGGAATGTCATTCCCTATCAGTAATATATCATCAACATATAATACAAGGAATGATACTGCGTTCCCACTAACCTTCTTGTATACACATGGTTCATCCTTGTTTTTGATAAAATCAAACTCTTTGATTGTCTCATCAAAATGAATGTTCCATCTACGAGAAGCTTGCTTCAATCCATAAATAGATCGTTGTAGCTTACAGACTTGATTTGTTCCAACCTTTAAAACAAATCCATCTGGTTGTGTCATATACACATCCTCCTCAAGTTTTCCATTGAGGAAGGCCATTTTCACGTCCATCTGCCATATCTCATAGTCATTGTAAGCTGCAATCGCAAGCAAAATCCGAATGGACTTGAGCATAGCTACTGGTGAGAATGTTTCATCATAGTCAAATTCTTGTCTTTGTTTGAAACCTTTTGCAACCAGTCGGGCTTTATAGGTCTCCACCTTCCTGTCCTGCTCCAGTCTTTCTTTTAAAGACCCATTTACACCCAATAGGCTTAATGCCTTCAAGTGGTGAAACCAAAGTCCATACATGGAGTCCATTTCGGATTTCATGGCTTCAAGCCATTTCCCTGAGTCTTTATTACTCATAGCCTGTTCATAATTTAATGGATCATCATCATTCATGATGTGTACCTCATCGTCATCCTCTATAACGAATCCATACCTCTCAGGTATCTTCGGTACTCTTCTAGATTTACGAATAGGGTGTGGTATAGTAGGTTCTTCTACTTGGTCAGGTACCTGACTTTGATCCGTGGTAACTTGTGGTTATTGAACTTCTTCAAGATATATCTTACTCCCACTGACCCCTTTATGGATAAACTCCTTTTCCAAGAAGGCAGCATATTTCGCAACAAACACCTATTGATCAGTTGGATGATAGAAATAATATCCTACAATTTCTTTAGGGTATCCCACAAATCTACACTTATCGAATTTAGTCTGTAGCTTATCATTTTCAAACTTTTTGACATAAGCTAGAAAACCCCAAGTCTTAACATGCTTAAGATTTGGTTTCCTCCCTTTCCACATCTCATATGGAGTCTTTGGGGCGGATTTGGTAGGTACTTTGCTAAGTAGGTATGCAGCCGTTTCTAGGGCATATCGCCAGAAGGAAATTAGAAGGTCGGTAAAACTCATCATGGATCGAATCATGTCCAATAGTGTTCGATTTCTCCTTTTAGATACTCCATTTAACTGTGATGTACCTGGAGGAGTCCATTGTGAGATTATACCATTTTCTTTGAGACAATTAAGAAACTCACCGCTTAAGTATTCTCCACCTCGATCTGATCGGAGTATCTTAATACTCTTGCTCGTTTGTTTCTCTACTTCACTTATGAACTCTTTGAACTTTTCAAATGATTCTGATTTGTATTTCATCAAATACACATATCCAAATGTTGAGTAATCATCAGTGAAAGTAATAAAATAAGAATACCCTCCCCGTGCACTTGTTGTTATAGGTCCACAAATGTCTGTGTGAATCAATGTCAACAACTCTGTAACTCTTTCTCCTTTTCCACTAAAAGGAGATTTAGTCATTTTACCCATGAGAAAAGATTCATAAGTTGGATATGATATATAATCAGATAGCTCAAGGAGCCTATCCTTATTCAACTTAGATAATCTTGTTTCATTGATATGACCGAGTCTACAGTGCCACATATAGGTATAATTAATATCATCTCTTTTCTTTTTCTTAGTTTGTTCAATTTGAAATATATTTTCTTGCAAGTCAAGTATATAAAGTCCATTTTGCAAATTTCCAATACCATATAAAAGATCGTCTTTATAAATAGAACAACCATCGTTCTTTATAATAACGTCAAATCCTTCCATATCCAATACAGAAATTAAAATAATATTTTTAATAATATTCGGAACATAATAACAATTATTATGATAAATGGTCTTGCCCGAGGGCATTGCTAAATAATAAGTTCTTACAGCTAATGCAGTAACCTTTGCTCCATTCCCCACTCGTAGGATCACCTCATCATTATTCAACTTTCTACTTCTGACCAGTCCTTGCACAGTGTTACATATGTGAGAACCACAGCCAGTATCCAATACCCAAGTAGAATTTTGACTTTCAAAAAAAATAATTTCAATCATAAAAAAACCTTAATTGGAAGTCGAAGCTTCTCCAAGCTTCTTCTCTGCTGGAAACTTCTTGTAGTTCCTCTTCCAATGTCCTGGCTCGTTGCAATGAAAGCACATTCTTTTAGCTGGTTTAGGTTTCTTTTGTTCCTTTTCTTTCCCCTTTCCCTTAGCCTTCTTGGATTTCTTCTTTTCAGAAGATACCTTGGGCCTCTTCCTTTTATTGGAAGAATCCACCATCAAGACATGGTTCTTCTTGGATGGGAAGTGATCTTCTGCAGTTTTCAGCATGTTAAGCAGCTCAGGCAAGCTGACATCTAGCTTATTCATGTGAAAATTAACCACAAACTGCGAGAAGGTCTCAGGGAGTGACTGCAAGACCAAGTCTTGACTTAGGTCCCCATCCATGACGAACCCAAGTTGTCCAAGGCGTTCAATCAAATTGATCACCTTTAGGACATGAGTCTCGACGGTAGTACCCTCGGTCATCCAAGATCGGAAGAGCTCCTTAGATATCTCATATCTAGCAGTCCTACTCTATTCACCATACAACTCCTTGAGGTGAAGCAGCATAGCAGGAGCATCCATGTTTTTTGTGCTGACTCATAAGTGGTTTGATGACCACTTATTCGGATAGTAACTAGCTTGTTTCGTTGCTTAAACTCAAGTAATCTTGTGCTTTTAATATGTTTTTCCTTTGTTTTGCAGTTTTCATGTTTACGAACTCTCCGAGTGCAATTTGAGTGTTAAAGGACCAAAGATGGCCTAAATGGGGCAAAGCACAGAAAGTGGCTTAAAGCATAAGGAAGGCACGATAGCATGGCAAAGGAGCAATGGTATATAATGAAGCAATGAGGCCAAAAGGAGCAAGAATGGAATGATGGCATGACAACGGGAAGGAAATGCAATCCGGACATCATTTGGGGGTTTTATGTTCATTTGATGTTCTTAGATTGGACGTTGAGTCATATTGTAGAGCATCTTATAAGCTTTCTGAAACATCTTGAATCATCCCAATCGGAGTTCGAAGGCGAGAGTTATGGCCTTTTTTCCAACGGACATTGAACTTAACTTCACGATTTTGGGTTTCCATTGCACAGCTGTCACTTGGAGCTCAATTTCAACCTTCATCCATCCATTATTTCTTAATTCTCAATGAATGAAAATTGCAGACCTCTTTGATAGCTTCGATTTGACAAGTGGCAGGCCTCGTAACTCCTCCCAGATCAAAAGTTATGGCCATTCTACCATAGGTCATTGCAGCAGAATTCCAGCGGCACGGCCGCACCTGTTTGTAGGCCATTTCCAGCACAGGCGCGCCAATGCCCAGGTAAAAATTCTCAAATTCATTTCCAGTGCACCCGCACCTAATTCCAGTATATTCCCAGCGCGCCCGCACCCCTCTTGAACGTGACCAGACTTGACTTTTTCATATAAGAGTGAGATTTGAAGCAAATAGGAGGAGAGATTCATTCTTGGCCTTAAGCCCTAGCTTAGACCTAGTTCTTTTTTTTCTTTCCTTTTCATTTCCTTGTCTATATTAGGAGTAGACTAAGGTTAGTTTTAGTTAGTTAGTTTCTAGGGTTTGATTGGAGAAGAAGATTAAAGCAAGTGGATGCCATTAGAGATTCAACAAGGAGCTTGAGCACTCAGATTTGCTATTTTCCATCTTTTGAATCTCTTTGCTTCTTATTTGTAATCTTATGATGTATATTCAACTTGTGAATGATAGATGTGCTCTATTATGATATCTTAGACTCTATTTTGAGGTTTCAATGGAACCTAATGAGTAGTCTATATTGATTTTCTTCCATGATTGGTCTCATTGATTGTTATATGACTATCTACTGCGATTTGTGCTTTAAGTGCTTAATTGATTAGCTACCAATTATTGTGATAACCCACATGGGCTTGAAAGATGAAGTGTGGGTTTAGATCTAATCGTAGTAGCGGGCGATTGTATGTTTACATGACTTTGAATGTATGATTTGTGCTTAGGATAGACATATACTGAAGCGCCGCTCGTAGTCAATAGAGAACCTGTGCTTAAACCCTATTTACTTGTAGATCGCTTAGACATATAGTGATTTACGTAATGTGGGTGTTCACGTGCTTCTATCATCTGTGGATTGCAAGTGATATGGATTAGGTGCATCGAAAGATGGCCTTCTCTCACTTTCGTGTTCTCGGCTAACAACTTTGACTATTAATTTGACCTAATTGGAAGTTTATCGACTTAGATGAATCATTAGGAGAAATTCGAATCTCATGTCTTCATTATATGATTTCACTCTAGAATTACTTAGTTAAGTTTAATTACTTGTCTAGTTCAAATTCATTCTCTTTACCGCTCGTTTAAATAAGATTGAGATGATTATGGACTATTGATTTAGCGACCTTTTATCTGTTAATTCTCCATCGGAATGATATATGTACTTACACTTTATTACTTGTTGACCGTGTATACTTGCACGAATATATTGATCGGTAAAACGACCAACAAGTTTTTGGCGACGTTACCGGGGAGTTATTCGATAATTGTTTGCCAACATTATTTTAATCAAATCATTCTTAATTTAAACATTTTTATTTTTTGTTTTAATTCTCTTCATTTATTCTCTTCTCAGGTACAATGGACTTAAATTTCTATCCATGGAATGGTACAAGTCAAGAGTAGCCAAGGGAAGCATACAATGATGGCGTCGACCCAATTGCTCACTTTCAGCACATTTAGAGGTTCTCTCGAGGAAGCTGGATACTGTTTCAGCCCAGCAGAGTTGAGAGATGGCAGTAACATATGATTACGGTGATGGAACCTATACGAGCCATCAAGAGCCTATCAGTTATGGACATAAGCAGTATGGGGGTGGTTATTCCTACACTGAACCTTATCCTACTTATCAGCCAGATTGGGGGTATCACCCAGACCCATCAGCAAACCCTTCATCAGGCTATTATCAAGACCAGTACTGGGATACAAATCCCATTTACGTCCCTGAATGCACTTTCCAGACTCCAGTTTACGAGCCTCAATACAATTTTGAGGGTGACACAGAAAATGCAAGATTGGAGGAAGGAGGTGACATATCACTGAAGGACATCTTGATTGAGCAACATAAGTCAGTCAAGAATATCCAGAACTGGGCAGAGCAAATTAGCAAGGCCTTGAAGATAGAGGAAGAACAAGGGATTCTGACCAATACTGTGAGCTATCAAGATCAATACGAGCCAAGTCCAATTTATGCACCCGATCCCACATACCAACCCCCGTGTTTACAAGGAGAATAGTCTTCAATGGAATTCATGTATGCAAGCTCAGAAAACCAAGAGGAGTTATTTGAGAGCCATGAACCATCAAACCAAAGTTTTTAATATCAGATGGCCCCCATCAACCATGCTTCTACTAGTGAGACTCAAGACATGGATCCCGTGGCTGAAACAAAAAAGGAAGGATAGATAATTTTGTGGGGGAATTCCATAGCATCGACAGAGGAGACCTTAATTGAACACAAGCAATAGATTGAGGATCTTCAGATTTGGGTAGAGCAGATTAGCACGACATTAAGGAAGGAGGAGGCATTTAAACAAGAGACAACAGTGTAAGATTTTGTGCCTCCAATGACTAAAACCGTGAGTTATGACCCTCAGAAAGATTGGTGCTATGATATGGATGCAGAGACTGATGAAGAGCAGGAAGTGCACTTGCAACTGGATGAGCTTAAGGCAATGGATGTCAAGGTGACTATTGGGGATCTGGAAAATGAATATGAACCAACAGTGACAATATCCTAAGAGCCTCCTCTGCCTAAGTCGGAAAGGCCAGTGAAGTTTCCACACCCTTTCCCCATTGGTAGCCACATTACAGGGATGGATCTCGATGACATGAGAGAATCCACACTTCTGAAACCATGGTGGTCAGTAGAAAAGAGAATAGAAGAAGAAGAGCCCGTTGTGTTCGGTGAACCTCAATGCCTCAACCACTTCACGAACACAACGGAACCAGTGCCTAGCCCCCCAATCTTCAATATGGGGAATTCATATCCTCATCATGTGCTAGGTAGTTTAAATCTGAGTCATCTCCTATTGGGAAGCCTCCAAAAGCACATTGCAGTTTTGATGGATGGAGGGGTTCTCCAATATCGTCAGGGGATCGGATAGTCATCTCAGACACAGTCCAGCTTGAGGACTATAAATCAAGCGCTCGATGGGAGGCACCCCATCATTTCTCTCTCTCCCTACTTGTTTAATTCTCCATTACCTCCTTTCTATAACATTTCCCTCCCCTTGTTTAATTCTTAGTAATTTAAATGTAGTTAAAATTTTTTGAATATAGTTCAACAGTTTAGTTTTAGGATTTCATTGCCTACATTTTTGGACATAGGCATGAATGTGTATATCTTTTTGGGACTATGAAGCTTATGGCACATATTTTGATACACTGGCACATTGCGTTTACGCACTTAGAGAATTTTTTGGGAATTTAAATGCATATATCTTTCCATGTTTAATTCTCTTGATATAAATAGTTAATATACTTTTGATAGTTAAGAGGGCTTAATAAAAATGTTCTGCTTTCTCTCAGGTCAATGTTACTAGAAAGAATGCACAGCTCACAGCCAACCTCATTTCAGCAGCAGCTAAGCCTCAGTCTCTTTAATCCTAAACCCTCCAGTTCCTTCAACCAATCCACCCATCACTCCCATCCTCTCAACCTGATCAATTGAGACAGTGAGTGGGGGTTCGAGGGCATTGCAAGATTTTTGAATTAGTTGGGTTCTTTGAGTACCGTATTGGATTGCATCCTCAAATGGCATCCAAGAGGAGTAGGAGGGAGTCTACATCCATGGGCAGCGATTCCGAGCGAGGGAGAGACTGCTGAGCGCCACTTCATTTCATGCAGCATCAGAAGCCGAATAGGGGAGTTCTTTCTTTTTACCTTTACCTTCAATGACGACATTAAGCATTTTAAGTTTGGGGGTATTGGTTTTGTTTTTGCATGTAGTTAGTTCATTTCATGTCTGTTAGTTCATTTAGTTCACGTAGGTTGTAAATAGTTAAAATTTATCAAAACTTTAAAATTTTTGCATTTTGTTTTGCATTCTGTGTTAGGACATTGTGCATGAATCCAGTTGAGGTTGGTTTGCCATATATTTAGCCTCTAAAGAAATTGAATTCGCTTGATTTCCGAACTGATTTGAGACCTAAGCTTAATTGTATGGTCATATATGTAAATCCTTATCTGTCAGATACTGTGTAACCAGTTAGCACAATAGAGTAACAACCATGACATGCTAAGTTTAAATTTTTACATACTTGTCTTCTAGTGGGAAATCTGTGTTTTAATGAAAGAGTTTCAGTTCTTATATGATAATAACTAAGACTGTTAAAAGCTTAAGTTTGGGGGAAAACAGGGGTTTTGCATGATATTTGGGGAGATGGAGCGTAAGATGCACTCCCCTATGAAAAAGAAAAGAAAAAGAAAACAAAACAAAAGAAAAAGATTCAGAAAAAGAAAAAATATATAATAAACACTTCGGCTACGTCGAGTTCTGTGGCCTTTTATATTCGAGAAAGTAAGCCCTCGGAGTGTCTCTACACCCAGCGCCCTAAGGCCGTCTGGTCTGGGAGTCGTTGGTCGAAAGCTCGCTACACGGATATCATTGAAAAGCCTAAGAGAGCTAGGCATTGCACAGTCGATTGTGTACACGGGAAAGTGCGAATACGCCCTCGTGGGTAATAAAAGCTTAATGAAAACCCCCTGTTGACTCTTAACTTTAGTAATATATATTTTAGTTAGAACTTATATGATTTACTGCTTTCCTTGAGTTGAAACTTGATTTCCCCCTAAGAAACATAGTATGTGAGTTATTTTTCTAAAATCATGTGTAATGGTTGCTAGGCACACAACGCACAATACATCAGTGCTGACAGTTTTGGATTTGCAGAATATGCCTTATGGTCTTGTCTTGGGTAGCTTATGTGTTTAATTATCTTGTGGTTTTTTGAGGCATTGCTTTAAAAGTTCAATACTGACTGAAACATGGATTCACATTCATAGTAGTATAGGTTGCATACATTGTATATACTTCATTGCATCATATGTTTAGTTTTCGTTTTGGTTGCTTGAGGGTAAGCAACGTTTAAGTTTGGGGGTATTTGATAAGTGATTTTTTGACCACTTATTCGGATAGTAACCAGCTTGTTTCCTTGCTTAAACTCAAGTAATCCTGTGCTTTTAATATGTTTTTCCTGTGTTTTGCAGTTGTCATGTTTAGGAACTCTCCGAGTGCAATTTGAGCGTTAAAAAAACAAAGATGGCCTAAATAGGGCAAAGCACAGAAAGTTGCTTAAAGCATAAGGAAGGCACGATGGCATGGCAAAGGAGCAATGGTATGTAATGAAGCAATAAGGCCAAAAGGAGCAAGAATGGAATGATGGCATGACAACGAGATGGAAATGCAATCCAGACATCATTTGGTGGTTTCATGTTCGTGGATTGTAAGTTGAGTCATATTATAGAGCATCTTATAAGCTTTTCAGAACATCTTGAATCATCCCAATCGGAGTTCGGAAGCGAGAGTTATGGCCCTTTTACTAACGGACATTGAACTTAAATTCACGATTTTGGGTTTCCATTGCACAGCTGTCACTTGGAGCTCAATTTCAACATTTATTCATCCATTATTTCTCAATTCTCAAAGAATACAAGTTGTAGAGATCTTCGATAGCTTCGATTTGACAGGTGGTAGGCGTCGTAACTCCTCCCGGATCAAAAGTTATGGCCATTCTACCAGAGGTCACTGTAGCAGAATTCTAGTGGCGCGGCCGTGCCTGTTTGTAGGCCATTTCCAGCACAGGCGCGCCAATGCCCATGCCAAAATTCTCAAATTCATTTCCAACGTGCCCGCGCCCAATTCCAGGCTATTCCCAGCGCGCCCGCGCCCCTCCTAAACGTGACCAGACTTGACTTTTTCATATAAGAGTGAGATTTGAAGCAAATAGGAGGAGAGATTCATTCTTGGCCTTAAGCCCTAGCTTAGACCTAGTTCTTCTTTTCCTTTCCTTTTCATTTCCTTGTCTAGATTAGGAGTAGACTAAGGTTAGTTTTAGTTAGTTAGTTTCTAGGGTTTGATTGGAGAAGAAGATTAAAGCAAGTGGATGCCATTAGAGATTCAACATGGAGCTTGAGCACTCAGATTTGCTATTTTCCATCTTTTGAATCTCTTTGCTTCTTATTTGTAATCTTATGATGTATATTCAACTTGTGAATGATAGATGTGCTCCATTATGATATCTTAAACTCTATTTTGAGGTTTCAATGAAACCTAATGAGTAGTCTATATTGATTTTCTTCCATGATTAGTCTCATTGATTGTTATATGACTGTCTATTGCGATTTGTGCTTTAATTGCTTAATTGATTAGCTACTAATTATTGTGATAACCCATACGGGCTTGAAAGATAAAGTGTGGGTTTAGATCTAATCGTAGTAGCGGGCGATTGTATGTTTACATGACGTTGAATGTATGATTTGTGCTTAGGATAGACATATACCGAAGCGCCGCTTGTAGTCAATAGAGAACCTGTGCTTAAACCCTATTTACTTGTAGATCGCATAGACATATAGTGATTTACGTAAAGTGTGTGTTCACGTGCGTCTATCATCTATGGATTGCAAGTGATATGGATTAGGTACATCGAAAGATGGCCTTCTCTCACTTTCGTGTTCTTGGCTAACAACTTTGACTATTAATTTGACCTAATTGGAAGTTTATCGACTTTGATGAATCATTAGGGGAAATTAGAATCTCTTGTCTTCATTATCTGATTTCACTCTAGAATTACTTAGTTAAGTTTAATTACTTGTCTAGTTCAAATTCATTCTCTTTACCGCTCGTTTAAATAAGACTGAGATGATTATGAACTATTGATTTGGCGACCTTTTATCTGTTATTTCTCCAGTGGGAACGATATCTATACTTACACTTTATTACTTGTTGACCGTGTATACTTGCACGAATATATTGATCGGTAAAACGACGAACACTAACGCTGAAGCTCGTTATTCATGGATGCGAGCATGATGCATTGAGCCACAGATGCATCATCTTTCCACTTATTGAAAGTGACAATCTCTTCCTCAAATGCTGTTTCTGAAACAGATTTAGGGATAGTTGAATTTAGGACATAAGAAATCTTTTCAGCAGTGAGAACAATTCTCAGATTTCTTCGCCAGTCCTCATAATTCGGGTCGGTAAGATTATTTGCATCAAGTATGCTTCGTTGTGAGATTAGTGATTGTGACATTTTTAAAATTCCGCATGTGAAAAGATAATATTTTAGCAAACATTCATTTTATTAATATTGCATACCAAAATAAATTTAGGTCTTTATTTGAAATTGGTATCTCCCACTATTTTCATCAAACTATATTACCCTCACTTCTATAGTTTGGCAACATCCAATTAAAGATTTGCTAGCGAGATTAAAGATCCCATTTCAAATGTATATAACCTTGTGGATAGCACAACAAGCGATATACAAATAAATAGGTAGACAACTCTTGTCAATTACATCACCATGTAACTCCTTTTATTTTGCCTCTTAAATCATAATGGTCATGTGTGTGCACATCCGAACTAAAATAAATTAAGTTAAGTCCAGCCTAGCACTTCCATAAATTCAAAAAAAAAAATGTTCGTCCTTGTGGATAGCACAACAAGACTAGATAGTTCACTTTTCTTGATAAGCATCAAATGTGATTAATTAACATCTTAAATACTCAATACTCGCCTTGTGAATAGCACAACAAACTCATATTAAATATTTAATACTTTATTAATTAATCATGCTAGAAGGCGACGTTCGATATTCCAAATATCATTTGAACGCTTCAGACTTAATATTATTTCTTTGAGGGGTTTGTTATTATGTCTCTTTTTGTTTAGCGTGCACACACACACACACACACACACACACACACACACACACACACACACACATATATATATATATATATATATATATATATATATATACAATACACGTCATTTTATTAAACATGCGAAGCATGTTAGCATAAAATATAATATATATAATATTTAGCATGCAATATAGAATACTATATTCTACCCGGATTGATTATGAATTTTTATTCTAGTTTGGTTCACTAGAGCCACCAAGTGAACCAAAAGGTCAAACCTAGGAGTGCAAGAATTTAAATTTAAACGTAACTATTACATTTAAACCCGGGCTCCATACAAACGGGTCTTGACGCGCTCCTTTCTCCTTGGTCTCCAGTTTCTTCAAGATAATTCTAACTATCTCTATTACATAAACTACTTATAATTAAATAGAAACCTTGATCAACAGTCAAAGGGAAGTATATAGGAGGGAGATAGAATTTACATTGAGAATAAAACCAGGGAAGACTAGGTACGCAGACCCTATTTTATAAAACTTATTCATTCAAGCATTCATCCAAAATAAAATCCAATCACATTGGTCATAGTCCATAATCAATCCCTTTTATTATCATACATATCATCATACGTATCAATAAAATATCCATTCATATCATGAAAAATAAAATCATTCCATATATGTATCAATATCAGTTAATGGGCAAAAGTTTGCTAAACTTTATTTTTGGAAAAATAAACTCCTTTATTTCATTCAAAAACAAATCCAAATTAAACTCTTTAATTTTAGCAATTCTGAAATCTCATTTCGTATAAAATAAACATCTTTATTTTAAACCTTTATTAATTAAATAAACCATTAATTTAATTAATCAAAACAAAAAAAAATTTAGTTCCTATCTAGTGGCATAGCTGCGCCAGGAATGTATAGGGAACCGGCGCAGTTGCGCAGCGCGAAAACCAGGAATAGACACCGGCGCAGCTGCGCAGCAAGAAAGGCTTGCACCGGCGCAGCTGCGCAGCTTCGCAGAATCAGAAAAAAAATTTGTTGCCCAAGAACTCGATCCAATCGCATATCATACATGTATGGAATCACATAGACTGATAATTAGCACAAGATTGGCTCTGATACCACTGTTGGGTTTACTAGAAACATAAGTATGCAATCAAATTACATAAACGCATCGGAAGGGATGAAAAATCAGATTTTAAAATTTTCTTACAAACCCTTAACCATGATCTTTCTTGTGCATTAATTATCAGTCAATATAAAGAAGGAGAAGATGGAATTATACCTTCGAAGATCCAAGCTTCCTCAGGTACAAGTTCTACTCCTTTAATTTCTTTGATTCCTCTGTAGTGGCTCATTCCCTTGATCAATGTCAGCCACCCAAATGTTTGGCCTCTAACGGTGATCCACCAAGGAAGATGAAGAACTCAGGAAGATGAGTTATTGGCTTAACTCTTGTTTCTATCTCTATAAAATATGTGTACTCCCAACCCTTGAAAAAAATCATGTACCTTATTTCTGATATAAGACTCTCTTATATAGATATTAGGTTAACCATCCTAATCCAATTAGAATAGGGTTTTATTTAATTAATTAATTAAACACTTTTAATTAATTTATATCCTAATCTTATTAGGATTGAGAGAGAGTACTGATATTATATTAATTCCTAAACTATTTTAGAATTAAAATAATAATAATAATAATAATAAGAATATTAATAAGACTCCTCTTATTAAATTATATTTAATATTTTTAAAATATTAAAAAATAAACATTAAGCTATTTAATTTATTCTATCACCATAGATTAAATTACTTACACTTAATACATTATTACTATTATGTCATTTTCTTCTTAAATAATTATTCTTCCTTTTATGGTGTGACCCTTTAGGTTCTCCATATTAAACCGGTTGTGAATAAATCAATTAGAACAATTCTAATCTTATTTAAATAAATAAATTAAACTAATAATCTATTTTAATAAATAATATTTATTCTACAATAGGGATAAGCCTCCCTAGCGATCAACGACTTTCCAGATAATATAGATTTTAACATTAATCATAAAAGAACCTGTAAGTTAATAGTTACCGTACAATTCAATCCTTCAACCATACAATGTCCCAATTAAATATAAGACATGGATTTACTATCAAGTCTTAATTTATTTAATCATATATATTTCGATTAGAAACCGCACAACTCCAAATAATGCAAATTAGAAACCTCTTTCTAATTTTATTCCACCTTGGCCAAGGATTCCTGGGTTATCATTTACTGAATCACATAGGACATATCTCCTCTTTTACTAGAGGTGGTAGATTCTTTATTGATCATACATTGTCTCCATATGTAACTCATTATACCCAAGCATACCCTATATATGCCCTAAAGTGCCTTAAAGAATAAGTCAAAGTATAATTAATTACATACAAGATACTATGATGATCTCAAGTCCAAGGATCACTTGTACTACTATCACATTAGGAATTCCTATTGACAGGCGAGTAAAACTCAATTAGGTATTCCATAGCGAGTCACGTTCAGTGAACTTATTCTCCAATAAGCACCTACATACTTGCTTTAGTGTCTCCACACAAATGACCATGGGATCAGTCATCCTCATCCAATGAGCAAGCAACATATGTACCAATCTATCCGAATTTACTAATCCCCATTTAATAATCCCACGATTGGGAACTATTTTAGTTTTTAAGCTTTCTAAGAATTTAGATCTCATTAGCATGATCTCATCATGATTCTAAAATCATTGCTTAAAACTATGGTTTATTTACATATTATAAAAAACAGCACCATGTAGATAATTAAATGCCTTTAATAAATATTTTATTAATAAATAAATAAGATTATTTACAAAGTATGTGCTTTATCATCATACATGATTGGCTTATATGCACACTACTATCATGATGCGCTCATACTCCTCCAACGTAGGAGTCAGCTCATGGATTCCAAATCTAAAAATCTGTAGCTCAGATTTCCAAAAAGATAACATACTGTCCAAGAAGCCTAGTGGGACCTGGAAAGCCAAGATGGCCATAGAATGCCCAAACAACTGATTAATTGTCGCCATGTCTGTGGGAGGCAAACTGTCATACCAGGATCTCAAAGAAGATGCTATTAATGAAGGTGGCATGTGCTCAATACGGCTAACGTTAGATGAAGACAATTGTAGAACAGTATCATGAGACCATCCAGGGTCACTGCTAAACTCACCTATCTAAATGTATATCCATGAAATAATATATGCACCCTGATGGATGATAATGATAAATGACAATAGGATGCAATATATAGAAAATATCATGCATTTCTAAATACACTATCTACTGAAAGCATCATCTCTGTCTGCTACTAAAATGCAAAATAAAAAGTACAGGGAAATGGGGCACAACCGCCCAACGACTAACAGAGGCCTATCAAAAGAGATAATGAGAAATAGGGCACAGCCGTCCAATATCTAACAGATGCCTATCAAAAGATATAACGAGAAATCTATCAAAAAAAGACTATGATATCTGCATCTAGAAGATCAACCTGCTGCAACTCCTCCTGAGTCTCTAAATCTCTGCCAGAAGGAATGTCTGGTCTATAGAGGGAAGGATCTACACCAGTATAACTACCAGAATATAGACCTCCTGAGGGGCCAACTTTGGAGCTGAAAGAATCAAAAGAATCTGCCTCTGAAGGATCCCTGCCAAGGTGCTTGATAAAAAATTGTGCCCGCTCCAACCGCTGGGTCAAACTGGAAATCTGCTCCAAATAAGTAGGCTCTCGAAGGTAAGCTATACAGTCTGTCATAATAACAGACCCAGGCACCATGTCTTCCATGAACTGAATGACACGAGTCTGAGCCCCAATAGTGCAAGGACTCCATCAGCGATAAAAGGCCTCCTGACTGTGAGGACCCTCTATTAGGGTGAAGCCATCTAAGCCCACCAAGGGAATGTCTATGACTGGCTGAGATAAGGGCCAATGATGCCTAGTAGGAGGAGGGAATAGAATGTTGATCTCTCCTGTGACGCTCTTGATAGCTCGCTCTCCCAAATAGAGCTCCCAGCCTCCATCAATCAAAAGGGGAATCCGACGAGTGGACAATTTGAACTCTAATCCGTTCGGGAATCCATCCTCGAATCCGACTGTCAGATAATCCAGGGTGTAAGGAACCCACGTGATGGAATAGGCGGTCAATAGCTCTAACAATAAGCGGGAATGGGTGAACCCTCTGCTACAGGTATCTCTATAAAGGTGGAATAATGCCATCGTCGTCCTCGAGGATAGGTCTCTAGATCTAGAGTAGTAGTCGGGCGCATGCAAGGGAGCCTCTCATATGCCCAAAACTGGAATTGCAAAAATTAAATGTCCTCAATGATAAAGATTAGCAACCCAAAATGTGGGAAATTGAAAGGTGAAAGAGAAAATACTCACCAGCAGGAAGGGATAAAAACCCAGCCAAGCCTTTGTCACGCCTTCAGAGCATAGGCGCAACCTACGAAGAAAATAATCGAAGGTGAAGGTGCCTCAGTCAAAATCCCTAATGCACTCCACATCTCGAGTAGCGCTAATGTAACATCCCCAAAATTCATACGAAATAATTCTCATTCTCGATCGTTAACAATACAACTATATTCTAACTTTACACCATTATTCGATATTAAAATCACTAAAAATACAGAATATTTAAACCTTTTATATATTTCCTTCTTTATTGCCTTGAATCTCAACCTTTATCATTACATGTCTGATTCAAATTTATTACATGAATCGCTACATCGAAGTTACTATACAAAGTCTTACATCACAAAGCAATATTCACTATACATCGAATAGCTCAACTTTACAACTCAACAATTATGTTACAATCAAAACATTAAATGCATTTCTCATCTAACATAAGTAATCTTCTTAAATATTGATCTCTATAATTCAAATAACACGTATCATTACCTTGAAACCTTGACCTGCAAAAATAGTTATTTGCAAGAGTGAGCTCGACAGCTCAGCAAGATCTAACAGCTTCCATGCATCACGTAGCACATAAATAGCATGCTCATCTAATACATCATAATCATTAGACTAACATATCATGCATGCTTCAATTCATATAACAAGTAAAGAGATTGAGTTCCTTACTCAATCAATATTCTCTACTCAATCAACGTAGTCATAAATTGACTTTAACGTTTCATGCATACAACATATATAACATATCATGCTCTTTGCAATACAATTTAAAACAGTTTATCATCAAGTTCACATAGAAAATAGGAACTGAAAGACTTACCTGGCTCGTAGATTACCAATTAACGAAAAATAGCTTATAATAATCTTCATTTCATTAATCCTACACATCGTATTACCATACACATCAATTATTAGTCACCTAGTAACGCTTAGCAAACGTCTATGTAATTTCTACTTTACACTTCATAATTCTCTCCCATTTATTTGTTTAACACACACTGTAAACTTATATGTATAACTAATAATATAAATTAATTATCACATAATAATTCTCATAATTAGTTAATCCATTTAGGTTAACTCATTCCTCTTTAACTAACAGGTTTAACAATTAGTTATCACATAGTTAATCGCATCACATGATCATATTACATCTTCACATAATTAATCAACTAATAATTAAACAAATTATAATTTAAATTACACATCCTCAATTATAATTAATCGAATTATAATTACAATTTATATTAATTAAATTATAATTAAACAAATTATAATTTAAATTAAACATTTATTAATCAAACTCCATTTATACATTTATATTAATTAAATCAATTATAATTTAAATTAAACAATTACTTTGATTATAATTAATCAACTTCAATCCATGCACTCATTAAATTATAATTTAAATTACACATTTACCTTAATTATAATTATTTAAATTTTAATTACATATTAAATTATAATTATACAAATTATAATTTAGGTTAAACATTTACTCTGATAAAAATTAATCAAACTATATTCATTTAACAAATCATAATTTAAATTAAACCTTTACTATAATTATAATTTATTCAAATTATAATTACACATTATATTTTATTAATAAAATTTATTAATATTCATTTAGCATTTCAATTTAAGTCTAACATATTATCACATAATCACATTAGGTTAAATTTCATGCTCTAACCAAAATGCAAAAAAAAAACACATTATCATTTTATACACACCCCCCGCCGGGGCGGGGGTATTATGCCTTGCAAGGCCCGCCGAGGCAGGCCCCCTGTAGCGGCTCACTTTTGGTTCGCGAACTGTGCAGAGAAAAAGTCAATTTGGCTTATTTTTTCGCACCAAATTCTGATTTTAACTAACATATTGCACATAAAATTTTATAGAAAACATATCTAAAGCTTCTAACATGTTTTTAATATATACAATTATCATAATACATAATCAAAAACTCCAATTTCATGATTTATGAAGAAAAACCATTGATAAGTGTTCTTGATGAAATTAAACACTAAAATTTTATTTCTAATTCAAAACACACAATTCCAAGTATATTGACTTCTTTTAAAAATATATTATCATTATCTAAAAACCAATTTACACCATGATTATCAGTCAAACATAAATTTTGATTTCAAATAAGCCAATCATAAAACTTTTTCACTATGACTTTTGATGAACATGAATTCTTCATGTTCATCATATATCCATGAATTAACCAACTAAACCATCATCCAATTTATATTTAAACAATTTATGAACACAACATATATGTATAATCATGTTATGAACACCATATAACATATATATACCAACATCACAAGTTTCCATGAAGATTCATATTTACAGAAAACTAAAACTTGAATAACTTAAAGCAAATCGTAAAACTCTTAATGTTAGAGGTTATACCCTTTTTTTTGCTTAGGAGAAAAAGATGAAGATGGTGATGTGTTTGATTCTCTCAAACTTCCTCTTCCTCTTTCTTCTTTCTCTCTTCTTCTTCTCTTTTCTTTCTAACTCTAAGTTCTCTGTGTTTTCTTCTAATACAGACTAACCCTTAGTCTTTCTAACTAACGTATATACTTACAAATATTATATGTATAAGATATAAGTATAAAATATATAACCTACAAAACATAATGACCCTATACTAATTACAATTAAAATATAGGTTACACATTGAAGTTTAAAAACCCAAAGGCTTATTTGGCAAAAACAGATTATTTTTAAAAATAGATTTTTAGTAGTGAAGGCCTCGTTTGGCAAAACGGATTTAAAACGGTGCAAGGGCCTTGTTTGGGAAAACGATTTTAAAAACTCTTTTAATTCTTTTAATAAATTCTTTAACACATATTTTTAATGATATACTTTAATTAATTAAATCTTAAAATTCTAATTTAATTAATTAAAAGTTAACATCAATTAATCACATAAAAATTGTCACAAAACAATTATAATTACTCGCGAATTATAATTTCATGTAACAATTATCACATAACTTCATCTAATTTAATTATCCCAATTAAATTAGAACTATAACATAAAATCATTACATATTAATTAAATTAATTATTAAATATTCATTTAATTAATATATTATATTTAATTAAATTACTCCATAATCAACACATAATTATTTATTTAACTCAATAAATAAATCAATTTTAATATTTATTTAATTCAATAAATATTAAAATTAATATATAAAATTTCTTCACACCAAATCCCATATTTCATAATATATAACACACATACACATACACGTACTCGAACATCTTAAAATAAGAATTTTATTTATTAAATTCTCATTTAATAATTCTTAAAAAATCCGGGTTGTCACATCAATAAATATTTAAATTAATATATAAAATTCTCTTCACACCAAATTACATATTTCACAATATATAACACATATACACATACACGTACTCGAACATCTTAAAATAAGAATTTTATTTATTAAATTCTCATTTATTAATTCTTAAAAAATTCAGGTTGTCACATCATTCCCTCCTTATAAGGATTCCCTCCTCGAAATCAATGAAACCTCTCTTACTCGATTTTCACAAAATCTCTTTCAAATTTTTATTGTTGAATAACTTCAACACATTATCTCAACAAAAGTATTATATATATACTACTCCATTCACTCCTTCAATAAGTTTTAGGTTTTATTACATAACCTTCAATTAAACACAATTATATCAAATATTATATATTCTTTAACCCGTTCATTTCCTTTCTAATGATCATTACCATATACTCTACTTGTAGAATTCATATACTTCATAATTCACTATCTTGTATGTATTCGGGTTATCACAGCTAACTACAGAGAAAGAGACCGTCGAGGAGTTGTCAGATATGAAACAACCCCTAATGATGACAAGGAATAATCGCCAAAGAATGCGATATATAACCCTCTAATCATTAGGCAGAGGCTCAGTCAAAGCCTCACTCTGGGCATCCACACTCAAGGGCCCCGAACAGACTGTTCGACCCTTTATGACCGTCGCAGGAACTCTTAAAAGGGATTGAACAGTAGCAGGTGATATATCAGCCACTAAAGGCACGGCTCCCCTGTAACTCTAACCCTATGATGAACTGCCAATCCATCGGTATTATCATAATCTCGCAGTCCAACAAGTGGAGAAAATGGGTCTGGTGTAACCAACACTCAGATAAAGCTTGCAGATAACCCCAAGGGCAACGACAGGGAGGAATAAAGAAGAAGGCCTCGAAACCCCAAGTGCTGACGACGGCCTGGTACATCAGATGTAAAGTATGATACAAGGAGTGCACGCTAAACCAGTTCCCCCTGGGTTGAGTAAAGCCGGGAACCTTCATCAAATTTCAAATTCAGATTAAACCTTTGTCCTGAAATGGAAAAAGGAAGAAGCGTCCAGAATAAAAACTACGTTCACCTCATTGGAATGAAGATAAATCGGAGGATGGCGTCTCAAATTATTCAAAAGCTTCGGAATCATCAAAACGATGGCTGGAAGCTCTCTACGCGGGGCAGTAGCTGGAGCGGGATCCACAAAAGGGACATCCTCCTCGTCATCCACATCATCTGGCCTCTCAGCCTGGATCAAACGAATCACTGACTCAGCCAATTGGTGAGGCTGTCGGGCTGGACGAGGCTGATGGACATCAGAAGCTCTCCTCCGCCTCACACCTGCATAGACCATGCTAGAACTGTTTAGCCTACTGAATCCATAACCTGGACAAATTCTCCAAATCACCTTAGAAAAGGTGAGGTAAGCCTTAAACTTACTGCCTATTAAAGTTACTTCATTGTTTTATGCATATTCTAAGTCATAAAGTATGCATTAGTTAACATAAATCTCCAGTAGAATTAAAATTGCATGTTCATTAAATGCTCAGGTTTTTGAAAAAATTTCTCCAAAGTCTTCTTTGTAAAATGGACTATCCGCATGCACAGAGGCATGACTAGGTGGCCATTCAGTAGCACACTACCCAAAACCATGAACATTTCATATATATGAAAAACATCAAAATCAAACTCCCCATTGTAGTTAAATTACCATGTGTATTTTTAGTTGAAAATCCAGGCTCATTTGTCCTCAAATAGGATGAGTAAACTGGCTAAAAAGGGCGCCAAATGACTATCTCAGAAAGCAGTTTTTTTCATATCAAAACATTTAGCATAGTAAAACATACACATTTACTAAGTCTAAATTTTTTTATCAAGTCATATAAGTATGCATATTCACTATATTGTGTTTAGAAGCATTTTATATGAAATTTAACGTTCTAACGGTCAAAACTTGAAAAGAAAGGATGTAAACGTTACCAGAGTTGTGCAGAACGATTGTGCGGTGAAAGATTTTGAAAAAATCAGTCCGAACTCAGTAGATCTGAAGAGGAATTTTTGAATTTTTTATATAGTTTAACTTGAAAAGGCATTGTGAAAGCCACGGGGGAACCAAAATATACCCGTAGGGAGCCGCAACTCTACCTGCAAAAGATGCAGGTTAACCTGTGGCACTCTAGGGTGGGTCCCACCCCCTCCGATTCGGTCCAAATGAGGTTAAAGCGGAGTTCTAGAAGCTGAAAAGTCAAATCAGGGAAAAAAGTGCTACGCGATTGAGCAGAACAGGCCTAAAATCCTGAATCCGAGTGTCAAACTCCTGATGAAAAAAAATCTTCATGTAAGCCATTGGTATGAACTCTGATGTGGTATCTGGAATGCCAATGATAAAAATTGCTGAAAATTATCTCTATCAAAGCATCGGGAAGGTTTGGCGATGTAAACAATGGATTTTTAATGCGTAAAAGTATCCAGATTTGTCAGAGGGTATGACTTATCAGAAAGATTCCCCCAAAATCGAGATCAGGTATGTCTGATATTTTAAACCATTGGCGACAACTCCAGCGTAGCATCGGGAAAGATTCAATGATGAAAGCCGTTGAGAACTGCTTCAACGACAGTCAGATTGTCTTATATTACAAAACCGTTAGCGACAACTCCAGCATAGCATCAGGAGAAGTCCAGTAATGAAAAGCCGTTGAGAACTGCTTCAACGAGGGTCAGATTATCTGACATTGCAAACCGTTGGCGACAACTCCAGCGTAACATCAGGAAAGATCTGGTGATGAAAGTCGTTGAGAACTTCTTCAACAAAGATCAGAGTATCTGACATTGCAAACTGTTGGAGACAACTCCGGCGTAGCATCGGGAGAAGTCCGGTGATGAAAATCGTTGAAAACTACTTCAACGAGGGTCAAATTGTCTGATATTGTGAAACCGTTGACCACAACTCCAGTGTAGCATCGGGAAAGATCCGATGATGAAAATCGTGGAAAACTATCCTTCCCGGAGAGAATCGATGATGGAATATGTTATACAAATCCCCAGCCGAGGCTTCAAATCAGTTCAACCGATCGTTGTAAACTACCATTCAAGTAGGCACCAAGGAAGTTCGGTGATGGTCAAATGCTGCAAACTACAGTTCGAGTAGGCATTAAATCAGTTCAATCGACCGTTGTAAACTACCATTCGGGTAGGCATCGAGGATGTTCGATGATGGTCAAATCATTATCAACTATTGTTCGAGTAGATAGTGAGAAATATATCCCCGATAGAAACATCGGCATCAACCGAACATCAATCCAAACCATTGGAGACAACCCCAACGTAGCCTCGAAAAAAAGTCGATGATGTAAACCGGTGTAAGCTATCATCAAGATAGGCATCAAGAATCCCCAATGAGGTCAATCGTCATAAGAGGAATATTCTCAACAGAGGTAAAAGTAAAAAGCATATCTAAAGACAAGGAACATTGGCGACAACCCCTACGTTAAATTCAACAAGGTTCAAGGGTATCAACCATAGTAATCTTCCCCACAGAGATCTTGAAGACATATCTACAACAATTTGTCTAATCAGTCTCCATAGCACTGATGGATATCTTAAACCGTTGGCTTCAACTCAATGTACCATCAGGGAAGATCTGGTGATGGAAGCTTTGCAAACTACCGTTCGAGTAGGCATCAAAAGAGTTCAGTGAAAACCATCATGAACAACTCCATCCCCAACAGAAATTGCAGGAACAGTCAGTGATAGAATACCCGTGACAACCAACCCCACAAGAGCATATAGCATGCATAATATAGAATATTATGCATTGCATTACATTTGCATGTATCATATTTCCAGTGTAATAGTCTTTATCTTGTTCATCCCATTGCATTGCATAAACATGAGAAAGAGGGGCATCTGTAGACACTCGAAATTTTGCATTCCTGTTAGTATCCCTGCAAGAGAGTAAACCGTCTTTTACCTTCCAGAGACAACCATGGAAGTCCAGATCAAATTCAAACCCCAACGAAAATGGTAGCTTTCGTCTAGCACTACAAAATTTACCTCACTAAGGTTCTACTGATCCAAGAATCAGTATAGCAATAAGCAAGGATCGATCCCACAGAGAGTGAATTGTATTTTTAATTATCCAATGAATCCAATGACTTAGGGGGTTTACCCAAAATTCTCCTTAAGTGTATATCTAATGCGACGATCGCCAACAAGAGATTCTAAATAACACACAACCTAGAACTATCAGCCTAGATTTAATATGATAGAAGCAGTAAGCATGATAATTAGAAAATTTCAAGCAATAAGTACACAATTAGGAATTATTTAACTTGTCTTCTGAATATCTTAACAATATTTTAAAGCTTGTCCACAATAAAATACTGTTAATCGCTACTTAGATTAGACACACTTCGTTTGCTTAAAATTTATCTTAATCTAGCAGATGTAATCAATTTATTAATTTAATCTTGGAGAAACCAAATCAATCAATTGAATAACATATATGAAAGTTCATGTAGATAATTAGAATAAATCTCAGATGAAAGAATAAATATTATAAACTTAATCAAACCATAAACTGTTAATCAGGTTCAACATCCCTTCAGAATTGAATAAGTGAATTAGCCTGACATGCCCTGATGAATAGCCTCCTAGATGAAAGAATGAAATTATCAGATCCCAGATATCCTAAACTCAGCAGGACAACTGATATATAGACATTAACAAAACTCTAGTCTAATAAGACAAGATAACAATCCTAATCCTAATCAACTTTGTAATTAAAACACTTAAAAACTAGTCAGCCCGTCTGTTCGGCGCCCCCTGCACCCGTCTCCTTCTTCTCCTAGCGTGCCCCATGCCTGATATGCAGGGATTCAAGTTCTTCAAGCAGCGAGGCCCGCACCGGTTTCTTTGTAATTGCAGCACGCCCCGCACCCTCAGCCAAAATTCCAAAAATTGCTCTTTTAATCCCCTTTTTGTCCAAACACTCTCCATTCCTGCACATTACACAAAACACATGAAAAGTACAATATATACTTAAGTAAATGCAATATAACAAGCTAAGAAATACCTATTAAGTAGGTTAAAAACCTACTTATCAAATACCCCCAAACTTGAACAATTTCTTGCCCTCAAGCAAACAAACACAATGCAACCTACTTAACAAAATGAATGCAACCTAACAAAATTGAGCCGAAATATCAGTATGGTAAACACAGGTTGTATAGTTCTTAAGAAGAAACAATCCATCTTCACTCATGATCAATCATAGACTCTAACATAATCACATCACATACATGATTTTAATTCTCTCTCGTGTGTGTGTGTGTGTCCAATTATATATCAGTAATTAAAAGTTGTTCATTAGATTATTCCCAACAAACAACCTACTCAAACACAGATATCTTCACAATCATGGCATCCACATAAGTATATCGGAAATCAGGCTTTAATAAGCAATAATTAAATAAACATCATAGCTCATGTTTTGTGGGTGCGTTTTAACGCTCCATCCCACCAATTATTTCATATTTCTGATTCGTGCAATGTTAAACCCCCTTAGGCTATTCAATATTACCCGTGTAACGGACATTCGGCCAACGACTCCCAAACCCGAAAGCTTTAGGGCGCTAGGTGTTATAACATCCCCTAGGGTTTACTCGTCCGAGTAACAAAGGCCACGAGGTCAAACTAAATCAGTTTTTTATTTCAAAAAAAAATTTCTTTATATATTTTTTTCTTTTCTGAGCCTTAATTTCCCCCAAACTTATATTTAAGCCAATTCTTTATCTTTTCATCTGTGATCAAGTAAGTGTCCGTGTTCTTAATACATATGAATTCCTAATCACTAATGACAATGTATTGGTGTGCTTGAAAGTTGAGAGAAAACTACAATCATGTAATGACGTTCTATGTTCAAAACTACTTAGATCATGAAGGTCAATTTCATACAAGATTTAGTGCAAATTCGAAATTCTCAACCATGAATTTGATTACCTTGAAGTACTGCTCAATCTCTACGTATGATCCTATATGCATGTCTCTACTGACAAAAATCCTACACGAATGCAATATTTTTGGTTTTTTTTATAAGATGCATATGAACAAAATCTACTCTAAATGCAACCTAATCTACATGCTAAAACAAATAAAATTTTAAAATTACTCCCCCCCACACTTAAATCAAGTAATTTCCTCATTACTTGGCATATAAAAAATTGAAAATATGAGGACTTCCCTGAGCGACGAGTTAAAACTCGTCGGAATCATCTTCTTGTGGAGGGTAAGTAGGCAGGACTGGAGGAGTGGGCATCTGGACTGGATCATTAGGAGAGAAATGTAAGAAGGCGTCAGCTAATGCAGTGAATGTCCTCACGTTATATATATGCATAGAAGCTTGACGTTGGGCAAGTCGCATACTCCGTTCCCGACTGCATCTCTGAAAAGTGGATGGTGACTTTGGGGGTGACGCTTCTTCATCCTCATCAGACATCGGCTCATCCGGTTGAGGTGGTGTGGATGTCGATATCATGATAAACCCTTCCCCTCACGGATGTGATGGTCTGTAGGACTCTATCGTCGGATGGTCAATGATAGCCATAGGCTCGACGAGTGGCTCAGAAGGGTGCCATTGAACTCCCGCTTTTCTGCAAAGGTCAGTGATGAGGAAACCATGCAGTAAGCCACATGTGGTTCCTCCCCTCAGCGATCGTGCAATGGACTCCTGTATGCACCGTCTGATGTCTACGTTCAGAATCTCGACCTCATTATTAGATCCTTCCTCATGAGTTACAATACCAAAAAGTAGTCGAGCCCTTTCTTTAAGGACGTCTGTGACACCCCCAAATCTGGGTACTTCGTTTCCACATGATTTGGTGTTCACTTTCTAATATAACATACATCTACCCAATGAATAATGCAAAATAAACTATAGCTTAAATTAAAATAAATAAATCTCCCTTACAACAAGGGTTACAACCTTTTTAAAATAATCATGGGTTACTCTAACCCTGACATGAAAATAATAAAGTGCGGAAATAAAAATATATCATTCAAGTCTTATTACAATCATTCTCAATTAAATAAAAACAAGTCTTCACTTGCTTTGCTTTTCCTTGCCCTTACTCGTAGACAGAGCATTAGCGTTATCAACCTTAACTGAAATTGTTATTTAATGCAAGAGTGAGCAAACCACACCTCACTGGAGTTTAACAATAACATATACATGAAAGGATATCTTTAAAAGAATCTAAATAACTTAGCTTACTTCAACAATAAAAAATTGAATAATAATTCTCTATCAACATTAAAATTCGAATATAGAATTTATTTGAGGGTCATAAGACCTTTGAACTCTTGTCCTAGGTTATAAATATTTCTATTTAAACCTTTAACAGTCAATAAGACTATGGACCTTAACTCGTACTTAGGGGGATCAGCACTTCGTACCATGTATTGTGCACAAACATCTTAACGCTATGCGTAGTAACCTCTCCTAGTAAATAGGGTTGTTCAACTCAGTAATTTGAATTCAAGTCCGCACCAAAGAAAGTTTGGTTTGGATAAGCTTACAAGGGTAATTTAGAATTCTCATTTATCAGCTAAGGGATTAGTTGATAAGCTTACAAGGAAATTTAGAGTTCACGTTCATCAACTAAGGATTAGTTGAATCGTCTTTCAATAATTCGTAAATAACAGAATTATGAACTAACATATGCTTTAGAATCAACATAAAGCATTTACTATAATAACTGGATCTTACTTAAACAATAAGTTAAGATCATTTCAATTAAATAAACAATTGTCCAATACATAAATAGAAAGGACATTCTCAACAATGAATATATGAACTCAAGAAATTGAATAGAATTAACAAGTTTAGGGTTAGAAGACTTGCCTTACGCGCAAGCTACTTAACTCAACCACGTACTTAAACACTTCCTATATACATTCAATTATAACAATCTAAATCAGTTAACACATAACTAATTCACATAAGTGGTTAACCCTCATGGTTAACTCACTCTAATTAACTAAATAATAATAATCAACTATCACATAATTAATTACATCACATACATATTCACATAATTAAATCAATTATGTATTTAGCTAAATTATAATTAAACAATTATAATTCAAACGCTTAATCAAATTATAATTACTTAAATTATAATTATCTTTTAAATTATAAACAAATTATAATTTATAATCAATTAAACTATATCATGCATTATAATTACACAAATTATAATTAATCATGCAATTATCAATTTATAATTCATAATTAAACATGAATTTATTAAATTATAATTACATAAATTATAATTTAAATTAACATTTAATTGATTAAAATAAATCAACTTCTATACATTTTAATTTCACAGAATTATAATTTAAATTAAATATTTACTCTTAATTATAATTAATCAAATTATAATTAAGTAACTTATTTTACAATTAAACAATTATAGTTTATAATTTAAATACTGTATTAGGTTTTCAAAACTTCCTTTTTCTCAATTATGAAATTATCAACTTCATGTTAACACATGCTATAGCAGCTAGATACATGCTCATTATCTTAACAATAATGTAATGGAAACATAAAAACAAACTGCACAACCAAACCAGCTCACTGCATCTGCACAGCCAGCGGCGCAGCTGCGCAGCCTTGGCACCGGTGCAGCTGCGCAGGGGTCGAATCTGGGAAAGGCAAGAGCCGCAGCTGCGCTGCTCCTGGCCTTGCTGCTGGCGCAGCTACGCAGCAACTCGGCCAGACGCAGACAGCCACGATACTCTACTTCACCGATTAACTCATACAAGCCAACAAATGGAAATTACAAGCAACATATTCATTGTAAATAATACATATGCAATGATACACATGCTATATATACTACCAATCACTGAATTTGTCGAAATTATGAAAATCAAAGGTTTTGAAAAACCCAATTTTAACATTTTTACAAAAACTCATATATTTTTTCCAAAAAAAAACCATTCACTGTAACTTCAATTCTCAACCAATTCAAGTTACCACACATGCAATCTCTTCGTAATTGAACATAACATCATAACCAATTCTAATTAGGCATAATAACACATAATTTCTAAAATTTCCATTCTAAAACCAATCAATATACATAATACCATATGAACAAAACGTTTTTCCTGAAACTTGTTTTAACAGTAGTTTAATTCCTGAAAATCCTCTTATGTCATACAATTACCACAATCAACACATGGATACAATATATATATATATAATTCATGATTTTACAATTTCATGAAATTCACAGAAACTAAAATTTACAGAACTTAAAACAATGAAGAATAACGACTTAACGTTTTTAAAACTATGAGATAATAATTACCTTTTAAGCTAGTTGTTAGTGAAGAAGATGAATTCCCTTAAGCTTTTCTTGCTTTCTCTCCAAATTCTCCTTCTTCTTTCTCTCAACTTCTCTACTCTTCTTTTTCTCTCTTTGTTTTCTTAGTTTAGACTTAGGAAAAACTAACATAGTTTAGACTAACTAACATAGTTTTATTATACTGATATAATATACATATATTGATAATATGTAACTCCTAATTAATTAATATATATAATAAATACATTTATTATATAAGTTACAAAATTCAAAAGCCACAAGGCTATGTTTGGCAACATGTTTTTTTTAAAACTAATTTTATTAAATTAACCATGGTTTAGGTAATTTAGGGTTAAGCTAGTGTAAGGGCCCTGTTTGGCAACCGTCCTTTAAAACAAAAGCAAGGGCCTTGTTTGGTATAAATTATTTTAAAAATTCTTTTCTTTTTATTTTAATAAATCATTTTAACACATACTTTAATGTCATATTTTAATCAATTAAATATTAATCATCTAATTTAATCAATTAAAATCCAACATCAATTAATTCACATAAAAATTGTCATATAATTATAATTACTTGCTAATTATAATTCATGTAACACTTCATCACATAATTCATCTAATTTAATTATCTCAATTAAATTAGAACTATAGTATAAAATTAATATACATTAATTAAATAAATATTACACATTCATTTAATTAATATATAACACTTAATTAAATCACTTCCATAATTCACATAATTTATTTATTTCACTCAATAAATAATTCACATAAAATATTTATTTAACTCAATAAATATTTAAAATTAAATATAAAATCTCAATCGTTACAATCTTCCCTCCTTAAAAGGATTCTGTCCCCAGAATCACACATAAAAATTTTTCGTCCATTACATTCTTCCACCCTTAAAAGGATTCTGTCCTCAGAATCGATACATAAGGGGTTACACAAAATATTTAAGCAAATAATTGCGGATAAGATTTCATCATAACATCTTCGAGTTCCCACGTGGCTTCTTCAGCACTGTGGTTCCTCCAGATTACCTTAACAGAAGGTATCACTTTATTCCTAAGTACTTGTTCCTTTCTATCAACTATTTGAACATGCACTTGTTCATATGTTAAGTCTTTATCAAATAGCAAAGGTTCATATTCTATTACATGTTTCTAATCATGCTTGTAAGGTCTTAACACGAAAATATGAAAGACGCTATGTATATTCTCGAGCTCCGGAGGTAATTCCACTTTGTAAGCTACCTCGCCCACCTTTCGTAGTACCTCAAAAGGTCCAATGAATCGGGGATTCAGTTTTCCCTTCTTACCAAACCTAATCTTTCCTTTCCAGGGAGATACTTTCAGGAAAACGAAACTTCCTGGTAAGAATTCTCGGTTCTGTCGATGTAAATTGGCATACTTCTTCTGTCTGTCTTGAGCAGCAACTAATCTCAGTTCTAAACAGCTTCACAATTTCTGCTGTTTGTTGTACCAATTCTTGTCCCAACAATTGACGTTCACCGACTTCATCCCAGCACAAAGGAGTTCTGTATTTTCTGCCGTATAATGTTTCGTAAGGCAGCATGCCTATACTCGCATGGTAACTATTGTTGTAAGCAAACTCCACCAATGGTAGATGATCCTCCCAGCTTCCTTTGAAGTCCATCACACAAGCTCTCCGTATATCCTCAAGCGTCTGAATCGTGCTTTCGCTCTGGCCATCATTCTGAGGATGATACGATGTACTCCTTCGCAATTGCGTTCCCATACATTCTTGCAAATGCTTCCAGAAATTAGACGTAAAACGCGGATCTCTGTCGGACACAATCGACACTGGAACACCGTGTCTAGAAATAATTTCCTTGACGTATAGCTTCGCTAGCTTATCCAGGTTGTACTTAACCCTGATTGGCAGAAAATGGGCTGATTTCGTTAGTCGATCCACTATAACCCATATCGCATCTAATCCCTTCTGAGTCGTTCCCACCACGAAGTCCATCGTGATGTGCTCCCACTTCCACTCGGGAATTTCTAATGGTTACACTACCACTTGGTCTCTAGTGTTCTGCTTTGACTTTCTGGCACGTTAAGCACTTCGCAACACATTCAGCAATGTCCCTCTTCATATTCGGCCACCAGAAATGATGCCTAAGATCTTGGTACATCTTCGTACTCCCAAGGTGAATAGAATATCTAGAACTATGAACTTCGCTCAGAATCTCCTCTTTGACCTCAAGTACTAGCGGTACCCATATTCTACCTTCAAATCGTAACAGACCTTCATTATCGATCTTAAACTTGAACTCTTCGCCATCGGTTATCCTCTTTCGTACTTTCCCGCATTCTTCATCGTGAAGTTGTGCTTCTTTTACCTTGTCTACTAGAGTAGAACGAGTGGTTACTTGAAACAACATCTCACCCGATTCCTTCGAAAACTTCACTTCAAACTCCAATCTAGCCATCTGTTATATCAACCGATCTTGATCAGTTAACACGTTCAGCTTATCCCTACCTTTCCTGCTCAAAGCGTCGGCAACAACATTAGCTTTACCCGGATGGTAAAGTATCTCACAATCGTAGTCTTTAATCAGTTCCAACCATCTTCTTTGGTGCATGTTCAAATCCTTCTGGGTAAATATATACTTGAGACTCTTGTGATCTGTGTATATTTCACACTTCTCTCTATATAAGTAGTGCCTCCAAATCTTTAGGGCAAACACTGCTGCCGCCAATTCTTGATCATGGGTTGGATACCCCTTCTCGTAATCCTTTAGCTGACGTGACGCATAGGCAATGACTTTGCCGCTCTGCATCAACACACAGCCTAATCCTTTATGTGAGGCATCACTATATACCACGAAATTCCCCGAAACTATCCGGTAAAGACAATACAGGCGCAGTACTCAGCCTCTTCTTCAACTCCTGAAAACTCTCCTCACACTTCTCCATCCAAACAAACTTAACTATTTTACGAGTCAAATTCGTCAATGGAGTTGCTATTCTACAAAAGTCTGGGATAAATTTACGGTAATAACCTGCTAATCCCAAGAAACTCCTCACTTCAGATGGTGTCTTCGGCTGATCCCAACTCATTACGGCCTCAACCTTCGACGGATCCACCGAAATACCATCCTTGTCGATCACGTGGCCAAGAAATTGCACACGTTCCAACCAGAATTCGCATTTCGAGAATTTAGGGTAAAGCTTCTCTCATCTCAGCGCTTCTAAGGTTAGTCGTAAGTGTTCAGCATGCTCCTCCTCAGTCTTGGAATAAACTAGGATGTCATCTATGAACACTACCACGAAATTGTCTAGAAATGGCTTGAACACCCTGTTCATTAGGTTCATAAATGCAACTGGGGCATTCGTGAGACCAAATGACATTACCAAGAACTCGTAATGACCATATCGAGTTCTAAAAGCCATTTTCGGTATATCTTCCTTCTTCACCTTCAACTGATGATACCCGCTTCTCAAATCAATTTTTGAGAAGTACCTCGCACCCTTTAGTTGATCAAACAAGTAATCGATCCTAGGTAAAGGATACCTATTCTAGATCGTAACTTTATTCAACTCCCTATAATCAATGCAAAGACGCATCGATCCATCATTCTTCTTAACAAACAAAACAGGCGCTCGCCGTGGCGAAATGCTCGGTTGAATATACTTCTTGTCTAGCAATTCTTGCAGTTGAACCATCAGTTCCTTCATCTCGACTGGAGCCATTCGGTACGGAGCCTTCGAAATCGGAGCAGTTTCCGGCGCTAAATCGATCACGAACTCTGTCTCCCTATCTGGCAGAAGTCCTGGCAAATCGCTCAAAAAAATGTCTACAAACTTCTTAACTACCGATATTTCCTCCACCCTCGGGCTTTCCTTACGCGTATCTATTATGTAGGCTAGATATCCTACATAGCCTTGCATCATAAGTTTCTTGGCTTGCATAACCATCAGACAACTCACTTGTCTAGCTAATTTGCTACCATAGAACACCAACCTTGACGGAGTCGTAAGGTTCACCGACTTCTTCTGACAATCGAATACCGCCCCATGGTTGAACAACCAATCTATACCTAGTATGACGTCGAATTCCCCTAGTTTAATCGGAATCAAATCTACTCTAAGCTCCTGACCCTTAATGTCCAATCTATAGTTCTTATAAACTCTCCTAACAGGAATAACCTCCCTATTCATAATCTCTATGTTCAAAGGGTAAACTAACTCCTCTAAAGGTAAGTCTAGGGTTTTAGCAAAATCGTCGTAACCCTCGTGGTTTTGACGCGTTGGTCTTCTTCTAGGAGGCATTTTCTATTAAGAAAATATTATTATTAGACCCTTTATTCAACTATTAAGTATTCAAGTTCATACTTAAACGTTTAAATGGCTCAGTTCACATATAACATATAGCACGTCCATAAACTTCTTTTATTTATTACGTGTAGTTTAAAAACATCAAACAGATAGCACTTCTGCTATTTCTATCATCCTTCCTGAAATGGAAAAGTTATAGGATTACATTTTTAACTCATCCCATTCTTATCTCAAATTATGGGATTTACATTACTTATTACAAAAAGCAATACATAACCAACTTTACTACTGCCTAGGCATATTAATACGTCGCACAGCCTCTCTGCGTTCCTCTTCCAATACCCGAAATGCCGTTCTTCGGTCCACCATATACCATGGTAAACCTTGGAACTGAGCTGGGTAGTAAAAAATACGGTCCTGAGCTCTCTCTATCGCTGTATAAAAAGCATATTCCGTTTCCCCTCAGCTTGGCCCTCTTGGCTTTAGCTTCACCTTCAGCTCGATAGGCTCGTTGATTAGCCCACAAGCTTGACTCTTCAGCTCTGGCGCGCTTCCTCAACACCTCATGGATGTCTTGCTTAAGCTTTGCCAGTTCAAATCGAGCAGCATCTCTATCAGCCTCCATATGTATCAGGTTCCACTATGCATCTCCTAGGTCACTTGTCATTTCCTCGATCGTCTCGTCTCGCTGCTGGATAGTCTCCTCGAGATCTCTCAATCGTCCATGAAGCTCCACATTGCTATCGTAGACTGTCTCGTACATCTCAGCACTAGTAAAGTGAGGTGGGAATTCCTCTTCGGGATCCTCTTCCTCCTCTTCAGACTCATCCTCGTCCTTATCCTCTGGAATAGGTGTCAGCTCACGCTCCCGACCAGCTATGGTGATCACTGGAGATGACTCTCTCCTAACCAGCTGCTCCCAGACAACATGTATGTCACGGGGCTCCTCCTCTCTAGGTACCTGAGGTATATCCTCTTTAGCCTGACTAGGTTCCCCAACGTTCGACATCCTGACAAAAGAATTTTAAAGTTCATTATTACGTGATATCGAGTCGTCACTCTTCGAATACTATAATGTAAACACATAGCACATAAGGTAGTTTATTATCTTTTACCTATCACATCTATCTTTTCGATCTTACCTATAAGGCTACTACCTAAGGTTTCACCCCACCTAAGGTTTCATAACCTACAGCTTTGATACCAACCTGTGACACCCCCAAATCTGGGTACTTCGTTTCCACATGATTTGGTGTTCACTTTCTAATATAACAGACATCTACCCAATGAATAATGCAAAATAAACTATAGCTTAAATTAAAATAAATAAATCTCCCTTACAACAAGGGTTACAACCTTTTTAAAATAATCCTGGGTTACTCTAACCTGACATGAAAATAATAAAGTGCGAAAATAAAAACATATCATTCAAGTCTTATTACAATCATTCTCAATTAAATAAAAACAAGTCTTCACTTGCTTTGCTTTCCCTTGCCCTTACTCGTAGACGGAGCATCAGCGTTATCAACCTTAACTGAAATTGTTATTTAATGCAAGAGTGCGCAAACCACAACTCACTGGAGTTTAACAATAACATATACATGAAAGGATATCTTTAAAAGAATCTGAATAACTTAGCTTACTTCAACAATAAAGAATTAAATAATAATTCTCTATCACCATTAAAATTCGAATATAGAATTTATCTGAGTGCCATAAGACCTTTGAACTCTTGTTCTAGGTTATAAATATTTCTATTTAAACCTTTAACAGTCAATAAGACTATAGACCTTAACTCGTACTTAGTAGGATCAGCCCTTCGTACCATGTATTGTGCACAAACATCTTAACGCTATGCGTAGTAACCTCCCCTAGTAAATAGGGTTGTTCAACTCAGTAATTTGAATTCAAGTCCGCACCAAAGAAAGTTTTGTTTGAATAAGCTTACAAGGGTAATTTAGAATTCTCATTTATCAGCTAAGGGATTAGTTGATGAGCTTACAAGGAAATTTAGAGCTCACGTTCATCAATTAAGGATTAGTTGAATCGCCTTTCAATAATTCGTAAATAACAGAATTATGAACTAACATATGCTTTAGAATCAACTTAAAGCATTTAAAATAATAACTGGATCTTACTTGAACAATAAGTTAAGATCATTTCAATTAAATAAACATCTGTCCAATACAGAAATGAAACGGACATTCTCAACAATGAATATATGAACTCAAGAAATTGTATAGAATTAACAAGTTTAGGGTTAGAAGACTTGTCTTACGCGCAAGCTACTTAACTCAACCATGTACTTAAACACTTCCTATATACATTCAATTATAACAATCTAAATCAGTTAACACATAACTAATTCACATAAGTGGTTAACCCTCATGGTTAACTCACTCTAATTAAATAAATAATAATAATCAACTATCACATAGTTAATTACATCATATACATATTCACATAATTAAATCAATTATGTATTTAGCTAAATTATAATTAAACAATTATAATTCAAACACTTAACAAATTATAATTACATTTTAAATTATAAACAAATTATAATTTATAATAAATTAAACTATATCATGCATTATAATTACACAAATTATAAATAATCATGCAATTATCAATTTATAATCCATAATTAAGCATGCATTTATTAAATTATAATTACATAAATTATAATTTAAATTAACATCTAATTGATTAAAATAAATCAACTTCTATACATTATAATTTCATAGAATTATAATTTAAATTAAACATTTACTCTTAATTATAATTAAGTAACTTATTTTACAATTAAACAATTATAGTTTATAATTTAAATACTATATTAGGTTTTCAAAACTTCCTTTTTCTCAAATTATGAAATTATCAACTTCATATTAACACATGTTATAGCAGCTAGATACATGCTCATTATCTTAGCAATAATGTAATGGAAACATAAAAACAAACTGGATAACAAAACCAGCTCACCGCATCTGCACAGCCAGCGGCGCAGCTGCGCAGCCAGCAGCCTTGACACCGGTGCTGCTGCGCAGGGGTCGAATCTAGGAAAGGTAAGCGGCGCAGCTGCGCTGCTTCTGGCCTTGTTGCCGGCGCAGCTGCGCAGCAACTTGGCCAGACGCAGACAGCCACGACACTCTGCTTCACCGATTAACCCATACAAGCTAACAAATGGAAATTACAAGCAACATATTCATTGTAAATCATACATATGCAATGATACACATGCTATATATACTACCAATCACTGAATTTGTCCAAATTATGAAAATCAAAGGTTTTGAAAAACCCAATTTTAACATTTTTACAAAAACTCATATATTTTTCCAAAAAAACCATTCACTGTAACTTCAATTCTCAACCAATTCAAGTTACCACACATGCAATCTCTTCGTAATTGAACATAACATCATAACCAATTCTAATTAGGCATAATAATACATATAATTCCTAAATTTTCCATTCTAAAACCAATCAATATACATAAAACCATATAAACAAAACTTTTTCCATGAAACTTGTTTTAACAGTAGTTTAATTCCTGAAAATCCTCTTATGTCATACAATTACCACAATCAACACATGGATACAATACATATATATAATTCATAATTTTACAATTTCATGAAATTAACAGAAACTAAAATTTATAGAACTTAAAACAATGAAGAACAACTACTTAACGTTTTTAAAACTATAAGATAATAATTACCTTTTAAGCTAGTTGTTAGTGAAGAAGATGAATTCCCTTAAGCTTTTCTTGCTTTCTCTCCAAATTCTCCTTCTTCTTTCTCTCAACTTCTCTGCTCTTCTTTTTCTCTTTGTTTTCTTAGTTTAGACTTAGGAAAAACTTACATAGTTTAGACTAACTAATGTAGTTTTATTATACTGATATAATATACATATATTGATAATATGTAACTCCTAATTAATTAATATATATATAATAAATACATTTATTATATAAGTTACAAAATTCAAAAGCCACAAGGCTATGTTTGGCAACATGTAGTTTTTAAAACTAATTTTATTAAATTAACCATGGTTTAGGGAATTTAGGGTTAAGCTAGTGTAAGGGCCCTGTTTGGCAACAGTCTTTTAAAACAAAAGCAAGGGCCTTGTTTGGTATAAATCATTTTAAAAATTCTTTTTCTTTTATTTTAATAAATCATTTTAACACATACTTTAATGTCATATTTTAATCAATTAAATATTAATCATCTAATTTATTCAATTAAAATCCAACATCAATTAATTCGCATAAAAATTATCAGATAATTATAATTACTTGCTAATTACAATTCATGTAACACTTCATCACATAATTCATTTAATTTAATTATCTCAATTAAATTAGAACTATAGTATAAAATTAATATACACTAATTAAATAAATATTACACATTCATTTAATTAATATATAACACTTAATTAAATCACTTCCATAATTCACATAATTTATTTATTTTACTCAATAAATAATTCACATAAAATATTTATTTATCTCAATAAATATTTAAAATTAAATATAAAATCTCAATCGTTACAATCTTCCCTCCTTAAAAGGATTTTGTCCCCAGAATCACACAAAAAAAATTCCCGTCCGTTAACGTCATTCTGATGTTGCGTTGGCATAAGTCGGGCACATATGAAGGCATACCAGGCCTTGTCGTATGTGCTCAAGGTGGAATGGGAAAAAGATATTTTTTTGTCTATGCCCATTCTGGTGACCCACTGAGTGCTTGGATTGCATAGCCGCTCTATGATCTCATCGAGATTTGGAAGATGATCCTCGTAGCGGTCTATATGTGGTGTATCCAGACAAAAATAATCATTGATTGCCTCTGCGTCGAAAGATACTGGCGTACCTCGAACCAAAACCACGTGATCAACGTGCTCTATGGCGTTGGCGTAGAATTCTTTCACGATATTGATCATGGCTGGCAAAGGTTGTGCAACCAGTTGGAACCACCCACGCTCTACTATCATCTGCGCCATGGCGCTGTCAAGGTTCGCATCTAGCTTTAGTCCCTTTTTTAGTACCAAAGTCTTTTTGTCGATGACTTTGGCGTAACGTGTCGCCGTACCCTCACTCACAAATCGAGTGGTGTCATACTAGGGAGGGGCTCTTGAAGATGAAGTTATGGGCCTTTTGGATGCCATGGGAAAGAATGCTCGTTGAATTGAATGTCAAAAGGTGAAGATAGCCTTGAAAAACCTGTTGAAGCAAATTGTCGAACACCTGCAACAAAGTCTCTCCCCCAAACTTAGTACAGTTTATAATAGCAATTATCCAAAAAACAATCAATATGAATCAACCTTGGGTCTTCAATAACCCAAGGATCCAATGCAATATCTAAAGTAATTCAATGAGAAAAAATATGATTCCTTAGACAAGAATAAATTAATCTCAATGAAAACTATAGTTACCTCTTGAATGTATTGTCAGTTGGATGTTTGTGCAAGCACTTCCTTTGCACTCCCTTTTTCTTTCAATCCGTATTGATGAATTCTTTTAGTTGCAAAGAAAATTCGGGAGTCGATGGTGATGGATGATTGTGATGATGATAGTATATAGTGAATTGGGTTTATATATAGAGAGAGAAAGTAGAAGGAAGATTCGATTTTGGGAAGGAGTATTTTGTACTTGGGTTTGGCTTAGGAGAGTTGTATAGAGTAGGAGTAGAAGAGATGGCTTAGGATTAGAAGAATTAGAATTAGATTAGGTTTTGGAAAGACAAAACATGTGTTTAAAACCTTTTTAAAATCTAAAATCGCCGACTGGCACGCCCTGCGCCTGGTCTTCTCTTCTTGCAGCGCGGCCCGCGCTAACTAGTTTAGTCGAGGCAAATTCCCTGCATGACTAGAGCGCTCCGTGCTCAATGCCGCTTGCTTCGCGCCTTCAGCGCGCCCCGCGCCTCATGTCGCGCGCCTCGGGCCGGTATTACTTGGAATGTCCTGAATGTGCTGGTGGTGTAGCGCGCCCCGCGCTGTGACCCTCTTGATTTGGGAACGGCTCGCGCCAGCCTCTTGGCATTGCTGATTTTTGTTGCTTGGCTTTCATCAGTTTCCCTACCACCTTCTTCATTAAATCATGATGTACCTTAGGAGTCAATTCTACTAGGCATATGATACTAAAATATATAAACACTAAAGTGAAAACTACTAAAGGTTTAAGAAATTTGGGTTGCCTCCCAATTAGCTGCCCTTGTTTAACGTCGTTGGCTCGACTTGATGCCCTATCAATTATCCGGAGGTTGGATCCATCAGCGTCACGACCTCAATTTCCTATATTTGATTGCTATCCAGGAACGGCTTCAGCCTATGGCCGTTCACTTTGAATACATTTCCTGTTTTTGGATTCTGGATATCAACTGCACCATGAGGAAAAACATTAGAGATGATAAATGGTCTCTCCCAGCGAGAGCGTAACTTTCCTGGAAATAGCTTCAATCTTGAATTGAACAGAAGTTCTTTCTGTCCCACAATAAAAAAAATTTCGTGAGAGTTGCTTATCATGAAAAACTTTTGTCCTAGTTTTGTATAGCTTAGAACTCTCGTATGCTTCTGTCTGTAACTCCTCAAGTTCTTGCAGCTGCACCTTCCTATTGACGCCAGCTTGATTTATGTTCATATTGCACTACTTGTAGCCCAGAAAGCTTTGTGTTCGAGCTCTACAGGTAAGTGGCATGGTTTCCTGTATACGAGCATGTAAGGTGACATACCAATCAGGGTTTTATATGCCGTCTTATAAGCCCATAACGCGTCTTCCAATCTCAGACTCCAATCTTTTCTGTTGGGGTTGACTACTTTTTTCAGAGTGGATTTGATTTATCTGTTTGAGACCTCTGCCTGGCTATTGCTCTGCGGATGGTAGGATGTAGATACCCTGTGAAGAACGTTGTATTTCTTCAACAAAGCGGCTAACACCCTATTGCAGAAATGAGTTCCGCGATCACTGATGATGGCCCGTGGTGCTCCAAACCTGACAAAAATGTTAGTCCTAACAAAATCTGCAACAACTTTAGAATCGTCAGTCCTAGTAGCTTTAGTTTCCACCCATTTGGATACATAATCAACTGCCAATAAGATGTAAATATTAACAAAAGAAACATGAAAACAGTCCCATAAAATCAATACCCCAAACATCAAATATTTATACGATTAGTATAGGGTTTTGTGGCATTTGATTCCGTTGAGGTAAATTACCAGTCTTTTGACAATTTTCACATGATTTACAAAACAAATAAGAGTCTTTGAAAATAGAAGGCTAAAAGAAACCACTTTCTAAAACCTTACGTGACGTTCTCTTAGGTCCAAAATGGCCTCCACAGGCATAGGAATGACAAAAAGTTAGAATAGACTGTATTTCATTTTCAGGTACACATCGTCTAACTATCTGGTCAGCACAAAATTTCCACAAATATGGGTCGTCCCATACATACTATTTGGAATCACTCCTAAGTTTTTCTTTCTGCGCTTTAGAGAATTCACTTGGTACATAAGCACTTAACAAGAAGTTCACGATGTCGGCATACTAGGGGGTTGTATTTTTAATGGACAAAAGATGCTCGTTTGGAAACATGTCGTGTAATGGTAGTGCTTCCTCTTTCTTAATGATACTGCTCAAGTGATCTGCTACCAAGTTATCCGCACCCTTTTTGTCTTTGATCTCCAAGTTGAATTCTTGCAGCAGCAAGATCTACGTTATGATTCAAGGTTTGGATTCCTTCTTGGTCAGTAAGTACTTGAGAGCAGCATGGTCAGAATAAACTATTACTTTAGTACCGACTAAATAAGCTCTGAATTTATCTAAAGAAAATACAACAGATAAAAGTTCTTTTTCTGTTGTTGAATAGTTTACTTGAGCTGCGTTCAAAGTTCTTGAAGCGTAGTAGACCGTATGGACAGTTTTGTCAATCTTTTGACCCAAGACGGCGCCGACAGCATAGTTTCTTGCATCACGCATTATCTCAAAAGGTATGTTCCAATTCGGTGGTTGAATGATGGGGGCTGACGTCAATAATTTCTTTAATGTATCAAAGGACACCTTACATTATTCATTGAACTGGAACTCCTCATCTTTCTGTAGCAACTTGCATAAGGGCAATGCTATCTTGTTGAAATCCTTGATAAACCTGCGATAAAAACTTGCATGTCCAAGAAAAGATCGTATCTCCCGCACGCTAACGGGGTAAGGCAATGCAGATATGATATCAATCTTAGCTTTATCGACTTCTAAACCATTGACTGACACTACATGTCCGAGTACTATCCCTTGTTCTACCATAAAATAACATTTGTCCCAATTTAACACAAGATTTATTTCTAAGCATCTGTCCAGTACACGTGTCAAATTATCTAAACAGACATCTAACAAGCCACCATGAACTATGAAATCTTCTATAAAGACTTCAATGCATTCTTCTAAAAGATCTGAGAAGATACTCACCATGCATTGTTGAAAAGTACCTGGGGCATTACATAGTCTAAAGGACATTCGACGATAAGCAAAGGTGCCGAATTGACATGTGAATGTGGTCTTTTGCTGGTCTTCTGAGGCTATCACAATCTGGTTGTAACCTGAAAAACCATCTAAGAAGCAATAATGAGAATGCCCAGCTAAACGTTCTAGCATTTTATCAATAAAAGGCAAAGGAAAGTGGTCTTTTTGAGTTATAACATTTAATCTTCTATAATCTATACACACTCTCCAACCTGTTTGCATCCTTGTGGGCACTAATTCATTATTGTCGTTCTTGACAACCGTGATACCTGATTTCGTTGGAACTACCAACACTGGACTTACCCATTGACTATCAGAGATGGGGTAAATGACTCCTGCATCAAGCAATTTTATTACCTCTTTCTTCACTACCTCAATCATTGTTGGGTTCAATTTTAAATGTGCATCTCTTGTTGGTTTAGCTCATTCCTCTAATAAAATTCGGTGCATGCACATAGCGGGACTAATACCCTTGATGTCTACTATCGTCCAACCAAATACTGTGATGTGGTCCCTAAGGACTCTCAATAAATTTTCCTCCTGCACTTTGGTTAGATTGCTAGCAATTATCACAGGTAAAGTTTCGTTAGCCCCTAAATATGCATATTTTAAATGTGCCGGTAATTATTTTAATTCAAGTATTGGAGCTTTCTCCACAGATGGTAATAGCTTTCGATGAGTTACATGTAGTTGAATTAATTGATCTGCATGCTTCTCTATGAGTTTAGGTAATGAATGTAATGCAGCAACAGTTTCGTTCAAGTCCTGACTATGCTCAAATTAATATGTCCCATCCATGTTCAAATTGCTAGAAATAGCAACTTCCAAACTATCTCTTTGAATCTGTTCAAAATTTTCCTGCACTAATGAATCACACATATCAATAGCATAAACTTGACAGATATCACTAGGGTACCTCATGGCATCATATATGTTGAACTGGATCTTCTCGCCATCAAATTTCGTTGTCAAGGTTCCGTTGTGAACATCGATCATAGTCCTTGCTGTCTTTAGGAAAGGTCTTCCTAGCAAGATATGTGATGGGTTCAGGGATGTATCATCTTCCATATCCACGATGTAAAAATCTGCAAGAAAGATTAGTTCGTTCACCTGCACCAAGACATCTTCGACTACCCCTTGGAGGTAGGTGTTAGTACAATCAGCCAATTGAATAATTACACCAGTATGTTCAAAGGTCCAAGATTCAGAGACTTATAAACAAATAATGGCATCACATTTATTGAATCTCCTAAGTCTAGCATGGCCTTTTCAAACCTAGTGTTTCCTATCTTACACGGGATCGTAAACATGCCTGGATCTTTACATTTAGGTGGCATCTTTCTTTGTAAAACAGCTTATATATTTTCCCATTAAGTGACTTTCTCATCGTTTTCTAATTTTCATTTTTTAGTGCACAATTCTTTCAAAAATTTAGCATACCGTGGCACTTGTTTAAAAGCATCTATTACTGAGATATTCACCTCTACTTTCCTAGAAGTGTCTAGAATTTCCTTTTCTTGTTCGGTTTTCTTTGAATTTCTAGAATTACTATGAGGAAAATGAAGAGGAATATCTGTTTGACAAGGAGGTTTAGGGTGTACCTTAGGTATTACCGATGCCTCCTTTTCTTGCTCTTTCTCATACTCAACTGTAGCCTTTGGTGTATCCATCTATTTTCCACTTCGCAGGGTTATAGCACTGGCATTCTCCTTTGGATTGACAATCGTCTATGCTGGAAGCTTCACAAAACCTTAAGAGTCCAATCGACCTACAGTAGTGGCTAATTGGCTCATCTGACTCTCCAAGCTGTGGATGGAAGACTTCATTTCTTTTTGGAATTATTGTGTCTGTTGCATGAACGCCTTGAACATGTCTTCCGAGGACGTTCCAGGATTGGCCGTTGCTGTTGGTCTGGGTTGGTACTGTGGCTGATTTGGCCAAAATTGTGATTTACAGGGTAAAATCCTTGCGCCTGCGGCCTAGCACCCCCATAACTGAAGTTAGGATGATCCCTCCATCCTGGATTGCATATATTGGAGAAAGGATCATATTTCCTCTGCGACTGTGCTTGGTAATTCCCCACTACATTAGCTTGCTGTGTAGTATCCTCCTCTTGCAATGTCGGGTATGCATCTGTAGGGTGCCCCGCCATTAAACAGATTTGGCAAACTTGTGGAACCAGTGCTTTACCTGTAGCTAATTGTTTCACCAAAGCAGTTAAGTCAAAAATTTGTTGCTCTACATTAGTTGTGCTCACCTCACTTACTCTTTGTGCTGGATTAGCATTCCTTGTTCCATACTATTGTGCATTAGTGGCTATATTGGCAATCAAGTTCTTAGCCGCCTCCGGTGTTTTGTCCACTAATGAACATCCACTAGCAGCGTCGATCATACTCCTATCCATTGGTAAGAGCCCTTCATAAAAGTAGATGATGAGGTGTTGATCGTCGATCTGGTGAGCTGGACAGCTGGAGCAAAGTTTCTTGTATCTCTCCCAGTATTCATACAGTGTTTCACCACTGAACTGTCGGACTTCGCAAATATCCTTCATGATGTTGGCTACTCTTGAAGCAGTAAAATACTTTTCCAAAAATAGCCTTTTCATGTCGTTCCATTGTTGAATTGATCCTGCGGGGAGATAAAACAATAAGTTTTTCGCTAAGTCTCCCAGTGAGAATGGGAAAGCTCTCAGCTTAATCTGATCCTCCGTGACATTGTGTGGCTTCATGGTGGAGCACACAATATGGAATTCCTGCAAATGTTTGTACAGATCATCACTTGTAAGACCACGAAAAGTAGGCAAAAGGTGAATTAGTCCAGATTTTAGTTCAAACGAAACATTTAAAGCAGGATATTCAATACAAAGAGGTTGTTGAGTAAGATTAGGAGTTGACAACTCCTTTAAAGTCCTGTTATTTGGCACCGCCATCTCTTCTTCTGATTCACTTGAAGAAGATTGGTTCGAAAGTAGTGTGAGTGCGATGTTGAGGCCCGGTGATGGAGCGTCTTCGGAATCTGCAAGTGAACCTTGATTTTTCCGAGCTTCCGTCCTAAGCCTTTGTGCGGTTCTCTCTATTTATGGATCAAATTTTAAATCAAGAGAGTGAGAGGATCGAGGCATAAAAAAAATTAAATTTTTTTTTGAAAGCAATCGAATAAATAAAATAAGTAACACTCCCCGGTAATGGCGCAAAAATTTGGTAGCTGTCGTCTAGCACTACAAAATTACCTTACTAAGGTTCTCTACTAATCCAAGAATCAGTATAATAATAAGCAAGGATCTATCCCACAAAGAGTGAATTGTATTTTTAATTATCCAATGAATCCAATGAATTGGGGGGGGGGGGGGGTTTGATTGAAAACAATTTAATAAACAAAAGTGAATTTAAGAAAAAAATACCAATAAGTGAAAGAGTTCAATTCCATAGTTCATTATCCCCTTTTCATAATTATGATTTAATAAAGTCAATATACTATTTATCTTCCACTGAGATTAATAACCCTAGATAACCGCGATCGCAAATTACCCTAAATTCTCCTTAAGTGTAGATCTAATGCGACGATCGCCAACAAGAGATTCTAACTAACATACAACCTAGAACTATCAGCCTAGATTTATTATGGTAGAAGCAGTAAATATGAGAATTAGATTATTCGAAGCAATAATTACATAATCAGGAATTATTTAACTTGTCTTCTGAATATTTTAACAATATTTCAAAGCTTGTCCACAATAAAATACTGTTAATCGCTACTTATATTAGACACACTTCGTTTGCTTAAAATCTGTCCTAATCTAGCAGATGTAATCAATTTATTAATTTAATCCTGTAGAAACTAAATCAATCAATTGAATAACATACATGAAAGTTCATGTAGATAATCAGAATAAATCTCAGATGAAAGAATAAATATTATAAACTTAATCAAACCATAAACTGTTAATTAGGATTAACATCCCTTCAGAATTGAATAAGTGAATTAGCCTGACATGCCCTGATGAATAGCCTCCAAGATGAAAGAATGAAATTATCAGATCCCAGATATCCTAAACTCACCATAACAACTGATATATTTAGACTAACAAAACCCTAGTGTAATAAGACAAGACAGTAATCCTAATCCTAATCAACTTTGTAATTAAAACACTTAAAAACTGGTCAGCCCGTCCGTCCGGGGCGCCCCGCGCTCGTCTCCTTCTTCTCCAGGCGCGCACCGCGCCTGATATGTAGGGATTCGAGTTCTTCAAGCAGCGCGGCCTGCGTCGGTTCCTTTATAATTGCAGCGCGCTTCGCGCCATAGCCAATATTCCCAAAATTGTCCTTTTAATCCTCTTTTTGTCCAAACACTCTCCATTCCTGCACATTACACAAAACACATAAAAAGTACAATGTATACTTAAGTAAATGCAATATAACAAGCTAAGAATTACCTATTAAGTAGGTTAAAAACCTAATTATCAGAAAACCTCGGGAGATCCAGTCAAACCCCGGCGACAACACCGGGAGATCAAATTAAACCTCGACGACAACACCGGGAGATCAAATTTAACCCCGGCGACAACACCGGGAGATCAAATCCAAACCCCGGTGATAACATCAAAAGATTAAGTTCAACCCCGATGATAACACCAGGAGATCAAATCCAAGCCCCGGCGACAACCCCAGGAGATCCAGTCAAACCCCGACGATAACACCGGGAGATCAAATTAACCTTCGTAGACAGCTCCGAAACATCAAAGCATCCCCAGAGAAAACCATGGGATATCAATTCAACCTCTGAGACGACCCTGAGGAAGAACAAAGTCGACTGGGATAAAACCTTGGAGACAACCCCGATAAACAGTTGAAAACCTTTTAAATCTTGGAGACAACCCCCCGAAGGGAAAAATGGTCATTTTACAAACTTGACATCAAATCAAGTCAAAATCAAGCCAAATCAATGCCATGAACGTCATGCAGAACCATAATATCAATCCCGAGTAAAAATAGCACAAGGCAGCTCAACAGACGGACTGCAAAGACTTAAAGATCTGGTTATGCACCAAGCTTCTCGGATTCGAAAAATTTCAAATCCTATATCATTGTGTAACTCTCAGAAAGGGCTTTTCGAAAAGGTATAACACGCCTCCATCGGACTCCCGGATTGAAAGTTATGATGGTTCGAAGTAGACAACGCGTTGGTCGAAGTACATCTACTTCGAGGCAACGGGACCCACGGGGCCGGGGCCCACTCGAGGAGCAGCAGGTAGACTCGCGGCTGCCCCGGGTAGATCCATGGCTATTTTGGTCTATAAATAGAGACCCCTACCAGCCAAAAAAAAAAGAAAAAAAGAAGAAAAAAGAGGAAATTCCGCCCATTTCAACTCTTAACCCTACCTACAGTGCTACAAACTTCAATATTTCTCTTCCAATACACTTGTATACATATATATACTATCATATCAAATTTTAACCGATGGAAACAGAGTTTTCAAGCTCTCTAAGTGGTTTAAAGCCTCTAGCACTGCTTACTATAAGATTTCTAGTGATATGAAGCTTTTTATTGCTTTATCATATATATATGAGCGTTTATATATATTTGTAGCTTCTAGTTTCGCCTGGATTTCAAATCTGTTCCCTTTATGCCTTATATTTATATAAGTATATATATATATATATATATATATATATATATATTTAAATGCTATTTCAGCCTGGATTTCAAATCTATGGCTTTTATCGCTTTAATATATATATATAAGCATATATATATATATATATATTTATAAATCTTATTTAGCCTAAGTTGTTAATTTGTGGCATTTTCAGCTTTAATATACATATATTTACATTAATTCAGTCATGCCTGGATTATAAATCTGTAACTTTTTCTTCTTTAATATATATAAGTGTATATATATATTTATACTAACTCCGTTATCCTGGATTGCTAATCCGTGGCTTTTTCTCGCTTTAATATATATATATATATTTATACTAACCCGTTTGGCCTAGATTGCTAATCCGTGACCTTTTCAGCTTCAATATATATAAGCAGATATATATATTTACATTAATCATTCACGTATGGATTGGAAATCCGTGGCTTATTTCAGCTTTAATATATATATATAAGTATATCTATATATATATTATTTATTCAAATGTGATTAAATATCAGTTTTAACTGTTCATTTGATATAATTCTGTACTGATGAAAAGTTTGAGGATTAGGTTTTTATCTGAATCTAGCCACCTCTAACTTTCAACCGGTTCAAAAACTGTCAAATTTGAACCGTTGAGCTAGAATGGCTAAGATTTATTTAAATCTAACTTTCTTTCTAGTTTTGTAAAAATTAAAGCGACTACGCGACCCTAGATTCGTTTCTAGAGGGAACATGAAGCTTTGGCTACACGCATGCAAGAATTTAACTGATGAATCCTTTGTCTTGCAATGTCTAGATTTTAATTTGTATTTTATTTCAATATCTCTGATGTGCATGCTTTTTGATAATATTCTTTGAGCCTAAGAATCACGGGATCTATGATTAATCACATCGATCTAGATCTGGTTCCCACGATGGACATAAAAGATCATGTTTAAACAAAAATATATCCTTTTATTTTAGCTCTATTGAAAATCAATTAACAAATGTGTTTACCAAACCATTAGATGAATCCAGATTCAATAAGTTAATAAGTGAATTACGAATTTTAAATTTAAATCCTTAATATTATGTGTTGGAGAAAAATAATTCTACATGAAGAAATTATAGTGCAAGAGAAAGTGAAGAAAAAATCGTCGAGGGGATCGTAGAGTAAAAAGGGAATCGTTGAGTCAAAAATGCTTTATGGAAAAGAGCTCTACGATATCCATCAAATCGTTAAGTGGATAGTCAAAAGTTACAGCGTGTGCAAGTCAAATCAAGCTTAAGCGTGTAAAACTGAAAAACTAATTGCCCAACAGTTGTAAATGGAAGTTAAGACAGAACGTGCGTCCAATAACTATTCTAAATATGTCCCACTCAGCCAAAATAGAGGGAAGTACACTTATATTTCAAATTTTTAAATTTGACTTTTCCAATTTATTTGATTTAAACTTTTAACTCTCTCACTAAGCCCTATATTATCTTGCAGGTTTAAATCTTAATAAATTTCTTAGCCTTTAGAAAAAAATCAACTATCCAAAAGATGTCAAATTGTCAAGTTATCTTTGGAAATCAACTCTACTTCAACGAATTCGAAGGCGTTGAAGCCCATTTCAATATAGTGTTGAACCTGGTGCAGAAGGCAAGATTATTTGAATCTTTGACCACGGGCACGAAGATCTTAAAAATAATAGAAATGTTATATGCCAATAGCTCTAGTGCTAATTGAGTCACTTCTACCAAAGTGAGAGATGTTACTTTCACCTTTGAAGTTGAAGAGATCAATCGCATTCTAGGGTTTACAAATAGAGGAGCCCTAACTTTTGAAGGTGTGGGTGTGATGTAAGGGCTGGAATTCGTTGGGAATAAGAAAAACCCAGAGCTGAAGGGGTTCAAGAAGAAGGAGTTCCCCCAAGACTTTGAATTTTTTGTTTATATCGTGGGGAAATGCATTAATTCTCTGCAAAGACTATGCTTATGACTTTGTCAGATTCCTTCAACTGAAGATCATGTCAACAATAATTAAGCATGGAGTAGAAAATCAACTATGGAGTAGTTTTGGCAGAATGGATCTTCCAATGGTTCAAAGACGCCGAGAAGAGGAAAAATGATGGAAAACCTCTTCCAAAAATATTCTATGGAAGATTCATCAACATTTTACTGAAGAAGAAGCTGAAGGAGCATCTTGATGAAAAGAAAAGAAGTATCTTAAATATTAATAAGAAGATGTCCAAGAAGTTTTTCATTAACTGAACGAGAAATCCAGTTGAAATTATGAGATCCAAGCAGTCTAAGAGAAGTTAGAAGACCTTTAGTGAAGTTTAGAAGTCTACTAAGATGAAATTAAAAAGGAAGTTGGCTGATGTATAAGAAGAAATCTCAAGGGGTTCTACAGCCCCTAAGGTACCTGACGCCTTGGCTTCTATTGCTGAGAAGCCACCTGAGAAGAAATTGAAGACACAGCCTACAATCATCCAAACCAAGCAGCATGGTCTGATGAAAAAGAAGAAGGAAAAAAAGAAAATTGTTTCTAAGGACTCTTATAACGAGTTGGCTGTTCTTGAGAATATAGATTTAACCAAGGAAAAAGTTGAAGAACAAGTCAATGACTCTATCTCTCTGAGTTAGGTTGTAAAAGAACCTAATTGGAAGGTAAAAGATTAAGAAATTTTTCAAGCCAAACATCTTCAAAGGCTGTTAGTGAAAACTGATTGCAAAGTCTTCTAGCTCTCCAATAATAGAGCATGAAGCAACTAATGAAGAAATGACGGGGAAGGCTTCTGAGCCAAAGCCAACTGATGTTGATGAGATGGCTAAGATGGCTGATATGCTGGAGCCACAACAAGCTAAAGAGGAAACAACTATGAATGTGTCTGTGCTTGAGCCAAAGAAGAGAAAACTAAAAAAGATGACTGCCAAGAAGAAAGAGAAGAAGAAGAAGAAGAAGAAGAAGGAAAATAGGCAAAGTCAGTCAAGGTTACATCTGAGGGGGAGCAATTAGCTGAAGGTTATTGTAATGATTCCTTAGAACTTACAAAGATCATTCAATATGTGGTATATGACATCACAATTGAGCCCAGTAGATCTATTGTTGAGCCTAAAGATTCTCAATCTCAAGGGGGAGCAAACAGAAGTTGTATTTGAAGATACTCCAATCTATAAAGAGACAACAATATGGTCTAGAAATATGGAATTTTTTTATAAATAAGTATTTGATGAAGATGAAGAAGACTTAGACAGAACCATTATTATCTATGAAGGTGGTAATGATTTACTAATCTACTTCCTTCTTATAATGCTCTGGATGAAGACTCTTCTGATGGGAGATATGAACTACATCTCTTAGACTTTCACGAATTATCTAAATGTCAAAATGTTATCTCAGAAATTCCCAAGAATTATCAAGTTTGCTGGAAGAACCATTTAGGATGGCACATCTCCTCTCACTCAAGTACATATAATAAAGTTACACTCATTCTTTCTTTTATCCTCTACAAAACCAAACCACTCTTAATGACGTACTTGTAGAACTGAACACTATGAAAGTAGAGCGATCGTCAAACCAAACTTCTCAATCCCCGATTGTAGAGTCTCAACACACCCTACGATATGATCGACAACATAAATAATCAAACCCAACCTTCTTTCCAAACACCCTCACCTATATATATCTCATCATCACCCAACACCACTCCTGAACACATATACTCTCCATATTCTCAAACCTCTCCGGTCGTAGAGCCCTCCTAATATAAAACAACCCCAAACTACTCATGTACCTACTCAAATTCCTAACTATACAGATATTCCTTCTACTTTTCATACTTGTACAGATATACCCTCTTCCTCAAATAATCCAAATTTAGAATTAGTTATACCTCATTCTTTTCTTGAAAACATTAATCAGGGTAATAAGAAAGCAGCCTAAGCAATTATGAAACAGATTCTTCAAAGAGTCTCAGTGATACCATCCAAGATCTAGCTCGAGCACATGTTGGACATTATTACTAACGAATGCAATGATGGTATCTAGGACACTGCTACTGGAATTCAAAAAGGTCTAGCCCATATTGCTCAGATGATTGCTAAAGTACCCGAGAAAATGTTGAAAGAATTTGGTACCAAACTAAATGAGTTAATCATGGCAATTATTGATAATCTTAAGAAGCGCGACGAAGTCTACTTCAAATAAATCTTTGAACAAAAAGAAACGGTAATCTCTCTTCAGTCTACCAATGTTGAATCCATCAAATTTCTCTCCGACAAAGTTGTCTCTCTGGGATGCTTATTAATAGAATTCAAGAATATGGTGGTCCAATCGATGGAATGAACTTATAATGCTATGAAACTTATTCATCATCAAAGAGAACAAGCTGATGAAAGATATCAAGAATCGAAAGATGACATCACCCTTTCAAGGAGCTAAATGTAGGAACTTGTGTCTACTGTTAAGAAATTATCCGATTAAGACAATATCTATGAAGTGATCAGGATGATTACAAAAAGGGGGAGAGGAGATGACCTCAACAACAATCATCATTTCCTCTTTGAAAGTCCAAGTATAATATAGAAGGGGGGTTGAATATATTATCACCATTTAAAAAATTATCTTTAGCCTTTTTAAATTTTTAGTAGATTAATTTGCGGTGTTAGAAATTAAAAAGCAAGTTAGTGAAATTTAATCACACAATGCGCACAGATTATCTAGTTCATAATATACAGCTCGGGTATGTTGCTACGTCCAGTCTCAAACTCCTCTCCAGTACTTGATATCTTATTACTTCCAGTAATAAATACTCCTTCAATAGGCGAATAAGCCTTTACAATGTTTTAAAGATAAAATTACAACTATCCACAACTAACTATCTCGGATAGCGAACTCCCATCTTCTTTCTCAGGCTTAGTTGTACATTCCCTTTGAATTCAGAACTATTCTACGATCTGGTCTTGAAACAACAGTCTCTTCCTTACCTCACAAGTACACTAGGGATCCAACTCCCAGCTGACCTCTCTAAGACTCTGATATTGGTCAAAGAATTACTCATCTTTCTCACAGGTACATAAACTAAACTCACTCTACCTTTTCTTTTTTACAATAAATTGGGTTGACTTTGCTGTTAAAGTAAACAGATAAAGTTTAATATAGATTTATAAAAGTTTAAATAACTTTATAATTGATACTTCGCAAATAAGCATATATACAGTTTAAGATCAAATATTTAAATAAAAGTTCAAGACTTTTATGTGATATGCTTCTGTGTAAGCAGATATGTAGATTGATATACTCTTATAAAGATTCTCTTTTTCTTTAATAAATAAAGAATGTGTTTCTATAGATAAATAGATTAGAAAATATTTTCTTTATAAATAAATAGTATTTTTCTATGTTAAATAGATATAACTTTAAGTTTGGATAAAAGTGTAAATTACTTTTATATAAATCAACAAGTAATTTATGAATGAGTAGGTTTGTGTGTAAAATACTTGTGATGATAGTTATCAATTATAACAATTTAATCAATTAAATAATACTTGATATATCAAATAAATTTGTTTCACTCAAATAAATATATATATATATATATATATGTATATATATATATATATATATATTTGTATATTTGTTCTAAGTTATGAAAATTTGACCACTTAGGATTTCAAAGAGCGCCCAGATAATATTCTTTGTTAAGAAATATCTCTGAATATCGGTATCTAAATACTGACTAAATTTTGGTTTCACAATTTGATAATTATATAAATATTATGTAATATTTATATAAGATAATTATATCAATAAAAGGCCACTTACGATTTTAAAGACCGTTCGAAAGATTTTAGAGAAAAACTTCCGAACTGATTCGGTATCTAAAAACTGACCTTCTATATAATATTGATAGATGAAATATAGATATATATAGATGTGTATAGTAATTTATATTTGAATATATATATATATATATATATATATATATATATATATATATATAACTAGTATGCGATAATATAAGCAATAATAAATCAATAACTTATCTCAAATACTTTGACCAATTTTTCACTTCTTTAGAGAAATAGGAATTTGTTTAGAAGAGAGAGTGAAAGCTTCTTGAGAGAATATAGGCAAGGAGAGTAAGTTTTTCTTGATTTATAAATTGGTAATGAAAAAGGAAGAAAAATCTTCCTATTTATAAAATTTTGAAGTTAAGGGCAACAAGGTCATTTGGTAATTCATTTTGAATTTAATGGTCTGAATTGCATAATGAAAAATTGAAGGGCCCGGATGGCATTTTGAATCACACGGATTAAACTTAAAAAAGTATGGTGAAACATTCAAGTTTGGCCCAAGTGAAAACACTTTTAATAAAAACTTAATAAATGTTTTGTCAAGCTTCTTCTTCTCAAAACGTACGACACACACACCACAATTTCATATGCCAACCCACTTGCACACACATGCACATTAATTGTTAGCCCACTTGCGCGCACACATGACACACACACACACACACGCGCACACACACACACACACACACACACACACACACACATATATATATATATATATATATATATATACGGCTAATATATATGTTATTTTTTAAGAATTTTTATTTTTAGCCCAGAAAAAAATTTAGAAAATATTATTGAAAAGAAATAGGAATCTTCTTGTCTCAGGAAATTTTATTTTATGAATCAATTTCTTTTACACTTGATATTAGATTTATCAAGGTCAAAAAATAAATTCAATAGGAGTTTTGAAAAATATTTTGGTCAAGACAAATGAGATAATTAAAATCATTTTAATATTTTAACCCTATGGAGAGGATTCTACCCTTTTGACTTATTTACTTAATTTTTTATCATCAAAATAAAACTAGAATAATTAGAGACCTATTAATCTCCCCTTTTTTGATGATGACAATAAGCAAAAATATTTTCTATTAGGACTTCCCATTAATTTATGAAGCTCCCCCTCAGATCATGAAATAGTTTTCAAAAACAATTTTAAACTTTTTAAAAAAGCCATCACAGACTGCAGTTTATAACAGTAATGTTCATCACATCCATTACTGTCAACCACATCATCAGTATATACCATCAGTATATAAATGTTATACCGTCAGTATATACATGTTTCATCATTATAAAAAATGGGAGGGGGAAAGAAATATTGTTTCCAATTGCAAGAATAGTTAGTTTAGAATATGTTGTACACAACCTGCAGAGTTAGAATAGGCAGAAACAAGATAGATATAACTTGAGTAGTAGTAGTAGTTGGGAGCTATCGTTTAGCACTATAAAATTAACCTTACTCCTATTCTACTAACTCAAGAATTAGTATAGTAACAAGTAAAGATCGAACCCATAAAGAGTGTATGTTTTATATTTATTCACGTATTTTCCAGTAAATTGGAGGTTTTGGTTTTAAAAAGCTAAATTATCAAAAGTAAATTTAAAAGAAATATCAATGAGTAAAAAGCTTCAATTCTTCAGTTCAGTATCACATTTTCACAATTATGGAATAACCAAGTTTTACAGTATTTACCCTTTAATGAGATTAACAACCCTAGATAATCGCAATTGCTAATTATCCAAAATCCTTCTTATGTGTAAATCTAATGCGACTATCGCCAACAAGAAACCCTAACTATCATACAACCTAGAGCTATCAGTCTAGATTTAATACGATAGAAACATGAAGAATGAGAATTAGATTGTTTTAAGCAACAATTGCACAATTAGAAATTATTTAACTTGTCTTATGAAAACCTTAATAATATTCAAAATCTTGACCACAATCAAATATCATAAATTGCTACTTATGATCAAACATACATCGTTTGCTTAATATATATCTCAATCTAGCAAATGTTATCAATTCACTAATTTAATCCTACATAAACCAAATTAGTAGATTGAATAGCATACGAGAAGTTTATGTAGATGATAAGTGTTTTTTATAACCACTTATTTAGATGCTAACTAGATTTAATTGTTGCTTAAACTCAAGTATTATTGTAGCTTTTCATATGTTTTTGCTTTTTTTTTATAGATTTCATGTTTGGGAACTCTCTTGCTGCACAAGGGGCTAGAAAGAATGAAAGAATGCTAAAAAGGGACAAGAAGCAAAGAAATGGGATGATAGCATGATAATGGAAAGGAGTAAAACTTGCAAGCATCAATGTTTGAGGAAGGAAGCAGCAAATTGTAGAGCTGCAGAAGAGCGTGGCCGCGCCTGAACCAAAGCTAATAGGTGCGCGGCAGCGCCGGTTCGAAGTTTACCAGAATTTTAACTTTCAATTAAGTGGAGCGTGGCTTGAGTGAAGGGTTATATGAAGGCTTATATAAGAGATACATAGAAGGGAATGATGTCAATATCCCCTATTTGGAGAGCCTTAGCTTAATATTGTTATATCTTTTCTCTTTAATTTAAATATTAGATTATAGTAGATTTAAAAGTTAGTTTCTAGATTTGATTAGATCTAAAATTGAAGCATTTAGATAGCATCAAAGATCTAAACTTGGAGTAAGAAATCAAATTTGCATTCTCTATCTATATATTTTCTTTGTTCCCTCTTTGTAATCTTATGATGTTTATTCAATTTGTGGATGATAGATCTAATTCTAGTATGACTTAGATTATATTTTGGGATTTCAATGGAACCTATTGAGTAGTCTATTTTGATATTCTTCCATGTTTATTTTATTGATTGTCATGAGGTTGTCTATTATGGTTGTATTTAATTGCTTAATTGCCTAGCTATCAATTACCGTGATAATCCATATGGACTTGAAAGACAAAGTATGGGTTTAGATCTGATCGTAATAGCTTGTGTTTGTATGCTCTACATGTTGGAATGTATGATTCGTGCTTAGGATAGATATATACCAAAGCACCACTTGTAGTCAATTGAGGACTTGGGCTTAAACCCTGATTATTTGTAAATTATATAGACATATAGTGGTTTAGGTAATGTGGGTGTTCATATGTATTCTATCATTTGTGGATTATATATGATATGGATTTGGTACATCAAAAGATGGTCTTATCTCACTTTTGTGTTCTCGAATAACAATCTGTGATCATTAATTTGACTTAACAGGAAGTGTATTGACTTAGATGAATCAATAGAGGAAATTGAGATCTCATTCATCATCTGGTTTTATTCTAGGGTTAATTAGTTTTAGTTAATTACTTAGTTTTATTCAAAACATTTAATCATTCGTTTAGATAAGACTGAAATGGTTATGGATTAGTGGTTTGGTGACTTTTATCAGTTAATTCTCCGTTGGAACGATACTTAACTTACTCTTTATTACTTGTTGACCGTGTATACTTGCTCGCATATATTGATCGGTAAAATGGATCAATAGTAGATAAATAAAATAAATCTCACACAATAAGGACTAAACAAATTAAACTTGATCAAACCGTTAATTACGAATAAGGTTCAACATCCCTTCAGAATTTAATCGAGAAATTAGTTCGACATGCCTTGATTCTCCAAAATTAGGGTTTGAATGAATATAGAAGATGATATGATGATCTGTCTAATAATGGGTCTTCCATGTCTTTATAATAACTAACAAAGTCCTAACATCCTAAGAAATTCGTAATCCAACTTGTATTAGAAGTCTGCCAAAACTTTCCAAAAATAAGAAATGCTTTGAATATGTCCGACAAGCCAGCTGGGGCGAATTTTCTATACTGCCAACACCCGTCGGGGCCGGTGTTATTTTTTTCCTGGCTCTAGAGAACACCCCGACGGGGTGCCAATTCTTCTTGACAAAAGCCAGTCGAAGCGGCAATGGACAGAGAGGTCGGGGATGGGGCGGCTTCTAAGAGCGCTGAGGTGTCACTTAGACAGAGAGGTTGCCACCGGGGCGGCATTTCATAAGCCAAAAGGCTAGCTGGGGCGGGCTTCCCTATATCCTGATTCTCCTTCCTTTTGCCCCGCAACAACTCTGAATCAACTCGTTTTTTCACCAAACTCTGTTTCAACCTGAAATCTATTAACAACCTTATTAGACTCGTGTTAACCACAAAACATGCAATGAACCAAGTGAAAAGGAATCAAAATAGATAAATATTATACACTCATCAAATTCCCCCATACTTAGTTTTTACACGTCCTCGTGTAAACCAAACCCAAGGTTACGCTATCATTCACAAAATTCTATTCAACCATGGTATCAAAAGAGTTTAAGTTACAATTCATGAGCATCAATGTTTATCAACAGAAGCCTGATTCGTACTTCATCAATCAATTCATGACTAATAACCTTACTAACTCACCAATGACTTTCAACAAATTGAACCGTATCCACATTATGATAGTAGTGTGCATACAAGCCAATCATGTATGATGATAAAGCACGTACTTTGTAAACAATCTTATTTATTTATTAATAAAATATTCATTTATTAAAGGCATTTAATTATCTACATGTTGCTGTTTTTATAATATGTAAATAACCCATAGTTTTAAGCAAAGTTTTTAGAATCATGATGATGATCATGCTAATGAGATCTAAATTCTTAGAAAGTTTTAAAACTAAAATAGTTCCCAATCGTGGGATTACTAAAAAGGGGATTAGTAAATCCGGATAGATTGGTACATATGTTGCTTGCTCATTGGATGAGGATGATTGATCTCATGATCATTTGTGTGGAGACACTAAAGCAAGTATGTAGGTGCTTATTGGAGAATAAGTTCACTGAACGTGATTCGCTATGGAATACCTAATGGAGTTTTACTCGCATGTCAATAGGAATTCCTAATGTGATAGTAGTACAAGTGATCCTTGGACTTGAGATCATCATAGTATCTTGTATGTAACAAATTATACTTTGACTTATTCCTTAAGACCTTTTAAGGCATATATAGGGTATGCTTGGGTATAATAGTTACATATGGAGATAATGAATGATCAATAAAGAATCTACCACCTCTAGTAAAAGAGGAGATATGTCCTATGTGATTCGTTAAATGACAACCCAGGAATCCTTGGCCAATGTGAAATGAAATTAGAAAGGAGTTTTTAATTTGCATTATTTGGAGTTGTGCATTTTCTAATCGAAATACATATAATTAAATAAAATAAGACTTGACAGTAAATCCATGTCTTATATTTAATTGGGACATTGTATGGTGGAAGGATTGAATTGTATGGTAACTATTAACTCACAGGTTCTTTTATGATTAATGTTGAAATCTATATTATCTGGAAAGTCGTTGATCGCTAGGGAGGCTTATCCCTATTGTAGAATAAATATTATTTATTTAAATAGATTATTAGTTTAATTTATTTATTTAAATAAGATTAAAATTGTTTTAATTGATTTATTCACAACCGGTTTAATATGGAGAACCTAAAGGGTCACACCATAAAAGGAAGAATAATTATTTAAGAAGGTAATGGCATAATCGTAATAATGCATTAAGTATAATTAATTTAATCTATGGTGATAGAATAAATTAAATAGCTTAATGTTTATTATTTAATATTTTGAAAATATTAAATATAAATTAATAAGAGGAGTCTTATTAATATTATTACAATTATTATTATTTTAATTTCTAAAGGAGTTTAGTAATTAATTTAATATTTAGTACTCTCATTTATTCCTAATAAGATTAGGAGACAAATTAATTAAATAAATTTAATTAATTATTCCCATGTGGTGGGAAGCCTAAATTAATTAAAGGAGTTTAATTAATTAAAAGAAATTCCATGTCTAATAGGATTAGAAGGGTTGACCAATGTCTATATAAGAGAAGTCTTATAATAGATATTAGATGATGCAATTCCAATTGTTGGAGAGTACTCCTTTTCTATAGAGGATAGAACACTAAGCCAAACACCCTCCTTCTTGATAATTTCTCTTCCTTGGTGGATTACCTCTAGAGGACAAACACTTGGGTGGCTAACGTTGATCAAATAAAGGAATCTAACCCGGAAATTCAAGGAGATCACGAAGAACAAGGAGTTGAACTAGTACCTGTGGAAGCTTCGTTCTACAAGGGTATGATTCCATAACTTCTTATTTATCGTTTTAAATTAATAATTTGCATAAAGGATGATCCGGGTAATGGTTTTGTAGAATTTTTTTTTTTAAACTCTGATATACCATGCTTCCGCTAATTTTTGCAATTTGATTGCGTCACGATTTCGTACAAACCCAACAGTGGCATCAGAGCCAAATCTTTATGCAATTATTAATTTATTTTTGATTTCATATACATATGTGTATGTATTTAAAATAATTTATTGGGCATAATTTTATTGTATAAAATTATTTTTTTTAAGAAAAAAAAAATTGACTTTTTTTTTGGGACGGATCACAATTTTTTTTTTGGGTGCTAATCTTGAATTCTGCAAAGAAAAGGTGTTGTCTCTTTCTTACTCCAAAAAGAAGGTGACCCATCAGGAAAGGATTTTTTTTAATAAACCTGCAGGACTCTTTTAATAAAAGAAGGTGACATCTTTTAAAAAAAAAAAATATGATATATTTATATATTATATTCTAAATAATTTTATAATTAAAATAAAGAGTTTATTTTAATCTTGAAATTGGATTTCATGCAATTTAAAATTGCCCATTAAATGATACTCATATATATATGGAATGTTTTAATTCATGAGATGAATATTTATTTATTGATATATATGGTGATATGTATGATAATAAATGGGGATTGATTATGGACTATTTGACCAATGTGTTTGGATTTTATTTTAGTTGAATGCTTGAATGAATGGGTTTTATTAAATGGGGTATGTGTACCTTGTCTTCTCTAATTTTTTTTTTCTTGATGTAAAATTCTATCTTCCTCCTATGTATTTCCCCTTGACTGCTGATCAAGGTTTCTATTTAAATTAAATAGTTTAATGTAATAGAAATAGTTAGAATTATCTTGAAGAAATTAGAGACCAAGGAGCAAGGAGCGCGTGAAGACCTGTTTGTATGGAGCCCGGGTTTAAATGTAATAGTTATATTTAAATTTAAATTCTTGCACTCCTAGGTTTGACCTTTTGGTTCACTTGGTGGCTCTAGTGAACCAAACTAGAATAAAAGTCCATAATCAATCCGGGTAGAATATAATATTCTATATTGCATTCTAAATATTATATATATTATATTTTATGCAAACATGCTTCAATAAAATGACGCGTATTTTATATATATATGTGCATGCGCGCTAAACAAGATGAGACAAATAATAACAAACCCCTCAAAGAAATAATATTAAGTCCGAAGCGTTCAAATGATATTTGGAATATCGAACGTCGCCTTCTAGCATGATAAATTAATAGAGTATTAAATATTTAATATGAGCTTGTTGTGCTATCCACAAGGCGAGTATTGCGTATTTAAGATGTTAATTAATCACATTTGATGCTTATCAAGAAAATTGAACGATCTAGTCTTGTTGTGCTATCCACAAGGACGAACATTTTTCTTTTTTGAATTTATGGAAGTGCTAGGCTGGACTTAACTTAAATCATTTTAGTTCGGATGTGCACACACTTGACCATTATGATTTAAGAGGCAAAATAAAAGGAATTACATGGTGATGTAATTGACAAGAGTTGTCTACCTATTTATTTGTATATCACTTGTTGTGCTATCCACAAGGTTATATACATTTGAAATGGGATCCTTATTCTCACTAGCAAATCTTTAATTAGATGTTGCCGAACTATATAAGTGAGGGTAATATAGTTTGATGAAAATAGTGGGAGATACCAATTTAAAATAAAGACCTAAATTTATTTTGGTATGCAAAATTAATAAAATGAATGTTTGCTAAAATGTTTTTTTTCACAGGCAGAATTTTAAAAATGTCAAAATCACTAATTTCACTGCGAAGCATACTTGATGCTAATAAGCTTACCGGGCCGAATTATACGGACTGACTAAGAAATCTGAGAATAGTTCTCACTGCTGAAAAGATTTTTTATGTCCTAAACTCACCTGTCCCTGGAACTGTTTCAGAAACAGCCTCTAAGGAAGAGATTGCCACCATTGTAAAGTGGCAAGATGATGCATCTGTGGCTCAATGCATCATGCTCGCATCCATGAATAACGAGCTTCAGCATCAGCACGAAAATATGGATGCTCCTACTATGTTGATTCACCTCAAGGAATTGTATGGTGAACAAAGTAGGACTGCTAGATATGAGATATCTAAGGAGCTCTTCGATCTCGAATGACCAAGGGCAAAGCGAACATAAAGGAACAAAAGAAATCTGATTCAGCTAGCAAAGGAATGTGCTTCCATTGCAACGAGCCGGGTCATTGGAAGAGGAACTGCAAGAAGTTTCTGGCAAAGAAGAAGCTTGGAGAAGCTTTGACTTCCAATCAAGGTTTGTTCATGATTGAAATTAATTTTTCAGAAAGTCAAAATTCTACTTGGGTATTGGATACCGGCTGTGGTTCTCACATATGTAATAATGTGAAGGGACTGGTCAGAAGTAGAAAGCTGAACAATGATGAGGTGATCCTACGAGTGGGGAATGGAGCAAAGGTTGCTGCATTAGCTGTAGGAACTTATTATTTAGCAATGCCTTCGGGCAAGTCCATTTATCTTAATAATTGTTATTATGTTCCGAATATTATTAAAAACATTATTTCAATTTCTGTATTGGATATGGAAGGATTTAACGTTGTTATAAAGAACAATAGTTGTTCTATTTATAAAGACGATGAGGTACACATCATGAATGATGATGATCCATTGAATTACGAACAGGCCATGAGTAATAAAGACTCAGGGAAATGGCTTGAAGCCATGAAATCCGAAATGGACTCCATGTATGTAAACAAAGTATGGACTTTGGTTTCACCACCTGAAGGCATTATGCCTATTGGGTGTAAATGGGTCTTTAAAAGAACGACTGGAGCGGACGGCAAGGTGGAGACCTATAAGGCCCGACTGGTTGCAAAAGGTTTCAAACAAAGACAAGGAGTTGATTATGATGAAACCTTTTCACCAGTAGCTATGCTCAAGTCCATTCGGATTCTGCTTGCGATTGCAGCTTATAACGACTATGAGATCTGGCAGATGGACGTGAAAACGGCCTTCCTCAATGGGAAACTTGAGGAGGATGTGTATATGACACAGCCAGAGGGATTTGTTTCAAAGGTTGGAATAAATCAAGTCTGTAAGCTGCAACGATCCATTTATGGATTGAAGCAAGCTTCTCGTAGATGGAACATTCGTTTTGATGAGACAATCAAAGAGTTTGATTTTATCAAAAATGACGATGAACCATGTGTGTACAAGAAGGTTAGTGGGAGCGCTGTTTCATTCCTTGTATTATATGTTGATGATATATTACTGATAGGGAATGAAATTTCTATGCTAAAATCGATCAAAATAAAGTTGTCTAAACATTCCTCCATGAATGATTTGGGTAGAACATCCCACATTGGGGATATAAATCTGTATTAATAGATTTAAAAGGATGTTCGGCTTAACCCATGGAAATGTATATTCATTAGATGCTAAAGGCGTTTAGCATGGCAACTCCAAAAGGTGCCTCATGATGATGAGCCATGGAGTGTATCTCTCTAAAATTGTCCTCAGTAAAAGAGAGATCGCATAAGTAACTATTATGTATGCAATGAAATATACAAGACTTCATGTTGATCAGTCATATTCTGGAGAAGATCTCTGTGAGACAGTGATAAACATCTCAAAGTACTTAACTGACACTAAGGATGTCATCATGACACATGATGGGTCTGAATTAAACTAGAAGACTAAACAGACTCAAGTTTTCAGACTGACCAAGACGACAGCAAAATCCACTTTATGGTAAGTCGTTACCTTAAAAGGTGGTGCAGTAAATTGGAAAGGTTTCAAACAGCAAAAGTTGCTGGGTTAGTGACAAAGACAAAGTATATAACTGTAAGTGAAGCTGCAAGTTGATGTTTCAGATGAAAAGTTCATTACAGAACTAGGAATAGTTCCTAAGTCTCATCTTGAATCTAAACATGTGTTGCGGCACTTTGATTAAAAAAAAATCATTGAAAGAGGAGAGTGTAGACTCTCAAGACAACATTGCAGATCCATTTACTAAAGCTTTAACACAACAGCAGTTTGATCGTCACTTAGAGAAGATGGGTATGAGATACCATGGCGATTGACTTTAGTGCAAGTGGGAGATTGATAGTAGTGTACATACAAGCCAATCATGTATGATGATAAAGCACGTACTTTGTAAACAATCTTATTTATTTATTAATAAAATATTCATTTATTAAAGGCATTTAATTATCTACATGTTGCTGTTTTTATAATATGTAAATAACCCATAGTTTTAAGCAAAGCTTTTAGAATCATGATGATGATCATGCTAATGAGATCTAAATTCTTAGAAAGTTTTAAAACTAAAATAGTTCCCAATCGTGGGATTACTAAAAAGGGGATTAGTAAATCCGGATAGATTGGTACATATGTTGCTTGCTCATTGGATGAGGATGATTGATCTCATGATCATTTGTGTGGAGACACTAAAGCAAGTATGTAGGTGCTTATTGGAGAATAAGTTCACTGAACGTGATTCGCTATGGAATACCTAATGGAGTTTTACTCGCATGTCAATAGGAATTCCTAATGTGATAGTAGTACAAGTGATCCTTGGACTTGAGATCATCATAGTATCTTGTATGTAACAAATTATACTTTGACTTATTCCTTAAGACCTTTTAAGGCATATATAGGGTATGCTTGGGTATAATGAGTTACATATGGAGATAATGAATGATCAATAAAGAATCTACCACCTCTATTAAAAGAGGAGATATGTCCTATGTGATTCGTTAAATGACAACCCAGGAATCCTTGGCCAATGTGAAATGAAATTAGAAAGGAGTTTTTAATTTGCATTATTTGGAGTTGTGCATTTTCTAATCGAAATACATATAATTAAATAAAATAAGACTTGACAGTAAATCCATGTCTTATATTTAATTGGGACATTGTATGGTGGAAGGATTGAATTGTATGGTAACTATTAACTCACAGGTTCTTTTATGATTAATGTTGAAATCTATATTATCTGGAAAGTCGTTGATCGCTAGGGAGGCTTATCCCTATTGTAGAATAAATATTATTTATTTAAATAGATTATTAGTTTAATTTATTTATTTAAATAAGATTAAAATTGTTTTAATTGATTTATTCACAACCGGTTTAATATGGAGAACCTAAAGGGTCACACCATAAAAGGAAGAATAATTATTTAAGAAGGTAATGGCATAATCGTAATAATGCATTAAGTATAATTAATTTAATCTATGGTGATAGAATAAATTAAATAGCTTAATGTTTATTATTTAATATTTTGAAAATATTAAATATAAATTAATAAGAGGAGTCTTATTAATATTATTACAATTATTATTATTTTAATTTCTAAAGGAGTTTAGTAATTAATTTAATATTTAGTACTCTCATTTATTCCTAATAAGATTAGGAGACAAATTAATTAAATAAATTTAATTAATTATTCCCATGTGGTGGGAAGCCTAAATTAATTAAAGGAGTTTAATTAATTAAAAGAAATTCCATGTCTAATAGGATTAGAAGGGTTGACCAATGTCTATATAAGAGAAGTCTTATAATAGATATTAGATGATGCAATTCCAATTGTTGGCGAGTACTCCTTTTCTATAGAGGATAGAACACTAAGCCAAACACCCTCCTTCTTGATAATTTCTCTTCCTTGGTGGATCACCTCTAGAGGACAAACACTTGGGTGGCTAACGTTGATCAAAGAAAGGAATCTAACCCGGAAATTCAAGGAGATCACGAAGAACAAGGAGTTGAACTAGTACCTGTGGAAGCTTCGTTCTACAAGGGTATGATTCCATAACTTCTTATTTATCGTTTTAAATTAATAATTTACATAAAGGATGATCCGGGTAATGGTTTTGTAGAATTTTTTTTTTTAAACTATGATATACCATGCTTCCGCTAATTTTTGCAATTTGATTGCGTCACGATTTCGTACAAACCCAACACATTAATGATGTGACGCCCCCAAATTCGAACCGCCACTGGTCTCTCGAATTCAGTTTGTCACGTTCTATAATCTAACACCATGATAATAATATTACGACTAAATGTCGCATCGCACAGCGGAATAATACACATCACTATTGCCGAATAGATTACATTTAATTAATATAATTTATTCACGTCCCAAGGTCTCGTAACTTAAACATTGATTACATAGCTTAGACATAACTTAAGCCTACATAACCTTAACTAGTACGTAATAGAATAAGTTCTTATTACAATCATAAGTTCTACATAAATAAGAGCTACTCTATAGCCTTTCCCTGGCCTTTGTCGGCACCCAAAGGTCCGCCCTGCTCTGCCTTAACTGAAATGTTTTTAGGAAAAGTAAGAATGAGCAACAAGTTTGCTCAGCAAGTAATATAACAACAAGGGTGAGTAATATAGTTCTCGAATCCAAAGAGGATATAGCAAGGTGTGATAGTTCAAGATAATAAGAAATATCAACAGTTCTCAATAACAGTTGCTAAGGACAGAATAATGTCAATATATTTCAACGCTAAATCAATTTAAGATTTCAAGATAATTGGATACTGAGCAGTCACTAAGGATTATGAACTTCTACTAGAATTAGCAGAAATATACTAATAATCCAATGAAACAAGTACAACAGGTGATCAGCCTAAAGTACCCTATATTATGCATAACATTCAATCGTACTCAAGTGCGCACGTCGGTCTCCCGACAAATATATCTTCCCTTCAAAGAAGGTTATTCATCTCAGTCAATATAAGACTTCCGCACCAATCAATTGGTTTGGATAGCTTTCTAATCATGATATAAGTCTAGCCGAATCGAATGGCATAGACCACTCTTTATAAGTTCAATACTCAAAATTTAAAGTTCGAAGAATATAAATCAACTTTATCTTTATCCACGAAGTATTTAAGTAATACAACATGAATCGCAATTCCAATAGCTTACTTGTACGACAATAATAGCGTAAGTTCAATAAATGCTCATTAAGAATAGAGTTTGAGTACTTGCTTATAATATCCGTTGAATAAAGTAATGCAAGGTTGGGATACTTGCTCTATGCGTAGTTTACTCACGTAAAGCTAATCAACACTTTCAAATTCTATTATAATATATTTACATGTTTAGGATACTCATTAGCTAAACACATTTGGTATATAAGCTTGATATGAAATTCAAGTATACACATATGATTTAGTCATATAATCCTATACGTGTGTTACTACGTAGTTAATCATGTGTAGCATGAAATCAGATTATAGGTCACTATGATTTCAATTGATGTAGTTGGCAACCATCGTTAGACTAATTAATTTAAATTTATAAACACCTTGTCAATTTAATACGCATTGCACGCATAAGAAGGATCATAATAAATACACATGTTAGGAAACTGACCACTAAGTTAAATTTGTTATCCATTCTTATCTAATCAAAGCTTTAAGTGTTCAAGTAACAACATCTCTTACGTTTAATTGCTATACATATGCCATGAGGCCACTAAGTATCATATACACACGTTTAAGCTACTTTAGTCATGCATTTCTTGTTCTATGTTTCACTTCCTTGAAACTTGTTCTTAATCATGCTCAACTAGTTTATCGTGCATAGAACTAGCTAGGCATACATGGCAATCATGTTTAGAGGCATATGATATCTTATCACAATGATCATAATTTCAGAATACTTGTAATGTATCTATCAATAAAACTAGTTTCTAAAACTATTGAGGTTTTCTTTGAAAATCTTGTGTTAAACCACCAAGCATGCAAAGCTACTTCCCTTACTATTCCTCATATTTTCATATATGCATAGCTAGGACACATAAGCATTCTCACAAGTTTCAAACTCAAAGTGTAAATGGTTTATTAAGTTCATCTTTGAATTTTAAGTTTCAATTAGAATGCTATAAAAATTATTTAAGCATATAAAGTAAGTCCACACATATCATGCTTTTATGCTTTTCACGCTTTCTTGTGCATGTATATATATGTAATCAAATCATGATACCGAGTTCGAAATTCGAAGTACACATGGCTTATCGTACACATAGCAAGTATTGTCTTTTACTTGAAAACTTATTTCAAATCATGCTATTACCTTTACCAATATAACCAACATATTGTCATATGTCAAGGCATATCAAAACATAATACATTTGCTCATAAAGTCAAAACATGTATTACACAATGTTTATCAAAACTAGTTTCCAAATCTTTAAGCTTTCTTTGAATTACTCAAACTAAAACAAACTAACATGGCTTACTATATACATAGCAACCTTATTCCACATGTTAAGGTGATTTTTATGCATATTCTAACTAACATAACATGCTCAATACATTAGAAGGCATAACAAAAATTACCAACTGTTTCTGCAGAAGGGCTCGGTCGCGCCCTATTTGTACTAGGGAGTGGCGCGGTCGCGCCACTCCGGTTCCAGCCTAGACAGTGTTATGCTAGAACATGGCTTCAAGCCAACACTCAATTTCTTCATGAAACTTGTTAGAAATCAATTACATTGTATATATGGCATGCGCACTGACTTTACTAACTAACTATTACAATCATACACACCCAAATAACAAAAATTCATGAACTCTTATGAATTGATAATGGCTAAACTTAAAAATACAATTAAGCATTATACCTCTTGAGCTTGAAGGAACAAAGCTAGCTAACAATTTTCAGAACTCTCTCTCTCTATATATCTCTTAGCAAGAACTCAGCAACATAGAATTGAAGAGGGTGTGCCTAATTTATAGGAAATTGGATATCCATACAATTTGCTTTACACCATGAATCAAACCATTAGAGGAAGGAAGAAGATGATGGGCAATTGCTAGATGGTGGAATAGTTTCCACCCACCACATCAACCCACTCCCCTTTGCCATCATTAGTAGCTAGATTGAGAAATTTGAGAGATGAAGGGGATAGGCTAGCCTTAGGCCAATGGCCATTCACGTGAATGAGAGAATGGGACTCTTATATTGGGACAAAGAAATGTTCTCAACATTTGGAATTTTGAACTAAGTATAACCCTTAGTCTACTACATACACATATTAATATACATAGGTTATAAATGTATACTTAGGTTTTTGAAAATCAATTGGGCACACCTAAACACATCAATATATAATCCATGTTTATTTTGGTAATGCCAAATTATGAGTTAATTGAATAGTGACATACTACATTATCACAAACGTCATTATTATTATTTCAATTATGTTACTCATGGAAATAATTAGGAATATCAATTATTTACTTACTTTAACTTAATATTCCATATAGTATTCATTAATGTACTATACCTATCACATGGTCACATAAGCCTCATTTATGTAACTCATACAACTCATTAATCTTACTATATAGTTTCCATATTGCATAATGCTCATATAATATGTATTCTCATAGGTCCACTGTTGGTCGTTTTACCGATCAATATATGTGTGCAAGTATACACGGTCAACAAGTAATAAAGTGTAAGTACAAATATCGTTCCCACGAGGAATTAACAGATAAAAGGTCGCCAAAGCACTAGTTCATAATCATTTCTGTCTTATTTAAACGGGCAGTAAAGAGTTGGAATTAAACTAGATAAGGAATTAAACTTTAACTAAATAATCCTAGAGTAAAATCAGATAATGAAGATAAGAAATTCTAATTTCTCCTAATAATTCGTCTAAGTCGACACACTTCCAATTAGGGCAAATTAATCGTTACAGTTGTTAGCCGAGAACACGAAGGTAAGAGAAGGCCATCTTTCGATGCACCTAATCCATATCACGTGCAATCCACAGATGATAGAACACATGTGAACACCCACATTATCTAAACCCCTATATGTCTATGGTGTTTACAAATAAATAGGGTTTAATGTCAAGTCCTCTATTGACTACGAGCGGCGCTTCGGTAAATGTCTATCCTAAGCACAAATCATACGTCCAACGCCATATAAACGTACAATCGTCCGCTACTACGATTAGATCTAAACCCACACTTCGTCTTTCAATCCCGTGTGGGTTATCACAGTAATTGGTCATAACTCAATTAAGCAATGAAAGCATAAATCGCAGTAGACAATCACATAGCAATCGATAAGAACCAACCATGGAAGGAAATCAATATAGACTACTCATTAGGTTCCATTGAAACCTCAAAATATAAATTAAGTCATAGACAACTCAAGTATATTATCCACAAGATTGATAAAAATCATCCGAATATACAATGATAATAAAGAGAGATTAAGGATAGAAATTGTAAATCTTTCTCTGAGATTAGATCCTTTGATGTCAAAACACTTGCTTCAATCTTCAAAAACTAACTAAACCCTAGAATCTAACTAACTAACAACTAATCTAACACAAATCTACTCCTAAGCTATACCAGAAATGTAAAGAAAAATGAAAAGAGCTAGGGCTAGGGCTTAAGGCCCAGAATGTGTTGTTCTTTCTTGCAAAAATCGAGCCCCCTTATATCCCAATCTCTAGCCAAGTCCCGTGCACTTGAAAAGTCAAAGTTGAGTCTGTTGGGGACTGGCGCGGCCGCGCGTGTTTATGCCTTGTACGGGGCGCGGTCGCGCGACACCTGAACTCTGAATTCTGCAGCTGCTTTGCTGGACTTGGCTGCTCTACACTTCGTAGCTTCTTTGCAGCCTTCTTTCATTTGCACTTTCTGCTTCATAGCATCTTCATTTACCATTGCTTCTTTGCCATGCCATCATGCCTTGAGCCTGTTTTAGTGCATTGCTCCTTTTTGGCATTCTTTTGCTCTTTTAAGCTCCATTAGCACAAAGGGGGTTCCCAAACCTAAAAAACACAAAAGAAAGGAAAAACATATTAAACGCACATGATTACTTGAGTTTAAGTCACGAAACAAGCTAGAAAATATCTGAATAAATGGTCCTAAAAACCACTTACCATCCACCCATGTGACTCACTTCCTCTTATCATATAGTTTCTATATTACATAGTTATGTCAAAATGTCACATTATACTTTATATTATATAGTTGCAGTTACTATACAATATGCGATTACACAACTTTACACTAAACGATTAATTGAACAAATATTAATCCAAATATATTATTTACTATTTATACATTAATATGATATTATTAATAGTAACCATAAATTAATAATATATTATTAATTAATCATTTACTCATTAATTCCTTCTTTAATTATTATAATCATCAATATTTCTCATCACTGTGCCACACAAGGCATTCATTGAGTTTATCATAAATTCCAGATTCTTCTCAATTATTATAAATTCAATTTGAATTCATTTGACTTAACCCATCTCAAAACACATAATCATTTATATACAAATAAATATTCATTTATATTAATATATTCATTTAATAATATTCAGAATTTCTCGGGTATTACATCCTCCCCCCTTATACAAAATTTCGTCCTTCAGAATTGCTACAAGGTTACACAAATAGATGGGGATGGTCCCTTATCATCCTATCTTCTAATTCCAATGTAGCCTCCTCGACATCGTGGTTACGCCAAAGTACTTTTACAGATGAAATATCTTTATTCCTTAAGGTTTGCTCTTTCCTATTTAATATTTGGACATGAATTTCTTCATACGCTAGGTTCTTCTCCACTTGAATAGGCTCATAAGAAATCACGTGTTTATAGTTGGCCTTGTACGGACGCAACACGGATATGTGAAACACGTTGTGAATGTGCTCCAACTCGGGTGGTAATACAACTTTGTATGCCACCTCGCCCACTCGCTTCAGTATCTCGAACGGTCCTATGAATCTTGGACACAATTTTCCTTTCTTACCGAAATGGATTTTTCCCTTCCATGGAGATACCTTCAAAACTACGAAACTGTCTAGTTTAAAGTCCCGATCTTGTCGATGCAAGTTTGCGTACTTTTTCTGGCGATCTTGAGCTGCTACTAGTCTGCCTCTTATCACTGCCACCACGTCTGCGGTTTGTTGTACTAACTTTGGTCCTAGTATTCGTCGTTCTTCGACTTCGTCCCAACATAACGGCGTTCTGCATTTTCTTTCGTAAAGAGCTTCATACGGTGGCATGCCGATACTCGCATGATAACTATTGTTATAAGAAAATTCTACCAAGGGTAGGTGGTCGTCCCAATTCCCCTTAAAGTCCATCACGCAAGTCCTAAGCATGTCCTCCAGCTTTTGCATTGTTCACTCACGTTGTCCGTCTATCTAAGGATGATAAGCGGTACTCAACCTCAACTGTGTTCCCATTCTCTCTTGTAAGCTTTTCCAGAAGTTCGACGTGAAGTGCGGATCTCGATTAGAGACAATTGACACCGACACTCCATGCCGTGAAACAATCTCCTTTACGTATAGACTCGCTAACTGATTCAAACTCTATCAGATCTTGATCGATAGAAAATGTGCGGTCTTTGTTAGTCTATCCACAATAACCCAAATGGCATCATATCCTTTTTGCGTGACTAGAAGTCCCACCACGAAGTCCATCGTAATGTGCTCCCTTTTCCATTCTGGTATTTCCAATGGTTGTAGTAAACCACTCGGCCGTTGGTGCTCTGCTTTGACGCGTTGGCAAGTAAGACACCTACTGACGCACTCTGCCACTTCTTATTTCAGATTGGGCCACCAAAAATGTTGCCTCAAATCTCGGTACATTTTTGTGCCTCCGAAATGAATAGAATACGTCGTACTGTGTGCCTCGTGCAAAATCTCTTCTCTCAATTCGGTTACCGCTGGCACCCACACTTTCCCTTCAAATCTCAAGATACCGTCTTTATCCATTCTGAATCTTTCCTCTCCATTTTCTGCGATCCTCTTTCTAATTTTCTCGTACTCTTCATTTTTCTCTTGTGATTCCTTCACTATGTCTAACAATGTCAGACGAGCTTCCATTACAAACAACTTTACTTCAGACCTCTCCGGTCCTTTTACCTCTATCTCTAATTTTTCCAGCTCTCTTATTAACTCGTCTTGAGTCGTCAAATAAAACAATTTCTCTCTTCCTTTTCTGCTCAGAGCGTCGGCAACTACGTTTGCTTTACCCGGGTGATAAAGAATAACACAGTCATAATCCTTGATCAATTCTAACCACGTTCTCTGACGCATATTCAACTCTTTCTATGTGAAGATATATTTCAGACTTTTGTGGTACGTGTATATCTCACATTTCTCTCCATACAAATAATGCCTCCAAATCTTCAACTCAAAAACTACTGCCGCTAACTCTATGTCGTGAGTAGGGTATCGTTTTTCATAGTCCTTTAATTGTCGTGATGCATACGCAATGACCTTGCCGTGCTGCATAAGCACACAGCCAAGTCGCTTGTGCATGCATCACTATACACCACAAAATTTCCCGCATCATCTGGTAATGACAACACAGGTGCCTCGCTTAATCTCTTCTTCAACTCTTGAAAACTTTCTTTGCATTTGTCCGTCTATACAAATTTCACCGTCTTCCTCATCAGATTTATCAACGGAGTTGCTATTTTAGAAAAATCTTGGATGAATCTTCGATAGTACCCAGCTAACCCTAAGAAACTTCTCACCTCTGTTGGTGTTCTCGGTTGCTCCAAAGTACTTACTGCCTCAACCTTTGCAGGGTCTGCTGAGATTCCATTCTTATCCACCACGTGACCTAAGAATTGAACCTTCTCCATCCAAAATTCACACTTAGAAAATTTCGCATACATCCTCTCCTTTCTTAGCGCTTCCAGATCTATCTTCAGATGTTTGGCGTGCTCTTCCTCGGTCTTTGAGTAGATCAAGATGTCGTCGATGAAAACTACTATGAACTTATCCAAGTATGTCTTGAAGACTCGGTTCATCAAGTCCATGAATGCTTCCAGAGCATTAGTCAATCCAAATAACATTACCAAAAACTCGTAATGTCTATAACGGGTTCGAAACGCAGTCTTTGGTATGTCCTCATCCCATACCTTCAGTTGGTGATAACCTGTTCGTAGGTCTATCTTTGAAAAACACTTTGCTCCATTCAGTTGGTCAAATAGGTCGTCTATCCTAGGCAACAGATATCTGTTCTTGATCGTTACTATGTTCAATTCTCGATAATCGATACAGAGCCTCATCGATCTGTCCTTTTTCTTAACGAATAACACTGGTGCTCCCCTAGGAGACACACTTGGTCGTATGTAACCCTTATCCAATAACTCTTGCAGTTGTATTATCAATTCCTTTATTTCTACTGGCGCCATACGATATGGAGCTTTCAAAATCGGTGCCGTTCCCGGTGCTAAGTCTATTACAAATTAGATTTCTCTATCTGACAGAAGACCAGGAAGATCGTCCGAAAATATGTCTTGGAATTCATTTACTACGGATATATCCTTAATTTTTACTCCCTTTTTTCGAGTATCTACAATGTAAGCTACATAACCTACACATCATTTCCTTAACAATTTCTCGGCCTGCATCATCGTAACGCAACACGATTGATTAAGCGATGAGTTGTGACACCCCCAAATCCGGGTACTTCATTTCCACATGATTTGGTGTTCACTTTCTAATATAACATACATCTACCCAATGAATAATGTAAAATAAACTACAACTTAAATTAGAATAGATAAATCTCCCTTAAAACAAGGGTTACAACCTTTTCAAGATAATCCCGGTTTACTCTAACCCTGACATGAATATAATAAAGTGCGAAAATAAAAACATAGCATTCAAGTCTTATTACAATCATTCTCAATATAATAATAAAAAAATAAGTCTTCACTTGCTTTGCTTTCCCTTGCCCTTACTCGTGGACGGAGCATCAGCGTTATCAACCTTAACTGAAATTGTTATAATGCAAGAGTGAGCAAACCACAGCTCACTGAAGTTTAACAATAACATAGACATGAAAGGATATATTTAAAAGAATCTGAATAACTTAGCTTACTTCAACAATAAAGAATTGAATAATAATTCTCTATCAACAATAAAATTCGAATATAGAATTTATCTGAGGGTCATAAGACCTTTGAACTCTTATCCTAGGTTATAAATATTTCTATTTAAACCTTTAACAGTCAATAAGACTATGGACCTTAACTCGTACTTAGGGGGATCAGCCCTTTGTACCATGTATTGTGCACAAACATCTTAACACTATGCGTAGTAGCCTCCCCTAGTAAATAGGGTTGTTCAACTCAGTAATTTGAATTCGAGTCCGCTCCAAAGAAAGTTTGGTTTGGATAAGCTTACAAGGTAATTTAGAATTCACCTTCATCAACTAAGGATTAGTTGAATCGACTTTCAATAATCTATAAATAAAAGAATTATGAATTAACATATGCTTTAGAAGTAAACTTAAAGCATTTAAAATAATAAACTGGATCTTACATGAACAATAAGTTTAGATCATTTCAATTAAATAAACAATTGTCCAATACAGAAATGGAAAGGACATTCTCAACAATGAATATATGAACTCAAAGAAATTGTATAGAATTAACAAGTTTAGGGTTAGAAGACTTGCATAAAATTAACGAGTTTAGGGTTTAGAAGACTTGCCTCAAACGCAAGCTACATAACACAATTCACGTACTTTAATACTTCCTACACATATATATTCAATCACAATAACCTAAATTAGTTAACACGTAACTAATTCACATAAGTGGTTAACCCTCATGGTTAACTCACTCTAATAATAATAATCAACTATCACATAGTTAATTAAATTAATTATGTATTTAACTAAATTATAATTAAACAATTATAATTCAAACACTTAACCAAATTATAATTACTTAAATTATAATTACCATTTAAATTATAATCAATTAAATCACATCATGCATTTAATTACACAAATTATAATTAATCATGAAATTATCAATTTATAATCCATAATTAAACATGCATAAATTATAATTTAATTTAACATCTAATTGATTAAAATAAATCAACTTCTATTATAATTTCACAAAAATTATAATTTAAATTAAACATTTACTCTTAATTATAATTAATAAAATTATAATTAAGTAACTTATTGTACAATTAAACAATTATAGTTTATAATTTAAATACCATATTAGTTTTTCAAAACTTCCTTTTTCTCAAATTATAACACATGTTATAGCAGCTAGATACATGCTCCTTGTCATAGAATAATTAAACTAAGCTTAGAATTAACACTGCACAAAAACTAAAGTCACTGCCACTGCCCGGGACACGGCGCAGCTGCGCCACCTTTAGCCTTGACACCGGCGCAGTTGCGCAGGGGCCAAACCTGCGAAAACCCAGCGGCGCAGCTGCGTCGCTTCTACCCTTACTGCCTACGCAGCTGCGCCGGCAGCGGACAGAAACAGAGCAGCTTCGCGAATAGTGCAGAGAAAAGCCAATTTGGCTTAATTCTCTACAATGAATTCTCAATTCAGCCAACAATTTTCATATAAAACTTTACAGAAACAAAGTGCAAAGCTTCTAACATGTTTTGAACACACTAATACATCAATTAGAAAATTACAACGCTTAATTTTTACAAAAATTTAAAAAAATACCAATGTCAGTGTTCTAGATGAAATTGAACACTGCGAATTTGTTTTAAAACCAATTCTCACAATTCCAATCCCAATCACCTAATTTCTAAACATAATAACATATTCCACAATTAATTTATACAAAAATCAACAATCAACATATATTTTGATTTCTATGAGAAACTTTATTTTTCCCAGACACTTCACTATGACTTTTGAAAAACATAAATTCTCTATTATATCATATATATATTCATGAATTAAACAACTAATTAAGCATATCATCACATATAGACATGATATGAACACAATTATATATATATATATATATATATATATATATATCCATCATGCTATACAACTTCCAAAACATGTTTTACAGAGAATGAAAATATAAGGATCATAACTTTAAAACTGATTTTTACAACAATTGTATTTTGAAAATATTTCCATAGCGCACAATTACATATGAAAACCTATGAACATCATATATACATAGTCACAATTATACAACTTCATGAAAACTCAACTTTTGACAGAGAATAAAATACATGAAACATATGAATTGAGTTCTATAAAAATTATAGATTATAGATAATTCCTTTTGTTACTAGATTGAAAGAGAAAGCGATGTGAGCTCAATTCTAACAATTCTTCTTCCTCTTTTCTCTTTTCTGCTCTTCCTTTTCTCTGCTCTCTTTTCTTCTTAGTTCTTAGTTTAGACTTAGGAAAAACTAACGTAGTTTAGATATATTATAATTGATATAATATACGTATACTAATGATATATATGTAACTGCTAATTACTTAATATATATAATAAATACATTTATTATGTAAGTTACAAAATTCAAAAGCCAACTTGGCTTGTTTGGCTACAAGAAAATTAGAAACTAGTTTTACTTACTTAGGCATGGTTTAGGTAAATTAGGTTTAAGCTAGTGTAAGGGCCCTGTTTGGCAACAATTTTTAAAACAACAACAAGGGCCTTGTTTGGTAAAAATCATTTAAAATTCTTTTCCTTTTTATTTTAACAAATCATTTAACACATACTTTAATGTCATATTTTAATCAATTAAATGTTAATCAACTAATTTAATCAATTAAAATCTAACATCAATTAATCACATAAAATTTGTCACATAATTATAATTACTCGCTAATTATAATTCATGTAACACTTCATTACATCTAATTTAATTCTCTCAATTAAATTAGAACTAAAAATAAAATTAATATACATTAATTAAATTAAATATTGCACATTTATTTAATTAATATATACCCTTAATTAAATAACTCCATAAATCACATAATTTATTTATTTAACTCAATAAATAAATCACATAAAATATTTATTTAATTCAATAAATATTTAAAATTAAATATAAAATCTCAATCGTTACATGAGCTACCATAAAACACTACTTTAGACTTACTCGGAGTCTGAAGGTTCACACACTTATTCTGATAGTCAATTATCGCTGCATGGTTATACAACCAATCCATTCCCTGTATTATGTCAAATTCTCCCAATCTAATTGGAATAAAGTTTATGCTCAGTTCATGTTCTCTATGGTTTGCGTGACAATTTCGATAAACGTATTCTACATGGAGCACTTCCTTATTCGCAACTTCTATGTTCAAGGGATCTTCTAATCGTTCTCGGGGTGTGATAAGTCTACTAGCAAATTCTTTAGATATAAAAGAATAGGTGGCACCCGAATCAAATAATACATATGCATTTATATCATTGATTGGGATTATACCTGACACCACGTCCTTTGCCGCTACTACATCCTGGACGGTCATGTTAAAGGTTCTAGCGGTTGGGCGGTTGGATTGTGCCGGTCCGCTGATCATTAGCTTGTTTCCCCCTTGCTGGCTGCTACCTCCACCACTTCCCTTCTTTGGCAGTCCTTAATCCGGTGCTCCGTCGAGCCACATGCAAAACATCCTTGTATCTTTTTCGATTTCGGGTAGTTGGGTGAAATGTGCCCCTCCTGGCCGCAGTTGTAGCAAGTGTCGCGTCCCTTCCAGCACTCACCTTGGTGATTCTTCCCACATTTTGGGCATCCGTCTGCCCTCTTCTTAAATCCTCCACGAAAGTTTCCTGATTGATTGTTGTTGTTTTTGTTGTTGTTGTTTTCCCACTTCCTTTTACCCAGATTGCTTCCTCCACTGCTGCTTCCTCCTCCGTGGTTCTCTCCTCCGGTACTCTTTCCTTTCTTCTCCTTATTTTACAGACTCAAGGCATCACTGCTGCCTTCCTCAATGATCGCCTTCTCCAACAATGTTTCAAAGGAATCAATTTAAAGAACTGATACCTTGTTAAACAGCCACGACTTTAGCCCTTGTTCAAAACGTCTCGCCTTTCTTTCTTCGTCTCCCACTTGGTGTTCTGCAAATCGCGCTAGTTCATTGAACTTAGCCTCATACTGCGCCACCGTCATATCACCTTGCTTTAGTTCTAAGAACTTAACTTCCATCTTATTTTTCATGCTTTTCTGGAAGTAGTTCTCGAAAAATAGCTTCTTGAATCTTTCCCATTTCGATTATCCCTTCCCCCGCTCTTTGTTGATTATCCTCCCAACAGTAGTTGGCTTCACCCCTCATCATGTACGTAGCAAATATAGTCTTCTGGTCTTCCCCCACTCGAACGATAGTGAAAGCCTTCTTGATTTCCTTAATCCAGGTCTGTGCGATAATTGGGTCGGTAGTACCCTCGAACTCTAGGGGTCCTACACTCCTAAAGTCCTTAAAACTTGTCACTAGAACAGCTTGAGGGTTGGGGCAAACGTGTTCATTGTTCCTTCCCCTAAGAGCCTCTCCTAACAGATCAACTAGCTTCTGGATTGGGTCTACTTGTTCCCTCTCTTTATTACTGACTCCTCAGGTGCAGTCAATCTACATCTAGGTGGCATTTTCTGCATCACAAATTTTCATTTTATTATTACTCAATCATATCACTTAAGTATTTCTTTAATACCAAAAGAATAAAATTTATAACACGTTTCTGAAATAAACTTCATTTATATTCATATGCCAAATCGTTTCATTACATGATCATCCCTAGCATATTTCTATAAATGTTATCACATATATCCCCTAATATCACAAAAGACGGGGAATACTAACATACTACCATACTACCCCTCTAACAAAAGCTTACTCGGGGTTTACATAATTATACCACACTTTACACAAGAAGTTGGGATTACAACATAGTATATATATCACATAAGGTAAATACTACTAATACTATGACTAGACTGACTAAGGGTCTCATCCCATCATCCCGCGCTCCACAGCGCTCTTGTACTCGATCTGCGCTATGTACGCCATCAACTCTCGGCTCAAGGTATGTAGGGTCTGTCCCTACTCCGCTGGGTAGTGGTATACACCATCGATCACCCTCTCGAAAGCTGAACGGAACACATACCCCATCTTATTCATCTTCTTCTTCTTACATCTGAATTCATCCTCCCAGTCGTCTGCTCTCTCATTCGCTGCTTCCCAGTTCTCCTCGAAGTGAATCCTATCCATCACCTCTAATTCTAGCTGAGTACGAAGTGCTTCCTTCTAAGTCTTCTCACTCAGTTCCCTCTTCTCGACCTCTTATAACTTTCATACCTAGTCTACATGTCTGGATACTGACCTGTGGAATAAGGTTCCCATCTAGATCCCTGCCTCCCTGCGGTAAGCAATATCTACCTCTAACTCCTATATGGCTAGCTTCCTCTGATGGCCCTCATCTGTCAGCTTTTGGAACTCGGACTCTCTCTCCCTGGGCCTCAGCCTCCAGCTCTTGAACTCTGCAGTCCAACTATAGAATACGCTCCTCGTACTCCCCCAGTATATATGTTCCTCCAAGTTAGGCTTGTAAGAGTCCACCATGGGCTCCTCCTCTGTAGGCTCATCCTCAACAGGATCATCCTCCATAGACTCCTCTAAATCAAACTCCACCTCAATCTTATCCTCGTCGTCATACTTGGATGGTGCAACTACCTGCACTAGCACAACTTCTAGAGGCGCCTCGTATACTACGTGTATATCTCTAGGCTCCTCCTCGACCACTCTACTAAGTACTCCTGTGTCTGCCAACCTACAATCACAAACATAAGACAAAGAAACAACAACTCCATTAGAATGTTAAATAAAAAATAAGTTCATTGTATAAAATGAAGTTACATTTCATAACATACTATGTCTCTCAAGGAAAACTCTACATGAGTTTTATCTCCTCCTAACCTCTAAGTTCTCCTAAGTTATAATCTAAGGACACTCGTTCCTAAGGTTTATAACTATAGCTTTGATACCAACTTGTGACGCCCCCAAATTCGGACCGCCACTGGTCTCTCGAATTCGGTTCGTCACGTTATATAATCTAACACCATGATAATAATATTACGACTAAATGTCGCATCGCACAATGGAATAATACACATCAGTATTGCCGAATAGATTACATTTAATTAATATAATTTATTCACGTCCCAAGGTCTCGTAACTTAAACATTGATTACATAGCTTAGACATAACTTAAGCCTACATAACCTTAACTAGTACATAATAGAATAAGTTCTTATTACAATCATAAGTTCTACATAAATAAGAGCTACTCTATAGCCTTTCCCTGGCCTTTGTCGGCACCCAAAGGTCCGCCCTGCTCTGCCTTAACTGAAATGTTTTTAGGAAAAGTAAGAATGAGCAACAAGTTTGCTCAGCAAGTAATATAACAACAAGGGTGAGTAATATAGTTCTTGAATCCAAAGAGGGTATAGCAAGGTGTGATAGTTCAAGACAACAAGAAATATCAACAGCTCTCAATAACAGTTGCTAAGGACAGAATAATGTCAATATAGTTCAACGCTAAATCAATTTAAGATTTCAAGATAATTGGATACTGAGAAGTCACTAAGGACTATGAACTTCTACTAGAATTAACAGAAATATACTGATAATCCAATGAAATAGGTACAACAGGTGATCAGCCTAAAGTACCCTACATTATGCATAACATTCAATCGTACTCAAGTGCGCACGTCGGTCTCCCGACAAATATAACTTCCCTTCAAAGAAGGTTGTTCATCTCAGTCGATATAAGACTCCGCACCAATCAATTGGTTTGGATAACTTTCTAATCATGATATAAGTCCAGCCGAATCGAATGGCATAAACCACTCTTTATAAGTTCAATACTCAAAATTTAAAGTTCGAAGAATATAAATCAACTTTATTTTTATCCACGAAGAATTTAAGTAATACAACATAAATCACAATTCCAATAGCTTACTTATACGACAATAATAGCGCAAGTTCAATAAATGCTCATTAATAATAGAGTTCGAGTACTTGCTTACAATATCCGTTGAATAAAGTAATGCAAGGTTGGGATACTTGCCTTATACGTAGTTTACTCACGTAAAGCTAATCAACACTTTCGAATCCAATTATAATATATTTACATGTATTGGATACTCATTAGCTAAACACATTTGGTACATAAGCTTGATATGAAATTCAAGTATACACATATGATTTAGTCATATAATCCTATACGTATATTACTACGTAGTTATTCATATGTAGCATGAAATCAGATTATAGATCACTATGATTTCAATTGACATAGTTCGCAACCATCGTTAGACTTATCATTTGAAATGTATAAACACCTTGTCAATTTAATACGCATTGCACGCTTAAGAAGGATCATAATAAATACACATGTTAGGAAACTGACCACTAAGTTAAATTTGTTATCCATTCTTATCTAATCAAAGCTTTAAGTGTTCAAGTAACAACATCTCTTACGTTTAATTACTATACATATGCCATGAGGCCACTAAGTATCATATACACACGTTTAAGCTACTTTAATTGTTCTTAATCATGCTCAACTAGTTTATCGTGCATAGAACTAGCTAGGCATACATGGCAATCATGTTTAGAGGCATATGATATCTTATCACAATGGTCATAATTTTAGAATACTTGTAATGTATCTATCAATAAAACTAGTTTCCAAAACTATTAAGGTTTTCTTTTAAAATCTTGTGTTAAACCACCAAGCATGCAAAGCTACTTCCCTTACTATTCCTCATATTTTCATATATGCATAGCTAGGACACATAAGCATGCTCACAAGTTTCAAACTCAAAGTGTAAATGGTTTATTAAGTTCATCTTTGAATTTTAAGTTTCTATTAGAATGCTATAAAAATTATTTAAGCATATAAAGTAAGTCCACACATATCATGCTTTTCACGCTTTCTTGTGCACGTATATATATGTAATCAAATCATGATACCGAGTTCAAAATTCAAAGTACACATGGCTTATCGTACACATAGCAAGTATAGTCTTTTACTTGAAAACTTATTTCAAATCATGCTTGGATAGTTTGGAATGGGACTCTCATATTGGGACAAAGAAATGTTCTCAGCATTTGGAATTTTGAACTAAATATAACCCTTAGTATACTACATACACATAATAATATACATAGGTTATAAATGTATACTTTAGTTTTTAAAAATCAATTGGGCACACCTATACACATCAATATATAATCAATGTACATTTTGGTAATGCCAAATTATGAGTTAATTGAATAGTGACATACTACATTATCACAAACCTCATTATTATTATTTCAATTATGTTACTCATGGAAATAATTAGGAATATCAATTATTTACTTACTTTAACTTAATATTCCATATAGTATTCATTAATGTACTATACCTATCACATGGTCACATAAGCCTCATTTATGTAACTCATACAACTCATTAATCTTATTACATAGTTTCCATATTGCATAATGTTCATATAATATGTATTCTCATACGTCCACTGTTGGTCGTTTTACCGATCAATATATGCATGCAAGTATACACGATCAACAAGTAATAAAGTGTAAGTACAGATATCGTTCCCACGAGGAATTAACAGATAAAAGGTCGCCAAAGCACTAGTCCATAATCATTTCGTTCTTATTTAAACGGGCAGTAAAGTTTTGGAATTAAACTAGATAAGGAATTAAACTTAAATTAAATAATCCTAGAGTAAAATCAGATAATGAAGATAAGAGATTCCAATTTTTCCTAATGATTCGTCTAAGTCGACACACTTCCAATTAAGGCAAATTAATCATTACAATTGTTAGCCGAGAACACAAAGGTAAGAGAAGGCCATCTTTCGATGCACCTAATCCATATCAAGTGTAATCAACAGATGATAGAATGTATGTGAACACCCACATTATCTAAACCCCTATATGTCTATGGTGTTTACAAATAAATAGGGTTTAAGGTCAAGTCCTCTATTGACTACGAGCAGTGCTTCGGTATATGTCTATCCTAAGCACAAATTATACGTCCAACGCCATGTGAACGTACAATCGTTCGCTACTACGATTAGATCTAAACCCACACTTCGTCTTTCAATCCAATGTGGGTTATCACAATAATTGGTCATGACTCAATTAAGCAATGAAAGCTTAAATTGAAGTAGACAATCATATAGCAATCAATAAGAACCAACCCTGGAAGGAAGTCAATATAGACTACTCATTCGGTTCCACTGAAACCTCAAAATATAAATTAAGTCATAGATAACTCAAGTATATTATCCACAAGATTGATAAACATCATCCGAATATACAATGATAACAATGAGAGATTAAGGATAGAAATTGCAAATCGTTCTCCGAGCTTAGATCCTTTGATGTCAAAACACTTGCTTCAATCTTCAAAAACTAACTAAACCCTAGAATCTAACTAACTAACAACTAATCTAACACAAATCTACTCCTAAGCTATACAAGAAATATAAAGGAAAAGGAAGAGAGCTTGGGCTAGGGCTTAAGGCCCAGAATATGTTGTTCTTTCTTGCCAAAACCAAGCCCCCTTATATCCCAATCTCTAGCCATGTCCCGTGCACTTGAAAAGTCAAAGTTGAGTCTATTGGGGACTGGCACGGCCGTGCGTGTTTATACCTTGTATGGGGCACGGCCGCGCGGCACCTGAACTCTGGATTCTGCAGCTGCTTTGCTGGACTTAGCTGCTCGTCGCTTCGTAGCTTCTTTGCATCCTTCTTTCATTTGCACGTTCTGCCTCATAGCATCTTCATTTACCATTGCTTCTTTGCCATGCCATCATGCCTTGAGCCTGTTTTAGTGCGTTGCTACTTTTTGCCAATCTTTTACTCTTTTAAGCTCCATTAGCACAAAGGGGGAACCTAAAAAACACAAAAGAAAGGAAAAACACATTAAACGCACAAGATTACTTGAGTTTAAGCCACGAAACAAGCTAGAAAATATCTGAATAAGTGGGAGCTATCGTTTACACTCCTAAATTAACCTCACTTTCACTTCACGAATTTAAATAATTAGCACAGTAGTAAGCAAGGATCGATCCCACAGAGAGTAGGTTTGTTTTAGATTTATTCTACTATTTTAACAGAAAATAAAGATGGGGGATTTTTGAAATTGTTTTAAACTAAGAAAAACAGAATTTAAATAAAGAGATTAACCAAATATGTAAAAACTTCAGTTCTGTAGTTCAGTTTCACCAAGCACATCAATCAATTAATCAAGTTATTATTCTTTACCCTTCAATGAAACTATTAACCCTAGATAACAATAAGCTCTGTTATCCGAAATTCTCCGTAGATGTTCACTGTATGAAACAAGCTCTTCACCAGATTCAACTAGCATATAACCTAGAACAAGCTTTCTAGATTTAATATGATAGAAGCATTAAGAAATAGAGAATTAGGTTAATCCAAGCAACAAACACATAAGCTCGATTTGTTTAACTTATTTTCTGATAATCATAGCAATACACAAAAGCTTGTCCACAATTAGTATCACTAATTTACTACTTGTGATGAAGAGAGATATCAATTACACGTAATACCAATCTTAATCTAGCATATGATAATGATTAAATTAACTCAATTGGCCATATCAAATTAATTAGATCAATTAGCATGCAATCAATGAAAACATATTATCAAAAGAAATTTCATACAAGAAAGAATAAATAATAATACTTAATTAATCAATTACTTGTAACAAGGTTCCACCTCCCTTTAGAACTGAATAAAGAAACTAGCCTGACATGCTCCAAGTCTGCACTTCAATGAGGTATGATAGTTGGTAGAAGATTGAATGAATAAAATCTTGATTATCATCCTCTATTTATAGTGCTAGACAAGGACTTAAATCCTATAAGAACTAGGAATCCAAATCCTAAAAGGAATTACAATTATAACTAGTTTCTATAAAGAAATAGAATCTAATAAGGAAATAAAATCTTAGTCCAAAGAAGTCCTAATTCTAATAGTAATATCAATCCAATTTCATGTAGGAATCTCCAAATATTGAGAAAGTCAACTGCTGGTCAAACTCCTCTTCAATTCAACTCCAAATCAACTTGTTTCCATCCTTTTAGCTTTAATTCACCTGAAAATAATAAACAACTTATTAAGCTCATATACATATGAAACATGTAATAAAACCAAATGTAAAGGAATAAAAAATCATGAATATTGTGTACTTATCAATAAGTGGTCCTAAAAATCACTTATCAAAAACCCCCAAACTTAAACATTGCATGCCCTCAAGCAACCAAAATTAAACTAAATAAAGGTTGCAATGCAATATCTACAATGTATGAAACCTACACTACTATGAATGCGAATCCATGTCCCAGTCAGAATTGAACTTACAAAGCAATGCCTCAGAAAAAGCACAGGCAAATCAAACAGATAAGCTACCCAAGACAAGACCAAAAGCATATCTTTACAACTCTAAATCTGTCAACACTGATGTATGTGCGTTGTGTGCCTAGCAACCATTAAACATGCTTTAGAACAAATAAATCACATACTATGCTTCTTAGGGAAAAAACAAGTTTCAACTTAAGAAAACCAGTAAATCATATAAGTTCTAACTAAAACCATGTATTACTAGAGTTAAGAGTCAACAGGGGGTTTTCATTAAGCTTTCATTACACACGAGGGCGTATTCGCACTTTCCCGTGTACACTATCGACTGTGCAATGCCTAGTTCTCTTAGGCTTTTAAATGATATTCATGTAGCGAGCTTTTAACCAACAACTCCCAGACCAGGTGGCCTTAGGGCGCTGGGTGTAGAGACACCCCGAGGGCTTACTTGCTCGAATATCAATGACCACAGAACTCGACGTAGTCGAAGCGTTTATTCTATTTTTCTTTTTCATAGGGGAGTGCGTCTTACGCTCCATCTCCCCACATAGCATGCATGCCCCTTGTTTCCCCTAAACTTAAGCTTTTAACAGTCATAGTTATTATCATATGATCACTGGCTCTTTTATTAAAACACAATTTTCCCACTAGAAAACAAATATGTAAACATTTAAACTAAGCATGTCATGATGGTTACTCTATCGTGCTAAATAGTTACACAGTATCTGACAGATAAAGATTTACATATATGACCTTAAAATGAAGCTCAAGTCTCAAATCGGTTCAAAAATCAAGAAATGTAAGTTTTCATCATAACTAACACACAAACCAACTTCAACCTGGATTTATGCAGTATGTCATGCAAAATGTCCTAACAAAGTTAACTAGAAAAAAACAAAAATTTTAAAATTTTGCAAATTTTAACAAAATACGATCTACATGCAACAAAATGAACACAGAATATGCAAAATGATATGAATTAAACTATATGCAAAAATAAAACCCCTAATACCCCCAAACTTAAAATATTCAATGTCCGCATTGAAGGTAAAAGGGTAAAAAGGAACTCCCCTAGTCTGAATTGCTGTCCCCCTCCTCATCAGCCTACTCTGGAGGTGTGTCTGGATGTGGATAAACAGCGGCGAATCCATATATAGGGAACTGCACCTAAATTCCCAGCTGGCCAAACGCGTGGGATAATGCCCCGCTAAAATCTATCATGAAGGCTTGGAAGTTTGTGCTCATGGCATCCATCCTGCACTGTAGACGCCTCTTCATCCTGTCTATATGCTCATGCACTGAGTGTGAGGACTCAGATTGCTCTAGAGGTGGCACTCTCTCAGATGTCTCCTCAGCCTCCGTCTGATTTGGTAGTATGAATCCTTCTCCAAAAGAATGAGATCTGCCCCCTTTCCAAACCTTGAATGACTCGATGACATGGTGGTCAAGGGTGTTCATCGGCATCTGCATTGGCTCTGCATCCGACCACATCACTCCATTTGCAATGCATAGCCTGGTGATCACTGATGCCGTATGGGATACTTGCTGAATTATCGCTTGTCAAAAATTTGCGAATAGAACTGTTGATCACGTATCCCACGTTGATCCTCTTGCTCTTGAGAATCCCATACAGCAAAACTGCTCGATCCTTAGTGACCTCACTCTGATGCTCTGTCGGCATCAAATTTGTATATATGAAGCTTGTACCATGCCTTCCCGTACCTACTCAAGGCGGACTGAGGGAAATGTAGCTTTTGATCGGTCCCCTGCTTCAGCTTCCAAACAGTGCCTGGCTTGCACAGACAATCACTAATAGCGTCCATCTCCGACCCCCACTCCCTAGCATAAAGTGAGTCAGGTGCGTCCAATGCAATGTTGGGTAGATCGAATAACTCATTGATGTGCTCCTTTGAGTAGGACACCTTACAGCCCCGCACGAAGACCTTATTGGACGTGGTGAATTTTGCGTTAGAGTAGAATTCCTGAACCACAGAGATGGGGGCAGCCAAAGGCTCCTCACAAAATGAATTCCAGCCCCTCCCCCTGATCATGAAGGCCATACGCCCGTCCAAATTCCTATATGGCGTTAATCCTCGCTCTGGCACAAATGTCCTGCCTACTAGAGCATCATAATAGAATTTTTGCGCCTTAAGACTGATGAACTTGTGGTCATCATAGTCGATGCCATCGCCTCCTTGCTCAGAATCGCTGCCCCTGGATGTGGACTCCCTCCTACTCCTCTTGGATGCTATAAGAACTGAATATTGAAGGCAAAAATCCAACACTGTATTCGCCAAACCAACCCAACACAAAAGTCTTGCTATGCCTTCGGACCCTAAATCACTGCCTCAATTGATCAAGTTGAGAGGATGAGGGCGATGGGTTTGTTGGAGAATTCGACCGAGGAAATAGGAATTTTCAAAATTAGGGCTTGGTGTAGGGGGAAATTTGTGTATGAAGCTAGGTTTAATTGATAGAGAATGGAAGAGATGGAAGATGGGAAGCTTGCTTGAAAGGAATCTAGGGTTTAGGAGGAAGGATTTTCTACTTTGAAAGAGGCTTGGAGTTCGTTTGGACTGAAATGAAGTATTGCCACAAAAATCTACCGACTTTTCGTTTAAGTCAGGCCTCGTCTTCCCTTTGCGCGGCCGCGCGTGGATGCAGGCTTAAATGGCCGCGGCCGCTCCCTCTGCTGTTTTTAGTTTCTGCAGAATTTTGGACTTGGAGCAGCCATGGCATGTGAATTTGCTTCATTCCGAGCAGCTTTCCACCTGAAACATGGATATAAGACTTATTAAGCCCTCTAAAACTACTAAACTTACTACTATCTATTTACAATTAGGAGAGTTAAACATAACAGGATATGTGCTTTTGACTTCCCAAAAACTCCTATGTGCGTATATGTAACGTGCTTGTGCATCATCATATGGGTAAGTGCATCAAGAGTATATCCAATACGTTATAGACCCAAAAATTATACGCATTCATGCCTAAAACCAAAAATATAGGCATTGAACCTTTAAAAACCAAAAATGTGGAAATATGTACAACTAATAATTATACTACTGAGAATTAAACAAGGGGGAAATAAAGATAGACAAGTAAATAGAATTAAACAAAGAGTGAGAGAGAGAAATGATGGGGTGCCTCCCATCGAGCGCTTGATTTATAGTCCTCTAGCTGGACTCTGTCTGAGACAACTATCCGACCCCCCGACGATACTGGAGAACCCCTCCATCCATCAGAATCGCAATATGCTTTTGGAGGCTTCCCAATAGGAGAGGACTCGGGATTAAACTACCTAGCATCGGATATATATGAGAATTCCCCGTACTAAAGGTTGGGGAGCTAGGAAATGGTTCCATTGTGCTTGTGACAAGATAGGGGCATAGAGGCATAGAACACACAACGGACTCTTCTTCTATTCTCTCTTCTGCTGACCACCATGGTGTCGAGACTGCGGAATCTCTCGTGTCATCGAAATCCGTCTCTGTGATGTGGATACCAAGGGGGCAAGGGTATGCAAACTTGATTGGCTTGTTCCACTTAGGCGGAGGAGGCTCTTCGGGGATTATCACTGTTGGTTCACATTCATACTCCACAACCCCAATTGGCTCCTCGATATCCATTGCCTTTCGCTCATCCAGTTCCAAGTGCACCTCAGGCTCTTCATCAGTCTCTGCATCCATCTCATAGCACCAATATTTCTGAGGGTCATAACTCATGGCTTCAGTCATTGGAGGCACAAAATCTTGCATTATTGTCTCTTGTTCACACACCTCCCCCTTCCTTAATACCGTGCTAACCTGCTCCGCCCAAATTTGAAGATCCTCAATCGATTGCTCTTGCTCGATCAAGGTCTCCTCTGTCGATGCTATGAAATTCCCCCACATAATTTCTAATCCGTCCTTTTCTGTTTCAGCCACGGGATCTATGTACTGAGTCTCACTAGTAGAAGCATGGTTGATGGGGGCCATCTGATATTGAAAACTTTAGTTTGATGGTTCATGGCTCTCAAATAACTCCTCTTGGTTTTCTGAGCTTGCATATATGATTTACATTGAAGACTGTTCTCCTTGTAAACATAGGGGTTGGTATGTGGGATCGGGTGCATAAATTGGACTTGGCTCGTATTGATCTTGATAGCTCACAGTATTGGTCAGAATCCCTTATTCTTCCTGTATCATCAAGGCCTTGCTAATTTGCTCTGCCCAATTCTGTATATTCTTGACTGACTTTTGTTGCTCAATCAATATGTGCTTCAGTGATATGTCACCTCCATCCTCCAATCTTGCATTTTCTGTGACACCCTCAAAATTGTATTGAGGCTCGTAAACTGGAGTCTGGAAAGTGCATTATGGGGCATAAACGGGATTTGGATCCCAGTACTAGTCTTGATAATAGTTTGATGAAGGGTTTGCTGAAGGGTCTGGGTGATACCCCCAATCTGGCTGATAAGTGGGATAAGGTTCGGTGTAGGAATAACCACCCCCATACTGCTCTTGTCCAAAACTAATAGGCTCCTGGTGGCTCGTGCAACTCCCAGCACCATGGTCATATGTCACTGCCGTCTCTCAACTCTACTGGGCTGAAACAGTATCCAGCTTCCTTGAGAGAACCTCCAAATGTGCTGAAAGTGAAGCAATTGGGTCGACGCCATCATTGTATACTTCCCTTGGTTGCTCTTGCTATGTACCATTCCATGGATCGAAATTCAAGTCCATTGTACCTAAGAAGAGAATATAGGAAGAGAATTAAACCAAAAAAAAATTTAAATTAAGACTAATTTGATTAAACTAATGTTGGCAAACAGTTATCGAATTAATTCCCCGGCAATGGCGCCAAAAACTTGTTGGTCATTTTACCGATCAATATATGCGTGCAAGTATACACAGTCAACAAGTAATAAAGTGTAAGTACAGATATCGTTCCCACGAGAAATTAACAGATAAAAGGTCGCCAAAGCACTAGTCCATAATTATTTCGGTCTTATTTAAACGGATGGTAAAGAGTTGGAATTAAACTAGACAAGGAATTAAACTTAAACTAAATAATCCTAGAGTAAAATCAGATAATGAAGATAAGAGATTCCAATTTTCCCTAATGATTCGTCTAAGTCGACACACTTCCAATTAGGGCAAATTAATCATTAAAGTTGTTAGCCGAGAACACGAAGGTAAGAGAAGGCCATCTTTCGATGCACCTAATCCATAGATGATAGAATGCATGTGAACACCTAAATTGTCTAAACCCCTATATGTCTATGGTGTTTACAAATAAATAGGGTTTAAGGTCAAGTCCTCTATTGACTACGAGCGGCGCTTCGGTATATGTCTATCCAAAGCACAAATCATACGTCCAACGCCATGTGAATGTACAATCGTCTGCTACAACGATTAGATCTAAACCCACACTTCGTCTTTCAATCCCATGTGGGTTATCACAGTAATTGGTCATAACTCAATTAAGCAATGAAAGCATAAATCGCAGTAGACAATCACATAGCAATCAATAAGAACCAACCATGGAAGGAAATCAATATAGACTACTCATTAGGTTCCATTGAAACCTCAAAATATAAATTAAGTCATAGACAACTCAAGTATATTATCCACAAGATTGATAAACATCATCCGAATATACAATGATAATAAAGAGAGATTAAGGATAGAAATTGCAAATCTTTCTCTGAGCTTAGATCCTTTGATGTCAAAACACTTGCTGCAATCTTCAAAAACTAACTAAACCCTAGAATCTAACTAACTAACAACTAATCTAACACAAATCTACTCCTAAGCTATATAAGAAATGTAAAGAAAAAGGAAGATAGCTAGGGCTAGGGCTTAAGGCTCATAATGTGTTGTTCTTTCTTGCCAAAACCAAGCCCCCTTATATCCCAATCTATAGCCAAGTCCCGTGCACTTGAAAAGTCAAAGTTGAGTCTGCTGGGGACTGGCTTGGCCGCACGTGCTTATGCCTTGTATGGGGCTCGGCCGCGCGGCACCTGAACTCTGGATTCTACAGCTGCTTTGCTGGACTTGGCTGCTCGTCGCTTCGTAGCTTCTTTGCAACCTTCTTTCATTTGCACTTTCTCCCTCATAGCATCTTTATTTACCATTGCTTCTTTGTCATGCCATCATGCCTTGAGCCTGTTTCAGTGCATTGCTCTTTTTTGGCGATCTTTTGCTCTTTTAAGCTCCATTAGTACAAAGGGGGTTCCCAAACCTGAAAAACACAAAAGAAAGGAAAAACACATTAAACGCACAAGATTACTTAAGTTTAAGCCACGAAACAAGCTAGAAAATATCTGAATAAGTGGTCCTAAAAACCACTTATCATCCACCCATATGACTCACTTCCTCTTATCATATAGTTTATATATTACATAGTTATGTCAAAATGTCACATTATACTTTATATTATATAGTTGCAGTTACTATACAATATGCGATTACACAACTTTACACTAAATGATTAATTGAACAAACTTTAATCCAAATATATTAATTAACTATTTATACATTAATATGCTATTATTAATAGTAACCGTAAATTAATAATATATTATTAATTAATCATTCACTCATTAATTCCTTCTTTAATTATTATAATCATCAATATTTCTCATCACTGTGTCACACAAGGCATTCATTGAGCTTATCATAAATTTCAGATTCTTCTCAATTATTATAAATTCAATTTGAATTCATTTGACTTAACCCATCTCAAAACACATAATCATTTATATACAAATAAATATTCATTTCTATTAATATATTCTTTTAATAATATTCGAAATTTCTTGGGTATTACAAGTGACAATCCCATAATCTGCATATTTACCCAACTTAGTTATCATGGACCAAAAACCATGCACACTAACTCATAACTCAAAATAAGTTTTCCTGCTTTTTATTTTTCTTTACAAAGAACTTGCTTTTTAGCTTAGATGACTATATTTTGATGTCTTTCTCATATTTTTTCTTTGACATGTGCAATGTCCCCTTTTCTTAGGCTTTTCAGTGTTATCCATTTAGCAAACTTTCCACCAATGACTCCCAAACCAGATGGCTTTAGGGCTGTTAGGTTTGTAATAATCATGAGCATGCAACAAATTACATACATAGAGCGGAAGCATAAAAAATCAGAGTTTTTAAATTTTATAAACCATATACCTAGATCATCCTTTATGCGTCATTATTAATTAAACGAAAGAGATGAAGAAAGAGATTCATACCTTTGTAGATACGAGATTCAGTTCAACTACAAATCCTTTCCTGCTCTCCTTAAATTTACCGGGTTAGATTCCTTCCTTTGATCAACGTTAGCCAGCCAAGTGTTTGACCTCTAGAGGTGAGCCACCAAGAAATAATATTTACTCAAGAAGAAAGGTGTTTGGCTAAATTCTAGTTTTCTTCTCTCTAGAAAAGGAGTTCTCTCCCAACTATTGAAAAAATAACGTTAGTCTTAAATCAAAATAAGACTCCTCTTATTTATAGAGGTATGCAGCCCTCCTAAACATTTTAGGATTAGGGTTTCATAGTAATTAATTAAACTGTTTTAATTAATTTACCTCCTAATCTTATTAGGAATATGGGAGAGTACTATTATTAATTAATTTTCAAACTCCTTTAGGAATTAAACTAATAATAATAATAGTAATAATAATAAGACTCCTCTTATTAATTTATATTTAATATTTTAAAAATATTAAATAATTTATATTAAGCTATTTAATTTATTATATCACCATAGATTAAATTAAATATACTTAACTTATTATTACGATTATGCCATTTACTTCTTAAATAAATATTATTCCTTTTATGGTGTGACCCTTTTGGTTCTCCATATTAAACCGATTGTGAATAAGTCAATTAGAACAATTCTAATATTATTTAAATAAATAAATTAAACTAGTTAATTCATTTAAATAAATAATATTTATTCTACAATAAGGGTAAGCCCTCTTAACACTCAACGACTTTCCAGATAATATAGATTTCAACATTAATCATAAAAGAAACTTTGAGTAAATAGTTTCCATATAATTCAATTCTTCCACCATACAATATCCCAATTAAATATAAGACATGAAATTACTATCAAGTTTTATTTTATTTAATTATATGTATTTCGATCCTTAAATGAACAACTCCAAATAATGCAAATTAGAAACTTCTTTCTAATTTCATTCCACCTTGGCCAAGGATTCCTGGGTTGTCATTTATCAAATCACATATGACATTCTCCTCTTTTTACTAGAAGTGGTAGATTCTTTATTAATCATTCATTATCTCCATATATAACTTAGTACACCCAAGTATACGCTTTGATATACCTTAAGGGTCTTAAGGGACATGTCAAAGTATAATTAACTTATTATACACAAGATACTATGATGATCTCAAGTCTAAGGATCACTTGTACTATTATCACTAGAGGAATTCCTATTGATAGGCAAGTAAAACTCTATTAGGTATTCCTCAGCGAGCCACGTTCAGTGAACTTATTCTCCAATAAGCACCTACATACTTGCTTTAGTGTCTCCACACAAATGATCATGAGATAGATCATCTTCATCCAATGAGCGAGCAACGTATGTACCAATCTATCCGGATTCACTAATCCCTTTTTTAGTAATCCAACGATTGGGAAGTATTTTAGTTTTAAACTGTCTAATAATTTAGATCTCATTAGTATGATCATCTTTATGATTCTAAAAGCATTGCTTAAAACTATGAGTTTATCACATTTAATATAACAACACTATGTAGATAAATTAAAAGCCTTTGATTAAATAATTCTTTTATTAATAAATAAATAAGATTGTTACAAAGTATATACTTTATCATATCAAATATGATTGGCTTATGTGCATACTACTTTCACGCTGGGTGTAGAGACACCCCAAGGGCTTACTTATTTAAGTAACAAAGGCCACAAAATTTGACTAGTAAAGCTTCTTTTATCCATCACACTTTTCAACGTGAATACAAATGCTTCCCGAGGCTTGGATACCCAGTATATTCGTATAATGGACATTGAAGTAGATTTTCCCTATTTTTTATCATACATCAATTTCATCAACATTTTTTCATTTTTCATTTAATTTTTCTTTTCACAGGGTTCTTTCATTGGCATAAGTAGTGAAAACAGTTTTAAAGCATGAAATCGGTGCATATAGAAAACTCCACATATAACTTAGTCAACTAAGCATGCTTCATATATTCAAGTACTCATGTATCAACAAATTCAATTCAAATCAATTACATTGATTAATGACGTTGTTTTCATCATTCATAGATCAATTACGTAAAAATAGATCTTTGAGATTAAGCATCAATTTTCAATCCTTGACTCTAACTCTTCAACAATTAAACGAAAAAAATCATGGAACCAAGCAAAAATTTCAGTAAATTTTCAAATATCAGCAGATTTGAACTACTATTCCTAAAAAAAAATCAAAATCTAGATCTCCTCCCCCACACTCAAACCTTATATTGTCCCCAATGTAAGAAAATTATGCAAAGCAGAAAATAACTACAACTAACAAATTAAAAAGAAGAGGGATAGAAAGATCAAATCTGAATCCTTGGGTTACCTCCCAAGCAGCTGCCCTTGTTTAACGTCGTTAGCTCGACTGCAATCCTCTTAATCGTCCAGAAGCCGGATCCATCAGCATCATCATCTCAACCTCCTCAATCCGACTGCTATCCAAAAATGGCTTCAACCTATGTCCATTCACTTTGAATACATTCCCTGTCTTTGGATTTTGTATATCTATAGCACCATGAGGAAACACATTCGTAACAACAAATGATCCCTCCTAACGAGAACGTAACTTACTTGGGAACAATTTCAATCGTGAATTATAAAGAAGCCTTTTTTGCCCAACAGTGAAATTCTTCCTCAAAATTTGCTTATCATGGAAAGCTTTTGTCTTAGCCTTGTACAGTTTAGAACTCTCATAGGATTCATTACGCAACTCCTCGAGTACTTGTAACTACAACTTCCTATGGACTCTAGCTTGATCTAAGTTCATGTTGCACTGTTTAATTTCCCATAAAGCTTTATGTTCCAACTCCATAGGTAGATGGTATGGTTTTTCGAACACTAGTCTATAAGGTGACATATTGATATGAGTTTTGTATGTCGTCCTATATGCCCATAGTGCATCTTCCAATCTAAGACTCCAATCCTTCCTACTTGGGTTTACTACTTTTTCCAAAATGGATTTGATCTCCCGGTGGGATACCTCAGCTGGGAGACCCTGTGTAGTACGTTGTATTTCCTAAACAAAGCCGCTAACATCCTATTGTAGAAGTGAGTTCTGCTATCACTAATAATGGGCCGTGGTGCTCCAAACCTGACAAATATGTTAGTCCTAACAAAATCTTCAACAACTTTAGAATCGTCAGTCCTAGTGGCTCTAGTGTCGACACTCAAAATTTTGCTTTTCTTGGACTAACCTTTTAGGAGGGTGAAAGCGTAATATTAATTCGGAGACAACCCCGATGTAGGGCAAAGTCATCTTTTCACCCTGGAGACAACCCCGTGGAGAAATCAAAGTGCCGAGGACGCCCAGACACGGCGCGGACCGAACGAGAATGGCAAAGCTGAGAAAGTGACCATAAGAAGTCACCGCAGCAATGTAGAGATTTCGGCACATAAACGCAGCGAAAATTAAGAATTTTCTGAAACCCTAAAACAGGATCTATGTAAAAACATATTAAGTCAGAGGTTTAGATTTGTTTTACAGATTATTCAAGCCTGAACGGAGACGATGGAGATTCTGGAACAGCTTCAAATCTTCAACGCAATCCAAAGGAACTGCGTCTCTACGTTATCCACACTAACGTCCTGCGAATCGTCACACGATCTGCAGCAAGGAAAGCTGCGGTACTAGCCGCCAAGGATCTGGACTTTCGAAGTTTTTTTCTTTAGTCTCTCTCTAAGAGCGGCTAGGGTTTGGGTTTATAATGAATACCCTAAAAACGGCTGATATATCATATATATAGCAGTTAAAGGTATTAACCAAAACCTAATCCAATTAGAAAAATATAATCCAAATTTATATATATTATATCTTAATTAAGTCTTACTTAATTAATATAAATATATATACAAATTATCCTATTAATTTAAATTCGTAATTTAAATACTATCAATCATATTGATATATTTAAATCCTTACAATTTAAATTAGTTTCCTTTTAATTAAGTTCTAAGTGTGTGACCCTATAGGTTACTATTATGTTGGCAATAATTTTAAAATTATAAACAGTGAGTGGCATCTAGTAATGCATCACTGCTACCCAAATAATAATAAGATCTGTGATTCGATATAACCTTTTTGTGACCAATGTTTCAATGTAATTTAATCCTTTTAACCTTGACATCCTAGATTAAACTCGAGGCATGAAATGTGTCATCCTCTTCATAATTTAATCTGAGTTTTCTTAATCGATGAGTAGACTATATGAAACAAATCACTATTCGAGCATGGTCATGCATTTCATAGTCCTACTCAATCAAGAAGCCTATGGATATCACCCCTAATATATAGGAGGGTTAAATTCCATCTAAATCACTCATATTCCTCACACGATTCATGATGTACCCAATAATCACCTTTATTGTCTACCCTATTAAAGGTGACCTTTGATGATATCAAAGTACATAAATTCCCGTGTAGTAATATAGTGATTTCAGGTCGGAGGATCATTACATCATTGTCACTATGAGAATTGCTTATAACACTTTGAATAATGCTCCACGTAGAATTCTCATGGTGGGTCTGTCCAGTACATTGTTCTCTAACATGTACATATGCATTGACTCAATATCTCATATATTTATGACCAATGAGATTTGGCCATCAGTCAATCCACATACTAGTCTCGATGTATTATTATTGTCCCATTAACAATGACACTCGACTAGGGACATTTAAGAGTAATGATACTAATTGTAATTATATGATCTCATGATCAAGTCACACACTTAAAGCTATATAAGTTGTATCACTATTCTAAGGAGTTTATTATGTTGACATTTATATAACGCAGTAAATAAAACCATAATAAAATAATTCATTTATTCAATCAAATATAATATCAAAAATGTTAAGCAATTACATCAAAGAATTGGCCTCTAGGGCATAAACTCTAATAGTCTCCCACTTGCACTAGAGTCAATCACTCATGTATCTAATACCCATGGAACTAGTGTGACGTTCGTGCTTATGCTGCGACAAAGCTTTGGTCAGTGGATCTGCAACATTAACATCTGTTGGCACTCTGCTTATATGTACATCTCCTCTATCAATGATTTCACGGATGAGATGGTACCGCCTAAGTATATGCTTGGATCGTTGGTGAGATCTGGGTTCCTAAGCCTGTGCAATGGTTCCATTATTATCATAGTATAGCTCAACCGGATCAATAATGGATGGAACAACACCAAGTTTAGTAACGAACTTTTTAATCCATACAGCCTCCTTGGCCGCACTAGAAGCAGCAATATACTCAGCCTCTGTCGTAGAATCGGCTACTATCTCTTACTTCAAACTTTTCCAGCTAATAGCACCACCATTAAGGCAAAACACAAAACCTGACTGAGACTTATAGTCATCTGTGTCAGTTTGGAAACTAGCATCTGTGTAACCTTTACTTGCAGTTCGTCTTCACCTCCATATACCAATAATGAATCCTTAGTCCTTTTCAGGCACTTGAGGATATTCTTGACTGTTGTCCAGTGACCTTCACCTGGATTCGACTGGTATCTGCTCGTCATGCTCAAAGCATACGAAACATCCGAACGAGTACATATCATTGCATACATGATAGATCCAATTGTCGAAGCATATAGGATCTTTCTCATATGCTCCTCATCATCATGTGATTTAGGACATTGGGCCTTAGAGATCTTAACACCATGAGATATGGGTAAGTGTCCTCTTTTTGCCTCTTACATGCTGAACCGTTTTAGCACTATATCAATATATGTACTTTGACTTAGGCCGAGCATTTTTCTCGATCTATCTCGATAGATCTTGATACCTAAAATGTAGGTTGCATCGCCCAAATCTTTCATGGAGAAACATTTTCCTAACCATGTTTTTACAGCCTGTAAGGAAGGAATGTCATTCCCAATAATTAATATGTCGTCAACATATAATACCAGGAATACAATGTGACTCCCACTAACCTTCTTATATACACAAGGTTCATCTTCATTTTTTATAAAGCCAAACTCTTTGACTGCTTCATCAAATCGAAGATTACAACTTCGAGAGTCTTGCTTCAATCCATAAATGGATCGTTGCAGCTTACATACCTTTACAGCACCCTTTGGATTGGCAAAACCCTCAGGTTGTGTTATATACACATCCTCAAGGAGATTTTTGTTAAGGAAAGCAGTTTTGACATCCATCTGCCAGATTTCATAATCATAAAAGGCTGCAATTGCAAGTAAGATCCTGATGGATTTAACCATTGCCATTGGAGAGAAGGTTTCATCTTAGTCAACACCTTGAACTTGTTTGAAACCTTTTGCTACCAGTCGGCCTTTGTAGGTTTGTACATTACCATCCATATCTGTTTTCTTTTTGAAAACCCACTTGCACCCGATTGGTTTTACCCCTTCGGGTGGATCAACCAAAGTCCATAGTTGGTTAGTATACATGGAGTCCATCTCAGATTTCATGGCTTCAAGCCATCTCTTAGAATCTAGTCCATTCATAGCTTCTTGGTAGGAAGCAGGCTCATCATGATCTATGAGCATCACATCGCTGTTTTGAGTCACAAGAAATCCATAATATCTCTCGGGCTCGTAGCGTGTCCTACCAGATCTACGAATGCCTCGTGTAATTTGAGTAGGTTTACTTTCCACAATATCTTGTGGTTCCTGCTCATGTTCCAACTCAGGTTCAATAATATTTTATGGTTCTCGAACTTCTTCGAGTTCTACTTTCCTCCCACTGTTTCCTTTAGAGACAAATTCTCTTTCTAGAAAAATACCAGTTCGAGCAACAAATACTTTGTTCTCAGAAGGTTTGTAGAAATAATACCCTTTTGTTTCCTTTTGGTATCCCACAAAATTACATTTGTCAGATTTGGGTCCGAGCTTGTCAGAAGCCAGACATTTTACAAACGCCTCGCAACCCCAAATCTTTATGAACGACATACTAGGACATTTCCCAGTCCACATCTCATATGGTGTCTTCTGAACCGTCTTTGTAGGAACACGGTTAAGTGTGAATGCAGCTATCTCTAGGACATGACCCCAGAAGCTTATTGGAAGATCTGCATGACTCATCATCGATCGTACCATGTCCAACAAGGTGCGATTCCTCCTCTCAGACATACCATTCCATTGTGGTGTTCCAGGTGGAGTGAGCTGTGATATAATACCACACTCCTTTAGAAGGTCATCAAAGTCTTGGCTTAAGTATTCACCTCCTCGATCGGATCGAAGGGCTTTTATACTTTTGCCAAATTGGATTTGAACTTCATTCTTGAATTCCTTGAACTTTTCAAAGGATTCAGATTTGTGTCTCATAAGAAATACATATCCATATCTACTGAAGTCGTCAATAAATGTAATGAAGTAATAAAACCCACCTCTTGCTAACGAACTCATGGGTCCGCATACATCACTATGTATAAGTCCCAATACATCGCTAGCCCGTTCGCTGTGTCCAGTAAAAGGGGCTTTAGTCATCTTGCCTAATAAACAAGACTCGCAATTCTCATATGATTCAAATTCAAATGAATCCAAAAACCCATCTTTATGGAGTTTGGATATGCGTTTCTCATTTATATGGTCTAAACGACAGTGCCAGAGATATGTCCAAATTAGCAAGTTAATAAGATGTCCAAATTAGCAAGTAACCAATGTCCAATTCATGTGGGTCACGAGTGGGCCACGAAGGAGCAGCCAGCCTGTGGTGCGGAATTAGAATAGAGCAGCTCACGTGATAAAGCCTTGCATTCCAATAAAGCCATGCCAGTATCAACGTAATTAAGGCTGCTGGGTAGTATGATCTTCCGCCCCAGCGAGGGATTTGCGGCTGGAGTGCCCGCTCCAGCGGGGAGGCGGAGATAAGCAGCTCAAATCCTTTCGCGATATGGAATCGTGCAGTAAAGATTAGGAAGTAAGGCTAGGGCATAATTAGGGTTGCTATTTTATTAATATAAATAGGGACTTAAGCAAACATATATATGGTATTCATTCAATAATATACTTTTTCTCTCTATTCCGTTGGTGATTTTCATGGCTATGGATAGCTAATTTATTGTTCTTGGATTAAGGAGACAGAAGCCTTGGATTAAATACACTGTGAGATATAATTTATTTTAATTGTTCAATTATTATTTTGAGTATTGATTATTCTTCTGTGCTTGAATTATATGATTGAGTTGTTTAATTGCTAGGTGCACACTAGTTTATTATTCATTAAAATCTATTGCTAAATTAGATATCGAATCCGTAATTGTTTGGTCACTCTAATTTGCGAAGCAACTAAGATAAATAATTGATTGCAGATCACAAGATTATTATATCTTAGGGAGAATATTCAACTAAATTAAATGCAACCGCTTGTGCTTGTGTTGTTTTGCTTCATCGGTTTTTTTAATTCTTAAAGCTTCTACTAGATTAAACTTTTAGTGCTTGTCTGAAGTTGTTTAGTAGTTAGGGTTATTTAGATCGCTTGTTTCTATCTAACTAAAATTAAAGAAAGACATGGGAGTGATTCTAACGATGATAATTCAAGATTTAATTGTGTATGCCTAAGTCAATGATCAGTGTATGTTCTAAGGTGGAAGTTGACTTAACCCAAGGTTTGTTCTCCTGATTTAGTTCGATACGTTATTTTACACGTTAGTTTATTTTACTTCATAACAATCAAAAATCTCCCTCTTTTGGAATACAAAGTATATAAAAATAGATTAATCAGTCTCTGTGGGATCGACTCTTACTTGCACTACTACATTATTATCGTTCGCAGTAAGATTTATTTTTGGTTGTCTACGACAGCACACCAAATTTTGGCGCCGTTGCCGGGGACTGATTTTAGTCTATTTTTTTTTATATTTTTGTAATTCTTATTTTATTATTCTTTATTTTTTTAGATAATTTGAATTTCCTTGATTGTTTATGCTCGAAACTCGATCTACTAATCAAGGTGAATTAAAGTTTGATCCAGAGATAGAGAGAACTTGTCGCAGATTAAGGAAGGAAGCTCGGGAGAATGGTGCAGAAAAGGAAGCCATGGCCACAAATCAAACCTTGAAAGAGCTTTCGGCTCCTAATTTAAACCAACAACCCTTATGCATAACTTTCCCTAATCTTGATACTAATACTCATTTTGAATTGAAATCTGGATTAATACATCTTCTACCTTTTTTTCATGGTTTGGCAGGTGAAGATCCCCGCAAACACTTGAAGGAATTCCATGTGGTATGCACGAATATGAAACCAACCAGAGTAACCGAAAAGCAGATCAAGCTAAGAGCCTTCCCATTCTCTCTGAAAGACTCAGCTAAGGATTGGCTTTACTATCTACCCTCCGTAAGTATCACCACATGGGAAGAGATCAAAAGACTCTTTTTAGAGAAATATTTTCCAGCTTCAAGGGCAGCCAATATTAGGAAGTCAATTTGTGGCGTGAGACAGAACAACGGAGAATCCCTACATGAGTATTGGGAACGCTTCTAGAGACTGTGTACTGGTTGCCCTCATCACCAAATCAGTGATCAGCTTCTCATCCAATATTTTTATGAAGGTCTCAGTTGCACCGAGAGAAGCATGATTGACGCTGCTAGTGGCGGAGCGTTGGTAGATAAGACTCACGAGGCTGTAAGAAATCTAATTGCAAATATGGCAGTCAACTCTCAATAATTTGGCACTAGACTGGATTCTGCACCAAGGAATACTAATGAGGTACAAATTTCTTCTATTGAACAACAAATTGCGAGTTTAACTGCTCTTGTTCGTCAAATGGGTGCAGGTAACACACAGCATGTAAAAGCTTGCGGAATTTGTGCTGTAGTAGGACATCCGACAAATGCATGTCCAACCCTTCAAGAGGAATCTGTTGAACATGCAAATGCAGCAGGAGGATTTCCTGGCCAACCACAAATGAATCATAATCCCTACTCGAATACATATAATCCTGGATGGAGGGATCAACCAAACTTTAGCTACGTGAATCCACAAGCAAGTCAACCCGCACCTCAAACTTTTCCAAATCAGCAGCAGTACAAACCATCGTATCCCAATAGATAACAACAGGGCCAATCTTCTAACCCTAGTATGTCTTTAGAAGATATTGTTAAAACACTTGCCACTAACACTTTAAATTTTTAACAGGAAACAAGGGCAAGTATCCAGAATTTGGGTACGCAAATGGGACAAATGGCAACTGCAATCAATCGATTGGAAGTGCAAAGCTCTGGAAAATTACCCTCTCAAACAGTGGTGAATCCAAAAGAAAATGTAAGTGCAATCACTTTGAGAAATGGTAAGGAGATTGAAATTCCAGAAAAGACAATGCCTACACCACAGAAGCAAGACAATGCAGATGGGAAAAGTAAAGAAGTAGACAGCAGTGCTCCAAACGACAAGGATGAACCTAAGCGTAAATTTCCTCCTCTCTCTGAATATAAACCGGTACCTCCTTTCCCTCTTGCTTTAACAGAAAATAGAAAATACGAGAAAAATTCAGATGTGTATGAAACTTTTCGTAAATGCGAAGTAAATATTCCATTGTTAGATGCTATTAAACAAGTGCCTCGTTATGCTAAATTTCTAAAAGAATTGTGCACACATAAGAGGAAACAGGAAATGAAACAATATAAAAAGGTGAGGGTAGGAGAAAATGTTTCTACAGTCATCCAAAGAAAGCTACCTACTAAGTGCCCAGATCCGAGTATGTTCATTATTCTGTGCACGATAGGTAGCGCTAAAATTGTAAAAGCCATGTTAGATTTAGGAGCCTCGATAAATGTCATGCCATATTCTATATATGCTAATCTATCACTGGAACCTTTGAATAAAACTGGAGTTGTAATACAGCTGGCTGACAGATCTAATGTCTTTCCCAAAGGTGTAATTGAGGATGTTCTTGTGCAAGTCAATAATTTGATCTTTCCTACTGATTTTTATGTGCTTGATATGGAAAACGGTGACCAAAATGCTCCTATTTTGTTAGGAAGACCATTTTTAAAGACATCAAAGACTAAAATAGATGTTCATAGTGGTACACTTTCAATGGAATTTGATGGCGAAAGTGTTAAATTTAATATTTATGATGCCATGAAATACCCCACTGATGATAAATCTGTTTATTCAATTAATGTGATTGACTCTTTAGCACAGGAAATCGGTGAACCTAATGGTAAGGATAAATTAGAAAGTGCACTGAGTAAGAACATTGATGAAGAAAGTGCGGATTTGACCTTAAGCGCCGAGTTGCAAGCAACTAGAACAGCTTTGCCTGACGATCCAAAATCAGGTAACAGATTTTATGCTAAAATGCCGATTTCTAACAAGATGTTTTTACCCTCTGTTTTGCAGGCACCACTTTCGGGTTTGAAGCCTTTTCATAGTCGAATGCATATCTCTATGAGGGTTTCCGCGAGAAAAAAATGGAGAACATGGACCTTGAAGGGTCCGGTCTACACGAGTTCACTCAAAGGAAATGTTGGGTCGAGCCAACGACCATAAACAAAGGCGCTGCATGGGAGGCAACCCATAGGGGAGTATCTCTCTACTTTTCTTTCCATTTTAGTTTACATTGGGGACAATGTAAGTTTTAAGTGTGGGGGGTAGCATTTAGATATTTTCCAAATTTTTAATTTTTAATTTTTATTTTATTTTTATTTTGTGGGTATATTCATTATAAACCCTCACGAAACAAACTCGTCCACTTGGGGTGACCTTGGGGTTTAAAGGCTTGTTGCACATGCTAAGTGCAATCGTGTTTCCTACGAAAAGGGAGTAGTTTTAGGATGTGTCACTTGAGCACTAAGTTAATTCTGACTTTGATCTTTGACCAATGAAAATTTTTTGAGTTCTTTTTGATAATTTCTGGGAGGACTGATAGACATTGGGTAATCTAAATTTGATTTTCTTTGTTGATCACTACTTTATTTGAGACCCTTCACTATTGAGCACATATCTATTCCAACCAGTTTTGACTTGGAAGAAATTTATCTGATTGAACGTCTAGGGAATAAATTTTGAACTCTCTCAATTGTTTGATCACCACTTGAAGTTGATATGAGGTTTTTGTTTAAGAAAAGGGAAATGATTTAGGCAAATTTTGCAAGATTGAAAGAAAAAAATTAAAAGAGAAAAGAAATGATTCATGTGGTGGGCTGAGATGGAGCGTAAAACGGACTCACTCATAAACCCGTGACATGCGAGATGGAGCGTAAAACGCACTCGCTAGTAAGATGGAGCATAAAATGCACTTACCAAAGAAAAGAAAAATATAAGAAAGAAAAGCCGTTTGATCCTTTAATGTTATCTGCTGATGTTAACTGAGATTTGTGGGAAAACAAGTGGTTGAGTTTATCTTTCTCCTTTAAGGCTTCGATTTCATAAATTTTTTTGTAGTCTGATTGGTTTGATATAGGTGGATTCACACACGGAAAGTAAAGTAAGATTGATGAAAAAAATTGAGTTTCAGATAATACATTATTTTGAAGTTTCCCAGAGTAATTCTTTTGAATCTATAAGGTCAATGTTGAAGTTCATATTAACTCGTGGCTCAAGTTTGTCAGAATTGTTATGTTGAATTTTTGTTATAGTTTATCTTTATTTTGCCCGAGGACGAGCAAAAGATAAGTGTGGGGGAATTTGATAAGGTTGAAATATGTTATATTTTATTCCTTTAATACTTAATCTTTTATATTTATTTTGTATCTAAATATATTCATTTTGCTTATATTTGTTATTTTAGGTACAATTGAACCAAGTGAACGAAATGGGCTTAGCAGTTGACAAAAGAAAGGAATTGCAACGTGCTATCAAGACGAGCCGATTGACGACCCTCGGGAATCGAAAGATACCTTTCAGCTTACTGCATCATCTTCTTGGACTTCGATTTCTTCAGACTCGACCTTATTTCGCAGCCTTCCGTAAGGACTATTTGGGATTTTTTGGGTACAAAGCTCAACTTTCACCAAACTAAGACCTAAGGCACGAACTTTAAGGCAACCAGACCCATGGGACCTAGCCTCAGGCGCACCTGCTCCAGTAGTAGGTACATCTACGGCTGCCCCTGGAGGCCTATATCAGCAGCCATCAGCTCATTTACACAAAAAAGAGAAAGAAGTTAGAGATAGAGAAGAGTTCTAGAGAGAGAAAGGCTCGGATCTTGACATATTTCATCATATTTAAGTTGTTTAATCTCATATCTTGTATACTTTGAGTGCCTTGAGTGATATAGAGTGATCCTAAGCCATAAAAAGCTTGTTCACGCTTCGCCCAAGGTGAAAAACACTCATTTTAGGCACTTTCTTTGTAAATATTGTTCAATATACTAGATTTATGTTATATTTTGCTTGAATCTAGCTAGATCTTGTTCTTTTATACATATATTGTGGTGTAGGTGGGAGATCTATAGATCCCATAGGTTATATATTGCATATTTAGTTGAAAATCAAGTCTGAAGGCTAGATCTACCTAGATCTAAGCCGGATCTAGCCTTTTGAGTGGTTATTAAGCATGAAGCTTTAACCCGTATGCTAGATCGATTTAGATCCATGGTAGATCTACTTGTTTTTACTGCTTTTGGTCAGTCCTGGTCACTCCGTAGAGCTCTAGATCTGTATCTAGAGGTGAGGGGGTCTTAGTAGCTCGTAATGGATATTTCAACTAATGGAATCATCTATTATCGGATCTAGGATTTGTTGTACATACATATTTAAGTATAATAATGTGAGCCTAGGAATCCCGATGTCGAGATCCAATGATCAGATCTTGACTTGATTCCCACGATGGACGTTTCATTTTCAATGAAATGTTTAAATGATGCGAAATCATTATATATGTAATCTTTGGATCTTGAAAACGAATTCGAGGGGTTAGTCCCGAGAGTTTAGATTCAAGATCCCGTGATAGTGAAAACTTTGATTTTGGGTACTCGGATTCATCGAGATGGCTTACATGCCCAATGATCAGACCCTTTTTAGCGCTTTCTAGCATGTATTTTCACCAAACACGATTTCCAAATCAAAATAGCAAAGAGCTTTCATAATAATAATAAAGCATTTCGGGGATAGACATTTAGATAACAAATGGAAGTATCAAAGGACCTCGATTCCTTTTTGACAAAGGATTTGAATACTTTGTTTTCAAAACATCATTGATATATATTATTTTCTAAAAATAAACTTTTATAAAAATAAAATCCATTGCGCATAGGGTTAAAGAGGTACAACACTACTTTCGGAATAATTTTATAGTCTTAAGAATTAATAATGGAAGTATCAAAGGTCCTCGATTACTATTCAGGCAAAGGATGTCAAACCTTGTGTTTTTCCAAAAATATCATATGAAATGTATATTTTGTCTAAAAATGAACTTTATGCTAAATCAAATCCTTCGTACATAGGTGCAAAAGAGGAACAACACTACTTCCAAATAACTCACAATAAGGCTTAGAATAAACTTTCAAAATAAAACACACACATACACACACTTTATGCATAGGAAATCTATCAGATGCAGTAACCATGTTTTCACGGAAGTCAGGGGTGCCTAACACTTTCCCCTCGCTTAAGCTAGCCCCCGAATTCTAAGAATCTCGATTTCTAACCAATGCTACGGAGTCACATATTGGACCATATTGCAAAAACCTTCAAAATACGGATGAGTTGGTATATCCATTTAAATCATACCAATTGGAGGCTCTGTCTCATTCGGTCCAATCATCAAAATTAATCAATAAAATCAAACTTTGTAAAATAAGTCGAATAATGTCGTTCTTTTCCTAAATCTCACCCTTCAGATGAATTAATTAACATAGCAAAATAAAAAGGTTAAGAAGTAATAGGAAAAATAGAAAAAAGAAAACAGTTAATCTTCAAACAAACGCGAAATAGAGATAATAAGACTCTCGAGTTTTTTTCTCGACGTTGACAGGTGGCGACTCTGTTGGGGATGACAGAGGGCTTAAGACGCGTTCAATCTTTTTAATCTCCACTTTTGCATGTGCATTTTGTGTGAATGATCTTTGTGTGTGAAAAATGTCTCTAATCTTTAAGTGCTTTATATTAGTGTCTTTCACAATATATTAGTGTCTCGTGCAATGTCATTATATTACATCTGGTGAGGATGATGAATGTATGAATGAATGTTGTGTGGTACCTCTATTAGGAGGCAAACCCGTCGGTTGTTTATTACTGGACTCTAAAGAGTGTTATCTTATGAGGCTCAGGAAAGGCACCACTCAGATCCGCTCCAACTCAAAGATGAATGTCTTCATCAAGTAATTACAAAGTTCTAGGAACCAAATAGAGTAACCTAAGAGAGGTCACCCTCTGATAAACCAAACAAGCAAGATGTCTCTTCATTCCCTGTTACTTTCAGAATTTATAAATGCCATCCATCATAAATTGTCATTTGTACATCCTTCTTATTCTGTCAACAAGTCAACTAACCCCTTGTTTTGCAGGAAAAGATTAAAAAACACATAAACTGATGCATAACATATCATGCATCCATATCATCTATGTAAGACCCCGAATTTTATGAATAAATATTTAATTTTCTTTATATATTACTTGAAATAGTAAGGGGTTGATTTAATTAATGTAGTAAGTTATGGGTAAAATGCGCAAATATTTCAAAATGTGTAAGTGGTTATAAAATATTCATTGTTGTCGGGGAATATTCGTTTGGTCGTGGAATATTCTTGTTGTCGGAGAATATTCGTACGACGGCGCAGCTAATTGTGGGCCCCACAACGGAATAACTGTCGGATATAGAAAGCGACAGAAATAACCTTTTTATAAAATAACAGCGTAGTTGTTACCGTTAGTACTGTTGAAATACCCGGTGATTAAAATACAGTAATATGCAGTGTTGCATAGTAGCACACGGTATTGTACAGTATTTTGAATTATTGATTCTTACGTAAGAAGGCACTTACTCAATCATTGTTACAGTAATTACTGTTCAATATTTTATATTATTGATTCAATAATTGCATGATATTTTATTGATTCAATAATTGCTACGTTGATATTTTATATCAATAATTGCTACGTTGCTATTTTATATAATTGATTCAATAATTGCTACCGTTGATATTTTGTATTATTGATTCAATAATTGTCATTGCACAGTATTTCACATTATCAACTCAATAATTCATATTATTTGAATAATATTATTAGATAGCATTATTGACAATGTCTAAGGAAGTTCTGTCTAGGAAGGGTTATTTAATTGCGCGCCAGTAAGGAGAATTTCTTATCGGAAGGCCCCCTCTTTCTTGGGAACGACCTGGTTGTCAATATTGTAGTTCTGTGATATTATTTGTGAATAATTAATTATTGATTTATATGATAAAGAAATATTTATTTTGTGGATATAAAAGAAGGAATTAGTGCTAAAGTATTTTTATCAGTATTTTGTTGTGAAAAATCATCCGTTTATGGATTTCGAATAATTTATATTTGGAAATTGGAAAAACTTCCTTCTACAAAGTTGTAGAGAATTAAATTTCCTATAAAAAGGACATAGAATTTGTATTTTTCTGACAAAAGGGCTATTTATTATGAATTATTGAAGTTTTAAAAAATAAATATTTTTTTATATGGGTGGGCCCCACTTTTGTTTTTTACCGCTTGTAAATGCTGAATTTAAATTTCAATTGTGGTGTGCGTATGTGAAGAAGCCGCCGGCCGCAAAAGTCAATATTGGTGTCCTGGCATTTTCTTATAAATAGGGTGCTTAGGTTAGAATTGAAAATCACACCAGATTCAGAAGTTTTCTCTCTATAATATCGAGCGTATTTTTGTGAGTATTTAGATACTTTGAGTGTTGCTATTCAGTGCAAGTTTTATTCAGCCTTATAGCCGATATTCCAGTCAGAAGTACTATTCTTTTGAGGTAAGGGATGTTATTTTCTTTCGTAAATGATATTATTCTTTTCAATATCATTATACCAAAATATTGGCATGGATTTTATTATGAAATTCTTACTTTTTCAGTTGGGGTTACTATTCACGTATACGGCACTATTCACAGAAAAAATTAAATTTTCTTCTATTTGTCCAAGTTGCTTGTTAAGGTTCTTATCTTTGATTGGATCTAAGTTTTGAGCATTATTCTTAAATTTTGCTCCACAATTGATCATTACGAAGTATTTTTGAATTGGATAAACTAAAATACGAATCCTTAATCTTTGTCCTTTATCTCACTGGATTCGTTCTTTAAAATGTTTTTCATCATCCTCGGTCCTAAAAGGTGATATAACTGAATATCTTTGGATTGTAGAGCAAAGATGAATGATTACCTGATGAATATCTTTGGCCGTAGTGCAAAGACGGACAGGTGTTGAGATGAACATGACCACTGGTGATACAAATGAATATCTTTGGCCCGTAGTCCAAATATGAATATTTGATTTGAGATGTATATTGATTGATGTTACAGGGATAAAATATTGATGATGGACTTTTAAATCATAAAAGATAGTTGATTTCATTCTCTACTTAACTCTTCTAATGAATTGTTATTTCCGCTGCGAATATTAATCTAAAACTTATTGTCAATAATATTTTATCTGAATTGTTGAAGACTAACGATAATTTATTTTTCATTATCTTAGTCATAATATTCTTTACTGGGCTAGTTGAGCTCACCCTTTTCATCTATTGTCCTCTTCAGGAAATGAGAATGTCGCAGGAACTAGTCGGGGGACAGAGTGATGGTCCGAGTTAGAGCAGTAGTAGTCCTCACTATTTTTAATAAATAGTGTGATAATAATTGTAATGAGAACTTAGTTTGAATGTTAATATTTTTTACATATTTGTGTTGACACTCACAGTTGTGTGGTCGTATTTTGCACGACCGTGTGATATAAAAGTTTGTATTTGAATTCTGTAGCATGTATTTGGCGACTCAGAATGGGTTGGGTTGACTGGACCTATTCTGGGGGCATCACAGTTGGTATCAGAGCTTAGGAATATGATCTCTGGCGGAGATCTGGGAATAGAACTAGGAGGGGAGAGACGAGTAAATCCTTCGCTAGTGTGTCCTACCTAAGCTTATGTGGTATTTAATTGGTCAGTCGGAGCATAGGGTTATTATGGGATATGTTAATTTGTTTAATTAACCCTTGTTTTATGGTAGTATTTGAGAATGGCAACTTAGAATGTTAACAATGAAGTGAATGATACCGTGGAGACACCTTTAATCACCAACCAGGAGAACGTGTAACAAGAAGGCAATGTTCATCCTGAAAACAACGCTGATCAGACGATAAACGATGAGATGTTTAGAAGTTTTTTGCAGTTCATGCAAAACCAGACGAGGGAAACTCATGTGCAAAATACAGGTGGAGATAATAATAACACGCGAATTGTCACTGCCAAGCAGTTCAAAGAATTGGGACCACCAGAGTTGTTGGGTAAGCCGGATCCGATCAAGGCGGAGACGTGGGTTAAGCAAATTACCAAGATATTTGATGTCTTGGGATGCACGGAGGAACAGAAGGTTCCATTCGCCACGTTTATGTTCCGTGGAGAGGCAGATTACTGGTGGGAATTCGTGAAGCGTACCCAGCTTGCCGCACTCAAGATGTCTTGGGAAGTATTCCAAAAACTATTCAATAACAAGTACTTTCCTGAAAGTATTCGTCATATAAAGGAGGTAGAGTTTATCAAACTAGAACAAAACAACATGACGGTGTCCCAGTACGAGGCTAAGTTCGCGGAGCTGTCCAGGTTTGCACCTCATTTGGTAGAGAATGAGGAACGTATGACGCGAATGTTTCTGAGAGGTTTGAAACCAGAAATTCGTCAATACCTCATTTCTCACAAATTTTCTCTATATTCGGATGTAGTTAACAGGGCCCAGTTGTTAGAACGAGATAATGATTATGTTCAACCAAGGGATAACAACCAAGGTCGTACCGGTGGCAGCAGTCATTGGAACAATGACAACCAGCGGGGAGGAAAGTATCATGACAGAAGCGGTAACCACTCTGGTGGTAATCGTGACCATGATAGTAGAAAAAGCGAATCGGGAGGAGATTTTAAGAAGAGAAGGTACAACAATGAGAACGTGAAGACGTCAACATCAGCACCAGCATCAACTGTTTCTAGGGGAGGAGAACGACCACCGGTCGTATGCTATAAATGTGGGAAAGAGGGACACATCAGCCCAAACTGCCCACAACAATTCAAAGCATACTATAACTGTGGAAAAGAAGGACATATAGCTCGAGATTGTCCTATACTGAAACCAAGTCTAGCGGGAGTGGTGATTCCAAAGGCGGTTTCGGACAAGTCAAAGTCGGTGATTCCTGGAAGAGCGTTTGTCGTGACAGCCCAAAACGCGAGGAATCCACACGAGGTGATTACGGGTAAGCTAATCATAAACTCTTGCGAAGTTTACACCTTGTTAGACACTGGTGCTACCCATTCTTTTATTTCACCTGTTTGTGCTCAACGTTTGAACTTTAACTTCTGATAAATTAGACTTTGACTTATCTGTTGAAACTCCGTTGGGAGAAACCTTTGTTACATCCATAGTTTACAAATCTTGCTTGATTCAGATTGGTACCCTTACCTTACCTGTTGATCTTATATCTTTGAAAATACTTACATTTGATGTGATTTTAGGAATTGACTGGTTAACCACTTACCATGCCAAAATTGATTATTTTCGTAAGGTTGTTAGTTTTCATATTCCTATTCAACCTGTTGTGCGAATCCAAACCACCAACCCACTAAAATCAGTCAATATCATTTCAAGTCACAAAGCTATTCGTTTATTAAAAAACGGATGTCAAGCTTTCTTAACTCATGTCACTGATCTAAACCAAAATACGTCAGATCTGAATAATATTTCCGTTGTTAATGAGTTTCCTGATGTATTTCCCGAAGAACTTTATGGTCTACCCCCAGAACGTGAAGTTGAATTCTTTATTGACCTTGAACCCTGTACAAAACCCATTTTTAAAACCCTATATCAAATGGCTCCTATTGAACTTCAGGAGTTAAAGGTCCAATTATAGGAATTATTAGACATCGGTTTTATTCGTCCTAGTACGCCTCCTTGGGGTGGTCCTGTTTTATTCGTAAAGAAGAAAGACAAGAGTATGCGACTTTGTATTGACTATCGGGAGTTGAACCATGTCACCATCAAGAATAGGTATCCGTTACCTCGTATTGATGACTTGTTCCACCAGTTGCAAAGAGCACAATTCTTTTCAAAGATCGATCTTCATTCTGGATATCATCAGCTGAAGATTAAAACTGAGAATATTCTGAAAACTGCTTTCAGGACTCGGTACGGGCATTATGAGTTCTTAATCATGTCTTTTGGATTGACTAATGCTCCTGCTGCTTTCATGGATATGATGAACTGTGTATTTAAGGAATATTTGGATCAGTTTGTTGTTGTCTTTATTGATGACATCCTCATCTATTCTAAAAGCCGTAAAGATCATGAGCACCACTTGAAGTTCGTACTTCAAAAGCTTCGTGAGAACAAGCTATATGCCAAACTGAAGAAATGCGAGTTCTTGCTTGAGGAAGTAGCATTCCTTGGGCCCGTGGTATCGAAACGTGGAGTATCTGTTGACCCGGCAAAAATTGAAGCAATACAAAGTTGGGAGCAACCTAAGTCGGTGATCAAAGTACGAAGCTTTCTGGGCTTAGCTGGTTATTATCGGAGGTTCGTAGAGGGATTTTCTCGAATCACTACTCCATTAACTCAGCTGACTGGAAAAGATACAAAATTCGTTTTGGAGCGAAGAATGCGAGAAGAGCTTCCAAGAGCTCAAAAGAAGACTTATCTCGGCACCTGTTCTGACAATACCATCTGGTTCGGATGGATTTGTTATCTACAGCGATGCTTCGGGCAAAGGGTTAGGATGTGTTCTCATGCAACATGTAAAAGTCATAGCCTATGCCTCGCGATAACTCAAAGAATATGAGAGGAATTATCCTACTCATGATCTAGAGTTGGAAACTGGCAATTTCATGTTGAAGATCTAGAGATATTACCTGTACGGGGAGAGAGTAGAGATTTATACGGATTATAAGAGCCTTAAATAATTCTTCACTCAAAAGGAACTCAACATGCAGCAACGACGTTGGCTTGAGCTGTTGAAAAATTATGATCATACCATCCAATACCATCCTAGAAAAGCGAACGCGGTAGCTGACGCGTTGAGTAGAAGATCATATGCGGGAACGAGTGCGATGATGTCAAGTATACGCGTGGAACCAGCTTTGATTGATAAAGTTAAAGCTGCTAAAGCTATGGATCCGGAGCTGATGAAGATGAAGAAGAAAGTGCAAGAAGGTGCCATTCCAGAAGCAAGAATCGATGAAGAGGGAATACTTTGAGTCAACTCCAGACTTTGTGTTCCTAACGATTCTGACTTGAAGCATAGAATCATGATGGAGGCACACAACACACCATTTGCAAACCATCCTGGGAGTACCAAAATGTATCGTGATCTTCGACATACATTTTGGTGGAGTAATATGAAAAGAGAGATCGCGGAGTTTATTTTGAGATGTTTAACTTGTCAACGTGTAAAGGCGGAGCATCAAGTGTCGAAGGGTCCATTGCAACCACTGGAGATTCCAAAATGGAAGTGGGAACACATTACGATGGATTTTATTACGGGTCTTCCCAAGGTTTCTCAAGGCATAGATGCGATTTGGGTTATTGTTGATAGATTAACTAAGTCTGCTCATTTCTTGCCGATACGGGAGACTTATTCCCTTGAACGTCTTGCTCATATGTACGTGAATGAGATTGTGAGATTGCATGGCATGCCAGTATCCATAGTTTCGGATCGTGACCCCAGATTTACTTCACGATTTTGGATCAGTTTGCAGAAAGCTATGGGCACGGATTTATGATTCAGTTAGGCTTATCATCCTCAAATAGACGGACAATCAGAAAGGCCTATTCAAACTCTTGAAGATCTATTGAGACTCTGTGTTCTAGACTTCAAAGGGAATTGGGATAAGTACTTACCATTGGTGGAATTCTCCTACAATAACAGTTATCAAGCAAGTATAGGAGTAGCTCCATTCGAAGCGTTATATGGGAGAAAGTGTCGTTCTCCAGTATGCTGGGACGAGGTGGGTGAAACAACATTGTTGGGACCGAAGTTAGTACGTATAACTACGAAAAAGATCCAAATGATCCGACAACGAATACAAACCGCACAAGATCGACAAAAGAGTTATGCGGATCTTCATCGAAAGGACGTGGAATTTAATGTTGGGGACCATGTGTTATTACGTGTTACTCCGTGGAAGGGAGTTACGAGGTTTGGCAAGAGAGGAAAGCTCAATATACGATTCATTGGTCCATTTGAGATCATTGACCGAGTAGGAAATGTGGCCTATAGACTCGCTTTACTTCCAAGTATGTCTCGTGTTCATAATGTTTTTCACATATCCGTGTTGCGTAAATATGTGAAAGATCCAAACCACATTATTGAGTTAGAGTCGGATGAGATAGCTAAAGATTTATCGTATGAGGAGGTACCTGTCAAGATTGTGGATAGGAAGGAGCATGTCCTACGCTCGAAAATTATACCTCAAGTTAAAGTTTTGTGGAGAAACCATGGTATTGAGAAAATGACCTAGGAGTTAGAATCGGAAATGAAAGCGAGGTATCCTCACCTCTTCGACACCCCAGGTACGTACGTCAATTTCGAGGGCGAAATTTCATAAGGAGAGGAGAATGTAAGACCCTGAATTTTATGAATAAAGATTTAATTTTTTTTATATATTATTTTGAAATAGTAAGGGGTTGATTTAATTAATGTAGTAAGTTGTGGGTAAAATGTGCAAATATTTCAAAATGAGCAAGTGGTTATAAAATATTCATTGTTGTCGGGGAATATTCGTTTGGTCGTGGAATATTCTTGTTGTCGAGGAATATTCGTACAACGGCGCAGCTATTTGTGGGCCCACAACGTAATAAATATCGGATATAGAAAGAGACAGAAATAACCTTTTAATAAAATAACGGCGTAGTTGTTACCGTTAGTACTGTTGAAATACCGGTGGTTAAAATACAATAATACGCGGTGTTGCACAGTAGCACACGGTATTGCACAGTATTTCGAATTATTGATTCTTACGTAAGAAGGCACTTACTCAATTATTGGTACAGTAATTACTGTTTAATATTTTATATTATTGATTCCATAATTGCATGATATTTTATTCATTCAATAATTGCTACGTTGATACTTTATATCAATAATTGCTACGTTGCTATTTTATATGATTGATTCAATAATTGCTACCATTGATATTTTGTATTATTGATTCAATAATTGTCACTGCACGGTATGTGACGCCCCCAAATTCTAGGACCGCCACTTGGTCTCTCGAATTCGGTTCATCACGTGCTCATGGTAATACATCGCAATAATGATAACTAAATATCACACAACCACAGCGGAAAATCTATTCTAGAATAATTTACAATGATTTATTATAATTATTCCCCCAAGTCTCGCAACCTACAGTACTTAATAGATTACATAGCAATATCAATTAACGACTTGTTATATAATCTAACTTAAGCTTAAACATAACCAAATCCAGTCTTACTACATCATCTTCACACAATATTAATATATTTGAAACATAACAGACATAAGCTAGTTGGTAGCCTTACCCTTGCCCTTATCAATGCCCGAAGGTTCGCCATGCTCTGCCTTAACTGAAATATTTTAGGGAAAGCAAGAATGAGCACAAATTGCCCAGCAAGTAATATACAATAAGGGTGAATAATAAGATTCTCAATTCTCGAAAGGGCATAGCAAGATTTGATAGTTCAAGAATAACAAGAATATCAACAGTTCTCAATAACAGTCGCTAAGGACAGGATAATATCAATATGATTCAATAATAAGTCAATTCAAGATTTCAAATAATTGAATACTGAGTAGTCACTACGGACTATGAACTTCTACTAGAATTGACAGTAATAAACTGAAAATCCAACAAAAATAGGTACAACAGGTGATCAGCATAAAGTACCCTTGTTATGCATAACAATCAATCATACTCAAGTGTGCACGTCGGTTCTCCGACAATTATATATTCCCTTCAAAGAAGGTTGTTCTTCTCAGTCAAATACAAGATCCCGCACCAATCAATTAGTTTGGGTTGCTTTTCAATAACATAAGTCCAGCCGAATCAAATGGCATAGACACTTTCACAATATTCAAGGACAATACTAAGTTCAACATGAATAATAGCTTGAAATAAGAGTTCAAGTATGCTAATTCAATTCAACCTATTAAATAGGAAACTAGTTCGCAATACACAAGATAGGATACTTGCATAGTAAAAGAGTATAAGTTAGGAAACTTTCACAATCATAGATTTCCTTGCATAAAGTAAATGCGTCGGTTAGGATACTTGCACTTTAAAAGAGTGTAAGTAAGAGAACTTACCTTTAGCGTAGTTTATCCACGAAAAGCAATCAACACTTTCGAATTCCTATCGTAATACAGTTACGTATATATATGATATTCATTAGTCATATAATTTAACTTCACATTTTCTCTTTGAATATACGATCAACACATAAGGTAAGTTTTACCTAGCTACATAGTTATATAGAATATAATTTCTATCCTTAACGTTCCTTCTTTAGAGTTTAAACGCATTCTCATATTATATAAGATCTCAACAATTAGCAAACATGCTTGCATATTATTAATATCACATAAGACCACAATCAATACTAAATATATTTCATTTTAGCAAGTTACGGCATCTCCTTAAGTTAACCGTCAAAATCGGGTTCAAGTAACATCATATAATATCACGTAGCATGTTTTCATATTTAAAGGATACATTCATGCTTGTATAACTTTTCCAAATCCAATCGTACATGGTATAGGTTCTTAAGTTAATACTTAAAGCCATTCAAGGACACGAACTCATATGGTCTAACATGGTCGCTTTTAAACACATAAGATATTCATATAACTTGTATTAGTCATGCTCATGAGTACTCGTATTGCATATATGTAGCTAGCATTGTTATTATCTTGAAAACATGCTTTGTTTATGCTAAACTTTAATCACGACAACTAATCATGGTATATATACATGCATGACACATGAATGAGTCTAAGAGTACTATCACACGTGTCCATAAATGTCAGATTCTAATTCTCGTCATAACATACCAACGTTCACGTTCAAAGCTTATACTTTGTTAGTATAGTTCATTAATAAGGTCTATCATGATCATGCTTCCTTATGAAACCCATATACACAAGTTAACATGCTTTTCATGTATTTTAAGGCCTTATAAACATGCTCGAAAAGTTAGAATGTATATATGGTCTTTACATGTCAATATCAACCTTCAAAACTTGTATTTTTGTTAGATATGTTCAATAGTGAGGTCTAACAGGCTCTTGTCATACTATGAACCATATATACATAACTTAATATGTCTTTCATATATCTCTACCTCATACCGACATGCCTTGAAAAATCAGAATATTAACATGCTTTATATATGTTAACGTTCGTTTATGAAACTTTAAGTTTGTTTTCAAACTATATGTCGTTTGGTTAACCATGCATGCTAATATACTAAAACATGCTTACATTGCCTCATTAGGTTTATATATATGTATTAATCATGCTCCCATGCTTGTTGAAACAAAAATCAAACAATTGGTATATAACAGTTTTGTTGCAGAATGCAGAAAACTGCACACAGAGGCCGGCGCTGCGGCGCCGCAACAGCAGCCATATTCTAGCGCTGCGGCGCGGGTGGCGCTGTGGCGCGGGCTGCGGCGCTGCGGCGTGGGTACAGTTCCTGCTGTTCAGACTGCAGCGAAACCGACCCAAAACCTCCCATTTTATCTATCTCGACATACCCATATGCTATTAGACTAACCTTTTTAACTTACTAACACATATATATGCTTATATAACAGTCAATCGCCCAAACGATTCCCAATTTCATGAACTCCAACTAATTTCACGAATTCGATGCTTTACAGAAATTACAGAGCAACAATGGAAATGAAAGTCAAGAAAGCTATATAGTGGTTCCATCACGTATGTATGTTCATATAACAACAATATAAGGGTTCTACAAACCAATCATGAACCAATTTGTCATAATCAAAAATTTGAAGGAAACTTCAGAAACAGAAAACGAAAATGAAGAACAAAGGAAGAGGGATTATACCTCTGCTAGGATTCAAATATAGTTTGCTGCTAATCCAACTTCTCCTACTAGTATATGTATATTGCTTTCACTCACCACTTATGCAAACTCTCAGCAAATTGAAAACGAAGAAACATGGCTGCTATTTATAGAAGAATCCTTACACAGACAATGCAATTGTCCATTAAATTGAACCACTAGATTGAAGCTTTGTATATCAGCTAAGGAAGAGTTGGTAGAGTGGTTGAAGAACACTGTTGTGCCCACTCCCCGTATCATGATTTGCTAGAATGCTGAGTTTGAGAAGGTAGGAGTAGGCTAGCTTCATGAGTGTTTTACGTGTACAAGGTTTGTGTCTTATTAATATGGGACAAGGCATAAAAATCTCAGCATTTCCAATTTGTAAACAAACTAGTGTTAATACTTAGGTTATATACACACACATATTTAGACACTTAGGTCTTTAATTGAAATGTCACAATAATTCATATACTGTAGTAAGTGTAAATTGACACATATAATCCATGTACATTTTGTTAATACCGGATATAATCTAATCAGATGTTAACACATTACACTGTCTCCTTTATTAAAACTAATTGTTTACAATATGTTCATGATATATTATACAATGTATACCCACATATTTATTGTCACACAAGTTATTAATCAAGTAGCTCACATGGTTTAATAAGCCTTACCATATAATAGTGTCATATTACACTTCACATAATACATAGTCAGCTAATATATGCTACGCATTTAATTCGCATGCTTGCACATATAATTTCTACATCTTATAAATTGAATATTAATTAATAATATACACATATCCTACATCAATCAATATAATTGTTAACCTCCATAACAATTTAATTAACCCTTATATGATTAATTATCACTTTGATATAAATCTTATTATATTTATAAACACGTTGCTCATTATTATTATGTTTCTTGCAATAATAATAATCACATATTATTAATCAATCCTCATTAATATTTTATAACAGTTAATTAATATTCTTCGATTAACAATTAATATAGATTAATTGTTCGCTTAAATTAATATAATCATTCTTATATTACGTCACTGTGCCACACAAGGCAATCAACGAGTTTATCACAAACTCCACCAATTTCTCAATTATTATAATTATTCAATTATATATAATTGAATTAATTCATCTCATAACACAAAATCATTTATATTCAAATAAATTCTCATTTCCATTAATATATTTATTTAATAATATATGGAAATTCTTGGGTATTACATCCTCCCCCCCCTTATAAAAATTCTGTTCCGGAATTGCTACAAGGTTACACAAATAGATGGGGATAGTCCCTCATCATCCTATCTTCTAACTCCCACGTTGCCTCCTCGACATCGTGGTTACGCCAAAGTATTTTTACAGATGAAATAACTTTATTTCTCAAAGTTTGTTCTTTCCTATCTAATATCTGGACAGGAATTTCTCCACACGCCAAGTTCTTCTCCACTTGAATGGGCTCGTAAGAAATCACGTGCTTGTAGTCGGCCTTGTACGGTCGCAATACGAAAATGTGAAACACGTTGTGGATGTGCTCCAGTTCGGGTGGCAATGCAACTTTGCATGCCACTTCGCCCACTCGCTTCAGTATCTCGAACGGTCCTATGAATCTTGGACTCAATTTTCCTTTCTTGCCGAAACGGATTTTTCCCTTCCATGGAGATACCTTCAAGAATACGAAACTGCCGACTTTGAAGTCTCGGTCCTGCCAATGCAAATCTGCGTATTTCTTCGGGCGATCTTGAGCTGCTACAAGTCTGGCTCTTATCACTGTCACCACGTCTGCGGTTTGTTGAACTAACTCTGGTCCGAGTATTTGTCGTTCTCCGACTTCGTCCCAACATAACGGCGTTCTGCACTTTCTCCCGTAAAGAGCTTCAGTACGGTGGCATGCTGATACTCGCATGGTAGCTATTATTATATGCGAATTCTACTAAGGGTAGGTGGTCGTCCCAATTTCCCTTAAAATCCATCACGCAAGTCCTAAGCATGTCTTCTAGCATTTGTATTGTTCGCTCACTTTGTCTGTCTGTTTGAGGATGATAAGTTGTACTCAACCTCAACTGCGTTCCCATTCTTTTTTGCAAACTCTTCCAAAAATTGGACGTGAAGCGCGGATCTCGATCAGAGACAATTGACACCGGCACTCCATGTCGTGAAACAATTTCTTTTACATATAGGCTTGCTAATTGGTTCAAACTGTAGTGGATCTTGATTGGTAGAAAGTGTGCGGTCTTCGTTAGTCGATCCACGATAACCCAAATAGCATCATAACCTTTATGTGTAACTGGAAGTCCTACCACGAAGTCCATGGTAATATGCTCCCATTTCCACTCTGGTATTTCTAACGGTTGTAGTAAACCACTCGGCCGCTGATGCTCTGCTTTAACGCGTTGGCAAGTCAAGCATCTACTGACGCACTCCGCGACTTCCCGTTTCAAATTGGGCCACCAAAAATGTTGCCTTAGATCTTGGTACATCTTTGTGCCTCCCGGATGAACGGAATATGTCGTATTGTGTGCCTCGTGCAAAATCTCTTCCCTCAACTCGGTTACCGCTGGTACCCACACTCTCCCTTCAAATCTCAAAATACCGTCTTTATCCATTCGAAATTTTTCTTCCTCATTTTCTGTGATCCTCTTTCGGATTTTCTCACACTCTTCATCCTTTTCCTAAGCTTCCTTTACTCTATCCAACAACGTCGGATAAGCTTCCATTACAATTAACTTCTCACCAAACTTTTCTGGTCCTTTCACTTCTATCTCCAATTTCTACATCTCTCTTATCAACTCTTCCTGAGTCGTCAAATTAAACAACTTCTCCCTTCCTTTCCTGCTCAGAGCGTCGGCAACCACATTTGCCTTTCCCGGGTGATAAAGAATATCGCAGTCATAGTCTTTGATTAATGCTAACCACCTTCTCTGCCGCATGTTTAACTCCTTCTGTGTGAAGCTATATTTCAGACTTTTGTGGTCCGTGTATATCTCACATTTTTCTCCGTATAGATAATGTCTCCATATCTTTAACGCAAAAACTACTGCCGCGAACTCTAAGTCATGAGTGGGGTATCGTTTTTCGTAATCCTTCAATTGTCGTGACGCATATGCAATAACCTTGCCATGTTGCATGAGCACACAGCCAAGCCCCTTGTGCGATGCATCACTATACACCACAAAATTTCCCGCATCATCTGGTAATGATAACACAGGTGCTTCGCTCAATCTCCTTTTCAGTTCTTGAAAACTTTCTTCGCATTTGTCGGTCCATACAAATTTCACCGTCTTTCTAGTCAAATTGGTCAACGGGGTTGCTATCTTAGAAAAATCTTGGATGAATCTTCGATAGTACCCAGCTAACCCTAGAAAGCTTCTCACCTCCGTCGGTGTTCTCGGTTGTTCCCAATTACTTACTGCTTCGACCTTTGCAGGGTCTACTGAGATTCCATTCTTATCCACCACGTGGCCTAAGAATTGAACCTTCTCTATCCAAAATTCTCACTTAGAAAATTTTGCATACATCTTCTCCTTCCTTAGTGCCTCCAAAACAATCTTCAGATGTTCGGCGTGTTCTTCATCTGTCTTTGAGTAGATCAAAATGTCGTCGATAAAAACCACTACAAATTTATCCAAGTATGGCTTGAAAACTCGGTTCATCAAGTCCATAAATGCTTCCGGAGCATTAGTCAATCCGAATGACATTACCAAAAACTCGTAGTGTCCATAACGGGTTCGAAACGCAGTCTTTGGTATGTCCTCATCCCTCACTTTCAGTTGATGATATCTTGTTCGTAGGTCGATCTTTGAGAAACACTTTGCTCCCTTCAGTTGATCAAATAAGTCGTCTATCCTCGGTAGCGGATACCGGTTCTTGATCGTTACTCTGTTCAATTCTCGATAATCGATACAGAGCCTCATCGATCCGTCCTTCTTCTTAACGAATAGTACTGGTGCTCCCCAAGGAGAAACACTCGGTCGAATGTAACCCTTATCCAATAATTCTTGTAATTGTATCATCAATTCCTTCATTTCTACTTGCGCCATACGATATGGAGCTTTCAAAATCGGTGCCGTTCCCGGTGCTAAGTCTATTACGAATTCGATTTCTCTGTCTGGCGGAAGACCAGCCAGATCGTCCGGAAACACATCTTGGAATTCATTAACTACGTATATATCCTTAATTTCTACTCCCTTTTTCCGAGTATCAACGATGTAAGCTAAATATCCTACACATCCTTTCCTTAACAATTTATTGGCCTGCATCATCGTAACGCAACACGATTGCTTAAGCGATGAGCTACCATAAAACACTACCTTAGACTTACTCGGAGTCTGAAGGTTCACACATTTGTTCTGACAGTCAATTATCGCAGCATGGTTATACAACCAATCCATTCCCAGTATTACGTCAAATTCTCCCAGTCTAATAGGAATCAAGTCTACGCTCAGTTCATGTTTACTAATACTTGCGCGACAATTTTGATAAACGTATTCTACAGGGATCACTTCCTTATTAGCAACTTCTATGATCAAAGGATTTTCTAAAAGTTCTCGGGGTGTACTAAGTCTACTAGCAAATTCTTCAGATAGAAAAGAACAGGTGGCACCCGAATCAAATAATACATAAGCATTTATATCATTGATTGGGATTATACCTGACACCACATCCTTCGCAGCCACTGCGTCTTGGACGGTCATGTTAAAGGTTCTGGCGGTTGGGCGGTTGGATTGTGCCGGTCCACCGATCATCAGCTTGTTGCCTCCTTGCTGATTACTACCCCCGCCACTTCCCTTCTTTGGGCAGTCCTTAATTCGGTGCTCCGTCGAGCCACACGTAAAGCATCCTTGTATCTTTTTCAGTTTCAAATAGTTGTGCGAGATGTGCCCTTCCTGTCCGCAGTTGTAGCAAGTGCCACGTCCCTTCTAGCACTCGCCCTGGTGATTCTTCCCACAATTCGGGCATCCTTCAGCCCTCTTCTTGAAACCTCCACGAAAATTCCCTGATTGATTATTATTGTTGTTTTTGTTGTTGTTGTTGTTCTCCCACTTTCTCTTTCCCAAGTTGCTTCCTCCGCTACTACTTCCTCCCGTACGATTCTCTCCTCCAGTATTCTTTCCTTTCTTTTCTTTGTTATACAGACTTAAGGCCTCACTGCCGCCTTCCGCAATGATTGCCTTCTCCAGTAATGTTGCAAAGGAATCAATTTGAAGAACTGATACCTTATTGAACAGCCATGGCTTCAACCCTTGTTCAAAGCGTCTAGCCTTCCACTCTTCATCACCAACTTGGTGCTCTGCAAATCGCGCTAGTTCGTTAAACCTAGCCGCGTATTGCGCCACCGTCATCTCACCTTGTTTTAACTCTAGGAATTTCACCTCCATCCTATTCTTCATACTCTTCGGAAAGTAATTCTCGAAGAACAGTGTCTTAAACTTATCCCAAGCTATTATCCCTTCTCCTGCTCTTTGTTGATTAGCCTCCCACCAGTAGTTCGCTTCTCCCCTCATCATGTACGTGGCAAACACCGTCTTCTGATCTTCGCCTACGCTAGCTATAGTGAAAGCTTTTTCGATCTCTTTGATCCACGTTTGTGTGACGATTGGGTCGGTAGTTCCCTCGAACTCCGGGGGTCCTACACTCTTAAAGTCTTTAAAGGTTGTTACTGGCACAGTTTGAGGGTTCGGGCGAACGGGTTCATTGTTCCTTCCCCTTAAGGCTTCTCCTAACAAGTCTACCAGTTTCTGGATCGGGTCTACTTGTTCTCTCTCATTGTTAACGGATTCTTCGGGTGCAGTCAATCTACGTCTGGGCGGCATTATCTGCATCACAATTTTTCATTTTATTATTATTCAAGTATATCACTTAAGTATTTCTTTTAATACTAAAAGAATAAATTTATAACACGTTTCTAAAATCAACTCCATTTATATATATATGCCATTTCATTTCATTACATGATTTTCCTAGCATACTGCTATAAATGTTATCACATATATCCCCTAATATCACAAAAGACGGGGAATATACCAACCTACTACCATACTACCCCTCTAACAAAAGCTAACTCGGGGTTTACATCATCATCCCACATCTTACACAAAAGATCGGGATTACATCATAGTATATACAATACATAAAGACACAACTAGTACTACCACTAGACTGACTAAGGAAATCTCATCCCATCATCCCGCGCTCCACTGCGCTCTTGTACTCCAACTGTGCTATATACGCAACCAGCTCTCGGCTCAAGGTATGTAGAGTCTGTCCCTATTCTGCCGGGTAGTGGTACACACCATCAATCACCCTTTCAAAAGCTGAACGGAACACATACCCCATCTTGTTCATCTTTCTCTTCTTACACCTGACCTCGTCCTCAAGGTCGTCAGCTCTCTCATTGGACGCTTCCCACTTCTCCTCGAAGTGTAACCTATCCATCGCCTCCAACTCTAGCTGAGTACGGAGTGCCTCTTTCTCAGTTTTCTCACTCAGCTCCCTCTGCTCAATCTCTTCTAGCTTCTCTGCCAAATCTACATTCCTAGCCACTGACCTGTGAAATAGAGTCCCCATCTGGATCCCTGCCTCCCTACGGTAGGCAATCTCCACCTCTAACTCTTGCATAGCCAGCTTCCTCTGGTGGTCCTCGTCCCTCAGCTTCTGGAACTCAGACTCTCTCTCGTGGGCCTCTGCCTCCAGCTCCTGGACTCTGCAGTCTAACTCTAGAATACACTCCTCGTACTCGCCTAACATCTGTTCCTCGATAGTAGCCTCATCAGAGTCCTCTACTGGCTCATCCTCCATCGGCTCCTCCTCTGGATCAGACTCTATCTCAATCTCGTCCTCGTCGTCGGACTCGAACGGTGCAACAGCCTGCACTGGTGTAGCCTCTAGAGGTGCCTCGTACACTACATGTATATCCCTGGGCTCCTCCTTGGCCACTCTACTAGGTACTCCTGTGTCTGTCATCCTACAATCACAAACACAAGACAAGAAATAGCATCTCCATTAGAATGTTAAAAAAAATATAAGTTCATTGTATAAAATGAAGTTACATTTCATAACAGACTAAGCCTCTCAAGGAAAACTCTACATGAGTTTTATCTCCTTCCTAACTTCTAAGTTCGCCTAAGTTATAGTCTAAGGACACTCGTTCCTAAGGTTTATAACTACGGCTCTGATACCAACCTGTGACGCCCCCAAATTCCAGGACCGCCACTTGGTCTCTCGAATTCGGTTCATCACGTGCTCATGGTAATACATCGCAATAATGATAACTAAATATCACACAACCACAGCGGAAAATCTATTCTAGAATAATTTACAATGATTTATTATAATTATTCCCCCAAGACTCGCAACCTACAGTACTTAATAGATTACATAGCAATATCAATTAACGACTTGTTATATAATCTAACTTAAGCTTAAACATAACCAAATCCAGTCTTACTACATCATCTTCACACAATATTAATATATTTGAAACATAACAGACATAAGCTAGTTGGTAGCCTTGCCCTTGCCCTTATTAATGCCCGAAGGTTCGCCATGCTCTGCCTTAACTGAAATGTTTTAGGGAAAGCAAGAATGAGCACAAATTGCCCAGCAAGTAATATACAATAAGGGTGAATAATAAGATTCTCAATTCTCGAAAGGGCATAGCAAGATTTGATAGTTCAAGAATAACAAGAATATCAACAGTTCTCAATAACAGTCGCTAAGGACAGGATAATATCAATATGATTCAATAATAAGTCAATTCAAGATTTCAAATAATTGAATACTGAGTAGTCACTACGGACTATGAACTTCTACTAGAATTGACAGTAATAAACTGAAAATCCAACAAAAATAGGTACAACAGGTGATCAGCATAAAGTACCCTTGTTATGCATAACAATCAATCATACTCAAGTGTGCACGTCGGTTCTCTGACAATTATATATTCCCTTCAAAGAAGGTTGTTCTTCTCAGTCAAATACAAGATCCCGCACCAATCAATTAGTTTGGGTAGCTTTTCAATAACATAAGTCCAGCCGAATCAAATGGCATAGACACTTTCACAATATTCAAGGACAATACTAAGTTCAACATGAATAATAGCTTGAAATAAGAGTTCAAGTATGCTAATTCAATTCAACCTATTAAATAGGAAACTAGTTCGCAATACACAAGATAGGATACTTGCATAGTAAAAGAGTATAAGTTAGGAAACTTTCACAATCATAGATTTCCTTGCATAAAGTAAATGCGTCGGTTAGGATACTTGCACTTTAAAAGAGTGTAAGTAAGAGAACTTACCTTTAGCGTAGTTTATCCACGAAAAGCAATCAACACTTTCGAATTCCTATCGTAATACAGTTACGTATATATATGATATTCATTAGTCATATAATTTAACTTCACATTTTCTCTTTGAATATACGATCAACACATAAGGTAAGTTTTACCTAGCTACATAGTTATATAGAATATAATTTCTATCCTTAACGTTCCTTCTTTAGAGTTTAAACGCATTCTCATATTATATAAGATCTCAACAATTAGCAAACATGCTTGCATATTATTAATATCACATAAGACCACAATCAATACTAAATATATTTCATTTTAGCAAGTTACGGCATCTCCTTAAGTTAACCGTCAAAATCGGGTTCAAGTAACATCATATAATATCACGTAGCATGTTTTCATATTTAAAGGATACATTCATGCTTGTATAACTTTTCCAAATCCAATCGTACATGGTATAGGTTCTTAAGTTAATACTTAAAGCCATTCAAGGACACGAACTCATATGGTCTAACATGGTCGCTTTTAAACACATAAGATATTCATATAACTTGTATTAGTCATGCTCATGAGTACTCGTATTGCATATATGTAGCTAGCATTGTTATTATCTTGAAAACATGCTTTGTTTATGCTAAACTTTAATCACGACAACTAATCATGGTATATATACATGCATGACACATGAATGAGTCTAAGAGTACTATCACACGTGTCCATAAATGTCAGATTCTAATTCTCGTCATAACATACCAACGTTCACGTTCAAAGCTTATACTTTGTTAGTATAGTTCATTAATAAGGTCTATCATGATCATGCTTCCTTATGAAACCCATATACACAAGTTAACATGCTTTTCATGCATTTTAAGGCCCTATAAACATGCTCGAAAAGTCAGAATGTATATATGGTCTTTACATGTCAATATCAACCTTCAAAACTTGTATTTTTGTTAGATATGTTCAATAGTGAGGTCTAACAGGCTCTTGTCATACTATGAACCATATATACATAACTTAATATGTCTTTCATATATCTCTACCTCATACCGACATGCCTTGAAAAATCAGAATATTAACATGCTTTATATATGTTAACGTTCGTTTATGAAACTTTAAGTTTGTTTTCAAACTATATGTCGTTTGGTTAACCATGCATGCTAATATACTAAAACATGCTTACATTGCCTCATTAGGTTTATATATATGTATTAATCATGCTCCCATGCTTGTTTAAACAAAAATCAAACAATTGGTATATAACAGTTTTGTTGCAGAATGCAGAAAACTGCACACAGAGGCCGGCGCTGCGGCGCCGCAACAGCAGCCATATTCTAGCGCTGCGGCGCGGGCTGCGGCGTGGGTAGGGCTGTGGCGCGGGCTGCGGCGCTGCGGCGTGGGGACAGTTCCTGCTGTTCAGACTGCAGCGAAACCGACCCAAAACCTCCCATTTTATCGATCTCGACATACCCATATGCTATTAGACTAACCTTTTTAACTTACTAACACATATATATGCTTATATAACAGTCAATCGCCCAAACGATTCCCAATTTCATGAACTCCAACTAATTTCACGAATTCGATGCTTTACAGAAATTACAGAGCAACAATGGAAATGAAAGTCAAGAAAGCTATATAGTGGTTCCATCACGTATATATGTTCATATAACAACAATATAAGGGTTCTACAAACCAATCATGAACCAATTTGGCATAATCAAAAATTTGAAGGAAACTTCGGAAACAGAAAACGAAAATGAAGAACAAAGGAAGAGGGATTATACCTCTGCTAGGATTCAAATATAGTTTGCTGCTAATCCAACTTCTCCTACTAGTATATGTATATTGCTTTCACTCACCACTTATGCAAACTCTCAGCAAATTGAAAACGAAGAAACATGGCTGCTATTTATAGAAGAATCCTTACACAGACAATGCAATTGTCCATTAAATTGAACCACTAGATTGAAGCTTTGTATATCAGCTAAGGAAGAGTTGGTAGAGTGGTTGAAGAACACTGTTGTGCCCACTCCCCGTATCATGATTTGCTAGAATGCTGAGTTTGAGAAGGTAGGAGTAGGCTAGCTTCATGAGTGTTTTACGTGTACAAGGTTTGTGTCTTATTAATATGGGACAAGGCATAAAAATCTCAGCATTTCCAATTTGTAAACAAACTAGTGTTAATACTTAGGTTATATACACACACATATTTAGACACTTAGGTCTTTAATTGAAATGTCACAATAATTCATATACTGTAGTAAGTGTAAATTGACACATATAATCCATGTACATTTTGTTAATACCGGATATAATCTAATCAGATGTTAACACATTACACTGTCTCCTTTATTAAAACTAATTGTTTACAATATGTTCATGATATATTATACAATGTATACCCACATATTTATTGTCACACAAGTTATTAATCAAGTAGCTCACATGGTTTAATAAGCCTTACCATATAATAGTGTCATATTACACTTCACATAATACATAGTCAGCTAATATATGCTACGCATTTAATTCGCATGCTTGCACATATAATTTCTCATCTTATAAATTGAATATTAATTAATAATATACACATATCCTACATCAATCAATATAATTGTTAACCTCCATAACAATTTAATTAACCCTTATATGATTAATTATCACTTTGATATAAATCTTATTATATTTATAAACACGTTGCTCATTATTATTATGTTTCTTGCAATAATAATAATCACATATTATTAATCAATCCTCATTAGTATTTTATAACAGTTAATTAATATTCTTCGATTAACAATTAATATAGATTAATTGTTCGCTTAAATTAATATAATCATTCTTATATTACGTCACTGTGCCACACAAGGCAATCAACGAGTTTATCACAAACTCCACCAATTTCTCAATTATTATAATTATTCAATTATATATAATTGAATTAATTCATCTCATAACACAAAATCATTTATATTCAAATAAATTCTCATTTCCATTAATATATTTATTTAATAATATATGGAAATTCTCGGGTATTACACGGTATTTCACATTATCAACTCAATAATTCATATTATTTGAATAATATTATTACATAGCATTATTGACAATATCTAAGAAAGTTCTGTCTAGGAGGGGTTATTTAATTGCACGCCAGTAAGGAGTAATACTTATCGGAAAGCCCCCTCTTTCTTGGGAACGACCTGGTTGTCAATATTGTAGTTCTGTGATATTATTTGTGAATAATTAATTATTGATTTTTATGATAAAGAAATATTTATTTTGTGGATATAAAAGAAGGAATTAGTGCTAAAGTGTCTTTATCAGTATTTTATTGTGGAAAATCATCCGTTTATGGATTTCGGATAATTTTTGTTTGGAATTTGGAAAAACTTCCTTCTACAAAGTTGTAGAGAATTAAATTTCCTATGAAAAAGTCATAGAATTTGTATTTTTCTGACAAAAGGGCTATTTATTATGAATTATTGAAGCTTCAAAAAATAAATATTTATTTATATGGGTGGGCCCCACTTTTGTTTTTTATGGCTTGTAAATGCTGAATTTCAAATTTCAATTGTGGTGTGCGTATGTGAAGAAGCCGCCGGCCGCAAAAGTAAATATTGGTGTCTTGGCATTTTCCTATAAATAGGGTGCTTAGGTTAGAATTCAAAATCACACCAGATTCAGAAGTTTTCTCTCTCTATAATATCGAGCATATTTTTGTGAGTATTTAGATACTTTGAGTGTTGCTATTCAATGCAAGTTTTCTTCAGCCTTATATTCGATATTCTAGTCAGAAGTACTTTTCTTTTGAGGTAAGGGATGTTATTTTCTTTCGTAAATGATGTTATTCCTTTCAATATCATTATACCAAAATATTGACATGGATTTTATTATGAAATTCTTACTTTTTCCGTCGGGATTACTATTCACGTATACGGCACTATTCACGTATACGGCACTATTCACGAAAAAATTAAATTTTCTTCTATTTGTCCAAGTTGCTTGTTAAGGTTCTTATCTTTGATTAGATCTAAGTTTTGAGCTTTATTCTTGAATTTTGCTCCCCAATTGATTATTACGAAGTATTTTTGAATTGGATAAACTAAAATACGAATCCTTAAACTTTGTCCTTTATCTCACTGGTTCTTTAAAATGTTTTTCATCATCCTCAGTCCTAAAAGGTGATATAACTGAATATCTTTGGCCTGTAGAGCAAAGATGAATGATTACCTGCTGAATATCTTTGGTCGTAGTGCAAAGATAGACAGGTGTTGAGATGAACATAACCACTGGTGATACAAATGAATATCTTTGGCCCGTAGTGCAAAGATTAATATTTGATTTGAGATGTATATTGATTGATGTTACATGGATAAAATATTGATGATGGACTTTTAAATCATAGAAGATAGTAGACTTCATTCTCTACTTAACTCTTCTAATGAATTGTTATTTCCACTGCGAATATTGATCTAAAACTTGTTGTCAATAATATTTTATCTGAATTGTTGAAGACTAACAATAATTTATTTTCCATTATCTTAGCCATAATATTTTTTACTGGGCTAGTTGAGCTCACCCTTTTCATCTATTGTCCTCTTCAGGAAATGAGAATGTCGGAGGAACTAGTCGGGGGACAGAGTGATGGTCCGAGTTTGAGCAGTAGTAGTCCTCACTATTTCTAATAAATAGTGTGATAATAATTGTAATGAGGACTTAGTTTGAATGTTAATATTTTTTACATATTTATATTGACACTCACAGTTGTGTGGTCGTATTTTGCATGACCATGTGATATAAAAGTTTGTATTTGAATTTTGTACCATGTATTTGGCGACTCAGAATGGGTAAGGTTGACTGGACCTATTCTGGGGGAGTCACAATCTACCCAAATCTAGACTAAACTAGATACCGATTTTGTGCAGATTAGTTCTAGAACTCGATTTTGAGCCAAAAAGGCACGTTCACTGTTGGGCAAAATCTAGTTACGCACAACACGCAAGTATACGTGATCAACAAGTAATAAAGTAAAAGTAGAGTATCATTCCCACGAGTAATTATTTAATAAAAATCACCAAGTACTAACCATTAACCAAACTAATTTTATTTAAACAATTCATTTAAAGTTTTTAATTAAACTATTTAATTACACTAATACTAATTACCACTAGTTAAAATAAGATTATGGAAAATTAAGATCACAACTTCACTTATTACTTCACTTAAATTAATACACTTCTTATTAATTATACTCACTATTCTGAATTGTTAATCAAGAACACATAAATAAATATAACCATCTCTTAATGCATTATACTCAAATCAACTTAAATCCACATATGATAGAATTAAGAAGAACACCCTAATTAACTAATCCACTATATCTCTATGTGAATTATAATTAAAAAGGATTTCAAGCACAAGTTTTTATCAGATTATATGTAGTGTAAAGGTATATCTCTATCCTAAACACAAATCATGAATTCCAATGCCATGCAGAAAACACAATCACATGCTATTATGATTAGATCTAAACCCATAATGCGTCTCTCGATTTCATATGGATTATCATGATAATTGATAACTAGGAAATTAAACAATTATTCACAAACCATAATAGACAATCCCCACGATAAATCATTATAATTAATATAGAAGCATATTAAGATAAGCTACGCAATAAGATCCATTGTAATCTTAAACAAAAGATTTAGTTCATTATTATTGAATCAAATCTAAGAATCCACATTTGAATAAACATTAAGAGATAAAAATAAGAGTAGAGAAGTGAAGAGAATCTGTTGTCAGCAAATCTCATGCTCCCTCTTAGTCCTGCTCTTGATGTTCAATGGTCTCCAAGTTGCTTCAATCTCCAATCCAATCCCAACTAGGATTTTTCCTAATCTAATGAAATCTAATCTAAACTACTCTAATAAAATATAGCATACCCTAATCCTTGTGAATATTCTCCTTTTATAGCCCTCTGTATGTGTCTTTTAGTCCTCATTAAAGTCCTTGAACCAATCAGCCAAACAAATCCTTCTCCGAGTCAAATTCTGAAAATTTCTTCTTTCTTCCCGACATATGCGCCTAGGCGTAGATTTTACACTAGGAAAACTCGCCTAGGCGAGTGAACAGTAACCAAAAATTACAAAAATGCCATTAAGTTTCATTTTTCATGTTTTGACCCTCCAAAGCTGTTTCCTACAACACAAACATAAAAATAAGTAAAATGACACTAAAAATACTTAAAGTTAACAAAGAATCTAGTCTAAAAGGTGTCCAATTCATAGGTATAAAACCCACTAATCATTCACCACCAGTCCAAATGGCTAAAGGAAGTTTATCAGAACCTCTTCCCGTATCTCGTGAGGAGTTTGAGTAATTTAAGAAGTAGATTGCTGAGATGACTACCCTGTTAAGAGAATAGTGAAAAATATCTTAGGAGCCCAAATTGAAAACTCATATTGAACCCTCTGTTCAAGGAGATATGAAAATACCATAAAAGGACAGTGATACCCAAATGTCCACACCTATCTCTGCCCTCGATATCTGAGTAGCCAAAGAGGCCCCGGTCCAAAAGATGACAAGGGAAATAATAGACCTCTGAGAAGACAGAAAAACTGGAGATATCAAGAAGAAAGTTAAACAAATGGTGGACGTTATTCGGTCTATAAAAGGGACAGGATCCCACAGAAGTGTGAATTATTCAGATCCATGTATTTTCCCAAAAGCGAGATACCCTGATAAGTTTTAAGTCCCGGAATTCAAGAAGTAAAATGGATTGGGGGATCACTACACCCATTTAAAAGTCTACATAGGTGAGCTTGGATCTTATACCGAGGATGAGAGCCTCTAAATGCAGCTATTCCAGAAGAGCCTTACCGGTGAAGCCCAAACTTGGTACGCCCGAATTGATAACTCCAAAGTCCAAGGTTGGGAAGATTTAGCCCATGCATTTCTCAATCAGTATAGCTTCCAAACCCAGATGGAACATGACCGTTACCAAGTGACCAAAGTCAAGAAACTGAGCCATGAGTCATTCAGGGAGTATGCACAAAGATGGAGGCAAATGGCCACCCAAGTTAGCCCCCCAATAGATGAAGGTGAGGTGGTGATAGCTTTTATTAACATCTAAGAAGCTCCATATTATGAGAGAGTCATGGCAGGAATAGGCAAACCTTTTTCTAAAATGATAAAACATGGGGAAATAGCAGAACTGGGTTTGAAATTCAGCAAAATCAAGGACCTTACAGCCTTGGAGGCAGTGGCGGAGCATATACAATCGGGAAATTACTCGAGCGCTCCTAAGAGGGCATCTAAAAGGAAAGAGGAGGATGTCTCTTTAATATTGGAGGATGTCTCTTTAATATTGTAAGGGCAATTAATGAGAAAGAGTTATAATCCCCCCATACAGAAGCAAGGCAATTACCCTGCATTCCAATCATCAGCAAACGCCCAAAATCCTACGACACCAAGGGTAGGGAAAATAGGAAAATAAGGATATTCACGCCATTAGAGGATTTATTGGAGAATATATTGGCACTGCTGGTTGCCCGGAAGAAGATAACTGAACTTGCTCCACCTACCGATCCTAAAGGAAGGCAGTATGATCCCAGTAAGAAATGTGCCTATCAATCTGGAGTACCGTGGCATGGAACTCAGAACTGTTGGACCTTAAAGCATAAGATTCAGAATATTATTGACAGTGGGGATATTGTGGTAAAAGCGTCAGAGCAGCCCAATGTTAATAACAATCCTTTACCTCAGCATGATGTGGAGGGAGTTAATATGAGCAGTGCAGAAAGTCAGGAGAATTGCAAGTATTTGAGGAAATTGGGAGAAGCTCCCGCCATGACTGATCCTTCCATATGGGGTTATGTTGAAGGAAAATATGTGATGGAGCAGAGCTTGGCCTCAATCAAGGTGCAATTGTACCAATTAGCAGAGCTAGTTGTATACCAACATCAGTTGACTCGCCAGTTGATCGATCAAGTCCTGCGAGGGAAGATCAACAATCCACCTCCTAAAGTTGTCCCATTTCCAAAGAGATATCAGATTTATCTCCAAGCACATAGCCAACGGACGAAGAAAATATCAAGGGAGGCTAGATTTCACTCTCTGCAGGAATTTGCAACCAAGCAAAAATTTACCCCACTGGGGCAGTCTTGGGAAGAAATCCTGCGAATGTTGATTGACGAGGGAAAGTTCACGGAGTTCGCACCACCCTCGGATCCTCGATCAAAATGTTTCGGCCCTAGTAAAACCTGCCTATATCATTCAAATGCCACTGGACATGCCATTGAGATATGTTGGGACCCTACGCCATCTAATTCAGAATCTGATTGAATCAAGAGAGCTGGAGATGATAAGGGATGCTGAGATTTTCCCTGATGAAGAGATAGAATATCATCGAAGGGTTAAAGGTTTAGAAGAAATAGTGGCAGTTATCATTAGCATAGAAGAAACTTCCACCCTGCCTCTCACCATCTGATGATTATCCAATAGGGGAGACAAAACTCCACTGGAAATAGCTGCGCCAATGTCAATGATGTTGACCCTTTGGGCGCAGGTCTCTATTTTTAATCTGAAAAAGGTTTCTTGGAACTATGGAGAGGGTATAAGGTTGGAGATCGAATGTACTGCTATCCTGCCAAGGGATAACCCATTATACCTCCCAGGGCGGGTAATGAAGCCAATAGCTAAAACCATGGGAAAGGTGTCATCAAAGAAGATTGTGGATTTCCTTAACAAAGTAGGATACAATGAGGCACGCGCAGTAAAGAAGCTGAAGGAGGCACCACCCCAAACCTCCATCCTTATCTTGGAGCTAGCCTTCGAGGACCACCGTCAAATTCTAATCCAAGTGTCGAAGGAGGCTCACTTGCCCAAAAACATCGATTACTAAAAAAATTTAGCATCTGATTAGCCATGTACTAGAGAGCAACGTGATATCTTTCACCGATGATGATATACCAGTCGAAGGAACTAGGCATCGCAGGCCACTACATATCTCGATTATATTCTGGGTATGTGATAGGAGGTATACTTATCGATGGGGGCTCATCCCCGAATATCTTCCCTTAGAATACCCTGGAGAGGATGAATATCAATATAAACCGGATTCGAGATAGCCATGTGGTAATCCGAGCTTTCGACGGATCATGGAAGGATATAGTGGGGGAAATTAAACTTCACATGGAGATCGGTCCATTTGTTTTCAATATATCCTTCCAAATATTTAATATCACTACTGGGTATAACCTATTGTTGGGGCTACCACGGATTCATATGGCTGGAACCGTTCCGTCAACTCTTCACCAGCAACTGAAATATATCATCAATGGAAACTTGGTCACCATCAGTACTAAACATGAATATCCGATTCACATTCTGAAAGATATGCCCGTGATCGATCTGAACCAAGATGTTGAACCTACGAGTTTTCAAGCCTTCGAAGTGAGCACACTCCAATTCCAATCTTTAGGCTGGCCAACAGTGAAACCTCGAATATTCCTCGAAGTGATGGCAGTTGGTCAAGAGATACTTTCCAAAGGACATTGACTAGGCCAATGTGTAGACACTCAAAATTTTTCAATCCTGTTACTAACCCTGAAGGAGGGCAAAATCGTCTTTTACCTTCTGGAGACAACCCTGGAAGTTCAAACCAAAGTCAGAACCCCGACAACAACACCGGGATGTCAAGTCAAGCCCCAGCAACAACCCCAAAAAGTACAGCAGTCCCGACGACAACACCGAAAGATCTAACTCAACCTCGATAACAATACCGGGATGTCAATTTAAGCCCCAATAACAACCCCGGGAGCTATAGCAGCCCCGTCAACAACACCAGGAGATCTAACTCAACCCCAGCCACAACACCGAGATGCCAAGTCAAGCCCTGGTGTTAACACCGGGATGTCAAGTGAAGCCCCGACAACAACCCTGGAGGTACAGCAGCCCCGACGACAACACTGGGAGATTAAATCAACCTTCGGAGACAGCCTCAAAGCATCAAATCATCCCCAGAGATAACCCTGAAAGACCGAATTAGCCTCGAAAACAACCCTGAGGAAAAGCAGAGTCGGCTGAGATCAAATCTTGGAGACAATCCCGAGAAAACAATCAAAAACCTTGCCAACACAGGAAATGACCCTTGGAAGGGCAAAATGGTCATTTTATCGACTTAAAGCCAAATCAAGTCAAAATCAAGCCAAATTAATAAAAATAAGGGTCAGAAAGAGCCATACCATCAATCCCGAGTGAAAATTGCACAATACAGCTTAATGGACAAACTGAGAAAAAATGACGATCTAGTTATAAACCCATCTTCCTGGATTCAAAAAACGTCAAGTCCTATGTCATTGTGTCTCTCTCAGAAAGGACTTTCCGAAAAGGTATAGCACACCTCAAACGGACGCCCGGATCAAAAGTTATGAAGGTTCGAACTTGACATCGCGTTGCTCAGAGTGCACGTACTACGAGACGACCCGACCCACAGGAGTGGGCCCCACTCGTGGAGCCGCAGGTAGACTAGCGGCCGCCGCGAGTGCACCCGCTACCATTTTGGTCTATAAATAAGACCCCCCACCCTTGCAAAAAAGAGAAAAAAAAATAGAAACCGCATTGAAACTCCACCCATTTTGACCATTAGCCCTACTTCTAGTACTCCAAACTTAGATTTTATTCTTTTAATACGTTTTCATTTATATATTCTACAACATACCAAAAATTAACCAGTGGAACGTCGATTTGAAGCCCACCAAGTGGCAAAAAGCCCGTGAAGCAGTCCATTGTAAGTTTTTTTTACAATCAGAAGTCATTTCCTACTTTATTACGTATATATGAACGTGCATATAAAGTTTTATCTTCTGGTTTTGCCCAGAACTCAGTTCTGTGACTTTTTTAGCATACTTTTTAGTATATATAAGTATATATATACGTTTTTCTTCGTTTTCACAGCCTGAATCATTAATCTATGGCTTTTACACACTTATATATATATATATATATATATATATACTAACTTGTTTGTCTTGGATCGCTGATTTGTGGCCTTTTCAGCTTTATTATATATATAACTAACTATATATATACTAACTTTCGATTCCGTCAAGTCTGAATTGCAAATCCGTGGCATTTACTCCTTATATATATAACTATATTTATATATATTTTCTGACTTCGTTTGGCCTGGATTAGAAATTCGTGGCCTTTTATTGCTTTTATATATATATATAAGGCGGAAGACTGAAAGCGGAAAAGAGTGGCGTATACAAAGCTGAATTACAACTATAGCAAAACTATAAGAAATAATAACAACAATTCATATGTAAACACAATAGTTTAATATAAACAAACATTTTATAACTTGGGTTTACTTACAAACAGACTCGATTATAGAAACTTAGCATGACTAAGAAAGAAGGCAAGAGTGCTGAAGATTAGTTAGATCGGAATCTAAGTCTTCCCAAGCTCTCTATTGGATTACTAAATCTTTCCTCAAACAAATGACCAAGCCTCTCTTATATAGGAAGAGAAAAGGCGTCACTAATACAACTCAATGATAACAAAACATGAATGACTATTACATAACAGTAATGCTTTATCAAAAGATGAAAGCATTATTATAACTTTTGACTATTACAATCAGCTTTTCACTATTACAGACGCGTTTTGAATAAAATACAGACTCAATAAAATAAAACAGAATAACTTTTGACTAATCGACCACAGATTGCCGACAAACAGGACCTGACAAATACAAGACGACAAATGACTCATCACATGCTTTCGGCTACTTTGGACAAAGGAGCACGGGCTGCGCGGGCAGGAGCATCTTGCAAAGAGGCTGACCAATGTAACTATAGGAATTCTAGGCAAATGGGTCCTGAGCATCTTGAAGGGAGATGCTTCCGTATGGATCATTATGACTAGAATGGTGACTGGAATGGGACGAAGAGGATGAACAGACAGAGGGAACTGAGTCCTCACTGAGTTTATCCATTCATTTTTTAATAAGATGAGATAACTGTTTTAACTCATTATCTGTCCAATGCTCAATGTCCACAAAATCTAACTTTGAAACAGAAGATTTTTTGGATTTTGATTTACTAGAGGATGATTCCTTTAGAGGAGGAACCGTTTGAATAGGAGAAGGATTAGGAAATTCCTTCTGGACTTAACCAACAATGCGATAAGGATCAAACTTATCCCACCATTTAACTGAAAATTCACGAGTAACATGAGTAATTTGACTAAGGTTAGAACGAGAATCATCCTTTTCGGATGAAACAACCGAAGAAAGGGCAACATTAGCAACAGGAGAATAAAAGCCATAGTTCTATTTAAGAATCCATGGAACTTTGTATTTACTAACGAAATGAAGAATAACTGGTACGCAGCAATTGGACTGCACAACCGGAACCCTAGAGCTAAAAACATTTAGAACTGACTGGAGCTCAATTGGAAGAATTTTATAGATGAGACCAAATCGTTCCCACCATAAAACGAACCAATGAGGGATTTTGACTTTTGAACTTGTGGTCAAATTGTATGAACCACGAATGACTAAACGATGGAGTTTGAAACAGAAAAACCCTGTTCCAAGCTTCCATGTAATCCTAATAGTAGAACTGGCTATCATGACCTTCTAACTGTCTTAAATCTGATGGATGATTACCCCAGTTTGGCATGGTGATAATCTGTTTAATATATAAAGAATGATAGATGATTTTTGAGGAATCATTTCTATCATAAATAGGTTTAATAAGAATTGACTGAGTTTGAAGCAAGACATCCTTATAATACATAAGAGATTTATAAGGAGCCAGGGGAATGAAATGCCAACCAGTTGGGAAGAACTGGGCAGCCAATTTAATAGGATCATCAATTGATTTCATATGTCTTTCAATATGAAATAAATTGGTGGAATATACAGGGATGTACTCGGTTTGAGTACGTTGACCAGCAGTAGGATTACTAGACGAAGCAAAAGGATCAATCATCCGAGGGGGCTGGACCAGAGCCGAACTATAGGGCTTTGTTCCAGAAATAAAAGGGGTAAACCTATTAACAGCAGTAAGAGGTGTAACTGAATGAGGGATTACAGCTCCAATGGGCTTCTGACTAGGCGGGTCAGGGCCTGGAGGGCCAGGGGCCCGAACACTTTTACTGGATCCTCTCACACTCATTTTGAATTTGAGGGGTACCTGAATTAATAAATTCCCGAGTTAAAAAGTCAAGAACTGAATTATCACTGCCTTTAATATAATCAATATCAAAATCGAAAATACTTAAAATAAATTGCCATCTGGCAAAAATATGTTTAGCAGCTATATTTTTAACATCTTTCTCTAAAATATATTTTGCTGACTTGCAATCAATGCGAACTAAAAACTTTTGATTTAATAAATCATTTTGAAATTTACTAATACATAAAACTAAAGCTAAAATTTCTTTTTTAATTGTGCTATAATTTAATTGGGCTTGATTCCACGCGCCAGAGTGGAATCGAACAATTTGCTCAGATGAAGCAGGGGTTAATTTCTGCTTCAGGATACCACCGAAGCCAATTTCGGAGGCGTCAGTTTCAACAATTTTGAAAGCGGATTCATTAGCTATGCCAAGGCAAGGAAGAACCTTAACATATTTCTTAACTTGTTGGACGATGGCAGTATGCCCATCAGTCCAAGGAGGAGGATTCTTCTGTAACCGAAGGAACAAAGGTTTACAGATTTTTTGCAAATTTTGATAAAAATTACCGACATAATTAAGAGATCCTAAAAAACGCTGGAGTTGAGTTTTATCAGTAATTTTGTCAGGAAATTTATCAGCAAATTGAATGACTCTTTGGATTGGACGAACCAAACCGTGATGAATATCATGACCAAGAAACTTAACTCTAACTTGGAACAGACTGCACTTGGTTGGTGAGAGAACCAAACCATTGACTTTAATGGCTTTGAAGAACGAATTCAAGTGTTTGAAGTGTTCATCAATTGACTTGGAGAAAACCAGAATATCATCAATATAAACAATGATAAAGTGACTGAAGGGATTCAAAATTTCATTGAGAATATTTTGAAATTCACTGGGAGCATTCTTCAAGCCAAATGCTTGAACAACCCATTCATAATGACCAAAGGGGGTAGTGAAGGCAGTTTTTATATCTATCACTAGGATGAATACTGACTTGCCAAAACCCAGACTTAAGGTCAAACTTACTGAAAATAGTAGCATTACTAAGACGACTAAGAAGGTCTTCTTTATTGGGAAGAGGATACCTAATCCACTCAAAAACCTTATTAAGAGGCTTATAATTAATAACTAGGCAAGGGACTCCTCTCTCTTTCTCAGCTTCATTGTTAACATAGAAGGCTGGGCAAGACCAAGGGGACTTACTATGTTTTATTAAGCCTTTTGCAAGCAAGTCATTAATCTCTTGCTTACAAAGTTCCATCTGCTGATGACTCATTTGAATAGGTCTGGCCTTAGTAGGAATTAGGTGCTCCTTAAATTCCTTAGCATAAGGTAGTCTGACCACATGCTTCCTACGATGCTAAAAGGCATTAGGAGAATCGGCACACAAATTTTTAACCATAAACAACCGAAGTTCTTCAATCTTATCTTGAATTTTATCAAGTAGGAGAAGATCCTCAACCTGCTTATATTTGATTTCTTGTTTTAAATATTTTAACTGTGAAGTTTTGCAGTTTAACAGATTGAGTGATTTTGAAATAGATTCATCCTGAATAAATTTCAAATCTCTTTCCTTAGGTTGAGTGATAAACTCAAATACCACTTTCTGCCCAAGATGCTCAGTTGTTAATCCGTTATTACTAGTAGTAAATGGATATAATAAATATATAAACGGTAATCCTAAAATTATCTTATCAGTCAAGTTGCGAATTAAAACAAAAGAAGTTTTAAAACACATATTATCTTGACAAATATGAACTTTAGGTAGTTTATATTTTATTTCCATACTACTACTATTAGCAGAGTTTAACCGTTCACTGGTTTTAACATAGAACTTTGTTGGGATCAAACCTTCCTGTATGCAATTAAGGTCTGCACCAGTATCAACAAGAGCAGGAAGTTGAATAGCAAAAGTTCCATCAACCATTAAACGAACCATGATATACCATTTTTAAATAGTTATATCTTTTAGTCTTTTTAATGAATTACCTTGAACCATTAACAAAGATTCATCATCCTTGACTCCTGAAGATTCAGGTTGATCCTCATTATCTGAAGAATCAGAAATGTGAAGTTCTGAACCTTTAGAAGCCAAATTAGTCATATCTTTTTTTAAGTCAGAAATTTCAGTCTTTAGGCTAGAAATTTCTTTCTTAAGTTTGTTGACTTCGTGATTTAATTCTGGGAGGGTGATCTCTCTCTCAGTAGTTTTAAATCTTTCAAGGGCTTTATTAAGGCTGATTACAGGTTTATCTTTACCTCTAATAACCTTACCTTTACCCGAATTGTTTTTAGTAAATAAGTCTTTTAATTGTTTCATATACTGTAATTTTAAATCTTCATCTGTAAGTTTACTAATTAATTCGATTAACAAAGAGCTTTCTTGGTCTTCTTTGTTAAGAACGTTAACAGTTTTACAGCAATCAGATCTACAATTATCAGTACAAAGGGTAACTTCATTATCCTCACTAGGGGTTTGACTATTTTCCTCAATACCAGAGGAAAAAGGAATATCAGAGTGATCATTTTCATCATCAGTCTGAATTCTAATTAACTCGAAAATCTTTTCAGCATCTTCAGCGGAAATATTTAACTGACTTAACTTTTATTTTAACTTACATTCATTTTTATAATGACCCTTTTTACCACAATTATAGCAGGTAATTTTATTCTTATCATTAGGTTTTGAAGTAGATTTTTTATTATGCGTTTTCTTTCTTGACTTAGGTTTCTCGTAATAACTATCTTTGTTATTAGACTGACTAGAATGCTTCTTATGATGCTTACATTTTTTATGACTCTCAACTTGTTTTTTCCTATGCTTTCTTCTGGAAGGAGCAATAGGAGACAAACCATATTGTTCACAAAAAGTACCAAGCTCATATTTAGCTTTCTTTTTATCCTTAGCGGCTTGTTTAGCAATTTTAAAGTCAATACACATTTTTAATCCAATTTTTTGAATATAGCTGATTATGTCACCATATGTCAGGTTATCATAATCAATATATCCAAGGGTTTTACTGAGTTCTTCTCTAACCTTGTGAGCAAACAGGCTAGGAAGACCATTAACAAATTTTTTCTTCCAAAAAGGTTTGTTACTATCATTTCTCATCATAACCCGAGAAATAAAAATATCTTTGTACCACCTAAAATCACTTAAAGTGGGACAAGTGAGATTACTTAACTGATCATGAATCCTTTCAGTGATATTACTAGGAGTTCCTATAAAATGTTTTATTATTGTGAAAATTAAAGTATTAATACCATCAGGGATACCAAAGCCAACATCTTCCAGGAAGATAGGCTGACCATTGTCATCTAACTGGCGAGCATGGATAATAGAAGTCCTTGCATCTTCATCAAGGTGTTTTTCCCACCAAGAACGAAGTACACCAGTAAATCCATTAGCTAATATTTCAACGATATCAGACTGAGTAAGACTTTAAACGCTGTAATATAGCTGTTGGCAACCATAGACATATGATTCATTTTGGTAAGAATCTGATGTTCACTAAAACCATTAATATTCCATTCATAAATTTTATTAGACGAAACAGAAAATTGATTATCTAGATTCTACTCCTCATACTGAAGATCAGGGGGAGTTGGTCTAGAATACCAATTTCTTGTAATACTAGTGTTATTAAAAGTTAATTTATTTAATTGTTCAGTAAGATCAGGGATAGAAGCGACTTCAAAAATTTCTTCTGAATCACTATTGCTTTCATTGTCAGATTCTTGGATCTGATCAATGATGGCAACAGTTCCACTGGGTTCACCTGAGCTTGAGCCAATTCTTTTAATTAACTTATCAATACTTTTAACTAGGTCAGAATCTTTATTGGGCAATCCCTTTCCTTCTCTGTCCGAAGGGAGAGTCAATAAAGGTTCATCAAGTTTTTCTTGAGGATTTTTAACCAAAACATGATCAAATTTCTCTTCAATTTTATCAAGCTGTTTACCTATGGTGGCTAAATACTGATTAGTGAAATTATTTTGTTCAATAATCTTTTTATCATCAGTTTTACCATCAGCAACCTTAAAAGGGCTAGCAACCACAGAAGCATTTTTAACCTGTAAAAGAACAGTTTCTAAAGGAGGATGGGAAGCTAAAATCTTAGACTTATCCTCTTTCATCCACTGACTTTTAGTAAGAACTTTACATTGTGAGTGATATTTATCATACCAGTCGTAAAATGTAAGGTTCTCTCTATTGATTTTAACATATTTTTTCTAATTATGAATAATTTTATCACGGTCATACTTATCATAGATATTACGAAAAGCATGGCGTTTATCCTGATTAGATTTGGAATTGAAATCTGCAACCAGACTATCCCAATCTAACTTAGCAACTTTAGTCATAACTCTTAACTGGTGATTAATAGGGGCTTCAAAATCAGAGGGAGTAGGGCCTACAAAAACTGTAGGAGACACATCATCTTGTTCATCTTCAGCACGAAAGGTTGGAGTGTAACAAGGATGACTTGTCTGTCCCTGATTCAAAACACCTTTCATTTTAATATCAGGAATAGAAAAATCACTTAAAACTTCGGTATCTCTTCTTGAAACAGAAGGAACTAAAGAATTAGTAAACTCTTCTATAATTAAAGGTCTTTTAGTACGTTCGAAACTGACTCGAACAGTACCATCAGAAAATTGTTTAGTGTTTTCTAAATTTAATAAATTATTATTAACTGGTTTTTGTGGAATCTCTTGGGGGAGAATCCACTGACTAGGCAACATAATATCTTTCCAAAGAATGGTCTTTGGGGTTTGGATATTAGCGTTACTAGTACTGCTTTGAATTAGCACAGTATGATCTTTAGGACTTTTATTAAGAGCATGAATATTTAAATTAGTTTTCATTACCTTATAATAAATTCTGTATATTAAAGCTATAGGTTGAGAACCCTCAATCATATGAGTTATCTCGCCTACAGTTTTAATATTCAGAGTTAAAGCTTTTAACAAATTAATATCAGATAAACTCAATGGAAGGTCAGGAAAGCAATTAAAATGGATAGGACCATCATGCAGACTTGACTCCATGATTCCAATTATACTTGGAGCATAATTGAGATATCGAGCATCTCTTAAACATAAAAAGACACTTGAGTTTATTCCTTTAATAGTTAATGGTTTAACCGCGACCTGAACTAAGCCAATATGAATAAAATTATAGTCTTTCTTACGATGTTTATTAATAACCTCAATAGAAAGAAGACTACAATTTTCGTATTCTTTATTAATAGCATAAACACGTTCAACAGTTTTAACATTATAATCAGTTTTAAAATTATCAATAAAAGTTGACTGGTAATCTCCTTAGGGGACACACTAGGTATGTTCCAGTTACTAAGGGTTTGATTAATATTTTCATAACTATGTTCTTCTTGGTTAACTATGTTTGGAACAGGAGGAAGTGAAGATCTATTACTAACAGACGAACTAGACCTGAATAATCTACTCATAATTAAAAATTAAAGTTTTTAATGTATCTGTGTTCTTCCATACATACCCCTTTCTTTGTTTAACATAAACACATACTCTATCATCTAGTGATTCCCAAAAAGCCAAAACTGCTCACGCTCTCGAGACTTACAAAGGCTGTAGTAATTCGTGGCTCTTTACCGCTTTTATATATATATATATACATATATATATTTACGTCGAGCCTGGAGTAATTTGTGGCTCTTTACCGCTGTTATAAATATATAAATATTTACATTTCTGTCGAGCCTGGATTAATTCGTGGCTCTTTATAGCTTTGATAAATAAATAAATAAATATATATATATATATATATATATATATATTTACATTCCTTCGTCGGGCCTGGATTGGAAATCCGTGGCCCTTTACAGCTTATATATATATATATATATATATATATTTCTTTATTCATTGTGATTAAATATATGTTTTAAATGTACATTTGATATGCATTTGTTTTAATGTAAATTTGGCGACTTAGATTTATCTAAATCTAGCCCTTTCTAACTTTCAAACGGTCCAAAATAGGTCCAACCAGAACTGAAAAGCTAGAATGGCAAAGATTTATTTTAATATAGTTTTTCTACTTTTGTGAATATTAAAGCGACCTCACGACCTTAGATCCATATCTAGTGGGAACGGAAAGCTTTGGCTACGCGCATACAAGGATGTGACTGATAAATCCTTTGTTTTTGTGACGTCTAGAGTACAATTCTCCTTCTATGTGAATATATGTGCTGTGCAGATTTTCTTAGCCATTTTTTGTGAGCCTAGGATGTAGACACTCGAAATTTCGCATTCCTATTACTAACGTTGTAGGAGAACAAAATAGTCTTTTTCCTCCGGGTCACTACACCGAGATGACAAGTTCAACCACGGTCACTATATCGGGATGTCAAGTCAAACCCCGGTCTCAATACCGGGATGTCAACTCAACCGCGGTCTCAATACCGGGATTCCAGTTCAACCCCGGTCTAAATACCGGGATGGTAGTTCAGCCCCGGTCTTAATATCGGGATGTCAGATCAGCCCAGTCTCAATACCGGGATGCCAGTTCAACCCCGGTCTTAATACCGGGATGGCAGTTCAGCCCTGGTCTCAATACCAGGATGTCAAATCAGCCCCGGTCTCAATACCGGGAAGCCAGCTAAACCTCGATCTCAATACCGAGATACCAGTTCATCCCCGATCTTAATACTGGGTTGCCAACTCAGCCCAGGTCTCAATACCAGGATGTTAGTTCTGCCCCGGTCTCAATACCAAGATGTTAGTTTAGCCTCGATCACAACCCGGGAGGTACAGGTCAATCCCGGTCACAGCCCGGGAGGTACAGGTCAATCCCGGTCACAACCAGGGAGGCCAAATCAACTTTGGAGATAATACTGAAGCACCACATCATCCCCAAAGACAACCCTGGAGACACCAAGTCAGCCTTGGAGACAACCCTGAGGACAAACAGAGTCAGCTGGATTCAAACCTCGGAGACAACCCCGGGAAAATAGTCGAAGACCGTGCCAGCACAGTGGACAACCCCTAGAGGGGCAAATGATTATTTTACCAACTTGAAGCTAATCTAGTCAAAACCAAGCCGAATTAATGACATCAAGGTCAGAAAGAATCATAACAGTTATCCTGAGTGAAAACAGTGCAAGACAGCTCAACGAAAAAATGCGGAAAAACAAAAACCTTATTATGAACCCGTCTTCTTGGACTCAAAAAATGTTTAGACCCATGTCATTGCAACGCACTCGGCGAGGGTTTTTCAGAAAGGTATAGCACACCTTAAACGGACGCTCCGATCAAAAGTTAGAAAGTTTTGAACCTGACATCGCATTGCTCGGAGTGCACGTACTTCGAGACGATGGGACCCGCGGCTGCCTCTGGTAGAGCCGCTTCCATCAGGTCTATAAATATAAGTGCACCCCCAGGCCAAAATTAATTCAGAAACGCACTGAAACTCTGCCCATTTCGTTTCTTAGCCCTACTTCATGTACTCCAAACCTCATTTTTATCACTCTAACACGTAAATATACACATAAACTACAACATATCAAAAATTAACTGGTGGAAACAGACGTTTGAAACCTACCAAGTGGCAAAAAGCCCGTGTAGCAGTCCATTGTAAGTATTTTTACAATTAAGAAGTTCCTACTACTTCATTGCGCATTTATACACTTGCATGTTAAGTTTTGTTTTCTGATTATGCTCGGAACTCAGTTCCGTGGCCGTTTTTGCTTACATTTTCGTACATTTTAGTACATAAACACGTTTTCTAACATTTCCATAGCCCGAATCGTCGACCCGCGGCTTTTAATAGCTTTTATACATATATAAATATATACGTATATATTGACTTCATCGAACTGGGTTATCTTTCCATTTCCGGTTTTGCTTTTTTTTGTATATATTTAACTATATATATACTAACTTTTCAATTTTGTCAAGCCCGGATGTCAAATCCGTGGTAGTTACTGCTTTTATATATATAACTATATATATAATTTTTTCTGACTTCATTTGGCTTGGATTTTAACTTCGTGGCCTTTTTATTGCTTTAATATATATATTGACTGTATATATTAACTTTTATATTTTCGTTTGGCCTGGATCATTCTGTGGCTTTTATTTCTTTTATATATATATATATATATATATATATATATATATATATATATATATATATATATTTATATTCTGTCAAGCCTGGATCATTCCGTGGCTCATTTACAACTTATATATATATATATATATATATATTTACATTCCAGTTCGGGCATCGGAGTGAAAATCCATCGCCCTTTATAACTTTCGTATATATATAACTATATATATATATATATATATATATTTTATTCATTATGATTAAATTACTGCTGTAAATATTCATTTGATATGAATCGGCGTTGAAATCTATTTGGGCGAACTAGATTTCTTTAAATATCGCCAATTCTATCTTTCAAACGGTTCAAAATAGGTGCAGACAAAACCGAAAAGCTAGAATGGCTGAGATTTATTAAAATCTAGCATTTTTTCTAGTTTTATTCATACGGAAAGCAACCTCGCGGCCCTTAGATAGCTATCTAGTGGAAATGAGATGCTTTGGCTACGCTTAAACCATGATTTGACTGATGAATCATTGGTCTTGGCGACGTCTGGATGTAAATATCCATTTTTTGTGCATATTTGAGCTGTGCAGGTATACTTGGCTTCTCTTTGTGAGCCTAGGAATCGTGGGATTCACGATCAAACTGATCAGAATCTGATTCCCACGATGGACAAACTCCACTTTACAAATGTACTTTGTCAGTTTTTCTGTAAAAAATTGTACATCCGAAAGACCTTAAAACGGTTATCCGAGTTTAAGGTCTCAACATAGTGAAATAATAGTTTGTCGTGCCAGAGTCACTCCGATGGCTGTCATGCCCATGAGAAGACTGACACTTGTGTATATTCTGTGGTCGAGGATACTTCGCAGCCCGACAATCACCTTTCAAATTGAGCCCAAAGGCTGAAAAGATAAAATGGAAGTATCAACAGGATTCTATTCCTATGAGAGCGTAAGGGTTTGAAAACCGGCTTTCAAAACATCATTTTAAATATCTTGTATAAAAAGGACTTTTGCAAATCAAATCAAAACCTTCGTATATAGGTTCAATGAAGCAAAGCACTACTTCCAATCAACAAACGTAGGCCCAATTTCTTCTAGCATTCACACACACACATTACGAATAAAAAGGAAAATATTAAAAAGATGCAATACCGTGTTTTCACGGGAGATGTGGGGTGCCTAACACCATCTCCACATTTAACCAAGCCCCCAAACTTAGAAGTTCAGTTTTAAAGATTCAGTTTCGACAGTGTCCAATAATTAGGCCTACTTTCAAACAAAATATGGTTGAGTTGTTACAACCATTTCAAATCTACTAACTGGCGACTCTATAAAACGTTCAAATCGTCGACATGATAAATGTTAGCCTTTTCCTAAAAAACCCTTCACCCTTTCTCATAAAAAAAGATAAAATAAGGGTAAAAACAAGACTTAGGAAAAGAGAGAAAGATTCGGGTTCTGACTCGATCCGCGCATTTTTCCACCGACGTCGACAAGTGGTGACTCAGCTGGGGGAAAGAGAGGGCTTAGGCCGCGTTAAAATTTTTTCAAACATTTCCCATTTCTATCTGAATGTGTGTGAAATGCTGCGTCTTTTCATTGAATGGATGTGAATGAATGCTTTAATACTTTCTATTAGTGCTTCGCACAAATGTCATCATATGCATATGGTGAGACGTGATGTATGTGAATGTATGTTGTGTAACTCCCCCACCAGGAGGCAAACCCATCGATTTTTGAGTAATGGACTCAAAGGCGACTAAGTTTGCGAGGCTCATGAAACGCACCACTCAGATCCGCTCCAATTGAAAGATCGGATTAATTTCACCTCTTGTAGATTGCGATGATCTGGGGACCTTCATGTCGAAAAATCGTGAGAGTCGCCTAAGATAGGTTAACCTCTAATTAACCAAACCCGAAGGGAGGCTTCTTCATGCCTTCCTCTTTCAATTTAATGTTAAGTTTTCAATTCCAATATAAATATCATAATGTGCATTCCATGTCTTGTAAATCCTGTCATGCTATCGTGTCATCAAAACAACTGACCCCTATTTTGCAGGAAGATAAAAATCCCTAAAACTGACACATTGCATAGCATGTCTACTGTTAATGCTTATCAAGACTAAAATACGTACTCGTCTCGTAGGTAAGAGTAGTCTTATTTCTATATCTAAGAAAGCACAAATCCTATCCACCGACATGGCGGAAAGTGCCCAACATAAATCAGGTTTCGTATCTCGAAAGGAGTTTGATGGACTTAAGAATCAAATAAAAGAGTTAGTTATCCTACTAAAAGAACAAAGTAAAAGCACGTATGGCCAGATAATGCCCAATCAGACAGAGTTCTCCTCACAGGTGGCAATCAAAGCGCTGATAAAAAGGGGCAAATGCAGATCCCTGAACCTTGATCCAGTGAAAGAACCAACAAAACCCCTGAAATCACAAATCTCAGGGATGATCGGGAAACTAGCGATATTCGAAGGAAAGTCCAACAAAGGGAAGAAACCATCCAGGCAATCAAAGGGACTGGAAACCTTGGAAGTGTCACCTATTCAGATCTTTTAATTCATTAATATCATATTTATATGATTTAAATACCACTTCATTCCATTGTCATTAATATTTATTTACTATCAAATATTAATGAAATATATGTCATAATATTATAAGTTATTTATAATATCAGAAAGTATTTTTAATACCTTAATAGCACATTTAATTGATTTTAAAATATTTAAAACCATTATTAAATAACTGTCATTAATATTAAAATATTAATGTATTTCATAACAAAATATTAAAAGTTATATTTTATAACTTAAAATATTTTTTTATAACCATTAAATCATTTTATATAATTTTTAAAACATTAAATTTGTTTTTTCATAATTTATTTAATATAATTATTAAATAAATTAATTACCATTAATATTAATTATTAATGAAATTTATCCCAAAATATTACAAGTCATCCAAAATAACTTAAAATATTTCCTAACATTTTAATATATTTTTAAATAATTTTTAAAGTATTAAAATTATTTTTAAGTAAATTATTTAATATAATTATAAATGCTCGTAAAAATAAATATTCGTGTACTATATTTGAAATAAATCAAACATTATAACTGCTTTATAAAATGAATATTCTACTATTCTATTTGAGATAAGTTCAGCATTATAACTACTTCTAACATGAGTATTCTTACTAAATACTTGAAGAAAATCGGACATAGCAACTGCTTATAAAAGTATATTTTCTACTTTATAAGAAAAATAAATCGGACATTATAACTGCTTGTAAATAGGACTTTTGTACTATTTACTTAAAATAATTTGGGCATTATAACTGCTTGTAAAAATATTTTTTTTTACTAAATATATAAAGAATAATAAACATAATAACCACAAGAGTAAATACCTCTTGGAGTTGCAAGCTTTAACTAATCCTTTGAAATCTTGAAACTCAAAAACTTTCCTCTCTCTTTCTTTCTCTAGCCAAAATTCTCCTCTTTATCTCTCTAACTCCATTTTGGTTTTGGAAAAAAATGAAGAGAATTGGCTCCTATTTATAGGAAAACATAGTTTTAATAATTGCACATTAGGGGCTTGGCTTTTTACAGTTTACCCATTGCTTATTACAGTTTGGTACCCTGGTTAATTACACTTTAGTACCTCATTAATTACACTTTAGTCCCTTGGTGACATCATGATAACATCACCTTTTGTGTTTCTTTAATGCTGATGTCATGCTTTCATCATGCTTGCATCATCTGTGTTTCTTTAAGAATGATGCCATGCTTGCATCATACTTGCATCATCTCTTCTCTGATTGGTTGATTTAAGTTCACATGGATTGGAGGGTATTTTGGTCATTTCACATATAATTTTAAAGGTAATTCGGTCATTTCGCCTTAAAAAAGATATTCTAATAATTTCCCATACCATTTTAAAGGTAGTTCAGTCATTTCGCCTCCAAAAAGGGTATTCTAATAATTTTACATACCATTTTAAGGGTAGTTCAGTCATTTCGCCTCCAAAAGGGTATTCTAATAATTTTTCACATAATTTTAAGGGTAGTTCAGTCATTTCCTATGTTTCTCTTAAAAATTTAACCATTAGGGTTTGATAAATAACATTAGGGTTTGCTAATTACCATTAAAGTTTACAAATTGGGGTTTAGGATTCCTGAATATGAAATTAGGGTTTGCTAACTATGGATTAGGGTTTCTAATCTACCATTAGGATTTACTAAGGTTATACCTTATCTGATCAGTATTTGATTATTAATCCCTTACTATACACACACACACACAATTATAGATACAATTATAATAACTGTATTAACTATCAAATCTCTATCCGTAATTAGGGTTAGGGTTTACAATATCTGTTAACTATATCTCCACTCATATTTCTCAACAACTAATCCTTTGAAATCTTGAAACTCAAAAATTTTCCTCTTTTTCTTTCTCTAGCCAAAATTCTCCTCTTTCTCTCTCTAACTCCATTTTGGTTTTCGAAAAAAATGAAGAGAAATGGCTCCTATTTATTGGAAAAACATAGTTTCAATAATTGCACATTAGGGGTTCGACTTTTTACAGTTTGCCCCAGGCTTATACAGTTTGATACCCTGGTTAATTACACTTTAGTACCTCATTAATTGCACTTTAGTCCCTTGGTGACATCATGACGACATCATCATGGTGACATCATGATGACATCAGCATGATGACATCATCATGATGACATCACCTTTTGTGTTTCTTTAATGCTGATGTCATGCTTGTATCATCTGTGTTTCTTTAAGGATGATGTCATGCTTGCATTATGCTTGCATCATCTCTTTTCTGATTGGTTGATTTAAGTTCACATGGATTGGAGGGAATTTTGGTCATTTTACATATAATTTTAAAGGTAATTCGGTCATTTCGCCTCAAAAAGGGTATTCTAATAATTTCCCATACCATTTTAAAGGTTGTTCAGTCATTTCGCCTCCAAAAAGGGTATTCTAATAATTTCCTATACCATTTTAAGGGTAGTTTAGTCATTTTGCCTCCAAAAGGGTATTCTAATAATTTTCCATATAATTTTATGGGTAATTCAGTCATTTTCTATGTTTCCCTTAAAAATTTAACCCTTAGGGTTTGATAAATAACATTAGGGTTTGATAATTACCATTAAGGTTTACAAATTAGGGTTTAAGATTCCCAAATAAGAAATTAGGGTTTTTTAACTGTAGATTAGGTTTTTTAATCTACACACACACAATCATATATACACACACACAATCATAGATACAATTATAATAACTGTATTAACTATCAAATCTCTATCCGTAATTAGGGTTAGGGTTTTCAATATTTGTTAACTATATCTCCACTCATATTTCTCCGTCAATACCTAGTTTGACCATCCTACGAAACTCGTATCACAGATACTCAGCACAATATTGATAATCAATACCAATATAAAAAAATTTATTCATAAAATTTGGATTGTTTAAAATTCCGGGTCCTCACATTCTCCCCTCCTTATAAGAATTCCGTCCTCGGAATCACCACTTTCTTACTTTGTATCATCAATTCATTCTTATCAACATAATATTAATTTGTGTCTCATATATTAACCTATGACTTGGATTCGTAAAAAGAACAACTTATAGCGATATCTATCTAATATCACTCACGTAATTAAATTACTGAACGAAATATATCTGCCACCATCTCCTCTGCAGCTACTGCATCTTGCACCGTCATATCGAAAGTACATGTCGTTGGTCTTCCCGGCTTAGTAGGTCCTCTAATCGTCAGGGCTACTGGGTCCCTTGTTGATACTTCCCTTATCCACATTCTTCTTCGGACAATTCCGAACCAAATGATCTGTTGATCCACATGAAAAATAACCTTGTATCTTCTTCTGACTTTTTACTAGATTGGGTATTCTCACTCCACTTCCTCTTTGTTAACTAACATGGTTCAATAATTTGCGTACCTACTTTCCTTTTCTTAACAAAATATATTTACACTTCCCAGGTAACACTTATAAAAATCCCCTTAGCCTCTCATTGTTTTCTATTGAGTCTTAACTGTTTGAATTTTTTTTTCCACATAAAATCCTAATACCGATGTGTTATATATTTTATACTGTCCAAAGTGTCATTCTTATGCCAGCATGATAACTATGGTATACAACTTCTGAAAAGGCTTCCATTTTCTTTGAAGTCTGAATCTATTCTTTAAGGTCCGAATGGTTATCTTACTTTGTTCATTTGCTTATGGGTGGTATACTGTACTTTCCCTTCACTAAGTCCCTAAATGTATTTAATAACTCATTTCCTAGAGTTCGAAATAAATCGTATATCCTTGAATCTGACCTTATAGAAATAAAACTACCCACCTCATGATAATGGTGATAGTTATCTACTTCAATAAGCTCTTAGTTTCTGTTATATAGTTTCAAAAGTTCCTTGAGGACTGGTTTCACAGTTTCTGCAACAATACCTAGGTCCCTTATTGCACTAAAAGTCGTCGCAACCCTTGGGTCTAACACCATTTCCATAAATTTGAAATTTTTCCTGTTAATTATGTGCCATGTAATACTTTATTTGTATTTTAGTGTCCTACCTCTATCTATTCGGAATTCAATATTCATTTTATAAATTATCTTGTCTTATACTTCAAAAAATCTTTAACCACCTCCTGTATTTCTTTGACTTTGTTAAATAAAGTTGGACTATTATCCCTAGATAGAGTTAGTTGAAACTCTTATCTAAATCCCAATTTATTAAAATCTTTTATCAGTACCTCGTTGTTTTATTATAACTTCTAACTTTTATTGATTCTTTTAACTTTTAAAATGTCTATAATGATATTGATTATTACTGGAATAGTAATATAGTTTTCAGAAAAAATCTTTTCTATCCCTTCACCTCGACAAAAGACTTTTCTAGTTTTTCTAAAAAAATTCTCCGTTTAGATAACTGTTATACCCAATAGTTGTTTTTAGTGAACAATCCTCATTGCACACTACTTTTGTATATTACAATTTTATTTTCTTCTAATTACAGTCAATCTTTAACTTATGATTAACCAATTTATCCCTAAATTCCATTAAACTCTCTTAACTGAAACTTTATATCATCTATATAAAAAAAATTATATGATTTTAACAAAACTTTTTCTTTATGAAAAGTTTTTATATTCATGTTTTCACCTAACATTTTCTATGTTTTTAGAAAAACCACTAGATGTGAATGAATACTTCGTACTAGAGTCAAATATTTAATGAATATTTTAAATATCGATTTGGGATAATACCTGTTACTACATCTTGTGCAAGCAACATCCTTCACCATAATGTTAAAGGTTCTAACTCCTCCGGACGACTCTGTCCAACCTCTCCAGCTACTGCTGGTTTGAAGTTTTGGTTTCCCCCTTGGTTTGGATTTCTGGGTTTTGGACAGAACTTAGCAATGTGTCCCTCCACCCCATAGTTAAAACATATGATTCTTTTGTTATTACTATTCCTCTTTTGTAGACACCAGTTTGAGTAATGTCCATCTCTCCCACAAGTAAAACACTTAGTCGCCCTAAAATAACACAACCCTCCGTGCTTTTTCCCACAAATACGACAACCTTCATTCTTCTGACCAGTTTTGTTAGGAAAAGTGGCATTCCACTTCCTTTTGTTATTTCTCTTTGTATGGCATCCCTTAATCCCTTCATTTTCTGTTTTATCAGCCCCTTTAACCTCAGGTGGTCCGGGTAACTTAAAGTCTAAGGTAATCCTTAGAGTATTGGGCTCGATTGGTGGTGGGTTCTCTGACCTCCCCTATAAAGCTCCTCGCAACACGTTTACCAATTATTGAGTTGGGTTTGCCTCTATTTGTTCTGCATTAGTTTCTACTTGTGTTCTCCCGCATGATGCCATTTACCTAACAATAACAAATAACTAAGTTTAAACGAATAGAGTTTGTACGTCACATACTTAACTAGTGTTTTATATATATTATAACTAACGCATTGGGAAAACTTATAAATTTATAAGGTACAGTTCACCTCTTAGCTGCTGCTATTTATCTTATATATCCCTTTATTATCGTTAAAAAATTAGGATCTACTATTATATTTTCCTTAACTTATATCAAAGTTTGGTATTTACACATTACGCACAGAGATATATTCATGTATATACATATAAATTCATTCATAAAGTATTATCCTATCTTCCTCACCCTTACTAAATTACTAATACTTAATCTTCGTCTTGTATCATTCTACTTCTTTACCCTGTCTTTTTATTATAGCAATACCTTCTGTCTTCCCTACATACATCTGCATGCATCTTTCCATAGTTATTCTATCTTTCTTTGTTTACTTCATGAGCCTCTTAGGTCACTGTTATTCCATACTTCCCTTCCCATTATTTCTCTGAGTTTTACATTGCCACTCAACTCTCATCTTCTCAACCAGTTCACTAAATATGTCATGCTCTTCTGCTTAATATAATTCTATATGGAATATAAGTCTCCCTCTTCACTTAGTTCCAACTCTGGTATTCTTCATAAGCACTTTATAAATTTACCATAGGTTTATCTTCTATAGCTTCAATACTATTCTATAAGCTACTTCAATTGGCACTCCTCGCATCCTTCCCTACGGATCATTCCCTTTTAGCCCAACTGATTCTGGTTCAGATACCGGTTCAAACGGAACGACCAGTTCCTCACTTTCTTATGTGAACATCCTTAAATTCTAAAGTTTCGATCAACTATATTACTAGACTAGCACCTAATATACATTGTATACACATAGTAAGCAATAGTTTCTTTAAGATAGTTTTTATCTTATTTTACGATGAATTTCCTCAATTCATATCCTATAAACTCTTTTTGAGTTTATGTTTTCACTAACTTTTCTACCACTCCTATTCCTCCAAGGTTATAGCCTACGGTAACCCTACATAAGGTTTATAACCTACAGCCGTGATACCAAATTGTGACGCCCCCAAAATCTCTACATTCCATGTAGCAGATTTGGTGCTCACGTAAATATTCCATAAGATAATAATTCCTATCAATCCAAGATTCACAGTATTATTTCACAACGAATAGTAATTCTCATCAGAACATTTACTATGTTGGGATACCCTCACATGGATGGATAGGTTTATAATCTCATGGATATTTCTTTCATATCAATAATTCCTATCTATCTGAAATTCATAGTACAAATGATAAGATTGTTCCTAGAACTGAGGAACGACCTCAGTGCTTACAGAACTTTCAAGATCATTCAATACCCTCATTCAGATGTATAGTTCATATAGATACTGTACTTCTTCCTATGTTCTAGAAAGGTAAAAACTAAGTAGTTGATAAAAGATAATAATACATTACATAATCTTAAATTCTCTTACAACAAATTCCCAACTTACTATTACATCAGAGTCTCTAAAGATATAACCAACAGTCTATATTAACCGAGTTGTTCCATCCACATGTTTGAACTCTAGAACTTTGGATAAGTCAGCTAAAGCTGCAAAGAAAAAGAATAATTGCAAGGATGAGCTACAGAAAGCTCAGCAAGTTTTAAACAAGTGATATATTATACTCACACTGAATTTGAATTGATGAACATATAGTTTAGAGTATTTTTCCCACATCGCATTCCTAAGAGTCATAAAGACTTATAGGAGTTCTGTTCATTTACCATCACGAGCTATTATCAGTCATAAATGATAGTAGTGTGTATACAAGCCAATCATGTATGATGACAAAGCACATACTTTGTAAACAATCTTATTTATTTATTAATAAAATATTCATTTAAGGCATATAATTATCTACATGGTGCTGTTTTTTATAATATGTAAATAACCCATAGTTTTAAGCAATGCTTTTAGAATCATGATGAGATCATGATAATGACATCTAAATTCTTAGAAAGCATAAAAACTAAAATAGTTCCCAATTGTGGGATTACTAAAATGGGGATTAGTAAATCCGGATAGATTGGTACATATGTTGCTTGCTCATTGGATGAGGATGACTGATCTCATGGTCATTTGTGTGGAGACACTAAAGCAAGTATGTAGGTGCTTATTGGAGAATAAGTTCACTGAACGTGACTCGCTATGGAATACCTAATGGAGTTTTACTCGCCTGTCAATAGGAATTCCTAATGTGATAGTAGTACATGTGATCCTTGGACTTGAGATCATCATAGTATCTTGTATGTAACAAATTATACTTTGATTAATTCCTTAAGGCCTTTTAAGGCATATATAGGGTATGCTTGGGTGTAATGAGTTACATATGGAGATAATGAATGATGAATAAAGAATCTACCACCTCTAGTAAAAGAGGAGATATGTCCTATGTGATTCGTTAAATGACAACCCAGGAATCCTTGGCCAAGGTAGAATGAAATTAGAAAGAGGTTTCTAATTTGCATTATTTGGAGTTGTGCATTTTCTAATCGAAATACATATGATTAAATAAATTAAGACTTGACAGTAAATCCATGTCTTATATTTAATTGGGACATTGTATGGTGGAAGGATTGAATTGTACGGTAACTATTAACTCACATGTTCTTTTATGATTAATGTTGAAATCTATATTATTTGGAAAGTCGTTGATCGCTAGGGAGGCTTATCCCTATTGTAGAATAAATGTTATTTATTTAAATAGATTATTAGTTTTATTTATTTATTTAAATAAGATTAGAATTGTTCTAATTGATTTATTCACAACCGGTTTAATATGGAGAACCTAAAGGGTCACACCATAAAAGGAAGAACAATTATTTAAGAAGAAAATGGCATGATAGTAATAATGCATTAAGTATAATTAATTTAATCTATGATGATAGAATAAATTAAATAGCTTAATGTTTATTATTTAATATTTTAGAAATATTAAATATAAATTAATAGGAGGAGTCTTATTAATATTATTATTATTATTATTATTTTAATTCTAAAGGAGTTTAGGAATTAATATAATATCAGTACTCTCTCTCAATCCTAATAAAGATTAGGATATAAATTCATTAAAAGTATTTAATTAATTAATTAAATAAAACCCTATTCTAATTGGATTAGGAGGGTTAACCTAATATCTATATAAGAGAGTCTTATATCAGAAATAAGGTACGTGAATTTTTCAAGAGTTGGGAGTACACATATTCTATAGAGATAGAACCAAGGGTTAAGCCAATAACCCATCTTACTGAGTTCTTCATCTTCCTTGGTGGTTCACCGTTAGAGGCCAAACATTTGGGTGGCTGACATTGATCAAGGGAAGGAGCCACTACAGAGGAATCAAAGGAATCAAAGGAGTAGAACTTGTACATGAGGAAGCTTGTATCTTCAAAGGTATAATTCTGTTTTTCTCCTTCTTCATTCACTGATAATTGATGCACAAGAATGATCATGGTAATGGGTTTGTATAAATTTTGAAAACCTAATTTCTTACGCTTCCGCCCTATTTATGTGATTTGATTGCATGATTGCGTTACGTATAAACCCAAAAGTGGTATCAGAGCCAATCTTGTGCTAATTATCAGTCTATGTGATTCCATACATGTATGATATGCGATTGGATCGAGTTCTGGGCAACAAAAATTTTTCAGATTCTGCGAAGCTGCGCAGCTGCGCCAGTACAAGGCAATATTGTTGCGCAGCTGCGCCGGGTGCTGTTCCTGGTTTTCATGCTGCGCAGCTGCGCCGGTTCCCTTTACATTCTTGGCGCAGCTGCGCCACTGGACAGGAACTGAATTTTTTTTTTATTTTATTTAATTAAATGAATGGTTTATTTAATTAATAAAGGTTTAAAATAAAGATATTTATTTTATATGAAATGAGATTTCAGAATTGCTAAAATTAAAGAGTTTAATTTGGAATTGTTTTTGAATGAAATAAAGGAGTTTATTTTTTCAAAAACAAAGTTTAGCAAACTTTTGCCCATTAACTGATATTAATACATATGTGGAATGAATTTATTTTTATGAGATGAATAAGTTTTATTGATACGTATGATGATATGTATGGTAATAAAAGGGATTGATTATGGACTATGACCAATGTGATTGAATTTTATTTTGGTTGAATGCTTGAATGAATGGGTTTTATAAAATGGGGTCTGTGTACCTCGTCTTCTCTAGTTTTATTCTCGATGTAAATTCTATCTCCCTTCTATGTACTTCCCCTTGACTGTTGATCAAGGTTTCTATTTAATTTTAAATAGTTAATGTAATAGAGATAGTTAGAATTATTTTGAAGAAATTGGAGACCAAGGAGCAAGGAACGCGTGAAGACTCATTTGTATGGAGCCAGGGTTTAAATGTAATAGTTATATTTAAATTTAAATTCTTGCACTCCTAGGTTTGACCTTTTGGTTCACTTGGCGGCTCTAGTGAACCAAACTAGAATAAAAGTCCATAATCAATCTGGATAGAATATAGTATTCTATATTGCATGCTAAATATTATATATATTATATTTTATACAAACATGCTTCGCATGTTTAATAAAATGATGCGTATTTTATATATATATATGTGCATGCGCGCTTAAAAAGATGAGACAAATAATAACAAACCCCTCAAAGAAATAATATTAAGTCTGAAGCGTTCAAATGATATTTGGAATATCGAACGTCGCCTTCTAGCATGATTAGTTAATAGAGTATTAAATATTTAATATGAGTTTGTTGTGCTATCCACAAGGCGAGTATTGAATATTTAAGATGTTAATTAATCACATTTGATGCTTATCAAGAAAATTGAACGATCTAGTCTTGTTGTGCTATCCACAAGGACGAAAATTTTTCTTTTTTGAATTTATGGAAGTGCTAGGCTGGACTTAACTTAAATCATTTTAGTTCGGATGTGCACACACATGACTATTATGATTTAAGAGGCAAAATAAAAGGAGTTACATGGTGATGTAATTGACAAGAGTTGTCTACCTATTTATTTGTATATCGCTTGTTGTGCTATCCACAAGGTTATATACATTTGAAATGGGATCCTTAATCTCACTAGCAAATCTTTAATTAGATGTTGCCGAACTATATGAGTGAGGGTAATATAGTTTGATGAAAATAGTGGGAGATACCAATTTAAAATAAAGACCTAAATTTATTTTGGTATGCAAAGTTAATAAAATGAATGTTTGCTAAAATGTTGTCTTTTCACATGCAGAATTTTAAAAATGTCAAAATCACTAATCTCACTACGAAGCATACTTGATGCAAATAAGTTTACCGACCCGAATTATGAGGACTGGCTAAGAAATCTGAGAATTGTTCTCACTGCTGAAAAGATTTCTTATGTCCTAAATTCCACTATCCCTGAATCTGTTTCAGAAACAGTCTCTGAGGAAGAGATTACCACTTTCAATAAGTGGCAAGATGATGCATCTGTGGCTCAATGCATCATGCTCGCATCCATGAATAACGAGCTTCAGCGTCAGCACGAAAAAATGGATGCTCCTGCTATGCTGCTTCACCTCAAGGAGTTGTATGGTGAACAGAGTAGGACTACTAGATATGAGATATCTAAGGAGCTCTTCCGATCTCGGATGACCGAGGGCACTGCCGTCGAGACTCATGTTCTGAAGGTAATCAATTTGATTGAACGCCTTGGATAGCTTGGGTTCGTCATGGATGGGGAGTTAAGTCAAGACATGGTCTTGCAGTCACTCCCTGAGACCTTCTCGCAGTTTGTGGTTAATTTTCACATGAATAAGCTAAATGTCAGCTTACCTGAGCTGCTTAACATGCTGAAAACTGCAGAAGGTCACTTCTCATCCAAGAAGAACCATGTCTTGATGGTGGATTCTTCCAATAAAAGGAAGAGGCCCAAGGTGTTTTCTAAAAAGAAAAAATCTAAGAAGGCTAAGGGAAAAGGGAAAGAAAAGGAGCAAAAGAAACCTGAACCAGCTAAAGGAATGTGCTTTCATTGCAATGAACCGGGATATTGGAAGAGAAACTGCAAGAAGTTTCTAGCAGAGAAGAAGCTTGGAGAAGCTTCGACTTCCAATCAAGGTTTGTTTATGATTGAAATTAATTTTTCTGAAAGTCATAATTCTACTTGGGTATTGGATACCGGCTGTGGTTCTCACATATGTAATACTGTGCAGGAACTGGTCAGAAGTAGAAAGCTGAACAAAGATGAGGTGATCCTACGAATGGGAAATGGAGCAAAAGTTGCTGCATTAGCTGTAGGAACTTATTGTTTAGCAATGCCATCGGGCAAATCCATTTATCTTAATAATTGTTATTATGTTCCGAATATTATTAAAAATATTATTTCAATTTCTGTATTGGATATGGAAGGTTTTGACGTTATTATAAAGAACAATGGTTGTTCTATTTATAAAGACGATGTTTTATATGGTATTGGAAATTTGCGAAATGGACTTTATACACTTGACTTACAAGAAAATATATTTCAAATTGAACAAATTAAGAAAAGGAAAAGAGATGATATTAATTATACCTATATGTGGCACTGTAGACTCGGTCATATCAATGAAACAAGATTATCCAAGTTGCATAAAGATGGGCTCCTCGAGCTATCTGATTATGAATCATATCCAACTTGTGAATCTTGTCTCATGGGTAAAATGACTAAATCTCCTTTTAGTGGAAAAGGAGAGAGAGTTACAGAGTTGTTGGCATTGATTCACACAGATGTTTGTGGACCTATGACAACAAGTGCACGGGGTGGGTATTCTTATTTTATTACTTTCACTGATGATCACTCAAGATTTGGATATGTGTATTTAATGAAATACAAATCAGAATCATTTGAAAAGTTCAAAGAGTTCAGAAGTGAAGTAGAGAAACAAACGGGCAAGAGTATTAAGATACTTCGATCAGATCGAGGCGGAGAATACTTAAGCAGTGAGTTTCTCAATTGTCTTAGAGAAAATGGTATAATCTCACAATGGACTCCTCCAGGTACACCACAGTTAAATGAAGTATCTGAAAGGAGAAATCGAACACTGTTGGACATGGTTCGATCCATGATGAGTTTTACCGACCTTCCAATTTCCTTCTGGGGATATGCCCTAGAAACGGCTGCATACCTACTTAACAAGGTACCTACCAAATTTGCCCCAAAGACTCCATATGAGATGTGGAAAGGGAGGAAACCAAATCTTAAGCATGTTAAGACTTGGGGTTGTCCAGCTTATGTCAAAAAGTTTGAAAATGATAAGCAACAGACTAAATCCGATAAGTGTAGATTTGTGGGATACCCTAAAGAAACCGTAGAGTATTATTTCTATCATCCAACTGATCAAAAGGTGTTTGTTACGAAACATGCTACCTTCTTGGAGAAAGAGTTTATCCATGAAGGGGTCAGTGGGAGCAAGATATATCTTGAAGAAGTTCAAGAACCACAAGTTACCACGGACCAAAGTCAGGTACCTAACCAAGTAGAAGAACCTACTGTACCACACCCTGTTCGTAAATCTGGAAGAGTACCGAAGATACCTGAGAGGTATGGATTCGTTATAGAGGATGACGATGAGGTACACATCATAAATGATGATGATCCATTGAATTACGAACAGGCTATGAGTAATAAAGACTCAGGAAAATGGCTTGAAGCCATGAAATCCGAAATGGACTCCATGTATGAAAACAAAGTATGGTCTTTGGTTTCACCACCTGAAGGTATTAAACCTGTTGGGTGTAAATGGATTTTTAAGAAAAAGACTAGAGCAGACGAAAAGGTAGAGACCTATAAGGCCCGACTGGTTGCAAAAGGTTTCAAACAAAGACAAGGAGTTGACTATGATGAAACCTTCTCACCAGTAGTCATGCTCAAGTCCATTCGGATTTTGCTTGCGATTGCAGCTTACAACGACTATGAGATCTGGCAGATGGACGTGAAAGCGGCCTTCCTCAATGGGAAACTTGAGGAGGATGTGTATATGACACATCCAGAGGGATTTATTTCAAAAGTTAGAACAAATCAAGTCTGTAAGCTACAACGTTCCATTTATGGGTTGAAGCAAGCTTCTAGTAGATGGAACATTCGTTTTGATGAGACAATCAAAGAGTTTGATTTTATCAAAAACGAGGATGAACCATGTGTATACAAGAAGGTTAGTGGGAGCGCAGTATCATTCCTTGTATTATATGTTGATGATATATTACTGATAGGGAATGACATTCCTATGTTACAATCCATTAAAATCTAGTTATCTAAAAACTTCTCCATGAAGGACTTGGGTGAAGCATCCTATATTTTGGGGATAAAGATCTATAGAGATAGATCTAAAAGGATGCTCGGCTTATCCCAAGGAACGTACATTGATACGATGCTAAAGAGGTTTAGCATGGAAGATTCCAAAAGAGGTCTCATGCCGATGAGCCATGGAATAAATCTCTCCAAGAAACAGGCCCCAAAGACACCTGAGGAGAGAGACCGTATGAGTAAGATCCCTTATGCTTCTGCAATAGGATCTATCATGTACGATATAATATGTACTAGACCGGATGTTGCTCACGCACTTAGTGTAACAAGCAGATACCAGTCGAATCCAGGAGAAGAGCACTGGAAGCCAGTGAAAAATATCCTAAAGTACTTGAGAAGGACTAAAGATATTTTTCTTGTCTACGGTGAGTCAGAATTAAAACTCGAGGGATTCACGGACTCAAGTTTTCAAACAGACCAAGATGACAGTAAATCTGTTTCAGGGTATGTGTTTACCTTGAACGGAGGTGCAGTGAGTTGGAAGAGTTCCAAGCAGCAAACGGTTGCTGATTCAATGACAGAGGCAGAGTATATAGCTGCAAGTGAAGCTGCAAAGGAAGCTGTTTGGATGAAGAAGTTCATAACTGAACTTGGTATGGTTCCTAGCATTGGAGAAGCAGTTCCCGTATACTGTGACAACACCGGAGCGGTTGCACAGGCTAAGGAACCCAGGTCTCATCAGAAATCTAAACACGTGTTGCGGCGATTTCAGTTGATCAGGGAGATCATTAAAAGAGGAGACGTCACCTTGGAGCGTGTAGACTCTCAAGACAATATTTCAGATCCATTTACTAAAGCTTTAACACAACAGCAGTTTAATCGTCACTTAGAGAAGATGGGTATGAGATACCATGGCGATTGGCTTTGGTGCAAGTGGGAGATTGATAGTAGTGTGCATACAAGCCAATCATGTATGATGACAAAGCACATACTTTGTAAACAATCTTATTTATTTATTAATAAAATATTCATTTAAGGCATATAATTATCTACATGGTGCTGTTTTTTATAATATGTAAATAACCCATAGTTTTAAGCAATGCTTTTAGAATCATGATGAGATCATGATAATGAGATCTAAATTCTTAGAAAGCATAAAAACTAAAATAGTTCCCAATTGTGGGATTACTAAAATGGGGATTAGTAAATCCGGATAGATTGGTACATATGTTGCTTGCTCATTGGATGAGGATGACTGATCTCATGGTCATTTGTGTGGAGACACTAAAGCAAGTATGTAGGTGCTTATTGGAGAATAAGTTCACTGAACGTGACTCGCTATGGAATACCTAATGGAGTTTTACTCGCCTGTCAATAGGAATTCCTAATGTGATAGTAGTACATGTGATCCTTGGACTTGAGATCATCATAGTATCTTGTATGTAACAAATTATACTTTGATTAATTCCTTAAGGCCTTTTAAGGCATATATAGGGTATGCTTGGGTGTAATGAGTTACATATGGAGATAATGAATGATCAATAAAGAATCTACCACATCTAGTAAAAGAGGAGATATGTCCTATGTGATTCGTTAAATGACAACCCAGGAATCCTTGGCCAAGGTAGAATGAAATTAGAAAGAGGTTTCTAATTTGCATTATTTGGAGTTGTGCATTTTCTAATCGAAATACATATGATTAAATAAATTAAGACTTGACAGTAAATCCATGTCTTATATTTAATTGGGACATTGTATGGTGGAAGGATTGAATTGTACGGTAACTATTAACTCACATGTTCTTTTATGATTAATGTTGAAATCTATATTATTTGGAAAGTTGTTGATCGCTAGGGAGGCTTATCCCTATTGTAGAATAAATGTTATTTATTTAAATAGATTATTAGTTTTATTTATTTATTTAAATAAGATTAGAATTGTTCTAATTGATTTATTCACAACCGGTTTAATATGAAGAACCTAAAGGGTCACACCATAAAAGGAAGAACAATTATTTAAGAAGAAAATGGCATGATAGTAATAATGCATTAAGTATAATTAATTTAATCTATGATGATAGAATAAATTAAATAGCTTAATGTTTATTATTTAATATTTTAGAAATATTAAATATAAATTAATAAGAGGAGTCTTATTAATATTATTATTATTTTAATTCTAAAGGAGTTTAGGAATTAATATAATATCAGTACTCTCTCTCAATCCTAATAAAGATTAGGATATAAATTAATTAAAAGTATTTAATTAATTAATTAAATAAAACCCTATTCTAATTGGATTAGGAGGGTTAACCTAATATCTATATAAGAGAGTCTTATATCAGAAATAAGGTACGTGAATTTTTCAAGAGTTAGGAGTACACATATTCTATAGAGATAGAACCAAGGGTTAAGCCAATAACCCATCTTACTGACTTCTTCATCTTCCTTGGTGGATCACCGTTAGAGGCCAAACATTTGGGTGGCTGACATTGATCAAGGGAAGGAGCAACTACAGAGGAATCAAAGGAATCAAAGGAGTAGAACTTGTACCTGAGGAAGCTTGTATCTTCAAAGGTATAATTCTGTTTTTCTCCTTCTTCATTCACTGATAATTGATGCACAAGAATGATCATGGTAATGGGTTTGTATAAATTTTGAAAACCTAGTTTCTTACGCTTCCGCCCTATTTATGTGATTTGATTGCATGATTGCGTTACGTACAAACCCAACAATAAAGACTTAGCCACCCAAGTTGATTCGGTCAACCGCACCGCATTCCTAAGTGTCATAAATACTTATAGGAGTTCTGTTCGGATATCTCATAGATGATCAGCCTAATCATATCCTAGGAGTATGTATATCATCCTACCAATTTAACAAGGTCAGTATTTTTTTAACTGTCTGTAATTGAAACCCAGAATAAGTATTATAACTACCCATAAATGTAAACCAAGGTCAGTATTATGATTGCCCATATAATCTCGGGACAAGTATCAGTATATATATGTACCAAACAATATTGGTTTTTCCACAGTTTATGCTTTGATATCAAATCAAACACATTTTACGCAAATAACAGCTCATATAATTTGTTATTCTTGAACAATAAGCAATAACCCTTTTCAAATCACAGATATCACGAATACTGTTTATAACAGTTCGTATATCAATATATATGACTTTCATTTAATATAGAATTCAATGAAATTGGAAAAACTTGCCTGAATCGTCGATTACTGTTATGCAATCTATTTTAGCTTCATCTGAAAGACCTAATATTGATAATATCGATCTCTCAATTAGAATAATATCGTTACATACACTACTGTTAATTATAGTCATAATATAACTTAAACACACATCCCTATCAATCACTAAAATCATAAGACCTAGTATCAAGTCAAACTATTTTAGTCTGATTTGAGTTCGGTACTATTTCAACGTCCCGGTTGCCTTATCGAATAATTATCGAGTTTATTTTCAATTAAAATCTATTTAAATGCTTTATTATTATCATAGATAATTTATTAATCAGTTAAAAAAAAATTCACAAGCTCATAATAATTTTCCAATAATTATTACCATTTAAAATGATTTTTAATTCATTAATATCATATTTATATGATTTAAATACCACTTAATTTCATTGTCATTAATATTTATTTACTGTCAAATATTAATGAAATATATGTCATAATATTATAAGTTAGTTATAATATCACAAAGTATTTTTAATACCTTAATATCACATTTAATTGATTTTAAAATATTTAAAACCATTATTAAATAACTGTCATTAATATTAAAATATTAATGTATTTCATAAAAAAATATTAAAAGTTATATTTTATAACTTTAAATATTTTTTTATAACCATTAAATCATTTTATATGATTTTTAAAATATTAAATCTATTTTTCTATAATTTATTTAATATAATTATTAAATAAATTAATTACCATTAATATTAATTATTAATGAAATTTATCCCAAAATATTAAAAGTCATCCAAAATAACTTAAAATATTTCCTAACACTTTAATATATTTTTAAATGCTTTTTAAAGTATTAAAATTATTTTTAAGTAATTTATTTAATATAATTATTAAATAAATTTAATATCATTAATATTTAAATAATTTGAGCATTATAAATGTTTGTAAAAATAAATATTCGTGTACTATATTTGAAATAAATCAAGCATTATAACTGCTTTATAAAATGAATATTCTTCTATTCTATTTGAGATAATATCAGGATTATAACTACTTATAACATGAGTATTCTTACTATATACTTGAAGAAAATCGGGCATAGCAACTGCTTATAAAAGTATATTTTCTACTTTATAAGAGAAATAAATCGGACATTATAACTGCTTGTAAATAGGACTTTTGTACTATTTACTTGAAATAATTTGGGCATTATAACTGCTTGTAAAAGTATATTTTTTTTACTAACTATGTAAAGAATAATGAACATAATAACCACAAGAGTAAATACATCTTGGAGTTGCAAGCTTTAACTAATCCTTTGAAATCTTGAAACTCAAAAACTTTCCTCTCTCTTTCTTTCTCTAGCAAAAATTCTCTTCTTTCTCTCTCTAACTCCATTTTGGTTTTGGAAAAAAATGAAGAGAATTGTCTCCTATTTATAGAAAAATATAGTTTCAACAATTGCACATTAGGGGCTTGGCTTTTTACAGTTTGCCCCCGGCTTATTACAGTTTGGTATCCATGGTTAATTACACTTTAGTACCTCATTAATTGCACATTAGTCCCTTGGTGACATCATGATGAAATCACCTTTTGTGTTTCTTTAATCCTGATGTCATGCTTTCATCATGCTTGCATCATCTGTGTTTCTTTAAGGATGATGTCATGCTTGCATCATCTCTTCTCTGATTGGTTGATTTAAGTTCATATGGATTGGAGGGTATTTTGGTCATTTCACATATAATTTTATAGGTAATTTAGTCATTTCGCCTGAAAATGGATATTCTAATAATTTCTCATACCATTTTAAAGGTAGTTCAGTCATTTCGCCGCCAAAAAGGGTATTCTAATAATTTTCCATACCATTTTAAGGGTAGTTCAGTCATTTCACCTCCAAAAGGGTATTCTAATAATTTTTGTAAGAACCTGAATTTTCAGATATTATTAAATAAGGATTTAATAAATAAAATTCTTAAATTGTGAGATGGGTTCGAATAAGAATATATATATATATATATATATATATATATATATGATATGAGGTATGTGGTATTATATTACATAGGGTAATATGGACTATGTAATATGTGTTGTTGTGATATATTATTAATATATATTTGTTATTTAGCGTAGAGACGATTCAGTGGAGATAAAGGAAGTGGATAAATTCCTATCGATATTAAATAATTTATAGAATTATTTTATCATAGTAGGTTGGTGACATTAAATATCCTTAATGTATAATCACCATATTCTTGTGTATGTGTATTAATAACTAGTATGTTTATACTATAGGTTATTAATAGCACTTAAGCTATCTGTGAATAGGTTTGGATAGTGAAGCATGAGTTAGTTAAAGAATTAACTAATAAGAATAAATATTAGTTAATTTAAGTTGGGAGTTATATTAGGGAATAATATAATGTGAGTATTGAACTTTTATTTAACTATGATGATATAGTACAGTATTTAATTTACTTAAGTAAAGGAGTGAATTAATATGTGTGTTGAATATATGATTATAGTTGCTACTTTTTATATATATTACTTAGAGTGGTAATATGTGAGAAAGTCTAATGTGCGAATAGCGTTAATAAAAATATATACGTTATTAAAGAGAAATATAAATCATTATATCTTTAAATGAATATTTGAAGAAATTGTTTTAGGAACAATTTATAGAAAAGAAAGAAAACTAATTATTATATATTTCTAATAAAGTGTATTAAAATAATTTTTAATATTGAATTATTTTAATAAAAGGAGGAAATGTTATTTTTGAATAATAATATTACCTTATATGTTTTTGTATGAGGTGTGATTAGTTAATATAGTAAATATATTAAAACATATTTGCTATACGTAAATAAATTGATGGAAACAATTTATTTTAATAGAAAATAAACTTACTATCTATTTTCTATATATAATATATGTACATGTGTAGTACATGTAATTATTCGATATTATATTATATTATAATATCTTGAGTCAATAAATAAAGTATTTTCTAATAATGAATGTGCTTATTTGGAGAAAACATAATTTTTATGATATGGCTAAATACATAATTTTAAATGTATTTTCAAGGGAGTTTAATTAATGAAATGAAACTAAATTATTTTAATATATTACATAACTTAAGTTATTATTTGATCGTGAGTATTATTATAATTAATAGTGTATATATTATAAGTGTGTAAATAATTGATGTAGCTTAGCATTAAAATGCTTGAGTCACACAAACCTTATAATAAAAGAATATTAAGTGTGGTGGAGTTAATAAGCTTAATATTGAGCTTGTGAGAAATGTCTTGTGTGGCACGGTAATAGATTCGAGGATGAATTAGTTAATTTAAGGACGGAAGGATTATTGATTTAAACAATTAATCTATATTAATTGTTATTATAATAATATGTTGATTTATTATTATAACTAGTGATAGTATAATAACAAGGAAATTGATTATAGATATAATCGGAATTGTATTGATGAGGAATGAGATATCTTGTCTTATAATATTAATTATTGTTATGGACAATATACTAGTATCTAGTAATTTTTTGATAATATGTTGATTAATGACTAAATGAGTTATAAATATAATAAGATTTATAATTATTTAACGTGATAATAAATCATATAAAGTGTTAATCAATTAGTGTGGAAATTATAATTCCATTGACTAATGAGAAATGGAGTAATTAATATTATTATTAATTAATAAGATAAGTAATTTATTAATGTGCAAGCATACGATATTAAAAGTATAACGTATGATAGTTAACTATATGTTGTACGAAGTGTAAAGTGCGACGTGACTATATTATATATATAAACTATATAGTAAGATTAATTGCATTATATGAGTTACATAATAGTAAGTGTTTATGCTGACAATAAGTGTATGGGTAAACATTGACGTATAGTAATATCAATAACCATTGTTAACTGATAATGTATGCAATAAGTTATTATAATTATTATAATAACAGTGATGATGGTAAGTAATAATAATTCCCAATTAAATTATATTCGGTGTTAATAAAATATACATGGACTATATATGTGCAAGTTAAATTTACTACATGGAAATAGTAATTGTTTATTGGAACTACATTGTGACACATTAATTACAACTTAAGTATATAGTGTGTGTATTATAACACAAGTGTATCATATAGCTTATTGACCAATAGCTGAGCTTGTAATTGTTGTCCCATAATAAGGGTCACCCCTCATTATCCCTCACACGTGAAATACTCAAGGCTATTCTACTCCCTACAATCTCAAAATCAGTAATCTAGCTAGCAATGATCAATGGGGAGTGGGGATCATGATGTGTTCTACCAACCATCCAACCACTCCACCTTAACCAACATTCAAACCTTCAATCTATTAGTTTGATTCAATGGAGGATTTCACGATCTGTGCAATGAAAGTTCTATAAATTGAGCTCCCACCTTCTAATTTCATTGCTGGGATTTTGTTTAAGTGTTGGATTGAGAGCATCACATACCTTAGTGATAGCATTCTAAGAATTTAGAGACTTCAAATTTGCAGCAAGCTCAACCTACATTGCAGAGGTAATATACCTCTTGTTCTTCATTTTGTTTTTGTCAAAACTCTAATTCTTGGATTAAGCTTAAATGTTGTGATAAGTTGATTGGATTATGTTTGTTAACTATTATATAAGTTAGTAATTATGTTAGTTATGTTATATAGCTGGTGTAGAATCGAATTGATAAGAAAATGTTGAGTTGGGTTAACTGGACTGCCGAAGCAGCCATGTCTATTTTTGGCCGACCAGCGGCGCAGCTGCGCCGGGCCCTGAAACTTTTCTACAGTCTGTTGCAGATTCTGTTAAGGGATAGTGGGTAAGATAGCTTAAGCAAGCATACTAATAGAGTTAACATGCCTATATGAGTATATTAACATGACATGCACATGTGTTGCTATGTTTACATGCATGATTGATGAAACAACTTGTGGTTTTTCAAAATGAATGTTGAGTTTTAAAAAGGGACTTTTGGTATAGAAGTATCATGGTCATATTATGACTTTTGAGACATTTAATATGACCTAGGAAGGCATGAAAGGCATGTTAATTGATGTATATATGTTTTATAATGAAATACGAACATGCAAACCTCACTAGTAGCAAAAATGTAAATTTACAAAACAAACTTTTGACATGTATATACCATGCTAACGTTCTGATTTTACTAACATATTGGTATGGTTTGAGAATGCATTAAGAGCATATTAACTTACGTACATGTGTTTCACAATGTAATGTGAACATACGAACCTTATTAGTGAGCTTACTAATGAAAATATAAGCTTTGATCGTGCATGTTAACATGTTACCTTAAGATTTGGATTTTGATGTTTATGAACATATGTGATAGCACTCCTGGATTCTCTCATGTATCATACATGTATATTCACCATGACTACATGTCGTGAAACCAAGTTTAGCCTAAACGAAACATGTTTTCAAACTAATAACTATAATAGTTACATGTATGAAATATGAATATTCATGAACATGCCCAATATGAGTTATATGAATACTTTATGTGTTTAAAGAACTAGCATGATAAACTTTGTGATGTTCATGACCTTGAGTGGCCTTAAATTGTTGGAATGTTGACTTAGAAACTATATCATGTAAATTGAACGTGAAAAGGTTTCTAATCTACCATTAGGGTTTACTAAAGTTATACCTTATCTGATCAACATTTGATCATTAATCCCTTACTATACACACACACACACAATTATAGATACAATTATAATAACTATATTAACTATCAAATCTCTATCCGTAATTAGGGTTAGGGCTTTCAATATCTGTTAACTATATCTCCACTCATATTTCTCAGTCAATACTTCTCTGACCATCTTACTAAACTCGTATCATAGATACTCAGCACAATATTGATAATCAATACCAATATAAAAAAATTTATTCATAAAATTTGAATTGTTTAAAATTCTGGGTCCTCACAGATACCAAGTGACTAAAGTCAAAAAGCAGAATAATGAATCTTTTCGAGAATACGCCCAAAGATGGAGACGTCTGGCAGCACAGGTTAGCCCGTCTATGACAGAAACTGAAATGGTGATGACTTTCATAGACATCCAAGAGGCACCTTACTATAAGAGGATCCTAGCTGGAATAGAAAAGCCATTCTCAAAGATAATCAAACACGGCGAAATGACAGAGATGGGCCTGAAAGCAGGCAAGATTAAAGATCTTACGGCCTTGAAAGTAGTCGCCGAGCATATACAGTCTGACATCTATGTCAGACTGAGATGGGCCTGAAAGCAGGCAAGATTAAAGATCTTACGGCCTTGAAAGTAGTCGCCGAGCATATACAGTCCCTCCTTTTACAAAGGCATGTTAGGAGACCCAACCATAGTCCCCCCCAGTTGGAAGGGGGAAGGCAATCTATCATTTCAACAACAGGCCGGATTCAACCAATGCCAGGACTGAAAGAGAAAATTTGATAGAACAAAAAATTGGGTGTTCACTCCACTTGGCGATTCCCTTGAGAATGTATTGATGTTAATGGATCACAAGAAAATTACCAAATTGGCTCCACCTCTAGATCTAGGAAGCAAAAGATACAATCCAAGCCAGAGATGTACTTACCATTCAGGGTCTCCAGGACACGACACACTAGATTGTTGGTCCTTAAAACATAAAATCCAAAATCTGATCGAAAGCGTTGAAGTTGTGGCCCTACAACCTGACCATCCAAATGCCAAAACCAAGCTTCTGTTGCAGTATGATGCGGAGGGAGTAAACATGATCGGGTCAGGAAGCGATGAAATGCATCCAAATCGTAAATACATTCGAAGATGGAGGAATACCCCCAAAGAAACACAACAAATGTCCTAAAGTTGGAAAATTCAGAGGAGGGTATGTCAGTGATGCAAAAATTGGATACGATCCAACATCAAGTAACTATGTTGGCTAATCTGATAGTCCGCCAACATCAGGATACAAGGCAGCTTTTCACTCAACTATCCAAAAGCCAAGAGAAAAAGGAGGTTATTCAGAATGTAAGCCTATCTCCCTCCAAGATCAACCATTTAAATGAAGAAAATCAAAGCATGCTGAATGGACGAGAATAGTGGAATGATAAAATTACTAGAAGATCTTGCCAAAGGAAGAAACGTCCAGAAGAATGCGAATTCCTAGATAGGAAATATTAAGCAACATTCCAAACACTAGCCAACCCTCGAAATCCTATGGCACCGAGAGTCGGGGAGAGTTGGCGGATAAGGGTATTCACACCTTTGGGGGACTCGTTCGAAAATGTGTTAGCATTGTTGGTTACGAAGAAAAAGGTTACTGAGTTGCTTCCTCTTGCCAAGCCCGAGGTGAAAAGTTATGATTCAACCAAGATATGTCTATACCATTCTAACTCACCTGGACATGCAACTGAGGAATGCTGGTCTCTATAGCACAAAATTCATGATCTCATTGAAAATGGAGAACTGAAGATAGAAGTCCCCATGGCCAGGAAAGGCGAAATGGAAATAAAGAGCTTAAGATGTCCATTCAAGACAGGAAGTTCAAAGGAGGTGTCGGCTGCGAGCACCAACTTGGAAGAACACAAGGTGGACTGATCTTAATGTTGGGAGTGATAGAGGAGACAAGAGAGTGCTCTATAGAAATTCATCCGCCACCATCAAATATTTTGTTGTCCAAAGCCAGCAACCACATTCCTGATTTTACCCTCCTGGATGATGAGGAAATATTGATCCTTCCTAGAATGGAAGAAGCCAAAAAAGAAAGTTCTTTGCGAGAAATACAATAACAATTCGAGAGTGATTTCATACTCGAATCCTCTCAAACCTATGAGAAAGGTGAACGAACAGATGAAGAAAAAGGCAGTGAAGTTCTCAAGGAAGCCAACCCATCGAGGAATTAAGAGTTCATCCCTTTTTGCGACGAGTCCAATTTGAGCATTCTTAAGGGATTTGCTGAATCAGAAGAAGATCATGTTATTGCCATCAGTGAGGATATTCAGAACCAGGAGGTAACCTCTATCACGAGCCTCGAAGGTAACATAACTACTGATAACTGGACTATCAGGCCTCAGCTTGCGAAGAAGACGTAGATCCAGAGGAAAGTTGCGAGTTCCAGGAGATGTTGGAACGTTATCACTTTCTTAACGTTATGCCTTTTATTTGCCATGCATATCAAAAAATCAAAAATTCAAAAATTCAAAAAATTAAAAAATCAAACCAATCAGGACTTGTCCAAGCCTGAACTACGAATGACCTAATCTCCCACCAACCAGAGTACGTAGGTAGCCATTCCTGGTGCAGTCAAACCAAACAAAAACTCAAAAACCAATCAAACCAAACTCAAAAGAAACACTTCTCAAGCCTCTCACACAAAACTTGAACTACGAATGACCTGATCTCCCTCCACCCAAAAGTATGTAGGCGACCATTCATGGTGCTGTGTGACCTTCAAAGAAAAATAATAACCAATCCCAAGACACTGAACCCCTATAAAATCCAAATATTATCAAGCCCTTCTGGTCAACAGGCTTTGCTGAGGTATTCCCCGACATCTCACTGTCAATCCATCAAGAATAAGCTCATGATACATCAAAATAACAAGTTATGAAAGAATTGGTAATCACTCAGCAATAACAATACATATCCAACATGAAAGTGAATCAAAATATATTTCTCTTCTATATAATACTGTTTGATGTATGCAATGTATCCTGCACATGACAAAAATGGCTGATCTAGTATGTGCAGCAAAATCAAAGCTAGTCTATTAACCCGTGGATAAACGGGATAGCAGTGCCAACATGGCATCCCTCTCAGAAGATGGTGGAGCAGCTACAAGCTCATGGCCCTCGGTCTCTATACGGGTTGGAACATCCACAACCATCTGCATAGTGATGATGTGACCATCTATCATCCCAGGCAACTAAAGCCTCCTCAATCTCAATAAATGCTGCCTCTCTGGTAGCTCGAGCCTCGTTTCTAGCAACAAAATCAGCATCCCTGCCAGAAAGTGCTGTTAACATGAACGCTCTAGCCTGATCCCTCTCAAAGGTCATCCGTGCTAGTGAATCAATAAAAGATGGATCTTTCCCAGCCGAAATGCTCGGTGGGTCACTAATCAAGGATGCTGTCAAACTAGCAAACCAATCATCCTTCGTGGGAGAATCAGGATCCTCCATAGGCTCCTCCTCATCAGAATCAATGCTCGGAGCTGACTGGATAACCGCAACCAATGCAATATCTGCCTCCAACCATGCATAATACTTTGGAGAATGATCTGGATGGCTAGTGGAAAAATCATCCCTCTCCCTACGAGTCCAACACTCATAAGTCGTGGTAAGGTTAGCTGACGACAAAGACGAGCTGATATCCGTTGATCCATAACCCCCTCAAAGTGGTGAATGCTCTGAAACTGATCAAACTGGCCTATGACTGCCAGCAGATGATACGTGGTCACCCCTCTCAAACCCATCAGGGGTAGATAATCCATGCCAATTACATGAGTGTTAAAGCTGTAAGGGGAGCTAAGCCCTGAACAAGGCAAGATCGAAAAGGGATGCTCGATCTCTGATAAAAAGGTCGACCATGATGCCGCATCCGTACACTGGCTGAAAAGAGTAAGATATATCTATCTCATGGGTAAAACAATATTCATGATGTCGGAAAGTGCCAATAGAACTCAAATGTGTCATGAACCACACATATAGCAGAATGGCTCAACCCCTGAAAACCCCCTCTGGATGGGTACTATAGAAAGTGGCCGACCTCAAAGTCTCGACAATATCATCGACATGATAATACAACCCTGTCTGAGGGCACGAACCACTACCATCAAGCCAGTATCTAAGTGGTCAATATATAGTGGCATGTATAAATAAGCTGTGATGCACATCAACAGAACGTCCACGTGTGCAAAATGCCACTCATCTGCAGGGATGATGAAGTTTTCTGAATATCGCTCATAGCTATCCAGTAGGCCAAAGCGATCGATCAAAAAGCCCAGGGACAGCACATATCCCACAGTAATCTCCTCAGTAACGACTCTGCATCTAAGACCCATCATGGTCATGAATGGACGTCTCATATCACTAATGGCTGTCCTGGCACAGGGCAGATCTAAGGCCAAAACCCGTGAGGAGCTCATACTCCTCTAGCGTGGGAGTCAACTCATGAAGGCCAAACCTGAAAAGCCTACATCCAAGAAAGACACTCAAAGATCGATAACTCATGTTGAGAGGACCCAACGGCGCCTCCAATGTCATTTCATCAAATCTGGCACAAGTCCCGAAAAGGAAAAAAGTGATACATCATGACGACCAGTCACATGGATGAAATGGCAATCATCATAAGACGCAACCTTTCAGCAACTTACCACTCCTGAAGTGCGAGAAGACTTGATCTCCTTTGACCCACAGAAACACATGGGCTACTGTCGTGGAAAAGTTGATCTCATACCCGATGACTTGTTCCCGAAGCAAAAGGCCACGAGTTAAACCTCACAGATCAAACCAAATCCGGTTGAATCCATTACATCACCAACCAAGCTGAGATCTTAGGTCCAATTCATTGGGTTCTGAAGGCATCTCGATATCAGTCATCAACGTTGGAACAACAACACATCGATATATCAAGCATAATCATCAGCAAGGACCTTCAAAGAGCTGACATCCTCGATCAAAAATCTTCATCAAATTAGAAGAAGAAAATCATCAAAGCCAATTGTGCCCACAAGTTAAAAACAATAACTGGGGCATCCAAACATCAAGGCTCATATCCACTACATGTTCACTATGTTAGTTATGTGGTAAAAGACTCTTGCAATCTCGGTTTCTTATTAGCCCATCTGTCAAACATACCACAAAGCAATTACCCCATATGAAAAGCAAGATTGGGGCAAGTTTAGAATCAACCATAACCCGATGTTGGGGCCCTTGCAACAAAACTGAGGCAATTTTGAAAATCACGACAACTCAACACTGGGGCATTTATCAACCATCCAATGAAATTGCACCAGTTGGTACCATCAGCATGGTCTGTCACCATCAAAGCTTCCATCATTGGCAATTCGGTATGATCAATCGGTCTTTTCCAATCATAGTTTTCTTAGAATACTGCGATCCACTGATAAGGTATGACTCTTTCATCTCTTTATGTGCTTTTAATTTTTAGTTCCATGCATTGGTAATGGTATACGTGTTAAGTATAGATAAATCTTGCGCTAGAATCTTAAAAAAAGGTTTTAAAAAGATGAGATTTTTCTTAACTTGTTATGAATTGGATTAATTTTGATAAGCGTCCGAGGAGCAAAAATTACGGGAACGATTAAAGAATTAAGACAATTCAACCTTTTAATTAGGCATGACATCCTAGTTTAAAACGCTTTTTGGAATAAACCTGACCTCATATACATGTCTGCACTTTGCGATCTCCCTAACTCTTAGTTTTGGGGTATGAAACTATGGCGACAGGGATTGCAATTAGTAGCCAGCCTAATGTCTCAAATCGTGGCCTGAATTACTCGAGTTATTAAGCCGAGGGGTGTCTTTACACCTGGTGCCCTAAAGCCATCTGGTTCGGGATCTGCCGGCCCAACGCTCGTTACATGGGTAACTCAGTGCCTAAGAAAATGAGCATTGCAAGAAAAAAAAGACAAAACCTGAGCAGATCCGAATCGTGGCCTATGCTACTCGAGTAATTAAGCCTGAGGGGTGTCTCCACACCTGGTGCCCTAAAGCTATCTGGTTTGGGAGTCACTGGCCCAACACTCGCTACATGGGTAATTTAGAGCATAAGAAAATGAATCTTGTATAAGCTCAGGTGAGGATCAAATAGAGTAGACAGCCTGACTTGTCTCGAAGTGTGGCCTTTGTTACTCGAGCCAGTAAACTCAAAGGGGTGTCTTAACACCTAGTGCCCTAAAGCCGTCTGGTTTAGGAGTCATTGGTCCAAAACTCGTTATAATGGTAGCCCTGAATACCCTAAGAAAATGAGAAAGTTAAGGGAGGAAAGCAGAAAAAAATTTGCAAGATAAAAATAATATCATCTAAAGTCATAGAAGAGAAACCCCTGCTAAGGGTTGTGTCACTCATTGTGCACATGTCATATGAGGTTAATTCTGTGAATAGTGGTGTTTAGAGCAAAGATGAGGTGTCTTTGATGAAGGGAGATAAGTCTTTTGAATCTGATCCTACCCATGAAAAATGACCATGGATGCTTTAAAGTTTTCTTACGATTTCATAACTTGTCAAATGAAAATTTCAATTTCCTTAGGAAATATTCTTTTTCATAATCAATTTCAAGATCTTTAGCGATAAGATAAAAGCACAGTGAATATAAGCATTCAATTTCATAAACTTTAACTTCAAATGCCTCATTCACAAGATCATGCTAATCCCGACGGCCCGAGCCATCAAGCTTTTCGCGCATTTTGTTATTTGTCCAATGTGCAGGATATTGCTCACTTTGGATGTGGTCAACAAATCGAGTTTCTTCTATGAAACCCAATAATAACTTGCAAAAGAACTGGGGAATTTTTTGATTTTTGGAAATAGAAGGAGTCCAAGGCAGGATCAAGCTCCTCATCAAAAGAAAAGGGAGAACTTCTAAAAGAAATTATGGCAACATAAGCATGCCCCGGCAAAAGAAAGGGAAAATTCTCAAGAAAGTCCTTAACTTGGAAAAAAATAAATGCTCGATGACAAAAGGTCTGGCAAATGAAATTTACATCATCAAACATGTCAACCTACGCCAAGTCCTCACAAGTCGAGGCCTCTATACCGAAGTTCAAATATGGGCAATGAAAGAACGAGCTACATCTTCCAGGACGTCAGCAACACCCGGGTCATCAGCCAAGCCAGTATATAATCCAGTAGAGTGGCAAGTAAAGAGCTCACCCCTTTTCATAATCAATGAACAAACCGTTGGAGTCAATCCAGCGTAGCATCGGGGAAAGATCCGGTGATGTAAGCTATTGAACACTACTTCAGCGAATATATCAGGATATCTCAGAGTAAAGCCATCAGTGTCTGAATCGCCAGAGATACCAGCACCAGGTCATGATTCAAAAAGGAAAATAGCAGCCTCTGTGAGATCCCCACTAAAGACGACATATGAAAAGGAAACATCCAAATCTGCTCTGCGAATGACAAAAGGAGCCGTACGGGAGTTGGAGTTGATAGGCCTATCAAAATCCATGCTTGAAAAAGAAACTCCAAATTTCCTTAGAAAGGGTGTGGTATGGTTCTATATCATTGCAATTAAGCATATGCATAAACTTAGGACAAATTAAGATCATCACATCATGCCTGGTCTACACATGTGCAATAAGAGCTATATCAGCGCACATATCCATAAAAAATTTAAGCATGCATACCCAGTAGAGTTAAATATGCATACGCATTAAATACCCAGACTCAAGGAAAAATTCTGTTGTTGAAAACTACCGTTTGAGTAGACATCGAGACATTTCGGTGATACAAAGCTTTGTAAACTACCGTTTGAGTGGGAATCTAGATAGTCCGGTGATCAACCATTCTCAACTACCAGCAGGGTAGGCACCATTGTCAAAGACCATCAGGTTAGTCACCGTTGTCAACTACCCTTAGGGTAGGCACCGTTGTCAACTACCAGTAGGGTAGGGACCGTGGTAAAGAATCAATGATTTCAGAACATCATTCCCAGCAGAAATGTAGAAACATTTTAGTTTATCTTCATCAAACCAGCATCGACAACACCGATGGAAATCAAACCGGGGGAGTCAACACCAGCATAGACATCAGCAACACTGATTAGAGTCAATCGTTGAGATCAGTCCCAACACAGGTACCGGTAAGAGTAAGCGATTTGCAATGCAATATGCGATTTGCGATGCGATTTGCTACACGATATATGATTTGCGAAGTATGAAATGCGATTTGCAAAAACATTTTAACATTTATTGCATTGCGATTTGCATCATTAAATATATATCTTGTCATATTTCACGTGTCTAGTAAATCTTTATCATGTTCATTCTACTACATTACATAAACATGATAAAGAGGGGCATCTGTAGACACTCAAAATTTTGAATTCCTATTACTAACCCTGCAAGAGGACAAAATCTTCTTTTTCCTCCCGGTAACTACACCAAGATCACAAGCTCAACCCCGGTCACCATACCGGGATGTCAAGTAAAACCCCGGTCTCAATACCGGGATGTCAACTCAACCCCGGTCTCAATACCGGGATGCCATTTCAAGCCCGGTCTCAATACCAGGATGCCAATTCAGCCCCGGTCTCAATACCGGGATGTCAGATCAGCCCCGATCTTAATACCAGGATGTTAACTTAGCCCCGGTCTCAATACCGGGATGCCAGTTCAACCCAAGTCTCAATACCGAGATGCCAACTCATCCTCGGTCTTAATACCGGGATGCCAGCTCAGCTCCAGTCTCAATACCGGGATGCCAACTCAACCACGATCTCAATATCGGGATGTCAACTCAACCCCAGTGTCAATATCGGGATGCTAGTTCAACCCCGGTCTCAATATCGGGATGCCAGTTCAGCCCCAAAATTAATACCGGGATGTCAGATCAGCCCTTGTCTCAATACCGGGATGCTAGCTCAACCCCGGTCTCAATACCGAGATACCAGTTCATCCTCAATCTCAATACCGGATTGCCAACTCAGCCCCGGTCTCAATACTGGGATGTCAGTTCTGCCCGATCTCAATACTAGGATTTTAATTCAGCCTCGGTCACAACCCGTAAGGTACAGGTCAATCCCGATCACAATCCGGGAGGTACAGGTCAACCCCGGTCACAACCTGGGAGGCCAAATCAACTTCGAAGATAACCCCGAAGAATCACATCATCCCCACAGACAACCCTAGAGACACCAAGTTAGCCTCGGAGATAACCTTGAGGATAAACAGAGTCGGCTGGATTCAAACCTCGGAGAGAACCTCGGGAAGACAGTCGAAGACCGTGCCAGTACAAGAGACAACCCCTGGAGGGGAAAAATAATCATTTTACTAACTTGAAGCTGATTCGGTAAAAACAAAGCCAAATTGATGACATCAAGGTTAGAAAGAACCATAACATTGATCCCTAGAGAAAATAGCGCAAGACAGCTCAACAGACAAATTGGGGGAAAACAAAGACCTGGTTATGAACCCATCTTCTTGGACTAGGAAAATGTTTAGTCCAATGTCATTGCGATGCGCTCGGCGAAGGCTTTCTGAAAAGCTATAGCACGCCTCAAACGGACGCTCCAATCAAAAGTTAGAAAGTTTCAAACCTGACATCGTATTGGTCGGAATGCACGTACTTCAAGATGATGGGACCCGTCACGTGGGCCCTACCATATGGAGCCGTAGGTGGAGCCGTAGGTAGACCCGTGAATGCTTCTGGTAGAGCTACTTCCATTGGGTCTATAAATAAAAGTGCACCTCCAGTCCAAAATTAATTCAGAAATGCTCTGAAACTCTGCCCATTTCGTTTCTTAACTCTACTTCCTCTACTCCAAACCTTGTTTTTATCACTCTAACACGTAGATATACTCATATACTACAACATACCAAAAATTAACTAGTGGAAACGGAAGTTTGAATCCTACCAAGTGGCAAAAAGCTAGTGTAGCAGTCCATTGTAAGTATTTTTACTATCAGGAAGTTCCTACTACTTCATTGCGCATTTATACACTTGCAAATCCGTCGCCCTTTACAGCTTTTATATATATATTTCCATTTAGTCAAGCCTGGATCATTCTATGGCTTTTATTGCTTTTATATATATATATTTACATTCTGTCAAGCCTGGATCATTCCGTGGCTCATTTACAGCTTATATATATATATATATTTACATTCCGTCAAGCCTGGATCATCCTGTGGCTTTTTACAGATTATATATATATACGGTCCGGATCTTAAGCTTACTCAACTAAAAGCTCACTCAACTCACCCTTCTTTAGCGACGGACCGGGCGACAGTTTGGTCCGTCGCTATATATACAACCGTCGTCTTAGCTTTTAGCGATGGACAACATATAGCGATGAACAACATATAGATGACGGTTTTATATGTAGCGACGGACAAACCGTCGCCCGGTCCGTCGCTAAAGGGGGGTGAGTTTGGTGAGATTTTAGTTGGGTGAGCCTAAGATCCTTACCGTATATATATATATACATATATATATATATATATATATATATATATTTCCATTCTGTCTAGCCTGGATTACTCTGTGGCTTTTTAAAACTTTTATAAATATATATATATATATATATATATATATATTTACATTCTAGTCCGGGCATCGAAGTTAAAATACATCACCCTTTACAACTTTCGTATATATATAACTATATATATATATATATCTTTTATTCATTATGATTAAATTATTGCTGTAAATACTCATTTGATATGAATCGGCGCCAACATCTGTTTCGGCGAACTAGATTTCTTTAAATCTCGCCAATTCTACCTTACAAACGGTTCAAAATAGGTGCAGATAGAACCGGAAAACTAGAACGACTGAGATTTATTTAAATCTAGCAGTTTTTCTAGTTTTATTCATTCGAAAAGCAACCTCGCGGCCCTTAGATCACTAACTAGTGGGAACGAGATTCTTTGGCTATGCGCAAGCTAGGATTTGACTGATGAATCCTTGGTCTTGGCGACGTCTAGATGTAAATATCCATTTTTTGTGCATATTTGAGCTGTGCAGGTATACTTGGCTTCTCTCTGTGAGCCTAGGAATCGTGGAATTCACGATCAAACTGATCAGAATCTGATTCCCACGATGGACAAACTCCACTTTACAAATGTACCCTGCTAGTTTTTCTGTAAAAAAATGTACATTCAAAAGACCTTAAAATGGTTATCCGGGTTTAAGGTCTCAACATAGTAAAATAATGGTTTGTCGTGCCAGAGTCACTCCGATGGCTGTCATACCCATGAGAAGACCAGCACTTGTGTATATTCTATGGTCAAGGATGCTTCGCAGCCCGACAATCACACTTCAAATTGAGCCCAAAGGCTGAAAAGATAAAATAGAAGTATCAACAGGCTTTAATTCCTATGAGAGCGTAAGGGTTTGAAAATCGGCCTTTAAAACATAATTTTAAATATCTTATCTAAAAAATACATTTAAAAATCAAATCAAACCTTTCGTATATAGGTTCAAGGAAGCAAAGCACTACTTTCAATCAACAAACGTAGGCCCAATTTCTTCCAGCACTCACACACACACATTGCAAATAAAAAGGGAAATTTTGAAAAGTTGTGGTACCATGTTTTCATAGGAGTTGTGGGGTGCCTAACACCTTCCTCACGCATTCAAGCCCCCGAACTTAAAACTTCGGTTTCAAAGATCCAGTTTCGACAGTGTCCAATAATTGGGCCTACTTTCAAACAAAACTCGGTTGAGTTGGTACAACCATTTCAAATCTACCAACTGGTGACTTTAAAAAATGTTCAAATCGTCGACATGATACATGTTGGCCTTTTCCTAAAAACCCCTTCACCCTTTTTTATAAAAAAGATAAAATAAGTGTAGAAACAAGACTTAGGAAAAGAGAGAAAGATCCGGGTTCTGACTCAACCCGGTCATTTTTCCACCGACGTCGACATAGGAATCGTGGAATTAAAGATCATACAGATCTAAATCTGATTTCCACGATGGACAAACTCCACATTGTAAATATATCATGCCAGTTTTTCTGTAAAATGTAAATCCGAGGGACCTTAAAACGGTTATCTGGATTTAAGGTCTCAAACATAGTGAAATATAGTTTGTAGTGCTAGAGTCACTTTGATGGCTGCCATGCCCATAAGAAGACCAACACTTGTATATAAATTATGTCGTCGAGGTTGCTTTGCATCCCGACGATCAACATCCCAATCGAGCTAAAGGCTGAATAAAATAAAAATGGGAGTATCAATATGCTTCAATTCCTATGCGAGGGTAAGGGTTTGAAAGCCAACCTTTCAAAACATCATGTTCATATCTTGTCTAAATAAAATGACTTTTTAAACAAATCAAACCCTTCGTATATAGGTCCAACTACTTCCAACATACACACATAGACATTGTAATTACTTCTAGCATACACACACACACACACACATTGCAATTAAAAAGAGAAATATTGAAAAGATGTGGTAACCGTGTTTTACGAAAATCGGGGGGTGCCTAACACCTTCCACCCGCTTAACCAAGCCCTCGAACTTTAATAATCTCAGTTTCCAAGATGATGTTTTGACAGCGTCCAGTAATTAGGCATACTTGCAAAAATCAAACAAAACTCGGTTGAGTTGGTACAACCATTTCAAAATATACCAACTGGCGACTCTGTAAACCATTCAAATTGTCGACATGAGACATGTTGGCCGTTTTCTAAAAACATTTTCACCCTTCAAAAAATAGATAAGACAAACAAGGGTAGAAAATAACAAAATTTAGGAAGAGGAAGATCTGTCCAAAGACAAGATTTTTTCCCGACGTCGACAGGTGGCGACTCCGCTGGGGACAGTAGAGGGCTTAATCTGCGCTCAAATATTTTCAAAATTTCCATTTTAAATATGCGTATATGTGGATGCAGTATTTTACATTGAATGGATTTGAATGAATGCTTTACTGCTTTATGTTAGTTGTAGACCCTCGAAAAAATTTTCAGTTCTGTTGTAGACAATCGAGATTTTGTGTTCCTATTACTAACTCTGCAGGAGGGAAAAATAGTCAACTCAGTCAGGTCTCAATATCGGGATGATAGGTTATCCCGGTCACATCCCGGGAGGTACAGGTCAGTCCCGGTCACATCCCGGGAGGCACAGGTTAGCCCCGACCACAACCCGGGAGGTACAGGTCAGCCCCGATCACATCTCAAGAGGTACAGGTAAACCCCGGTCTCAATACCAGGATGACAGGTTAGCCCCGGTCACATCCCAGGAGGTACAGGTCAGCCCCGATCACAATTCTGGAGGTACTGGTCAGCCCCGATCACAACCCGGGAGGTATAGGTTAACCCCGGTCACATCCCATGAGGTACAGGTCAGCCCCAGTCACAACCCGGGAGGTATAGGTCAGCCCCGGTCACATCCTAGGAGGTACAGGTCAGCCCCGGTCACAACTCGGGAGGAACAGGTCAGCCCCGGTCACATCCTGGGAGGTCAAATCAACTTCGGAGACAACCCCAAAGCCGCACATCATCTCCAGAGACAAACTTGGAAGGACCAAGTCAGCCTCAAAGACAACTTTGAGGACAAAAAGAATCGACTGGGATCCAAACCTCGGAGAAAATCCCAGGAAATCAGCCAAAAACCATGCCAGCACTAAAAGGCAACCCCGGGAGGGGCAATATGGTCATTTTGCCAAATTGAAGCCGATTTGGTCAAAATCAAGCTGAATTGATGCCACCAAGGTCAGAAAGAACCAAAACGGTGATCCCGAGTGGAAACAGCGCAAGATAGCTCAACGGACAAACTGTGAGGAGTCGAAGACCTAGTTATGAACCCGTCTTTTTGGACTCGAAAAACGTTAACTCCCATGTCATTGTGACACTCTCGGCTAGGGCTTTCTGGAAAGGTATAGCACGCCTTAAACGGACGCTCCGATCAAAAGTAAGAAAGTTTTGAATCAGACCTCGTGTTGCTCGGAGTGCACGTAATTCGAGACGATGAGACCCGCCACGTGGGCCCTGCCACATGGAACCGCAGGTAGACCCACGCCTGCCTCTGGTAGGGCCACTTCCATTTGGTCTATATATATGAGTGCACCCCCAGCTCATTTCATAATTCAAGAACGCTCTGAATATCTGCCTGTTTCATTTCTAAGCCATATTCTTGTACTCCAAATCCAAATTTTATAGCTCTAACACGTAGATATACTTATATACTACCACATATCAAAAATTAACCCGGATATAAACGGATGTTTAAAGCTGACGATTTGGCAAAAAGCCCGTGTAGCAGTCCATTGTGAGTATTTTTAAGATCAGAAAATTCCTACTACTTCATTGCGCATTTATACACTTGCACGTAAAGTTTTATTTTCTGATTATGCCCGAAACTCAATTCTGTAGCTGTTTTTTGCTTACGTTTTCGTACATTTTAGTACATAAACACGTTTTCTGGCATTTTCACAGCTCGGATCGTCAATCCGTCGCTTTTAGCAGCTTATATATATATATACACGTTCATAGCAACTTCGCCGGACTGGGTTATCTTCCCAGTCTGGGTTTGACTTTTTTTTATATTTAACTATAACTTTTCAATTCTGTCAAGTCCGAATATCAAATTCGTGGCAGTTTACTGCTTTTATATGTATAACTATATATATATATATATATATATATATATATATAATTTTTTGACTTATTTGGGCCTGGATTTCTACTTCGTGGCCTTTTTATTGCTTTAATATATATATATATATATATATATATATATATATATATATATATATATTAACTTTTTTACATTCCAGTTTGGCCTGGATCATTCTGTGGCCTTTTTACTGCTTTTATAAATATATATATACTTATATTTCTGTCCGGGCAAAGGATAAAATGTCCGTCGCCCTTTACCGCATTTATACATATATATATTTACATTTTGTCCTGCCTGGATTATTCTGTGGCTTTTTACAGCTTTTATAAATATAAATATATATATATATATATATATATATTTATATATATGTTTACATTCCAGTTCGGGCATCGAAGTGAAAATCCACCGCCTTTTACCGCTTATATATATATATATATATATATATATATATTGCCATTCTGTTCAGCCTGAATTACTCCGTGGATTTTTACAGCTTTTATAAATATATATATATATATATATATATATATATATATATATATATATACACACACACACACACACATTCCAGTTCGGGCATCGGAGTGCAAACTCATCGCCCTTTACAGCTTTCATAGATATATAATTATATATATATTCTTTACTCATTTTGATTAAATTGCTGCTTTAAATATTTATTTGATATGAATCGGCACTGACATCTATTTTGGCAAACTAGATTTTCTTAAATCTCGCCAACTCTATCTTTCAAACGATTCAAAATAGGTTCAGACAGAACCAGAAAGATAAAATGGCTGAGATTTACTTAAGTCTAGCATTTTTAAGTTTCATTCCTTAAAGCAACCTCACGGCCCTTAGATCTCTATCTAGTAGGAAAGAGAAGCTTTGGCTATTCTCAAGCCAGGATTTACTGATGAATCCTTGGTTATTGCGACGTTTAGATGTAAATATACATTTTTGTGCATATTTGAGTTGTGCAGGTTTATTGGCTTCCCTCTATGAGCCAAGGAATCGTGGGATTCATGATCAAGCTGATCAGAATCTGATTTCCACGATGGACAAACTTCTCTTTACAAATGAACGCTGCCAGTTTTTTTATAAAAATGTACATCCAAAAGACCTTAAAACGGTTATCCAGGTTTAAGGTCTCAACATAATGAAAATATGGTTTGTCGTGTCAGAGTCACTCCGATGGCTGTCATGCCCATGAGAAGACCGGCACTTGTATATATTTTGTGGTCAAGGATGCTTCGCAGCCCGACAAATCACCATTCAATTGAGTCAAAAGGCTAAAAAGATAAGAATCGAAAGTATCAAACTAATTCATTTCCTATGTGAGCGTAAGGGTTTGATAACCACCTTTCAAAACATCACTTACATATGTTGCCTAAAAAAGGACTTTTGCAAATTAAATGAAACCCTTCGTATGTAGGTTCAACGAAGCATGTCCATACTTTCAAATCAATCAAGCGTAGGCCTAATTTCTTCCCGCATTCACACACACATTACAGATTTCAAAGGAAAATATTAAAAAGATGTGGTACTGTGTTTACATGGGAGTTGTGGGGTGCCTACCACCTTTCCCACACTTAACCAAGCCCCCGAACTTAGAACTTCGGTTTCAAAGATCAAGTTTCGACAGTGTCCAGCAATTAGGCCTCCTTTCAAACAAAACTCGGTTGAGTTGGTACAACCATTTCAAATCTATCAACTAGCGACTCTATAAAACATTCAAATCGTTGACATGATACATGTTGGCCTTTTCCTAAAAAACCCCTTCAAAACCTTTTTCACAAAAAAGATAAATTAAGGGTAGAAAAAACTTAAGAAGAGAAAAAGATTTGGGTCCAACTCGAACCGGATTTTTTCCCGACGTCGACAGGTGGCGACTCTGCTGGGGATGACAGTAGAGGGCTTTAGCCGCATTCAAATCTTTTCAAAATTTCCCTTTCTTATCTTCGTCTGTATAAATGTTGCGTCGTTACATTCAATGAATGTGAATGAATGCTTTCCTGCTTTATATTAGTGCTTTGCACTAATGTCATCATATGCATACGGTGAGACGCGATGTATGTGAATGTATGTTATGTGTTTCCTCCACCAGGAGGCAAACCCATCGGTGACAGAGTAATGTCTTCAAGGACGGCTAAGTCTTTGGGGCTCATGAAAAAGCACCACTTAGATCTGCTTTAGTTTAAAGATCGAATTAATTTCCCCTCTAGTAGATTGCGATGATCTGGGGACCTTCAAGCCAAAAAGCCGCAAGTGTAGCCTAAGATAGGTCAGCCCCTGATTAACCAAATCCGAAGGGAAGCTTCTTTATGCCTTCCTCTTTCAATTCAATGTCAAGTTTTCAATTCCAATGTAAATAATGTACATTCCATGGCTTGTAAATTCTGTTATATTATCCTGTCATCAAAACAACTGACCTCTGTTTTGCAGGATAAGATTAAAAAACCTTAAAAACAAATCATGGCATGCATCGTATCCATACCTACCTCAGGAAATTGACACGCCTACATTTGTTGTAGGTGAAAAAATGGTCCTGCCACTAGATCTAAGTCTAAGAAAGAACTAAGTCCATCTCCGGACATGGCTTCTAGTGCTCAGCCTGAATCCACCCCTGTCTCTAGGGAAGAGTTTGAAGGACTGAAGAACCAGATAGCGGAATTGGCCACTTTCTTGAGAGATCAGAGTAAAGCTCTTAGAGAGAAACAATCATAGGGTCACACAAAACCAACTACACCCAGTGGCAGTCAAGAGACCGGGAGGAAGGACACTCAGATTCCTAATCCACAGAACCAGGATACTACCAACAAAACCCCTAAAATCACCGTCCTTAACAAAGAACAGGAAGCTGGTGGCATTCTGAAAAAGTACAAAAGAAGGAAGAGACCATCCGGTCCATCAACATCAGATAACCAGGCAGTTGATAAGTCAGACCAACCAATAAGAGACGAGTTCTCCTACCCCTGAGATTAGCCCCCTTGCTATGAGGGATCACTACCAATTTCATGAACATGAACCCTGGGCCGACAAGATGGCTAAGGAGGAGAAGTTCCAGGCTGGTCGAGAATTCGCCTTACAAAGGAATTTCACTAATTTGTATCAACCTATGAAAGAGATCCTCCAAATGTTAATTAATGAGGGAATGGTTGCAGACCCCCAGTAAATCCTCGATCCAGGAAATTCAAGCCTGACCTAATCTGTCAGTATCACTCCAATGCACCCGGTTATGACACTGAAGATTGCTGGGGACTTCGTCACTTAATTCAAATTTGAAAGCGGTGAACTGATAAGAGGAATCAAGATTATGACCTTCCTGATGAAGAAACACTCTTTATTCCCATGGCTTGGAACCAGGAAACTGTGACACCCCAAAATCCGGGTACTTCATTTTCATATGATTTGGTGCTCACTATCTAAGTAAAACATACAACTACTGCCCAATAATAAGGAATGCAAAATAAATTATAACCTTATAAATAAATAAAAATTTTTATTAAAAGGATTACAACTTTAATCAAAATATCCCAGGTTTAATCTAACCTTAACATCAATAAATAAGTGCGAAAATTAAACATGGCATCATAAAGTCTTATTGCAATTATAATAAATGTAAACATAAACAAGTCTTCACTTGTTCATCTTACTTTTTCCTTCACTTGTTGACGGGGCGTCAACATTCTCGACTTTAGCTGCAATGGTTATTTAATTGCAAGAGTGAGCAAACAAAAGCTCACTTGGAATAAAAATAATAATAGTGATGACATAACTGAATAACTTCAAAGTATTTGAATAACTTTTCTTTCATCAATAATAAAAAATTGAATAATAATTCTATCATCAATCATTTAGAATTTTGAATATAAAAATCATCTGAGGGTCATAAGACCTTGAACTACGTCCTAGGTTATAAATATTTCTATTTAAAACCTTTAACAGTCTTTTAGACTATATGGACTCTTAACTCGTACTTAGGGGGATCAGCCCTTCGTACCATGTATTGTGCATAAACAACTTAATGCTTTCGCATGGTAATCCCCTATTAGATAGGGTTGTTCATCTCAGTATTTTAATAACAAGTCCGCACCAAAGAAAGTTTGGTTTGGATAAGCTTCAAGGGAAATTTAGAGTTTAACTATCATCAACTAAGAAGTAATTGAATCGACTTACAATAATTTAGAAGTCGATAACCAAAAGAACTAAGACATAACTATGAGTAATAATAATTGACATCATATTTAATAATCATGCTTTAGAAATAAACTTAAAGCATTTGGAAGACAATATGGACCTTGCTTGAACAATTAAGTCAAGGTCACAACAATTCAATAATGAACTTGTTCAATAAGATAAGTATTAGAAAACTTGCTCAGCGAAAGAGTATCATTAGAAGACTTGCCTAAACGTAAAAGAAAGGATAGGAAGAACTTGCTCAAGTAAAGTTTGAGTTTAGAAAACTTGCCTCAAGCGCAGGCTACACTTTATAATTTATAAATCACTTTCTCAATCGTCCTACACATTACATTACGTTTACAATACCAAATAGTTTTACAACCACTACATTAAACTGTTGAACTTCTTACTTATGTTCAATTTAATAACATGGTTTGTAAACTTCACTCGCTTAACAAACCACACACGCGAGTCTAAACTCACAACATGCACAACATACGTGTATAACACTTTAAATTATCAAAATCATACCCTATAATAACAATATCTATGTACACACATAACAAATTAATATGAGACTTCAAATTATCTTAAACATGTCAAAAATATGTTATCTTATTGTTTAATACACTTAACATATCATCACGTTAAGTTAGCTAATCACGTAATGCATCAAAAGTACTCGGAACCAAAGAAAAATCTCTGGATAGCAACAACACCCGCTAGGGCGGGTGTTTCTATGCCAAAAGCCCCGCTGGGGTGGGTTCCCCTACTGGTGGGATTCCCGGCTAGCGAACTGTGCAAAGAAAAAGCCAATTTGGTTTATTTTTTTGCTCCAAAGTTTGATTTTAACTAACACAACGCATATGAAACTTTGTGAAAACAAAATCTTAAACTTCTAACATGTTTTTAACATACATAAACACCACAAGACATAACCAAAACACCTAATTCCATGATTTTGAAGAAAATTCCATTTTTAAGCGTTCTTGAAGAAAATTATCACTATGACTTTATTTTTAAACCAAATCAAATAATTCAAAGCATGTTAATTTTGTTTCTTGATATATTATCATAATCTATGATCAATTTACATAATATATCACAATCAAACACGAATTTTGATAATTTAAAGACTATTGTTCAAAACTAGTTCACTATAAATTGCCATGAACATGATTTCTTCATGTTTATCATATTTACATAAAATTAATCACTTAAACAATCATATAATTCACATCTAACAGTTTATATACATAATCTAACAGATATAGATCATATTTACATAATTTTTTTTGAAAACTATTTTATTGAGAAGCAAAACTTGAATAACAGTAAAAACATAATTTCTAAACTACAAGGATTAGGATTATACCCTTAAGCTTAGTGAGGAAGAAGATGATGATGGTGCTTGTTGGTATAGCAAGGATTCTCTCAAGCATTTTCCATTTTTCTCTTCTTCTTCTCTATTCTTATCTCTCTAACTTTCTCTGTATTTCTCTTTCTAACATAGATAAAATTCTAACTTTGTTTTGTTCTTCTAAACTAACGTATATACATATAATATAACTGTTATAATATTTAATACATATAATTATATATAATAACTAATAATTAATATATCAGTTATAATATTTTAAATTTTAAAAGTCATAAGGCTTGTTTGACAAACAGCTTATTTAAAAATATGTTTTTAGTAGTTAAGGCCCCATTTAGCAAAACGGAATTAAAACAGGTGCAAGGGCCTTGTTTGGCAAAACTCTTTATAAACAGTTTGAATTCTTTTAACACATAACTTTCAATGTTACACTTTATTTAATTAAATCTTAACATTCAAATTTAATTAAATTAAAGCTAACATCACTTAACCAATTAATTTTTGCCACATAACAATTACAATTATTTGCTAATCATAATCTCATGTAACAATTACTTAAGTTAGCTAATCACGTAATGCATTAAAACTACTCGAAACTAAAGAAAAATCTCCGGACAGCAACAACACCCGCTGGGGCGGGTGTTTCTTGGCTAAAAGCCCAGCTGGGGCTGGTCCCCCTGCTGGTGGGTTTCCCGGCTCGCGAACTGTGCAAAAAAAAGCCAATTTGGCTTATTTCTTCTCACCAAAGTCCAATTTTAACTAACACAATGCATATGAAACTTTGTGAAAACAAAATCTTAAACTTCTAACATGTTTTTAACATACATAAACACCACAAAACATAATCAAAACACATAATTCCATGATTTTGAAGAAAAAACCATTTTTAAGCGTTCTTGAAGAAAATTATCACTGTGAATTTGTTTTTAAACTAAATCAAACAATTCAAAGCATGTTAATTTTTGTTTCTTGATATATTATCATAATCTATGATCAATTTACATAATATATCACAATCAAACACTAATTTTGATAATTTAAAGACCATTTTTCAAAACTAGTTCACTGTAAATTGCTATGAACATAATTTCTTCATGTTCATCATATATACATGAAATTAATCACTTAAACAATCATATAATTCACATCTAACAGTTTATATACATAGTCTAACACATATACATTATATTTACATAAATTCTTTTGAAAACTATTTTACAGAGAAGAAAAACTTGAAGAACAGTAAAAATATAATTTCTAAACTACAAGGATTAGGATTATACCCTTAACCTTAGGGAGGAAGAAGATGATGATGGTGCTTGTTGGTATAGCAACGATTCTCTCAAGCCTTTTCCCTTTTTCTCTTCTTCTTCTCTCTTCTTTTCTCTCTAACTTTCTCTGTATTTCTCTTTCTAACACTGATAAAATTCTAACTTTGTTTTGTTCTTCTAAACTAATGTATATACATATAATATAACTGTTATAATATTTAATACATATAATTATATATTATAACTAACAATTAATATATCAGTTATAATATTTTAAATTTTAAAAGTCATAAGGCTTATTTGGCAAACAGCTTATTTAAAAACAGGTTTTTAGTAGTTAAGGCCCCGTTTGGCAAAATGGAATTAAAACAGGTGAAAGGGCCTTGTTTGGCAAAACTCTTTAAAAACAGTTTTAATTCTTTTAACACATAACTTTCAATGTTACACTTTATCCAATTAAATCTTAACATTCTAATTTAATTAAATTAAAACTATCATCACTTAACCAAATAATTTTTGTAACGATTGAGATTTTATATTTAATTTTAAAAATTTATTGAGTAAAATAAATATTTTATGCGATTTATTTATTGAGTTAAATAGATAAATTATGTGATTTATGGAAGTAATTTAATTAAGTGTATATATTAATTAAATGAATGTGTAATATTTAATTTAATTGATGTATATTAATTTTATATTATAGTTCTAATTTAATTGAGAGAATTAAATTAGATGAGATATGTGATGAAGTGTTACATGAATTATAATTAGCGAGTAATTATAATTATGTGGCAATTTTATGTGATTTATTGATGTTAGATTTTAATTAATTAAATTAGATTATTAATATTTAATTAATTAAAATGTGACATTTAAAATAGGTGTTTAATGATATGTTAAAATAAAAGAAAAAGAATTTTAAATAATTTTAAATAAACAAGGCCTTAGCTAATAATCTGTTTTTAAATAAAAGGTTTGTCAAACATGACCTTATGGCTTTTAAAATTCAAAACAAATTATAACTGCTAATTATTTAATTTAGACATTATATATTTGTCAGTTACGTTGCATGTGATTATGTCTATTATATACGTATATCAATTTACATTAGACGTTAACAAGAAGAATAAGAAAAAAGAAAGAGAGAAAACACTCTGTTAGTTTGAAGAGAAGGATAGAGAGGAACTTGGGGATTCTGAGAATTGAGAGGAGACTACCAAAGCTATTCTCATCATCTAAACAAAGATTAATCAAGGATTTAAGGTAATAATTCACCTCTTGTTCTTAGTTTTCTTGTATTATGGAGTTTTTATAAATAATTGGAATTGTAATTGATGAATTAGTTGATTTCATGTTATGTGAAGTGATAGATGTTGTAATCCATTATATGTATGCTATAAATGGTTTTTTCAAAAAAATCAAAGTACTGTAAAAACAAGTTTTTACATGAGGGAATAGTGTTCTTATGAGTTTCATATATTGGTTGATTTTAGAATGGAAATTGATGAATTTCATATGTGATTTGTGCAAATTGAGAGTTGTGCATAATGCTAGTTTCAATAACGAAAATAATACTTGTAGTATTGATTTAATTGGTTGAGAAATTTATTTACAGTAGATTATTTTGTTAGAATATGAGTTTTATAAAATGTCAAAAGTTGAGTTTTAAAATCTTTGATTTTCGTTGCTTAGATGAATTATGTGATTGGTATCATATATAGCATGAGTATTACTGCAGATGTATGCTTTACATTGTCTGTGTTGCTGTGTATTTCCATTTGTTGGCTTGTATGGGTTAATCGGTGAAGTAGAGTATCGTGACTGTCTATGTCTAGCAAAGTTGCTGCGCAACTGCGCCGGCAGCAAGGCCAGGAGCAGCGCAGCAGCGCCGCTTGCCCTTCCCAGATTCGACCCCTGCGCAGCTGTGCCGGTGCCAAAGCTGCTGGTTGCGCAGCTGCGCCTTGCCCAGTACTGAGGCAGTAAAGTTTAAGTGTTGTGCAGTTTATATTTTTGCCATAGTTTAATTGTTGCTAGAATAATAACCATGTATTAAGTGGCATGAAATTGAGAATTTCATAATTTGAGAAAAAGAAGTTTTGAAAACCTAATATAGTATTTAAATTATAAGCTATAATTGTTTAATTGTAAAATAAGTTACTTAGTTATAATTTGATTAATTATAATTAAGAGTAAAAGTTTAATTTAAATTATAATTCTGTGAAATTATAATCAATTAGATGTTAATTTAAATTATAAATTATGTAATTATAATTTAATAAATGCATGTTAAATTATGGATTATAAATTGATAATTGCATGATTAATTATAATTTGTGTAATTATAATGCATGATATAGTTTAATTGATTAAAAATTATAATTTGTTTATAATTTAAAAAGTAATTATAATTTAAGTAATTATAATTTGATTAAGTGTTTGAATTATAATTATTTAATTATAATTTAGTTAAATACATAATTGATTTAATTATGTGATGTAATTAACTATATGATAGTTGATTATTATTTATTTAATTAGAATGAGTTAACCATGAGGGTTAACCACTTATGTGAATTAGTTATGTGTTAACTAATTTAGGTTATTATGATTGGATGTGTATAGGAAGTGTTTAAGTACGTGGTTGAGTTAAGTAGCTTGCGCGTAAGGCAAGTTTTCTAAACCTTAATCTTGTATTAATTTTATGCAAGTTTTCTAAACCCTAATCTTGTATTAATTTTATGCAAGTTTTCTAAACCCTAATCTTCTATTTATTTTATGCAAGTTTTCTAAACCCTAAACTCGTTTATTTATGTTAATTCAATTATTCATTGTTTTAGATTGTTCGTTTATTGGACAAGAAACAATTGAAAGTTTATGATGTAACTAAAGTAACCTTGGCTTATTGTTCAAGCAAGGTCTGTATTTTCTTTTCAGATGCTTTAAGTTTACTTTTAAAGCATATGTTAATTCCTAATTCTTTTATTTATGAATTATTGAAAGTCGATTCAACTAATCCTTAGTTGATGAGCGTGAATTCTAAATTACCCTTGTAAGCTTATCCAAACCAAACTTTCTTTGGTGCGGACTTAAATTCAAATTGCTGAGTTGAACAACCCTATTTACTAGGGGAGGTTACTACGCATAGCGTCAAGATGTTTGTGCATAATACATGATACAAAGGGCTAATCCCCCTAATTACGAGTTAAGGTCCATAGTCTTATTGACTGTTAAAGGTTTAAATAGAAATATTTATAACCTAGGACAAGATTTCAAAGGTCTTATGACACTCAGATAAATTCTACTTTTGAATTGTAATTATGATGAAAGAATTATTATTCAATTCTTTATTGTTGAAGCGAATCATATTATTCAGATTCTTTGAAAGATATCCTTTCATGTATATATTATTGTTAAACTCCAGTGAGCTGTGGTTTGCTCACTCTTGCATTAAATAACAATTTCAGTTAAGTTTGATAACGCTGATGCCACGTCTACAAGTAAGGCCAAGGAAAAGTAAAGCAAGTGAAGACTTATTTTATTTAATTGAGAATGATTGTAATAAGACTTGAATGTTATGTTTTTATTTCCGCACTTTATTATATTCATGTCAGGGTCAGAGTAACCCGTGATTATTTTAAAAAGGTTGTAACCCTTGTTGTAAGGGAGATTTATTTATTTTAATTTAAGTTATAGTTTACTTTGCATTATTCATTGGGTAGAGGTATGTTAGGTTAGAAAGTGAACATCAAATCATGTGGAAACGAAGTACCCGGATTTGGGGGTGTCACAGGTTGGTATCAGAGCCGTAGGTTATGAAACCTTAGGAGGGGGAAAACCTTAGGTAGTAGCCTTATGGTAAGATCGAAAAGATAGATGCGATAGGTAAAAGATAATAAACTACTTTATGTGCTATGTGTTTACATTTTAGTATTCGAAGAGTGACGATTCGATATCACGTAATAATGAACTTTAAAATTCTTTTTGTCAGGATGTCGAACGTTGGAGAACCTAGTCAGGCTAGAGAGGATGTACCTCAGGTGCCTAGAGAGGAGGAGCCCCGTGACATACATGTTGTCTGGGAGCAGCTGGTTAGGAGAGAGCCATCTCCAGTGATCACCGTAGCTGGTCGGGAGCGTGAGCTGACACCTATTCCAGAGGATGAGGACGAGGACGAGTCTGAAGAGGAGGAAGAGGATCCCGAAGAGGAATTCTCACTTCACTCTACTAGTGCTGAGATGTACGAGGCAGTCTACGATAGCAACGTGGAGCTTCATGGACGCGTAGGAGATCTCGAGGAGACGATCCAGTAGCGAGACGAGACGATCGAGGAAATGGCAATTGACCTGGGAGATGCACAGTGGAACCTGATACATATGGAGGATGATAGAGATGCTGCTCGATTTGAACTGGCGAAGCTAAAGCAAGACATCCAAGAGGAGTCAAGGAAGCGTGCCAGTACTGAAGAGTCAAGCTTGAGGGCTAATCAACGAGCCGATCGAGCTGAAGGTGAAGCTGAAGCCAAGAGGGCCAAGCTGAGGGAAACGGAATATGCTTTTTATACAGCGATAGAAAGAGCTCAGGACCATATTTTCTGCTACAAAGCTCAGTTCCAAAGTTTACCGTGGTATGTGGTGGACCGAAGAATGGCATTTCAAGTATTGGAAGAGGAACGCAGAGAGGCTGTGCGACGTATTACTATGCCTAGGCAGTAGCAGTAGTGGCGGTAGTAGAGTTGGTTATGTATTACTTTTTGTAGTATATAAAGTAAATCCCATAATTTGAGATAAGAATGGGATGAGTTAAAAATGTAATCCTGCAACTTTTTCAGTTCAGGAAGGATGATGTAAATGGCAGAAATGCTATCTGATTGATGTTGTTAAACTACGACTAATGAAAAAAAGAAGTTTATTGACGTCTTATGTGTTTTATGTGAACTGAATTGTTTAAAAGTTTAAGTATGAACTTGGATACTTAATATTGGAATAAAGGGTCTAATAATAATATTTTCTTAATAGAAAATGCCTCCTAGAAGAAGAGTAACACGTCAAAACCCCGAGAGTTCTACGAACAACAATAACGACGGGACGAACCCAACTCGGTTCAGCAGTTGGTGAACCTGTTGACCGGAGCTCTTGCGAATCAGCCGCAAGTACAAACAACAACGTTCAAGGAATTCAAGGCAGTAGGACTGCCTGAGTTCAAAGGATCGACTAACCCTATCGAGGCTCAGACGTGGGTTATGGAAATGGAGAAAGTATTTAACGTGGCTAGGGTAGGGGATGACCAGAAGACAGCATTCGCGGCTTTCATGTTAAAGTCGGATGCTAGCTTTTGGTGGCAGGCTAACAAGACCCAAGAGGGAGAGGGAGTCATCACGTGGGAACGTTTTAAGGAAATGTTCTACGAGATGTACTTTCCAGTGAGTTCGCAGGACCAAATGGAGGTTCAGTTCCTAGAACTTAAGCAAGGAAGGATGACGGTGTCCGAGTATGTCGCTAAGTTTAACTAGTTGGCCAGGTTCGCTACTTACCAGGTCAGCACTGACGCTAGGAAGGCAAGAAGGTTTGAGCGGGGACTGAAGCCCTGGTTCTACAGCAAGGTTTCCATGTTCCAGCTGAATACCTTTGCAGCGGTGCTGGAGAAAGCCATACTTGCTGAGGGAGGAAGCGAAACGGTGACGAAGTTCAACCAAGATAAGAAGAAGAAGAATGAGGTAGAAACCAAGACTGGGGGTAGCAGCGCTGTGAACCAGAAGAGGAAGTGGTCTGATAATACCTTTGCTGGGAGTCAGCAAGGAAGCCAGCAGAAGAGGAAGTTTGAAGCATGTGCTACACGCGGTAAGAATCACACTGGCGTGTGCATGAAGGGGAAGCGGGTGTGCTTCAACTGTGGCCAGGAAGGCCACATCACGCCTAATTGCCCAAACCCGAAGAAGGGAGCTTGCTTTACATGTGGATCCAAAGGTCACATGGCTCGCAACTGCCCGAAGAAGCTGACGGCAGGATCAACAGGGAGCGGAGGGAAAGGAAGCGGCAGTACCGTTACTATTGTTGCACCATTGCAAGCTGTTCGACCCACTGCACAGACATTCAATATGACGGTGCAGGATCCTGTGCAATCAAAAGACGTGGTGTTAGGTATTATTCTGATCAATAGTATAAATGCATATGTATTATTTGATTCGGGTGCTACTTGCTCATTCATATCTGATGATTTTGCTAAAACCCTAGACTTAGCTGTAAAGGAGTTAGTTTACCCTTTGAACATAGAGATTGGGAATAGGGAGGTTATTCCTATTAGGAGCGTTTATAAGAATTATAGATTAGACATTAAGGGTCAGGAGAGTAGATTTGATTCCGATTAAACTTGGGGAATTCAATGTCATACTGGGTATGGACTGGTTGTTCAACCATGGGGCGGTAATCGACTGTCAGAAGAAGTCGGTAAACCTTACGACTCCGTCGAAGTTGGTGTTTTATGGTAGCAAATTTCCTAGACAAGCGAGTTGTCTGACGGTTATGCAAGCCAAGAAACTTCTAACGCAAGGCTGTGTAGGATATCTAGCCTACATAGTAGATACGCGTAAGGAAAGTCCGAAGGTGGAGGAAATATCGGTAGTTAAGGAGTTTGTAGATGTTTTTTCGAGCGATTTGCCAGGACTTCCGCCAGATAGGGAGATAGAGTTCGTGATCGATCTAGCACCGGGAACTGCTCTGATTTCGAAGGCTCCGTACCGAATGGCTCCAGTCGAGATAAAGGAATTGATGGTTCAACTGCAAGAATTACTGGACAAGAAGTATATTCAACCAAGCGTTTCGCCGTGGGGAGCGCCTGTTTTATTCGTGAAGAAGAATGATGGATCGATGCGTCTTTGCATTGATTATAGGGAGTTGAATAAAGTTACGATCAAGAATAGGTATCCTTTACCTAGGATCGATGACTTGTTTGATCAACTGAAGGGTGCGAAGTACTTCTCAAAAATCGATTTGAGAAGCGGGTATCATCAGTTGAAGGTGAGGAAGGAAGATATACCAAAAATGGCTTTTAGGACTCGATAAGGTCATTACGAGTTCTTGGTGATGTCATTTGGTCTCACGAATGCCCCAGCTGCATTTATAGACCTAATGAATAGGGTGTTCAAGCCATTTCTAGACAAGTTCGTGGTAGTGTTCATAGATGACATCCTGGTTTATTCCAAGACCGAGGAGGAACCTGCTGAACACTTACGACTAACCTTAGAAGCCTTGAGACAAGAGAAGCTTTACGCTAAATTCTCAAAATGTGAATTTTAGTTGGAACATGTGCAATTTCTTGGCCACGTGATCGACAAGAATGGTATTTCGGTGGATCCGTCAAAGGTTGAGGCCGTAATGAGTTGGGATCATCCGAAGACGCCGTCTGAAGTGAAGAGTTTCTTAGGATTGGCAGGTTATTACCGTAGATTTATCCAAGACTTTTCTAGAATCGCAACTCCGTTAACGAATTTGACTCGTAAAATGGTTAAATTTATTTGGACGGAGAAGTGTGAGGAAAGTTTTCAAGAGCTAAAAAAGTGGCTGAGTACTGCGCCTGTATTGTCTTTACCGGATAGTTCGGGGAATTTCGTAGTATATAGCGATGCCTCACATAAAGGATTACGCTGTGTGTTGATGCAGAGCAGCAAAGTCATTACCTATGCGTCACATCAGCTGAAGGATTATGAGAAGGGGTATCCGACCTATGATCTAGAATTGGCGGCAGTAGTGTTTGCCCTAAATATTTGGAGGCACTACTTATATAGAGAGAAGTGTGAAATATACACAGATCACAAGAGTCTGAAGTATATATTTACCCAGAAGGATTTGAACATGCGCCAAAGAAGATGGTTGGAACTGATTAAAGACTACGACTACGAGATACTTTACCATCTGGGTAAAGCTAACGTTGTTGCCGACGCTTTGAGCAGAAAAGGTCGGGAGAAGCTGAACGTGTTAACTGATCAGGATCAGTTAATTGAACAAATGGCTAGATTGGAGTTGGAAGTGAAGTTTTTGAAAGAGTCGGATGAGATGTTATTTCAAGTAACCACTGGTTCTACTCTAGTAGACAAGGTGAAAGAAGCACAACTTCACGATGAAGAATGCGGGAAAGTACGGAAGAGGATAACCGTTGGCGAAGAGTTCATGTTTAAGATCGATAATGAAGGTCTGTTACGATTTGAAGGTAGAATATGGGTACCGCCAGTACCAGAGGTCAAAGAGGAGATTCTGAGCGAAGCTCATAGTTCTAGATATTCTATTCACCCTGGGAGTACAAAGATGTACCTGGATCTCAGGCATCATTTCTGGTGGCCGAATATGAAGATGGACGTTGCTGAATGTGTTGCGAAGTGCTTAATGTGTCAGAAAGTCAAAGCAGAACATCAGAGACCAAGTGGACTGCTGCAACCGTTAGAAATTCTAGAGTGGAAGTGGGAGCACATCACGATGGATTTCGTGGTAGGTCTTCTAGCGACTCAGAAGGAATTTGATGCAATATGGGTTATAGTGGATCGACTGACGAAGTCAGCCCACTTTCTTCCGATCAGGGTTAAGTACAACTTGGAAAAGCTAGCGAAGCTATACGTCAAGGAAATTATTTCTAGACACGGTGTTTCGGTGTCGATTGTGTCTGACAGAGATCCGCGTTTTACGTCTAATTTCTGGAAGCAATTACAAGAATGTCTGGGAACGCAATTGCAAATGAGTACAGCGTATCATCCTCAGACCGATGGCCAGAGCGAAAGAACGATTCAAATGCTTGAGGATATGCTGAGAGCTTGTGTGATGGACTTCAAAGGAAGCTGGGAGGATCATCTACCATTGGTGGAGTTCGGCTACAACAACAGTCATCATGCGAGTATTGGCATGCCGCCTTACGAAGCATTATACGGCAGAAAATGGAGAACTCCTTTGTGCTGGGACTGAAGTCGGTGAAAGTCAATTGCTGGGACTAGAATTGGTACAACAAACCGCCAAAATTGTGAAGCTTATCAGAACGAGATTAGTTGCTGCTCAAGACAGACAGAAGAAGTATGCCGATTTACATCGACAGAACCGAGAATTCTTAACAGGAAGTTTTATTTTCCTGAAGGTATCTCCTTGGAAAGGGAAAATTCAATTCGGTAAGAAGGGGAAACTGAGTCCCCGATTCATTGGACCTTTTGAGGTACTACGAAAGGTGGGTGAGGTTGCTTACGAGATTGCATTACCTCCGGAGCTCGAGAATATACATAATGTCTTTTATATTTATGTGTTAAGACCTTACAAGCATGATTATAAACATGTAATAGAATATGAACACTTGCTATTTGATAAAGATTTAACGTATGAAGAAGTGTCTGTCCAAATAGTTGATAGGAAGGAACAAGTACTTAGGAATAAAGTGATACCTTCTGTTAAGGTAATCTGGAGGAACCACAGTGCTGAAGAAGCTACGTGGGAACTCGAAGATGTTATAATGAAATCTTATCCGCATTTATTTGCTTAGTTGTGTGTAACCCCTTATATACTGATTCTGGGGACAGAATCCTTTTAAGGAGGGAAGAATGTAATAGACGAGAAAGCACTCCTGGAACACCTGTAGTCGCTTCCAGAAATTCGACGCAAAATGCGAATCTCTGTCTGACACAATCAATACTGGAACACCTTGTCTAGAGATAATTTCCATCACGTACAACTTTGCTAACTGATCCCAGTTGTACTTAATCTTGATCGATAAGAAATGCGCTGATTTTGTCAGTCGATCCACTATAACCCATACTGCATCGAAACCTTTCTGAGTCGTTGAAAGACCCAATACAAAATCCATCGTGATGTGCTCCCATTTCCATTCTGGAATTTCTAGCGGTTGCAATAATCCACTCAGTCTCTGGTGTTCTGCTTCGACCTTCTGGCACATTAGACACTTCGCAACGCATTCAGCCACATCTCTCTTCATATTCGGCCACCAAAAATGATGTCTGAGATCCTAGTACATCTTCGTCCTCTCGGGGAGAATCAAATATCTCTAACTGTGAGCTTCACTCAAAATCTCCTCTTTAACTTACGGTTCTGGTGGTACCCAAATTCTTCCTTCAAATCGTAGCAGTCCCTCATTATCGATCTTGAATTTGATTTCTTCACCATCGGTTGTTCTCTTACGGATCTTCTCGCACTCCTCATCACGAAGTTGTGCCTCTTTCACCTTGTCCACCAAGGTTGAACCAGTAGTTATTTAAAACAGCTTCTCATCTGTTTTCTTTGGATACTTAACTTTCAATTCCAATTTAACCATCTCTTTTATTAACTGGTCCTGATCAGTTAATATATTCAACTTCACCCGACCCTTCCGGCTTAATGCGTCGGCAACAACGTTAGCTTTACCTGGATGGTAAAGAATCTCGCAGTCGTAATCCTTGATAAGTTCCAACCATCTCCTTTGGCGCATGTTCAAATCTTTCTGTGTAAAGATATACTTCAGACTCTTGTGATCTGTTTATATCTCACACTTTTCTCCATAAAGATAGTGTCTCCAAAACTTCAAAGCAAACACTATTGCTGCCAATTCCAAATCATGGGTCGGATACCCTTTATCGTAGTACTTCAGCTGAAGTGATGAGTTGCAATAACCTTGCCGCTCTGCATCAGTACACAGCCTAATCCCTTATGTGAGGCATCACTGTATACTACAAAATTTCCTGTACTATTCGGCAATGACAACACCGGCGCAGTACTCAATCTCTTCTTCAGCTCTTGAAAACCTTCCTCACACTTTTTCGTCCAAACAAACTTAACTATTTTACGAGTCAAATTCGTCAACGGAGTTGCGATTTTGGAAAAGTGTTGGATAAATCTTTGGTAATAACCTGCCAATCCCAAGAAACTCCTCACTTCAGAAGGTATCTTCGGTTGAACCCAACTCATCACAGCTTCAAACTTCGATAGATCTACTGAAATCCCATTCTTGTCAATCACGTTGCCAAGAAATTGCACACGTTCTAACCAGAATTCGCACTTCGAGAATTTTATGTAAAGCTTTTCCCGTCTCAACGATTCTAATGTCAGCCTTAGATTTCAGTGTGTTCCTCCTCAGTTTTGGAATAAACCAAAATGTCATCTATGAACACCAATACGAACTTGTCTTGGAATGGCTTAACACTTTATTCATTAAGTCCATAAATGCAGCTAGTGCATTCGTTAAACCAAACGACATCACTAAGAACTCGTAATGTCCATACCGAGTTCTAAAAGTCGTGTTCGGTTTATCTTCTCTCCTTACCTTCAACTGATGATACCCACTTCTCAAATATATTTTTGAGAAGTTTCTATCACCTTTCAATTGATCGAACAGGTCGTCGATCCTAGGTAAAGGATACCTATTCTTGATCATAACTTTATTCAACTCTCTATAATCAATGCATAGCCGCATCGATCCATCCTTCTTCTTTACGAACAATGCTGGCGCTCCCCAAGGTGAAACGCTCGGTTGAATATACTTCTTGTCCAGCAATTCCTACAGTTGAACCATCAACTCCTTCATCTCGACTGGAGCCATTCTGTACTGAGCTTTCAAAATCGGAGCAGTTCTCGGCGCTAAGTCGATAACAAACTCTATCTCTCTATAGGGCGGAAGTCCTGGAAAATCGTTCAGAAATACGTCCACAAACTCCTTAACGGCTGATATCTCTTCTATCATCGGACTCTCCTTACAAGTATCCACTATATAGGCTAAGTATCCTTCACAGCCTTGATTCAATAGCTTCTTGGCTTGCATAATCGTCAGACAACTCGCTTGTCTAGGCGATTTGCTACCATAAAAGACTACCTTCGACGGAGTCGTAAGGTTTACAGACTTCTTCTGACAATCGATCACCGCCCCATGGTTGAACAACCAATCCATACCCAATATAACATAAAATTCCCCAAGTCTTATCGGAATCAAATCTACCATCAATTCATGACCCTTAATGTCCAATCTACAGTTCTTGTAAACAAACCTAATAGGAATAACCTCCCTATCTGCAATCTCTATGTTCAAGGGGTAAACTAATTCCTCTTTAGGTAAGTCTAAGGTCTTAGCAAAGTCATCAGATATGAACGAACAAGTAGCACCTGAATCAAATAATGCATATGCATTTATACTATTGACCGAAATAATACCTGACACCACGTCCTTTGACTGCACAGCATCCTGCACCGTCATGTTGAACGATCTGGCAGTAGGTCGAACAACCTGCAGTGGTCCAGCGATAGTCAAAGTACTGCCGCTGCCATTTCCTCCGTTCCCTGTTGACCCTCCTGCTGGCTTCTTCGGGCAACTTCGAGCCATGTGATCCTTAGATCCACATGTGTAGCAAACTCCCTTATTTGGGTTTGGACAATTCGGCGCAATGTGGCCTTCCTGACCACAGTTGAAGTATACCCGCTTCCCCCTCAGACACACTCCAGTGTGATTCTTCCCGCATGTAGCACATGTTTCAATCCTTTTCTTCTGCTGGCTTCCTTGCTGACTCCCATCAAAAGTGTTGTCGTTCCATTTCCTTTTCTGGTTAATAGCTCCGCTACCACCAGCCTTGTTCTCTGTCTTATTCTTCTTCTTTTTCAAATCCTGATTGTATTTGGTCACCGCATCTCTTCAACCTTCAGCGAGGATGGCCTTTTCCAGTACAGCTGCAAACGTTCTCAGCTGGAACATGGAGACCTTGCTGTAGAGCCAGAGCTTCAATCCCTGCTCAAACCTTCTCGTCTTCCTCTCGTCAGTACTGGCCTGGTACGTAGCAAATCTGGCCAGCTCGTTGAATTTCGCGGCGTATCCGGGCACCGACATAACTGCTTACTTTAGCTCTAGGAATTGAACCTCCATCTAGTTTTATGAGCTAATGGGGAAATACATTTCAAAGAACATTTCTTTGAAATGATCCCACGCTATCACTCCTTCCCCTTCTCTCGTCTTGTTGGCCTCCCACCAGAAGCTAGCTTTCGACTTCAACATGAATGTCGCAAAAGCCGTCTTCTGGTCTTCTTTAACTCTGGCCACATCAAAGACCTTTTCCATTTCCATTACTCACGTCTGGGCCTCTATCGGGTTCACTGATCCTTGGAATTCCGGCGGTCCTACTGCCTTAAACTCTTTAAACGTTGTATTATGAACTTGCGGCTGATTCGCAAGCGCTCATGTCAGCAGATTCACCAATTATTGAGACGAATTGGGATTCGTCCCGTCGTTATTGTTGTCGTTGTTATTCGTCGAACCCACTGGGTGAAGACGTGTAGGTCTTCTTCTAGGAGGCATCTTTCTGTTAAGAAATACTTTTATTAGATCTTTTTTTTTCATTTCTTAGATATTCAAGTTCATACTAAAACATTTAAATAATTTAATTCACACTTGAACACATAGCATGTTAATAAACTTTGATATTTTATTCATTCATAGTTTTAAAATATAGAATAGCTGCTATTTACATCATCTTTCCTGAACTAAAAAAGTTACAGGATCACTTTATTATCTTATCCCATTATTATCTCAAATTTTGGGATTTACATTTATTTATTACATAAGGAAACACATAATTAATGACACGTCGCACAGCCTCTCTACGTTCTTCCTCCATCACCCGGAATATAAACCCTAGGCAGACAAGATGGCAAAGGAGGAGAAGTTCCAGGCTGGTCGGGAATTCTCCTTTCAAAGGAATTTCACCAATTTGAATCAACCTATGAAAAAGATCCTCCAAATGTTAATCAATGAGGGAATGGTTGCAGATTTATTACCCCCAGTAAATCCTCGATCCAGGAAATAAAAGCCTGACCGAATCTGTCAGTATCACTCCAATACACCCGCTCATGACACCGAAGATTGTTGGGGACTTCGTCACTTAATTCAGAACATTATTGAAAGCGGTGAACTGATAAGAGAGAATCAAGATTATGGCCTTCCTGATGAAGAAACACTCTTTATTCCCATGGCTTGGAACCAGGAAACTGTGACACCCCCAAATCCGGGTACTTCATTTTCACATGATTTGGTGCTCACTATCTAAGTAAAACATAAAACTACTGCCCAATAATAAGGAATGCAAAATAAATTACAACCTTATAAATAAATAAAAATTTTCCTTAAAAGGATTACAACTTTAATCAAAATATCCCAGGTTTAATCTAACCTTAACATCAATAAATAAGTGCGGAAATTAAACATGCCATCATAAAGTCTTATTGCAATCATAATAAATGTAAACATAAACAAGTCTTCACTTGTTCATCTTACTTTTTCCTTTACTTGTTGACGGGGCGTCAACATTCTCGACTTTAGCTGCAATGGTTATTTAATTGCAAGAGTGAGCAAACAAAAGCTCACTTGGAATAAAAATAATAATAGTGATGACATAACTGAATAACTTCAAAATATTTGAATAACTTTTCTTTCATCAATAATAAAGAATTGAATAATAATTCTATCATTAATCATTTAGAATTTTGAATATAAAAATCATCTGAGGGTCATAAGACCTTGAACTACGTTCTAGGTTATAAATATTTCTATTTAAAACCTTTAACAGTCTTTTAGACTATATGGGCTCTTAACTCGTACTTAGGGGGATCAGCCCTTCGTACCATGTATTGTGCATAAACAACTTAATGCTTTCGCATGGTAATCCCCTATTAGATAGGGTTGTTCATCTCAGTATTTTAATAACAAGTCCGCACCAAAGAAAGTTTGGTTTGGATAAGCTTCAAGGGAAATTTAGAGTTTAACTATCATCAACTAAGAAGTAGTTGAATCGACTTACAATAATTTAGAAGTCGATAACCAAAAGAACTAAGACATAACTATGAGTAATAATAATTGACATCATATTTAATAATCATGCTTTAGAAATAAACTTAAAGCATTTGGAAGACAATATGGACCTTGCTTGAACAATTAAGTCAAGGTCACAACAATTCAATAATGAACTTGTTCAATAAGATAAGTATTAGAAAACTTGCTCAGCGAAAGAGTATCATTAGAAGACTTGCCTAAACGTAAAAGAAAGGATAGGAAGAACTTGCTCAAGTAAAGTTTGAGTTTAGAAAACTTGCCTCAAGCGCAGGCTACACTTTATAATTTATAAATCACTTTCTCAATCGTCCTACACATTACATTACGTTTACAATACCAATTAGTTTTATAACCACTACGTTAAACCGTTGAACTTCTTACTTATGTTCAATTTAATAACATGGTTTGTAAACTTCACTCGCTTAACTAACCACACACGCGAGTCTAAACTCACAACATGCCCAATATACGTGTATAACACTTTAAATTATCAAAATCATACCCTATAATAACAATATCTATGTACACACATAACATATTAATATGACACTTCAAATTATCTTAAACATGTCAAAAATATGTTATCTTATTGTTTAATACACTTAACATATCATCACGTTAAGTTAGCTAATCACGTAATGCATCAAAAGTACTCGGAACCAAAGAAAAATCTCTGGATAGCAACAACACCCGCTAGGGCGGGTGTTTCTATGCCAAAAGCCCCGCTGGGGTGGGTTCCCCTACTGGTGGGATTCCCGGCTAGCGAACTGTGCAAAGAAAAAGCCAATTTGGTTTATTTTTTTGCTCCAAAGTTTGATTTTAACTAACACAACGCATATGAAACTTTGTGAAAACAAAATCTTAAACTTCTAACATGTTTTTAACATACATAAACACCACAAGACATAACCAAAACACCTAATTCCATGATTTTGAAGAAAATTCCATTTTTAAGCGTTCTTGAAGAAAATTATCACTATGACTTTATTTTTAAACCAAATCAAATAATTCAAAGCATGTTAATTTTGTTTCTTGATATATTATCATAATCTATGATCAATTTACATAATATATCACAATCAAACACGAATTTTGATAATTTAAAGACTATTGTTCAAAACTAGTTCACTATAAATTGCCATGAACATGATTTCTTCATGTTTATCATATTTACATAAAATTAATCACTTAAACAATCATATAATTCACATCTAACAGTTTATATACATAATCTAACAGATATAGATCATATTTACATAATTTTTTTTGAAAACTATTTTATTGAGAAGCAAAACTTGAATAACAGTAAAAACATAATTTCTAAACTACAAGGATTAGGATTATACCCTTAAGCTTAGTGAGGAAGAAGATGATGATGGTGCTTGTTGGTATAGCAAGGATTCTCTCAAGCATTTTCCATTTTTCTCTTCTTCTTCTCTATTCTTATCTCTCTAACTTTCTCTGTATTTCTCTTTCTAACATAGATAAAATTCTAACTTTGTTTTGTTCTTCTAAACTAACGTATATACATATAATATAACTGTTATAATATTTAATACATATAATTATATATAATAACTAATAATTAATATATCAGTTATAATATTTTAAATTTTAAAAGTCATAAGGCTTGTTTGACAAACAGCTTATTTAAAAATATGTTTTTAGTAGTTAAGGCCCCATTTAGCAAAACGGAATTAAAACAGGTGCAAGGGCCTTGTTTGGCAAAACTCTTTATAAACAGTTTGAATTCTTTTAACACATAACTTTCAATGTTACACTTTATTTAATTAAATCTTAACATTCAAATTTAATTAAATTAAAGCTAACATCACTTAACCAATTAATTTTTGCCACATAACAATTACAATTATTTGCTAATCATAATCTCATGTAACAATTATCACATAAAAATTCATCTAATTTAATTATCTCAATTAAATTAGAACTATGCCATAAAATTATTACACATTAATTAAATTAAATATTAAATATTAATTTAATTAATATATAGCACTTAATTAAATTACTCCACAACAATCACATAAAGTATTTATTTAACTCAATAAATAAATTAATAAAAATATTTATTTAATTCAATAAATATTAAAATTCATATATAAAATTTCCAATCGTTACAGAAACAGTGGTTGTTATTTCTTGTGAGAAGGAGCTAGCCGGAGCACCCTTTGTACTTCCTGGGAAAGCGGTCCTTGAAGCACAGAATCCTGTGAAGGTAGCCGCACCCGAGCCTTTAATCTTGCCTTTCAGACCCCAATATCCAGTGATCAGTCTGGAAAGAGTCCCATAGAACTATGGGAATGATGAAGGTTCAACCTCAAACAATATTACAAACATATCCAAGGAGAATCCATTGTACCTGCCTCAGCAGGTGATCAATCCAGTTATCAAAGCCAAAGGGAAGGTGGCTAAAGAGAAAATCGAAGAGTTCCTCAGTAAAATGGAGCATAATGAAATCAAGGTGGTGCAAAGTTTGAAGGATACACCCAAGCAGATGTCCATCCTAGATTTGGTCTTACCCTCAGTGGATCATCGTAACATTCTGGTGAAAGTACTAGAAGAAGCCCATCTGCTAAAGACAGTGGATGCCGAGAAATTCCATCACGTGATAGAACACATCTTTAACAGCAATGTGATATCTTTCACTGACGATGATATACCTGCAGAAGGGACGGGCCATCGTAAGTCACTGCACATAGCGATGATGTCATCAGGGTATGTGATAGGAGGTATGCTAATAGATGGAGGGTCGTCCATAAACATTTGTCCCTACGACACCTTGGAGAGAATGAAAATCAACCCGAACCGGATCAGAACCAGTCATGTGGTCATCCGGGCTTTGGATGGATCTCGCCGAGAGGCTATGGGAGAAATTGAGCTTCCCCTGGAGATTGGTCCGTGTACTTTCTATGTATCTTTTCAGGTGCTCAACATCACCACTGGATACAACTTATTGCTGGGAGGGCCATGGATCCACATGGCAGGGGTTGTTCCATCCACCCTCCATCAACAGCTCAAGTACATTATCAATAGCAACCTGGTCACGGTGAATGCCGAACCAGAATACCCTGTCTGCATATAGGGAGATATGCCAGTGATTAGTCTGGATGCAGGGATTGAACCTGCTAGTTTTCAAGCCTTGGAGGTGAGTGATACTCAATACATACCAGTTGGGGCACCAGCTCTGAAAACAAAGGTTTCTCCTGAAGTGATGACAATGGGCCAGGAGATGGTATCTTTGGGTTTCCACCCTGGAAAAGGGTTAGGAAAGAATCAACAAGGAATCAAGAGCCCGGTGCAAATCCCGAGTTAGTCGGGGAAAGCCGGATTGGGTTACACGTCCGGGTCAAACCATTGGACAAGCATCCTAAGGCTCATATTTCCACCATACTATTGCCAAACATCACTGATGTAGGGTTTATGAAACCAATGAGGAAGATTCATGTTGTTGTGTTGGCCATGTTGTTTCTTCCAATCATACCGGCAAATGAGAGAAAAGCCCCAAAGCCTAAGGGGGATAGCAAAAATGGGAAAAGAAAAGCTCATGTATGAAGGACGAGACCCATTTGCTAACATGCGGGTTCTCATACACTACGAGGGAATAAATGATTATATCCCAAACAATAATGAAGAGGATCAGATCCAAATTCCTCTCATCAAGAAAGAGAAAGGAGTCAGTTCAAAGACAAACCTCGGCCCTATTTTGAAGGATGTCTTAGTCGTCAACAAGGAAGAGATAAACGACCACAAATCTTGTATCCTCCCTATTCATGAGGATCTAACCCTGGACAACTGGAGCAGCGTCCCTTGCCTCATTCAAAAAGAGTAAAAGGGCAGAGAATTTGTCTACCCGGTAACGTGGTTTTATTTACTACTTGTTTGATTGCACAACTATAGCAGTAACTTTTGTCATGCTTTGCCAAATGCTTTGTATGTTTAAACAGTCGCATATATTAAAGTGTAAGCATTTTATTTTCAGGACTCCAGAATTGGATGTGGTTGTCTCTGCTGATGATATGCCAACTTGTCACAGTGACTACAACGTTGATGTAGAACTAAACTTCGACTTGATGGAAATTGATCGAGATGACTATGAGGTACCAAAGGAGATCAATGAATGGGTCGAAGATAAACCCAAACAAAACCTCGACCAAACCACCACTATCAATATCGAAACCTCAGAAAACCTTAAAGAAATCTATATAGGCATAGACCTCACCACAGATCAAAAAGCCGACCTGATTGAAATCTTAACACAGTTCTAAGATATGTTTTTATAATCGCATGAAGACATGATTGGCTTGTCTACTGACATTGTTATCCATCGACTCCACATCAGAGATGGATTCGAGCCAGTTAAACAAAAGCTCAGGCGATTAAAACCTGAATGGAGTCTGAAAGTCAAAGAAGAGGATGTCAAACAATTTAAAGCCGGTATCATCATGGTATAAACATACCCAGACTGGCTGTCAAACATGGTTCTCATGCCCAAGCCAAGAGGGAAAGTACGAGTATGTGTAGATTACAAGGATTTGAACAAAGCTTGCCTCAAGAACAATTTCCCGGTACCTTTCATCCACGTCCTGATAGACAAAACTGCGCAGTACGACATGTATTCTTTTGTGGATTGCTTTGCTGGTTACTATCAAATTATGGTCGCTAAGAAAGATAGGGAAAAAATAGCTTTCATCACTCCCTGGGGAACCTTCTGTTACAGGCGATTGTCCTTCGGCCTTATCAATGCCGGTGCCACATATCAACGAGCCATGATGGCCTTGTTTCATGACATGATCCATAAGGAGATAAAGGTTTATATGGATGACATCATCATCAAATCCCAGAAGGAGGACAATAACATCAACCATCTCAGGAAGCTGTTTAACAGGTTACGTAAGTACAACCTTAAGCTGAATCCAGCCAAATGTGCTTTTGGCGTTAAATCAGGTAAGTTATTGGGATTCATAGTAAGCAATAGAGGCATTGAGCTGGATCCTGCCAAGACAAAAGCCATCACAGAGATGCCTATACCCTGAACAAAGACGGAGATACGCAGGTTTGTAGGAAGAATCAATTTCATAAGCTGGTTCTTTTCCCAGCTCAAGGCGACTTGTGAACCCATCTTCAAGCTACTAAAAATTCCTCCACAAAATGGAATGAGGATTGTCAGAAAGCCTTCCTTTCCATCAAGAAGCAACTGATCGAAGCTCATGTCTTGGTACCCCCGAGGGATAGAGTTCCTCTGTTTATGTACCTATCAGTAATTGCCAGCGCAATGGGCTGCATGCTAGGACAGAAAGGTGATAGTAGCAAGGAGAGAGATATCTACTACATCAGCAAAAGATTCAATCGTTGTGAGCAGAAGTACACTCTAATTAAAAAGACATGTTGTGCGTTAGCATAGGCCGCTATGAGGTTACAACACTATCTGCATGGGCATACGACCTATCTCATATCCCGCATGGATCTGCTGAAATACGTATTCAATAAGCCAATGTTGAATTGTCGATTATCCAAATGGTAGTTGATCCCCCAACAGTTTGACATTGTCTATGTGACTCAAAAGTCCATCAAAGGTCAAGGCATTGCAGATCAACTAGCTGAGGCACCATCAGGAGGGTTTGAACCTCTGGAGACCTATTTCTTGGATGATGGGATCATGACAATTCAACAAATTCGACAAGAGAATGCAGTCCAACCATGGAGAATGTATTTCGATGGAGCGGTGAATATGGACGGTGCCGGAGCTGGGGCAGTCCTCATCTCTGGTACAGAAGAACAATATCATGTGGCTACCAAGCTGCAGTTTGTCAACACCAACAACACAGCTGAGTATGAAGGCTGCATAATGGGGCTAAAATTAGCCCAATCCATGGGTGTCAAACATTTATTAGTCTTTGGAGATTCAGAGTTGGTTATCAGACAAACCACTGGGGCATATCACACAAAAGAACTACATTTGCTGCCCTATCACCTGAAGTTCATCAGCATATCTATGGATTTTCAAGAGATAACTTTCATCCACATCCCTTGTGGAAGGAACGACTTTGCGTATGTGACAACCCAAAAATTTACAAGATCTTAAATGATTAAAATAAAGGTTAAAGGATAAAACCTAGATGAGAATTTGAGGAATAATTTAAAATTTTTAAAGAAGAACCTAAATGGTTTATTATTTGATTGAGAATAGAGGAATTATGGGTTACAAATTTCTAAACCCTAGAGATGAATCTATATGTGTTTGATGGAATATTAAGAATAAGGTACTACGATACCTATAAAGTTTGGTGACCTAATATATAAATTAGGTATGTGAATTATGTGTATGATTATGTGAGTGTGAGTGTTTATAACTCATTAAGCCAATTATGGCTATTTAGTTAATAAACTAATAGAATGTGTGAGACTTATGTGAATTGAGTGTACGATTAAATAAATATACATTATATATTGTGTATACATTTATTTTGTATACAAAGATAATTAAGAATATGTAAATATCAAAAATATTGAGCATTGTATCTAGTGAGAATAGATTTAATGGATTAAGATGATTTTGTGGCCCAAGGAATTAAATAAATAACCCAATTGTTTAATTAAGCGTTGGATTTGTAGCTAATTTGATTTAATAGCAATTAAGTTATTAGGCTAGCCCAATATATATGTATGAGACATATATTATGATGGCCCAATTTATTTATGGGTGGAAGCCCAAGTTTAATTTTATTAGCAAACCCAAAAGAATTAAAAGTATAAGCCCAAATGATTTAATCAAAGCCCAAGCTTAAGCCCACTTAAGGAGGGGTATTCTACTCATTAGATAAGCTTATAATAAAATCAAATTAGATGGATAAGGAGGCCTTGTATGGCCGGTTAAGATAGGAGGAAAATGAGGGGAGATGTATGTAATAATTGGTTACTTTAGTTGTTCACCAACTCTTACTAACTCATCCTTATGTGTCATCATTTTATTCACCCAACACTTTTGTTTAAGTGTGCAAGCAACCAGCTAATTGATTAGAGAGAGAAGAAGGAGCAAAGATGTGGGAGATTAGTGTAGATACACCAAATATATCTACACAAATATTACATACACCAAAATTCATTTCTCTCTCATCTTTTAATTAATTTCATCTTCCATTTCCAAGCTATCAAAACAAAAGCTAGAGAGAGGTAAGAGAGAGAGAGAATTCAGTTGGGAAGAAAAGTAGATAGAGGAGATTTTTATCTTCCTTCTACCTAAGATCAACATCTACCTTGACAGATCAAGGAAGAATATTCACTATGCAAAGATATAAACACTTTTTATTTAAATTATTTTTAGTTGTTTGAATTAAAACATGGATCTATGGTTCAAAACTCCAAAAATATGAATCTATATGTATATAAGTGTTATATGTGTAGATCTATCACTTTTAAGGATCAATAGTTAGATCAAAAGCAAGAAAAAAGAAACTATGTTTTAAAAAGTAAGAAAACTTAATTTTCTTAGCCTTTATTGTGTTTATATTATGCTTGGTGATTGTTTGATGTATTAGATCATGGATCATGGTAGATCCATGAGTCTTTGAGGTATTAGTATGTGTTCTGATAGTTTATGATATTTGATGTTTGGTTAATCAAGAGATCTAGGAAGCTTTCTCAGAAAACACAAAGATTAGAAAAATTAATTTTTGAGAAAACAGAACATAAAATGCAAATGACCATATCTCCTATTGTATTTTGAATTTTTGAGTGTGGTTAATTTCTAGAGTTAGATCTAGAAGTTTTTTAACAGATCCAAGTGGAATCACTAAAAAATTCCATGTAGATTTCCGTCGGGACAATTTTTAGCAAAGGACGCAAAATCTAAAAATAAAGAAAAGTAGGCTGTCCGGAAATTTAAAAAACTATTTCGGCCACTTAACTTTTGAAATAAAATCAGGGCTTTTGGGACATGAAAATATATGAGATGAAGTAGCTTGTGTCCAAAAATGAGCTCATTCTGACTGAAATTGACCAAGTTATGACCATTTCAATATTTGCATTTTTTTTTTGACGAAAATCGCTATACCCGGAGTTGTATAACTCCGATGGCCACAAAATTTAAAATATAGGCTCACGATAACATATATAAGATCTCGCCAAGAGTTGGGAATTTTTGGAGTTAAGAGTGAGGTAGTTATTTTCTTAAGGAATTAACTAGAAATGGATTTTTGAAAAATACTAAAGGAAATTGAAAAATTCCTGAAAAAATTATTTTTGTGTATGGAATACATGTATTTATGTGTGAACAAAAGTTAAAAAAATAATAAGATGATTAAATTAAAAAAGGGGAATCTAGGTTGCTGGATTGGTATGTTTGGATAATCCAGGATGATGGATTGATCCATTTGGATAATTCAGGTTGCTGTATTGGTGGTCAGTTGGATCCAGGCTTGCTGGATTGGATGTCAGTTTGAATCTAGACTTGCTGGATTGGAGGTCAGTTGAATCCAGTCTGCTAGATTGGAGAATAGTTTACTAAATTGAAATTCAGTCTAAATCCAAGTTGCTGGATTAGGTATTCGACTTACTTAATTATAAAGGACTTACAAAGTAAAAGACTAAGTATTAATTCACAAGTTATATGATACAGTAGTGATAAGTCTAAGGTAGTACAGTCGTACCCTTTAATGGTTGATGTATAGTAGCTGGGCTAAATGACTCCTTCATATGGGGAAGGGATCTACGAATTAGTAACCGATCTAACCCATAGTGAAAACTGTGTAGACGAGACGAAAACTAATTTGTTAGTTGTTTGTGGGAAACCACTCAGTATACTATATTGAATATTATTAAAGACTCGATGTGTGCTATGTTTAGAATTATGTGTATGTATGGTATTAAGGATATCTAATATTTGACTATGTGTTTAAATGTTAGATAGTTTACTTATAAAGTATGTTATGCTAATTAAAAGATCAATCTTATAACAGATAAGTCTTTCCAATAAAGCGATTAAATTAGATTGCGTAGCAGTAATCGACGGTTCAGGTAAGTTCCTATACTTTTTTGTTGAGCAAGTTTTCTCTAACTCAACTTTGAGTTATATTTCAAAGCATATGCGTGAATAATTATTGTTAATTGTTCACATCTATACTGATTATTGATTCTCACTTAGTTCATGTTGCATATGTTCATCAGGTATGAAAGGCTGATCACCTTCGTTACCCTAAGGTTCAGTTAAAGTTGTTCATGGTCCTTGTTGACATTAAACATTATTGGTTCAGTCATTCATTTATTGAAACTCTAATTTATGCTCTTTCACAATTATTATATTATTGAAAATTCAAAAGCTTATTCTTTCTTTCAATCATGATATATCCTTGTTGTATTTAAACTTGCTGGGCAAACTTGTTGCTCACCCTTGCTATATCATGATAAATATTTCAGATTAAGACGAAATTTCAGACACAGAAAAATGCAAAGGCAAGTCCCAGGATTGGAGATTGTACGGTTAAAATGGTATTTGTATTAGAGGAGTATGACATTGTATGTCGTGTAGATTATGATATGTGCATTAAGTTATGGTTTCAGACCTTGTGAAATTATGTTGTAAAAGTTATTGTATAAACAATTTATGTTTATATCTTCTGCAATAGTTATAGAAATGATGTATCGTAACATACCAGGTCCGAGGTTCAGGGGACCGGGATTTGGGGGCGCTACAGTTGGTATCAGAGCTGTAGTTTATAAACCTTAGGAAAGGGTTACCTTAGGCTATTAACCGTAGTGGGATAAGGACAAGAACTAACTCAAATAGAGTTAGTGCGTTGATAAGATTCAAAGACAAATCTCGATAAATTATAAAAGATCCAGAGTTACCTAACTCTGATGATAAACATGAACATTAGTAATGAATAGATAGAGTCTAAAAGACTAAAAGTAAGGGGAAAGAAGATCGCATAACAAAATGATCGTAACATAGGAATGAATCGTAATATACCCAATGGGATCACACCGTGATTTGATAAGATTATAGCAGGGAGGAGTATCAATCAAGTGATTGAAAATTTTGCAGCAAAATTGCTGTGAGTCTGTTGTACTATAAGTTGGTACGATGCCAACTCAGAAAAAAGGTTGGGGTTGATGCAATACGGATTGAATAAAATTCGTATGGAGAAAGTATGAAGCTAGGATTAAGTGGGATTTCAATTGAGGACTCGTGTCAGCAGCTGAGTTGTATGATTCCTTGTATGGGCGGGGAATTTGTACTTGGTTTTAGAACCACTTAGCTTCCTACTCGATTTAGTGGTTAAGTTGAACAATTCTTTGTATGGGCGGGGAATTTGTCCTTGGTGTAACAACCGTTTAGCATCCAATATTGATTAGTGGCTGGGTTGACCAATTCTTTGTATGGGCAGGAGATTGTGTTTGGTTCGACGACCACTTAGCTTCTGGTACTGATAATCATTGAAATGTTTGTGTCGCGCTCTTTGCTATATAACATGTTGAGAAGGTGATTCTTTTCTCATGTGTATAACAGATAAGTAGAGTATAGTTAGAGAATATAAGATTATATGCGAGTTCTTAAAACTCATACTTATGGTAAGTTCGTGACTCATAATCATATGGTATGTTTTTGAACCCCTCAGCGAATGGACACCTATGGTCTGACTAGTATAAATTTTTAAACCCATATGATTGTGGCAAGTTCCTGAACTCATAACGTGTGGTTAGTTTGACGAACTAGGTATAGATATGTGTGAATTGAGAATTGAGGATGATAGGAATAGATAGACTGATTAAGCAATGGATCATTAGTGGAAGCATAGGTTTTCCGAACCTTCTAGCGATGCTAGACTTCAAAATTTTGATTTGCAAAGATTTTTGCACGGTTTAAAGTATAGTCTATGCTACTTGTTTCGACTAGACGACAATAATTTGAAATTGAATTATTGGTGTGAGTCTTAGCTATTTGATTCAGCTAGACCGATGTTTATGAAATTCAAAGCGTTCTTTGAAATTTTTCCAAACCGAATTGTTTTGGTATGGAATCTTATGTTAAATTGGTATCCAATTGACACCAGTTGTTGTCAAGTTGGTAGCAAGAACTTCTTTTGGTATCAAATGGATACAGGTTGGTATCAAATTGACACAAGTAGGTGTCAAGTGGGTATCGAAAACTTCTAAACCTCGATAGTTCAGGGTCTATATGACTCCTTAGCACAATTTGAAAATTCTAACTCGTGTGAGTGATGTTTTGGGGTAGTATGTGATGATTGAATAGAGGTTGTGTTGAAGAAACCTAGCTTTGGTGAATGAATGGTATAGAGTGTAGTATGCTAGAATTTTTGATGGTGTAAGGTGTAAGGTGAATTTCGGGGACAAAATTCTTAGAAGAAGGGGTGAATGTGACAACCCGAAAATTTACAAGATCTTAAATGATTAAAATAAGGGTTAAAGGTTAAAGCCTAGATGAGAGTTTGAGGAATAATTTAAAATTTTTAAAGAAGAACCTAAATAGTTTATTATTTGATTGAGAATATATGAATTATGGGTTATAAATTTCTAAACCCTAGAGATGAATTTATATGTGTTTGATGGAATATTAAGAATAAGGTACTACGATACCAATAAAGTTCGTTGACCTAATATATAAATTAGGTATGTGAATTATGTGTATGATTATGTGAGTGTGAGTGTTTATAACTCATTAAGCTAATTATGGCTATTTAGTTAATAAACTAATAGAATGTATAAGGACTTATGTGAATTGGGTGTACGATTAAATAAATATACATTATATATTGTGTATACATTTATTTTGTATATAAAGATAATTAAGAATATGTAAATATCAAAAATGTTGAGCATTGTTTCTAGTGAGAATAGATTTATTGGATTAAGATGATTTTGTTGCCAAAGGAATTAAATAAATAGCCCAATTGCTTAATTAAACATTGGACTTGTAGCTAACTTGATTTAATAGCAATTAAGTTATTAAGCTAGCCCAATATATATGTATGAGACATATAATATGATGACCCAATTTATTTATGAGTGGAAGCCCAAGTTTAATTTAATTTGCAAGCCCAAAAGAATTAAAAGTATAAGCCCAAATGATTTAATCAAAGCCCAAGCTTAAGCCCACTTAAGGAGGGGTATTCTAGTCATTAGATAAGCTTATAATAAAAAAAAATTGGATGGATAAGGAGGCCTTGTATAGCCGGTTAAGAGAGGAGGAAAATGAGGGGAGATGGATGTAATAATTGGTTACTTTAGTTGTTCACCAACTCTCACCAACTCCTCCTTATGTGTCATCATTTTATTCACCCAACACTTTTGTTTAAGTGTTCAAGCAACCATCTAATTGATTAAAGAGAGAAGAAGGAGCAAGGATGTGGGTGATTAGTGTAGATACACCAAATATATCTACACAAATATTACATACAGCAAAATTCATTTCTCTTATCTTTTAATTTATTTCATCTTCCACTCCCAAGCTATCAAAACAAAAGCTAGAGAGAGGCAAGAGAGAGAGAGAGAATTCGGTTGGGAAGAAAAGTAGAAAGAGGAGATTTTGATCTTCCTTCTACCTAAGATCAACATCTACCTTGATAGATCAAGGAAGAATATTCACCAAGCAAAGGTATAAACACTTTTTATTTAAATTATTTTTACTTGTTTGAATCAAAATATGAATCTATTGTTCAAAACTCCAAAACCATGGATCTATATGTATATAAGTGTTATATGTGTAGATCTATCACTTTTAAGGATCAAAAGTTAGATCAAAAGCAAGAAAAAGGAAACTATGTTTTAAAAAGTAAGAAAACTTAATTTTCTTACCCTTTATTGTGTTTATCTTATGATTGGTGATTGTTTCATGTATTAGATCATGGATCATGGTAGATCCATGAGACTTTGAGGTATTAGTATGTATTATGATGGTTTATGATGTTTGATATTTGGTTAATCAAGAGATCTAGAAAGATTTCTTAAAAAACACAAAGATTAGAAAAATGATTTTTGAGAAAACGGAACAAAACATTCAAACGACCATATCTCCTTTTGTATTTTGAATTTTTGAGTGTGGTTAATTTCTAGATTTAGATCTAATTGTTTTCTAACAGATCCAAGTGGAATCACTGAAAAATTCCAGGTAGATTTTCGTCGGGACAGATTTTAGCAAAGGACGCAAAATCTTAAAATGAAGAAAAATAGGCTGTCTGGTAATTAAAAGGACTGTTTCGGCCACTTAACTTGTGAAATAAAATCAGGCCTTTTGGAACATGAAAATATATGAGATAAAGTAGCTTGTGTCCAAAAATGAGCTCATTCCGACTTAAATTAACCAAGTTATGACCATTTCAATATTTGCGTTTTTCTGACAAAAATTACTATAACCGGAGTTGTATAACTCCGATGGCCACTAAATTTAAACTGGAGGCACACGATAACATGTATAAGATCCCGCAAAGAGTTGGGAATTTTTGGAGCTAAGCGTGAGGTAGTTATTTTCTTAAGGAATTAACTAGAAATGGATTTTTGAAAAATACTAAAGGAAATTGAAAAATTCCTGAAAAATTATTTTTGTGTATGGAATACATGTATTTATGTGTGAACAAAAGATAAAAAAATAATAAGATGATTAAATTAAAAAAGGGGAATCCAGGTTGCTGGATTGGAATCTGGTTTGCTGGATTGCAATCTGGTTTGCTGGATTGGCCACCAGGATGCTGGATTGGTATGTTTGAATATTCCAGGATGCTGGATTGATTTATTTGGATAATCCAGGTTGCTGGATTGGTGGTCAGTTGAATCCAGGCTTGCTGGAATAGATGTCAGTTTGAATCCAGGCTTGCTGGATTGGAGGTCAGTTGAATCCAGTCTGCTGGATTGAAAAATAGTTTACTAAATGTAAATTCAGTCTGAATCTAAGTTGCTGGATTAGGTATTCGGCTTACTTAATTATAAAGGACTTATAAAATGAAAGACTAAGTGTTAATTCACAAGTTATATGATACAGTAGTGTTAAGTCTAAGGTAGTACAGTCGTACCCTTTAATGGTTAATGTATAGTAGCTGGGCTAAACAACTCCTTCATATACTATATTGAATATTATTAAAGACTCAATGTGTGCTAGGTTTAGAATTGTGTATATGTACGGTATTGAGGATATCTAATATTTGACTATGTGTTTAAATGTTAAATAGTTTACTTATAAAGTATGTTATGCTAATTGAAAGATCAATCTTATAACTGATAGGTCTTTTCAATAAAGCGATTAAATTAGATTGCGTAGTAGTAATCGACGGTTCAGGCAATTCCTATACTCTTTTATTGAGTAAGTTTTCTCTAACTCAACTTTTAGTTATATTTCAAAGCATATGCGTGAATAATTATTGTTAATTGTTCACATCTATACTGATTATTGATTCTCACTTAGTGCATGTTGCATATGTTCATCAGGTATGAAAGGCTGATCACCTTAATTACCCTAAGGTTCAGTTAAAGTTGTTCATGGTCCTTGTTGACATTAAACATTATTGGTTCAGTCATTCGTTTATTGAAACTCTGATTTATGCTCTTTCACAATTATTATATTGTTAAAAATTTGAAAGCTTATTCTTTCTTTCAATCATGATATATCCTTGTTGTATTTAAACTTGCTGGGCAAACTTGTTGCTCACCCTTGCTATATCATGATAAACATTTCAGATTATGACGAAACTTCCGACACAGGAAAATGCAAAGGCAAGTTCCCGAATTGGAGTTTTGTGCGGTTAAAATTGTATTTGTATTAGAGGAGTATGACATTGTATGTCGTGTAGATTATGAATATGTGTATTAAGTTAAGGTTTCAGGCCTTGGAAAATTATGTTGTAAATGTTATTGTATAAATAATTTATGTTTATATCTTCCGCAATAGTTATAGAAATGATGTATCGTAACATACCAGGTCCGAGGTTCTGGGGACCCGGATTTGGGGGCGCTACAGTTGGTATCAGAGATGTAGGTTATAAACCTTAGGAAGGGTTACCTTAGGCTATTAACCGCAGTGGGATAAGGACAAGAACTAACTCAAATAGAGTTAGTGTGTTGATAAGATTCAAAGACGAATCTCGATAAATTATAAAAGATAAACAGTTACCTAACTCTGATGATAAAGATGAACATTAGTAATGAATAGATAGAGTCTAAAAGACTAAAAGTAAGGGGAAAGAAGATCGTATAACAAAATGATCGTAACATAGGAATGAATCGTAATATACACAATGAGATCACACTGTGATTTGATAAGATCATGGCAGGGAGGAGCATCAATCAAGTGATTGAAAATTTTACGGCAAAATTGCGGTGAGTCTGTTGTACTATAAGTTGGTACGATGCCAACTCGTCAAAAGGTTTGGGGTTGATGCAATACGGATTGAATAAAATTCGTATTGAGATAGTATGGAGATAGGATTAAGTGGGATTTCAATTGAGGACTCATGTCAGCAGCTGAGTTTGTATGATTCCTTGTATGGGCGGGGAATTTGTATTTTGTTTTAGAACCACTTAGCTTCCTACTCGATATAGTGGTTAAGTTGAACAATTCTTTGTATGGGCGGGGAATTTGTCCTTGATGTAAGAACCGTTTAGCATCCTATATTGATTAGTGGCTGGGTTGATCAATTCTTTGTATGGGCAGGGAATTATGTTTGGTTCGACGACCACTTAGCTTCTGGTACTGATAATCATTGAAATATTTGTGTCGCGCTGTTTGCTATATAACATGTTGAGAAGGTGATTCTTTTCTCATGTGTATAACAGATAAGTAGAGTATAGTTAGAGAATATAAGATTATGTGCGAGTTCTTAAAACTCATACTTATGGTAAGTTTGTGACTCATAATCATATGGTATGTTTTTGAACCCCTCAGCGAATGGACACCTATGGTCTGACTAGGATAATTTTTTAAACCAATATGATTGTGGAAATTTCTTGAACTCATAACGTGTGGTAAGTATGACGAACTAGGTATAGATATGTGTGAAATGGGAATTGAGGATGATAGGAATAGATAGACTGATTAAGAAATGGATCATTAGTGGAAGCATAGGTTTTCCGAACCTTCTAGCGATGTTAGACTTCAAAATTTTGATTTGCAAAGATTTTTGCACGGTTTAAAGTATAGTCTATGCTACTTGTTTCGGCTAGACGACAATAATTTGAAATTGAATTATTGGTGTGAGTCTTAGCTATTTGATTCAACTAGACCGATGTTTATGAAATTCAAAGCGTTCTTTGAAATTTTTCCAAACCGAATTATTTTGGTACGGAATCTTATGTTCAATTGGTATCCAATTGACACCAGTTGTTGTCAAGTTGGTATCAAGAACTTCTTTTGGTGTCAAATGAATACAGGTTGGTATCCAATTGACACAAGTGGGTGTCAAGTGGGTATCGAAAACTTCTAAACCTCGATAGTTCAGGGTTTATATGACTCCTCAGCATAATTTGAAAATTCTAACTCTTGTGAGTGATGTTTTGGGGTAGTATGTGATGATTGAATAGAGGTTGTGTTTAAGAAACCTAGCTTTGGTGAATGAATGGTATATTGTGTAGTAGGCTAGAATTTCTGATGGTGTAAGATGTAAGGTAAATTTCGGGGATAAAATATTTAGTAGAAGGGGTGAATGGGACAACCCAAAAATTTACAAGATCTTAAATGATTAAAATAAAGGTTAAAGGATAAAACCTAGATGAGAATTTGAGAAATAATTTAAAATTTTTAAAGAAGAACCTAAATAGTTTATTATTTGATTGAGAATAAAGGAATAATGGGTAACAAATTTCTAAACCCTAGAGATGAATTTATATGTGTTTGATGGATATTAAGAATAAGGTACTACGAAACCTAATAAAGTTCGGTGACCTAATATATAAATTAGGTATGTGAATTATGTATATGATTATGTGAGTGTGAGTGTTTATAACTCATTAAGCCAATTATGGCTATTTAGTTAATAAACTAATAGAATGTGTGAGGACTTATGTGAATTGGGTGTACAATTAAATAAATATACAGTATATATTCTTTATACATTTATTTTGTAAATAATGATAATTAAGAATATGTAAATATCAAAAATGTTGAGCATTGTTTCTAGTGAGAATAGATTTAATGGATTAAGATGATTTTGTGGCGCAAGGAATTACATAAATAGCCTAATTGTTTAATTAAGCATTGGACTTGTAGCTAATTTGATTTAATAGCAATTAAGTTATTAAGATAGCCCAATATATATGTATGAGACATATATTATGATGGCCCCATTTATTTATAGGTGGAAGCCCAAGTTTAATTTTATTAGCAAGCCCAAAAGAATTAAAAGTACAAGCCCAAATGATTTAATCAAAGCCCAAGCTTAAGCCCACTTAAGGAGGGGTATTCTAGTCATTAGATAAGCTTATAATAAAAACTAAATTGGATGGATAAGGAGGCCTTGTATAGCCGGTTAAGAGAGGAGGAAAATGAGGGGAGATGTATGTAATAATTGGTTACTTTAGTTGTTCACCAACTCTCACCAACTCCTCCTTATGTGTCATCATTTTATTCACCCATCACTTTTGTTTAAGTGTTCAAGCAACCACCTAATTGATTAAAGAGAGTAGAAGGAGCAAGGATGTGGGAGATTAGTGTAGATACACCAAATATATCTACACAAATATTACATACACCAAAATTCATTTCTCTCTCATCTTTTAATTCATTTCATCTTCCACTCCCAAGCTATCAAAACAAAAGCTAGAGAGAGGAAAGAGAGAGAGAGAATTCGGTTGGGAAGAAAAGTAGAAATAGGAGATTTTGATCTTTCTTCTACCTAAGATCAATATCTACCTTGATAGATCAAGGAAGAATATTCACCAAGCAAAGGTATAAACACTTTTTATTTAAATTATTTTTACTTGTTTGAATTAAAACATGAATCTATGGTTCAAAACTCCAAACCCATTGATCTATATGTATATAAGTGTTATATGTGTATATCTATCACTTTTAAGGATCAAAAGTTAGATCAAAAGCAAGAAAAAGGAAACTATGTTTTAAAAAGTAAGAAAACTTAATTTTCTTACCCTGTATTGTGTTTATCTTATGATTGGTGATTGTTTGATGTATTAGATCATGGATCATGGTAGATCCATGAGTCTTTGAGGTATTAGTATGTATTATGATGGTTTATGATGTTTGATATTTGGTTAATCAAGATATCTAGGAAGATTTCTTAAAAAACACAAATTAGAAAATTAGATTTTTGAGAAAACGGAACATAAAATTAAAATGACCAAATCTCCTTTTGTATTTTGAATTTTTGAGTGTGGTTAATTTCTAGAGTTAGATCTAGAAGTTTTCTAACAGATCCAAGTGGAATCACTGAAAAATTCCATGTAGATTTTCGTCGGGACAGTTTTTAGCAAAGGACGCAAAATCTGAAAATGAAGAAAAGTAGGCTGTCCGAAAATTAAAAGGACTGTTTCGACCACTTAACTTGTGAAATAAAATCAAGCCTTTTTGGACAAGAAAATATATGAGATGAAGTAGCTTGTGTCCAAAAAGTAGCTCATTCTGACTTAAATTAGCCAATGTTATGACCATTTCAATATTTGCGTTTTTTCGACGAAAATAGCTATAACCGGAGTTGTGTAACTCGGATGGCCACGAAATTTAAACTGGAGGCTCACAATAACATGTATAAGATCCTGCCAAGAGTTGAGAATTTTTGGAGTTAAGCGTGAGGTAGTTATTTTCTTAAGGAATTAACTAAAAATGGATTTTTAAAAAAATACTAAAGGAAATTGAAAAATTCCTGAAAAATTATTTGTGTATGGAATACATGTATTTATGTGTGAACAAAAGATAAAAAAATAATAAGATGATTAAATTAAAAAAAGGGAAATCCAGCTTGCTGGATTGCAATCTTGTTTGTTGGATTGGTCACTAGGATGCTGGATTGGTATGTTTGAATAATCCAGGATGCTGGATTGATTTATTTGGATAATCCAGGTTGTGGGATTGGTGGTCAGTTGAATCCAGGCTTGCTAGAATAAATGTCAGTTTGAATCCAGGCTTGCTGGATTGGAGGTCAGTTGAATCCAGTCTGCTGGATTGGAAAATAGTTTACTAAATTAAAATTCAGTCAGAATCCAGGTTACTGGATTAGGTATTCGTCTTACTTAATTATAAAGGACTTATAAAATGAAAGAGTAAGTGTTAATTCACAAGTTATATGATACAGTAGTGTTAAGTCTAAGGTAGTACAGTCGTACCCTTTAATGGTTGATGTATAGTAGCTGGGCTAAACGACTCCTTCATATGGGGAAGGGATCTACGAATTAGTAACCGATCTAACTAACTGTAAAAACAGTGTAGACGAGACGAAAACTAATTTGTTAGTTGTTTGTTAGAAACCACTCAGTATACTATATTGAATATTATTAAAGACTCGATGTGTGCTAGGTTTAGAATTGTGTATATGTACGGTATTGAGGATATCTAATATTTGACTATGTGTTTAAATGTTAAATAGTTTACTTATAAAGTATGTTATGCTAATTGAAAGATCAATCTTATAACTGATAGGTCTTTCAAATAAAGCGATTAAATTAGATTGCGTAGTAGTAATCGACGGTTCAGGCAAGTTCCTATACTCTTTTATTGAGCAAGTTTTCTCTAACTCAACTTTGAGTTATATTTCAAGGCATGTGCGTGAATAATTTTTGTTAATTGTTCACATCTATACTGATTATTGATTCTTACTTAGTGCATGTTGCATATGTTCATCAGGTATGAAAGGCTGATCACCTTCATTACCCTAAGGTTCAGTTAAAGTTGTTCATGGTCCTTGTTGAACTTAAACATTATTGGTTCAGTCATTCGTTTATTGAAACTCTGATTTATGCTCTTTCACAATTATTATATTGTTGAAAAGTTGAAAGCTTATTCTTTCTTTCAATCATGATATATCCTTGTTGTATTTAAACTTGCTGGGCAAACTTGTTGCTCACCCTTGCTATAAATATTTCAGAATAAGACGAAACTTCCGACACAGGAAAATGCAAAGGCAAGTTTCCAGATTGGTGTTTTGTACAGTTAAAATGGTATTTGTATTAGAGGAGTATGACATTGTATGTCGTGTAGATTATGAATATGTGTATTAAGTTAAGGTTTCAGGCCTTGGGAAATTATGTTGTAAAAGTTATTGTATAAACAATTTATGTTTATATCTTCTGCAATAGTGATAGAAATGATGTATCGTAACAAACCAGGTCCGAGGTTCTGGGGACCCGGATTTGAGGGCGCTACAGTTGGTATCAGAGCTGTAGGTTATAAACCTTAGGAAGGGTTACCTTAGGCTATTAACCGCAGTGGGATAAGGACAAGAACTAACTCAAATAGAGTTAGTGCGTTGATGAGATTCAAAGACGAATCTCGATAAATTATAAAAGATCCAGAGTTACCTAATTCTGATAATAAAGATGAACATTAGTAATGAATAGATAGAGTCTAAAAGACTAAAAGTAAGGGGAAAGAAGATCGTATAACAAAACGATCGTAACATAGGAATGAATCGTAATATACACAATGAGATCGCACCGTGATTTGATAAGATCATAGCAGGGAGGAGTATCATTCAAGTGATTGAAAATTTTGAAGGAAAAATTGCTGTGAGTCTGTCGTACTATAAGTTGGTACGATGCCAACGTAGAAAAAGGGTTGGGGTTGATGCAATACGGATTGAATAAAATTCGTATGGAGAAAGTATGGAGCTAGGATTAAGTGGGATTTCAATTGAGGACTCATGTCAGCAGCTGAGTTGTATGATTCTTTGTATGGACGAGGAATTTGTACTTGGTTTTAGAACCACGTAGCTTCCTACTCGATATAGTGGTTAAGTTGAACAATTCTTTGTATAGGCGGGGAATTTATCCTTGGTGTAACAACAGTTTAGCATCCTATATTGATTAGTGGCTGGGTTGACCAATTCTTTGTATGGGCAGGAGATTGTGTTTGGTTCGACGACCACTTAGCTTCTGGTACTGATAATCATTGAAATGTTTGTGTCGCGCTTTTTGCTATATAACATGTTGAGAAGGTGATTCTTTTCTCATGTGTATAACAGATAAGTAAAGTATAGTTAGAGAATATAAGATTATGTGGGAGTTCTTAAAACTCATACTTATGGTAAGTTTGTGACTCATAATCATATGGTATGTTTTTGAACCCCTCAGCGAATGGACACCTATGGTCTGACTAGGTTAAGTTTTTAAACCCATATGATTGTGGCAATTTGTTGAACTCATAACGTGTGGAAAGTTTGACGAACTAGGTATAGATATGTGTGAATTGAGAATTGAGGATGATAGGAATAGATAGACTGATTAAGCAATGGATCATTAGTGGAAGCATAGGTTTTCCGAACCTTCTAGCGATGCTAGACTTCAAAATTTTGATTTGCAAAGATTTTTGCACGGTTTAAAGTATAGTCTATGCTACTTGTTTCGGCTAGACGACAATAATTTGAAATTGAATTATTGGTGTGAGTCTTAGCTATTTGATTCAGCTTCCGATGTTTATGAAATTCAAAGCGTTCTTTGAAATTTTTCCAAACCAAATTGTTTTGGTACGGAATCTTATGTTAAATTGGTTTTCAATTGACACCAGTTGTTGTCAAGTTGGTATCGAGAACTTCTTTTGGTATCAAATGGATACAGGTTGGTATCCAATTGACACAAGTGGGTGTCAAGTGGGTATCGAAAACTTCTAAACCTCGATAGTTCAGGTTTATATGACTCCTCAGCACAATTTGAAAATTCTAACTTTTGTGAGTGATGTTTTGGGGTAGTATGTGATGACTGAATAGAGGTTGTGTTGAAGAAACCTAGCTTTGGTGAATGAATGGTATATAGTGTAGTAGGCTAGAATTTCTGATGGTGTAAGGAGTAGGGTAAATTTCGGGGATAAAATTCTTAGAAGAAGGGGTGAATGTGACAACCCGAAAATTTGCAAGATCTTAAATGATTAAAATAAAGGTTAAAGGATAAAACCTAGATGAGAATTTGAGAAATAATTTAAAATTTTTAAAGAAGAACCTAAATACTTTATTATTTGATTGAGAATAAAGGAATTATGGGTTACAAATTTCTAAACCCTAGAGATGAATTTATATGTGTTTGATGGAATATTAAGAATAAGGTACTACGATACCTACAAAGTTCGGTGACCTAATATATAAATTAGGTATTTGAATTATGTATATGATTATGTGAGTGTGAGTGTTTATAACTCATTAAGCCAATTATGGCTATTTAGTTAATAAACTAATAGAATGTGTGAGGACTTATGTGAATTGGGTGTACGATTAAATAAATATACATTATCTATTGTGTATACATTTATTTTATATATAAAGATAATTAAGAATATATAAATATAAAAAATGTTGAGCATTATTTCTAGTGAGAATAGATTTAATGGATTAAAATGATTTTGTGGCGCAAGGAATTAAATAAATAGCCCAATTGTTTAATAAAGTATTGGACTTGTAGCTAATTTGATTTAATAGCAATTAAGTTATTAAGCTAGCCCAATATATATGTATGAGACATATATTATGATGACCCAATTTATTTATCGGTGGTAGCCCAAGTTTAATTTTATTAGCAAGCCCAAAAGAATTAAAAGTATAAGCCCAAATGATTTAATCAAAGCCCAAGCTTAAGCCCACTTAAGGAGGGGTATTCTAGTCATTAGATAAGCTTATAATAAAACAAATTGGATGGATAAGGAGGCCTTGTATAGCCGGTTAAGAGAGGAGGAAAATGAGGGGAGATGTATGTAATAATTGGTTACTTTAGTTGTTCACCAACTCTCACCAACTCCTCCTTATGTGGAATCATTTTATTCACCCAACACTTTTGTTTAAGTGTTCAAGCAACTATCTAATTGATTAAAGAGAGAAGAAGGAGCAAGGATGTGTGAGATTAGTGTAGATACACCAAACATATCTACACAAATATTACATACACCAAAATTTATTTCTCTCTCATCTTTTAATTCATTTCATCTTCCACTCCCAAGCTATCAAAACAAAAGCTAGAGAGAGGCAAGAGAGAGAGAGAATTTGGTTGGGAAGAAAAGTAGAAATAGGAGATTTTGATCTTCCTTCTACCTAAGATCAACATCTACCTTGATAGATCAAGGAAGAATATTCACCAAGCAAAGGTATAAACACTTTTTATTTAAATTATTTTTACTTGTTTGAATCAAAACATGAATCTATGGTTCAAAACTCCAAAACCATGGATCTATATGTATATAAGTGTTATATATGTAGATCTATCACTTTTAAGGATCAAAAGTTAGATCAAAAGCAAGAAAAAGAAAACTATGTTTTAAAAAGTAAGAAAACTTAATTTTCTTAGCCTTTATTGTGTTTATCTTATGATTGGTGATTGTTTGATGTATTAGATCATGGATCATGGTAGATCCATGAGTCTTTGAGGTATTAGTATGCATTATGATGATTTATGATGTTTGATTTTGTGTTAATCAAGTGATCTAGGAAGGTTTCTTAAAAAACACAAAGATTAGAAAAATTAATTTTTGAGAAAACGGAACATAAAATTCAAATGACCATATCTCCTTTTTTTCGAATTTTTGAGTGTGGTTAATTTCTAGAGTTAGATCTAGAAGTTTTCTAACAGATCCAAGTGGAATCATAGAAAAATTCCATGTAGATTTTTGTCGGGATAGTTTTTAGCAAAGGACGCAAAATCTGAAAATGAAGAAAAGTAGGCTATCCGAAAATATAAAGGACTGTTTCGGCCACTTAACTTGTGAAATAAAATCAGGCCTTTTGGAGCATGAAATATATGAGATGAAGTAGCTTGTGTCCAAAAATGAGGTCATTCCGACTTAAATTAACCAAGTTATGTCCATTTCAATATTTGCGTTTTTCGACAAAAATCGCTATAATCGGAGTTGTATAACTCTGATGGCCACGAAACTTAAATTGGAGGCTCACGATAACATGTATAAGATCCCGCCAAGAGTTGGGAATTTTTGGAGCTAAGCGTGAGGTAGTTATTTTCTTAAGGAATTAACTAGAAATGGATTTTTGAAAAATACTAAAGGAAATTAAAAAATTCTGAAAAAATTATTTTTGTGTATGGAATACATGTATTTATGTGTGAACAAAAGATAAAAAAATAATAAGATGATTAAATTAAAAAAGGGGAATCCAGGTTGCTGGATTGGAATCCAGTTTGCTAGGATTGCAATCTGGTTTGCTGGATTGGCCACCAGGATGCTGGATTGGTATGTTTGAATAATCCAGGATGCTGGATTGATTTATTTGGATAATCCAGGTTGCTGGATTGGTGGTCAGTTTAATCCAGGCTTGTTGGAATAGATGTCAGTTTGAATCCAGGCTTGCTGGATTGTAGGTCAGTTGAATCCAGTCTGCTGGATTGGAAAATAGTTTTCTAAATTGAAATTCTGTCTGAATCCAGGTTGCTGGATTAGGTATTCGGCTTACTTAATTATAAAGGACTTATAAAATGAAAGACTAAGTGTTAATTCACAAGTTATATGATACAGTAGTGTTAAGTCTAAGGTAGTACAGTCGTACCCTTTAATGATTGATGTATAGTAGCTGGGCTAAACGACTCCTTCATATGGGGAAGGGATCTACGAATTAGTAACAGATCTAACTCACTGTAAAAATAATGTAGACGAGACGAAAACTAATTTTATAGTTGTTTGTGGGAAACCACTCAGTATACTATATTGAATATTATTAAAGACTCGACGTGTGCTAGGTTTAGAATTGTGTATATGTACGGTATTGAGGATATCTAATATTTGACTATGTGTTTCAATGTTAAATAGTTTACTTATAAAGTATGTTATGCTAATTGAAAGATCAATCTTATAACTGATAGGTCTTTCCAATAAAGCGATTAAATTAGATTGTGTAGCAGTAATCGACGGTTCAGGCAAGTTCCTATACTCTTTTATTGAGAAAGTTTTCTCTAACTCAACTTTGAGTTATATTTCAAAGCATGTGCGTGAATAATTATTGTTAATTATTAACATCTATACTGATTATTGATTCGCACTTAGTGCATGTTACATATGTTCATCAAGTATGAAAGGCTGATCACCTTCATTACCCTAAAGTTCAGTTAAAGTTGTTCATGGTCCTTGTTGACATTAAACATTATTGGTTCAGTCATTCGTTTATTGAAACTCTGATTTATGCTCTTTCACAATTATTATATTGTTGAAAATTCGAAAGTTTATTCTTTCTTTCAATCATGATATATCCTTGTTGTATTTAAACTTGCTGGGCAAACGTATTGCTCACCCTTGCTATATCATGATAAACATTTTAGATTAAGACAAAACTTCCGACATAGGAAAATGAAAAGGCAAGTTCCCGGATTGGAGTTTTGTACGGTTAAAATGGTATTTGTATTAGAGGAGTATGACATTGTATGTCGTGTAGATTATGAATATGTGTATTAAGTTAAGGTTTCAGGCCTAGGGAAATTATGTTGTAAAAGTTATTGTATAAATAATTTATGTTTATATCTTCCGCAATAGTTATAGAAATGATGTATCGTAACGTACCAGGGCCGAGGTTCTGGGGACCCGGATTTGGGGGCGCTACAACGGATGCATTGGCAACGTTGGCTTCCCTAATCAACATATCGGATAGGAGAGGAATTCCAAACAACAAATTCACAAACCGAAAGGCCCCGACATACGAGAATTACATTGGAGAAGTATTAGAGGAATCATTTTGTCTTAACAGGTGTGTTTGAAGGCAAGGGTTCCATCTCAAAAATGGATTCTTGATAGCGGATGCTCTAGTCATATGACCGGTGACAAATCAAAGTTCGTGGAGCTAAATCTCAAGAAGAAGAATAGAACAGTCACATTTGGAGATAATCGAACCTGCGAAATAATTGGAAAAGGTAAAATTGTTAATGGTAAGGTTAATATCAATAATGTTCACCTCGTTAATGGTCTTCAATTTAATTTAATTTGTATTAGTCAATTAATAGATAATGGTCATCAAGTTAATTTTGAGAAAGATAAATGCACAATATTTCATGGTACTAACAATACTATTCTAGTTGCACAAAGAGAAGGCATTATATATACTCTTGATTTTGAGCAACAGGATGAAGAACTATGTCTTGCCTCAGTACAAGATGAAGCTAATCTATGGCATAAGAGGATGGGGCATGTTCATATGGATCTAATCAAGAAGCTGTCTTTAAAAAGTCTCGTAAAAGGATTGCCAAAAATAAAGTTTGAAAAGAAGGGGATATGTATTCCTTATCAATTGGGGAAACAAGTAAGAACTTCCTTTACAGCAAAGAACATGGTATCAACTTTTTCTCCCTTGAAATTACTTCATCTTGACTTATTTGGACTTGAAAGACATTCAAGTATCAATGGTAAATTTTATGCATTTGTAATAGTTGATGATTTTTCTAGATACACATGGGTACTTTTTTTTGAGAACTAGAGATAAAGCATTTAAAGAGTTTGAAAAATTGATAAGAAACCTTGAAACAAAGTATAGTTACAAACTCATTAGAATTAGAAGTAATCATGGTACTGAATTTTAAAAAGATTTCATAATATTTTATGATCAAAGAGGAATTAGCCATGAATTCTCAGCCCCAAGAACTCCTCAACAAAATGGGGTGGTGGAAAGAAAGAATAGGACTCTACAAGAGACAGCAAGAACACTACTGCAAGAGAGTAAGCTTCCAAAGAAATTTGGGCTGAAGTGGTAAGCACATCATGTTATGTTCTAAATAGACTGCTTATTCGTCCAATTATTTTGAAAACACCTTATGAGCTTTTAAATAATAAGATACCGAATATAAGTTATTTCAAGGTATTTGGATCTAAATGTTTCATTTTAAATACAAGTGATAATCTGGAAAAATTTGATGCTAAGTCTTATGAAGGAATATTCATTGGTTACTCTCAAAATAGTAAGGCATATTGTATTTTCAATATTAGAAAATCATGTGTTGAAGAGTCCGTTCATATTATATTTAATGAGACTAACAATGATCTTCCAAAAGAAAGAGAAGATGATGCAGGAAATTCTAAGACAGCCGTGAATTCAGCATACCGAAAGGGACAAAACAGCACACCGAATGAACACTTTCAGCAAATTGAAATGGATGATCAGCAGGAACATGAACCAAAAAACTTACAAGATGCTGAAGATGACTTTCATGATCAAGAGGAAGTTATGCATGATACCCAAATGCCAAGGACAGCTAGATATCTCAAGAATAATCCTCCAGAAAATATCATTGGAGATATCAACAAAGGAATAACCACGGGAAGAGGGTTACAAAACCATTGTGCATTCTCTACATTTTTGTCACAAGTTAAGCCAAAGTATGCTAAGGATGTCGTTCTTGATGAAAACTAGTTATTGGCTACGCAAGAAGAACTCCAACAATTAGAGAGATGTCAAGTGTGGGAACTTATGCCTCCTCCAAAAGATGTTTCCATCATTGGTACTAAATGGGTATTTAAAAACAAGCTTGATGAGCATGGGACAATCACTCGTAAAAAAGCAAGGTTAGTAGCTCAAGGATACAACCAACAAGAGGGGATCGACTATGAAGAAACTTATGCACCTAGTCGCAAGGTTGGAATCAATTAGAATCTTGTAGCCCTTTGCGTGCTAGAAGAGGTTTAAACTTCATCAAATGGATGTAAAAAGCGCGTTCCTCAACGGATACATCAATTAAGAAGTATATGTCAAACAGCCTCCTATATTTGAGCATGAAAAGTTCCCCAATCATGTCTACAAACTAAAGAAAGCTCTTTATGGTCTTCAAAAAGCTCCAAGGGCTTGGTACGAAAGGTTAAGTAAGTATCTTTTGTCAAACGATTTTATTAGAGGTAAAATAAATTCTACATTATTTATTAAACATAAAAATATCGACATCATTATTGTTCAAATTTATGTAGATGATATAGTATTCGGTGCTACTAATGATTTTCTTTGTGAGTGGTTTTCTAAGTGTATGCTTAAAGAATTCGACATGAGCTTGATGGGAGAGCTTAATTACTTTTTGGTACTTCAAATTAAGCAAACAAAAGAAGGAATTTATATCCGTCAAACCAAATACACAAAAGAGTTACTCAAAAGATCTGGTTTTGAGGGATCAAATTCAAAAGGTACACCCATGAGAACATCAATAAAGCTCACTTCTGATGACAAAGGTATTGATGTTGATTTAACAAAATATCGAGGTATGATTGGTTGCTTATTATATTTAATTGCTTCTAGACCTGACATAATGTATAGTGTTTGTCTTTGTACGAGATTTCAGGCAAAATCGAAAGAATCACATTTAAATGCTGTTAAAAGGATCTTTAAATATTTAATTGTTACTATTAACTTAGGGTTATTTTATTCAATCTGCAATCACTTTGAACTAATGGGCTATTCAGATGCTGACTATGCAGGATGTCAAATCGATAGAAAAAGTACTAGTGGTGCTTGTACATTTTTGGGACAAAGTCTTGTATCCTGTCATAGTAAAAAGCAAACCTCAGTTGCTCGTTCAACTAATGAGGGTGAATATCTAGCTGCAGGGAGTTGTTGCTCTCAGATATTGTGGATGAGACAAACCCTATGTGATTTTGATATCCTTTATGATTGTGTGCCCATATATTGTGACAACTCTAGTGCTATAGATATATTAAAAAATCCTGTCTTACATTCACAAACAAAACATATAGAGGTAAGGCATCATTTGTTAAGAGATAATGTGTCAAAGGGATTAATTAAATTAATTTTCATTCCTACAGAAAATCAAATAGCAGACATTTTCACAAAACCATTAAGTGAAGAAAGATTTTGTATGTTAAGAAGGGAACTTGGAATGTGCATGATATAAATATTACTGAGATTCTATAATATGCTTTGAGTTAATCATCCTCTACATACATATCATCTTACTTGCTATATTTATGTTAATTAATGATGTCTGATATATAGTTGGCGATTAATAAACACCTTAATTTATGGACGCGTAATCCTAAAACTCTATCATCACTAGTTTTGAAATTCAAAAAGGCAAGACGCCTGGATTTTTAGGGAAACGGATGTCAACAGAAGTATACATACATGTACTTCTCTCTCCTATTTACTCATTCTCCTCTCCATTCAATTCACTTGCATAACTTTTCATTTTCTAATTTTCTTCACTCACAATATTCACCATCTATGCTCTTAATTTTTTTAAACATCATGAGAAATCGTACCCACAAACATTCAATCATCGACTCAGACGATGATCAAACACTGTTGTAGCCTCAACCTTCAGCAGGACCTTCACGCAAACAGAGGAAATCGAAGAAGGCAATTTCTGTGGAAACTGATTCATAGGACTCTGTGTCTTCAGACGAGTCCAACTTCAGTCCATCTTAGATGAAGAAACCAGGACCATCTCGCCGAAGGAAATCAATCATACTGTCCTTTCAGCCCGAGTCTTCACCGCCACCGATTTTGGTAAACCTTGTTCTTTCTTCTGATCTCCCTGAAAACTTCTTTCGAAGTAATGCAAATAAGTTGCGTTTTAAATCTGTTATTATACAGAAATAATTTGTTTATGAGAAATCCATTGACCAAATTTCCTATCAATGCTCTCCTTTAAAAAATATTTTCGAGTCATGTGGAATCTTTTCTATGATTTTTCCTCCTTCGGTTGCGTATCATAGATTGGTCCAACAGTTTTACATAAATCTTGAATGTCACGGTGATTTTTACACTTTTTTCTTAATGGTAAATCCTTGTATTTCACTGTAATGGACTTTGGTAGTATCCTGGGTAGCATTGATTGATGGACAGTTTGTTCGTTTTGCCTCTGATCCTCCTATTCCTCCTATATCCACACCTTCTTCTCCTACTCTGCCCACAACACAGTCCTCTCATGAGATTCTTGATATTTTGAAAACCATTATTTTAAATCAATAAAAGATAAAACATGAGATGACTGATATCAAATCCCGTATGTCTGTGTTGGAGAAAGGAAAACTTCCTTTGGGTGTCCCTGAAATCAACAAACTATATAAAAAATATTAAAGATGAATTTATAGACCTGCAAGCAGGTTTTGAGTTGCAAACAACTGCTTCGGCAGAGGCTATGCAATGAAAACTGAGCCGAAATACTTGTCAACTAAGTCAAGAACTTAAGTTTGTCAGCGATTAGGTAGGTGAATTAGCAGACTTCACTGCTATTCGATTGAATGATGTGGGATCCAAGTTGCGCATGTAGAGAAAGTATTCGTCTTTTACTGAGTGGACTCATTGTAACTGGATGGCAAAATATGTTGGTGACTTTCTCGACTTACCATTGCCAAATGCCACATTCATTCCTCGCCCGCCTCAAATTGCTGAACGACTTCATCGTGCTACCCATCGCCCATATTTCACACAACTGGCTGCCCAGAATGCTGCAGTGGTGGATGTTGACTGACTCTCCTTCCCTTTTTGATTGATGTCAAAGGGGGAGACAAACTGGTTGTGTTGATGGAAAGACTATTTAAGACTATTTTATTTTGTTTTGTGGATGTTTAATTATGGTGTCTTGAAATGGTTTTTGTTTTAAAGACTGATATATCTTTGGGTTGTGATGGTTAAGACTGATGTTTTTGTTTTAAAGACTGATATATCTTTGGGTTGTGATGGTTAAGACTGATTGATAATTTGATATGTTAGTAAGTTGAAAAGTGGATATTTGATAAATGTTTTGAATATTTACTAACATATATACATGTGATAGGAATAAGGTACACTAATTGAGATAATGCTTAATTTAAATTTCATGAAACGTAATTATATAGTATTCATGGATTTAGGGGTTGCTAAAGGGAGTTAAAATTCTTGAATTGCCATCATCAAAAAAGGGGAGAATGTTGACTTAGTCATATTCCATCCTTATGTTTTAATGATGAATTGTTTAATGTACTAAATCCTTTTGTGACATTTCAGGCATTTGATAAAAAGGAACTTAGGTGGTGTACTCCATTGCATTGAAGAGTTTACTTTACTAGAAAATAAAATGTAAGGTCAATTGCATATTAATTGATTTTTCAATTAAGACTCTAGGACATATTATGTGCATATAATATTATGTCTAAATTAAGAAGGACTTCAAAAACTAATGAAAAAGGTTTTTCGATAATTTAATATTGCTTGAAATTAGTTTTTAATAAAACCCGATTTTATCAATTACAAAATTTTTAAAGGTTTGATTAATAAAGCGTTTCTTGATATATTTAGTATACTGAAGGTATTTTGTTTATGGCATATTTTGTATACGTGTTTATCTAATTATATATATATATATATATATTTAATATATCGTGTGCATGCTAGAAAGGTGGAAGCCATATTGGTGTTGAGATAATGATATGATACAGGACCGGTTATCTAGGAAATCATGATTACAAAATCATTGGAACTCTAATACTTTATATATATTGGAAAAGTGTGAAGTTTTATCTTATCACACGCTATTCAAAGATAAAGCTGAATATAGTTAAAGCAGTTCAAAAGGGGATAACAGTTCATCTTCATTATTGTTCCGGGTTTATCTAAAGTATAACAAATCAGATCTGAATTGATATTTTACTCTTATGATAAAATTCTAATATATCTTTTACCGTTCCTAAACATTATCATTAGAGATATATTTTCAAATGGATAAATTGAAATCAGATTTGTTTTGGAAAAACGGTAATGTTTTATGGCCTATAAAAAACGTGCTTCATGAATATATAAAAATATACGACTTACTATTGAATTAATTCTGAAATAAAAGAGCTATTTGATTAAATTGGTGCAAACTTGATCAGCTGAGCATTTATACTCTGACTTCTGATTAGCTGGTTTTCGGTGCGATTTAATTGATAATATTTCTTTGCTACTTGATCATTGCATTATATAGTTGACCCTATTATTGTTAAATTGATTATTTTTGCATTGATCATAGACCTCTATATTTGTAATCTAATTTTTGTTTAGACTAAGTGTAGTCTAAAAGTTTTAATCCTGGCGGATAAGAGAAGTATTACAAACAGGTTCAAAGAAGCAAAGGTGCTTAAGGAGTGCATAGGTGCACAAGGAGCAAGAGTGCTCAAAAAAGTTTAATTGTTTTAATTATTGTAAGAATCTATTTTGTAATAAGTTTTGATTTATAAAGAAATAAATAAAGTGAGTCTCAAATACTAGTTGGTATTGGACGTAGAGTAGACTACTATTATAGAGGGTAGTAGTTGAACCACGTAAAAATTTCTGGTGTTCATCTAATTAATTGTGTTTAAATTTATTGTTCACAAGAGAATAACTAAATTAAGTTTAAGAATATAAGTTAATATATTAATCATATTAAGTAAATTTTGTAATCCATGTAATTAATCATTTCGAAAAGATGAAGTTAAAAATCTTTAAACTATTTTAATAATTTTGGATTCTGAATTAATCATTTCAGTAACCTCAAGAACACTCAACGTCTAAACTCTACAATCTAGATAGAAAGCTTGCTCAGCTACTTAGTTCTTTCGAACATATGCTTAACTGCAACTGAGTAGCACACCCAAGAACTCAACTCTCATCAAGTGTATTCCAAGTCCGCTAGACTTAAAGAGTTCTAAGTGAACTAAGAAGTTCCAAGACTGCTGGTCTTGAAGGAATCTAAATGATTCAAAGATTGTAAAGATATCCTTAGTGGATTTCTTACTCGTGGAGTAGAAGAGTGGACTAGAAGCCTTGAGTGCTCTAAACCACTTAAAATCACTGTATCTGATATATATGTTATAACTGCTATATCTGTCATAAACTGCTTATCACCTATTAAGTTGGTTTATCTTAAGGGGAATAAACAAATCATATATTCCGTTGTGGTTAATTTATTAACAAATCTGATAAGTATTTTGAGAAAGAAAAAGTTTTAAAATATCTATTCAACCCCCCTTCTAGATAACTATTATGCCTCTTAGAACATACAATTGGTATCAAAGCAGGTTCTCTCAATTAGCCTACAAAGCTTGAGTAGATCTGATGGCACACTTGATAGCGAGTCCAAGACAGGTGGAGACAGTAAGCCAAAATGTGAAACAAAGACAAATTTGCCAACTGAAAAGTTTGTATGCAAGCCTACGTGGATTCAATAGATGACAAGCTATTCGAAACTGTTATAAATGGGCCCTATGTTTCAACAAAGTTTGCACCAACTCCAGAAGATCCACACAAAGTTCAGATCAAGATCAAATCAAAATGGACTGACAACGACAAGAAAGATGTCCAGCTAGACAAAAAGGCCAAGAACATTTTGTTCCAGTCTTTAAAGGATGATCTGTTAGCAAATGTGGTCAACAACAAAACTGCCAAAGAAGTTTGGGAAGGATTACCCATTATACACGAAGGAACAGAAGAAGGCAGAGAAAATAAGAAATCTCTTCTAACTCAACAGTATGAGATGTTTGCCCGTGTTCCAGGAGAAAACGTCACCTCTACCTACGAGAGATTTAATGTGCTGCTCAACTCTCTTCGAGCTTTTGGAAAGATCTATCCAAACAAAGATCTAATCATCAAGTTCATGAGGACTTTACCAAGCAAGTGGGATTCCAAAACCACTGCCAACAGAGAATCAAAGAACCTCCATGAAATGATAGTTCAATAACTCTATGGAAACCCTCTTACCTACGAACTAGAGCTGACTCGATGAGCAAAGACTCTATCTGAAGGAAGAAACAAGGACAAAGGAGTTGCTCTCAAGGCAATAGAAGCCACCTCCAAAGCTCATGTTGAAAACGAAACTCTGAGGAAGATGATGATGAGGACATTGCAATGCTGGTCAGAAGACTTAAAAGGTTCATGCGCAAAGGCAGGAGCAGCAGACCTAAAAGATTCAACAACAATAGCAACCAGGAGCAGATCAACGACTTATGCTACAACTACAAGAAACCAGGTCATTTCATTGCAAACTGCAGCAAACCTCTTAGAGAGGAGCTGAAGAGGAAAAAAAATCCAAAAAAGGAGTTCAAAGGCAATAAAAAGCTTCAGAAAAAAGACAAAGGTCTTGTGGTCTGAGGATCATGGAGTGACTCAGACAACGACACTGAGTCAGGAGATGATGAAGAGCCTCAAGTAGCCAATCTGTATCTGATGGCCAAAAATGCAAAGGATAAGAAGAGCATTGACCATCATGAAGTAAGTATTGTTGAGGTATTCGATTTTAACTCTCCTGATGTAGACATTATTGATCTAAGAACTGCACTATATGGCATAACATCTGATCTGCATCAATACATGAAGTGGTTCAGAGTTCTGTCTAAAGATTATTCTCTTCTTTAAAAAGAGAAAGTTCAAGTAGAACTGGAGACAGCTCTACTAAGTACTACCTCTCTCACTAAACTTGAGGCTGAGAATAAACTCTTAAGACAGACCAATGAAATCATCACTCAAAGAGAGTTAAATCTAACCTCTAAGATTGAGGAGCTAGAAAAGACAATCTCAATGTGGAATAGGTCTTCTTCATCCATGGACTCTCTAATCTCCAATCAGAGGAGGGCATTTGACAGAACAGGTTTAGGCTTTGGGGAATCTACCTCAGAACCATGTGTGGAAAAACTCAAGGAAACTAACATTAGTAGTGCTTTAAATTTTAATAGAGGCATTACATTTGTGAAATCTACAAAGAAGGAAGAACCAAAGCATCCTTGTTCTTCTGATCCAAGTCATTTCCCAAGACATAATGGATCCCATGATGGCCTGGGATTCATAAAGGTGAAGTGTAACTCAGTCACTACTCTCCAACCTCGAAGGGTCATGGAGTCAAGCAAAATCGGCTCCACGATCCAACCAGGAAGGAATCGTAGAGTTAAGATTCAGTCATCACAAGATCTGAATCACAAGGCTGCATGGAAAAAGATGAATCAGTATACGGAAACGGCCACCAAATATCCACACAAGTCCCAATGGAGAAAGAATCCACACACACACACACAACCATGCATCATACTAGATGTTTTGTATATGATAGATATGGTCATATAGCTGCAGTATGCTATTATAACCCTCTTTATAATAGACCCAAAGTCAAGCAAATTTAAGTTCCCAAGGGTACTAACAAGGTAGGACCCATGCAAATCTGGGTAACAAAATGAAAGCTTAACCTTACTATAGGAACCGAGCTCCACGATTACAGCATGGTATCTGGATAGTGGATGCGCAAGGCATATGACCGGGAACATAGCCCTCCTGTCTAACTTCACAGAGAATGAGGGTCCAACAGTCATCTTTGGCGACAACGGATCTGGCAAGATAAGAGGATATGGCTCAGCTGGGAATGGTGCATTGTCCTTCAGCAAAGTAGCATAGGTGGAAGGACTAAAGCACAATCTTCTGAGCATCAGCCAACTTTGTGACAAGGGCAGTGTCAAGTCAAAGATCTGAAGGCCTCTTCTATAAAGCTGACCAGAACAAGAGAAGGGAACGTCTACTTTGTTAATCTTGATCAACTAAGTTCTGATGAGATAATCTGCTTTCTTGCTAAAGCCTCTGAAGAAATGAGCTTGCTATGGCATAGAAGGTTGTCTCATCTCAACTTTAAGAGTATATCAAAACTGGCCTCCAAAGATCTAGTAGTAGGCCTACCCAAGCTGAGCTTCGTCAAAGAAAGGCCATGCAACGCCTGTCAGTTTAGAAAGCAAATAAGGATCACATTCAAAGGCAAAGAAGCCAACTCAATTGATAAGCCCCTACAGTTACTTCACATGGATTTTTCGGGCCAATTTCGACTGTAAGATTTGGAGGGAAGAGATATTCTAGTTGCACAAAGAGAAGGCAATATATATACTCTTGATTTTGAGCAACAGGATGAAGAACTATGTCTTGCCTTAGTACAAGATGAAGCTAATCTATGGCATAAGAGAATGGGATATGTTTATATGGATCTAATCAAGAAGCTGTCTTTAAAAAGTCTCGTAAAAGGATTGCCAAAAATAAAGTTTGAAAAGAAGGGGATATGTATTCCTTGTCAATTGGGGAAATAAGTAAGAACTTCCTTTACATCAAAGAACATGGTATCACCTTTTTCTCCCTTGAAATTACTTTATCTTGACTTATTTGGACCTAAAAGACATTCAAGTATCAATGGTAAATTTTATGCATTTGTAATAGTTGATGATTTTTCTAGATACACATGGGTACTTTTTTTGAGAACTAAAGATGAAGCATTTAAAGAGTTTGAAAAATTGATAAGAAACCTTAAAACAAAGTATAGTTACAAACTCATTAGAATTAGAAGTGATCATGGTACTGAATTTCAAAAAGATTTCATAATATTTTGTGATCAAAGAGTAATTAGCCATGAATTCTCAGCCCCAAGAACTCCTCAACAAAATTGGGTGGTGGAAAGAAAGAATAGGACTCTACAAGAGACAGCAAGAACACTACTGCAAGAGAGTAAGCTTCCAAAGAAATTTTGTGCTGAAGCAATAAGTACATCATGTTATGTTCTGAATAGAGTGCTTATTCGTCCAATTTTTTTAAAAACACCTTATGAGCTTTTAAATAATAAGATACCGAATATAAGTTATTTCAAGGTATTTAAATCTAAATGTTTCATTTTAAATACAAGTGATAATCTGGGAAAATTTGATGCTAAGTCTTATGAAGGAATATTCATTAGTTATTTTTAAAATAGTAAGGCATATCGTATTTTCAATATTAGAAAATCATGTGTTGAAGAGTCCGTTCATATTACATTTAATGAGACTAACAATGATCTTCCAAAAGAAAGAAAAGATGATACAGGAAATTCTGAGACAGCCGTGAATTCGATATACCGAAAGGGATAAAACAGCACACCGAATGAACACTTTCAGCAAATTGAAATGGATGATCAGCAGGAACATGAACCAAAAAACTTACAAGATGCTGAAGATGACTTTTATGATCAATAGGAAGTTATGCATGATACCCAAAAGCCAAGGACAGCTAGATATCTCAAGAATAATCCTCTAGAAAATATCATTGGAGATATCAAAAAGGAATAACCACGCGAAGAGGGTTACAAAACCATTGTGCATTCTCTGTATTTTTGTCACAAGTTGCGCCAAAGAATGCAAAGGATGTCGTTCTTGATGAAAACTTGTTATTGGCCATGCAAGAAGAACTCCAACAATTAGAGAGACGTCAAGTGTGGGAACTTATGCCTCCTCCAAAAGATGTTTCCATCATTGGTACTAAATGGGTATTTAAAAATAAGCTTGATGAGCATGGGACAATCACTCGTAAAAAAGCAAGGTTAGTAGCTTAAGGATACAACCAACAAGAGGGGATCGACTATGAAGAAACTTATACACCAGTCGCAAGGTTGGAATCAATTCATCAAATTGATATAAAAAGTGTGTTCCTCAACGGATACATCAATGAAGAAGTATATGTCAAACAGCTTCCTGGATTCGAGCATGAAAAGTACCCCAATCATGTCTACAAACTAAAGAAAGCTCTTTATGGTCTTAAACAAGCTCCAAGGGCTTGGTACGAAAGGTTAAGTAAGTATCTTTTGTCAAACGATTTTATTAGAGGTAAAATAGATTCTACATTATTTATTAAACATAAAAATATCGACATCATTATTGTTCAAATATCTGTAGATGATATAATATTCGGTGCTACTAATGATTTTCTTTGTGAGTGGTTTTCTAAATGTATGCATAAAGAATTCGACATAAGCTTGATGGGAGAGCTTAATTACTTTTTGGTACTTCAAATTAAGCAAACAAAAGAAGGAATTTATATCCATCAAACCAAATACACAAAAAAGTTACTCAAAAGATTTAGTTTTGAGGGATCAAATTCAAAAGGTACACCCATGAGAACATCAATAAAGCTCACTTCTGATGACAAAGGTATTGATGTTGATTTAACAAAATATCGAGGTATAATTGGTTGCTGATTATATTTAATTGCTTCTAGACCTGACATAATGTATAGTGTTTGTCTTTGTACGAGATTTCAGGCAAAATCGAAAGAATCACATTTAAATGCTGTTAAAAGGATCTTTAAATATTTAAGTGTTACTATTAACTTAGGTTTATTTTATTCAATCTGCAATCACTTTAAACTAATGGGCTATTCAGATGCTGACTATGCAGGATGTCAAATCGATAAAAAAAGTACTAGTGGTGCTTGTACATTTTTGGGACAAAGTCTTGTATCCTGTCATAGTAAAAAGCAAACCTCAGTTGCTCATTCAACTAATAAGGTTGAATATCTAGCTGTAGGGAGTTGTTGCTCTCAGATATTGTGGATGAGACAAACCCTATGTGATTTTGATATCCTTTGTGATTGTGTGCCCATATATTGTGATAACTCTAGTGCTATAGATAAATTAAAAAATCATGTCTTACATTCACGAACAAAACATATAGAGGTAAGGCATCATTTTTTAAGAGATAATGTGTCAAAGGGATTAATTAAATTAATTTTAATTTCTACAGAAAATCAAATAGCAGACATTTTCACAAAACCATTAAGTGAAGAAAGATTTTTATATGTTAAGAAGGGAACTTGGAATGTGCATAATATAAATATTACTGAGATTCTATAATATGCTTTAAGTTAATCATCCTCTACATACATATCGTCTTACTTGCAATATTTATGTTAATTAATGATGTCTGATATATAGCCGGCGATTAATAAACACCTTAATTTATGGACGCCTAATCCTAAAACTCTATCACCACTAGTTTTGAAATTCAAAAATGCAAGACGTCTGGATTTCTAGGGAAACATACGTCAATAAAAGTATACATACATGCACCTCTCTCTCCTATTTTACTCATTCTCCTCTCCGTTCAATTCACTTGCATAACTTTTCATTTTCTGATTTTGTTTCACTCACAATACTCACCATATCTTCTCTTATTTTTTTAAAACATCATGAGAACTCGTACCCACAAACGTTCAATCATCGACTCAGACGATGATCAAACATTGTTGTAGCCTCAACCTTTAGCTGGACCTTCACGTAAACAGAGGAAACTGAAAAAGGCAATTTCTGTGGAAACTAATTCATAGGACTCTGTGTCTTCTGACGAGTCCAACTTCAGTCCATCTTTGATGAAGAAACTAGGACCATCTCGCCGACAGAAATAAATCATACCGTCCTTTCAGCCCGAGTCTTCACTGTTGGGTTTGTACGAAATCGTGACGCAATCAAATTGCAAAAATTAGCGGAAGCATGGTATATCAGAGTTTAAAAAAATTTCTACAAAACCATTACCCGGATCATCCTTTATGCAAATTATTAATTTAAAACGATAAATAAGAAGTTATGGAATCATACCCTTGTAGAACGAAGCTTCCACAGGTACTAGTTCAACTCCTTGTTCTTCGTGATCTCCTTGAATTTCCGGATTAGATTCCTTCCTTTGATCAACGTTAGCCACCCAAGTGTTTGGCCTCTAGAGGTGATCCACCAAGGAAGATGAATTATCAAGAAGGAGGGTGGTTGGCTTAGTTTTCTATCCTCTATAGAAAAGGAGTACTCTCCAACAATTGGAATTTCATCAATCTAATATCTATTATAAGACTTCTCTTATATAGACATTGGTCAACCCTTCTAATCCTATTAGACATGGGATTTCTTTTAATTAATTAAACTCCTTTAATTAATTTAGGCTTCCCACCACATGGGAATAATTAATTAAATTCATTTAATTAATTTGTCTCCTAATCTTATTAGGAATAAATGAGAGTACTAAATATTAAATTAATTACTAAACTCCTTTAGAAATTAAAATAATAATAATTGTAATAATATTAATAAGACTCCTCTTATTAATTTATATTTAATATTTCCAAAATATTAAATAATAAACATTAAGCTATTTAATTTATTCTATCACCATAGATTAAATTAATTATACTTAATGCATTATTACGATTATGCCATTACCTTCTTAAATATTTATTCTTCCTTTTATGGTGTGACCCTTTAGGTTCTCCATATTAAACCGGTTGTGAATAAATCAATTAAAACAATTTTAATCTTATTTAAATAAATAAATTAAACTAATAATCTATTTAAATAAATAATATTTATTCTACAATAGGGATAAGCCTCCCTAGCGATCAACGACTTTCCAGATAATATAGATTTCAACATTAATCATAAAAGAACCTGTGAGTTAATAGTTCCGTACAATTCAATCCTTCCACCATTCAATGTCCCAATTAAATATAAGACATGGATTTACTGTCAAGTCTTATTTTATTTAATTATATATATTTCGATTAGAAAATGCACAACTCCAAATAATGGAAATTAGAAACTCCTTTCTAATTTCATTTCACCTTGGCCAAGGATTCCTGGGTTGTCATTTAACGAATCACATAGGACATATCTCCTCTTTTACTAGAGGTGGTAGATTCTTTATTGATCATTCATTATCTCCATATGTAACTCATTATACCCAAGCATACCCTATATATGCCTTAAAAGGTCTTAAGGAATAAGTCAAAGTATAATTTGTTACATACAAGATACTATGATGATCTCAAGTCCAAGGATCACTTGTACTACTATCACATTAGGAATTCCTATTGACATGCGAGTAAAACTCCATTAGGTATTCCATAGCGAATCACGTTCAGTGAACTTATTCTCCAATAAGCACCTACATACTTGCTTTAGTGTCTCCACACAAATGATCATGAGATCAATCATCCTCATCCAATGAGCAAGCAACATATGTACCAATCTATCCGGATTTACTAATCCCCTTTTTAGTAATCCCACGATTGGGAACTATTTTAGTTTTAAAACTTTCTAAGAATTTAGATCTCATTAGCATGATCATCATCATGATTCTAAAAGCTTTGCTTAAAACTATGGGTTATTTACATATTATAAAAACAGCAACATGTAGATAATTAAATGCCTTTAATAAATGAGTATTTTATTAATAAATAAATAAGATTGTTTACAAAGTACGTGCTTTATCATCATACATGATTGGCTTGTATGCACACTACTATCAATCTCCCACTTGCACTAAAGCCAATCGCCATGGTATCTCATACCCATCTTCTCTAAGTGACGATCAAACTGCTGTTGTGTTAAAGCTTTAGTAAATGGATCTGCAATGTTGTCTTGAGAGTCTACACTCTCTTTTTTCAATGATTTTTTTTTTAATCAAAGTGCCGCAACACATGTTTAGATTCAAGATGAGACTTAGGAACTATTCCTAGTTCTGTAATAAACTTTTCATCCGAAACATCAACTTGCAGCTTCACTTACAGTTATATACTTTGTCTTTGTCACTAACCCAGCAACTTTTGCTGTTTGAAACCTTTCCAATTTACTGCACCACCTTTTAAGGTAACGACTTACCATAAAGTGGATTTTGCTGTCGTCTTGGTCAGTCTGAAAACTTGAGTCTGTTTAGTCTTCTAGTTTAATTCAGACCCATCATGTGTCATGATGACATCCTTAGTGTCAGTTAAGTACTTTGAGATGTTTATCACTGTCTCACAGAGATCTTCTCCAGAATATGACTGATCAACATCAAGTCTTGTATATTTCATTGCATACATAATAGTTACTTATGCGATCTCTCTTTTACTGAGGGCAATTTTAGAGAGATACACTCCATGGCTCATCATCATGAGGCACCTTTTGGAGTTGCCATGCTAAACGCCTTTAGCATCTAATGAATATACGTTTCCATGGGTTAAGCCGAACATCCTTTTAAATCTATTAATACAGATTTATATCCCCAATGTGGGATGTTCTACCCAAATCATTCATGGAGGAATGTTTAGACAACTTTATTTTGATCGATTTTAGCATAGAAATTTCATTCCCTATCAGTAATATATCATCAACATATAATACAAGGAATGAAACTGCGCTCCCACTAACCTTCTTGTACACACATGGTTCATCGTCATTTTTGATAAAATCAAACTCTTTGATTGTCTCATCAAAACGAATGTACCATCTACGAGAAGCTTGCTTCAATCCATAAATGGATCGTTGCAGCTTACAGACTTGATTTATTCCAACCTTTGAAACAAATCCCTCTGGCTGTGTCATATACACATCCTCCTCAAGTTTTCCATTGAGGAAGGCCGTTTTCACGTCCATCTGCCAGATCTCATAGTCGTTATAAGCTGCAATCGCAAGCAAAATTCGAATGGACTTGAGCATAGCTACTGGTGAAAAGGTTTCATCATAGTCAACTCCTTGTCTTTGTTTGAAACCTTTTGCAACCAGTCGGGCCTTATAGGTCTCTACCTTGCCGTCCGCTCCAGTCTTTCTTTTAAAGACCCATTTACACCCAATAGGCTTAATGCCTTCAGGTGGTGAAACCAAAGTCCATACTTTGTTTTCATACATGGAGTCCATTTCGGATTTCATGGCTTCTAGCCATTTCCCTGAGTCTTTATTACTCATAGCCTGTTCGTAATTAAATGGATCATCATCATTCATGATGTGTACCTCATCGTCATCCTCTATAACGAATCCATACCTCTCAGGTATCTTCGGTACTCTCCCAGATTTACGAACAGGGTGTGGCATAGTAGGTTTTTCTACTTGGTCAGGTACCTGACTTTGATCCGTGGTAATTTGTGGTTCTTGAACTTCTTCAAGATATATCTTACTCCCACTGACCCCTTCATGGATAAACTCCTTTTCCAAGAAGGCAGCATGTTTCGCAACAAACACCTTTTGATCAGTTGGATGATAGAAATAATACCCTACAGTTTCTTTAGGGTATCCCACAAATCTACACTTTTTGGATTTAGTCTGTAGCTTATCATGTTCAAACTTTTTGACATAAGCTGGACAACTCCAAGTCTTAACATGCTTAAGATTTGGTTTCCTCCCCTTCCACATCTCATATGGAGTCTTTGGGGCGGATTTGGTAGGTACCTTGTTAAGTAGGTATGCAGCCGTTTCTAGGGAATATCCCCAGAAGGAAATTGGAAGGTCGGTAAAACTCATCATGGATCGAACCATGTCTAACAGTGTTCGATTTCTCCTTTCAAATACTCCATTTAACTGTGGTGTACCTGGAGGAGTCCATTGTGAGATTATACCATTTTCTTTGAGACAATAGAGAAACTCACCGCTTAAGTATTCTCCACCTCGATCTGATCGAAGTATCTTTATACTCTTGCCCGTTTGTTTCTCTACTTCACTTCTGAACTCTTTGAACTTTTCAAATGATTCTGACTTGTATTTCATTAAATACACATATCCAAATCTTGAGTGATCATCAGTGAAAGTAATAAAATAAGAATACCCACCCCGTGCACTTGTTGTCATAGGTCCACAAACGTCTGTGTGAATCAATGCCAACAACTCTGTAACTCTTTCTCCTTTTCCACTAAAAGGAGATTTAGTCATTTTACCCATGAAATAAGATTCACAAGTTGGATATGATTCATAATCAGATAACTCAAGGAGCCCATCTTTATGCAACTTGGATAATCTTGTTTCATTGATATGACCGAGTCTACAGTGCCACATGTAAGTATAATTAATATCATCTCTTTTCCTTTTCTTAGTTTGTTCAATTTGAAAAATATTTTCTTGTAAGTCAAGTGTATAAAGTCCATTTCGCAAATTTCCAATACCATATAAAACATCGTCTTTATAAATAGAACAACTATTGTTCTTTATAACAACGTTAAATCCTTCCATATCCAATACAGAAATTGAAATAATGTTTTTAATAATATTCGGAACATAATAACAATTATTAAGATAAATGAACTTGCCCGAAGGCATTGCTAAATAATAAGTTCCTACAGCTAATGCAGCAACCTTTGCTCCATTCCCCACTCGTAGGATCACCTCATCATTGTTCAGCTTCCTACTTCTGACTAGTCCCTTCACATTATTACATATGTGAGAACCACAACCGGTATCCAATACCCAAGTAGAATTTTGACTTTCTGAAAAATTAATTTCAATCATGAACAAACCTTGATTGGAAGTCGAAGCTTCTCCAAGCTTCTTCTTTGCCAGAAACTTCTTGCAGTTCCTCTTCCAATGACCCGGCTCGTTGCAATGGAAGCACATTCCTTTGCTAGCTGGATCAGATTTCTTTTGTTCCTTTATGTTCACTTTGCCCTTGGTCATCCGAGATCGGAAGAGCTCCTTAGATATCTCATATCTAGCAGTCCTACTTTGTTCACCATACAACTCCTTGAGGTGAATCAACATAGTAGGAGCATCCATATTTTCGTGCTGACGCTGAAGCTCGTTATTCATGGATGCGAGCATGATGCATTGAGCCACAGATGCATCATCTTGCCACTTTACAATGGTGGCAATCTCTTCCTCAGAGACTGTTTCTGGAACAGTTCCAGGGACAGGTGAGTTTAGGACATAAGAAATCTTTTTCAGCAGTGAGAACTATTCTCAGATTTCTTAGCCAGTCCGTATAATTCGGCCCGATAAGCTTATTAGCATCAAGTATGCTTCGCAGTGAAATTAGTGATTTTGACATTTTTAAAATTCTGCATGTGAAAAACAACATTTTAGCAAACATTCATTTTATTAATTTTGCATACCAAAATAAATTTAGGTCTTTATTTTAAATTGGTATCTCCCACTATTTTTATCAAACTATATTACCCTCACTTATATAGTTCGGCAACATCTAATTAAAGATTTGCTAGTGAGAATAAGGATCCCATTTCAAATGTATATAACCTTGTGGATAGCACAACAAGCGATATACAAATAAATAGGTAGACAACTCTTGTCAATTACAACACTATATAACTCCTTTTATTTTGCCTCTTAAATCATAATGGTCAAGTGTGTGCACATCCGAACTAAAATAATTTAAGTTAAGTCCAGCCTAGCACTTCCATAAATTCAAAAAAGAAAAATGTTCGTCCTTGTGGATAGCACAACAAGACTAGATCGTTCAATTTTCTTGATAAGCATCAAATGTGATTAATTAACATCTTAAATACGCAATACTCGCCTTGTGGATAGCACAACAAGCTCATATTAAATATTTAATACTCTATTAATTTATCATGCTAGAAGGCGACGTTCGATATTCCAAATATCATTTGAACGCTTCGGACTTAATATTATTTCTTTGAGGGGTTTGTTATTATTTGTCTCATCTTGTTTAGCGCGCATGCACATATATATATAAAATACGCGTCATTTTATTAAACATGCGAAGCATGTTTGCATAAAATATAATATATATAATATTTAGCATGCAATATAGAATATTATATTCTACCCGGATTGATTATGGACTTTTATTCTAGTTTGGTTCACTAGAGCCACCAAGTGAACCAAAAGGTCAAACCTAGGAGTGCAAGAATTTAAATTTAAATATAACTATTACATTTAAACCCGGGCTCCATACAAACGGGTCTTCACGCGCTCCTTGCTCCTTGGTCTCCAATTTTTTCAAGATAATTCTAACTATTTCTATTACATTAAACTATTTAATTTAAATAGAAACCTTGATCAACAGTCAAGAGGAAGTACATAGGAGGGAGATAGAATTTTACATCAAGAAAAAAAAATTAGAGAAGACGAGGTACGCAGACCCCATTTAATAAAACCCATTCATTCAAGCATTCAACTAAAATAAAATCCAATCACATTGGTCAAATAGTCCATAATCAATCCCCATTTATTTTCATACATATCACCATATATATCAATAAATAAATATTCATCTCATGAATTAAAATATTCCATATATATGAGTATCATTTAATGGGCAATTTTAAATTGCATGAAATCCAATTTCAAGATTAAAATAAACTCTTTATTTTAATTATAAAATTATTTAGAATATAATATAAAAATATATCATATTTATTTTTTAAAAAGAAGTCACCTTCTTTTATTAAAAGAGTCCTGCAGGTTTATTAAAAAGTCCTTTCCTGATGGGTCACCTTCTTTTTGGAGTAAGAAAGAGACAACACCTTTTCTTTGCAGAATTCAAGATTAGCACCAAAAAAAACATTGTGATTCGTCCCAAAAAAAGTCTTTTTTTTTTAAAAAAAATATAATTTTATACAATAAAATTATGCCCAATAAATTATTTTAAATACATACCCATATGTATATGAAATCAAAAATAAATTAATAATTGCATAAAGATTTGGCTCTGATGCCACTGTTGGGTTTGTACGAAATCGTGACGCAATCAAATTGCAAAAATTAGCGGAAGCATGGTATATCAGAGTTTAAAAAATTTCTACAAAACCATTACCCGGATCATCCTTTATGCAAATTATTAATTTAAAACGATAAATAAGAAGTTATGGAATCATACCCTTGTAGAACGAAGCTTCCACAGGTACTAGTTCAACTCCTTGTTCTTCGTGATCTCCTTGAATTTCCGGATTAGATTCCTTCCTTTGATCAACGTTAGCCACCCAAGTGTTTGGCCTCTAGAGGTGATCCACCAAGGAAGATGAATTATCAAGAAGGAGGGTGGTTGGCTTAGTTTTCTATCCTCTATAGAAAAGGAGTACTCTCCAACAATTGGAATTTCATCAATCTAATATCTATTATAAGACTTCTCTTATATAGACATTGGTCAACCCTTCTAATCCTATTAGACATGGGATTTCTTTTAATTAATTAAACTCCTTTAATTAATTTAGGCTTCCCACCACATGGGAATAATTAATTAAATTCATTTAATTAATTTGTCTCCTAATCTTATTAGGAATAAATGAGAGTACTAAATATTAAATTAATTACTAAACTCCTTTAGAAATTAAAATAATAATAATTGTAATAATATTAATAAGACTCCTCTTATTAATTTATATTTAATATTTCCAAAATATTAAATAATAAACATTAAGCTATTTAATTTATTCTATCACCATAGATTAAATTAATTATACTTAATGCATTATTACGATTATGCCATTACCTTCTTAAATATTTATTCTTCCTTTTATGGTGTGACCCTTTAGGTTCTCCATATTAAACCGGTTGTGAATAAATCAATTAAAACAATTTTAATCTTATTTAAATAAATAAATTAAACTAATAATCTATTTAAATAAATAATATTTATTCTACAATAGGGATAAGCCTCCCTAGCGATCAACGACTTTCCAGATAATATAGATTTCAACATTAATCATAAAAGAACCTGTGAGTTAATAGTTCCGTACAATTCAATCCTTCCACCATTCAATGTCCCAATTAAATATAAGACATGGATTTACTGTCAAGTCTTATTTTATTTAATTATATATATTTCGATTAGAAAATGCACAACTCCAAATAATGGAAATTAGAAACTCCTTTCTAATTTCATTTCACCTTGGCCAAGGATTCCTGGGTTGTCATTTAACGAATCACATAGGACATATCTCCTCTTTTACTAGAGGTGGTAGATTCTTTATTGATCATTCATTATCTCCATATGTAACTCATTATACCCAAGCATACCCTATATATGCCTTAAAAGGTCTTAAGGAATAAGTCAAAGTATAATTTGTTACATACAAGATACTATGATGATCTCAAGTCCAAGGATCACTTGTACTACTATCACATTAGGAATTCCTATTGACATGCGAGTAAAACTCCATTAGGTATTCCATAGCGAATCACGTTCAGTGAACTTATTCTCCAATAAGCACCTACATACTTGCTTTAGTGTCTCCACACAAATGATCATGAGATCAATCATCCTCATCCAATGAGCAAGCAACATATGTACCAATCTATCCGGATTTACTAATCCCCTTTTTAGTAATCCCACGATTGGGAACTATTTTAGTTTTAAAACTTTCTAAGAATTTAGATCTCATTAGCATGATCATCATCATGATTCTAAAAGCTTTGCTTAAAACTATGGGTTATTTACATATTATAAAAACAGCAACATGTAGATAATTAAATGCCTTTAATAAATGAGTATTTTATTAATAAATAAATAAGATTGTTTACAAAGTACGTGCTTTATCATCATACATGATTGGCTTGTATGCACACTACTATCATTCACCGCCACCGATTTCGGTAAACCTTGTCCTTTCTTCTGATCTCCCTGAAAACTTCTTTCGAAGTAATGCATATGAGTTGCGTTTTAAATCTGTTATTTTACAGAAATAATTTATTTATGAGAAATCCATTGACCAAATTTTTAATCAATGCACTCCTTTAAAAAATCTTTTTGAGTCATGTGGAATCTCTTCTATGATTTTTCCTCCTTCGGTTGCGTATCCTAGATTGGTCCAACAGTTTTACACAAATCTTGAATGTCACGGTGATTTTTACACTTTTTTTTGAATGGTAAATCCTTGTATTTCACTGTCATGGACTTTGGTAGTATCCTGGGTATTCCATTTTCTAGATGTTTGTCCTTTCACTCGTAAAGAGGCTGTTCATTTTTCGCTTTCTCCTCTGGAACAGTTACAAATTGTCATGGACAATCCTCTCTAGCATGAAGTCTTTACCCCTAAGACTGTGGATGTATCCCCCACTACTTGTGTACTTCACCAACTGATTAGGTATAATCTGTTGCCCCACTTAGGTGGGAGTGCTGATTTTTCTTATCAGGATTTGGTCATGGCGGCTATGTTTTAAAAGGTGTCTCATTTAATTTATCTCTTATGCTTCTACAACATATGATGAGTTATTTGAGAAAAACAAAGACTTGTTTACCTTATAGTGCGTGTCTCACTACATTTTTTCATCACTTCAAAATTGCATTTTAAAATGAGGTTTCTGTTGCAGTGTCTGATTCTATTACTATTGGTCATTTAAAATTGTCTCGGATAGCATTTATTGATGGACAGTTTGTTCGTTTTGCCTCTGATCCTCCTATTCCTCCTATATCCACTGCTTCTTCTCCTACTCTGCTCACAACACAGTCCTCTCATGAGATTCTTGATATTTTGAAAACCATTATTTTAAATCAAGAACAGATGAAACATAAGATGACTGATATCAAATCTCGTATGTTTGTGTTGGAGAAAAAAAAACTTCCTGTGGGTGCCCCTGAAATCAACAAACTATATCAAAATATTAAAGATGAATTTATAGACCTGCAAGCAGGTTTTGAGTTGCAAACAACTGCTTTGGCAAAGGCTATGCAATGAAAACTGAACTGAAATACTTGTCAACTAAGTCAGGAACTTAAGTTTGCCAGCAGCTAGGTAGGCGAATTAGCAGACTTCACTGCTATTCGATTGAATGATGTGGGATCCAAGTTACACATGCAGAGAAAGTATTCGTCTTTTACTGATTGGACTCATTGTAACTGGATGGCGGAATATGTTGGTGACTTTCTCGACTTATCGTTGCCAAATGCCACATTCATTCCTCGCCCGCCTCAATTTGCTGAACGACTTCATCGCACTACCCATCGCCCATATTTCACACAACGGGCTTCCCAGAATGCTGCAGTGGTGGATGTTGACTGACTATCCTTCCCTTTTTGATTGATGTCAAAGGGGGAGACAAACTGGTTGTGTTGATGGAAAGACTATTTAAGACTATTTTATTTTGTTTTGTGGATGTTTAATTATGGTGTCTTGAAACGGTTTTTGTTTTAAAGACTGATATATCTTTGGGTTGTGATGGTTAAGATGAAAGTAGTATGCATATAAGCCAATCATATATGATGATAAATCATTTACTTTGGAGACGATCTTATTTATTTATTAATTAAAGTATTAACTTATTAAAGGCAAATAATTATCTACATGGTGTTATTTTTATAATATGTAAATAACTCATAGTTTTAAGATGTGCTTTTAGAATCATGATGTTGATCATGCTAATGAGATCTAAATTCTTAGAAAGCTTAAAAACTAAAATAGTTCCTAGTCATGGGATTACTAAAAAGGAGATTAGTAAATCCGGATAGATTAGTACATATGTTGCTTGCTCATTGGATGAGAATGTTTGATCTCATGATCATTTGTGTGGAGACACTAAAGCAAGTATGTAAGTGCTTATTGGAGAATAAGTTCACTGAACGTCACTCGCTATGGAATACCTAATGGAGTTTTACTCGCCTGTCAATAGGAATTCCTAATGTGATAGTAGTACAAGTGATCCTTGGACTTGAGATCATCATAGTATCTTGTATGTAATGAATTATACTTTAACTTATTCCTTAAAGCCCTTTAGGGTATATAAAATGGTATGCATGTGTATAATGAGTTACATATGGAGATAATGAATGATCAATAAAGAATCTACCACCTCTAGTAAAAGAGGAGATATGTCCTATGTGATTCGTTAAATGACAACCCAGGAATCCTTAGCCAAGGTGGAATGAAATATGAAAGGAGTTTCTAATTTACATTAAATGGAGTTGTGCATTTTTTAATCGAAATACATAGAATTAAATAAAATAAGACTTGATAGTAATTCTATATCTTATATTTAATTGGGACATTGTATGGTGGAAGGATTGAAATGTACGGTAACTATTTACTCACAGGTTCTTTTATGATTAATGTTGAAATCAATATTATCTGGAAAGTCGTTGATCGCTAGGGAGGCTTATCCCTATTGTAGAATAAATATTATTTATTTAAATAGATTATTAGTTTAATTTATTTATTTAAATAACATTAGAATTGTTCTAATTGATTTATTCACAACCGGTTTAATATGGAGAACCTAAAGGGTCACACCATAAAAGGAAGAAAAATTATTTAAGAAGGTAATGACATAATTGTAATAATGCATTAAGTGTAATTAATTTAATCTATGGTGATAGAATAAATTAAATAGCTTAATGTTTATTATTTAATATTTTATAAATATTAAATATAAATTAATAAGAGAAGTCTTATTAATATTATTATTATTATTATTTTAATTTCTAAAGTAGTTTAGTAATTAATTTAATATTAGTACTCTCATTTATTCCTAATAAGAGTAGGAGACAAATTAATTAAATGAATTTAATAATTATTCCCAATGTGGTGGGAATCCTAAATTAATTAAAGGAGTTTAAATTAATTAAATAAAATCACATGTCTAATAGGATTAGAAGGGTTGACCAATATCTATATAAGAAGAGTCTTATAATAGATATCAGTTGATGCAATTCCAATTGTTGGAGAGTACTCCTTTTCTATAGAGGATAGAAACTAAGCCAACTACCATCCTTCTTGATAATTCATCTTCCTTGGTGGATCACCTCTAGAGGCCAAACACTTGGGTGGCTAACGTTGATCAAAGGAAGGAAGCTAACCCAGAAATTCAAGGAGATCACGAAGAACAAAGAGTTGAACTAATACCTGTGGAAGCTTCGTTCTACAAGGGTATGATTCCATAACTTCTTATTTATCGTTTTAAATTAATAATTTGCATAAAGAATGATCCGGGTAATGATTTTGTAGAATTTTTTTAAACTTTGATATACCATGCTTTCGCTAATTTTTGCAATTTAATTGCGTCACGATTTCGTACAAACCCAACAGTGGCATCAGAGCCAAACCTTTATGCAATTATTAATTGTTTTGATTTCATATACATATGGGTATGTATTTAGAATAATTTATTGGGGTTAATTAGTTGTATAAAAAAAAAATTTATGGGAGAAAGAAAAAAAATTAACGGAAACAATTTTTTTTTTCTTCTTGGTTCACTGTGTCCGCGAATTGATCACAAATGGTGACTGCCAATTTTTTTTTTTAAAAAAGGAACCTGCCGAATATGTTTTTAAAAGCTGACTCACGTTGCCTTACAAAAGGATATTAATTGTTTTAAATGAAAAGTTATTCAATTCAAAACAAAAAGGTTTCTGCAAGTTTTTTGAAACATGCAGGAAGTTTTAAAAGAAAGGTAACCCATGATTACCTTAATATATTATATTATATATATTAAGGTTATATTATATATATATATATATATACAATATTTTTAATAATTTTATAATTAAAAAAGAGAGTTTATTTTAATCTTGAAATTGGATTTCATGCAACTTAAAATTGCCCATTAAATGATACTCATATATGTATGGAATATTTTAATTCATGAGATGAATATTTATTTATTGATATATATGGTGATATATATGATAATAAATAGGGATTGATTATGGACTATTTGACCAATGTGATTGGATTTTATTTTATTTTAATGCTTGAATGAATGGATTTTATTAAATGGGGTCTGCGTACATCGTCTTCTCTAGTTTTTTCTTGATGTAAAATTCTATCTCCCTCTTATGTACTCCCCCTTGACTGCTGATCAAGGTTTCTATTTTAATTAAATAGTTTAATGTAATAGAAAGAGTTAGAATTTTCTTGAAGGAATTGGAGAGCAAGGAGCGCGTGAAGACCCGTTTGTATGAAGCCCGGGTTTAAATATAATAGTTACGTTTAAATTTAAATTCTTGCACTCCTAGGTTTGACCTTTTGGTTCACTTGGTGGCTTTAGTGAACCAATCTAGAATAAAAGTCCATAATCAATCCAGGTAGAATATAGTATTCTATATGTGCATGCTAAATATTATATATATTATATTTTATGCAAACATGCTTCGCATGTTTAATAAAATGATGCGTATTATATATATATATATATATATATACACACACATATACACGATAAGGATCTTAGGCTCACCCAAGCTCACCCCCCTTTAGCAACAGACCGGGCGACGGTTCGTCCGTCGCTATATATACAATCGTCGTCTATATATTATCCGTCGCTATATGTTGTCCGTCGCTATATATTGTCCGTCGCTAAAAGCTAAGACGACAGTTGTATATATAGCGACGGACCAAACTGTCACCCGATCTGTCGCTAAAGGGGGGTGAGTTGGGTGAGATTTTACTTGGGTGAGCTTAAGATCCGGACCGCATATATATATATATATATATATGTGTGTGTGTGTGTGTGTGTGTGTGCCTGCACGCTAAACAAGATGAGACAAATAACAACAAACCCCTCAAAAAAATAATATTAAGTCCGAAGCGTTCAAAGATATTTGGAATATCGAACGTCTCCTTCTAGCATGATAAATTAATAGAGTATTAAATATTTAATATGACCTTGTTGTGCTATCCACAAGGCGAGTATTGAGTATTTAAGATGTTAATTAATCACATTTGATGCTTATCAAGAAAATTGAACGATCTAGTCTTGTTGTGCTATCGACAAGGACGAACATTTTTCTTTTTTGAATTTTGGAAGTGCTATGCTGGACTTAACTTAAATCATGTTAGTTCGGATGTGCAAACACTTGACCATTATGATTTAAGAGGAAAAATAAAAGGAGTTATATGGTGATGTAATTGACAAGAGTTGACTACCTATTTATTTGTATATCGCTTGTTGTGCTATCCATAAAGCTATATACATTTGAAATGAGATCCTTAATCTCACTAGCAAATCTTTAATTAGATGTTGCCGAACTATATAAGTGAGGGTAATATCGTTTGATGAAAATAGTGGGAGATACCAATTTAAAATAAAGACCTAAATTTATTTTGGTATGCAAAATTAATAAAATGAATGTTTGCTAAAAATGTTATTTTTCACATGCAGAATTTTAAAAATGTCAAAATCACTAATTTCATTACAAAGCATACTTTATGCTAATAAGCTTATCGGGCCGAATTAAACGGACTGGCTAAGAAATCTGAGAATAGTTCTCACTGCTGAAAAGATTCTTATGTCCTAAATTCACCTATTCCTGAAACTGTTCCAGAAACAGCATCTGAGGAACAGATTGCCACCATTGTAAAGTGGCAAGATGATGCATCTGTGGATCAATGTATCATGCTCGCATCCATGAATAACGAGCTTCAGCGTTAGCACGAAAACATGAATACTCCTACTATGCTGCTTCACCTCAAGGAGTTGTATGGTGAACAAAGTAGGACTGCTAGATATGAGATATCTAAGGAGCTCTTTCGATCTCGGCTGACCAAGGGCAAGGTGAACATAAAGGAACAAAAGAAACCTGATCCAGCTTGCAAAGGAATGTGCTTCCATTGCAATGAGCCGGGTCATTGGAAGAGGAACTGCAAATAGGTTTCTGGCAGAGAAGAAGGCTGGAGAAGCTTCGACTTCCAATCAAGGTTTGTTCATAATTAAAATTAATTTTTCAGAAAGTCAAAATTCTACTCGGGTATAGGATATCGGTTGTGGTTCTCACATATGTAATACTGCGAAGGGACTGGTCAGAAGTAGAAAGCTAAACAAGGATGAGGTTGTCCTACGAGTGGGAAATGAAGCAAAGGTTGCTGCATTAGCTGTAGGCACTTATTGTTTAGTACAGCCTACGGGCAAGTCTATTTATTTAAATAATTGTTATTTTGTTCCGAATATCATTAGAAACATTATTTCAAATTCTGTATTAGATATGGATGGATTTGAAATTATAATAAAAAACAACAGTTGTTCAATTTATAAAAATAATATTTTATATGGTATTGGAAATCTGCAAAATGGACTTTATATACTTGACTTACATGAAAATATACTTCAAATAGAACAAACTAAGAAAAGGAAAAGAGACGATATTAATTATACCTATATGTGGCACTGTAGACTCGGTCATATCAATGAAACGAGATTATCCAAGTTGCATAAGGATGGGCTCTCAGAGCTATCTGATTATGAATCATATCCAACTTGTGAATCTTGTCTCATGGGTAAATGACTAAATCTCCTTTTAGTGGAAAATGAGAAAGAGTTACAGAGTTGTTAACGTTGGTTCACACAAACGTTGGTTCACACAGACGTTTGTGGACCTATGACAACGATTGCACGGGGTGGGTATTCTTATTTTATTACTTTCACTGATGATCACTCAAGATTTAGATATGTGTATTTAATGAAATACAAATCAGAATCATTTGAAAAGTTCAAAGAGTTCAGAAGTGAAGTAGAGAAACAAACGAGAAAGAGTATTAAGACTCTTCGATCAGATCGAGGTGGAGAATACTTAAGCGGTGAGTTTCTCAATTGTCTCAAAAAAAATGGTATAATCTCACAATGGACTCCGCCAGGTACACCACAGTTAAATGGAGTATCTGAAAGGAGAAATCAAACATTGTTGGATATGGTTCGATCCATGATGAGTTTTACCGATCTTCCAATTTCATTCTGGGGTCATGCCCTAGAAAAGACTTATATCTACTAAATAAGGTCCCCTCCAAATCCGTCCCAAAGACTCCATATGAGATGTGGACAGGGAGAAAATCTTATCTTAAACATGTTAAGATCTGGGGATGTCCAGCTTATGTGAAAAAGTTTCAAAATAATAAGCTAGGGACAAGATCTGATAAGTGCAAGTTTGTGGGATATCCTAAAGAATGTTTGGGATACTATTTCTATAATCCTATTGAGCAAAAGGTGTTTGTTGCGAAACACGTTGCCTTCGTGAAAAAGGAGTTTATCCTTGAAGGGGCTAGTGGGAGAAAAATAGATCTTGAAAAAATTCAAGAACCACAAACCACTACAGATCAAGTGGATGAACCTGTCCAAGTTGAGACACCTACTGTACAACACCCTATTCGTAAATCTGGAAAAGTACCGAAGATCTCTAAAAGTATGGATTCGTCATAGAGGATGATAATGAGGTACACCTCATGGATGATGATGATCTATTTAATTACAAACAGACTATGAGTAATAAAGACTTAGAGAAATGGTAGATGACCATAAAATCTAAAATGGATTTTGAAGCTATGCTCAAGTCCATTTGGATTTTTCTTGCGATTGCAGCTTATTTTTACTTAATCTGACAAAATAGACGTAGAGACGCCCTTCCTCAAATATACATTATTAGAGGAGAATGTATGTATGATACAGCCAGATGATTTTTGTTTCAATGGTTGAAGCAAATCATGTATATGAGCTACAACAATCCATTCGTGGATTGAAGCAAGATTCTTGTAAATGGAACATTCGTTTTGATGAGACAATCAAAGAGTTTGAGTTTGATTTTATCAAAAATGAGGATAAACCATGTGTGTACAAGAAGGTTAGTGGGAGCGCTGTTTTATTCTATGTATTATATGTTGATGATATATTACTGATAGGGAATGAAATTCCTATGCTAAAATCGATCAAAATAAAGTTGTCTAAACATTCCTCCATGAATGATTTGGGTAGAACATCCCGCATTAGGGATATAAATCTGTATTAATAGATTTAAAAGGATGTTCGGCTTAACCCATGGAAACGTATATTCATTAGATGCTAAAGGCATTTAGCATGGCAAACTCCAAAAGGTGCCTCATGATGATGAGTCATGGAGTGTATCTCTCTAAAATTGTCGTCAGTAAAAGAGAGATCGCATGAGTTACTATCATGTATGTAATGAAATATACGAGACTTGATGTTGATCAGTTATATTCTGGAGAAGATCACTGTGAGACAGTGATAAATATCTTAAAGTACTTAACTGACACTAAGGATGTCATCATGACACATGATGGGTTTGAATTAAACTAGAGGACTAAACAGACTCAAGTTTTCAGACTGACCAAGATGACAGCAAAATCCAATTTAGGATAAGTCGTTACCTTAAAAGGTGGTGCAGTAAATTGGAAAGGTTCCAAACAGCAAAAAGTTGCTAGGCTAGTGACAAAGACAAAGTGTATAACTGTAAGTGAAACTGCAAATTGATGTTTCGGATGAAAAGTTCATTACAGAACTAGGAATAGTTCCTAAGTCTCATCTTGAATCTAAACATGTGTTGTGGCACTTTGATTAAAGAAATCATTAAAAGAGGAGAGTGTAGACTCTCAAGACAACATTGCAGATCCATTTACTAAAGCTTTAACACAACAGTAGTTTGATCGTCACTTAGAGAAGATTGGTATGAGATATCATGGCGATTGGCTTTAGTGCAAGTGGAAGAATGAAAGTAATATGCATACAAGCCAATCATGTATGATGATAAAGCATTTACTTTGGAGATGATCTTATTTATTTATTAATTAAAGTATTAACTTATTAAAGGTAAATAATTATCTACATGGTGTTGTTTTTATAATATGTAAATAACCCATAGTTTTAAGCAATACTTTTAGAATCATGATGTTGATCATGCTAATGAGATCTAAATTCTTAGAAAGCTTAAAAACTAAAATTGTTCCTAATCATGGGATTACTAAAAAGGGGATTAGTAAATCCGGATAGATTAGTACATATGTTGCTTCCTCATTGGATGAGAATGATTGATCTCATGATCATTTGTGTGGAGACACTAAAGCAAGTATGTAAGTGCTTATTGGAGAATAAGTTCACTGAACGTGACTCGCTATGGAATACCTAATGGAGTTTTACTCGCCTGTCAATAGGAATTCCTAATGTGATAGTAGTACAAGTGATTCTTGGACTTGAGATCATCATAGTATCTTGTATGTAATGAATTATACTTTGACTTATTCCTTAAAGCCCTTTAGGGTATATAAAAGGGTATACTTGGGTATAATGAGTTACATATGGAGATAATGAATGATCAATAAAAAATCTACCACCTCTAGTAAAAGAGGAGATATGTCCTATATGATTCGTTAAATGACAACCCAGGAATCTTTGGCCAAGGTGGAATAAAATTAGAAAGGAGTTTCTAATTTGCATTAAATAGAGTTGTGCATTTTTTAATCAAAATACATAGAATTAAATAAAATAAGACTTGACAGTAATTCTATATCTTATATTTAATTGGGACATTGTATGGTGGAAGGATTGAATTGTACGGTAACTATTTACTCACAGGTTCTTTTATGATTAATGTTGAAATCTATATTATCTAAAAAGTCATTGATCACTAGGGAGGCTTATCCCTATTGTAGAATAAATATTATTTATTTAAATAGATTATTAGTTTAATTTATTTATTTAAATAAGATTAGAATTGTTTTAATTGATTTATTCACAACCGGTTTAATGTGGAGAACCTAAAGTGTCACATCATAAAAAGAAGAATAATTATTTAAGATGGTAATGACATAATTATAATAATGCATTAAGTGTAATTAATTTAATCTGTGATGATAGAATAAATTAAATAGCTTAATGTTTATTATTTAATATTTTAGAAATATTATATATAAATTAATAAGAGAAGTCTTATTAATATTATTACAATTATTATTATTTTAATTTCTAAAGTAGTTTAGTAATTAATTTAATATTAGTACTCTCATTTATTCTTAATAAGATTATGAGATAAATTAATTAAATTAATTTAATTAATTATTCCCAATGTGGTGGAAAGCCTAAATTAATTAAAGGAGTTTAAATTAATTAAATGAAATTTCATGTCTAATAGGATTAGAAAGGTTGACCAATATCTATATAAGAGGAGTCTTATAGTAGATATCAGTTGATGCAATTATAATTGTTGGAGAGTACTCCTTTTCTATAGAGGATAGAAACTAAGGCAAACACCCTCCTTCTTGATAATTCATCTTCCTTGGTGGATCACCTCTAGAGGTCAAACACTTGGGTGGCTAACTTTGATCAAAGGAAGGAATCTAACCAAGAAATTCAAGAAGATCACGAAGAACAAGGAGTTGAACTAGTACATGTGGAAGCTTCGTTCTACGAGGGTATGATTCCATAACTTCTTATTTATCATTTTAAATTAATAATTTGCATAAAGAATGATCCGGGTAATGGTTTTGTGAATTTTTTTTTAAAATCTGATATACCATGCTTACGCTAATTTTTGCAATTTGATTGCGTCACGATTTCATACAAACCCAACATAAGACTGATTGATAATTTGATATGTTAGTAAGTTGAAAAGTGGATATTTGATAAATGTTTTGAATATTTACTAATATATATACATGTGACAGGAATAAGGTACACTGATTGAGATAATGCTTAATTTAAATTTCATGAAATGTAATTATATAGTATGCATGGATTTAGGGGGAGCTAAAGGTAGTTAAAATTCTTGAATTGCCATCATCAAAAAGGGGGAGAATATTAACTTAGTCATATTCCATCCTTATGTTTTGATAATGAATTGTTTAATGTACTAAATCCTATTGTGACATTTCAGGTATTTGATAAAAAGGAACTTAAGTGGTGTACTCCATTGCATTGAAGAGTTTACTTTACTAGGAAATAAAATGTAAGGTCAATTGCATATTAATTGATTTTTCAATTAAGGCTCTAGAACATATTATGTGCATTTAATATTATATGTCTAAATTAAGAGGGACTTTAAAAACTAATGAAAAAGGTTTTTCGATAATTTAATATTGCTTGAAATTAGTTTTTAATAAAACCTGATTTTATCAAGTACAAAAGTTTTTAAAGGTTTGATTAATAAAACGTTACTTCATATATTAAGTATACTGAAGGTATTTTGTTTATGGCATATTTTGTATACGTGTTTATCTAATTATATATATATATATATATATATATATGTATATATATATTTAATATATCGTGTGCATGCTAGAAAGGTGGAAGCCATATTGGTGTTGAGATAATGATATGCTATAGGACCGGTTATCTAGGAAATCATGATTACAAAATCATTGGAACTCTAATACTTTATATATATTGGAAAAGTGTGAAGTTTTATCTTATCACACGCCATTCAAAGATAAAGCTGAATATAGTCAAAGCAGTTCAAAAGGGGATAACAGTTCATCTTCATTATTGTTCCGGGTTTATCTAAAGTATAACAAATCAGATCTGAATTGATATTTTACTGTTATGATAAAATTATAATATATCTTTTACCGTTCCTAAACATTATCATTAGAGATATATTTTCAAACGGATAAATTGAAATCAGATTTGTTTTGGAAAAATGGTAATGTTTTATGACCTATAAAAAACGTGCTTCATGAATATATAAAAATATACGTCTTACTATTGCATTAGTTCTGAAATAAAAGAGCTATTTGATTAAATTGGTGCAAACTTGATCAGCTGAGCATTTATACTCTGACTTCTGATTAGCTGGTTTTCGGTGCGATTTAATTGATAATATTTCTTTGCTACTTGATCATTGCTTTATATAGTTGAGCCTTTAATTGTTAAATTGATTATTTTTGCATTGATCATAGACCTCTATATTTGTAATCTAATTTTTGTTTAGACTAAGTGTAGTCTAAAAGTTTTAATCCTGGAGGATTAGAGAAGTATTACAAACATGTTCAAGGAAGCAAAAGTGCTTAAGGAGTGCATAGGTGCACAAGGAGCAAGAGTGCTCAAAAGAGTTTAATTATTTTAATTATTGTAAGAATATATTTTGTAATAAGTTTTGATTTATAAAGAAATAAATAAAGTGAGTCTCCAATACTAGTTGGTATTAGACGTGGAGTAGACTACTATTATAGAGGGTAGTAGTTGAACTACGTAAAAATTCTTGGTGTTCATCTAATTAATTGTGTTTAAATTTATTGTTCATAAGAGAATAACTAAATTAAGTTTAAGAATATAAGTTAATATATTAATCATATTCAGTAAATTTAGTTATCCATATAATTAATCATTTTGATAAGATGAAGTTCCAAGACTACTGGTCTTGAAGGAATCTAAATGATTTAAAGATTGTAAAGATATCCTTAGTGGATTTCCTACTCGTGGAGCAGAAGAGTGGACTAGGAGCCTTAAGTGCTCTAAACCACTTAAAATCACTGTGTCTGATATATATATGTTATAACTGCTATCTCTGTCATAAACTGCTTATCACCTATTAACTTGGTTTATCTTAAGGGGAACAAACAAATCATATATTCCGTTGTGGTTAATTTATTAACAAATCTGATAAGTATTTTGAAAAAGAAAAAGTTTTAAAATATCTATTCAACCCCCTTCTAGATAACTATTGTGACTCTTGGAACTAACAATTGGTATCAAAGCAGGTTCTCTCAACTAGCCTACAAAGCTTGACTAGATCTGATGGCACACTTGATAAGCGAGTCCAAGATAGGTGGAGAAAGTAAGCCACCAATGTGAAACAAAGATAAATTTGCCAACTAGAAAGTTTGTATGCAAGCCTACATGGATTCAATAGAAGACAAGCTATTTGAAACATTTATAAATGGGCCCTATGTTTCAACAAAGCTTGCACCAACTCCAGAAGATCCACACAAAGTTCAGATCAAGATCAAATCAAAATGGACTGACAACGACAAGAAAGATGTCCAGCTAGACAAAAAGGCCAAGAACATTTTGTTCCAGTCTTTAAAGGTTGATCTGTTAGAAAATGTGGTCAACAACAAAACTGCCAAAGAAGTCTGGGAAGCATTGCTCATTATGCACTAAGGAACAGAAGAAGGCAGAGAAAACAAGAAATCTCTTCTGACTCAACAGTATGAGATGTTTGCCCGTGTTCCAGGAGAAAACGTCACCTCTACCTACGAGAGATTTAATGTGCTGCTCAACTCTCTTCGAGCTTTTGGAAAGATCTATCCAAACAAAGATCTAATCATCAAGTTCATGAGGACATTACCAAGCAAGTGGGATGCCAAAATCACTGCCAACAGAGAATCAAAGAACCTCCATGAAATGACAGTTCAACAACTCTGTGGAAACATTCTTACCTACGAACTAGAGCTGATTCAATGAGCAAAGACTCTATCTGAAGGAAGAAAGAAAAACAAAGGAGTTGCTTTCAATGCAATATAAGCCACCTCCAAAGCTCATGCTAAAAATAAAACTCTGAGGAAGATGATGATGAGGACATTGCAATGCTGGTTAGACGACTTAAAAGGTTCATGCACAAAGGCAGGAGCAGCAGACCTAAGAGATTCAACAACAACAGCAACCAGGAGCAGATCAACGACTTATGCTACAACTGCAAGAAACCTGGCCATTTCATTGCAAACTGCAACAAACCTCTTAGAGAGGAGCTAAAGAGGAAAAAAAATCCAAAGAAGGAGTTCAAAGGTTACAAAAAGCTTCAGAAAAAAGACAAAGGTCTTGTGGTCTGAGGATCGTGGAGTGACTCAGACAACGACACTGAGTCAGGAGATGATGAAGAACCTCAAGTAGCCAATCTGTGTCTGATGGCCAAAAATGCAAAAGATAAGAAGAGCACTGACCATCACGAAGTAAGTATTGATGAGGTATTCGATTTTGACTCTCCTGATGTAGACATTATTGATCTAAGAACTGCACTACATAGCATAACATCTGATCCGCATCAATACATGAAGTGGTTCAGAGTTATGTCTAAAGATTATTCTCTTCTTCAAAAAGAGATAGAGAAAGTTCAAGTAGAACTGGAGATAGCTCTACTAAGTACTACCTCTCTCTCTAAACTTGAGGCTGAGAATAAACTCTTAAGACAGACCAATGAAATCATCACACAAAGAGAGTTAAATCTAACCTCTAAGATTGAGAAGCTAGAAAAGACAATCTCAATGTGGAATAGGTCTTCTTCATCCATGGACTCCCTGATCTCCAATCAGAGAAGTGCATCTGACAGAACAGGTTTAGGCTTTAGGGAATCTACCTCAGAACCATGTGTGGAAAAACTCAAGGAAACTAACATTAGAACTGCTTTAATTTTTAATAGAGGCATTACATTTGTGAAATCTAAAAAGAAGGAAGAACCAAAGCATCCTTGCTCTTCTGATACAAGTCTTTTCCCAAGACATAATGGATCCCATGCTGGCCTGGGATTCATAAAGGTGAAGTGTAACTCAGTCACTACTCTCCAACCTCGAAGGGTCATGGAGTCAAGTAAAATCGGCTCCACGATCCAACTAGGAAGGAATCGTAGAGTTGAGATTCACTCATCACAAGATCTGAATCACAAGGCTGTATGGAAAAAGAAGAATCAGTATAAGGAAACGGCCCCCAAATATCCACACAAGTCCCAATGGAGAAAGAATCCACACACACACACACAAGCATGCATCATGCTAGATGTTTTGTATATGATAGATATGGTCATAAGGTTGCAGCATGCTATTATAACCCTCTTCATAATAGACCCAAAGTTAAGCAAATTTAGGTTCCCAATGGTACTAACAAGGTAGGACCCATGCAAGTCTGGGTACCAAAATGAAAGCTTAACCTTACTGCAGGAACCAAGCTCCAAGATCACAACATGGTATCTGGACAGTGGATGCTCAAGTTACATGACCGGGAACAAAGCCCTCCTGCCTAACTTCATAGAGAAGGAGGGTCCAACAGTCATCTTTGGAGACAATGGATCTAGCAAGACAAGAGGATATGGCTCAGCTGGGAATGGTGCAGCGTCCTTCAACAAAGTAGCATACGTGGAAGGACTAAAGCACAATCTTCTGAGCATCAGCCAACTTTGTGACAAGGGTCATCAAGTTACCTTCCTCAACAATCAGTGTCAAGTCAAAGATCTGAAGGCCTCTTCTATAAAGATGACCAGAACAAGAGAAGGGAACATCTACTTTGCTAATCTTGATCAACTAAGTTCTGATGAGACAATCTGCTTTCTTACTAAAGCCTCTAAAGAAATGAGCTTGCTATGGCATAGAAGGTTGTCTCATCTCAACTTTAAGAGTATGTCAAAACTGGCCTCCAAAGATCTAGTAGTAGGCCTACCCAAGCTCAGCTTCGTCAAAGAAAGGCCATGCAACGCCTGTCAGCTTGGAAAGCAAATAAGGAGCTCATTTAAAGGCAAAGCAGTCAACTCAATTGATAAGCCCCTACAGTTACTTCACAAGGATCTTTTCGGGCCAATTTCGACTGTAAGCTTTGGAGGGAAGAGATACTCACTGGTCGTAGTGGATGACTACACTAGATTCACATGTGTGTTATTTCTAAATTCTGAAAATGAAATAAGCTCTGAACTTATCGAGATGTTCAAGCTAGTGATGAACTGAAAAAGGAGAGAAGATCAAGGCCATAAGGAGGATCATAGAAGAGAGTTTGACTTCTCTAAGATGGATTAGTTCTATGCAGACAACGGCATCAGTCATAACTTCTCAGCTCCATGAACTCCACAACAAAATGGAGTAGCTGAAAGAAAGAACAGAACATTGATCAAAGCAGGAAGGACTCTACTAGCAGCAGCTCATCTGCCTGAATACTTTTGGGCAGATGCTATCAACACTATGTGCTACACTCAGAACAGGTCTCTTATCCACTCTACATTAAAAAAGACTCCTTATAAGCTGTGGAGAGAATGAAAGCCCAATGTCAGTTATTTACATGTGTTCGGCTATACATGCTATATTATCAACAATGGAAAATAATATCTTACTAAGTTATAACCCAAGTCAAACGAAGGAATCTTTCTTGGATATGCCACAGACAGCAAGGCCTATAGAGTGTTCAACAAGAAGACGCTAAGTGTTGAAGTCTCGATTCACATCATCTTTGATGAAACAGACTCAAATAAGTCTTTACCACAAGGCACTGCGATCGACGATCCAGACAATACGAATAAGGTGGTCCATCCCAACACCACGATCGCAGTCCCAGAAGATGGAATAGTCGAGCCTGAAGAAGAGATCGTGGAGAGAGCTACACCAGACGAAGAATCTCTGCAATAAGAGACAGAAGTCGATCTTGAAGAATTCAGACAAGAAGGCAGCAGAACAGATGTTCCAACAAGGAACAAATGGGTAAGAGATCACACTCAAGATCTGATTATTGGAGATCCAAATACAAGAATCAAGACGAGATCTGCCACCCAGAATGAGTGTTTCTATCTGAGCTTTATGTCCCAAATGGAACCCAAGAAGATAGAAGATGCCATAGAAGATTCGAGTTGGATAGAAGCCATGCAAGAGGAGCTGAATCAGCTTGAAAGAAGAAATGTCTGGAGATTAGTTCCTAGACCAAGGAATCACCCAATTATTAGCACCAAATGGGTCTTCAGAAATATAATGGATGAAGATGGGGTGATCACAAGGAACAAGGCAAGACTAATGCCAAAGGTTATTCCCAAGAAGAAGGCATCGACTACGATGAGACCTTTGCACCTGTTGCCAAATGAGAAGCTATTAGGATATTCCTTGCCTTTGCTGCCCACATGAAGTTCAAAGTCTTCCAGATAGATGTCAAGAGTGCATTTCTGAATGGTGAACTTCAAGAAGAAGTATATGTGGAGCAACCTCCAGGTTTCATCAATCCAACTCTCTCTAATTATGTCTATAGATTAGACAAAGCCTTATATGGACTTAAACAAGCACCTAGAGCATGTTATGAAACACTAACAAATTTTCTTATTGAAAAAGGATTCACTAGAGGTAGAGTAGACACCAAACTATTTCTTAGGAAGCACAAAGATAAAGTTTTACTAGTTCAAATATATATAGATGATATTATCTTTGGTGCTATTGATGAAAATCTGTGCAAGAGATTTGCTAAGCTTATGCAGAGCAATTTCGAAATGAGCATAATGGGTGAGCTGAATTTCTTTCTTGGACTGTAAGTGAAGCAGATTGATGAAGGTATCTTCATTAACCAAGCCAAGTACATTAAAGACTTAATTAAGAAGCATGGCATGGAATCAGCTTATCCCAATAAAACACCAATTTCTCCAGCAACTAAGCTTGACAAAGATGAGAAAGGCAAAGGTATTGACATTGCTCAATAAAGAGGTATAATAGGCTCTCTTCTGTACTTAACTGCCAGTACACCAGATTTAATGTTTGCAAACATGCATATGTGCCAGATTTTAAGCTAATCCTAAGGAATAACACTTCACTACTGTAAAAAGGATTTTCAGGTATCTCAAAGACACACCTCACTTGGGACTTTGGTATCCTAAGGAGTCCTCCTTTGAATTGACAGGATATTCAAATGTTGATTTTACAAGCTGTAAAATTGATAGAAAAAGTACCAGTGGCACTTGTCAACTGCTAGGAAATAGACTTGTGTCATGGTTTATCAAGAAGCAAAATTAAGTATCAACTTCAACAGCAGAAGTCGAATACATTGCTGCAGGCAACTGCTGTGCTCAAATCCTATGGATGAAGAACTAGCTAGCAGACTATGGGTTTGATTTCAAGTCTATACCTGTTCACTGTGATAACAAAAGTGCCATAGCAATAACACATAATCCTGTCATGCATTCTAGGACTAAGCATACAGAAATAAGATATCATTTTATTAGGGATCATGTTCAAAATAGAACTATATCTGTAAGACCCCAACTTTTATGAATAAAGATTTAATTTTCTTTATATATTATTTTGAAATAGTAAGGTGTTGATTTGATAAATGTGATAAGTTATGGGTGAGATGTGCGAATTTTACAAAGTAAGTAAGTGATTATAAAATATTTGTTTTGTCGGGGAATATTCGTTTAGTCGAGGAATATTTTTTTTGTCGGAGAATATTCGTACAACGACGCAGTCATTAGTGGTCCCCACAACGGAATGAATGTCAGATATGGAAAGCGACAGAAGTAACCTTTTTATAAAAATAACGACAAAACTTTTACAGTTAAACTGTTGAAATACCCTGTGATAAAAATACAGTAATACGCGTTGTTGCACAGTAGCACACGGTATTACACAATATATCGAATTATTGGTTCTTACGTAAGAAGGCACTCATTCAATAATTGCTACAGTAATTACTGTTCAATATTTTATATTATTGATTCACTAATGGCTAAGTACGTTGATAGTCTTACAACAATAAAATCTATAATTATTAGTACAAAGGGTAACTTCATTATCATCACTAGGAGTTTGACTATCTTCGTCATTACCAGAGGAATAAGGAATATCAGAATGATTGTTGTCATCATCAACATCATTCTCAATTCTTATTAACTCTAATATCTTATCAGTATCTTCAACAGAAATATTTAACTGACTCAATTTTTTTTTTAACTTACACTCACTTTTGTAATGAACCTTTTTACCACAATTATAACAGGTAATTTTACTCTTATCCTGGGATTTAGAAGTAGATTTTTTACTAAGAGTTTTCTTCCTTGACTTGAGTTTTTCATAGTAAATATCCTGATTTTTAGATTGACTAGACCGCTTCTTATGATGCTTTCTCGTTTTGCATTTTTCAATCTATTTTTTCCTATGCTTTCTTCTAGAGGGAGCGATAGGAGGCAAACCATATTGTTCACAAAACGTGCCAAGCTCATACTTAGCCTTTTTGTTATCTTTTGCAACCTGTTTAGCAATCTTAAAATTATTACACATTTTTAATCCAATCTTTTGAATATAACTGATTGTGTCACCATAAGTCAGGTTATCATAATCTATATATCCAAGAGTTTTACTAAGTTCTTCCCTAACCTTATGAGCAAATAAGTTAGGAAGACCATTAAAAAAAATTTCTTTCCAAAATGGTTTATTACTATCACTGCGCATCATAACACGAGAAATAAAAATATCTTTATACCACCTAAAATCACTTAAGGTGGGACAAGTGAGATTACTTAACTGGTCATGAATTCTCTCAGTGAGATATTACTGGGAGTTCCAATAAAATGTTTTATTATCGTGAAAATTAATATGTTAATGCCATCAGGAATACCAAAACCTATATCTTCTATAAAGATATGTTGACCATTGTCATCTAACTGGCGAGCATGTATAACAGAATTCCTTGCATCTTCGTCAAGGTGTTTTTCCCACCAAGAGCAAAGTACACCAGTGAAACCATTAGTTAATATTTCAACGATGTCAGGCTGTGTTAAGCTACTGAACGCTGTAATATAACTATTGGCTACCATAGACAAATGATTCAGTTTGGTAAGAATATGATGTTCACTGAACCCATCAATATTCCATTCATAAATTTTATTAGACGAGACAAGAAATTGATTATCTAGATTTTTCTCCTCATACTGAAGATCAGGGGGAGTGGGTCTAGAATACCAATTTTTTGTAATACTAGTGTTATTAAAAGTTAACTTGTTTAACTGTTCAGCAAGATATGGGATAGAAGCGACTTCAGAGATAGCTTCTGACTGACTATTACTTTCATCAACAGAATCTTCAATTTGATCGATGATAGCAACAGTACCACTAGCTTCACCAAAACTTGAACCAATCTTTTTAATTAACTTATCTACGCTTTTAACTAGATCAGAATCGTTATTAGGCAATCCCATTCCTTCTCTTTTTTCTGGGAGAGTTAATAAAGGTTGATCTAATTTTTTTTTCATGATTTTTATCCATAGAATGATCAAATTTTTTCTCAATTTTATATAACTGTTTACCAATTGTAGCTAAATACTGATTAGTAAAATTATTTTGTTCAATAATTTTTTTTTCATCAGTTTTCCCATCAGCAATTTTAAATAGGCTAGCAACAACTGGAGTATTTTTAACATGTAAAAGAACAGTTTCTAAAGGAGGATGAGATGCTAAAATCTTAGATTTATCCTCTTTTATCCACTGTCTTTTAGTAAGAACTTTACACTGTGAATGATATTTATCATACCAGCTATAAAATGTAAGGTTCTCTTAATTATTTTTTAAAAATTTTTTCCATTTATTAACAATTTTATCGCTGTCATGCTTATGATATTTATTACGAAAAGCATGACGTTTTTCTTTATTAGATGTGGAATTAAAATCTGCAACCACACTATCCCAATCTAATTTAAATGCTTTAGTGATTACTCTTAACTGATGATTAATAGGGGCTTCGAAATCAGAAGGGGTTTGTCCTATAGAAATTGTAGGCGACACATCATCTTGTTCATCTTCTACCTGAGTAGGAGGAGTGTAACAAAGATGACTGGTCTGACCTTGATTAAGAATACCTTTCATTTTAATATCAGGAATAGAAAAATCACGTAATACTTCAGTATCTCTTCTAGAAACTAAGGAACTGAAGAATTAGTAAATTCTTCTATTATCAAAGGTCGTCTGGTACGTTCAAAACTGACCCGAACAGTACCATCAGAAAATTGTTTAATATTTTCTAAATTCAACAAATTATTTAGTACTGGTTTTTGTGAAATCTCTTGAGGGAGGATCCACTGACTAGGTAGCGTAATATCTTTCCAAAGAATGGTCCTTGGGGTTTGGATATTAGCGTTACTAGTACTGCTTTGAATTAAAACAGTGTGATCTTTTGGACTCTTAATAATAGCATGAATATTTAAGTTGGTTTTCATGACTTTATAATAAATTCTGTAAATTAAGGCTATAGGTTGAGAACCCTCAATCATTTGAGTTATCTCACCTGCAGTCTTAATATTCAGAGTTAAAGCTTTTAATAGATTAGTTCGCTGATAAATTCCCAGATAAAATCATTGATAAAACTCAACTCCAGCGATTCTTAGGATCTCTTAATTACGTGGAAATTTTTTATCAAAATTTAAGAAAAATCTGTAAACCTTTGTTTCTTCGTTTATAGAAAAATCCTTCTCCTTGGACTGATGAGCATACTGCCATCGTCCAACAAGTCAAAAAATATGTTAAGGTTTTGCCCTGCCTTGGCATTTCTAATGAATCTGCTTTTAAAATTATTGAAACTGACGCCTCCGAAATTGGTTTTGGTGGCATCCTGAAGCAGAAATCAACCCCTACTTCTTCTGAACAAATTGTTCGATTTCACTCTGGCGCATGGAATCAGGCTCAATTAAATTATAGTACAATTAAAAAAAAATTGGCTTTAGTTTTATGTATTAGTAAATTTCAAAATAATTTGTTAAATCAAAGATTTTTAGTTCGTATTGACTGTAAATCAGCCAAGTACATTTTAGAAAAAGATGTTAAAAATATTGCTGCAAAGCATATTTTTGCCGGTTGGCAATCTATTTTAAGCATTTTTGATTTTGATATTGAATATATTAAAGGCAGTGAAAATTCTGTTCCTGATTTTCTTACAAGAGAATTTAGTCATTAACGTACCCAGAATAAATGAGTGTGAGAGGAAACAAGAATATTCGGCCTCCTGGCCCTCCAAGACTAGAACCCCCTTGTCAAAGGCCTTTGGGAGCCATAATCCCACATCTAGTTAGCCCAGTTATACCTATTGATGTAGCAAATAGGTATACGGTTCTTGGTACTGTTCCAAAGCCCTATAATACAATTTTGGCCTAGTCTCCCAAGCCCATTGATCCCTTTGCTTTGTCTTCCTCTAGTAACCCTATTTCTGGTCAACATACACATTCTCAGTATGTCCCTGTCTATTCCGTCAATCTATTTCATATTGAACATAATATGAAATCTATTGATGATATAGTCAAATTGGCTACCCAGTTCTTCCCAACTGGTTGGCACTTTCTTCCTCTTGCTCCTTATAAATCCCTTGTGTATTATAAGGACATTCTTCTTCAGACCCAGTAAATTTTAGTCAAACCTATTCATGATAGAAATGATTCTTCTAAAATCATCTATCATTCCCTCTATATTAAACAGATTATCTCCATGTCTGACTGGGGTAATCATCCTTCTGATCTGTGTCAGTTAGATAATCATGGTAGCCAGTTCTGCTATTATGATTATATGGAAGCTTGGAATAAAGTCTTCCTCTTCCAAACTCCCTCATTTAGTCATTCGTGGTTCATTCAGTTTGACCACAAATTCAAAAGTCAAATTCCTCATTGGTTTGTATTATGGTGGGAAAGATTTGGTCTCATCCATAGTATTCTTTCAATTGAGCTTCAGTCAATTCTTTCTTTTTTTACTATAAGAAATGATAACAGCATTTCATATGTATTAACAAAGTTTGAAATAGAATAAACTTTTATTGATTGATAAATAATTACAAGTAAATAACTGAAGGTAACTTACAAGCAGACTCGATTATAGAAGCCTAACCTGTTATAACTAAGATAGAAGACTAGAGGGTTGAAGATAAGTAAGATAGGAATCTGAGTCTTCCTAAACTCTCTATTGGATATCTAAATCCTGCCTTACACAAATGATTGAGCCTCTCTTATATAGGAATGAGAGAAGGCGTACTGATTACAACTCAATAATTACAAAACATTTTTAACTATTGAAGAACAGTAATGCTTTATCAAAAGACATAAGCATTATTACAACTTTTGACTAAATACAGACTCATTATTACAACTCTGTGATAAAAACAAATACATCAAAATAACTTTTGACTAAAGTGACCATATGGCCTACAAACAGGACATGACTCAGCTAAATTAGAAACTGATTCTGCTTTTACTTTCAGCTGCACTGATGACTTTGGTGAAAGCAACAGCTCTTTGTCTGCCGCTTGCAATATGCTGTAACTGTAGGCATCTTAGGCAAAAGGATCCTGAGAATCCTGGAGAGAAATGCTGTCGTACGGATCATTAGGGCTACAGGCCTCATGACTGGATCGGGATGAGAAAGATGAGCAAATTGAGGGAACAGAATCCACACTAAGCTTATCAACTCGCTTTTGAATAAGCCGAGCTAACTGCTTCAACTCAGTATTAGAACAGTGATCAATATTCGCAAAATCTAACTTTGTTTGGGAAGATTTTTTGGATTTACTAGTAGAAGATTCCTTTGGAGGAGGAACCGATTTAATAGGAGTAAGGTTAGGAAACTCTTTTTGAACTTGACCAACGATGCGATAAATATCAAATTTATCCCACCATTTAATAGCGAATTCGCGAGTAACATAAGTCAATTGACTAATGTGATTGCGAGTAATAATAGATTTATCTTTTTCTGAAGCAAGATCAATCTCAACAACAGGGGAATAAAATATATAATTCCATTTAAGAATCCATGGAATTTTATATTTACTGATGAATAGAAGAATAACTAGAATACAATCATTCTTCGAATTATTAGGAGCTCTACAACAAAAAACAGAAAGAACTGACTAAGCTTAATTGGAAGAATACTATGGATGAGACCAAATCTTTTCCACCATAATACAAACTAATGAGAAATTTGACTTTTGAATTTGTGGTCAAACTGAATGAACCACGAATGACTAAATGAGGGAGTTTGGAAGAGAAAGACTCTATTCCAAGCTTCTATATAATCATAATAGCAGAAATGGCTACCATGATTATCTAACTAACGCAGATCAGAAGGATGATTACCCCAGTCAGACATGGAGATAATCTGTTTAATATAGAGGGAATGATAGATGATTTTTGAAGAATCATTTCTATCATGAATAGGTTTGACTAAAATTGACTGGGTCTGAAGAAGAATGTCCTTATAATACACAAGGGATTTATAAGGAGCAAGAGGAAGAAAGTGCCAACCAGTTGGGAAGAACTGGGTAGCCAATTTGACTAGGATCATCAATGGATTTCATATGACGTTCAATATAAAATAGATTGACGGAATATACAGGGACATACTGAGAATGTGTATGTTGACCAGAAATAGGGTTACTAGAGGAAGAAGAAGCAAAGGGGTCAATGGGCTTGGGAGACTGGGCCAAAACCGTATTATAGGGCTTTGGAATAGTACCAAGAACCGTATACCTATTTGCTACATCAATAGGTGTAACTGGGCTAACTAGATGTGGGATTATGGCTCCCAAAGGCCTTTGACTAGGGGTCCTGGGCCTGGAGGGCCAGGAGGCCGAATATTCTTGTTTCCTCTCACACTCATTTATTCTGGGTACCTGAATGAATAAATTCTCTTGTAAGAAAATCAGGAACAGAATTTTCACTGCCTTTAATATATTCAATATCAAAATCAAAAATACTTAAAATAGATTGCCAACGGACAAAAATATGCTTTGCAGTAATATTTTTAACATCTTTTTCTAAAATGTACTTGGCTGATTTACAGTCAATACGAACTAAAAATATTTGATTTAACAAATCATTTTGAAATTTACTAATACATAAAACTAAAGCTAAAATTTCTTTTTTAATTGTACTATAATTTAATTGAGCCTGATTCCACGCGACAGAGTGAAATCGAACAATTTGTTCAGAAGAAGTAGGGGTTAATTTCTGCTTCAGGATGCCACCAAAACCAATTTCGGAGGCGTCCGTTTCAACAATTTTAAAAGCAGATTCATTAGAAATGCCAAGGCAGGGCAAAACCTTAACATGTTTTTTGACTTGTTGGACGATGGCAGTATGCTCATCAGTCCAAGGAGGAGGATTTTTCTGTAAACGAAGAAACAAAGGTTTACAGATTGTTCTTAAATTTTGATAAAACTTTCCCACGTAATTAAGAGATCCTAAGAATCGCTGGAGTTTAGTTTTATCAATGATTTTATCTGAGAATTTATCAGCGAATTGAATGACTCGTTGAATTGGACGGACTAGACCATGGTAAATATCATGACCTAGAAATTTGACTCTAGTTTGGAATAGACTACTTTTTGTAGGGGATAAGACCAAACCATTGACTTTGATAGCTTTGAAGAACGATCAAATGTTTGAAGTGTTCATCAATTGACTTGGAAAAAACCAGAATATCATCAATGTAAACAATGATGAAATGACTAAAAGGATTTAAAATTTCATTAAGAATATTTTGAAATTCACTAGGGGCATTTTGCAAACCAAAAGCTTGAACAACCCATTCGTAATGACCAAAGGGGGTGGTGAAGGCAGTTTTATACCTATCACTAGGATGAATACTGACTTGCCAAAACCCTGACTTAAGGTCAAATTTACTAAATATGGTAGCATTACTAAGCCGACTAAGAAGGTCTTCTTTATTAGGAAATGGATACCTAATCCATTCTAAAACCTTATTAAGAGGCTTGTAATTGATAACTAGGCGAGGAACACCTCTTTCTTTCTCAACTTCATTATTTACATAAAAAGCAGGACAAGACCAAGGTGATTTACTGTGTGTAATTAACCCTTTTGCAAGCAAGTCGTTAATTTCTTGTTTGCAAAGTTCCATTTGCTGATGACTCATCTGAATAGGTCTTGCCTTAGTAGGAATCAAATGCTCTTTGAATTCCTTAGCGTAAGGTAGCCTAACCACATGTTTTCTTCTATGCCAGAAGGCATTAGGAGAATCAACACATAAATTTTTTGTCATAAACACGCGAAGTTCTTCAATCTTATCTTGAATTTTATCAAGCAAGAGAAGATCTTCAACCTGTTTATATTTAATCTCCTGTTTCAGGAATTTTAACTGTGAAGTTTTACAGTTTAACAAATTTAAAGATTTTGAAATAGACTCATCTTGAATGAATTTCAAATCTCTTTCCTTAGGTTGAGTGCTAAATTCAAATACAACTTTCTGACCTAAGTGCTCAGTTGTTAAACCATTATTACTAGTAGTAAATGGATATAATAAATATATAAACGGAAGTCCTAAAACATTCTTATCTGTCAAGTTGCTAATTAAAAGAAAGTAAGTTTTAAAACACATATTGTCTTGGCAAATATGAACTTTAGGCAGTTTATATTTTATTTCCATCATACTACCATTAGCATAATTAAGTCGTTCACTAGTCTTTTTATAGAACTTGGTAGGAATTAATCCTTCCTAAATGCAATTAAGATATTCACCAGTGTCAACTAGAGTAGGAAGTTGAATTGCGAAAGTTTCATCAATAACTAGACGAACAATAATATACCATTTTTGAATGGAAATGTCTTTTAACCTTTTTAATGAATTATCCTGAACCATAATAAGTGACTCATCATCTTTGGCATTAGAAGATTCAGCTTCTTCTTCATTATCTGATGAATCAGTAATGTGAAGTTCTGAACTTTTAGTAGCCAAAGTAGCCATTTCTTTACGTAGATCAGAAATTTCAGTCTTAAGACCAGAAATTTCTTTCTTAAGTTTATTAACTTCTTGATTTAACTCAGGGAGGGTAATTTCCCTATCGGCAAGCTTTAAATCTTTCTAGGGTTTTATTAAGGCAGATAACAGGTTTATCTTTTCCCTTAATAACCTTACCATTACCAGAATTGTTTTTTGAAAACAAATCTTTTAATTGTTTCATGTACTGTAATTTTAAATCTTCATCAGTAAGTTTACTAATTAACTCAATTAACAAAGATCTCTCTTGGTCTTCTTTGCTAAGTACGTTAATAGTCTTACAACAATCAAATCTATAATTACCAGTACAAAGGGTAACTTCATTATCATCACTAGGAGTTTGACTATCTTCGTCATTACTAGAGGAATAAGGAATATCAGAATGATTGTTGTCATCATCGACATCATTCTCAATTCTTATTAACTCTAATATCTTATCAGTATCTTCAACATAAATATTTAACTGACTCAATTTTTGTTTTAACTTACACTTACTTTTGTAATGACCCTTTTTACCACAATTATAACAAGTAATTTTACTCTTATCCTGGGATTTAGAAGTAGATTTTTTACTATGAATTTTCTTTCTTGACTTGGGTTTTTCATAGTAAATATCCTGATTTTTAGATTGACTAGACCGCTTCTTATGATGCTTTCTCGTTTTGCATTTTTCAATCTATTTTTTCCTATGCTTTCTTCTAGAGGGAGCGATAGAAGGCAAACCATATTGTTCACAAAACGTGCCAAGCTCATACTTAGCCTTTTTCTTATCTTTTGCAGCCTGTTCAGCAATCTTAAAATCAATACACATTTTCAATCAAATCTTTTGAATATAACTGATTATGTCACCATAAGTCAGGTTATCATAATCGATATATCCAAGAGTTTTACTAAGTTCTTCCCTCACCTTATGAGCAAATAAGTTAGGAAGACCATTAACAATTTTTTTTTCCAAAATGGTTTATTACTATCACTGCGCATCATAACACGAGAAATAAAAATATCTTTATACCACCTAAAATCACTTAAGGTGGGACAAGTGAGATTACTTAACTGGTCATGAATTCTCTCAGTGAGATATTACTGGGAGTTCCAATAAAATGTTTTATTATCGTGAAAATTAATATGTTAATGCCATCAGGAATACCAAAACCTATATCTTCTCTAAAGATAGGTTGACCATTGTCATCTAACTGACGAGCATGGATAATAGAATTCCTTGCATCTTCGTCAAGGTGTTTCTCCCACCAAGAGCGAAGTACACTAGTGAAACCATTAGTTAATATTTCAACGATATCAGGCTGTGTTAAGCTGCTGAACGCTGTAATATAACTATTGGCTACCATAGACAAATGATTCATTTTGGTAAGAATATGATGTTCACTGAACCCATCAATATTCCATTCATAAATTTTATTAGACGAGACAAGAAATTGATTATCTAGATTTTTCTCCTTCATACTGAAGATCAGGGGGAGTGGGTCTAGAATACCAATTTTTTGTAATACTAGTGTTATTAAAAGTTAACTTATTTAACTGTTCAGTAAGATCTGGGATAGAAGCGACTTCAGAGATAGCTTCTGACTGACTATTACTTTCATCAACAGAATCTTCAATTTGATCGATGATAGCAACAGTACCACTAGCTTCACCAAAACTTGAACCAATCTTTTTAATTAACTTATCTACGCTTTTAACTAGATCAGAATCTTTATTAGGCAATTCCCATTCCTTCTCTTTTTTCTGGGAGAGTTAATAAAGGTTGATCTAAATTTTTTTTTCATGATTTTTATCCATAGAATGATAAAAATTTTTCTCAATTTTATATAACTGTTTACCAATTGTAGCTAAATACTGATTAGTAAAATTATTTTGTTCAATAATTTTTTTTTCATCAGTTTTCCCATCAGCAATTTTAAATAGGCTAGCAACAACTGGAGTATTTCTAACATGTAAAAAAACAGTTTCTAAAGGAGGATGAGATGCTAAAATCTTAGATTTATCCTCTTTTGTCCACTGTCTTTTAGTAAGAACTTTACACTGTGAATGATATTTATCATACCAGCTATAAAATGTAAGGTTCTCTTAATTATTTTTTAAAAACTTTTTCCATTTATTAACAATTTTATCGCTGTCATGCTTATGATATTTATTACGAAAAGCATGACGTTTTTCTTTATTAGATGTGGAATTAAAATCTGCAACCACACTATCCCAATCTAATTTAAATGCTTTAGTGATTACTCTTAACTGATGATTAATAGGGGCTTCGAAATCAGAAGGGGTTTGTCCTATAGAAATTGTAGGCGACACATCATCTTGTTCATCTTCTACCTGAGTAGGAAGAGTGTAACAAGGATGACTGGTCTGACCTTGATTAAGAATACCTTTCATTTTAATATCAGGAATAGAAAAATCACTTAATACTTCAGTATCTTTTCTAGAAACTGAAGGAACTGAAGAATTAGTAAATTCTTCTATTATCAAAGATCATCTGGTACGTTCAAAACTGACCCGAACAGTACCATCAGAATATTGTTTAATGTTTTCTAAATTCAACAAATTATTTATTACTGGTTTTTGTGGAATCTCTTGAGGGAGGATCCACTGACTAGGTAGCGTAATATCTTTCCAAAGAATGGTCCTTGGGGTTTGGATATTAGCGTTACTAGTACTGCTTTTAATTAAAACAGTGTGATCTTTTGGACTCTTATTAATGGCATGAATATTTAAGTTGGTTTTCATGACTTTATAATAAATTCTGTAAATTAAGGCTATAGGTTGAGAACCCTCAATCATTTGAGTTATCTCGCCTGCAGTCTTAATATTCAGAGTTAAAGCTTTTAATAGATTAATATCACTTAAACTCAACGGGAGATCAGGAAAGCAATTGAAATGGATAGGTCCATCATGCAGACTTGATTCCATGATACCAATTATACTAGGAGCATAATTAAGGTACCGAGCATCTCTCAGACATAAGAAGATGCTTGAGTTTATCCCCTTAATGGATAAGGGCTTAACTGCGACCTGAACTAAACCAATATGAATGAAATTATAGCCTTTCTTTTTATATTTGTTAATAACATCAGAAGAAAGAAAACTATAATTTTTATATTCTTTGTTGATCGCATAGACACGTTCAACCGTTTTAACATTATAATCAGTTTTAAAGTTATCAATAAAGGTTGACTGATAAATTTCCTTAGGAGACACACTAGGGTATGTTCCAGTTACTAAGGGTTTGATTAATGTTTTCATAACTATGTTCTTCTTGGTTGACTATGTCTGGTACTGGAGGTAGAGCTGATCTATTACTAACTGAAGAACTAGATCTGAATAATCTACTCATATTTTAAAAAAATATAACAATTCGATGTTCTTCCATACATACCCTTCTTTCCTTAAGCAGACGCATACCCTTAGATCTAGTGATTCCCTTTTGCCTAAACTGCTCAAACTCTAGAGACTTACAACGGCTCAACAGGACCTATGGCGACCTGGGGTGTTCTACAGAAAGAGCTTAGGTGACTTCTCGAATAAACAAATATTAAAAACTTTTGATTTTTAAATATGACTTCGATTAAACAGATTAAGAACAACACTTAGTAATTAAACAACACATGGCTCTGATACCAAAAGGCGGAAGAAGGAAGAAATGGAGATGAAGAGAGAGTGGCGCATACAAATCTGAATTACAACTATAGTAAAACTATAAGAAATGATAACAGCAGTTCATATGTATTAACAAAGTTTGAAATAAAATAAACTTTTATTGATTGATAAATAATTACAAGTAAATAACTGAAAGTAACTTACAAGCAGACTCGATTATAGAAGCCTAACATGTTATAACTAAGATAGAAGACTAGAGGGTTGAAGATTAATCAGATAGGAATCTGAGTCTTCCTAAACTCATTCTGATTTTACTTTCGACTGCACTGATGACTTTGGTGAAAGCAACAGCTCTTTGTCTGCCGCTTACAATATGCTGTAACTGTAGGCATCTTAGGCAAAAGGATCCTGAGCATCCTGGAGAGAAATGCTGCCGTACGGATCATTAGGGCTAGAGGCCTCATGACTGCATTGAGACGAGGAAGATGAGCAAATTGAGGGAATAGAATCCTCACTAAGCTTATCAACTCGCTTTTGAATAAGCCGAGCTAACTGCTTCAACTCAGCATTAGAATAGTGATCAATATCCGCAAAATCTAACTTTGTTTGGAAAGATATTTTGGATTTACTAGAAGAAGATTCCTTTGGAGGATATATATATATATATTATATATATAAACATGTGAGAATTGAATTTGGTGGAGGCTTTGTTGAAATCATCCTTGGCATGCTAAGTCTTTATTTTCAAAGGTGGGGGCTTGAAAAATTCATATGTGGGTGTAAAAAGTCAACGTTGGTGTTTTGTCATTTTTCTATAATTAGGGTGCTTAGTTAGAAATGAAAATCACACCAGAATCAGAAAATTTTCTCTCGATAATATTGAGTATATTTCTTGTGAGTGTGGATTACGGTGCAAGTTTTTCTCATCATAATATCCGATATTCCAGTCAGATCTAGTATTTTACTAAGATAAATGATATTATTTTTCTCGTAAATGATGTTATTTCTTTTCGATATTCATAAAGAATATTATTTTTTTTCATATTTCATATTATGAAAGTGATAATATTTCATTTCATACTCCTAAATTTGAACTTACCACGGTAAGTATTGCTTCTATAATTCCTGAAATGATCAGAATTTCTTTGACTTTTGTGCTTCATCTAATATCATTTCACTAGAATATTGGTCTGAACTTTCTTATGAAATTTTTACCATTTTATGATAGCGTGTTATCCATTCGAGTACTATTCACGAGTTATTATGCACTAGTTACTATTCACGAGAAAAAAAATTATATTTTTTTGTCCAAATTATCTTTGATTGGATCCATGTTTTGATCTTCATTCTTGAATTTTGCTCCACAATCGGTTATTATTGAACATTCTTGAACTAGGATAGATTAAATTACGAATCTCTAATATTTCTCCTTTATTTCACTTGATTCTTTCTTTTTCATCATCCTCAGTCTTAAATTGTGGAGAATATCTTTGGCCTGTAGTGCAAGGATGAATGATTACTTGATGAAAATCTTTGGCTTGTAGTGCAAAGATGAATGATTATTTGATGAATATCTTTGGCCTGTAGTGCAAAGATGAATGATTACCTAATGAATATCTTTGGCCCTTAGTGCAAAGATGGATAGGTGTTGAGATGAACATGACCACTGGTGATACAAATGAATATCTTTGGCCCATAGTGCAAAGATGAATATTTTATTCGAGATATATATTCATTGATGTTACAGGGATAAAATATTGATGATGGACTTTTAAATCATAGAAGATAGTAGACATCATTCTTTACTTAACTCTTCTAATGAATTATTATTTTCGCTGCAGTTAATCTAAAACTTGTTGCCCGTAATATTTAATCTGATTTGTTGAAGACTAACGATAATTTAATCTTCATTATTTTAGTCATAATATTCTTTACTGGGCTAGTTGAGCTTACCCTTTTCTTCCATTGTTCTGTTCAGGAAATGAGAATATCGCGGGGACTAGTCGGGGAATAGAGTGATGATCAGAGTTAGATCTGTAGAAGTCCTCACTATTCTATAAAATAGTGGGATAATAATTGTAATTAATAAAGAATGAATTTGAGTGTTTATATTTCGTATTATATACGATTTATATTGAAGCTCACAGTTTGTGTGGTCGTATTTTGCATGACCGTTTGTTATAAAAGATGTGTATTTGGTTTCTGTACCATGTATTTAGCGACTCAGAATGGGTTGTGTATTGAACCTATTTTGGGGGTGTCACAGTTAGTATCAGAGCTTAGGGATATGATCTCTGGCGGAGATCTGGGAATAGAACTAGAAGGGGAGAGACGAGTAAAACCTTCGCTAGTGTGTCCTACCTAAGGTTGTTTGGTATTTAATTGGTCGGACGGAACATAGGGTTAATATGTGATATGTCAATTTGTTTAATTAATCCTTGTTTTATAGAAGTATTTGAGAATGGCAGCTGAAAATATAAACAATGGAACGTATAAGACCATTGAGGCACCGCTAATCACCAACCAAGATAATGTGATGACGGGAGAAGAAGAACGGCAGGCGGTCGTAGAACAAAGGGATACAACAATTTAAAAGTTTGCTACCCGATATGCAAAGCTTGAACAGAAGCTCTCTCTGCTAGAGCATATGATATTAGAGCTGGAATCTGAGAATGCAATAGTCAAAATTCTGATTAAAGAAGAAACAACTGAACGAATGAGAATGGAGGATGCATGGGTAAAAACCGCACGACGCGTTGATATTTAAAAAAGAGACGTCCGATCCAAGAATGCCAAAATAGACGATATGGATTTCACTTTTTAGAAAACAATTGGGAGAATACATCATCGAGTTTGAAATTACCCTATGTAGAGCAGTCAACCCAAATTCGATATGAATCAAAGAGTAATGATTCAAATTATGAATCAGGAGTGCAACGAAGCTGTTGAGGGTGGAATGTGCTTTATGGCAAAGTTAAGTCCAGCTGGGATGGTGACACCAAAGACTATCCCAGACAAGTCAAAGTTAGTGGTTCAAGGGAGAGCGTTTGTAGTGACTTCCCAAAATACGAGGAACCCGAACGAAGTTATCATGGGTTAGTTAATCATAAACTCTTGCGAAGTCTATACCTTATTAGATACCGGTTCTATCCATTCTTTTATTTCACCTACTTGTGATCAACGTTTGAACTAGATAGTTGAGAAATTAAACTTTGACTTATTTGTTGAAACTCTGTTGGGAGCAACCTAAGTCAGTAACCGAACTACGTAGCTTTCTGGGCTTAGCTGGTTATTATCGGAGATTCATGGAAAGAGTTTTCTCGAATCACTACTCCATTAACTCAGCTCACTCGGAAAGATACAAAATTCGTATGGAATGAGGAATGCGAGAAGAGCTTCCAAGAGCTCAAGAGGAGACTCATTTCGGCACCTGTTCTGACAATACCATCTGGTTTGGATGAATTTGTCATCTATTGCGATGCTTTGGGCAAAGGGTTAGGATGTGTTCTCATACAACATGGAAAAGTCGTAACCTATGCCTCATGACAACTCAAAGAATATGAGAGGAATTATCATACTCATGACCTAGAGTTGGCAGCTGTTGTTTTCGCGTTGAAGATCTGGAGACACTACCTGTATGAGGAGAAAGTGGAGACCTATATGGATCATAAGAGTCTTAAATATTTTTTCACCCAAAACGAACTCAATATGCGACAACGACGTTGGTTGGAGCTGTTGAAAGATTACGAAAAGCGAACGTGGTAGCTGACGCATTGAGTAGAAGATCACATGCGGGAACAAGTGCGATGTTGTCAACACAAAGGCCCATTTTGTATGATTTACAAAGGATGGAGATAGACTTCAAGACTCCGGGGACCCACGTGATGATGTCAAGTATACGCGTAGAACCAACTTTGATTGATAAAGTTAAAGTTGCTAAAGCTATAGACCCGGAGCTGATAAAGATGAAGAAAAAGATGCAAGAAGATGCTATTCCAGAAGCAAGAATCGATGTAGAGGGAATACTTCGAGTCAAATCCAGACTTTGTGTTATTAACGACTCTGATTTGAAGTATAGAATCATGATGGAAGCACATAACACACCGTTCGCAATCCATCTTGGAAATACCAAAATGTATTGTGATCTTCGACATATATTTTGGTGGAGCAATATGAAGAGAGAGATCGCGGAGTTATCTCGAGGTGTTTAATGTGTAAACGTGTCAAGGCAGAGCATCAAGTGCCAAAGGATCAGCTTGCAGAAAGCTATGGGCAACGATTTACGATTCATTGGTCCATTTGAGATCCTTGACTGAGTAGGAACTGTGGCCTATAGACTTGCTTTACCTCTAAGTATGTCTCGTGTTCATAACATTTTTCATATATCCGTGCTACGTAAATATGTGAAAGAAACTACATTATTGAGTTAGAACCAGACGAGATAGCCGAAGATTTAACGTACGAGGAGGTACCTGTCAAGATCTTGGATAAAATGGAGCATGTCCTACGCTCAAAGGTTATACCACAAGTCAAGGTTTTGTGAAGGAACTATGATATCGAGGAAATGACTTGGGAGTTAGAATCAGAAATGAAAGCGAGGTACCCTCACCTCTTCGACATACCAGGTACGTACGTCAATTTCGAGGACGAAATTTCATAAGGAGGGGAGGTTGTAAGACCCCAACTTTTATGAATAAAGATTTAATTTTCTTTATATATTATTTTGAAATAGTAAGGTGTTGATTTGATAAATGTGATAAGTTATGGGTGAGATGTGCGAATTTTACAAAGTAAGTAAGTGGTTATAAAATATTCGTTGTGTCGGGGAATATTCGTTTGGTCGAGAAATATTCTTTTTGTCGGAGAATATTCGTACGACGGCGTAGTCATTGGTGGACCCCATAAAGGAATGAATGTCAGATATAGAAAGTGACAGAAGTAACCTTTTTATAAAAATAACGGCAAAACTTTTACCGTTAAACTGTTGAAATACCCGGTGATAAAAATACAGTAATACGCGTTGTTGCACTGTAGCACACGGTATTGCACAGTATATCGAATTATTAGTTCTTATGTAAGAAGACACTCATTTAATAATTGTTACAGTAATTACTGTTCAATATTTTATATTATTGATTCAATAATGGCTACAATTGCATAATATTTTATTGGTTCAAAAATTGCTACGTTGATATTTTATATCAATAATTGCTACGTTGATATTTTATATTACTGATTCAATACTTGTCACAGTAATCACTGCACAATATTTTATATTTTCAAATTAATAATTCATATTATTTGAATAATATTATGATACAGCATTATTGGCAATGTCTAGGAAGTTCTGTCTAGGAAAGGAGTTAGTTAATCTAATTACGCGCCAGTAAAGAGAAATTCTTATCAGAAAGCCCCCTCTTTCCTGGGAACGACCTAGTTATCATTATTGTGATTCTGTAATATTATTTGTGAATAATAATTAATTATTGATAAAATGATAAGTAAATATTTATTCAATTTTGATATAAAGGGAAGAATTTTTAGTATGAGACATTTGTTGAAAGTTGGCATTTTATCTTCTCCGATAAAATATTTATTAAAATATATTATTATAATATTACATTATAATAGTATAATGTGATAATATAATAATATAATTTATAATTTACATTATGACATTATTTTTATGGTATAAAAATAAAATGAGGTGGAAGAGAAAAAAAAATTAGAATTGGAATTCTTTTAATAATTAAAAATGTTTATATATATATATATATATATATATATATTATATAAACATGTGAGAATTGAATTTGGTGGAGGCTTTGTTGAAATCGTCCTTGGTGTGCTGAGTCTTTATTTTCAAAGGTGGAGGCTTGAAAAATTCATCCGTGGGTATAAAAAGTCAACATTGGTGTTCTGGCATTTTTCTATAAATAGGGTGCTTAGTTAGAAATAAAAATCATACCAGAATCAGAAAATTTTCTCTCGATAATATTGAGCGTATTTCTTGTGAGTATAAGGATAGTTTGAGTGTGGATTACGGTGCAAGTTTTTCTCATTATAATATCTGATATTCCAGTCAGATTTAGTATTTTACTAAGGTAAACGATATTATTTTTCTCGTAAATGATGTTATTTCTTCTCAATATTCATAAAAAATATTATTTTCTTTCATATTCCATATTATGAAAGTGATAATATTTCATTTCATACTCCTAAATTTGAACTTACCACGGTAAGTATTGCTTCTATAATTCCTAAAAAGATCAGAATTTCTTTGCATTTTGCGCTTCATCTAATATCATTTCACTGGAATATTGGTCTGAACTTTCTTATGAAATTTTTACCATTTCATGATAGGGGTGCTATTCATTCGAGTACTATTCTCGAGTTACTATTCACGAGAAAAAAAATTATATTTTTTTCTGTCCAAATTATCTTTTATTGAATCCATGTTTTGATCTTCATTCTTGAATTTTGCTACACAATCGGTTATTATTGAACGTTCTTGAACTTGGATAGATTAAATTACGAATCTCTAATATTTCTCCTTTATTTCACTTGATTCCTTCTTTTTCATCATCCTCGGTTTTAAATTGTGGAGAATATCTTTGGCCTGTAGTGCAAAGATGAATGATTACTTGATGAATATCTTTGGCCTATAGTGCAAAGATGAATGATTACTTGATGAATATCTTTGGCCTATAGTGCAAAGATGAATGATTAACTGATAAATATCTTTGGCCTGTAGTGCAAAGATGGACAGGTGTTGAGATGAACATGGCCATTGATGATATAAATGAATATTTTTGGCCCGTAGTGCAAAGATGAATATTTTATTCGAGATAAATATTGATTGATGTTACAGGGATAAAATATTGTTGATGGACTTTTAAATCATAGAAGATAGTTGACATCATTCTCTACTTAACTCTTCTAATGAATTGTTATTTCTGCTGCAGTTGTTGATCTAAAACTTGTTGTCCATAATATTTTATCTGATTTGTTGAAGACTAACGATAATTTATTCTTCATTATCTTAGTCATAATATTCTTTACAGGGCTAGTTGAGCTCACCCTTTTCTTTCATTGTTCTGTTCAGAAAATGAGAATATCGTGGGAACTAGTCGGGAAACAGAGTGATGATCAGAGTTAGATCTGTAGAAGTCCTCACTATTCTATAAAATAGTGGGATAATAATTATAATTAATAAAGAATGAATTTGAGTGTTTATATTTCGTATTATATACGATTTGTATTGAAGATTACAGTTTGTGTGGTTGTATTTTGCACGACTGTTTGTTATAAAAGATGTGTATTTGGTTTCTGTACCATGTATTTGGCGACTCAGAATGGGTTGTGTATTGAACCTATTTTGGGGGCATCACAATATCTTTACAATACATACCTACTGAAAATCAACTTGCTGATGTCTTTAAAGAACCCTTAAGTGAATCCAGATTTAATAAATTAATAAGTGAGTTTAGGTATGCTAAATCTACGACCATAAATTCTATGCTCTAGTTGGTGCTAACCATGAAGATAAAAAGGCTATGTCAAAATTATTGAGATGACTAAGAGAAACCACGATTATGGAGTAATCTCGACATGGCAGAGAAGCCCACTATGATGACAACATTACTACCAAGTCCAAGTAACCTTTCTGATAAGTGCCTCGTGGACAAACCTGACCCTTAGTTTTAGACTAAGAGGTTGGCCCTTCCTGAGCAACCTTAAACCAGAAGGGATACTGATTCAGAATGCACCACAAAGACTAGTAGAGATAACGATTGTGGAGCAGGTTCAGAAATAAATTCAACAATCATGGAGTAGCCTCGACAATTGTAGTCATTCTGAAGGATACACTAGCTATGGGGGAGCTAAGGGCAAATCAGTACTTTTTATATGACTTAAAATCATGGAGCCCTGCAGAACTTGACACGTGCCCCACTCTGTAGATCGTGAAAGAGGGAAGTTACAAATATATTTGAAATATTCTTTTGATAGTTCACCTTTGAACTTCAAAAGCCTATCTCTCTCTTTCTCTCTCACTAGAAACCCTAGCTTTCAGAACGCTCATTGAATTTTTGCACGTCTCAGGAAAATCACAGTAATCAATGGCTGCTTCCAATGTTGTATTTGGTTACCAACTATGCTTCGACAAATTCAAGACAACTGACCCATAGTTTCACAAAATCTTATCCCTTTTGAAGAAAGCTGGTCTCGAAGAAGCTCTGAGCACCAGCACAAGAATTTACCCGAAGCTAGTGAAAGAATTCTATTGCAATGGAGTATTCGAAAATGACGTCATCACTACAAAGGTCAAGGGAGTGCAGATTCAGTTCGGAGCTGAAGATATAAACCTAGCCCTAGGTTTTAAATCAAAGGGCCTTCCATTTTTTAGCGTCATCGACTTTCATGAAGGTCTAAAGAGGATGCACCACAAGAAGGTTCAAGGGCTACAAGAATAAAGAATTTCCCAAGAAGTACGAGTTTCTGGCTGATATTATTATGAAATACATATGCTATAAGAGCTCTGGTCACGACTCTGTAAATGAGAACCAACTGAAGATTATGACAGCCATCTGCTTCAAATCCCAAATCAACTATGGAGCCTTACTCATGGGTTGGATTGGGAAGTGGATTCTCAACACAAAGAAGGCAAATAGCTCAAGCAAGATGCTCTATGGGAGATTCATAAGCATTATTCTCTAATCTCCTCTGGGAGATTAAATTGGAGACAAGGAAGGTGCACCCATCAACTCCAATAAAAAGATGACTCGGCATCTCTTTGAAAATTGAAAAAGGAACCCTGTAGAGAACGTGAAGATGATGTCTAAGTCCAGCGGAAGGACTGGTGAAGTGAAGAAATCTATTTTGCATGGAAACATGTCTGTGGTAAAGGAAGCTGAAGAAGAAGAAGTCAACCACGAAGAACCCTCTTCTCTGGTCAGAAAGAGTAAGGGTAAGAGGAAATTGAAAGAATGTGTTAAGATGGAAGAAGAGCCTCAAGGCTTAACCACTAATGTCCCCCAAGGGGGTTCTGGTACTAGGGTTCTAGGTCTTGTCACTTAAAGGGAACTCACACTGGAAGTGATCGAATCACCAGAAGAAGTTCTAAAAGAGAAGAAGAAGAAGAAGAAGAAGCATAGTAAGGATAAGGCTGAAGGAAGTTCTGAGCCTTAAAAAAAGAAACGCAGCCATCGAATAAAGAAATCTTCACTCACCATGATCGTGGAGTCATTATCGATCGTGGAGTCTAGACTTACCATCATTCCAGAGAAGGATGCTGTAACAGTCTCTCAGCCCGAACAAACTGTCAGAGCTGAAGCTGAAGAAAGTGCTAAGGCTGCGACTGAGCCCAGGAGAACAAAGAGAAAGCTTGTAAAGAAATATGTTCTTGTCAATGAAGAAGCCTTGAAGGAGGAAGAAAGAAGAATTGCTGCTGAGAAGGCTAAACCAAGATCTGAGCCTTAAGCATCTGATACTCATAATGAGTACTTGGATGAGACCAGGATGATTGTTGATGTGATAGCCAACCTCAACAGTGCAGTAACCCCTACTGTATCTGATCAAGCTATCGTTCATGCTGAGGAGAAGGTGCCATAAGTAATTAAGGAGAGTACAGCTAATGTTGAGGGGGAGTCTCTCGAAGCACCTGAGACAGAGAATGCTACAGCTAAGGAGGAGCTACCAAAAGATGCTCATGAAGTCCCCTCTTCCTTTCAAGAAATCGTAGTCTCTGAAGCTGTAGAAATGGAAAGTATTGAAGCTATGAAGATGGAGAGTGCTGAAGAACATAAGGGAGATGCTGAGATGATGGATGTGGTGGAAATTTCAAATGAAGGTGATGAAGACAAGGAAGAAGAAGAGGAAGAAGAAGTTGAGATTACTGCAGTGGGTTGGGGAGGAGAAAGGAGAGACAACTAAAATCAATTGTTCTCCTACATGCCCATGCTGTCCTATCACAGATCCCTGAATCCTCAACTCTTGGGATCACATATTCTGGGCATACAAAGCTTATCCAGCAATCTTGGTGCTAGCCCAAAGATTCCCAAGCAACCTCAACTTTGCTCAGAAGCTGATCACTAATCGTCTTAAGAGACTAAGCATGAGGTACACTCTATTCCCATCTCTTTCATAGTTAACCACTGCCCTCTATCAAACTTCCACCAGTTTAATGAATTGCCAAGATGGTTGGACGTGGTTCTTAACCCACTGAACCAATTTCTAGTTATAGAGTCCCAAAACTCTGTAACTGATGAACCAAATAACCATCTTTCCCTTATCGTCGAACCAACTGATAATGACTCCATAGTCGTCGAGCAATAATTTACACTCGTCAAACAACAACCCTTGGTTGTCGAACAAAGATTCATAATCGTTGAACGACTACTAGACACCACGACCATTGAGCCACCAAACCAAACCATCGAGCCAATTATCCCATATACTAAACCATCCTCCTTTCCCATACACCAATCCCAAACACCTCTCACACAGTCAAATATTCCCTCGTCCTCCCACAATGAATATTTTTATATGAAACTTGCTCTCACAAGTATGTCAAGGCCAAGGGAGCATACTACGGCCTCCCCTCCTGATATTAAGAAGATCTTTGATCATCTTTCTCTACTCCCCACCAAACCAAAGAGGAGCTTGCTGATCTAACAAGCCAAATGGTCCTAGAGACAGAGGAGAATCTTGAACCTCACTCCCTGGCACTTCATAAATGCTACAATCACATGATCGAGTCTATAAATATTCTGCCTGGAAATTTGGCGACTGAGCTCTCAAAAAGACTGAAGGAGATTATAAAGGAGATGAGCGACAGTCTTAGGAAAAGGGATGCAATCCACTTTTAAGCTTCTAACAAGCATAAGGAGGCAGTGCAACTTCTCCAGAAAACTCAAGAATCTGAAAATGCTCTTCTTGCTGATCAGATCCACCAGCTGCGTCTATCCCTGCACGAATTCCAAGAGTATTCTATGACTCAAAAAAAATAGACTACAGATATCATGTCCAGGTTGAAGCAACAAAGAAGAAATACTGAAACCATGGTTGAAGAGAATCACAGTTACATTGCTCAAAATCGTTCTCAAATGCATGAGCTGGTGCAAGGAGTCAATCGTCTGTTAGAAGACATTCGAGCCCTGGATGCTGACATAAAGGGGGAGAATAAAGAGGAAGGAGAGAAAGGCAAGGGCAAAGGGAAAGGAAACAAATTACATCGAGGAGCAACACAAGAAGCCAGCCTCGCTATCAGACTCAACGAATTGAACAGCAGCAGCGCCAACCAATCATCATGGCGCAACCTATAAGGAGTCAAGGCCCATCTTTTAGCCCACAAGGAGTATCCAATACTGGCTTTAGCATGCCCATTGGATATCCTACCTTTATGAACAGACATGATAATGGAGAAAGGCTAAGTCAAAGTGAGCTAAAATATATTACATGGTGAGATAAAGTCAGCAGAAGAAGGAGAGCTGAAGAGTATGCCAATCCAAGGAATAGAAGGCAAAGAAAATAGTGAGATAAATTTAAATTTGTTTCTTATTGATGTAACTGTGCTAAATTGTAATATCTGTTTCACAACATCAATAAATTCATGCTTATTCTCTAAAGAATTCAGTTGCTCACTGAAACACTAAGTTATATTTACTTTCTAGCATCCTGCATTTAGAAATTGATGATATGATGCAAATCTCCTTAGTTATGTCAACATCAAATAGGGGGAGATTGCTGGGAATTGCATATTCAAATTTGATGTTAAAAGTAAATATATATACTTATGTGTAAAGTTTTTTTATAGAACATATGTACAAAGACTTAGATGGAAGATCAAAATTTTAAGGTTGATCTATGCTAAATGTTTATCATTTTGTAAATGAATGTACAGAAGAAAGATCAAATCTGTTAGGTTGATCTCTTGAAAAGTAATAGATAGGGCTTAACAGAATCATAGTCTGTCAAGCTAGCCGAGAGATTGCAGAAGTCAAGGCAGAATCGTGGAATATCAAGGAAGTTTCTTAGAATCATAGTCTGTCTTGGAAGCCACACTCAGAATCATAGAGATAGTCCGAGTGCCTGCCGAGCCAAGTCAAGATTTGCAGTCAGCTCTCAGAAACATGGAGTCTGCTAGACAATCAAGTAGGGATCTTAGTCTATCAAATCTTAAGAGAAATCATAGTGTTCTCTATGATCAAGACTGAATCATGTATGAGCACAACATCACACAACGATCATGGTACAAAACAACGATCATGGTGTTTCTTCAGTTAGCTTCAGAAGCATCAAGCTCTGCCCATCTGATGAAGAAGAAAGCATAACAAATGAAGAAAGGCTTATGAACGTTGACATTTTGGGAGTCCCAATGATGCTAATATCCATCTTTAGTTCAAATCAAAGAAGCGTATGGAAGAAGCTAAAGAGAGTACTTTTTATCTGCTGAAAACACCTTTTCAGGTGTTGGGTGAGAAAGCAAACTGCTGTGTCAGGTGGGCCAGACAGCAGAACTCCATATTCCCACGATGTCAACATCAGTGCTCAGAAATGTCTAGAGCATTAAATGCTGCAACGGATGCCTTCAATGAAAAGAATTCAAAGGCTCCTACATAAGCAATATTGACTGAAGATTCAGACTAAGCAAGAAAGAACGATAAAGCTAAAGAACACTCAACGTCCAAACTCTACGATCTAGATAGAAAGCTTGCTCAGCTACTCAGTTCTTTCGAACGTATGCTTAACTACAACTTAGTAGCACACCCAAGAACTCAACTCTCGTCAAGTGTATTCCAAGTCTGCTGGACTTGAAGAGTTCTAAGTGAACTAAGAAGTTCCAAGACTGCTGGTCTTGAAGAAATCTAAGTGATTCAAAGATTGTAAAGATATCCTTAGTGGATTTCCTACTCGTGTAGTAAAAGAGTGGATTTGGAGCCTTGCTCTGAACCACTTAAAATCATTGTGTTTGATATATATGCTATAATTGTTATATCTGTCATAAACTGCTTATCACCTATTAACTTGGTTTATCTTAAGGGGAACAAACAAATCATATATTCCGTTGTGGTTAATTTATTAACAAATCTTATAAGTATTTTGAAAAAGAAAAAGTTTTAAAATATCTATTCAAACCCCCTTCTAGATAACTATTGTGCCGCTAGGAACTAACACAGCTAACAAAACCCCGAAAATCATCAACCTCAACAGAAAGCAGAAGGCTGATGATATTCTGAAGAAGGTCCAATAAATGGAAGAAACCATCCGGTCCATCAAAGGGACTGGGGCATTTGGGAGCTTGAATAACTCAGATTTATGTATATTTCCAGGGGCTCGATATCCCGACAAGTTTTAAGTCCCTGATTTTGAGAAATATGATGAATTAGAAGATCCCTACACCCATTTGAAGGTCTTCATCGGAGAGCTCAGATCCTATATAGAGGACGAGAAGCGCAGAATGCAACTATTCCAAAAGAGTTTGACAGAGAGGCTAGAGCCTGGTATGCCCGACTAGACAATTCAAAAATTCACAGCTGGGAAGAGCTAGCACATGCTTTCCTTAATCAATACAGCTTCCAGTTGAAAAGTAGTATGCATACAAGCCAATCATGTATGATGATAAAGCATATACTTTGGAGACGATCTTATTTATATATTAATAAAAGTATAAACTTATTAAAGATATTTAACTATCTACATGATGTTGTTTTATAGTATGTAAATAACCAATAGTTTTAAGCAATGATTTAACTATCTATATTAATAAAAGTATACAAAGTTGGTATTTGGTAAATATTAGTTGGTCGGAAAACCGATCACTAAACACGCGCAAGTATACGCGGTCTAACAAGTAATACAGTGATAAGAAAAGTGTCGTACCCACGAGGAACTATCACTAATATTTACCAAATACCAACTTTGTATCGCTTTAGTCTTATTCGAACAGTAAACTAATAAGAGTATGGCTAAACTAGTTATAACTAATTATTAAAGCAAGTAAACGGATAACGAATGGTAATCGAAGGAATTACAAGCTAAGGTTACAACTTCACCCCACACAGGCATTCCGTCGAACACCTGGCGTGCTATGCTTCATCAAACTTCCTACCCTTCTCTCTTTGGTCTTAATGGTCACGACAGTTTGTCGACCGAGAACACACAGGTGTTCATACACCTCTGTCGAGGTATGCACAAACGTAACCTCTCCAGATCCACCCGATAGGGAATAGAACAGAAAGGAACGTCCAAGCTAGGTGATAATCCTACACATATCTATGTGAATTAACCTAACAAGGATTAAAGCATAAGTTCTCAATTAGGTCACATGTGGCACACAGATATATGTCTATTCTACGCACAACTTATGCAGTCGAAACCCATAATCACATGCCAATATATTTAGGTGTAAATCTACAATTCTTCTTTCGATATCATATAGATTACCAAAATCATCACTAATGTCTTAGTGAGAATCGTTAAGCATGAATATATTAAACCAAACCATATGGTGCCAACCAAAGAGATAAGACAGTCAATTTAACTAACAAAGGGTTCCATTATAACCTTAGAGCTAATACTTAGTTCATAGCTATTGAACAAAATATAAGTAGCAATAAAGACAACATTTATGGATTACAAAAGTAGAGGAAATAAATGGATAAGAATAAAATCTGTCAAGCCTCTTCAGTCTCCAAGCATTCCGCTCCTTTCTAGCTCTCCAATCCGTGTAGCTCAATGCTCTTGTTGCTCCAAGGAACACCCAAACTTTACCCTAATCCACCTAATCTATATTTACAAACATTACCTAATAACTAAAGAGAGAAAGTACAAAAGAGAAGAGAAAACTATATTATCCTAAGCTAAGCTAACCGATTCTCTACCAGTATCCCCCCTCTTCCTTTCTTTTCTCTTGCTCTCCCCTTATATATCTGTTCTTCTCTTTTTCTAGGTCAAAAGCAAGCCTTCTCTGTCTGGGCACCGGAGGTCGCGCTGCGGCGCGGGCAATAGACTTATAAGTGGCGCTGCGGCGCCACGTTAAACTCAAAAGACCGGCATCCACGCTGCAGCCTGAGTTTATAAAGGCTCAGGGGCGCTGCAGCGCCATGGTGACGTCAGGCTGAATAGACATGCGGCGCTGCGGCGCGAGATGGAGGCATAGCATTGACGCTGCGGCGCCAGTGTATGTAAATTGCCCATTTTGCCTAGAAAAGTCCTGTAGAGCCTGCAACACAACGGTTAAGCATACTAATACTAAAATAATATAAAACTATATAAACATAGCGAAGATCGGGCAACTATTTAAGCCATAAAGTATCCGATTCGCGGGTATAAATCCCACTCATCAGTATAATGAGTTACATATGGAGATAATGAATGATCAATAAATAATCTATCACTTCTAGTAAAAGAATAGATATGTCTTGTGTGATTCATTAAATGACAACCCAATAGTACTTAGCCAAGGCAGAATGAAATTAGAAAGGAGTTTCTAATTTGCATTATTTGGAGTTGTGCATTTTCCAATCGAAATACACATGATTAAATAAAATAAGACTTGACAGTAATTCCATGTCTTATATTTAATTGGGACATTGTATGGTGGAAGTATTGAATTGTACGGTAACTATTTACTCACAGGTTCTTTTATGATTGATGTTGAAATTTATATTATCTGGAAAGTCGTTGATTACTAAGGAGGCTTATCCCTATTGTAGAATAAATATTATTTATGTAAATAGATTATTAGTTTAATTTATTTATTTAAATAAGATTAGAATTGTTCTAATTAATTTATTCATAACCGGTTTAATATAGAGAACCTAAAGGGTCACACCATAAAAGGAAGAATAATTATTTAAGAATGTAATGGCATAATCGTAATAATGCATTAAGTGTAATTAATTTAATCTATGGTGATAGAATAAATTAAATAGCTTAATGTTTATTATTTAATATTTTGGAAATATTAAATATAAATTAATAAGAGGAGTCTTGTTAATATTATTACAATTATTATTATTTTAATTTCTAAAGGAGTTTAGGAATTAATTTAATATTAGTACTCTCATTTATTCCTAATAAGATTAGAAGGCAAATTAATTAAATAAAATTAATTAATTATTCTCAATGTGGTGGGAAGCCTAAATTAATTAAAGGAGTTTAAATAATTAATTAACCCCATGTCTAATAGGATTAGAAGGGTTTACCAATATCTATATAAGAGGAGTCTTGTAATAGATATAAGTTGATGCAATTCTAATTGTTGGAGAGTACTCCTTTTCTATCGTGGATAAAAAACTAGGGTTTAGCCAACCACCCTCCTTCTTGATAATTCCTCTTCTTTGGTGGATCACCTTAGAGGCTAAACACTTGGGTGGCTAATATTGATCAAAGGAAGGAATCTAACCCAGAAATTCAAGGAGATAATGAAGAAAAAGGAGTTGAACTCGTACCTGTGAAAGCTTCGTTCTTCAAGGGTATGATTCCATAACTTCTTATTTATCATTTTAAATTAATAATTTGCATAAAGGACGACCCGGGTAATGGTTTTGTAGAAATTTTTAAAACTCTGATATACCATGCTTCCGCTTATTTTGCAATTTGATTGTGTCACGATTTCATACAAACCCAACACCAGTCTCAGATAGCTCCGGATAGGTACCAAATCACCGAAGTCAAGAAGAAAAACACACTGAGTCATTCAGAGAGTATGCCCAACGATTGAGACAGATGGCGGCACAAGTCACCCCACCCATGACAGAGACTGAGATAGTCCTGACCTTCATAGACATTCAAGAAGCTCCATATTACGAGATGGTCCTAGCGGGTATAGGAAAACAATTCTCGGAGATGATCAAACACGGAGAGATGACCGAAATGGGGCTAAAGTATGGGAAGATAAAAGATCTTACCGCCTTGGAAGCCGTGACCTAGCATATCCAATCTGGGAGTTATGGGAATAATCGCCGAAGAGTACACAAGAAGAAAGAAGAAGAAGTGTCCTTAGTACTACAAGGACAAAATCAAAGAGGCAGTTCGAGCAGCCTGCCTATTCATAAGAGAAACTATCCCCCTTTCCAAGCTCCTGCACAACCTTTTAACCCTCCATTTCAGAAAGCGGGAGAAGTCAGACGTCGAAGAACGTTTACCCCCTTGGGAGATTCACTAGAAAATGTGCTGAAACTGCTGACAGCACAAAAGAAGATTTTTCAACTCCTTCTGCCAGTCAGTTCCGGCGGAAGGAATTTCGACCCAAGTAAAAAGTGTACATATCATTTCGGATCCCCAGGCCACGATACACAAGACTTTTGGTCTCTCAAGCACAAAATCCAAGACTTAATAGACAACGGGGAGATTGTGGTGACAAAGTAAGAGCAACTACATGTGCAAGATCATTCCCTCCCTCAATATAATGAGGAAAGTGTCAATATGATTAGCACAAAGAACGGAGAAGGATTAAAACACCTCCGGCATGTTGGAAAGTCAACTCAATCAAGTATCAATAGCCCAGATTGTTGGGATTTCTGAGAGAAGCAGTTCCTGATAGAACAGGAAGTCAAGGCCATTAAGGAACAAATTAACAAGTTGGCAGAGTTGGTCGTGTATCAACATCAGATAACCAGACAGCTGATATATCAAACCAACCAGCATGAATCGAGTCCTCCTACACCGGAAATTAGCCCCATTACTATGAGGGATCATTACCGATTTTTTGAGAGTGAACCCTGGGCCGACAAGGTGGCCAAGGAAGAGAAGTTTCAAGCTGATAGAGAATTTGCCTTCCAGAGAAATTTTACTAATCTGAATCAGCTTATGAAAGAAATCCTTCAAATGTTGTTCAATGAGGGGCTGGTTGCGGACTTGTTACCCCCGGTGAACCCTCGATCTAGGAATTTCAAGCTTGACCGGATCTGTCAGTATCATTCGTGTAACGAATGAGAATTTAATATATAAATTTTTAATATTTATTAAATTAAATAAATATTTTTAATTAATTTATTTTTTGAGTTAAATAAATAATTTATATGATTGATGTGGGGTGATTTAATTAAGTACAATATATTAATTAAATGAATATTAAATATTTAATTTAATTGATGTGTAATGATTTTATGGTATAGTTCCAATTTAATTGAGATAATTAAATTAGATGAAGTTTATGTATTAATTGTTACATGAGATTGTAATTACCGAGTAATTATAATCGTTATGTGACAAATTTTATTTGGTTAGATTATGTTAACTTTAATTTAATTAAATTAGAATGTAAGATTTAATTAATTAAAGTGTAACATTAAAAATATGTTTTAAAGAATTTATTAAAAGAATAAAAAGGGATTTTAAATTAGTTTTATCTAAACAAGGCCCTTGCACCTATTTTAATTTCGTTTTGCCAAACGTGGCCTTAACTAATAAAAACCTGTTTTTAAATAAGCATGTTTTGTCAAACAAGCCTTATGGCTTTTAAAATTCAAAATAGTGTAACTTATATATTAATGGTAATTATTATAATTAATAAGGGGTTATTATGTTTTATATTTATGATTGTATTATATGTATATAGATATATGTATATTACAATATACGTTAGTTAAAACAAAAGAGTTAGTCAGTTAGAACAAAGAAGAAGAAAAGAAAAGAGATAAAAAGAAGAGAGAAGAAAAAGAAGAGGAAGGAAAGCTTGAGAATTCAAAGCATCAACACCATCATCTTTTCTCCTAACACTAAGCTTAAGGGTATAATCCTAAACCTTGTAGTTTAGGAATTTTGTCTTTATGTTCTTCAAATTTTATTATCTGTATATCATAGTTTTTCATGAAAATTTGTATAAACATGATGTATATATAACTTGTGTTCATAAAATGTTTATATATGAATTGTATGATGATTTTAGTTGGTTAATTTATGTAAACATGATGGACATAAAGAAATTGTGTTCATTAAAAGTTAGAGTGAAGTAGTTTTGATAATTGGCTTCGTTGAAATCAAAATTCATGTTTGATTGTTAATTGTTATGTAAATTGATTATAGATTATGTTAATATGCTAAGAAACGAATTCAATATGATTTGAATTGTGTATTTTGATTTGTAAATAAAGTCACAGTGTTCAATTTCATCAAGAACACTAAAAATTATCTTTTCTTCAAAATTAATGAAATTTAGAGCTTTGAGTATGTGTTATGATGATTATGTATATATATATATATTAAAAACATATTAGAAGCTTTAAATTATATTTTCTATAAAGTTTTATATGCAATATGTTAGTTAAAATCAGAATTTAGTGCGAAGAAATAAGCCAAATTAACTTTTTCTCTGCACAGTTCGCGAACCAGTCTTCTTCCGCCGCAAGGTGCCTGCCCCGGCGATCCAACCAAAAGCAAAACACCCGCCCCGGTGGGTTGGGGGGTGCATAATTGTAGGATTTTTTTTTTTTTTTGTAGTTTTGTTTGTATCATGAAAAGCTAACCTAATGTGATAAACTTGATGACATATAGGCATACATTAAAATGCTAAATGGACAGTAATGAATTATAGTTGTGACGCCCCCAAATTCTAAGACCGCCACTTGGTCTCTCGAATTCGGTTCATCACGTGCTCATGGTAATACATCACAATAATAATAACTAAATATTGCACAATCACAGCGGAAATTCTATTCTAGAATAATTTATAATGATTTATTATAATTATTCCCCCAAGTCTCGCAACCTACAGTACTTAATAGATAACATAATAATATCAATAAATGACTTATTACATAATCTAACTTAAGCTTAAACATAATCAAATCCAGTCTTACTACATTATCTTAATACAACATTAAAATATTAAAACATAAAAGAGACAAGCTAGTTGGTAGCCTTGCCCTTGCCCTTATCAATGCTCGAAGGTTCGCCATGCTCTGCCTTAACTGAAATGTTTTAGGAAAAAGCAAGAATGAGCACAAATTGCTCAGCAAGTAATATACAACAAGGGTAAATGATATAATTCTCAATTCTCGAAAGGGTATAGGAAAGTTTGATAGTTCAAGGATAGCAAGAATATCAACAGTTCTCAATAACAGTCACTAAGGACAGAATAATATCAATATGATTCAATAATAAATCAATTCAAGATTTCAAGATAACTGAATACTGAGCAGTCACTAAGGACTATGAACTTCCACCGGATTTGACAGTAATAAACTGAAAATCCAACAAAAACAGATACAACAGGTGATCAGCCTAAAGTACCCTCGTTATGCATAACAATCAATCATACTCAAGTGCGCGCGTCGGTTCTCCGACAGTTATAGTTTGTTCTTCTCAGTCATATATAAGATCCCGCACCAATCAATTGGTTTTGGGTCGTTTTTCAATAATATAAGTCTAGCCGAATCAAATGGCATAGACACTTTCACAATATTCATTAACAACACTAAGTTCAACATGAATAATAGCTTTAATGAAATAAGAGTTCAAGTATGCTAATTCAATTCAAACGATTAAGTAGGAAACTAGTTCGCAATATACAAAGATAGAATATTCGTATCCAAAGAGATAAGGTTTAGATACTCGCTTACGATATCCGTTAAGTAGTGCAAGGTTTTAGGATACTTGCCTTATGCGTAGTTTATTCACGTAAAGCTAGCCAACACTTTCGAATCCTATATATAATGTATTACATGCATAAGATTTTCATTAGTTAACACATCCGTTACACAACTTATTACTCAATATACATATATGTTACTATCTTAGTCACATGTCATACTTATACTCATATGGTATAAAATCAGATCACGAATCAAGTACATAGTTATAATATAAATGATATTATACCAACTCATCATGTTCAAGTAGCTATGATTCTATGACCCATGGGCTTCCATTATATAAGTTAAACATTATCTTGTTACTTAATCATCGCCTATGCACATATATCAGTAGGGTGTAAACCATTTCTAGCAATGTAGGCATCATATAAGCTATCTGTCCAAAATCAGATTGTCAAACTGCATGGCTTCTGATTCCAGGCCGGCGCAGCTGCGCCATGGCTAAGCCTAGGTACAGCGCAGCTGCGCAGCCCTCTGGCCAAGCCAAGGCTGAGCTGTGCCTTATGGTTTCTGTCCGGTCATGCAAGCCAACAACACCACATAGCATATAAACATATTAAAAGATACTTTTATGTTTGTACAACCTTTCCTCGTTTCAATTATATGTGATATAGATTCTAAGTCAATACTTTCAATGACTAAAAGTCATTCAAGGACACGAACTCATAAGGTCTAACATGCTCGCTTTTTAAACACTTAAAATGTTCACATAACTTGTAGTAAACATGTTCATGAGTTTTCATATCACATATATGCAACTATCATTATCATTAGTTTGAAAGCATACTTTATTTACGCAAATTTGGTTTCATTACAAGTAACATAGTAGGTAAACATGAATGATACCTTAGCAAGTCTACAAGTTCTATCAAACATGTTCATAAGTATCGAAGTTCAAATCTCAATGTAACATGCCAACGTTCACGTTTAACACTTATACTTTAATTAATAAAGTTTGCTAATACGTTCTAACACGTTCATGCTATATTATGAAATTTATATACGTAAGTTAATGTGTCCGATATGTATGTCAAGGCCATAGAAACATATTCGAAAATCAGAATATATATATGATTCTTTATATGTCAAGGTTTGCCTTTAAAACTTATATTTTCGTTAGAAATGAGCACTAGTTAGGTTCACATGTCCATATTATATCATGGAACCAATATAGACAAGCTAACATGCACTTCATGTGTTTCTAAGTCATACTATTATGTTCGCAAGGTCAGAATATCAACATGGCATGTACATATATCAAAGTTCATTTATAAACTCTAAGTTTGCTTCAACACTATAAGTCTTCACCAATCATGCATAAAACATGTTTGCGCTATCTCCACGTACTCATATAGGCATGCTACTTATGTTCTTAAACTTGTTCTAAAGTGTTATTATAAGTTAGCATGTAACAGTCTGGATCAAAAGCAGAATCTGGAATCAGTGACCGGCGCAGCTGCGCAGTGCCCCAGTTCAAAACTGGCGCAGCTGCGCAGGGCCTAATCCACCAAAACGCAAGCCTAGCACTGGCGCAGCTGCGCAGCACCCTAGTATAACCAGGGCGCAGCTGCGCCGTTACCTGTACAGAGCTAGAAGCTCCTGGTTCGGCAGACAGCAACCCAATTCATAAAATTCATTCACGAAAACAATCACATTGTATTCCAACATGCTTATAAGTCTATTATAACAACTAAACAAGCTTTCTATAATCCATGTGGCATGTTTTGCACCCATAATCAAGAAATGAAATTTTGACAGTAAACAGAAATGGAGTTTTGACAGAAATGAAAATGAAGACAGGGAATGGAATTATACCTTCGAAGCACGAATTAAACTTGCTAATGCTGCTATAGGATTCTCTACTAACACTGATATATAAGGCTCTCACTCAACACTCTAGCAATTTTCAGCAATTGATATGTGAAGAACAAGAGTTCCTATTTGTAGAGAAATCCTTACACAGGCAATGAGATTATACCACAAATCAAACCAACGTAAATTTGGATTGTATAGAGGTTAATGGAGAGTTGGTAATTAGTTGGTGAAACTCATTATCAATACCACTCCCTTGTTCATTATGATAGCTAGAATGTGCTGAGTTTGAGGATATAGGAGTAGGATAGCTTCATGTGTATTCACGTGAAGAGCAAATGGGACACTTAAAATGAGACAATTGATTTAACTTCTCAGCATTTGCAAATACTACACTTGTATACACACACCATATACTTATGTTATATATTATATGTACTCTTAGGTTATAATTTAAATCACAATGTACTTCACATAATGTAATAAGTGTAATTTACACACATATAATCCATGTACATTTATCTTACTGATATAATACAATCGGATACTACCACATTACATTATATCATATATTATTAAATTGTATTAATCAACAATTATTTATAATATATCCATGATACATTATTTTACTGTATACACACTCACCTTGTCACATAGGCATTATCATATATTCCTAACATATAGTTTTAACATAACATAATCACATTATGCTTCATGTAATATATGGTTTCTATGTGTAAGATATTTGCATTGTATTATATAACATAGTTTATGTATATACATGCATGGTCACACTTAAGTGTCTCTCTACACTATATAATATAGTTGTATTCCATATACTTTATATATTCAAGTATTGCACATTTTGCACATATCAATTAATATAATTTTATTATATTAATCACTCACTTATTTGTTTTATTATTCATAATGTCAAATAAATAGACTATTTATCTCGTTGATTAATTAACAATAATATTAATTAATTTATTCCTCATTGATTATTAATTACACCAAATTAATAATCATAGTATTAATTAACAAATATAAATCTCAGCACAATTATAAACAAGTGGTTTATTATTATTATATTTCTTGCAATAATAATAATCACATTTTATTAATCAACCACAGTTAATATCTCACAACAATCAATTAATATCCTCTAATAACAATTAACAATTAATATAGATTAATTGTTCACTTAAAAATTATTCGTCAATTAATATAATTATTAATATCTTCCATCACTGTGCCACACTAGGCTCTCAACGAGTTTATCACAAACTCTACATTTTCCTCAATTGTCATAAATATTCAATTTAATATAATTGAATTAATCATTCTCATAATACAAAATTCAAATAAATTCTCATTTCCATTAATATATTTATTTAATAATATATGGAAATTCTCGGGTATTACATCCTCCCCCCCTTATAAAAATTCCGTCCCGGAATTGCTACAAGGTTACACAAATAAATGGGGATAATCCCTCATTATCCTACCTTCTAATTCCCACGTTGCCTCCTCGACATCGTGGTTACGCCAAAGTACCTTTACAGACGAAATAACTTTATTTCTCAAAGTTTGTTCTTTCCTATCTAATATCTGGACAGGAATTTCTTCATACGCCAAGTTCTTCTCCACTTGAATGGGCTCGTAAGAAATTATGTGCTTGTAGTCAGCCTTGTACGGTCGCAACACGGAAATGTGAAACACGTTGTGGATGTGCTCCAATTCGGGTGGCAACGCAATTTTGTATGCCACTTCGCCCACTCGCTTCAGTATCTCGAACGGTCCTATGAATCTTGGACTCAATTTTCCTTTCTTGCCGAAACGGATTTTTCCCTTCCATGGAGATACTTTCAAGAATACAAAACTGCCGACTTTGAAGTCTCGGTCCTGCCGATGCAAATCTGCGTATTTCTTCTGGCGATCTTGAGCTGCTAATAATCTGGCTCTTATCACTGTCACCACGTCTGCGGTTTGTTGAACTAATTCTGGTCCGAGTATTCGTCGTTCTCCGACTTCGTCCCAACATAATGGCGTTCTGCATTTTCTCCCGTAAAGAGCTTCATACGGTGGCATGCCGATACTCGCATGGTAACTATTATTATACGCAAATTCGACTAAGGGTAGGTGGTCGTCCCAATTTCCCTTAAAATCCATCACGCAAGTCCTAAGCATGTCCTCCAGCGTTTGTATTGTTCGCTCACTTTGTCCGTCTGTTTGAGGATGATAAGCTGTACTCAACCTCAACTGCGTTCCCATTCTTTCTTGCAAGCTCTTCCAAAAATTGGACGTGAAGCGCGGATCTCGATCAGAGACAATTGACACCGGCACTCCATGTCGTGAAATAATTTCTTTTACATATAGGCTTGCTAATTGGTTCAAATTGTAGCGGATCTTGATTGGTAGAAAGTGTGCGGTCTTCGTTAGTCGATCCACGATAACCCAAATAGCATCATAACCTTTCTGTGTAACTGGAAGTCCTACCACGAAGTCCATGGTAATATGCTCCCATTTCCATTCTGGTATTTCTAACGGTTGTAGTAAACCACTTGGCCGCTGATGCTCTGCTTTAACGCGTTGGCAAGTCAAGCATCTACTGACGCACTCCGCGACTTCCCGTTTCAAATTGGGCCACCAAAAATGTTGCCTTAGATCTTGGTACATCTTTGTGCCTCCTGGATGAACGGAATATGTCGTATTATGTGCCTCAAGCAAAATCTCTTCCCTCAACTCGGTTACCGCTGGTACCCACACTCTCCCTTCAAATCTCAAAATACCGTCTTTATCCATTCGAAATTTTCCTTCCTCATTTTCTGTGATCCTCTTTCGGATTTTCTCACACTCTTCATCCTTTTCTTGAGCTTCCTTTACTCTATCCAACAACGTCGGACAAGCTTCCATTACAATTAACTTCTCACCAGACTTTTCTGGTCCTTTCACTTCTATCTCCAATTTCTCCATTTCTCTTATCAATTCCTCCTGAGTCGTCAAATTAAACAACTTCTCCCTTCCTTTCCTGCTCAGAGCGTCGGCAACCACATTTGCCTTTCCCGGGTGATAAAGAATATCGCAGTCATAGTCTTTGATTAATTCTAACCACCTTCTCTGCCGCATGTTTAACTCCTTCTGTGTGAAGATATATTTCAGACTCTTGTGGTCCGTGTATATCTCACATTTTTCTCCGTATAGATAATGTCTCCATATCTTTAACGCAAAAACTACTGCCGCTAACTCTAAGTCGTGAGTAGGGTATCGTTTTTCGTAATCCTTTAATTGTCGTGATGCATATGCAATGACCTTGCCGTGCTGCATAAGCACACAGCCAAGTCCCTTGTGCGATGCATCACTATACACCACAAAATTTCCCGCATCATCTGGTAATGATAACACAGGTGCTTCGCTCAATCTCCTTTTCAGTTCTTGAAAACTTTCTTCGCATTTGTCGGTCCATACAAATTTCACCGTCTTTCTAGTCAAATTGGTCAACGGGGTTGCTATCTTAGAAAAATCTTGGATAAATCTCCGATAGTACCCAGCTAACCCTAAGAAGCTTCTCACCTCTGTCGGTGTTTTCGGTTGTTCCCAATTACTTACTGCTTCAACCTTCGCAGGGTCTACAGAGATTCCATTCTTATCCACCACGTGGCCTAAGAATTGAACCTTCTCCATCCAAAATTCGCACTTAGAAAATTTTGCATACATCTTCTCCTTCCTTAGTGCCTCCAAAACAATCTTCAGATGTTCGGCGTGTTCTTCCTCTGTCTTTGAGTAGATCAAAATGTCGTCGATAAAAACCACTACAAATTTATCCAAGTATGGCTTGAAAACTCGGTTCATCAAGTCCATAAATGCTGCCGGAGCATTAGTCAATCCGAATGACATTACCAAAAACTCGTAGTGTCCATAACGGGTTCGAAACGCAGTCTTTGGTATGTCCTCATCCCGTACCTTCAGTTGATGATATCCTGTTCGTAGGTCGATCTTTGAGAAACACTTTGCTCCCTTCAGTTGATCAAACAAGTCGTCTATCCTCGGTAGCGGATATCGGTTCTTGATCGTTACTCTGTTCAATTCTCGATAATCGATACAGAGTCTCATCGATCCGTCCTTCTTCTTAACGAATAGCACTGGTGCTCCCCAAGGAGAAACACTCGGTCGAATGTAACCCTTATCCAACAACTCTTGCAATTGTATCATCAATTCCTTCATTTCTACTGGCGCCATACGATATGGAGCTTTCGAAATCGGTGCCGTTCCCGGTGCTAAGTCTATTACGAATTCGATTTCTCTGTCTGGCGGAAGACCAGGCAGATCGTCCGGAAACACATCTTGGAATTCATTAACTACGTATATATCCTTAATTTCTACTCCCTTCTTCCGAGTATCAACGATGTAAGCTAAATATCCTCCACATCCTTTCCTTAACAATTTCTTGGCCTGCATCATCGTAACGCAACACGATTGCTTAAGCGATGAGCTACCATAAAACACTACCTTAGACTTACTCGGAGTCTGAAGGTTCACACATTTGTTCTGACAGTCAATTATCGCAGCATGGTTATACAACCAATCCATTCCCAGTATTACGTCAAATTCTCCCAGTCTAATAGGAATCAAGTCTACGCTCAGTTCATGTTTACTAATATTTGCGCGACAATTTCGATAAACGTATTCTACAGGGATTACTTCCTTATTAGCAACTTCTATGACCAAAGGATTTTCTAATCGTTCACGGGGTGTACTAAGTCTACTAGCAAATTCTTCAGATACAAAAGAACAGGTGGCACCCGAATCAAATAATACATAAGCATTTATATCATTGATTGGGATTATACCTGACACCACGTCCTTCGCAGCCACTGCGTCTTGGACGGTCATGTTAAAGGTTCTGGCGGTTGGGCGGTTGGATTGTGCCGGTCCACCGATCATCAGCTTGTTGCCTCCTTGCTGATTACTACCCCCCCCACTTCCCTTCTTTGGGCAGTCCTTAATTCGGTGCTCCGTCGAGCCACACGCAAAGCATCCTTGTATCTTTTTCGGTTTCAAACAGTTGGGCGAGATGTGCCCTTCCTGTCCGCAGTTGTAGCAAGTGCCACGTCCCTTCCAGCACTCGCCCTGGTGATTCTTCCCACACTTCGGGCATCCTTCAGCCCTCTTCTTGAAACCTCCACGAAAATTCCCTGATTGATTATTATTGTTGTTTTTGTTGTTGTTGTTGTTCTCCCACTTTCTCTTTCCCAAGTTGCTTCCTCCGCTACTGCTTCCTCCCGTACGATTCTCTCCTCCAGTATTCTTTCCTTTCTTTTCTTTGTTATACAGACTTAAGGCCTCACTGCCGCCTTCCGCAATGATTGCCTTCTCCAGTAATGTTGCAAAGGAATCAATTTGAAGAACTGATACCTTATTGAACAGCCATGGCTTCAACCCTTGTTCAAAGCGTCTAGCCTTCCTCTCTTCATCACCAACTTGGTGCTCCGCAAATCGCGCTAGCTCGTTAAACCTAGCCGCGTACTGCGCCACCGTCATCTCACCTTGTTTTAACTCTAGGAATTTCACCTCCATCCTATTCTTCATACTCTTCGGAAAGTAATTCTCGAAGAACAGTGTCTTAAACTTATCCCAAGCTATTATCCCTTCTCCAGCTCTTTGTTGATTAGCCTCCCACCAGTAGTTCGCTTCTCCCCTCATCATGTACGTGGCAAACACCGTCTTCTGATCTTCGCCTACGCTAGCTATAATGAAAGCTTTTTCGATCTCTTTGATCCACGTTTGTGCGACGATTGGGTCGGTAGTTCCCTCGAACTCCGGGGGTCCTACACTCTTAAAGTCTTTAAAGGTTGTTACTGGCACAGTTTGAGGGTTCGGGCGAACGGGTTCATTGTTCCTTCCCCTTAAGGCTTCTCCTAACAAGTCTACCAGTTTCTGGATCGGGTCTACTTGTTCTCTCTCATTGTTAACAGATTCTTCGGGTGCTGTCAATCTACGTCTGGGCGGCATTATCTGCATCACAATTTTTCATTTTATTATTATTCAAGTATATCACTTAAGTATTTCTTTTAATACTAAAAGAATAAATTTATAACACGTTTCTAAAATCAACTCCATTTATATTCATATGCCATTTCATTTTCATTACATGATTTTCCTAGCATACTGCTATAAATGTTATCACATATATCCCCTAATATCACAAAAGACGGGGAATATACCAACCTACTACCATACTACCCCCTTAACAAAAAGCTAACTCGGGGTTTACATCATCATCCCACATCTTACACAAAAGATCGGGATTACAACATAGTATATACAATACATAAAGACACAACTAGTACTACCACTAGACTGACTAAGGAAATCTCATCCCATCATCCCGCGCTCCACTGCGCTCTTGTACTCCAACTGTGCTATATACGCAACCAGCTCTCGGCTCAAGGTATGTAGAGTCTGTCCCTGTTCTGCCGGGTAGTGGTACACACCATCAATCACCCTTTCAAAAGCTGAACGGAACACATACCCCATCTTGTTCATCTTTCTCTTCTTGCACCTGACCTCGTCCTCAAGGTCGTCGGCTCTCTCATTAGACGCTTCCCACTTCTCCTCGAAGTGTAACCTATCCATCACCTCCAACTCTAGCTGAGTACGGAGTGCCTCTTTCTCAGTCTTCTCACTCAGCTCCCTCTGCTCAACCTCTTCTAGCTTCTCTGCCAAATCTACATTCCTAGCCACTGACCTGTGAAATAGAGTCCCCATCTGGATCCCTGCCTCCCTACGGTAGGCAATCTCCACCTCTAACTCTTGCATAGCCAGCTTCCTCTGGTGGTCCTCGTCCCTCAGCTTCTGGAACTCAGACTCTCTCTCGTGGGCCTCTGCCTCCAGCTCCTGAACTCTACAGTCTAACTCTAGAATACGCTCCTCGTACTCGCCTAACATCTGTTCCTCTATAGTAGCCTCATCAGAGTCCTCTACTGGCTCATCCTCCATTGGCTCCTCCTCTGGATCAGTCTCTATCTCAATCTCGATCTCATCCTCATCATCAAACTCGGATGGTGCAACTGCCTGCACTGGCACAGCCTCTAGAGGTGCCTCGTATACTACATGTATATCTCTGGGCTCCTCCTCTGCTACTCTACTAGTTACACCTGTGTCTGTCATCCTACAATCACAAACACAAGGCAAACAAACAGCAACTCCATTAGAATGTTAAATAAAACATAAGTTCATTGTATAGAATGAAGTTACATTTCATAACAGACTAAGTCTCTCAAGGAAAACTCTACATGAGTTTTATCTCCTTCCTAACTTCTAAGTTCGCCTAAGTTATAGTCTAAGGACACTCGTTCCTAAGGTTTATAACTACAGCTCTGATACCAACCTGTGACGCCCCCAAATTCTAAGACCGCCACTTGGTCTCTCGAATTCGGTTCATCACGTGCTCATGGTAATACATCACAATAATAATAACTAAATATTGCACAATCACAGCGGAAATTCTATTCTAGAATAATTTATAATGATTTATTATAATTATTCCCCCAAGTCTCGCAACCTACAGTACTTAATAGATAACATAATAATATCAATAAATGACTTATTACATAATCTAACTTAAGCTTAAACATAATCAAATCCAGTCTTACTACATTATCTTAATACAACATTAAAATATTAAAACATAAAAGAGACAAGCTAGTTGGTAGCCTTGCCCTTGCCCTTATCAATGCTCGAAGGTTCGCCATGCTCTGCCTTAACTGAAATGTTTTAGGAAAAAGCAAGAATGAGCACAAATTGCTCAGCAAGTAATATACAACAAGGGTAAATGATATAATTCTCAATTCTCGAAAGGGTATAGGAAAGTTTGATAGTTCAAGGATAGCAAGAATATCAACAGTTCTCAATAACAGTCACTAAGGACAGAATAATATCAATATGATTCAATAATAAATCAATTCAAGATTTCAAGATAACTGAATACTGAGCAGTCACTAAGGACTATGAACTTCCACCGGATTTGACAGTAATAAACTGAAAATCCAACAAAAACAGATACAACAGGTGATCAGCCTAAAGTACCCTCGTTATGCATAACAATCAATCATACTCAAGTGCGCGCGTCGGTTCTCCGACAGTTATAGTTTGTTCTTCTCAGTCATATATAAGATCCCGCACCAATCAATTGGTTTTGGGTCATTTTTCAATAATATAAGTCTAGCCGAATCAAATGGCATAGACACTTTCACAATATTCATTAACAACACTAAGTTCAACATGAATAATAGCTTTAATGAAATAAGAGTTCAAGTATGCTAATTCAATTCAAACGATTAAGTAGGAAACTAGTTCGCAATATACAAAGATAGAATATTCGTATCCAAAGAGATAAGGTTTAGATACTCGCTTACGATATCCGTTAAGTAGTGCAAGGTTTTAGGATACTTGCCTTATGCGTAGTTTATTCACGTAAAGCTAGCCAACACTTTCGAATCCTATATATAATGTATTACATGCATAAGATTTTCATTAGTTAACACATCCGTTACACAACTTATTACTCAATATACATATATGTTACTATCTTAGTCACATGTCATACTTATACTCATATGGTATAAAATCAGATCACGAATCAAGTACATAGTTATAATATAAATGATATTATACCAACTCATCATGTTCAAGTAGCTATGATTCTATGACCCATGGGCTTCCATTATATAAGTTAAACATTATCTTGTTACTTAATCATCGCCTATGCACATATATCAGTAGGGTGTAAACCATTTCTAGCAATGTAGGCATCATATAAGCTATCTGTCCAAAATCAGATTGTCAAACTGCATGGCTTCTGATTCCAGGCCGGCGCAGCTGCGCCATGGCTAAGCCTAGGTACAGCGCAGCTGCGCAGCCCTCTGGCCAAGCCAAGGCTGAGCTGTGCCTTATGGTTTCTGTCCGGTCATGCAAGCCAACAACACCACATAGCATATAAACATATTAAAAGATACTTTTATGTTTGTACAACCTTTCCTCGTTTCAATTATATGTGATATAGATTCTAAGTCAATACTTTCAATGACTAAAAGTCATTCAAGGACACGAACTCATAAGGTCTAACATGCTCGCTTTTTAAACACTTAAAATGTTCACATAACTTGTAGTAAACATGTTCATGAGTTTTCATATCACATATATGCAACTATCATTATCATTAGTTTGAAAGCATACTTTATTTACGCAAATTTGGTTTCATTACAAGTAACATAGTAGGTAAACATGAATGATACCTTAGCAAGTCTACAAGTTCTATCAAACATGTTCATAAGTATCGAAGTTCAAATCTCAATGTAACATGCCAACGTTCACGTTTAACACTTATACTTTAATTAATAAAGTTTGCTAATACGTTCTAACACGTTCATGCTATATTATGAAATTTATATACGTAAGTTAATGTGTACGATATGTATGTCAAGGCCATAGAAACATATTCGAAAATCAGAATATATATATGATTCTTTATATGTCAAGGTTTGCCTTTAAAACTTATATTTTCGTTAGAAATGAGCACTAGTTAGGTTCACATGTCCATATTATATCATGGAACCAATATAGACAAGCTAACATGCACTTCATGTGTTTCTAAGTCATACTATTATGTTCGCAAGGTCAGAATATCAACATGGCATGTACATATATCAAAGTTCATTTATAAACTCTAAGTTTGCTTCAACACTATAAGTCTTCACCAATCATGCATAAAACATGTTTGCGCTATCTCCACGTACTCATATAGGCATGCTACTTATGTTCTTAAACTTGTTCTAAAGTGTTATTATAAGTTAGCATGTAACAGTCTGGATCAAAAGCAGAATCTGGAATCAGTGACCGGCGCAGCTGCGCAGTGCCCCAGTTCAAAACTGGCGCAGCTGCGCAGGGCCTAATCCACCAAAACGCAAGCCTAGCACTGGCGCAGCTGCGCAGCACCCTAGTATAACCAGGGCGCAGCTGCGCCGTTACCTGTACAGAGCTAGAAGCTCCTGGTTCGGCAGACAGCAACCCAATTCATAAAATTCATTCACGAAAACAATCACATTGTATTCCAACATGCTTATAAGTCTATTATAACAACTAAACAAGCTTTCTATAATCCATGTGGCATGTTTTGCACCCATAATCAAGAAATGAAATTTTGACAGTAAACAGAAATGGAGTTTTGACAGAAATGAAAATGAAGACAGGGAATGGAATTATACCTTCGAAGCACGAATTAAACTTGCTAATGCTGCTATAGGATTCTCTACTAACACTGATATATAAGGCTCTCACTCAACACTCTAGCAATTTTCAGCAATTGATATGTGAAGAACAAGAGTTCCTATTTGTAGAGAAATCCTTACACAGGCAATGAGATTATACCACAAATCAAACCAACGTAAATTTGGATTGTATAGAGGTTAATGGAGAGTTGGTAATTAGTTGGTGAAACTCATTATCAATACCACTCCCTTGTTCATTATGATAGCTAGAATGTGCTGAGTTTGAGGATATAGGAGTAGGATAGCTTCATGTGTATTCACGTGAAGAGCAAATGGGACACTTAAAATGAGACAATTGATTTAACTTCTCAGCATTTGCAAATACTACACTTGTATACACACACCATATACTTATGTTATATATTATATGTACTCTTAGGTTATAATTTAAATCACAATGTACTTCACATAATGTAATAAGTGTAATTTACACACATATAATCCATGTACATTTATCTTACTGATATAATACAATCGGATACTACCACATTACATTATATCATATATTATTAAATTGTATTAATCAACAATTATTTATAATATATCCATGATACATTATTTTACTGTATACACACTCACCTTGTCACATAGGCATTATCATATATTCCTAACATATAGTTTTAACATAACATAATCACATTATGCTTCATATAATATATGGTTTCTATGTGTAAGATATTTGCATTGTATTATATAACATAGTTTATGTATATACATGCATGGTCACACTTAAGTGTCTCTCTACACTATATAATATAGTTGTATTCCATATACTTTATATATTCAAGTATTGCACATTTTGCACATATCAATTAATATAATTTTATTATATTAATCACTCACTTATTTGTTTTATTATTCATAATGTCAAATAAATAGACTATTTATCTCGTTGATTAATTAACAATAATATTAATTAATTTATTCCTCATTGATTATTAATTACACCAAATTAATAATCATAGTATTAATTAACAAATATAAATCTCAGCACAATTATAAACAAGTGGTTTATTATTATTATATTTCTTGCAATAATAATAATCACATTTTATTAATCAACCACAGTTAATATCTCACAACAATCAATTAATATCCTCTAATAACAATTAACAATTAATATAGATTAATTGTTCACTTAAAAATTATTCGTCAATTAATATAATTATTAATATCTTCCATCACTGTGCCACACTAGGCTCTCAACGAGTTTATCACAAACTCTACATTTTCCTCAATTGTCATAAATATTCAATTTAATATAATTGAATTAATCATTCTCATAATACAAAATTCAAATAAATTCTCATTTCCATTAATATATTTATTTAATAATATATGGAAATTCTCGGGTATTACAATAGTAATAAAATATAATATGTAATTATAATTTGAATAATTATAATTAAAGTAAAGGTTTAATTTAAATTATTATTCGTTAAATTATAATGAATAAAGTTTGATTAATTTTAATCAAAGTAAATATTTAACTTGAATTATAATTTAATTAATATAAAATGTAATTATAATTTGATTAATTATTATTAAAGTGAATGTTTAATTTAAATTATAATTTATTTAATTATAATTTAATTAATATGAGTACATAATTATTAGTTGATTAATTATGTGAGTAGGTAATGTGCACATGTGATGTGATTAACTATGTGATAATTAATTATTAATTTAATAATTAAAGAGAAATGAGTTAACCCAAATGTGTTAATTAATTATATGAATTAGTTAAGTGATAACTAATTTAGATTATTATGTTTAATTATATATATGTAGGATGTGTTAAGTAACATAGTTTGTAATTGTCGCTTGCGCTTGAGGCAAGTTTCCTAAACCTTTCTTTTATATTGTGCAAGTTGTTCTGTCCTTTCTTGTTATAATTATGCAGGTTATATTATTCTATAATTTTCATATTGAACAAATAACTTATTGAAGTTCATAATTTAATTGATATAACCTTGACTTAATTGTTCAAGCAAGGTTGATTGTATCTTTCAATTGCTTTTTAACTTTATTTATAAAGCATGACTATTTAATATGAAGTCTATTGCTTTGACTCATAGTTGATTCGAAATTCTTTCATTATCTAATTCTATGTTATTATAAGTTGATTCAACTACTCCTTAGTTGATGATAGTTGAAACTCAAAATTTTCTTTTTAGCTATCTAAACCAAACTTTCTTTGGTTCGGACTCATTGTTAAATACTGAGATGAACAACCCTGGTAATAGGGGTTACCATGCGAAAGCGTTAATATGTTTGTGCACAATACATAGTACGAAGAGCTGATCTCCCTAAGTACGAGTTAAGAGTCCATAGTCTAAATGACTGTTAAAAGTTTTAAATAAAAATATTTATAACCTAGGACATAGCTCAAGGTCTTATGACCCTCAGATGATTTCAATATTCGAAATTCGATATGTTGATGAAAAAATTATTATTCAATTATTTATTCTTGATGAAAGAAAAGTTATTCAAATCTTTTGAAGTTATTCAGTTATGTCATCATTGATATTAATGTTATTCCAAATGAGCTTTTGTTTGCTCACTCTTGCAATTAAATAACCATTGCAGCTAAAGTCGAGAATGTTGATGTACCGTCAACTAGTAAAGGAAAAGACAAGATGAACAAGTGAAGACTTGTTATGCTTGATTATGTTAAGTTGTTTTTCCGCATTAATTGTTTATGTTAAGGTTAGGTAACCCTGGGATTATTTTTGGACAAAGTTGTAATCCTTTTATAAGGAAGATTTTTATTTAATGATAAGGTTGTAATTTATTTTGCATTCCTTATTATTGGGTAATAGATGCATTTTTATTTATATAGTGAACAAAAAATCGTGTGGAAATGAAGTACCCGGATTTGGAGGTGTCACATCTTGGTATCAGAGCAGTAGGTTATGAACCTTAGGTGGGGGAAAAACCTTAGGTAGTAGCCTTATAGGAGATCGAAAAGATAGTGGTGATAGCTAAAGATAATAAACTACCTTATGTGCTATGTGTTTACGTTTAAGTATTCAAAGAGTGACGATGACTTGATATCACGTAATAATTAAACTTTTAAATTTTATTGTCAGGATGACGAATGTTGGAGAGTCCAGTCAGGCTAGGGAGGAGTTACCCCAGATGCCGAGGGACAAGGAGCCCCGAGACATCTATGTTGTCTGGGAGCAGTTGGTTCAGAGAGAGCCATCTCTATTGATCACCATAGCTGGTTAGGAGCAAGAGCCGATATCTGGCCAAGATGATGAAGACGAGGATGAGTTAGAAGAGGATGAAGAGGAGGAGGAGGATCTTGAAAAGGAATTCCCACCTCACTCTACTAGTGCTGAGATGTACGAGGAGATCTACGACCGCAACGTAGAGCTTCAGGAACTGGTGGACGAGAGTCGGACTGCCATAGAGCAGCGAGATGAGATGATTGAAGAGCTGGACAATGATCTTGGGAACGTGAAGTGAGATCTAATCCACGTGGAGAGTGAAAGAGATGATGCACTAGCTGAACTAGCAAAGCTGAAGAACGACATCCAGGAGGAGTCAAAAAAGCGAGCCAGAGCAGAGAAAACAAGCTTGAGGGCTACTCAACGTGCCGATCGAACTGAAGACGAGGTTCAAGCGAAGAAGGTCAAGCTGAGGGAAACGGAATACGCTTTTCATACGTCTATAGATAGGGCCCAAGATCGTGTCTTCTATTACCCAGCTTAGTTCCAAGGTTTACCATAGTACGTGGTGGATCGCAAAACGGTGTTTCGGGTGATGGAGGAAGAATGTAGAGAGGTTGTGCGACGTCTTAACATGCCTAGACAGTAGAGTCATTAATTATGTGTTTCTTTTTAAATAAATGAATGTAAATCCTAGAATTTGAGATAATAATGTGTTAAGATAATGATGTACTCCTATAACTTATTCAGTTCAGGAAAGATGAAGTAAATAGTAGGAATGCTATCTATTCTATATTTTTTTTTAAAGAATGAACAAAATAACTAAGTTTATTGACGTGCTATGTGTTCAAATGTGAATGAAATTATTTAAATGTTTAAGTATAAACTTGAATATCCAAGAAATGAGTAAGGATCTAATAAGAATATTTCTTAACAGAAAATACCTCCTAGAAGAAGACCTACACGTTTACACCCCAAGGGTTCGACGAATAACAACAACAACAATAATGATGGGACGAATCTCAATTCGGTTCAGCAGTTGGTGAACTTGCTGACGGGAGCACTTATGAATCAGCCGCAGGTGCAAGGTACAACGTTTAAGGAATTTAAGGCAGTAGGACCACCAGAGTTTCAAGGATCGTTAAACCCGATAGATGCCCATACGTGGGTAATGGAGATGGAAAAGGTCTTCGACGTAGCTAGAGTTAGCGAGGACCAGAAGACAGCTTTTGCAACTTTCATATTGAAGTCAGATGCTAGTTTTTGGTGGCAGGCCAATAAAATGAGGGAAGGAGAAGGAGTTATAGTATGGGACCGTTTCAAAGAGATGTTCTTTGAAATGTACTTCCCCATTAGCTCGCGGGACCAGATGGAGGTCCAGTTTCTAGATCTTAAACAGGGAAGGATGACGGTATCGGAATACATTATAAAATTTAATGAGCTGGCCAGGTTCGCTACATACCAGGTCAGTACTGATGCAAGGAAGGCGAGAAGGTTTGAGCGGGGACTGAAGCCCTGGCTCTACAGCAAGGTCTCCATCTTCCAGCTGAATACATTTGTAGCTGTACTGGAAAAGGCCATCCTCGCTGAAAGAGGAAGCGACGAGGTCACCAATTTCAATCAAGATCAGAAGAAGAAGAAAAATGAGACAGAGAACAAGGCTAGTCGTAGCGGGGCTATCAACCAGAAAAGGAAGTGGAATGACAACACCTCTACTGGAAGTCAACAGGGAAACCAGCCGAAGAAGAAGATTGAAGCATGTGTGACATGCGGGAAGAATCACACTAGAGTGTGTCTGAGGGGGAAATGGGTATGCTTCAACTGTGGTCAAGAAGGCCACATTACGTCGAATTGCCCGAACCCGAAGAAGGGAGCTTGCTACACATGTGGATCCAAGGATCGCATGGCCTGAAGTTGCCCGAGGAAGCCAGCGGCAAGGTCAACGGGGAGCGGGGGAAATGGGAGCGGCATCACTTTGGCTATTGCTGAACCACTGCAGACCGTTCGACCCACTGCCTGAACATTCATCATGACGGTGCAGGATGCTGTGCAGTCAAAAGATGTGGTGTCCGGTATTATTTTGGTCAATAGTATAAATGCATATGTATTATTTGATTCGGGTGCTACTTGTTCATTCATATCTGATGATTTTGCTAAGACCCTAGACTTACCTAAAGAGGAATAGTTGACCCCTTGAACATTGAGATTGCGAATAGGGAGGTTATTCCTGTTAGGTTTGTATACAAGAACTGTAGATTCGACATTAAGGGTCAGGAATTGATGGTAGATTTGATTACGATTAAACTTGGGGAATTCGATGTGATACTGGGTATGGACTGGTTGTTTAACCATAGGGTGGTAATCGATTGTCAGAAGAAGTCAGTAAACCTTATGACTCCGTCGAAGTTAGTGTTCTATGGTAGCAAATCGCCTAGTAGAGTCATTAATTATGTGTTTCTTTTTAAATAAATGAATGTAAATCCTAGAATTTGAGATAATAATGTGTTAAGATAATGATGTACTCCTGTAACTTATTCAGTTCAGGAAAGATGAAGTAAATAGTAGGAATGCTATCTATTCTATATTTTTTTTTAAAGAATGAATAAAATAACTAAGTTTATTGACGTGCTATGTGTTCAAATGTGAATGAAATTATTTAAATGTTTAAGTATAAACTTGAATATCCAAGAAATGAGTAAGGATCTAATAAGAATATTTCTTAACAGAAAATACCTCCTAGAAGAAGACCTACACGTTTACACCCCAAGGGTTCGACGAATAACAACAACAACAATAATGATGGGACGAATCTCAATTCGGTTCAGCAGTTGGTGAACTTGCTGACGGGAGCACTTATGAATCAGCCGCAGGTGCAAGGTACAACGTTTAAGGAATTTAAGGCAGTAGGACCACCAGAGTTTCAAGGATCGTTAAACCCGATAGATGCCCATACGTGGGTAATGGAGATGGAAAAGGTCTTCGACGTAGCTAGAGTTAGCGAGGACCAGAAGACAGCTTTTGCAACTTTCATATTGAAGTCAGATGCTAGTTTTTGGTGGCAGGCCAATAAAATGAGGGAAGGAGAAGGAGTTATAGTATGGGACCGTTTCAAAGAGATGTTCTTTGAAATGTACTTCCCCATTAGCTCGCGGGACCAGATGGAGGTCCAGTTTCTAGATCTTAAACAGGGAAGGATGACGGTATCGGAATACATTATAAAATTTAATGAGCTGGCCAGGTTCGCTACATACCAGGTCAGTACTGATGCAAGGAAGGCGAGAAGGTTTGAGCGGGGACTGAAGCCCTGGCTCTACAGCAAGGTCTCCATCTTCCAGCTGAATACATTTGTAGCTGTACTGGAAAAGGCCATCCTCGCTGAAAGAGGAAGCGACGAGGTCACCAATTTCAATCAAGATCAGAAGAAGAAGAAAAATGAGACAGAGAACAAGGCTAGTCGTAGCGGGGCTATCAACCAGAAAAGGAAGTGGAATGACAACACCTCTACTGGAAGTCAACAGGGAAACCAGCCGAAGAAGAAGATTGAAGCATGTGTGACATGCGGGAAGAATCACACTAGAGTGTGTCTGAGGGGGAAATGGGTATGCTTCAACTGTGGTCAAGAAGGCCACATTACGTCGAATTGCCCGAACCCGAAGAAGGGAGCTTGCTACACATGTGGATCCAAGGATCGCATGGCCTGAAGTTGCCCGAGGAAGCCAGCGGCAAGGTCAACGGGGAGCGGGGGAAATGGGAGCGGCATCACTTTGGCTATTGCTGAACCACTGCAGACCGTTCGACCCACTGCCTGAACATTCATCATGACGGTGCAGGATGCTGTGCAGTCAAAAGATGTGGTGTCCGGTATTATTTTGGTCAATAGTATAAATGCATATGTATTATTTGATTCGGGTGCTACTTGTTCATTCATATCTGATGATTTTGCTAAGACCCTAGACTTACCTAAAGAGGAATAGTTGACCCCTTGAACATTGAGATTGCGAATAGGGAGGTTATTCCTGTTAGGTTTGTATACAAGAACTGTAGATTCGACATTAAGGGTCAGGAATTGATGGTAGATTTGATTACGATTAAACTTGGGGAATTCGATGTGATACTGGGTATGGACTGGTTGTTTAACCATAGGGTGGTAATCGATTGTCAGAAGAAGTCAGTAAACCTTATGACTCCGTCGAAGTTAGTGTTCTATGGTAGCAAATCGCCTAGTAGAGTCATTAATTATGTGTTTCTTTTTAAATAAATGAATGTAAATCCTAGAATTTGAGATAATAATGTGTTAAGATAATGATGTACTCCTGTAACTTATTCAGTTCAGGAAAGATGAAGTAAATAGTAGGAATGCTATCTATTCTATATTTTTTTTTAAAGAATGAATAAAATAACTAAGTTTATTGACGTGCTATGTGTTCAAATGTGAATGAAATTATTTAAATGTTTAAGTATAAACTTGAATATCCAAGAAATGAGTAAGGATCTAATAAGAATATTTCTTAACAGAAAATACCTCCTAGAAGAAGACCTACACGTTTACACCCCAAGGGTTCGACGAATAACAACAACAACAATAATGATGGGACGAATCTCAATTCGGTTCAGCAGTTGGTGAACTTGCTGACGGGAGCACTTATGAATCAGCCGCAGGTGCAAGGTACAACGTTTAAGGAATTTAAGGCAGTAGGACCACCAGAGTTTCAAGGATCGTTAAACCCGATAGATGCCCATACGTGGGTAATGGAGATGGAAAAGGTCTTCGACGTAGCTAGAGTTAGCGAGGACCAGAAGACAGCTTTTGCAACTTTCATATTGAAGTCAGATGCTAGTTTTTGGTGGCAGGCCAATAAAATGAGGGAAGGAGAAGGAGTTATAGTATGGGACCGTTTCAAAGAGATGTTCTTTGAAATGTACTTCCCCATTAGCTCGCGGGACCAGATGGAGGTCCAGTTTCTAGATCTTAAACAGGGAAGGATGACGGTATCGGAATACATTATAAAATTTAATGAGCTGGCCAGGTTCGCTACATACCAGGTCAGTACTGATGCAAGGAAGGCGAGAAGGTTTGAGCGGGGACTGAAGCCCTGGCTCTACAGCAAGGTCTCCATCTTCCAGCTGAATACATTTGTAGCTGTACTGGAAAAGGCCATCCTCGCTGAAAGAGGAAGCGACGAGGTCACCAATTTCAATCAAGATCAGAAGAAGAAGAAAAATGAGACAGAGAACAAGGCTAGTCGTAGCGGGGCTATCAACCAGAAAAGGAAGTGGAATGACAACACCTCTACTGGAAGTCAACAGGGAAACCAGCCGAAGAAGAAGATTGAAGCATGTGTGACATGCGGGAAGAATCACACTAGAGTGTGTCTGAGGGGGAAATGGGTATGCTTCAACTGTGGTCAAGAAGGCCACATTACGCCGAATTGCCCGAACCCGAAGAAGGGAGCTTGCTACACATGTGGATCCAAGGATCGCATGGCCTGAAGTTGCCCGAGGAAGCCAGCGGCAAGGTCAACGGGGAGCGGGGGAAATGGGAGCGGCATCACTTTGGCTATTGCTGAACCACTGCAGACCGTTCGACCCACTGCCTGAACATTCATCATGACGGTGCAGGATGCTGTGCAGTCAAAAGATGTGGTGTCCGGTATTATTTTGGTCAATAGTATAAATGCATATGTATTATTTGATTCGGGTGCTACTTGTTCATTCATATCTGATGATTTTGCTAAGACCCTAGACTTACCTAAAGAGGAATAGTTGACCCCTTGAACATTGAGATTGCGAATAGGGAGGTTATTCCTGTTAGGTTTGTATACAAGAACTGTAGATTCGACATTAAGGGTCAGGAATTGATGGTAGATTTGATTACGATTAAACTTGGGGAATTCGATGTGATACTGGGTATGGACTGGTTGTTTAACCATAGGGTGGTAATCGATTGTCAGAAGAAGTCAGTAAACCTTATGACTCCGTCGAAGTTAGTGTTCTATGGTAGCAAATCGCCTAGTGGAGTCATTAATTATGTGTTTCTTTTTAAATAAATGAATGTAAATCCTAGAATTTGAGATAATAATGTGTTAGGATAATGATGTACTCCTGTAACTTATTCAGTTCAGGAAAGATGAAGTAAATAGTAGGAATGCTATCTATTCTATATTTTTTTTTAAAGAATGAATAAAATAACTAAGTTTATTGACGTGCTATGTGTTCAAATGTGAATGAAATTATTTAAATGTTTAAGTATAAACTTGAATATCCAAGAAATGAGTAAGGATCTAATAAGAATATTTCTTAACAGAAAATACCTCCTAGAAGAAGACCTACACGTTTACACCCCAAGGGTTCGACGAATAACAACAACAACAATAATGATGGGACGAATCTCAATTCGGTTCAGCAGTTGGTGAACTTGCTGACGGGAGCACTTATGAATCAGCCGCAGGTGCAAGGTACAACGTTTAAGGAATTTAAGGCAGTAGGACCACCAGAGTTTCAAGGATCGTTAAACCCGATAGATGCCCATACGTGGGTAATGGAGATGGAAAAGGTCTTCGACGTAGCTAGAGTTAGCGAGGACCAGAAGACAGCTTTTGCAACTTTCATATTGAAGTCAGATGCTAGTTTTTGGTGGCAGGCCAATAAAATGAGGGAAGGAGAAGGAGTTATAGTATGGGACCGTTTCAAAGAGATGTTCTTTGAAATGTACTTCCCCATTAGCTCGCGGGACCAGATGGAGGTCCAGTTTCTAGATCTTAAACAGGGAAGGATGACGGTATCGGAATACATTATAAAATTTAATGAGCTGGCCAGGTTCGCTACATACCAGGTCAGTACTGATGCAAGGAAGGCGAGAAGGTTTGAGCGGGGACTGAAGCCCTGGCTCTACAGCAAGGTCTCCATCTTCCAGCTGAATACATTTGTAGCTGTACTGGAAAAGGCCATCCTCGCTGAAAGAGGAAGCGACGAGGTCACCAATTTCAATCAAGATCAGAAGAAGAAGAAAAATGAGACAGAGAACAAGGCTAGTCGTAGCGGGGCTATCAACCAGAAAAGGAAGTGGAATGACAACACCTCTACTGGAAGTCAACAGGGAAACCAGCCGAAGAAGAAGATTGAAGCATGTGTGACATGCGGGAAGAATCACACTAGAGTGTGTCTGAGGGGGAAATGGGTATGCTTCAACTGTGGTCAAGAAGGCCACATTACGCCGAATTGCCCGAACCCGAAGAAGGGAGCTTGCTACACATGTGGATCCAAGGATCGCATGGCCTGAAGTTGCCCGAGGAAGCCAGCGGCAAGGTCAACGGGGAGCGGGGGAAATGGGAGCGGCATCACTTTGGCTATTGCTGAACCACTGCAGACCGTTCGACCCACTGCCTGAACATTCATCATGACGGTGCAGGATGCTGTGCAGTCAAAAGATGTGGTGTCCGGTATTATTTTGGTCAATAGTATAAATGCATATGTATTATTTGATTCGGGTGCTACTTGTTCATTCATATCTGATGATTTTGCTAAGACCCTAGACTTACCTAAAGAGGAATAGTTGACCCCTTGAACATTGAGATTGCGAATAGGGAGGTTATTCCTGTTAGGTTTGTATACAAGAACTGTAGATTCGACATTAAGGGTCAGGAATTGATGGTAGATTTGATTACGATTAAACTTGGGGAATTCGATGTGATACTGGGTATGGACTGGTTGTTTAACCATAGGGTGGTAATCGATTGTCAGAAGAAGTCAGTAAACCTTATGACTCCGTCGAAGTTAGTGTTCTATGGTAGCAAATCGCCTAGTGGAGTCATTAATTATGTGTTTCTTTTTAAATAAATGAATGTAAATCCTAGAATTTGAGATAATAATGTGTTAGGATAATGATGTACTCCTGTAACTTATTCAGTTCAGGAAAGATGAAGTAAATAGTAGGAATGCTATCTATTCTATATTTTTTTTTAAAGAATGAATAAAATAACTAAGTTTATTGACGTGCTATGTGTTCAAATGTGAATGAAATTATTTAAATGTTTAAGTATAAACTTGAATATCCAAGAAATGAGTAAGGATCTAATAAGAATATTTCTTAACAGAAAATACCTCCTAGAAGAAGACCTACACGTTTACACCCCAAGGGTTCGACGAATAACAACAACAACAATAATGATGGGACGAATCTCAATTCGGTTCAGCAGTTGGTGAACTTGCTGACGGGAGCACTTATGAATCAGCCGCAGGTGCAAGGTACAACGTTTAAGGAATTTAAGGCAGTAGGACCACCAGAGTTTCAAGGATCGTTAAACCCGATAGATGCCCATACGTGGGTAATGGAGATGGAAAAGGTCTTCGACGTAGCTAGAGTTAGCGAGGACCAGAAGACAGCTTTTGCAACTTTCATATTGAAGTCAGATGCTAGTTTTTGGTGGCAGGCCAATAAAATGAGGGAAGGAGAAGGAGTTATAGTATGGGACCGTTTCAAAGAGATGTTCTTTGAAATGTACTTCCCCATTAGCTCGCGGGACCAGATGGAGGTCCAGTTTCTAGATCTTAAACAGGGAAGGATGACGGTATCGGAATACATTATAAAATTTAATGAGCTGGCCAGGTTCGCTACATACCAGGTCAGTACTGATGCAAGGAAGGCGAGAAGGTTTGAGCGGGGACTGAAGCCCTGGCTCTACAGCAAGGTCTCCATCTTCCAGCTGAATACATTTGTAGCTGTACTGGAAAAGGCCATCCTCGCTGAAAGAGGAAGCGACGAGGTCACCAATTTCAATCAAGATCAGAAGAAGAAGAAAAATGAGACAGAGAACAAGGCTAGTCGTAGCGGGGCTATCAACCAGAAAAGGAAGTGGAATGACAACACCTCTACTGGAAGTCAACAGGGAAACCAGCCGAAGAAGAAGATTGAAGCATGTGTGACATGCGGGAAGAATCACACTAGAGTGTGTCTGAGGGGGAAATGGGTATGCTTCAACTGTGGTCAAGAAGGCCACATTACGCCGAATTGCCCGAACCCGAAGAAGGGAGCTTGCTACACATGTGGATCCAAGGATCGCATGGCCTGAAGTTGCCCGAGGAAGCCAGCGGCAAGGTCAACGGGGAGCGGGGGAAATGGGAGCGGCATCACTTTGGCTATTGCTGAACCACTGCAGACCGTTCGACCCACTGCCTGAACATTCATCATGACGGTGCAGGATGCTGTGCAGTCAAAAGATGTGGTGTCCGGTATTATTTTGGTCAATAGTATAAATGCATATGTATTATTTGATTCGGGTGCTACTTGTTCATTCATATCTGATGATTTTGCTAAGACCCTAGACTTACCTAAAGAGGAATAGTTGACCCCTTGAACATTGAGATTGCGAATAGGGAGGTTATTCCTGTTAGGTTTGTATACAAGAACTGTAGATTCGACATTAAGGGTCAGGAATTGATGGTAGATTTGATTACGATTAAACTTGGGGAATTCGATGTGATACTGGGTATGGACTGGTTGTTTAACCATAGGGTGGTAATCGATTGTCAGAAGAAGTCAGTAAACCTTATGACTCCGTCGAAGTTAGTGTTCTATGGTAGCAAATCGCCTAGTGGAGTCATTAATTATGTGTTTCTTTTTAAATAAATGAATGTAAATCCTAGAATTTGAGATAATAATGTGTTAGGATAATGATGTACTCCTGTAACTTATTCAGTTCAGGAAAGATGAAGTAAATAGTAGGAATGCTATCTATTCTATATTTTTTTTTAAAGAATGAATAAAATAACTAAGTTTATTGACGTGCTATGTGTTCAAATGTGAATGAAATTATTTAAATGTTTAAGTATAAACTTGAATATCCAAGAAATGAGTAAGGATCTAATAAGAATATTTCTTAACAGAAAATACCTCCTAGAAGAAGACCTACACGTTTACACCCCAAGGGTTCGACGAATAACAACAACAACAATAATGATGGGACGAATCTCAATTCGGTTCAGCAGTTGGTGAACTTGCTGACGGGAGCACTTATGAATCAGCCGCAGGTGCAAGGTACAACGTTTAAGGAATTTAAGGCAGTAGGACCACCAGAGTTTCAAGGATCGTTAAACCCGATAGATGCCCATACGTGGGTAATGGAGATGGAAAAGGTCTTCGACGTAGCTAGAGTTAGCGAGGACCAGAAGACAGCTTTTGCAACTTTCATATTGAAGTCAGATGCTAGTTTTTGGTGGCAGGCCAATAAAATGAGGGAAGGAGAAGGAGTTATAGTATGGGACCGTTTCAAAGAGATGTTCTTTGAAATGTACTTCCCCATTAGCTCGCGGGACCAGATGGAGGTCCAGTTTCTAGATCTTAAACAGGGAAGGATGACGGTATCGGAATACATTATAAAATTTAATGAGCTGGCCAGGTTCGCTACATACCAGGTCAGTACTGATGCAAGGAAGGCGAGAAGGTTTGAGCGGGGACTGAAGCCCTGGCTCTACAGCAAGGTCTCCATCTTCCAGCTGAATACATTTGTAGCTGTACTGGAAAAGGCCATCCTCGCTGAAAGAGGAAGCGACGAGGTCACCAATTTCAATCAAGATCAGAAGAAGAAGAAAAATGAGACAGAGAACAAGGCTAGTCGTAGCGGGGCTATCAACCAGAAAAGGAAGTGGAATGACAACACCTCTACTGGAAGTCAACAGGGAAACCAGCCGAAGAAGAAGATTGAAGCATGTGTGACATGCGGGAAGAATCACACTAGAGTGTGTCTGAGGGGGAAATGGGTATGCTTCAACTGTGGTCAAGAAGGCCACATTACGCCGAATTGCCCGAACCCGAAGAAGGGAGCTTGCTACACATGTGGATCCAAGGATCGCATGGCCTGAAGTTGCCCGAGGAAGCCAGCGGCAAGGTCAACGGGGAGCGGGGGAAATGGGAGCGGCATCACTTTGGCTATTGCTGAACCACTGCAGACCGTTCGACCCACTGCCTGAACATTCATCATGACGGTGCAGGATGCTGTGCAGTCAAAAGATGTGGTGTCCGGTATTATTTTGGTCAATAGTATAAATGCATATGTATTATTTGATTCGGGTGCTACTTGTTCATTCATATCTGATGATTTTGCTAAGACCCTAGACTTACCTAAAGAGGAATAGTTGACCCCTTGAACATTGAGATTGCGAATAGGGAGGTTATTCCTGTTAGGTTTGTATACAAGAACTGTAGATTCGACATTAAGGGTCAGGAATTGATGGTAGATTTGATTACGATTAAACTTGGGGAATTCGATGTGATACTGGGTATGGACTGGTTGTTTAACCATAGGGTGGTAATCGATTGTCAGAAGAAGTCAGTAAACCTTATGACTCCGTCGAAGTTAGTGTTCTATGGTAGCAAATCGCCTAGTGGAGTCATTAATTATGTGTTTCTTTTTAAATAAATGAATGTAAATCCTAGAATTTGAGATAATAATGTGTTAGGATAATGATGTACTCCTGTAACTTATTCAGTTCAGGAAAGATGAAGTAAATAGTAGGAATGCTATCTATTCTATATTTTTTTTTAAAGAATGAATAAAATAACTAAGTTTATTGACGTGCTATGTGTTCAAATGTGAATGAAATTATTTAAATGTTTAAGTATAAACTTGAATATCCAAGAAATGAGTAAGGATCTAATAAGAATATTTCTTAACAGAAAATACCTCCTAGAAGAAGACCTACACGTTTACACCCCAAGGGTTCGACGAATAACAACAACAACAATAATGATGGGACGAATCTCAATTCGGTTCAGCAGTTGGTGAACTTGCTGACGGGAGCACTTATGAATCAGACGCAGGTGCAAGGTACAACGTTTAAGGAATTTAAGGCAGTAGGACCACCAGAGTTTCAAGGATCGTTAAACCCGATAGATGCCCATACGTGGGTAATGGAGATGGAAAAGGTCTTCGACGTAGCTAGAGTTAGCGAGGACCAGAAGACAGCTTTTGCAACTTTCATATTGAAGTCAGATGCTAGTTTTTGGTGGCAGGCAATAAAATGAGGGAAGGAGAAGGAGTTATAGTATGGGACCGTTTCAAAGAGATGTTCTTTGAAATGTACTTCCCCATTAGCTCGCGGGACCAGATGGAGGTCCAGTTTCTAGATCTTAAACAGGGAAGGATGACGGTATCGGAATACATTATAAAATTTAATGAGCTGGCCAGGTTCGCTACATACCAGGTCAGTACTGATGCAAGGAAGGCGAGAAGGTTTGAGCGGGGACTGAATCCCTGGCTCTACAGCAAGGTCTCCATCTTCCAGCTGAATACATTTGTAGCTGTACTGGAAAAGGCCATCCTCGCTGAAAGAGGAAGCGACGAGGTCACCAATTTCAATCAAGATCAGAAGAAGAAGAAAAATGAGACAGAGAACAAGGCTAGTCGTAGCGGGGCTATCAACCAGAAAAGGAAGTGGAATGACAACACCTCTACTGGAAGTCAACAGGGAAACCAGCCGAAGAAGAAGATTGAAGCATGTGTGACATGCGGGAAGAATCACACTAGAGTGTGTCTGAGGGGGAAATGGGTATGCTTCAACTGTGGTCAAGAAGGCCACATTACGCCGAATTGCCCGAACCCGAAGAAGGGAGCTTGCTACACATGTGGATCCAAGGATCGCATGGCCTGAAGTTGCCCGAGGAAGCCAGCGGCAAGGTCAACGGGGAGCGGGGGAAATGGGAGCGGCATCACTTTGGCTATTGCTGAACCACTGCAGACCGTTCGACCCACTGCCTGAACATTCATCATGACGGTGCAGGATGCTGTGCAGTCAAAAGATGTGGTGTCCGGTATTATTTTGGTCAATAGTATAAATGCATATGTATTATTTGATTCGGGTGCTACTTGTTCATTCATATCTGATGATTTTGCTAAGACCCTAGACTTACCTAAAGAGGAATAGTTGACCCCTTGAACATTGAGATTGCGAATAGGGAGGTTATTCCTGTTAGGTTTGTATACAAGAACTGTAGATTCGACATTAAGGGTCAGGAATTGATGGTAGATTTGATTACGATTAAACTTGGGGAATTCGATGTGATACTGGGTATGGACTGGTTATTTAACCATAGGGTGGTAATCGATTGTCAGAAGAAGTCAGTAAACCTTATGACTCCGTCGAAGTTAGTGTTCTATGGTAGCAAATCGCCTAGACGAGCAAGTTATATGACGATCATGCAAGCCAAGAAACTTTTGACGCAAGGCTGTGTAGGATATTTAGCCTATATAGTAGATACTCGTAAGGAGAGCCCGAAGATAGAAGAGATATCAGTGGTTATGGAGTTCGAGGACGTATTTTCGAGCGATTTTCCAGGACTTCCTCCAGATAGGGAGATAGAGTTCGTGATCGACTTAGCGCCGGGAACTTCTTCGATTTCAAAAGCTCTGTACAGAATGGCTCCGATCGAGATGAAGGAACTGATGGTCCAACTACAAGAATTACTAGACAAGAAGTACATTCAGCCGAGCGTTTCACCGTGGGGAGCGCCAGTATTATTCGTAAAAAAGAAGGATGGATCAATGAGGCTATGCATTGATTTTAGAGAGTTGAATAAAGTTACAATCAAGAATAGGTATCCTTTACCTAGGATCGATGACTTGTTCGATCAACTGAAGGGTGCTGGATACTTCTTGAAAAATGATTTGAGAAGTGGATATCATGAATTGAAGGTGAGAAGGGAAGATATACCGAAGATGGCTTTTAAGACTCGGTATGGACATTACGACTTCTTGGTGATGTCATGTGGTCTAACGAATGCCCCAGCTATATTTATGGACTTAATGAATAGGGTGTTTAAGCCATTCCTAGACAAGTTCGTAGTGGTGTTCATAGATGACATCCTGGTTTATTCTAAAACTAAGGAGGAACACACTGAACATTTGAGGCTGACCTTAGAATTGCTGAGATGAGAGAAATTATACGCGAAATTCTCGAAGTGCGAGGTTAGAACGTGTGCAATTTCTTGGCCACGTGATTGATAAAGATGGGATTTTGGTAGATCCATCAAAAGTTGAAGCTGTGATGAATTGGGATCAGCCGAAGACACCATCAGAAGTGAGGAGTTTCTTGGGATAGGCCGATTACTATCGAAGATATATCCAAGACTTTTCCAAGATCGCAACTCCGTTGACGAATTTGACTCGTAAAACTGTTAAGTTTGTTTGGATGGAAAAGTATGAGGAAAGTTTTTAGGAACTGAAGAAGAGGCTGATTACTGCACCGGTATTATCATTGTCGGATAGTACGGGAAATTTTATGGTATACAGCGATGCCTCACATAATGGGATTAGGCTGTGTGCTGATGTAGAGGGGCAAAGTCATTGCCTATGCATCACGTTAACTGAAGGATTATGAGAAAGGGTATCCGACCCATGATTTAGAATTGGCGGTAGTAGTGTTTTCTCTGAAGATTTGGAGACACTACTTATATGGAGAGAAGTGTGAGATATACACGGATCACAAGAGTCTGAAGTATATCTTTACATAAAAGGATTTAAATATGCACCAAAGAAGATGGTTGGAACTGATCAGGGACTATGACTGCGAGATTCTTTACCACCCGGGTAAGGCTAATGTAGTTGCCGACGCTTTAAGCAGAAAGGGTCGGGAGCAGTTAAATTTATTAACTGATCAGGATCAGTTGATGGAAGAGATGGCTAGATTGGAACTTGAAATAAAGTATCTGAATGAATCGGATGAGAAGCTGTTTCAAGTAACTACTGGTTCTACTTTGGTAGACAAGGTGAAAGAGGCACAAATTCACGATGAAGAGTGCAAAAAGATCCGAAAAAGAATAGCCGATGGCGAAGAAATCAAGTTCAAGATCGATAGTGAAGGACTGCTACGATTTGAAGGGAGAATCTGGGTACCGCCAGTACCAGATGCCAAAGAGGAAATTTTGAGCGAAGCTCACAGTTTGAGATGTTCGATTCACCCTGGAAGTACGAAGATGTACCAGGATCTCAGACAGCATTTTTGGTGGCCGAATATGAAGAGAGACGTTGCTGAATGCGTTGCGAGATGTCTGACGTGCCAGAAAGTCAAAGCAGAACACCAAAGACCGAGTGGATTATTGCAACCATGAGAGATTCCAGAATGGAAGTGGGAGCATATCACGATGGATTTCGTGGTTGGTCTTCCAGCGACACAGAAGGGTTTTGATGCGATATGGGTGATAGTAGATTGATTGACGAAGTTAGCACATTTTCTACCGATCAAGATTAAGTTCAACTTGGATCAGTTAGCGAAACTGTACATTAAGGAAATAATTTCTCGACACGGTGTTTCGGTGTCGATTGTCTCCGACATAGATCCGCGTTTCACGTCAAATTTCTAGAAACGTTTACAAGAGTGCTTGGGGACGCAATTACGAATGAGTACGGCGTACCATCCTCAGACTGATGGTCAGAGCGAATGAACGATTCAAACGCTAGAGGACATGCTGAGAGCTTGTGTTATAGATTTTAAAGGAAGCTGGGATGATCATCTACCGTTGGTGAAGTTCGCCTATAACAATAGTTACCACACGAGTATTGGCATGCCGCCTTACGAAGCATTGTACGGCAGGAAATGCCGAACCCCATTGTGCTTGGATGAAGTCAGTGAACGTCAACTATTGGGACCGGAACTGGTACAACAAACTGCTGAAATCATGAAGTTGATCACAACGAGATTAGTTGCTGCTCAAGACAGACAAAAGAAGTATGTCGATCATCATCGACAGAATCGAGAATTTGCAGTGGGAAGCTTCGTTTTCCTGAAAGTATCTCCCTGGAAGGGAAAGATTCGATTTAGCAAGAAGGGGAAGTTGAGTCCCCGATTCATTGGACCTTTTGAGATACTACGAAATGTTGGCGAAGTGGCTTACGAGGTGGCGTTACCTCCAGAGCTAGATAATATACATAACGTATTCTATATTTCCGTGTTACGACCGTACAAACACGACTACAAACATGTAATAGAATACCGGCCTTTACAATTCAATAAAGACTTAACTTGTGAAGAAGTGCATGTTCAAATAGTTGATAGAAAAGAACAAGTACTTAGAAATAAAGTGATACCTTCTGTAAAGGTAATCTGGAGGAACCACAGTACTGAAGAAGCCATGTGGGAACTCGAAGATGTAATGAAGAAGACGTATCCCCAATAATTTGCTTAATTATTTGTGTAATTTCTTGTATACCGATTCTGGGGACAGAATCTTTTTAAGGGGGAAGAATGTAACAGATGAGTTTTTTATTGTGATTCTGGGGACAGAATCTGTTTAAGGAGGGAAGATTATAACGAATGAGAATTTTATATATAAATTTTAAATATTTATTGAATTAAATAAATATTTTTAATTGATTTATTTATTGAGTTAAATAAATAATTTATGTGATTGATGTGGAGTAATTTAATTAAGTGCAATATATTAATTAAATGAATATTTAATATTTAATTTAATTAATATGTAATGATTTTATGGTATAGTTCTAATTTAATTGAGATAATTTGTAATACCCGAGAATTTCCATATATTATTAAATAAATATATTAATGGAAATGAGAATTTATTTGAATATAAATGATTTTGTGTTATGAGATGAATTAATTCAATTATATATAATTGAATAATTATAATAATTGAGAAATTGGTGGAGTTTGTGATAAACTCGTTGATTGCCTTGTGTGGCACAGTGGCGTAATATAAGAATGATTATATTAATTTAAGCGAACAATTAATCTATATTAATTGTTAATCGAAGAATATTAATTAACTGTTATAAAATACTAATGAGGATCGATTAACAATATGTGATTATTATTATTGCAAGAAACTTAATAATAATGAGCAACGTGTTTATAAATACAATAAGATTTATATCAAAGTGATAATTAATCATATAAGGGTTAATTAAATTGTTATGGAGGTTAACAATTATATTGATGGATGTAGGATATGTGTATATTATTAATTAATATTCAAATTATAAGATGAGAAATTATATGTGCAAGCATGCGAATTAAATGTATAGTAACTATATGTTATGATATGTGTAGGTGACAAATGATGTGTGGATATACATTAAAATAATGTATCATGGATCTATTATAAATAATTGTTGAGTAATACAATTTAATAATATATGATATAATGTAATGTGGTAGTATCCGATGGTATTATATCAGTAAGATAAACGTACCTGGATTATATGTGTGTAAATTACACTTATTACATTATGTGAAGTACATTGTGATTTAAATTATAACCTAAGAGTACATATATATATAACATATGTATATGGTGTGTATATACAAGTGTAGTACTTGCAAATGCTGAGGAGTTAAATCAATTGTCTCATTTTAAGTGCCCCATTTGCTCTTCACGTGCTTGACATACAGCTAAGGCCTATTCCTTCTTCTTCTCCCCAAACTCAGCAACTAGCATTTCATAGCTCATGATTGTGGAGGGAGTGGGATTCATGATGAATCCAACCACTAATTACCTACCCTTTGATAACCTTCATGCATTCCTATAATCCGTTAGTTTGATATGGGATACAATTGCATTGTCTGTATAATGGGAGTTCTATAAATATAGCCTCATCTCCTTCACATTTCTTTTGCTGAGCATTTTGGCTAAGTGAGACTAGAGAGCATATATATATATATATCAGTGTTATTGAGATAGCAGCAAGCTTAAATCATTTACAGAGGTATAAATCCCCTTCGTATCTTCATTGTCATTTTCTGTCAAAATTTCTATTCGTGAATTCTTGATTTCAGTTGGAAGTTATGGTTTTGTGAATTGAGAATAATAATTAGTTGTTTAAAGGACTTATATATGTGATTAGAATTACTATATATGCTTCATTGGTCTTCAATTTCATTTTTGGTGTTTCCATTTCTGAGATTTCTGTAAAAACATCAGATATCGTGAAATTGGTTGGTGTTCATGAAATTGGGAATTGATAATTGCTATTGACTATTATATAAGCATATATGTACGTGTTAGTAAGTTAAACAAGTCTAATAGCATTTGGGTATGTTGAAATCGATGAAATGGGAGGTTTTTGGTCGGATTTCACTGCAGAAAACTGCCTCGACGCCGCAGCGCCGCAGCCCGCGCCGCAGCGCCACTCGCGCCGCAGCCCGCGCCGCAGCGCCGCACGCAGCGCCACTCGCGCCGCAGCGCCAGTAGTGAGCTGCTGTGCCGCGCCGCAGCGCCAGCCTCTGTGTTCAGTTTTTCTGCATTCTGCAATAAAACTGTTATGAACTAATTGTTTGATTTTTGTTTAAACAAGCATGAAAGCATGATTAATACTTATATATAAACCTAATGAGGCAATGTGAACATGTTTTAGTATATTAGCATGCATGGTTAACCAAACGACATATAGTTTGAAAACGAACTTAAAGTTTCATGAACGACGTTAACATATATGAAGCATGTTAATATTCTGACTTTCGAGACATGTTAGTATGACCTAGAAACACATGAAATGCATACTAACTTATGTATATAGGTTCCGTGATATAATATGGACATGTGAACCCAACTAGTGCACCTTTCTAACAAAAATACAAGTTTTGAAGGTTGATATTGACATGTAAAAACCATGTATACATTCTGACTTTTCGAGCATGTTTATAGGGCCTTGAAATACATGAAAAGCATGTTAACTTGTGTATATGGGTTTCATAAGGAAGCATGAACATGATAGACCTTATTAATGAACTATACTAACAAAGTATAAGCTTTAAACGTGAACGTTGATATGTTATGACGAGAATTAGAATTTGACATTTATGAACACATGTGATAGTACTCTTAGACTCATTCATGTGTCATGCATGTATATATACCATGATTAGTTGCCATGATTAAAGTTTAGCATGAACAAAGCATGTTTTCAAGATAATAACAATGCTAGCTACATATATGCAATACGAGTACTCATGAGCATGACTAATACAAGTTATATGAATATCTTATGTGTTTAAAAGCGACCATGTTAGACCATATGAGTTCGTGTCCTTGAATGGCTTTAAGTATTAACTTAAGAACCTATACCATGTACGATTGGATTTGGAAAAGTTATACAAGCATGTAAAGTATCCTTTAAATATGAATACATGCTACGTGATATTATATGATGTTACTTGAACCCGATTTTGACGGTTAACTTAAGGAGATGCCGTAACTTGCTAAAATGAAATATATTTAGTATTGATTGTGGTCTTATGAGATATTAATAATATGCAAGCATGTTTGCTAATTGTTGAGATCTTATATAATATGAGAATGCGTTTAAACTCTAAAGAAGGAACGTTAAGGATAGAAATTATATTCTATATAACTGTGTAGCTAGGTAAAACTTAGCTTATGTGTTGATCGTATATTCAAAGAGAAAATGTGAAGTTAAATTATATGACTAATGAATATCATATATATACGTAACTGTATTACGATAGGAATTCGAAAGTGTTGATTTGCTTTTCGTGGATAAACTACGCTAAAGGCAAGTTCTCTTACTTACACTCTTTTAAAGTGCAAGTATCCTAAAACCTTGCACTACGTTATTTAACGGATATCGTAAGCGAGTATCTAAACCTTATCTCTTTGGATACGAATATTCTATCTTTGTATATTGCGAACTAGTTTCCTACTTAATCGTTTGAATTGAATTAGCATACTTGAACTCTTATTTCATTAAAGCTATTATTCATGTTGAACTTAGTGTTGTTAATGAATATTGTGAAAGTGTCTATGCCATTTGATTCGGCTAGACTTATATTATTGAAAAACGACCCAAAACCAATTGATTGGTGCGGGATCTTATATATGACTGAGAAGAACAAACTATAACTGTCGGAGAACCGACGCGCGCACTTGAGTATGATTGATTGTTATGCATAACGAGGGTACTTTAGGCTGATCACCTGTTGTATCTGTTTTTGTTGGATTTTCAGTTTATTACTGTCAAATCCTATGGAAGTTCATAGTCCTTAGTGACTGCTCAGTATTCAGTTATCTTGAAATCTTGAATTGATTTATTATTGAATCATATTGATATTATTCTGTCCTTAGTGGCTGTTATTGAGAACTGTTGATATTCTTGCTATCCTTGAACTATCAAACTTTCCTATACCCTTTCGAGAATTGAGAATTATATCATTTACCCTTGTTGTATATTACTTGCTGAGCAATTTGTGCTCATTCTTGCTTTCCTTAAAACATTTCAGTTAAGGCAGAGCATGGTGAACCTTCGGGCATTGATAAGGGCAAGGGCAAGGCTACCAACTAGCTTGTCTCTTTTATGTTTTAATATTTTAATGTTGTATTAAGATAATGTAGTAAGACTGGATTTGATTATGTTTAAGCTTAAGTTAGATTATGTAATAAGTCGTTTATTGATATTATTATGTAATCTATTAAGTACTGTAGGTTGCGAGACTTGGGGGAATAATTATAATAAATCATTGTAAATTATTCTAGAATAGAATTTCCGCTGTGATTGTGAAATATTTAGTTATTAATATTGTGATGTATTACCATGAGCACGTGATGAACCGAATTCGAGAGACCAAGAGGCGGTCCTGGAATTTGGGGGCGTCACAGGTTGGTATCAAAGCTGTAGTTATAAACCTTAGGAACGAGTGTCCTTAGACTATAACTTAGGCGAACTTAGAAGTTAGGAAGGAGATAAAACTCATGTAGGGTTTTCCTTGAGAGACTTAGTCTGTTATGAAATGTAACTTCATTCTATACAATGAACTTATATTTTGTTTAACATTCTAATGGAGATGCTATTTCTTGTCTTGTGTTTGTGAGTGTAGGATGACAGACACAGGGGTACCTAGTAGAGTTGTAGAGGAGGAGCCCAGGGATATACACGTAGTATACGAGGCACCTCTAGAGGCTACACCAGTGCAGGCAGTTGCACCATCCGAGTTTGATGACGAGGATGAGATCGAGATTGAGATAGAGACTGATCCAGAGGAGGAGCCGATGGAGGATGAGCCAGTAGAGGACTCTGATGAGGCTACTATAGAGGAACAGATGTTAGGCGAGTACGAGGAGCGTATTCTAGAGTTAGACTGTAGAGTTCAGGAGCTGGAGGCAGAGGCCCACGAGAGAGAGTCTGAGTTCCAGAAGCTGAGGGACGAGGACCACCAGAGGAAGCTGGCTATGCAAGAGTTAGAGGTGGAGATTGCCTACCGTAGGGAGGCAGGGATCCAGATGGGGACTCTATTTCACAGGTCAGTGGCTAGGAATGTAGATTTGGCAGAGAAGCTAGAAGAGGTTGAGCAGAGGGAGCTGAGTGAGAAGACTGAGAAAGAGGCACTCCGTACTCAGCTAGAGTTGGAGGTGATGGATAGGTTACACTTCGAGGAGAAGTGGGAAGCGTCCAAAGAGAGAGCCGACGACCTTGAGGACGAGGTCAGGTGCAAGAAGAGAAAGATGAACAAGATGGGGTATGTGTTCCGTTCAGCTTTTGAAAGGGTGATTGATGGTGTGTACCACTACCCGGCAGAACAGGGACAGACTCTACATACCTTGAGCCGAGAGCTGGTTGCGTATATAGCACAGTTGGAGTACAAGAGCGCAGTGGAGCGCGGGATGATGGGATGAGAATTCTTTAGTCAGTCTAGTGGTAGTACTAGTTGTGTCTTTATGTATTGTATATACTATGTTGTAATCCCGATCTTTTGTGTAAGATGTGGGATGATGATGTAAACCCCGAGTTAGCTTTTGTTAGAGGGGTAGTATGGTAGTAGGTTGGTATATTCCCCGTCTTTTGTGATATTAGGGGATATATGTGATAACATTTATAGCAGTATGCTGGGGAAATCATGTAATGAAATGAAATGGCATATGAATATAAATGGAGTTGATTTTAGAAACTGTGTTATAAATTTATTCTTTTAGTATTAAAAGAAATACTTAAGTAATATACTTGAATAATAATAAAATGAAAACTTGTGATGCAGATAATGCCGCCCAGACGTAGATTGACAGCACCCGAAGAATCTGTTAACAATGAGAGAGAACAAGTAGACCCGATCCAGAAACTGGTAGACTTGTTAGGAGAAGCCTTAAGGGGAAGGAACAATGAACCCGTTCGCCCGAACCCTCAAACTGTGCCAGTAACAACCTTTAAAGACTTTAAGAGTGTAGGACCCCCGGAGTTCGAGGGAACTACCGACCCAATCATCGCACAAACGTGGATCAAAGAGATCGAAAAAGCTTTCACTATAGCTAGCGTAGGCGAAGATCAGAAGACGGTGTTTGCCACGTACATGATGAGGGTAGAAGCGAACTACTGGTGGGAGGCTAATCAACAAAGAGCTGGAGAAGGGATAATAGCCTTGGGATAAGTTTAAGACACTGTTCTTCGAAAATTACTTTCCAAAAAGTATGAAGAATAGGATGGAGGTGAAATTCCTAGAGTTAAAACAAGGTGAGATGACGGTGGCGCAATACGCGGCTAGGTTTAACGAACTAGCGCGATTTGCGGAGCACCAAGTTGGTGATGAAGAGAGGAAGGCTAGACGCTTTGAACAAGGGTTGAAGCCATGGCTGTTCAATAAGGTATCAGTTCTTCAAATTGATTCCTTTGCAACATTACTGGAGAAGGCAATCATTGCGGAAGGCGGCAGTGAGGCCTTAAGTCAGTATAACAAAGAAAAGAAAGGAAAGAATACTGGAGGAGAGAATCGTACGGGAGGAAGTAGTAGCGGAGGAAGCAACTTGGGAAAGAGAAAGTGGGAGAATAATAACAACAACAAAAACAACAATAATCAATCAGGGAATTTTCGTGGAGGTTTCAAGAAGAGGGCTGAAGGATGCCCGAAGTGTGGGAAGAATCACCAGGGCGAGTGCTGGAAGGGACGTGGTACTTGCTACAACTGCGGACAGGAAGGGCACATCTCGCCTAACTGTTTGAAACCGAAGAAGATATAAGGATGCTTTGCTTGTGGCTCGACGGAGCACCGAATTAAGGACTGCCCAAAGAAGGGAAGTGGCGGGGGTAGTAATCAGCAAGGAGGCAACAAGCTGATGATCGGTGGACCGGCACAATCCAACCGCCCAACCGCCAGAACCTTTAACATGACCGTCCAAGACGCAGTGGCTGCGAAGGATGTGGTGTCAGGTATAATCCCAATCAATGATATAAATGCTTATGTATTATTTGATTCGGGTGCCACCTGTTCTTTTGTATCTGAAGAATTTGCTAGTAGACTTAGTACACCTCGAGAACTATTAGAAAATCCTTTGATCATAGAAGTTGCTAATAAGGAAGTGATCCCTGTAGAATACATTTATCGAAATTGTCGCGCAAATATTAGTAAACATGAACTGAGCGTAGACTTGATTCCTATTAGACTGGGAGAATTTGACGTAATACTGGGAATGGATTGGTTGTATAACCATGCTGCGATAATTGACTGTCAGAACAAATGTGTGAACCTTCAGACTCCGAGTAAGTCTAAGGTAGTGTTTTATGGTAGCTCATCGCTTAAGCAATCGTGTTGCGTTACGATGATGCAGGCCAAGAAATTGTTAAGGAAAGGATGTGGAGGATATTTAGCTTACATCGTTGATACTCGGAAGAAGGGAGTAGAAATTAAGGATATATACGTAGTTAATGAATTCCAAGACGTGTTTCCGGACGATCTGCCTGGTCTTCCGCCAGACAGAGAAATCGAATTCGTAATAGACTTAGCACCGGGAACGGCACCGATTTCGAAAGCTCCATATCGTATGGCGCCAGTAGAAATGAAGGAATTAATGATGCAATTGCAAGAATTATTGGATAAGGGTTACATTCGACCGAGTGTTTCTCCTTGGGGAGCACCAGTGCTATTCGTTAAGAAGAAGGACGGATCGATGAGACTCTGTATCGATTATCGAGAATTGAACAGAGTAACGATCAAGAACCGGTATCCGTTACCGAGGATAGACGACTTATTTGATCAACTGAAGGGAGCAAAGTGTTTCTCGAAGATCGACCTACGAACAGGATATCATCAACTGAAGGTACGGGATGAGGACATACCAAAGACTGCGTTTCGAACCCGTTATGGACACTACGAGTTTTTGGTAATGTCATTCGGATTGACTAATGCTCCGGCAGCATTTATGGACTTGATGAACCGAGTTTTCAAGCCATACTTGGATAAATTTGTAGTGGTTTTTATCGACGACATTTTGATCTACTCAAAGACAGAGGAAGAACACGCCGAACATCTGAAGATTGTTTTGGAGGCGCTAAGGAAGGTGAAGATGTATGCAAAATTTTCTAAGTGCGAATTTTGGATGGAGAAGGTTCAATTCTTAGGCCACGTGGTGGATAAGAATGGAATCTCTGTAGACCCTGCGAAGGTTGAAGCAGTAAGTAATTGGGAACAACCGAGAACACCGACGGAGGTGAGAAGCTTTCTAGGGTTAGCTGGGTACTATCGAAGATTCATTCAAGATTTTTCTAAGATAGCAACCCCGCTGACCAATTTGACTAGAAAGACGGTGAAATTTGTATGGACCGACAAATGCGAAGAAAGTCTTCAAGAACTGAAAAGGAGATTGAGCGAAGCACCTGTATTATCATTACCAGATGATGCGGGAAATTTTGTGGTGTATAGTGATGCATCGCACAAGGGGCTTGGCTGTGTGCTCATGCAACATGGCAAGGTCATTGCATATGCATCACGACAATTAAAGGATTACGAAAAACGATACCCTACTCACGACTTAGAGTTAGCGGCAGTAGTTTTTGCGTTAAAGATATGGAGACATTATCTATACGGAGAAAAATGTGAGATATACACGGACCACAAGAGTCTGAAATATATCTTCACACAGAAGGAGTTAAACATGCGGCAGAGAAGGTGGTTAGAATTAATCAAAGACTATGATTGCGATATTCTTTATCACCCGGGAAAGGCAAATGTGGTTGCCGACGCTCTGAGCAGGAAAGGAAGGGAGAAGTTGTTTAATTTGACGACTCAGGAGGAATTGATAAGAGAAATGAAGAAATTGGAGATAGAAGTGAAAGGACCAGAAAAGTCTGGTGAGAAGTTAATTGTAATGGAAGCTTGTCCGACGTTGTTGAATAGAGTAAAGGAAGCTCAGGAAAAGGATGAAGAGTGTGAGAAAATCCGAAAGAGGATCACAGAAAGTGAGGGAGAAAAATTTCGAATGGATAAGGACGGTATTTTGAGATTTGAAGGGAGAGTGTGGGTACCAGCGGTAACTGAGTTGAGGGAAGAGATTTTGCACGAGGCACACAATACGACATATTCCGTTCATCCGGGAGGCACAAAGATGTACCGAGATCTAAGGCAACATTTTTGGTGGCCTAATTTGAAACGGGAAGTCGCAGAGTGCGTCAGTAAATGCTTGACTTGCCAACGCGTTAAAGCAGAACATCAGCGGCCAAGTGGTTTACTACAACCATTAGAAATACCAGAGTGGAAATGGGAGCATATTACCATGGACTTCGTGGTAGGACTTCCAGTTACACAGAAAGGTTATGATGCTATTTGGGTTATCGTGGATCGACTAACGAAGACCGCACACTTTCTACCAATCAAGATCCGCTACAGTTTGAACCAATTAGCAAGCCTATATGTAAAAGAAATTATTTCACGACATGGAGTGCCGGTGTCAATTGTCTCTGATCGAGATCCGCGCTTCACGTCCAATTTTTGGAAGAGTTTGCAAGAAAGAATGGGAACGCAGTTGAGGTTGAGTACAGCTTATCATCCTCAAACAGACGGACAAAGTGAGCGAACAATACAAACGCTAGAAGACATGCTTAGGACTTGCGTGATGGATTTTAAGGGAAATTGGGACGACCACCTACCCTTAGTAGAATTCGCATATAATAATAGCTACCATGCGAGTATTGGCATGCCACCGTACGAAGCTCTTTACGGGAGAAAGTGCAGAACGCCGTTATGTTGGGACGAAGTCGGAGAACGACGAATACTCGGACCAGAGTTAGTTCAACAAACCGCAGACGTGGTGACAGTGATAAGAGCCAGACTTGTAGCAGCTCAAGATCGCCAGAAGAAATACGCAGATTTGCATCGGCAGGACCGAGACTTCAAAGTCGGCAGTTTCGTATTCTTAAAGGTATCTCCATGGAAGGGAAAAATCCGTTTCGGCAAGAAAGGAAAATTGAGTCCAAGATTCATAGGACCGTTCGAGATACTGAAGCGAGTGGGCGAAGTGGCATACAAAGTTGCGTTGCCACCCGAACTGGAGCATATCCACAACGTGTTCCACATTTCCGTGTTGCGACCGTACAAGGCCGACTACAAGCACGTGATTTCTTACGAGCCCATTCAAGTGGAGAAGAACTTGGCGTATGAAGAAATTCCTGTCCAAATATTAGATAGGAAAGAACAAACTTTGAGAAATAAAGTTATTTCATCTGTAAAAGTACTTTGGCGTAACCACGATGTCGAGGAGGCAACGTGGGAGTTAGAAGATAGGATGAGGAGGGACTATCCCCATCTATTTGTGTAACCTTGTAGCAATTCCGGGACGGAATTTTTATAAGGGGGGGAGGATGTAATACCCGAGAATTTCCATATATTATTAAATAAATATATTAATGGAAATGAGAATTTATTTGAATATAAATGATTTTGTGTTATGAGATGAATTAATTCAATTATATATAATTGAATAATTATAATAATTGAGAAATTGGTGGAGTTTGTGATAAACTCGTTGATTGCCTTGTGTGGCACAGTGGCGTAATATAAGAATGATTATATTAATTTAAGCGAACAATTAATCTATATTAATTGTTAATCGAAGAATATTAATTAACTGTTATAAAATACTAATGAGGATCGATTAACAATATGTGATTATTATTATTGCAAGAAACTTAATAATAATGAGCAACGTGTTTATAAATACAATAAGATTTATATCAAAGTGATAATTAATCATATAAGGGTTAATTAAATTGTTATGGAGGTTAACAATTATATTGATGGATGTAGGATATGTGTATATTATTAATTAATATTCAAATTATAAGATGAGAAATTATATGTGCAAGCATGCGAATTAAATGTATAGTAACTATATGTTATGATATGTGTAGGTGACAAATGATGTGTGGATATACATTAAAATAATGTATCATGGATCTATTATAAATAATTGTTGAGTAATACAATTTAATAATATATGATATAATGTAATGTGGTAGTATCCGATGGTATTATATCAGTAAGATAAACGTACCTGGATTATATGTGTGTAAATTACACTTATTACATTATGTGAAGTACATTGTGATTTAAATTATAACCTAAGAGTACATATATATATAACATATGTATATGGTGTGTATATACAAGTGTAGTACTTGCAAATGCTGAGGAGTTAAATCAATTGTCTCATTTTAAGTGCCCCATTTGCTCTTCACGTGCTTGACATACAGCTAAGGCCTATTCCTTCTTCTTCTCCCCAAACTCAGCAACTAGCATTTCATAGCTCATGATTGTGGAGGGAGTGGGATTCATGATGAATCCAACCACTAATTACCTACCCTTTGATAACCTTCATGCATTCCTATAATCCGTTAGTTTGATATGGGATACAATTGCATTGTCTGTATAATGGGAGTTCTATAAATATAGCCTCATCTCCTTCACATTTCTTTTGCTGAGCATTTTGGCTAAGTGAGACTAGAGAGCATATATATATATATATCAGTGTTATTGAGATAGCAGCAAGCTTAAATCATTTACAGAGGTATAAATCCCCTTCGTATCTTCATTGTCATTTTCTGTCAAAATTTCTATTCGTGAATTCTTGATTTCAGTTGGAAGTTATGGTTTTGTGAATTGAGAATAATAATTAGTTGTTTAAAGGACTTATATATGTGATTAGAATTACTATATATGCTTCATTGGTCTTCAATTTCATTTTTGGTGTTTCCATTTCTGAGATTTCTGTAAAAACATCAGATATCGTGAAATTGGTTGGTGTTCATGAAATTGGGAATTGATAATTGCTATTGACTATTATATAAGCATATATGTACGTGTTAGTAAGTTAAACAAGTCTAATAGCATTTGGGTATGTTGAAATCGATGAAATGGGAGGTTTTTGGTCGGATTTCACTGCAGAAAACTGCCTCGACGCCGCAGCGCCGCAGCCCGCGCCGCAGCGCCACTCGCGCCGCAGCCCGCGCCGCAGCGCCGCACGCAGCGCCACTCGCGCCGCAGCGCCAGTAGTGAGCTGCTGTGCCGCGCCGCAGCGCCAGCCTCTGTGTTCAGTTTTTCTGCATTCTGCAATAAAACTGTTATGAACTAATTGTTTGATTTTTGTTTAAACAAGCATGAAAGCATGATTAATACTTATATATAAACCTAATGAGGCAATGTGAACATGTTTTAGTATATTAGCATGCATGGTTAACCAAACGACATATAGTTTGAAAACGAACTTAAAGTTTCATGAACGACGTTAACATATATGAAGCATGTTAATATTCTGACTTTCGAGACATGTTAGTATGACCTAGAAACACATGAAATGCATACTAACTTATGTATATAGGTTCCGTGATATAATATGGACATGTGAACCCAACTAGTGCACCTTTCTAACAAAAATACAAGTTTTGAAGGTTGATATTGACATGTAAAAACCATGTATACATTCTGACTTTTCGAGCATGTTTATAGGGCCTTGAAATACATGAAAAGCATGTTAACTTGTGTATATGGGTTTCATAAGGAAGCATGAACATGATAGACCTTATTAATGAACTATACTAACAAAGTATAAGCTTTAAACGTGAACGTTGATATGTTATGACGAGAATTAGAATTTGACATTTATGAACACATGTGATAGTACTCTTAGACTCATTCATGTGTCATGCATGTATATATACCATGATTAGTTGCCATGATTAAAGTTTAGCATGAACAAAGCATGTTTTCAAGATAATAACAATGCTAGCTACATATATGCAATACGAGTACTCATGAGCATGACTAATACAAGTTATATGAATATCTTATGTGTTTAAAAGCGACCATGTTAGACCATATGAGTTCGTGTCCTTGAATGGCTTTAAGTATTAACTTAAGAACCTATACCATGTACGATTGGATTTGGAAAAGTTATACAAGCATGTAAAGTATCCTTTAAATATGAATACATGCTACGTGATATTATATGATGTTACTTGAACCCGATTTTGACGGTTAACTTAAGGAGATGCCGTAACTTGCTAAAATGAAATATATTTAGTATTGATTGTGGTCTTATGAGATATTAATAATATGCAAGCATGTTTGCTAATTGTTGAGATCTTATATAATATGAGAATGCGTTTAAACTCTAAAGAAGGAACGTTAAGGATAGAAATTATATTCTATATAACTGTGTAGCTAGGTAAAACTTAGCTTATGTGTTGATCGTATATTCAAAGAGAAAATGTGAAGTTAAATTATATGACTAATGAATATCATATATATACGTAACTGTATTACGATAGGAATTCGAAAGTGTTGATTTGCTTTTCGTGGATAAACTACGCTAAAGGCAAGTTCTCTTACTTACACTCTTTTAAAGTGCAAGTATCCTAAAACCTTGCACTACGTTATTTAACGGATATCGTAAGCGAGTATCTAAACCTTATCTCTTTGGATACGAATATTCTATCTTTGTATATTGCGAACTAGTTTCCTACTTAATCGTTTGAATTGAATTAGCATACTTGAACTCTTATTTCATTAAAGCTATTATTCATGTTGAACTTAGTGTTGTTAATGAATATTGTGAAAGTGTCTATGCCATTTGATTCGGCTAGACTTATATTATTGAAAAATGACCCAAAACCAATTGATTGGTGCGGGATCTTATATATGACTGAGAAGAACAAACTATAACTGTCGGAGAACCGACGCGCGCACTTGAGTATGATTGATTGTTATGCATAACGAGGGTACTTTAGGCTGATCACCTGTTGTATCTGTTTTTGTTGGATTTTCAGTTTATTACTGTCAAATCCTATGGAAGTTCATAGTCCTTAGTGACTGCTCAGTATTCAGTTATCTTGAAATCTTGAATTGATTTATTATTGAATCATATTGATATTATTCTGTCCTTAGTGGCTGTTATTGAGAACTGTTGATATTCTTGCTATCCTTGAACTATCAAACTTTCCTATACCCTTTCGAGAATTGAGAATTATATCATTTACCCTTGTTGTATATTACTTGCTGAGCAATTTGTGCTCATTCTTGCTTTCCTTAAAACATTTCAGTTAAGGCAGAGCATGGTGAACCTTCGGGCATTGATAAGGGCAAGGGCAAGGCTACCAACTAGCTTGTCTCTTTTATGTTTTAATATTTTAATGTTGTATTAAGATAATGTAGTAAGACTGGATTTGATTATGTTTAAGCTTAAGTTAGATTATGTAATAAGTCGTTTATTGATATTATTATGTAATCTATTAAGTACTGTAGGTTGCGAGACTTGGGGGAGTAATTATAATAAATCATTGTAAATTATTCTAGAATAGAATTTCCGCTGTGGTTGTGAAATATTTAGTTATTAATATTGTGATGTATTACCATGAGCACGTGATGAACCGAATTCGAGAGACCAAGAGGCGGTCCTGGAATTTGGGGGCGTCACAGGAGGTGTTAGGGACCCCTCGACTTCCGTGAAACACGTTTACCTCGTCTTTTCAATTTCCCTATTTTATTTGCATTATATGTGTGTGTGCTTGTAGTAATTGGGCCTAAGTGTTTTATTTGGAAGTAGTGATGTGCTTCGTTGGACCTATATACGAAGGGTTTGATTTATTAGAAAGTCCATTTTTAGACAAGATATGAAAGTGATGTTTTGAAATATGGTTTTCAAACCCTTTCGCTAACATAGAAATTGAAGCCTTTTGATACTTCTATTTTTATTCTGCATTCGGCAAATTTTGATTTTATTGTCGGGATGCAAAGCATCCTCGACCAAAAAATTATATATATATAAGTGTCAGTCTTCTTATGGGCATGACAGCCATCAAAGTGAATTGAGCACTACAAACCACAGTTTACTAGGCTGAGACCTTAAATTCGGATTACCGTTTTAAGGTCCCTCTAATTTGCATTTACAAGAAGACAGGCAGGCGATATTTATAGTGAAAAGTTGTCCATCGTGGATATAGATCCATGTGATGAATCGTAGATCACGTGATTCCCAGGCTCACAGAATATTATTAAAAAAGCATGCACAGAAGAGATTGAAATAAAATGCAAATTGAAATCTAGACGTCGCAAGACAAATGATTCATCAGTTAAATCCTTGCATGCGCATAGCCAAAGCTTCTCGTTCCCTCTAGATACGGATCTAGGGTCGTGTAGTCGCTTTAATATTTACAAAACTAGGAAGAAAGCTACATTTAAATAAATCTTAGTCATTCTAGCTCAACGGTTCCAGTTTGACAGCTTTTGAACCGGTTGAAAGTAAGAGATGGCTAGATTCAGATAAACCTAGTCTACAAACTTTACATCAGTACAAAATTATATCAAATGAACAGTTAAAACTGATATTTAATCACATTGAATAAATAATATATATATATATATATATAATTATATATATTAAAGATGGAAAGAGCCACGGATTTTCAATCCAGGTGTGAATGATTAATATGTATATATATATATATATGCTTATATATATTGAAGCTAAAAAGGCCACAGATTAGCAATTCAGGCCAAACAAATTAGTAGATATATATATATATATATATATATATATATATATATATATATATATAAAATTGTATATATATTAAAGCGAGTAAAAGTCACGGATTAGCAATCCAGGCTAACGAAGTTAGTATATATATATATATATATATATATATATATATATATATATATATATATACAGTTATATATATAAATTAAAGTAGAAAAAATGACATATTTATAATCCAGGCATGACTTAATTAAATGTAAATATATATATAGTTATATATATATTAAAGCCGAAAATGTCACAGATTAACAATTCAGGCTAAATAATACTTATATATATATATATATATATATATATATATATATATTAAAGCGATAAAAGCCACAGATTTGAAATTTAGGCTGCAAAAGCACTTAAAAATGTATATATACTTATATATACATAATTGTAAGCCAGAAAGGCCACTGATTTGAAATCCAGGCGAAACTAGAAGCTATAAATATATATATACCCTCATACATATATAATAAAGAAGTAAAAAGCTTCAGATAACAAGAAATCTTACAGTATCTAGTGCTAAAGGCTTTAAACCACTTGGAGGGCTTTAAACCTCTGTTTCCACCAATTAAAATTTGATATGTTAGTATATATATGTATACAAACGTATTGGAAGAGTAGAATTAAAGTTTAGAGCATTGTAGGTAGAGTTAAGAGCTGAAATGGGCGGAATTTCCGCTCTTTTCTTCTTTTTTTCTTTTTTTTTGGTTGGTGGGGGTCTGTGACACCCCCAAATTCGGACCGCCACTTGGTCACTAGAATTCGGTTCGTCACGTGCTCATGGTAATACAATAATAACTAAAATTACATATTCACAGCGGAAGATCTAATCCAGAATAATATACATTGATTTATTATAATCATTCCCCCAAGTCTCGCAACCTACAGTATTTAATAGATTACATAATAATATCGAATAAAGACTTATTACATAATCCTACTGAAGCTTAAAAATAGTTCAAAAACAGTCTTAATACAACATCAGAATTTAAAACATAAAGGAACAAGCTAGTCGGTAGCCTTTCCCTTACCCTTGCTCTTGTCTTTCCAAGAGACACCTCCCTGTTCCGTCTTGACTAAAAGGTTTTAAATAAGCAATAATGAGCACAAATTGCCCAGCAAGTAATATACAACAAGGGTGTAGAGTGTTATATCACGAGTTCGAAATATCAAAGTATAATCTCGAAGATAGTTCAGAGTTTCAGAATAATATCATGAACAACGAGTATCAACAATTCTCAAATCAAATCTTTGGAATATGAAATTATAGTTCAATATAGATCAACAGATATATATGAATTCAAAGGCTATCAACGTATCCAACTGGATAAAATAATTTATACTAAGCAGTCACTAAGGACTATTGAACATCTACTAGAATTACCAATATTAAACTGATAACCCAAAAGAATTAAGTACGATAGATGATCAGTCTACAATACTCTTTGTTATGCATAACACCACAATAATATTCACGCGTGTGTTGGGGCTTCCAACAATAAACACTCCCCTTGCCATAAGGGTTGTTCAACTCAGTTTTCAAGATTTCTGCACCAGTCAATTGGTTTGAATAGTTTTTTTTTTCTTAAATATGCATATAGTCTAGCCGAATCAAATGGCATAGACTCTTTCACGATATTCAAGAACAATACCAAATAACTTTCATAAAGCTCAATGGAATAAGAGTTATTCAATAAGTACACTATCTCAATTTAAACGAGTAAGTAAGAAACTAGCTTGCAATACTCTTTGAATAAAGTAAATACAAGGATATAATACTTGCACTGTAAAAGAGTGTAAGTTAGGAAACTTGCCTTAAGCGTAGTCTATCCACGTAAAGTAATTCAACACTTTCAAATCCCTTTCATAATATAATTACATATATATATATGATATTCATTAGTCAAATAGTTTAACATCATATCTTATCTTCAGATATATGATCGACACATAAGCTAAGTTTCAACCTAGCTACACAGTTATACCATAGATAGTATCATATTAGTATAACTTTTATTGTCTTTTATCCTTAACGCTCCTCTTCTCAAGTTAATCATCTTCATATATAATTATTAACACATAATACCATAATCAATAGCAAATATACTCTATTTAGCAAGTTATAGCATTATTATATATTAACCGTCGAAATTGGATTCAAGTATTAACATATGATCTCACATAGCATGTATACACATAAAAGGGCACTCCCATGATTGTGTAACCTTTCTAGGTTTAATCTTTCATGATATAGGTCCTAAGCCAACACCTTTAATAACTTAGGACCATTTAAGGTTATAAAACCACATTAGTTATCATGTTTGTTATTTTAAACGTATGGGGTGATCACACATCTTGTTTTAGGCATGCTTGCAAGTTTGTACTTCATATACACATGACTAGTATTATTACTTAGCTTAAATCATGCTTCACTTGTGCTCAACTAGTTTTCATGGCATCTAACATGGCATGTGCATGTGTATGACATATTAATGAGGTTAAGAGCACTACTAAACATGTCTATAAACATCATAAACGAAATCTTAATGTAATATGTTAAGGATCACGATCAAGGCTCATATTTTTATTGTGACGCCCCCAAATTCATACTGTCACTGATCTCGAATTTGGTTCATCACGTACTAATTCTAATCTCAAATAATGGAATAACAAAATAATTTACATTGATATAACATAAATATTCTCGTCCAAAGTCTCGAAACTATTACTAATACACTTCATAACTTAAACCAAACATTTCTTAATACATAATATTTAAATAAGTCTTAATACAACATAACGGAAACATCCTAATATAGAAAAACACAGCTACTCCATAGCCTTGCCTTCGCACTTGTCCTGTCCTGGGGTTCCACCATGCCCTGCCCTAACTAAAATGTTTATGGGAAGCAAGAGTGAGCAACAAATTTGCTCAGCAAGTAATATGCCAATAAATGTGAACAGGAATATATACAGTTCTAAATCTCAAGGGTAAAACAGTAATTAATCTCTCAGAATTTTAAATAAAAATGTTGTGAACAAAATAAATAGCAATGACTTCCAAATCTACTCCGTGAAATTGAATAAGGACCACTACGGGTCGAGAAGTTATTAAAAGTTTCAACAATTTCAAGTGAATGAATAGATATCACTGAGTGTCGCTGTGGACCAAAGATTAATAAAGAATCCAATGAATTCAAAGTTTCAAGTTAATAAATACTGGATACTGAGTGGTCGCTAAGAACCACGAACTTCTACTAGAATCACCAAAAATATTTCTGGTAACCCAACCAAGTACAATTAGGGGATCAGCCTGTCGTACCTGGAGTTATGCATAACCTGTCACACCACTATCGGCACCCCGACTGTATAGTTCCCCTTTTTACAAGGGTTGTTCAACTCAGTCAATTTATAAGAGTCCGCACCAAGAAAATTGGTGTGGATCGTTTTCCAATTCATGATATTGGTCTGGTCGAATTAAATGGCGTAGACAATTTCAACAATGTATATAAGAACAATTTATGAGTTCAATACTCGCAACAATAATTCAAAGAATATAATCGTGATTTAAATCAAGCTATGAAATATATATTTATAAGGCAAGAATTATTCTAGCACCTATTTACTCGTACGATCAAAGCTAGTACAAGCTCGAATATGTGTTCAATAAAGAGTATGAATCAAATACTTGCTCAATAAAAGAGTAGTCAGATATTTGCAATTAACATACAAGAACAGGTTCAAGGAAACTTGCACAATGAAAGAGTACAAGTTAGGGAACTTGCTTACGACGTTCCTCGAATAAAGTAACCACAAGGATAGGATACTTGCAACACAATAAAAGTAGGGTTCGGATACTTGCACTATAAATGAGTGTAAGTCAGGAAACTTGCCTTATGCGTAGTTTATCCTCGTTAAATAAATCAACACTTTCGAATCCCTATCGTAATATATATTTATATGTATAGGATATTCATTAGTCATATAGTATAACATCATATCTTATCTTGGATATACAATCAACACACAAGCTAAGTCTTAGCCTAGCTGCACAGTTATATCATATATAGTATCATATTTAATTCACAAGTCTCAACTAATATACTTTTATCCTTAACGTTCCTCGTTTTGAGTTTAAACATATTCTCATATCATTAACATCTCATAATCAATACTAAATATATTATATTTTAGTAAGTTATGGCATTTCTATAAGTTAACCGTTAAAATCGGATTCAAGTGTCAACATATGATATCACATAGCATGTATTCATATTAAAGGATACTTTCATGCTCGTTCAACCTTTTCACGTTCGATTTACATGATATAGTTCTAATTCATGGTTTCTAACGACCTAGGGTCATACAACGCCATGAATTCACATAAGTTATCATGCTTGTCATTTAAACCTATACGGTAGTCATATAACCCAAGCTAGGCATGCTCACGAGTATTCACATCACATATATATAACTAGCACCGTTATTGGTTTGAAAACTTAATCAACCTCATACTCGATTAACTCGCATTGTTTTTAACAAGTATGTGTACATACATGATATATTAGCGATGTTATTACACTATGATCATGCAACTTAGTTTGCAAAAAGTCCGAACTTTGCTTTTGAAATCGTTACGACTTAATCACGTATGCTAGCGTAAATTCAACACCTTATATTCACATTGCATAGGTAGTTAAGTCAAATTTACATGCTCACAAGGTTAGAACATCTCTCATATGGTATTCATAGATATTAGTTTCAAATATATCAAGTTTCCTTTGAAAAACCATTTAGTTTAAAGTTAAACAATTGGACAAGAGCAAGGAAACTATGTATTACTAATCATGATAGCTTATGGTCATAATTAGTCATATAAGTATATTATCATGCTCATATGGTCAACATATGAATATCATACTTATATGTCAAAGTCTCTTTTTTTAAAACGTATACTTTCTTTAGTAATTATATACTAACATAACCAAACATACTCATGCTACTTCATGACTCATATATACACATGTTATCATGATCTTCATGCATATCTAGACCACCCAAACACGCTTACAAGGTTAGAGCATATATTGTGTAATATTCATGCATATTAGCTTGGATATCGTCAAGTTTCTTTTCTATGAAAAATTTCGCTAGCTCAACGCTTATCCACTTGGTCATGAATAAAGGACCATAACTCATGCTTATTTATTTTCAGAAATCATGCGTATGCTATCTTATGTACACATGTTTACCAAAATCAGAACTTAAGTTCATTAGTTTCATTAAAGCCTATTTTCATGCATACTAACACCAACCAACTCATTCATGCTATGCCAAGGAACCTAAATAGTCTTGTTAAACTTATTTCCATGCATGTTCAAGTCATATCAGTATGCTAGAATTGATCAGATTAAGAAACAAAAATCAAAAATTGGTGCAGGGTACCGGCGCAGCTGCAGTGTAATGCCGGCGCAGTTGCGCCGTGAGCAGTTCGAGCCAGAAATCTTCCTGCTTCGGCAGGTTTCAGGCCAAAACAAAACTTTTTTCACCAATTCGTATATAATCAGTCACATAACAGTTTCAAACATGATTATAAGACTATATAACAACTAAGTAATCATTTCATAACTCCATTATCATTTAATTTCAGATACTTAAGAAATCTGGATTTCAAGAATAGAAATTCTTTTGACAGAGAATAAAAATGAAGAACAAGGAAGAAATTTTATACCTCTGAAATTAGTTAGATAGGAACTTGTTGCTAAATTGCTTTCCTTAATTCTCAGAATCCTCACAAACTCAGTAAACTCATTCTATATTCAACACTTAGGTTCCCAGCAATTGAAATGAAGAAGGAGAGATGCCTTATTTATAGAGAAATGGTTACCCAGTCCATGCCTTTGATCATCAAATCAAACTAACGGGAAGACTAAGAACTCAGTGGGTAAGGGAGGGTGGTTGAGTAGTTGGTGAATCCCATGAGTAAGCCCACTCCCCTTGTGATGATATGCTAAGAATTGCTGAGTTTGAGGGAAGAGAAGTAGGCTAGGCTTGTAGCCATTCACGTGAGGGAGATATATGACCATTATTTTGGGACAAGACTTATTAAAGCTCAACAACATGAAACAATGTAGTAAAAATAAAATAACCCAATACATACACATATTATATACACTTAGGCATATATGTATACTTGGGTATTAAATTCATTTAGAGTCACAATGTAGTTATTTAGTTTGGACACATATAATCCATGTACATTTATTAATACCGGATATAATTTACTCGGATATAATCACATCACATTATCTCCTTTATTAAATCTTATTATTCCATTATATATATAATTAATCATCAATTATTATTTATATTCATGATACATTATTTTAATGTCCACACACTCACATAGTCACATAGGCATTATCATGTAACTTAGTAAATCTTACTATATAGTTTCTATATAATATAGTCACACCGCACTTTAAACTTTATATATTATATAGTTAACTACTATACGCTATACATTTAATTCGCATGCTTGCTTTTAGAAGTAAATAATTTACTTATCTTATCAATTAATTAATAATATTAATTAATCCATTCCTCGTAATTATTAAAAACACTTAATTCATAATTATAGGATTAATTATCACAAATATAAATCTCAGCATATTTATAAAAAGGTGGTTTATTATTATTTCATCGCTTGAAATAATAATAATTAACGTATTATTAATCGCTACTGATATTCCATAACAATTAATTAATATTCTACAATAACAATTAAAAGTTAATATAGATTAATTGTTCACTTATTAAGTCCTTCGTCAATTAATATCATCATTAATATTCTTCATCACTATGCCACACAAGGCTTTCACGAGTTTATTATAAACTCCACATTTTTCTCAATTATTATAATTACTTAATTTAATATAATTGAGTTAACTCACAAAATCATTTATATTCAAATAAATTCTCATTTCTATTAATATCTTTATTTATTCTTTAACCGGTTATTATTCTTAACACCAATATTTTAACTATAACATGTATTGCACTCAACAATAATCAAATATAAATCTTATTATACACATCAATTATTTACTTACAAATGTTTTGTTACTCATAATAACATATTATAAATAATTACTTTTTAATATGCTATTACTAATTACGACGATTAATTAATAATGTAATATTAATTAATCCTTCACTTATTAATTCCTTCATCATTTAATTAATTAAATCACCGCCATTTCCCTTCTCATGCCACACAAGGCATTCTACAAGTTCGTTGAATTCCTCCATATTTCCTTGTAGATTCAATTTAATATAATTGAATTACTTTTCTCATAACTCGTACACATTTATATTCCAATAAGTATTCATTTTCTTATTATATCAATAAATAAAATAAAAAATTTATTCATGAAATTCACGGTTCTTACATCCTCCCCCCCTTATAAAAATTCTATCCCCGGAATTGGTACAAGGTTGTAATACCCGAGAAATTCCTAATATTATTAAATAAATATATTAATGGAAATGAGAATTTATTTGAATATAAATAATTTTGTGTTATGAGATGAGTTGATTCAATTATATAAAATTGAATAATTATAAAAATAATTGTGGAAAATGTGGAGTTTATAATAAAATCGTCGAATGCCTTGTGTGGCACAGTAATATTAATGATGATATTAATCGATGAAAGAATTATTAAGTGAACAATTAATTTATATTAATTGTTAATTTTGGTTAAGTTATAATATGTGATTATTATTAATGCAAGATATAATAATAACAATAAAACACTTGGTTATAAAGATGCTGAGATTTATATTTGTTAATATGATAATTAATCCTATGATTATTAATTAAGTGTTATTAATAATTACGAGGAATGGATTAATTAATATTAGTAATTAATTGATAAGAGGAATAATTTATTTATTTGACATTACGAATAATGAAACAAATAAGTAAGTTAATTAATATAATAAGATTATATTAATTGTTATGTGCAAGTATATTTAAATTATACTAAATGATTGTACATATTAAAACTATGTGTTATGAATACGTCATGTGTATATATATATATATATTGTAAACAATTATTGAATTAGTAGACTTTAATAATAAAGGAAATAATGTGATGTGATTATATCTGAGTAAATTATACCAGTATGATAAAAATATACATGGATTATATGTGTACAAGTCACACTTACTACATTATGTGAATTATAGTGTGACATTTCAATTAAAGACATAGGTATAAAATATATATATGTGTAGATAGCCTAAGTATTTAATAAATATGTGTATAATGATTTAAGTGTAGTATGTTGCAAATGCTGAGTTAGTATTGTGCCTTGTCCCTAAATGCTAGTCTCATTCTCCTTCACGTGCTTGACATAAGGCTAAGGCCTATTCTCCCCATTCTTCTCCCAAGCTTAGCTATCATGATGAACAAGGGAGTGGGAATTATGATTACATTTACCAACCAATTAGCTACCATCTCATAACCTCCCTGCAATTTAAATTTCAGTTGGTCTGAAATGGTAGGCAATTGCATTGTCTGTATATTTGAAGCTCTATAAATATAGCCTCATCCCTTTGCATTTTTCCTTGCTGAGATTGTGTTTAAGGATTGAATTGAGAGTACATTGTGAGTTGATAGCAAGGTAGTTTACAGAGAGTTGGAAATTTAAATTGGAACTAGCTTACTCCGTAGCAGAGGTATAAATCCTCTTCGTGTCTTCATTTTCATTTTCTGCCAAAAAAAAACTCCATTGTTGTTCTCTGAGTTTTCTTAAAATTCTTGATCATGAGGAATTAAAGTATAATTGGATTATAGAAAGCCTGTGTAGTGTAGTATGGACTTATATGCATGTTGGAATATCAATATAGCTTCCTTGATTCTTCATTTTCATTTTATGATTCTATTTCGGAAGTATTCTGTAAAAATGTTCAATTCTTGAATTAAGTTGGAATTCACAAAATTGGTGGTTTAATAATGTTAATGAGTTGATATATAGTCTTATAATATGATAAGAAAGCAATGTGGTTGAGTAGAAATGATTTCGTGAAGAATTTCTGTGATTTGGCTTAGAAGTCTGCCGAAGCAGACTGTGTCCTGAGTCGAACCAGGCACGGCGCAGCTGCGCCGGCATTACACTGCGACGCAGCGCAGCTGCGCATGGCCCCTGCTGTAGATTTTTGGTTGTTGCTTCCTGCTTGATGTCTGCTACATGTTAGTTGATGAAATAAAATAGAACAAGCATGCTGATATGATTATTACGTATATATGGACTTTTAAACTAGTATGAGCATGTTATATTCGGATCGCTTACGTGAACGATGAAGTTATAGATTTTCGAAATAAACTTAGGATTTCAAAATGGACGTTGATTCGTTGTATCCATTATAGACGTTCTGACTTTTGAGACACATTTGTATGACCTAGAAAAACATGAAATGTATGTTCACTTGTGTAGATAAGTTTCATAACGAAATACGATCATGCAAATCTAATTAGTAACGGAAATGTAAGTTTTTACAAATGAACTTTAGACATGTACGTACCATATATGAGTTCTAATTTTTCAAGCATGTTTATATGACTTTAAAATGCGTGTCGGACCTATTGACTTATGTATACGGATTTCATGATGTAACACGAACATGTTAGTAAGACTTGCTAATGAAAATATGAGCTTTGATGGTGAACCCTAACATGTTATTACAAGATTCGTATTCTTAAAGTTATGATCATGGTTGATAGTACTTTTAGACTTGCTAAAGTATCATTCATGTTTGTCTACTATATTACATGTCGTGAAACCAAGTTTAGCGTAAACAAAGCATGTTTTCAACTAATAAATGTGATAGTTACATGTATGAAATGTGAATATTCATAAGCATGCCTAATATATGACTACCTTATATGTTTACAAGGTGAGCATGCTAGATTTTGTAACGTCAAGACCTTGAATGACCGTAAGTCGTCAAAAGTATTAACATAGAACCTATATCGTGTAAATTGGTCGTGAAAGGGTTGAACGAACATGGAAAGACTCTTTAATATGTATACGTGCTATGTGGTATCATATGTTGATACGTGGATCCGATTTTGACGGTTAACTTATAGTAATACTATAACTTGCTAAAATAGAATATGTTTGCTATTTGTGGTAGTCTCACATGATAGTAATGAGGTATGAAGATGATTAACTTGAGAAAAGAGGAAAGTTAAGGATAGAAGTTATATTAATATAATACTATATAACAGTGTCGCTAGGTCAAGACTTAGCTTATGTGTTAATCGTATATACGAAATGAGATATAATGTTAAACTATATGAGTAATGAATATCATATATACGTAACTATATTACGATAGGATTCGAAAAGTGTTGATTAAATTACGGGGATAAACTACGCTTAAGGCAAGTATCCTAATCGACGCATTTACTTTATGCAAGCATTCTATCCTTGTATATTGCGAACTAGTTTCCTTACTTAATCGTTTGAATTGAATTAGCATACTTGAACTCTTATTTCATTAAAGCTATTATTCATGTTGAACTTGGTATTGTTCTTGAATATTGTGAAAATGTCTATGCCATTTGATTCGGCTAGACTTATATTATTGAAAAGCGACCCAAAACCAATTGATTAGTGCGGGATCTTGTATTTGACTGAGAAGAACAACCTTCTTTGAAGGGAAAATATAATTATCGGAGAACCGACGCGCGCACTTGAGTATGATTAATTGTTATGCATAACGTATGGTACTTTAGGCTGATCACCTGTTGTACCTGTTTTTGTTGGATTTTCAGTTTAATACTGTTAATTCTAGTAGAAGTTCATAGTCCTTAGTGACTGCTTAGTATTCGTTTATCTTGAAATCATGAATTGATTTATTATTGAATCACATTGATATTATTCTGTCCTTAGCGACTGTTATTGAGAACTGTTGATATTCTTGTTATCCTTGAACTATCAAACCTTGCTATACCCTTTCGAGAATTGAGAATTATATTACTCAGCCCTATTGTATATTACTTGTTGGGAAATTTGTTCTCATTCTTGTTTTCCCTAAAACATTTCAGTTAAGGCATAGCAGTGCGGACCTTCGGGCACAAATAAGGGCAAGGGAAAGGCTACTGAGTAGCTTAAATTATGTAGGACTTATGATTGTAATAAAGAACTTATGATATTATGTACTAGTTAAGGTTATTTATGCTTAAGATATGTCTAAGCTATGTAATCACTGTTTAAGTTACGAGACCTTGGGACGTGAATAATTATATTATTTAAATATAATTTATTCTGTATTAGTTGTGTATTATTCCGCTGTGCGATGCGATATTTAGTCGTATTATTATTGTGATGTATTACCATGAGCACGTGACGAACTGAATTCGTGTGACCAAGTGGCGGTCCCGAATTTGGGGGCGTCACAAAGGTTACACGAATAGATGGGGATAGATCCTCATCATCCTATCTTCTAATTTCCATGTGGCCTCCTTGGCATTGTGGTTTACCAAAGCACTATCACAAGAGATAAAATGTTATTTCTTATTATCTATTTTTTCCTATCTAGTATTTGGACAGGAATTCTTCATAAGTCAGATCCTTCTCTACTTGAATGGGTTCATAGGGTATTACGCTCTTATAATTAGGTTTATACGATCGTGAGACAGAAATATAAAACACACTATGGACATGTTCCAGTTCAATAGGTAAGGCTACCTTGTACACTACTTTGCCTGTTCTCTGCAATACTTCAAAAGGTTTCATGAACCTCAGACTCAATTTCTTCTTTCTTACCTAATCTTCTCTTTCCCTCACAGGGAAACATTAAGAAATACAACTACCGTCTTCAAAATCTTGATTGTGACGATGCCAATCTGCGTGTTTCTCATGTTGATCTTGAGTTGCTACTAATCTGGTTCTTTTTTTTCTTTTTTTTTTTCACTAGGTCTGCCATTCGTCGTGACGAATTTGATCCTGATTAAAGTTGTCGTTCTCTGACCTCATCCCAACGTAGCGATGTTCTGCACTTTCTTTCGTGGAGAGTTTCGTACGATGGCATACTGATATTCGTATAATAATTATTACTATAAGCAAATACTACTAAGGGTAAGTGATCTTCCAAGTTATCGTTGAAATCCATTACGCAAGCTCTTTCAAAACTTTGATGTGGAGCGCGGGTTTTGATTGAAATTATTTGACATCAATATTTCGTGTCGTAAAACGATTTTCTTTACGTATTAGTTTGCTAACTGATTTAAATTGAATCGAATATCTGTAGATAGAAAGCGCGTCGTCTTCTTTAATTGGTCGACATATTCTATAACTTCTCACCTCATATAGACCACAAAAAGTGTCTTCGAAGATCCCGATACGTTTTCGTGCTTCCTGGGTGAACAAAATATGTCCAACTATATGCCTCATGAAAACTCTTATCCCTCAAATTTAAGTTACGGTTGACTCTCATGCTCGATCTACAATTCTCAAGATACCATTATTATTTCTTCTGAATTTTTCCTCTTTATCTTCTCGCAATTTTTGTCTTTGTCTTGTTATCCCTTCACTCTATCCAACAACGCTGGACAAACCACCGTTATAAACTTCCCTTTGGACTTTCTGGGTCCCTTCACTTCTATTTCCAATATCTTCATCTTCCTGATTAGTTCCTCTCGGGTTATCAACTTGAATAATTTCTCCATTCCCCTTTCCTACTTAGCATATCAGCTACTACGTTCGCCTCTTCTAGGTGATAGAGAATTTTACAATGGTAGTCTTTGTCTGCTCCCAATTACTTACCGCCTTCACCTCTGCCGGATCTGACGTGCCCTAAAACTAACCTTCTCCTTGACTCACAGCACTGGTGCTCCTTAAGGGAAAACACACTCGACTGAATATATCCTTTATCTAACATTTCTCGCAATTGTATTAATAATTCTTCATTTCTACCGGCGCCATAAGATAGGTGTTTTCAAAATCAGTGTAGTCTCCGGTACTAAATCTATTACGACTTGTTTTCTCTGTCTAGCGGAAGGCCGGGCAGATCGTCTAGGAATACGTTTTGAAATTCTGGTTCTAGTAATAATTTATTTATTTCTATTGATACATTCTTTAGTTCTACTCTCGTTCTCTTAGTATCTAAAATATGGTGAAACAATCTACATAAACTTTTCTTAACAATATCTTGGCCTACATCATCGTAAGGTAACATAATTGCCTAAACGACGAGCTACCATAAAACACTTCCTTGGACCGGTTTGGATTCTGAAGGTTCACATTTTTCTTCTAACAGTTAATTATCGTAGTATGGTTATGTAATCAGTACATTTTTAGTATCCCATCACACTTTCCAAATTTTATCGGAATTCAGTCTATGCTTAGTTTACATCTCCTAATTTATGCGCAACAATTACGGTAAACGAATTTCTACGGGAATTACTTCCTTATTCACAACTTCTATGTTTAAAGGATCTTCTAATCGTTCTTGGGGTAACTTAGTCGTTTCACAGTCCTTCAGATGCAAAAGGGAAAGATAGCACTCGGATTGGATAATATATACGCATTTATATTATAGATTAAGACAGCACCTGACATCACAACTTGGAACGCCGTTGCATCATGTATCATAACGTTAGTCGTACTTGGCATTGGTTCACTCGATTGAGCTAGTTCGATTATCGTCGGCTTCCTGCTATGGCTTCTTTCGTTGCTGTCTTCTTCCTTCCTTCCTTTCTTTGGGCAGTTCTTAACTTGATGATTCGTTGACCTACAAGCAAAGCATCCTTCAATCTTCTTTGGGTTTGGGTAATTCAGGGAAATATGCCCTTCCTGGCCGCAGCTATAGCAAACGCCTCGTCCCTTCCAGCACTCTCCTTGATGACTCTTTCCACATTTTGGGCAAACCTTGTTCTTTTTCTTGAGTCCTTCTTGGTGACTTCCCCTCGGATTGTTGTTGATGTTGTTGTTGTCCGTTCTTCTTTTGTTTCTGTTTCCCTTCTCGTTCGTTTCCTTCTGCCAACAACGTATTTGACGTTTTTCAGATCCATACGCAAAACAATCTTTGGTTTTCTCCTCCCTAGGACAGTTAGGAGAAATATGACCCTTCTCACCGCACTTATAATATATATGTTTTCCTTTCAAGCAAGCTCCCATGTGGTTCTTTCTACATTTCTTACAGGCTTCTACCTTCTTCTTTCGTGGTTGTCCTTCTCCTCGTACATACTATTCTCATTCCACTTCCACTTCCTCTTGAAATTCTTACTGCTACCACTACTACTCTCTTCCATCCTACCATCATTCGCTTTCTTTGAATTATTAACCTCTCTTTCTTTAGTCAAGTTAATATCTTTTCCTACCTCTGAAGTTTTCGTCTGTCTCTTCTTATAATCATTGATTCCTTCTTCAAAAGCATTTACTATAAGGTTTACTAATTGTTGTAAGGTTCTTGATTCAATTCCCTATCTCCATTCTACGTTGCTTGACGAGTCTCTCCTCCTTGGGGTATTGACATTTCTGTATAGAAATAAAATGGTATTATCATCTATTTGTTAAACATCTAATACTTCTTAAGACGTATAAGTTTTATTGCTATTCTCCTTTGTCATTATTAACAAAATCTGGTTACTACACGCATGTTTAATAAAAACATGCCACATAAAATATATCACATATATAGCAATCTGCTAGTCTCATTACATACCCCTCTTGGGTACCACTAAAGTTGGGGTTAGAAAGATACTTCCCACATTAGCCTTAAAATTGGGATCTATAACACTGTTTCGCATCTATAAATATTTATCGTATCATTCGCGACACTTATTCCACTAACTACCTACTACCTTCACTTTCACTATGTCTATATCTATTAGTTACTAATCTGAAGTTTTAGAACTTCGCCTTCCACTATTGTATCTTATTCTTCATTTCTGAGTTCTTAGTTACTAAGTTCCTCGCACATTCCCCAATCCCGAAAGAAAACTTTCACCGTGGATTTTTGCTTATATTCTGACTCCACTCCTAATAGGTTAAGGCTACTAATGTAATAGGTTCAATTATAAAGGGTGTTGTGGACGCCACATGTATATCACGTGGTTCCTCCTCCATGACCATACTAGGTTCACCTATCTCTGACATCCATAATCACAAAACCAATAACTTTCTTATCATCTCCGAATAAAACATAATTTCATCGTATGGAATGAAAATATATTTCATAACACTACTATCTTTCTAAGAAACTCTACATGAGTTCTATCAACTTCTAGTCTCTAATTTCTTCTAAGGTTAAAGCCTAAGGAATCGCTCCTAAGGTTTATAACCTACATCTTTGATACCAACCTATGACACCCTCAAATTCAAACCATCACTGATCTCGAATTTGGTTCATCACGTACTAATTCTAATAACAACTAAATCTCAAACAATGGAATAACAGAATAATTTACATTGATATAACATAAATATTCTCGTCCAAAGTCTCGAAACTATTACTAATACACTTCATAACGTAAACCAAACATTTCTTAATACTTAATATTTAAATAAGTCTTAATACAACATAACGAAAACATCCTAATATAGAAAAGCACAGCTACTCCATAGCCTTGCCTACGCACTTGTCCTGTCTTGGGGTTCCACCTTGCCCTGCCCTAACTGAAATGTTTATGGGAAGCAAGAGCTGTGAGCAACAAATTTGCCTCAGCAAGTAATATGCCAATAAATGTGAACAGGAATATATACAGTTCTAAATCTCAAGGGTAAAACGGTAATTAATCTCTCAGAATTTTAAATAAAAATGTTGTGAACAAAATAAATAGCAATGACTTCCAAATCTACTCCGTGAAATTGAATAAGGACCACTACGGTCGAGAAGTTATTAAAGTTTCAACAATTTCAAGTGAATGAATAGATATCACTGAGTGTCGCTGTGGACCAAAGATTATAAAGAATCCAATGAATTCAAAGTTTCAAGTTAATAAATACTGGATACTGAGTGGTCGCTAAGAACCACGAACTTCTACTAGAATCACCAAAATATTTCTGGTAACCCAACCAAGTACAATTAGGGGATCAGCCTGTCGTACCTGGAGTTATGCATAACCTGTCACACCACTATCGGCACCCCGACTGTATAGTTCCCCTTTTTACAAGGGTTGTTCAACTCAGTCAATTTATAAGAGTCCGCACCAAGAAAATTGGTGTGGATCGTTTTCCAATTCATGATATTGGTCTGGTCGAATTAAATGGCGTAGACAATTTCAACAATGTATATAAGAACAATTTATGAGTTCAATACTCGCAACAATAATTCAAAGAATATAATCGTGATTTAAATCAAGCTATGAAATATATATTTATAAGGCAAGAATTATTCTAGCACCTATTTACTCGTACGATCAAAGCTAGTACAAGCTCGAATATGTGTTCAATAAAGAGTATGAATCAAATACTTGCTCAATAAAAGAGGTAGTCAGATATTTGCAATTAACATACAAGAACAGGTCAAGGAAACTTGCACAATGAAAGAGTACAAGTTAGGGAACTTGCTTACGACGTTCCTCGAATAAAGTAACCACAAGGATAGGATACTTGCAACACAATAAAAGTAGGGTTCGGATACTTGCACTATAAATGAGTGTAAGTCAGGAAACTTGCCTTATGCGTAGTTATCCTCGTTAAATAAATCAACACTTTCGAATCCCTATCGTAATATATATTTATATGTATAGGATATTCATTAGTCATATAGTATAACATCATATCTTATCTTGGATATACAATCAACACACAAGCTAAGTCTTAGCCTAGCTGCACAGTTATATCATATATAGTATCATATTAATTCACAAGTCTCAACTAATATACTTTTATCCTTAACGTTCCTCGTTTTGAGTTTAAACATATTCTCATATCATTAACATCTCATAATCAATACTAAATATATTATATTTTAGTAAGTTATGGCATTTCTATAAGTTAACCGTTAAAAATCGGATTCAAGTGTCAACATATTGATATCACATAGCATGTATTCATATTAAAGGATACTTTCATGCTCGTTCACCTTTTCACGTCGATTTACATGATATAGTTCTAATTCATGGTTTCTAACGACCTAGGGTCATACAACGCCATGAATTCACATAAGTTATCATGCTTGTCATTTAAACCTATACGGTAGTCATATAACCCAAGCTAGGCATGCTCACGAGTATTCACATCACATATATATAACTAGATCACCGTTATTGGTTTGAAAACTTAATCAACCTCATACTCGATTAACTCGCATTGTTTTTAACAAGTATGTGTACATACATGATATATTAGCGATGTTATTACACTATGATCATGCAACTTAGTTTGCAAAAAGTCCGAACTTTGCTTTTGAAATCGTTACGACTTAATCACGTATGCTAGCGTAAATTCAACACCTTATATTCACATTGCATAGGTAGTTAAGTCAAATTTACATGCTCACAAGGTTAGAACATCTCTCTATGGTATTCATAGATATTAGTTTCAAATATATCAAGTTTCCTTTGAAAAACCATTTAGTTTAAAGTTAACAATTGGACAAGAGCAAGGAAACTATGTATTACTAATCATGATAGCTTATGGTCATAATTAGTCATATAAGGTATATTATCATGCTCATATGGTCAACATATGAATATCATACTTATATGTCAAAGTCTCTTTTTTTTAAAACGTATACTTTCTTTAGTAATTACTATACTAACATAACCAAACATACTCATGCTACTCATGACTCATATATACACATGTTATCATGATCTTCATGCATATCTAGACCACCCAAACACGCTTACAAGGTTAGAGCATATATTGTGTAATATTCATGCATATTAGCTTGGATATCGTCAAGTTTCTTTTCTATGAAAAATTTCGCTAGCTCAACGCTTATCCACTTGGTCATGAATAAAGGACCATAACTCATGCTTATTTATTTTCAGAAATCATGCGTATGCTATCTTATGTACACATGTTTACCAAAATCAGAACTTAAGTTCATTAGTTTCATTAAAGCCTATTTTCATGCATACTAACACCAACCAACTCATTCATGCTATGCCAAGGAACCTAAATAGTCTTGTTAAACTTATTTCCATGCATGTTCAAGTCATATCAGTATGCTAGAATTGATCAGATTAAGAAACAAAAATCAAAAATTGGTGCAGGGTACCGGCGCAGCTGCAGTGTAATGCCGGCGCAGTTGCGCCGTGAGCAGTTCGAGCCAGAAATCTTCCTGCTTCGGCAGGTTTCAGGCCAAAACAAACTTTTTTTCACCAATTCGTATATAATCAGTCACATAACAGTTTCAAACATGATTATAAGACTATATAACAACTAAGTAATCATTTCATAACTCCATTATCATTTAATTTCAGATACTTAAGAATCTGGATTTCAAGAATAGAAATTCTTTTGACAGAGAATAAAATGAAGAACAAGGAAGAAATTTTATACCTCTGAAATTAGTTAGATAGGAACTTGTTGCTAAATTGCTTTCCTTAATTCTCAGAATCCTCACAAACTCAGTAAACCTCATTCTCTATTCAACACTTAGGTTCCCAGCAATTGAAATGAAGAAGGAGAGATGCCTTATTATAGAGAAATGGTTACCCAGTCCATGCCTTTGATCATCAAATCAAACTACGGGAAGACTAAGAACTCAGTGGGTAAGGGAGGGGTGGTTGAGTAGTTGGTGAATCCCATGAGTAAGCCCACTCCCCTTGTGATGATATGCTAAGAATTGCTGAGTTTGAGGGAAGAGAAGTAGGCTAGGCTTGTAGCCATTCACGTGAGGGAGATATATGACCATTATTTTGGGACAAGACTTATTAAGCTCAACAACATGAAACAATGTAGTAAAAATAAAATAACCCCAATACATACACATATTATATACCACTTAGGCATATATGTATACTTGGGTATTAAATTCATTTAGAGTCACAATGTAGTTATTTAGTTTGGACACATATAATCCATGTACATTTATTAATACCGGATATAATTTACTCGGATATAATCACATCACATTATCTCCTTTATTAAATCTTATTATTCCATTATATATATAATTAATCATCAATTATTATTTATATTCATGATACATTATTTTAATGTCCACACACTCACATAGTCACATAGGCATTATCATGTAACTTAGTAAATCTTACTATATAGTTTCTATATAATATAGTCACACCGCACTTTAAACTTTATATATTATATAGTTAACTACTATACGCTATACATTTAATTCGCATGCTTGCTTTTAGAAGTAAATAATTTACTTATCTTATCAATTAATTAATAATATTAATTAATTCATTCCTCGTAATTATTAAAACACTTAATTCATAATTATAGGATTAATTATCACAAATATAAATCTCAGCATATTTATAAAAAGGTGGTTTATTATTATTTCATCGCTTGAAATAATTAATAATTAACGTATTATTAATCGCTACTGATATTCCATAACAATTAATTAATATTCTACAATAACAATTAAAAGTTAATATAGATTAATTGTTCACTTATTAAGTCCTTCGTCAATTAATATCATCATTAATATTCTTCATCACTATGCCACACAAGGCTTTCACGAGTTTATTATAAACTCCACATTTTTCTCAATTATTATAATTACTTAATTTAATATAATTGAGTTAACTCACAAAATCATTTATATTCAAATAAATTCTCATTTCTATTAATATCTTTATTTATTCTTTAACCGGTTATTATTCTTAACACCAATATTTTAACTATAACATGTATTGCACTCAACAATAATCAAATATAAATCTTATTATACACATCAATTATTTACTTACAAATGTTTTGTTACTCATAATAACATATTATAAATAATTTACTTTTTAATATGCTATTACTAATTACGACAATTAATTAATAATGTAATATTAATTAATCCTTCACTTATTAATTCCTTCATCATTTAATTAATTAAATCACCGCCATTTCCCTTCTCATGCCACACAAGGCATTCTACAAGTTCGTTGAATTCCTCCATATTTCCTTGTAGATTCAATTAATATAATTGAATTACTTTTCTCATAACTCGTACACATTTATATTCCAATAAGTATTCATTTTCTTATTATATCAATAAATAAATAAAAAATTATTCATGAAATTCACGGTTCTTACATTCATTAGTAAAGCTCGCTAATAAGGCCTAACATGTTCATGCTATCTATACATACATATATATATATATATATATATATATATGTTAACATGTCCGATATGCATTTCTAAGTCATCTAAACATTCTCGTAAAATCAAAATGCGTACATGGTATTTACATGTCAATGTCCCACTTTCAAAACTTACATTTTTCGTTAGGAATGTACGCAAGTGAGGTTCACATGTTCATATTACATTATGACACCTATATACGCGAGTTAACATGCTTCTCATATATTTTTAAATCATACTAATACGCTTGCAAAGTCAGATTGTTAACATAGCAAGTATACATATGTAGTTCGTTTCCAAAATTTTGAAGTTTGTTATAAAATGCTAAGTTTATTTCAAAACTATAAGTATGCGTGCAACTCTTAGTTAAAACATGCTTACATTGTCTCAATATATCCATATAGGCATGCCAAGCTCATTAGTACACTTGTTAAAGTCACATTAGTTATTTATACCATAACAGATTTTTAGCAGAAAGTAGGAACTGGATCCAGTAGCCGGCGCCTCAGTGTATAATCGGCGCAGCTGCGCCACGTCTGAACTGAACTAGAAGGTTCCCTGCTTCGGCAGAAAATTCAGCCCAAATTCAAGATCTTTATACAAATTTGATTGCAAGCATGCCACATTGTATACTAATATGATTATAAGTCTTTATACAACATCTACAACCATTATCCATTCATAACTTCATGGATTTCATACTTAATTTAAGAATTTGAAACTTCAGTTAAATAAGAAATGGAGGATAAGAGAGAGATGTTATACCTCTTCAATGCAATTCAAGCTTGAATTGAACTCCTCACACACTGATTATACTTCTTTAACTTCTCAGCAACTCACACTCTCAGTTTACACTTAGCAGAAGATTTTCACGCAACAGAAATGAGAGGGAAGGGTGCTTTATATAGAGAAATGTATAACCAGTCATTAGTTTTGTTCTATGGTTTGAATCAATGGAAATTGAAAGTAAACAATAGATATGAAAGGGTTGGTAATTGGTTGTTGAAGCTCATCATCAAAACCACTCTCTCCCTTGATGATTGCTAGAGTTTGCTGAGTTTGAGGAATATAGAGTAGGCTAGTGTTCACGTGTGAGGGAATGTGTCTCTCATTATGGGACAAGGAAGGAAACTCAGCAACATATATATATATATATATATATATATATTTAGTTATTTCACATTACATATTACATACTCTTAGGCTATAGTTCCTTTATTCTCACAATATGGTTTTAAATGAAGAAACAATGTTGCAATATAACAAGTTGGGTTACACCTATCCACATATAATATAATCATGTACATTTTATCATACCTGTATAACTTAACCGGATATTATTATGTTACATTGTCCCCTTTATTATTAAATTCCACTATCCAACAATTGTTTACAAAATATTCATGATATACTATTTTAATGTATACTTACTCACATTGTCACATAGGCATTGATATGTAACTTAACAAATCTTAATATGTGGTTTTCACTTTACACTTCATATAATATATAGATAGCTACTATACCTTATACATTTAGTTATCACATGCTTGCATGTAGAAATTAATTGAGCAAATATCATTTATTCGTTTATTATTCTCAATGAAAATTAATTAATTACTTATCTTATTAAATAATAATAATAATATTAATTAATCCCTTCCTCAATAATCAATGTAATTATCAATCTTTAAAACAATTGATCACATTAAATAAATATAATATTTATAAACATGATGCTTATTATTATTATATCTTTAATAATAATAATAATCACATATCATTGATTAATATTCTATAATAACAATTAATAATTAATATAGATTAATTGTTCACTTAATAATTCCTTCGTTAATTAATATAATCATTACTATTTCTCATCACTATGCCACACAAGGCTTTCAACGAGTTTATCGCAAACTCCATATATTCTCAATTATTCAATTATTCCATTTAATATAATTGAGTTAACTCATCTCATAACACAAAATCATTTATATTCAAATAAATATTCATTTTTATTAATATATTCATTTAATAAATTTAGAAATTCTCAGGTATTACAGGGTCTCTATTAATAGAACAAAATAGCCACGGGTCTACTTGCCGCTCCCTGGGTGGGCCCCGGTCCAGTGGGTCCTGTTGTCTCGAAGTACGTGCAATCTAACCAACGCGATGTCTTCTTCGAACCTTTATAACTTTCAATCCGGGAGTCCGATTGAGGCGTGCTATACCTTTCCGGAAAGCCCTTTCCGAGAGATACACAATGAAATGGGATTAGAAGTTTTTTGAATTCGAGAAGATGGGTCCATGACCAGATCTTCGAGTCTTCGCAGTTCGTCCGTTGAGCTGTATTGTGCTATTTTCACTCGGGATTGGTATTATGGTTCTGCATGACCTTCATGTCATTGATATGGATTTATTTTGACTTGATTAATGTCAAGTTGGTAAAATGACTATTTTACCCTTCCGGGGGTTGTCTCCAAGATTGACACGGTTTTCGATTATTTCTCGGGGGTTATCTCCGAAGTTTGATCCAACCGACTCTGTTCTTCCTTAGGGTCGTCTCTGAGGTTGACTTGATATCCCAGGGTTATCTCTAGGGATTGATTTGATGCTTTTGGATCTCCCGGGGTTGTCGCCGGGTTTGACTGTATCTCCCGGGTTGTCGCCGGGGATTGATTTTATTTCCCGGTGTTGTCACCGGGCTGGATTTGATCCTCGGGGTTGTCACAAAGGTTGGATTTGATCTTCCGGTGTTGTCGTCGGGGTTGACTGTATCTCCCGGGGTTGTCACCAGGGTTTGATTTAGTGCTTCGGGGTCATCTCAGAAGGTTGGCTTGGACTCCCGGGGTGTCGCCGGGGTTGGATTTGATCTCCCGGTGTTGTCGCCGAAGTTTGATTTGAAGATTTGGACTTCCAGGGTTATCTGTGGAAGGTAAAAGACAATTTTACCCTCCTACAGGGTTAGTAATAGGAATGCAAAATTTTGAGTGTCTACAGATGCCCTTCTCTATGATGTTTATGAAATGCAATGGAATGAACAAGATAAAGACTGCTAGACACTGGAATATGATACATACAAATGTAATGCAATGCATAATATGCTACGTCATGCATGCTATATGCTCTTGTGGGGTTAGTTGCCACGGGTATTCTATCGCTGACTGCTCCTGCCATTTCTACTAAGGATGGAGTTGTTCATGATGGTTTTCACTGAACTCTTTTGATGCCTACTCGAATGCTAGTTTGCAAAGCTTTCATCACCAGATCTTTCCTGATGCTACATTGGGTTAAAGCCAATGGTTTAAAATATCTATCAATGCTATAGATATTGATTAGATGAATTATTCTAGATATCTCTTCAAGATCTCTATGGGGAAAATTTCTATGATTGATACCCTTGAACCTCTCTGAGTTCAATGCCGGGGTATCACCAACGTTCCTTGTATTTAGATATGCTTTTTACCTTTACCTCTGCTAAGGATATTCCTCTTATGATGAGTGACTTCATTGGGGATTCCTGATGCCTATCCGATGATAGCTTACACCAGTTTACATCATCTTCTTTTCCCGACGCTACAATAGGGCTGTTGCTAATAGTTTGGATTGCTATGCGGTTGATTTCGACGTTTTTGTCTGGGATAAAACTCTTACTATCTACTCGAACAATGGTTGACAATGATTTGACCATCATCGAACCTCCTCGATGCCTACCTGAATGGTAGTTTACACCGGTAGACTGAACTGATTTGATGTATACTCGAATGGTAGTTTACAACATTTGACCATCACCGAACCTCCTCGGAGCCTACTCGAACGTTAGTTTATAACGATCAGTTGAACTGATTTGATTCCTACTCGAACGGTAGTTTGTAAAGTTTGACCATCACCGAACCACCTCGATGCCTACTCGAATGGTAGTTTACAACGGTCGGCTGAACTAATTTGATTCCTACTAGAACGGTAGTTTACAGAGTTTGACCATCACCGAACCTCCTCAGTGCCTACTCGAACGGTAGTTTACAACGGTCGTTTGAACTAATTTGATTCCTACTCAAATAATAGTTTGCAGAGTTTAACCATCACCGAACCTCCTCGGTGCCTACTCAAACGGTATTTTACAACGGTCGATTGAACTAATTTGTATCCTACTCGAACGGTAGTTTACAACAGTCGTTTGAACTGATATGATTCCTACTCGAATGGTAGTTTGCAGAGTTTTGACCATCACCGAACCTCCTCAGTGCCTACTCGAACAATAGTTTACAACGGTCGTTTAAACTGATTTGAAGCATCGGCTGGGATTTGTATAATAGATTACATCATCTGTTCTCCCCGAGGCAGAGATTTCTCACGATTTTCATCATAGGATCTTTTCTGATGCTACGCTGGAGTTGTTGCCAACGGTTTACAGTATCAGGCATTTTTACCCTCGTTGAAGTAGTTTTCAACAATTTTCATCATCGAACTTCTCTTGATGCTACGCTGGAGGTATCGTCAACAGATTATAATGTCAGATACTCTGATCTTTGTTGAAGCAGTTTTCAACGGCTTTTCATCATCGGATCTAATCCCGATGCTACGTTGGAGTTGTCGCCAACGGTTTTATAATATCAGATACTCTAATCTTTGTTGAAGTAGTTCTCAACAGCTTTCATCACGGGATCTTTCCTGATGCTATGCTGGAGTTGTAGCCAACGGTTTGCAATATTTGATAATTTGACCCTCGTTGAAGCAGTTGTCAACAACTTTCATCACCGGACTTCTCCTGATGCTTTAACAGAGACAGTTTTCAGCAATTTCTATTTTTGGCATTCCAAATACCACATCAGGGTTCATAACAATAGCTTACATGAAGATTTTCTTTCATCAGGAGTTTGACACTTGAATTCAGGGTTTCAGGCATGTTTTTCTCAATCGCGTAGCACTTTTTTCCCTGATTTCACTTTTCAGCTTCTGGAAACTCCGCTTTAACGTCATTTAGATCGAATCGGAGGGGGTGGGACCCACCCTAGGGTGTTGCAGGTCTACATGCGGCTACCGCATGTAGAGTTGGGGCTCCTATGGGTATATTTTGGTTTCCCCGTGGCTTTAACAAGTCATTTTCAAGTTGAACTATATAGAAAATTCAAAAATTCCTCTTCAGATCTACTGAGTTCGGGCTGGTTTTTTTAAAATTCATCATCGTATAATCGCTCTACACAACTCTGGTAACGTTTACATCTTTTATTTTCAAATTTTGATTTAGAACGTTAGAATTACATATAGAATGCTTCTAAACACAATAAAGTGAATATACATGCTATATGACTTGATAAACAAATTTAGACTTAGTAAATGTGTATGATTTACTATACTGAACGTTTTGATATGAAAAAAACTTATTTCTGAGACAGTCATTTGGCGCCTTTTTTTGGCTAGTTTATTCATCCTATTTGAGGATAAATGAGCCTGGATTTTCAACTAAAATTACACATGGTAATTTAGCTGTTATGGGGAGTTTTGATTTTGATGTTTTTTCATATATATGAAAATGCTCATTATTTTGGATAGGTGTGCTACTGAATGGCCACCTAGTCATGCCTATGTACATGCAGATAGTCCATTTTACGAAGGAGACTCTGGTGGAATTTTTTCAAAAGCCTGAGAATTTAAGGAACATTCAATTTTAACTCTAGTGGAGATGTATGTTAACTAATACATGCTTTAGGACTTAGAATTTGCAAAAAATAATGATTTAATTTTAATAGGCAGTAAGTATGAGGCTTACCTCACCCTTTCTGAGATGATTTGGAGGTTTTGTTCAGTTTATGGATTCAATAGACCAGGAAGTTCTAGCAGGGTCTCTGCAGATGTGAGGAGGAGGATAGCTTCTGATTTCCCTCAGCCTCGTCCAGCCCGGCAGCCTTACCAGTTGGCTGAGTTAGTGATTCGTCCGATCTAGGCTGAGAGGCCGAATGATGTGGACGACGAGGAGGTTGTCCCTTTTGTGGATCCCGCTCTAGCTCCGACTACCTCGTGTCAGGAGCTTCCAACCGTCGTTGTGACGATTTCGAAGCTTTTGGATGATTTGAGACGTCATCCTTCGATTTATCTTCATGCCAATGTGGTGACTGAAGTTTTTATTCTGGACTGTTCTACCTTTTGCCATTTCAGGACAAAGGTTTAATCTAGATTTGTAATTTGATGCAGGTTCCCCGGCTTTACTCAGCCAGGGGGAACTGGTTTACCATCCATTCCTTGTATCATACTCTACATCCAGAGTATCAGGCCATCGTCAACACTTGGTGTTTCAAGGCCTTTTTCTCTATTCCTCCTCGTTGTTGCCATTGGGGTTATCTGCGGGCTTTATCTGAGCGTTGGTTCTACCAAACCCAGTCTTTCCACTTATTGCACTGCAAGATTATGATGACACCGATGGATTGGCGGTTCATCATAGGGTTAGAGTTTACAGGGGAGCAAGTGCCTTTGGTGGCTGACATTTCTCATGCTGTTGTTTGATCCCTTTTGGGAGTTTTTGTGACTGCCATCAAGGGTCGGACAAATCGTTCATGGCCCTTGAGTGTTGATGCCCAGAGTGGGGCTTTGACTGAGCCTCTACCTGATGATCAGAGGGTTAGAGATCGCATTCTTAGGTGACTGTTCTTGGTGATCGTCAAGGGTTGTTTCATAGAAGACAACTCCTCGACGGTCTCTTTTGCTCTGGTGAGCGTTACTCGAGATGTGAGAGTGCATCAGGGATTTTAACTAGGGCACCTTCACCTTCACCTATTTTCTTCGTGGGTTGCGCCTACGCTCTGAGGGAGTGACGGAGGCTTAGCTGGGTTTTTATCCCTTCCTTCTAGTGAGTAATTTCTCTTTCATCTTTCAATCTCCCTCATATGTGTTTATTAATCTTTATGACTGAGGACATTCATTTTTGCACTTCCAGTTTTGGGCACATGAGAGGCTCCCTTACCTGCGCCCGACTACTACTCTAGGTCTAGAGACCTATCCTCGAGGACGACAATGGCATTATTCCACCTTTACAAAGGTCCTTGTAGTAGAGGGGTTTACCCATTCTCACTTGTAGTTAGAGCTATTGACTGTCGATTCCATCACGTGGGTTCCTTACACCCCAAATTATCTGACAGTCGATTTTGAGGATGGATTCCAGAGCAGATTAGAGTTTATATTGTCCACTCGCCGTATTCCCCTTTGATCGATGGTGGTTTGGGGAGAGCAAGCTATCATGAACGTCACAAGAGAGATCCGTATTCCATTCCCTCCTCCTGTTAGGCATCATTGGCCCCTATCTCAGCCAGTCACAGACATTCCCTTGGTGGGATTAGATGGCTTCACCTTATCAGAGGGTCCTCACAGTCAGGAGGCCTTTTACCGCTGATGGAGTCCTCGCACTATTGGGGCTCAGACTCGTGCCACTTAGTTCATGGAAGACATAGATTCTGGGTCTATTATTATGATAGACTGGATAGGTTGCCTTCGAGAGCCTACTCATTTGGAGCAGATTTCCAGTTTGACCCAGTGGTTGGACCAGGCATAGTTTTTATCAAGCACCTTGGCAAGGATCCTTCAAAGGCAGATTTTTTAGATCCTTCCATCCCAGGAGCGGGCCCCTCAGGAGGTCTATATTTTGGCAATTATACTGGTGCAGGTCCTCCCCTCTATCGACCAAACATTCCTTCTGGCAGAGATTCAGTGACTCAGGAGGAGTTGTAGCAAGTTGATCTTCTAGATGCAGATATCATAGACTTCTTTTGCTAGATTTCTCGTTATATATTTTGATAGGCCTCTGTTAGATATTGGGCGGCTATGCCCCATTTCTTGTTATCTCTTTTGATAGGCATCTGTTAGTCATTGGGCAATTTTGCTCCATTTTCCTGTACTTTTTATTTTGTATTTTAGTAGCAGACAGAGATGCTGCTTTCAGCAGACAGTGTATTTAGAAATGCATGATATTTCTTATTTATTGCATCCTATTGTCATTTATCATTATTATCTATCATGATGCTACATTATATCATGGATATGCATTCAGATAGGTGAGTTTAGCATTGACCCCTAATGGTCTCATGATACGGTTCTACAGATGTCTTCATCTACCGTTAGCCGTATTGAGCACATGCCACCTTTATTGTAGCATCTTCTTTGAGATCCTGGTATGACAGTTTGCCTCCCACAGACAGGGCGACAGTTAATCAGTTTCTTGGGGCATTTTTATTGCCATATTGGCTTTCCAGGTCCCACTGGACTTCATGGACAGCATGTTATCTTGCTGGATATCTGAGCGACAGATTTCAGATTTGGCATCCATGGAGCTTACTCCTACGTTGGAGGAGTATGAGCGCATCACTTGTTTACCATTGGATCGGCCTTGTGCTAGGATGGCCATCAGTGATATGAGACGACAGTTCATGACCTTGAATGGCTTGAGGCCCAAAGTAGTCACAGATGAGATTACTTTAGGGCATGTGGTTACCCTGGACTTCCTGATTGATTAATTTGGCTGGCTGGATAGCTGTGCACGATATTCAAAAGATTTTACTATTACTGCAAGGAATTGGCAAATTTCACGCATAGATATTTTGTTGATGTGCGTCACCCCGCCTACTGTATATGCTGCTATATATGGATCTACTTGGATATCAGCCTGATCACAGTAGTTTGCACTCTTAGACAGGGTTGTACCTGTTAGGCTTCTAAGATTCATAGATACAGTCAAACTGCATAAATCGTGGAAGCATGGTAAACTGAGTTTTAAATTTTACAAACTATATACCCGGATCATCATTTATGCACAGTTATAATTAAAACGAATAGATGGAGATTAAGATTCATACACTTGAATATTCTAGCTTTCTCGGGTACGAGTTCAACTCCAAATATTTTTCCGCGTTATATCTTGAATACACCTGGTTGATTCGTTCTTTTGATCAACGTAGCTACCCAAGTGTTTGGGCTCTAGATGTGATCCACCAAGACAAGAATAAGAATCAAGAAGAATGATGTTGGCTAAACCCTAGTTCCTTTTCTCTAGAAAAGGGGTGCTCTCCCAACTCTTGGAATTAAATGTCCTAAATATTGTTCCATAATAGGACTTTCTTATTTATAGATGTAGACAACCCACCTAAACTATTTAGGATTTTGGGTTTCATATTAATAATTAAACCCTTTTAATTAATTAGGCATCACAATCCTATTGGGAATAATTAAAATATTTTAATTAATTAGCCTCCTAATCTTATAGAAATATATGTGAGAGAAAGAGAGAGTATCTTATTAATTAATTCACAAACTCCTTTAGGAATTAAATAACAATAATATAGTAATAATAATAATAAGACTCCTCTTATTAATTTATATTTAATATTTTTAAAATATTAAATAATAAATATTAAGCTATTTAATTTATTCTATCACCATAGATTAAATTGAATATACTTAACTTATTATTACGATTATGTCATTTGCTTCTTTAATAAATATTCTTCTTTTTATGGTGTGACCCTTAGGTTCTCCATATTAAACCGGTTGTGAATAAATCTATTAGAACAATCCTAATCTTATTTAAATAAATAAATTAAACTAATAATTTATTTTAAATAAAATAACATTTATTCTACAATAAGGATAGCTTCCTTAGCGATCAACGACTTTTCATAATATAGATTTTAACATTAATCATAAAAGAACCTATGAGTTAATAGTTATCGTACAATTCAATCCTTCCACTATACAATGTCCCAATTAAATATAAGTTATGAAATTACTGTCAGTATATATTTTATTTAATTATATGTATTTCGATTCTAAAATGCACAACTCCAAATAACGCAAATTGAAACTCCTTTCTAATTTCATTCCAATTTGCTACGGATTCCTGGGTTGTCATTTATTGAATCACAATATGACATATCTCTCCTCTTTTACTAGAAGGCGGTAGCTTCTTTATTGATAATTCATTATCTCCATATATAACTTATTACACCCAAGCATACCCTTTGATATACCCTAAGGGTCTTAAGGAATAAGTCAAAGTATAATTCATTAAACAAAAGATATTATGATGATCTCAAGTCTGAGGATCACTTGTACTACTACCACATTAGGAATTTTTATTGACAAGCAAGTAAAACTCCATTAGGTATTCCTTACCAAGTCACGTTCAGTGTACTTATTCTCCAATAGCACCTACATAACTTGCTTTAGTGTCTCCGCACAAATGATCATGAGATCAATCATCCTCATTCAATGAGCAAGCAACATATGTACCAATCTATATGGATTTACTAATCCCCTTTTTAGTAATCCATCGATTGGGAACTATTTTAGTTTTTAAGCTATCTAAAATTTAGATTTCATTAGCATGATCATCATCATGATTCTAAAAGCATTGCTTAAAACTATGGGTTTATCATATATTATAAAAACAGCACCATGTAGATAAATAAATGCCTTTAATTAAATAATATTTTTATTAATAAATGAATAAGATTGTTACAAAGTATATGCTTTATCATCAAACATGATTGGCTTATGTGCATATTGCTTTTAATCTCCCACTTGCACTAAAGTCAATCGCCATGGTATCTAATATCCTTCTCCTCTAAGTGACAATTATTCTGCTGTTGGATTAGCTTCAGTAAATGGATATGCAATGTCATTTTTGGGAGTTACTATCTCTATAGTGACTTCTCCTCTTTCAATGATTTCTTTAATCAAAATGAAAGTGCTGCAACACATGTTTGGATCCAAGATGAGACTTAGAACTATTCCTAGTTCTGTAATGAACTTTTCATCCGAAACATCAACTTGCAGCTTCATTTACAGTTATATACTTTGTCTTATCACTAAACCAAACAACTCTTTGCTGTTTGGAACCTTTCCAATTCACTGCACCACCTTTCATGGTAACGACTTACCCTAAAGTGGATTTGCTGTCGTCTTGGTCAGTCTAAAACTTGAGTCTATTTAGTTCTCTAGTTTAATTCAGACCCATCATAAATCATGACTACATCCTTAGTGTCAATTAAGTACTTTAAGATGTTTATCACTGTCTTATAGGATCTTGTCCAGAATATGACTGATCAACATCAAGTCTCATACATTTCATTTCATACATGATAGAACTCATGCGATCGCCTCTTTATTGAGGATAATTTTAGAGATACACACTCCATGGCTCATCATCATGAGACATCTTTTGGAGTTTTTCATGCTAAAACGCCTTTAGCATCAAATGAATATCCGTTCCTTGGGTTAAGCCGGACATCTTTTTAAATCTATCTATGATTTATATCTCCAATTTAGGTTCTACCCAAATCATTCATGGAGGATGTTTAGACAACTTTATCTTTACTGCATATAGCACTGGTATATCATTCTTTATCAGTAGTATATCAACATATAATACTAGGAATGTCACAGCTCTCCCACTGACCCTTTTGTACACACTAGGTTCATTCTCATTTTGATAAAATCAAACTCTTTGATTGTCTTATCAAAATGAATGTTCCATCTTTGAGAAGCTTGCTTCAATCCATAAATGATTGTTGTAGCTCATATACATAATTTGCTTCAACCATTGAAAAAAATCCATCTGGATGTATTATACATACATTCTCCTCTAATAATTTATATTGAGGAAGGGCGTCTCCATGTCCATTTGCCAAATTTAGTAATAATAAGTTACAATCGTAAGTAAAATTCGAATGGTCTTGAGCATTGATTTAAAGATCCATTTTAGATTTATAGTCATCTACCATTTCTCTGAGTGTCTACAACTCTTAGCCTTATCGTATATAACTGGATAATCAATCTCTATGATGCATTCCTCATCATCATCATCTATGATGAATCCATACCTCCCAGGTATCTTCGGTAGTATTCCAGATTTACGATTTGGTTGTGGTACAATAGGTCTAACAACAGGTTCTTCCTTTTTACTAATAGTGATTTGTGGTTCTTGAACTCCTTCAAGATCTATTATCCTCCCACTAGCCCTTCAATGATAAACATCTTTATCTTAGAAGGCAACGTGTTTCGCAACAAACACCTTTTACTAAGTAGGATTATAGAATATTTACCCTAAACTTACTTTAGGATGTCTCACAAATTTATATTTGTCAAATCTTGTCCCGAGCTTATCCTTTTGAAACCTTTTTACATAAGCTGGACAACCCTTTATTTTAACATACTTAAGATTAGAAATCCTTCATGTTTATAACTCTTTTGAAGTTTTGGGAACGGATTTTGAGGTTACCTTATTTTGTAGATATGCAGCCGTTCACAGGGCATTACCCTATAAGGATATTGGAATGTAGGTAAAATCTTTATAGATCGTCCCAAGAATAACAAGGTGTAATTTTTACTTTTATATACATCAATCAATTATTGTGTATCAGGAAGCGTCCATTGTGAGAAATCATTTAAGATAATCTTAAAACTTATTGCACAAATATTTATTCCTCGATCCAATCGAAGAATCATAATACATTGCTAATTAGTTTTACTTCTAAATTCTTTTAACCTTTCAAATTATTAAGACGTGTATTTCACCAAATACAAATATTCAACTCTTTGAATGATCATCTCCTCTTTTTTTACTAGTTTGTTCAATTTAAAATTAGTTTCATGTAAGTCAAGTATAAAGTCCATTCAGTAAATTGTTAATTATTTAAACTAATGGACTTGCCCGTAGGCGGCGCTAAATAATAAGTTCATGCATTTAATGAACCAACCTTTGCTCCATTCCTACACGTAGGAAGACTTCCCCTTGTTTAGCTTTCTACTTCTGCTTGGTCCCTTCATAAATCTGTATTTATGAGAACCATATGCGGTATCCAATACCTAAGTAGAAATTTTACTTACTGAAAGATTTATTTCAATTATGAATAAAACTATATTTGTAACCAAAGCTTTGCAAGATACTTCTTGCAGTTTCTATTCCAGTGTCCAGGCTTATTGTAGTGGAAGCAAACTCCTTTGCTATTCGTACCAGTTTTGTTCTTATTATCCTTTGTATTTGTCTTTCTATTTACCTTCTTTGAATCGTTCTTCATTTCAGAAGATCCTTTGGCCCCTATCAATAAGACTTGGTCTTTCTTTGTCGGAAAGTGACTCTCAACAATTTTCAACATGTTTAAGCAAATCAGCGAGGCTGACATTTAGCTTGTACATCTGAAAATTCACAACAATTGTGAGAAGGAGTCTGGGATTGAGTGCAAGATCAATTCTTGGCTCAACTCTCCATCCATGACAAAATCCTATTTTCCTAATTGTTCAATCAAATTGATCATCTTTAAGACATGTGTCTATACTGTAGTGTCATCGGTCATTCTAGATTGGAAAAGCTCCGTAGATATCTGATATCTAGCAGTCCTACTTTCCTCACCATTCAACTACTTGAAATGCAGGAATATTTTAGGAGCATCCATAGTTTCATGCTGACGCTGAAGCTCGTTACTCATAGATGCGAGCATGATGCATTGAGCCAACTATGCATCATCTCGCTACTTTCTAAAAGTAGCAATCTCTTTCTTAGAGGCATTTTCTGCATCCATTGCAGGGATAGGAGTATTAAGGGCATAAGGTAGCTTTTAAGCCTTGAGAACTATTCTCAAATTCCTTAACCAATTTGTTAAATTTGGTTCGGTTATTTAGATATAATATGCTACGTAGTGATAGTAATTTAGACATTATAAAATTCTATAAATAAATTTGTAATTAACAACATTATAGCATACATTCTTTTATTAATTACCAAAATAAATTAGGTCTTGTTTTAAATTGGTATCTCCCACTATTTTCTTCAAACTATATTACCCTCACAATATATAGTTCGACAAATTAAATTAAAGATTTGCTAATGAGAATAAGGATCCTATTTCAAATATATATAGCCTTATGTGTGCACAACAAACTATATAAATAAATAGGTTGACAACTTTTATCAATTACATTACCATGTAACTCCTTGTATTTTGCCTCTTAGATCATTATGGTCAAGTGTGTGCTTATCCGAACCAAAATGATATTAGTTAAGTCCAACCCAGCATTTTCATATAAGTGAAGAGAAAACTACAGCCCTTGTGTGTGCACAACAAAGCGATAATGTTCAATTCCTTAAAAACGTAATATGTAATAAAAGAACATCTTAAATATTTAATAATCGCCTTGTGTGTGCACACAAACTATTAAATATTTAATACTCTATTGTTTTAACATGCTAGAAGACGACGTTCGATATTCCAAATATCTTTGAACGCTTAGGACTTAATATAAAATCTTTGAGGGGTTTGTTATTATTTGTCTCATCTTGTTTAGCATGCATTCACACACACACACACACAACAACATATAGATATATATGTAT